>CM038046.1:82022903-83270403 GCA_021397845.1 Areca catechu
TCCAAGCCATCGGGCCGTAAGTGCCCAGCTCGCCGGGACCTGAGACGACGCACTCGCCCCAGCCATTCCCCGTCTTTGGTTTGATGCCCCTCCTGGAGTGTTGGGTTCGCCACATTGGATGAAACCAAGATGCTCCGGGCAGGTGCCCGTGTCATGTGCATCGAGACATGGGTCCCGAGAGCGCTCGACGCGACTCCAAACCCTCCACAAGGGCCCTGTGAGCACCCATGCTACCACGACCGTGCCACGGCGAAGGAGACCAGAATCTCACGTGGACAGGACACGTGTCATGGCCCTTCGCGAGTGCAGGGCATGGTAGTCCCGGATGCGGGGCATGGTGGGTGCTGGCATCGCACGGCCAGATACGGGGCACGGCGGGGCGGGGGTGTGGACGGCAGGTCGCCAGATGCATGCGGGCACGCGGGTCGTGGCACCGCCGGGTGCAAGGCATCGGGTGTGCGTGGGTTGCCGCACGGGCATGCGCGGGCCATGGCACCGCCGGGCGCAAGTAACCGGGTGCAAGTCACTGGGCGCACGCAGGCCATGGCCTGCCAGGCGCAAGGCCCCAGACGCGTATAAGGGCACAGCGAGCTCTAGTGCGCGTGGGTCATGGCACGGGCATGTGCACGTCATGGGACGACATGCACGGGTCACCGGGCGCTCGCGCGCGGGCCATGGCACAGGCGTGCGCGGGTCTCGGCGCTGCCATGCGCAAGGTAACGGGTGCGCGTTCGAGGGGGTCATGGCACGGGAATGCACGGGTCATGGCATCGCCGGGCACGAGGCGCCGGGCGTGAGGCTCCGGGCGTGCACAAGGGCATGGCGGGCTCGAGCGCGTGCAGGTCATGGCACGGGCGTGTGCGGGTCACGGCGCTGCCATGTGCAAGGCAACGATAGCGCGCGCACGCGTGTCGTGGCACGGGCGTGCATGGGTCATGGCACCGCCGAGCATGCACAAGGGCATGGTGGGCTCGCGCATGCGTGGCTCATGGCTCGGGAATGCACGGGTCATGGCACGGGTGTGCGCGGGTCACCGGGCACGTGCGGCATGGGTCATGGCATAGGCATGTGCGGGTCATGGCTCAGCCGTGCGTAAGTCAACGGGCGTGGGTCACGGCACGGGTGTGTGCAGGTCATGGCACTGTTGGGCGCAAGGCAATGGGCGTAGGTCACGGCACTACCGGGCCCAAGGCAACGAGCGCGGGTCATGCCACTGGCGTGCGCGGGTCACCGGGCATGCGTGCACGCGGGTCACCACATGGGTGTGCGTGGGACACGGAGCAGCCGGGCACGGGTCACTGGGCTAGCGCGTGCGGGTCACGGCATGGGCATGCACGAGTCACGGTGCTACCAGGCACGGGTCACTAGGAGCGCGCGCGCGGGTCATGGCTCGGGCTTGCGCTGGTCACGGCGCAGCCGGGCGCGGGTCACCGGGCGCTCTCGCACGGGCCATGGCATGGGCGTGCGCAGGTCACGGCGCTGCCATGTGCAAGGCAATGGGCGCGCTTGTGTGGGTCATGGCACGGGCATGCATGGGTCATGGCACCGCCGAGTGCGAGGCACCGGGCATGCACAAGGGCACGACGGGCTCGAGCACGCGCGGGTCATGGCACAGGCTTGCGCGGGTCATGGCGCTGCCATGTGCAAGGCAATGGGTGCGCGCGCATGCGGGTCATGGCACGGGCATGCACAAGGGCACAATGGGCTCGGGCGCGCACGGCTCATGGCTCAGTCATGCGCGGGTCAATGCACGGGCGTGTGCGGGTCATCGGGCGCGCGCAAGCGTGGGTCACGGCATTGGTGTGTGCGGCTCACGGCGCTACCGTGAGCAAGTCAACGGGCACGGGTCACGGCATGATCGTGCACGGGTCACGGCACTGCCGGGTGCAAGGCAACAGGCATGGGTCACGGCATTGCTGGGTGCAAGGCAATGGGCGCAGGTCACAGCACTGGTATGCCGGGTCACCGGGTGCGCGCGTGCGCGAGTCATGGCACAGGCGTGCGCAAGTCATGGAGCAGCTAGGCGCGGGTCACCGGATGCGGGCGCATGGGTCACGGCACGGGCGTGCGCGGGTCACGGCGCTGCCAGGCACAGGTCACAGGGATGCGCGAGCGCGGGTCACAGCGCAAGCTTGCACAGGTCACGGCGCTGCAGGGTAAGGGTCACTGAGCACGCACGCGGGTCATGGCACTGGCATGCCGAGTCATGCCACAGGCATGCATGGGTCACGGCGCTTTCGGGCGCGGGTCAACGGGTGCGCGTGTGCGGGTTATGGCACGAGCACGCGCGGGTCATGGTGCTGCCGGTCGCGGGTCACCTGGTGCGCGCGTGCGGGTCACGGCACTGGAGTACGTGGGTCACGGCGCTGGCGGGCGCGGGTCACCAGGCACGCGCACGCGTGGATCACAGCACGGGCGTTTGCAGGGCACCAAGCACGCGCGCGCGCTGGTCATGCCACGGGCGTGCGCGGGTCCCGGCGCTGCCGGGCGCTGGTCCCGGTGCTGCAGGGCGCGGAAAACCTAGCACGTGCGCGTGTCATCTCACGGGCGGCGCGGGTCACGGCGCTACCTGGTGCGGGTCACCGAGCACGCGCAGGGGCATGTGGGACGTGGGGCACGCGTGGATGCGGGCGTTGCAAGGCCGGCCACGTGGGATGCGCTGGCACTCTTCATGCCATGCTTGGGTCGAGGCGCAAGTCACTGGATGCTCATCACGGCAAGTTCGGGGGTGAGCGCGCGCGGGTCATGGGGCTGGGTGCGTAGACTTGGGTCATGCCCCCGGATTTGCAATGTTGCTCGAGTCTCTGGAACCCCCGGGGTGGTGATGCGGCACGATGATGAGAATGCAATCTAAATGATGGATTGAGAAATGAGAGCAATGAAGCCTATTAACAAGTACTAAATTTCAGATCAAAAGTACTAAGGTAAAGCTATGGAAGGAGCACTGAAATTTGGAACTTACGCCGCGATGTAGTTATTTAAATCCTAGAGAAGATTAGGGCTAATGAATATTGAATTTAAACCTTAGCGACGATCTTCAATAACTCAGACTTAAGAGATTAGGTGGTGTTATTTACCCAAGATGATCACTCCCTGGTAGATCCATTGAAGCTCTTAGACAAACTAGCCCTGAAGTGGAAGATTGGCATTCCAAAGAAACTAGTTTCATTCAATATTGATCTTTGGCAAGAGAACCCTTTCTTGAACTCCGAATCGTAGAAAGATCCTGCACCATGAACGGGTTAGACTAGGACCAATTTGAAAGATATCAAACAAAGAAACCAAACAGGCAAGGGAACTTCGATGGAGGCATGGATCCTTAGAGGTGGATGTTGGCGTTGGACACTTGAAAGCTTGAGAAGAGAAAATCAAACACACCCCAAGAAAACAAGAGGATACTACCAAAAAACAACACCTTCTTCAACTACTACTTCACTTAAATTTCATTTCATCCAAAAAGCTCCCATTTTACCATGGGCGTACAAAAGGCTTTTAATGGCCTTTCAATCAATTTGAAATTCCCCATATCATGGAGAAATATTAGGGGGGGTTACATGAAATGTGGAGGATTTGGTGGAGGATTTGGTGGAGGGTTACATGGAATGTGGAGGATTTGGTGCAGCTGGTTGCATGATTTGTGGATGGAGTTGGCCGACCTCCTTTGAATTTGAAAACACTCCTTTGTCGACCACTTGTAGCTTTCATGTAATTTAAAATTAGAATGATGCCACGTGGCAGGTGAGGTGGCAATGATGTGGCGTGGCAAGGTGGCATGGTGACATGGCGCATCCTTCTCCATGGCGCCCCTTAGAGATGACATGGCAAAGGTGATGTGACGTCCTCTGGTGATGAGTTGGCACCGGTGCTCCATGATGATGTGGCATTCCAAGAAAAGCTGGTCTGGCTCAATTTCAAGTAGCTCTTGAACTTGACTCAATACAATGCCTAATTGACTCTAATTGAACTCTTGATTGAATTCTAATTGAACTTTAAAACCCCAAAAGAAAATAAAATAGGACTCAATAAACATACAGGACTCATACGAGACATGAGTTCCTAGTCTCAATCCATAAAGAACTTGGTATTAGTTGAAGCTTCTTCTTTCTGAGCCTGGTGCCCCCACCAGGTGGCCTTAGGCTGGATGCCTCACTGGGTTATTAGGGGGGCTTTCTACGCCTGTGTGTGGGGAACGGGTCCCGGAAGCCCCGGATGCGCATCCGCGCGTGTCCTGGTGCGTTCGCTATCCCTCCCCCACTTTCACGATGTTGTGCCGAGGGCATGCTAGTGCCGTGCCTCCGGGACTCGAGTCCCGAGCATGTTTGGTGCAGGTCTCCGCACCATTCCCGCGTGCAGCTTCCTCGACGATGCCGTGGCCATGCAAGCATGAAGGCGCGGCACCGGCACGAGCGGTGCAGCGCGACGGTGCCGCGACGTCGGTGCGAGCCCGATTGGAGTGGGTGTGAGACCCATTTTGTTTTTTTTCTTGAGTGAAAAACCCTAGCCTCCCAACCCCTTCTTCTTCCAATAAACCCTAGCCACCATCCAACAGCTGAAGCCCAAGGACACCCACCTTCTTTAAAGCTAGGCATCCTCTTCTTCAATTGGCTGCCAGCCACCTGGGGCTTCCCTCTACTCTCCACTCTTCTTTCTTCCAGTTCATTATTTTTCTCATCATCTGTGAGTCTAACCTTTGATGTTTGCAGGATCCCTCTAAAGCCATTCCCTCCGGATGAGGTCTTTTTTGCCTCCAAATCAATCTGATAAAAAGTTGACGGATTCATGAGAAAGCGTCTCGATCATCGAGGCACCGATTTGAGCTGAGCAATCTCATCTACGGCATCAATACATCATTGCCTGGTAAGTTCAGTCCAATTCTCAACTATCTTTGTCTGATTTCTTGGAGTTGAACATTGATGCAGGGCGGATGTCAAATGCCTGCAGCGACCAAAACCCGGGCTCTGCGAGAACGGGTTCTGGGAATTCTTGGATGCTAGGATTGAGCAAGATGGGGAAGATCCTTTGAAACCTGCAACGATCAAGCGCTGGAAGGGCCGCGTGATTCCTCACGTTGTCAGCCCTCTACCGGATTTCAATCCGGGTCTTCAAGATTGGAAGGGACAAACGATGGTTTCTCACCGTGAGTCCCTGTTTCTTCTTCTTTTTTTTTTATCAGGAACTTAGAATGGAAGGAAGAGATTCCTCATGGAATCGACTTCTCCCAACCAGGCTTTTGGCCTGGTGTGCGCAAGGAAAAAAAGAGTGGCCGACGGCCTTCCACGGAAAACACCCAAAAAGAAACAATGTCCAATGCCAAATTCCATAACAAAACACGCTCTCCTAAAATTGTTTCCCAAAACAAAAACACAACGCTGCCTTGTTTTTTCCTTGGTTCGGGTTTTAAGAAACAACAATACAAGAATTAATGTCCCCCACGTGACTAACAGGGAGAGAGAAAAAAAAAACCACTAATGTTCTCCACGTGACTAAAGGGAGGAAAAAAAAATAACAAATGTAACTCTTGCATGAAACACTTCAAACGGATTTTTTTTTTTTTAAAAAAAAAAAATCAAGAGATCACGCCATTAATAAAATAATAATAATTATTATTATAAGACTAAAGACTCCGGTGTTTTCCCGGATCCGAAACTCCACGGGCGCTAATAGTGTATTGGGACTTCGGCCCAATTCCCAATTAATTATTTTCATCCCAAAAATGGGTCAGATTTGAAACTTGCTTTCCTTGAAGACGTCTAGACCTGCAGACGTTTCCTGCTGGCGAGGCTGGCAACCCCAAATCATCATGGGCCGGAAGCTGAACCGAAACGTCTGGGTTGGGCTTCGCCGAATATCACCGGGTTGTCCTGATATATGAGTCAGTCGATCAGGTTCAATATTCATCTCGATGTGCGCATCACTCTCCCCTTCCTCTGAAAAGCTTGTCCTCAAGCTTGAATTATCACCTGTATAAGGGGTTATATGTCGAATATTGAATACATCAGAAATAAGGACATCGTCTGGTAATTCAACTCAGTAGGCATTGTCACTAAATTTCTCCAACACCTGACAATGACCAATTTTCTTTGGTTTGAGTTTGGTGTAGGCCCCCTATGGATATCGTTCTCCTGGCAAGAAGACCTATACCAAATCACCAACCTCAAAGTCTGCTGTCGACGTGTCTGATCAGCCTTATCCTTATACTTGGCATAATTTTGCTCTAGATTGGCTATAACAGTTGCATGCACCTCACGTAGATCAGCCACTCGATCTTTTATCTTCTTACTTGATTTGTTTGGCACATCAATAGGTAAAATATCAAGTGGTCCTCTTGGCAGAAATCCATACAATACTTGAAAGGGAGCAAAACCAGTAGAACGATTCACTGAAGAATTGAACTCAAACTCAATCTTCGGCAAACATACATCCCAGTTTTTAAATTCTTGCACATTGGCTCTCAACAAGTTACCAAGACTTCGGTTGACAGTCTCGGTTTGCCCATCGGTCTAAGGATGATAGGGACTACTGAATTTTAATTTTGTACCCAATTTTTTTCACAATTCATGCCAGAAATGCCCCATAAACTTGCTATCTCGGTCCGAAACTATCGACGATGGTAACCCATAATGTCGAACAACTGCAGAAAAATAAAGATCAGCTACTTTCGATGCATCAAATATTGTTTTGCATGGCAAGAAATAAGCCATCTTACTGAACCGATCTACGACTACCATAATTGAGTCTAGACCTCTCATTGTCCATGGTAAACCTACAACAAAATCCATCGATACCTCTCGCCACGGCTCATCTGGAATTGGTAAAGGGGTATATAAACCTTGATTTGTATCTGATCCTTTGGATTCCTAACACAAACGACATCTCTTCACAAAGGCTTTGACATCTCGGTCAAGCCCAGGCCAATAAAACCGTTGACGAATTAACCATGCAGTTTTGTCTCTTCCAAAATGTCCTTGATTATGCAGCTCCTGAATAATCAATACACGGAGTGAAGTGTTAGAAATACAGAGGCAATTACCTTGGAACAAATATCCATCATGTAGGACGAAGTCAGATCGACCTCCAGCTTCTAATTCAGTCACAATGCTCTGGAAATGTTCATCTGCACGGATATCATCCTTCATGCTTTCAAATCCAAGGGTATATACTTGCATAGCACCAATAAATAAACTCCGTTTACTTAAAGCATCTGCCACTTTGTTCAAAGTGCCTGACTTATGCTTGATGCTGAAAGTATACTCCTGTAGAGTACTTACCCATTTTGCGTGTCTGGAGCTCAACTTATGCTGTCCCTGTAGAAATTTTAATGCTTGATGATCTGAGTACAGCACAAATTCTCGCTGTATCAAGTAATGTCGCCAATGTTGCAATGACCTCACAATGGCGTATAGCTCCAAATCATAAACCGAATACAACAGTTTGGCACCTCCAAGCTTCTCACTGTAGAAAGCAACTGGTCTCCCATCTTGGCTGAGTACCATGCCAATCCCAGTCTTCGAAGCATCATAATCCACTTTGAATACCTTGTCAAAATCTGGAAGAACCAACAGTGGTGCTTGGGTCAACTTGACTTTCATCTCATCAAATGCTGCCTGAGCAGTGTCATTCCATCCAAAATGATTTAATTTCAATAAGTCTATTAAGGGTGCAGCAATCTCACTATACCTCTTCACAAACCTTCAGTAAAAACCCGTAAGACCCAAAAAGGATCTAAATTCAGTCAAAGTTGTAGGTGCTGGCCGCTCCATTATCACTCACACCTTACTTTCATCTGGAAGAATCCCATCACCAGTAACAACATATCCCAGAAAAATTAATTTGTCTACCATCCAAATACACTTCTCTGGGTTAGCAAAAAGCTGATTTTCATGTAATACTGCTAGAACTTGTGAAACATACTCAACATGCTCTTGTGCTGTCTTACTGTATATCAATATAACATCAAAGTATGCAACAACAAAAGAACTAAGGAATGGACGCTAAACCTGGTTCATTACTCGCATGAACGTACTAGGCGCATTAGATAGCCCGAATGGCATCACCAACCATTCATACAGGATTTCCTTTGTCTTGAAGCCTGTCTTCCATTCATCACCAGGCTTCATTCTGATCTGATGATACCCACTTTCCAAATCAATCTTAGTAAAGAACACGGCACCACTCAACTGATCTAGCATATCATCCAGCCTCAGTATTGGAAATCTATACTTCATAGTAATTCTGTTTATTGCCCGGCTGTCAACACACATACACCATGAACCATCCTTTTTCGGCACCAAAAGTGCTGGTACCGCGCACGGGCTAATGCTTTCCCATACAAAGCCTTTATCTAAAAGATCTTGAACCTGCCTCTTCAGCTCCTCATGCTGCTGTGGGGTCATTCGATAATGAGTCTTATTCAGCAACACAGAACCCGGAATCAGATCAATCTCATGCTGAATATCTCGAAGTGGTGGCAAACCCGCAAGAAGCTCACTCTGTACAACATCCCAAAATTCCTCCAAAATTGACACCAACTCCTGAGGAAGATCATGTAGCTCCTACTCCCCATTCTGGCCAAACTCTTCTGGCTTACTAACCAGGGCAAAACAGAAATCTTCTCCCTCTAGACTCGCCTAAAACTCCCTGCTTGGCAAACAAATTACTACCTTCTATTTAGCCATGTCCTGTAGTGGTTTCTTCTTGTTAATATCTATGGTTGAAAGGGTCCTTTTGATGAAAGTCCCTAAGTACAAACCCTTTAGGATGAACAAGGCCCAGAAAATTCATTTAAAACCACTTTTGGCTACTAGCTAAGCCACTTGCAGAATCTAGATCCCATGTAGGGAGGCTTAGAATTTGATTAGCCTAAGGGATTCATCCTTGAAAGATTGATGTGAAGGATCCTTAACCAAAAATAGAATCGCCAATAGCGATTTGAAAGAAAGTGATTGGAAGCTCATAGGCTTCAGCTACTGAAAAGAAAGCGATCAAAAGCCCATAAGCTTCTGCGACCAGGATGAAAGTGATCAAAGGCTAATAGGCTCCTATAATTGGAAGCCATAGGCTCCTGCGATTGGAAAGAAAGCGATCGAAAGTCCATCGGCTCAAGCAATTGGAATAAAGTGATCAAAAGCCCACAGGCTCTTATGATTAGAAAGAAGATGATCGGAAGCTCATGGGCTCTAGTGATCAGGTAGAAGATGGCCAAAAGCCGATAGCCTCTGGCAATCAGTTTTGCTACAGCTTAATTAGATCGATAGAGTTGCAATCGGAGATATTGCGACTGATCACCTAGACCTCTGTGTTAAGTCTCAAGTGATGCATTCAAGGCTTGCTGGGTCATTGTCCATGTATTGGTCTGGCCTGTCATGGTTGTCCATGATGTATCTACGGTTAGGAGTAAGTCCGGGGTGAGTCCTAGGTATTTAGGCTGAGTTTTGGTCAGTCTGGGTCTTAGAGTCAGCTCCTCTGGTGTAAGAGTCAGTTCTACTAGTTGTCACGGCTCAGAATAGGGGATTATGTTCTGGTTGAGTTAGCTTATTGGATTCAAGTTGGCTCGGTTACACAGTCAGGAAATCCTATGGTCAGGTCAAGTTAGCTCGTTGGATTCAAGTCAGCTCGGTTTCATAGTCAAAAAACCCTGTTGTCTGGATGAGTCAGCTCTGATGCCTAGAGTCGACTCGACTCCAAGGTCGAGTCGACTATAGTTTCTAGAGACGGCTCGAATGATGGGTGAGCTATTTTTTAAACGGTGCCAGTAGGAGGGAGTTTTGGGGTTCTCGACCATGTATGACCGAGATATATATTTCAACTAACTGGGAGGTTAGTAAGAGGTGCAAGAAGTGGTGTAAATGATCTTCTAGGATGCAGAATCAGGAAAATCCCCTCTCTCCAAAGAATTCTCTCTTCTTCTCTCTTCTTCCCTTTATTCTCCCATTCTTAGATCTTGAATGTGCTTGATCTTCAAAGACATGTATCCTACCATGATTTGAAAGAAGATCACTGGCATATGGTCATCCATAGCCTGGTATGCTTCCGTAATTGCTTTGTAGATCAGGGCATCGTTCTTGATCGGGAACAAGGCTGTTCTTTGGTATTTGATTCAATGCTCAAATTGAAGTTGGATTCAAATTCTCAACATTTGATATCAGAGCGAGGTTCATGGAAGGAAGATCTCAAGATCAGAGGGTTGGAAGAAAAGCTTCTTGCAGGTAGTGTTTTTAGATCTCTTGATTTCTTGATTGTGGTAACGGCATCAAGTGGTTCTAAGGTAGATTTTGAAAAATACGATGGCAAGGAGAACTTCACCCTATGGCAGTAAAGGGTTAAAGATTTGCTGGTTCAATAAAGGATCTACAAGGTCTTGGTTAAAGAAAGACCGAATAATGGGGACCTGAAAGCTATCGCTGCCACGTGGAGTCCCAGCAATAGTCATCCACCCTATTAGGCATCCCAGGATTTTCATATATCTATTCAAGCACAAAAGGCAGCACATCAAAATCCCGTATGGAAATTAGGGACCGCCTAGAAGAAGATGGAAGGGAGTATCAGGCAAATCAAGCAGCATTTGGGTGCCCACTCTCCTTCCCTCTTTCATGAGATTTTATTTCTTTATGTTGACCATCCTTTTATGGAATACTTGTGGTGCCTCCTTTTATGCAAATACTCCCCAAGGCAGCATATTGACAGCTTCTATCTTTGCTTTTCATTCCATGTAATCTAATGGCTAGGGTCAACTATAAAAGGACCCCCTTTCATGTATGAAAATAAACATGGATGAATAAAATTTCTACTGTTCTATGTGAAGGATCTGTGTGATCCCAGTGTTTCTGTGTGATCCCTGATTTGGGCATCTATGTAAGCCCAGGGTATCTGTGTGATCCCTTCACCTTCTTCCCAGGGTTTCTGTGTGATCCCTGATTTGGGCATCTATGTGAGCCCAGGGTATCTGTGTCATCCCTTCCCTTTCTTTTAGGGTATCTGTGTGATCCCTAGGGCATTTGTGTGAGCCCTTTTGCTGTGTGCTTGTCTTCCTTGGGGAATCTGTGTGAACCCCAGTTATCTTTCTAAACCCGTAGCCCTCTTTTTCCTTTCTCCAGACAAACTCTAATCCCTTGATGACTTCTATGCTCACCAGCGATCCTATCCCGTGCATCTAACCCGCATCAATTTGGTATCAAAGCCCAGAGGATTAGGGTATCCCATATCTTTCCCTCTTTTTTTCTCTCTTCCACTTATTCCCCTTATTCCCATTATTCTTGCTATCCTGACATTATTCCTTCTCTATTCCATACATATTCATGTCATCTTCCTCCTAGATCTAGTTGGATTTAATGCCCAGAATAGCCGTCCACCCCCCACTGCCCGCCAAGAAGCTCCCACACCGACACCATCAAGCCCTCCGCCCGATCTTCATCGCCGCCTCCATCATGAAGCTCGGCCACCGTGAACCCCCCACACCGGTCCCCTTGCCTGGGATCTCCCTTGCTGGAAGCTTCCTCACTGAGACCACTGACTGCCATCTTCCTCTTCATATCCATAAAAAAAAACCACTTCAAGCTGGCTCTTCCTCCATCAACAGAATCATCCCATCCTCCCTGCTCCCCTACCGGCAGTCGACGACCAATGGAAACCCAATCTGCCACCTGATACACAGCAATCCTACGGCCTTGGATCGAAGCTTCTGCACATCCCATCCTCAGATCGAAGCAGGTCCATGCGATGCCCCCCGACCAGATTTCAGCCCTACTCCCAGTCGGCCATCCGCCCCCTCCACCTACAACCGAAGAGAGCCGATCCAACCGCTGCATCTTGCCAGATCTTTTCCATGGCTCCAGTGACCGTCGATGATGTCGGACTTCTCTAGATGATCACCCAGGCTGAGTGTGCCATCTTCAGTTGCTGCCAGCCGATCAGAGAGATCCACGACCAACCGAGAGATCACTGTGGTGGCCTTCTCCTCATCCGTGCCACCATCGCAACCCAGCGCTCATCACCGGTGAAGCCTGCCGGAGTCTCCCTGTTCCACCCTACATCAGACCAAGAGAGGAAGGAGCCACAGCACGAACATGAATGCAAATCTTGGCACGTGTTGCCGACTTCAACGTGCATGCTCCTCAAAGCTACACAACACAATTCTCAGAGCAGCATGGATCTTAGCACTGCACAATCTTCAAGGATGCACTAATCTCAGAGCAGCCAATAAAGAAAAAAAATCAGTGAAAAAAAATTAGAAAAAAAAATTGCTTTGATTTGATTAGTTTCGGTTCCGTCAAACCCCACTGAGCCTGACTCGATGGAGTCGAGTTCTCCCCACTCCAGGGGAATAATGGGGACCTGAAAGCTATCAGCTACCACGTGGAGTCCCAGCAGGCATCATCCACCCTATTAGGCATCCCAAGATTTTGATATTTCCATTCAAGCACAAAAGGCAGCACATTAACATCCCGTATGGAAATTAGGGACCATCCAGAAGAAGATGGAAGGGAGTATCAGGCAAATCAAGCAGCATTTGGGTGCCCACTCTCCTTCCCTCTTTCATGAGATTTTATTTCTTTATGTTGACCATCCTTTTATGGAATACTTGTGGCGCCTCCTTTTATGCAAATCCTCCCCAAGGCATCATGTTGACACCTTCTCTCTTTACTTTTCAATCCATGTAATCCAAGGGCTAGGGTCAACTATAAAAGGACCCCCTTTCATGTATGAAAATAACCATGGATAAATAAAATTTCTATTGTTCTGTGTGAAGGATCTGTGTGATCCCAGGATTTCTATGTGATCCCTGATTTGGGCATCTGTGTGAGCCCAGGGTATCTGTGTGATTCATTCCCTTTCTTTCAGGGTATTTGTGTGAACCCTAGGGCATCTGTGTGAGCCCTTTTGCTGTGTGCTTGTCCTCCTCAGGAAATCTGTGTGAACCCCAGTTATCTTTCTGAACCCGTAGCCCTCTTCTTTCTTCTTCTAGACAAACTCTAATATCCTGGTGACTTCTATGCTCGCCAGCGATCCTACCCCGCACATCTATCCCGCATTAATTTCTCTCACTCCAATCCTAAACTTCCCTTTGCTATTTTCCCTTTATTTCTTCTTTTCCATGGTGTTTTCTAACCCTTGGAAGGTCATTTGCAGGTCCTTCAACTCTAACAAATCCGACGACTCCAGCCAGGCCGTAATCGGAACACCGAGCAAAAAGCCTGGTATCCATGGGTCTCTGGCTTGGTTTTCCAGGCCACATCTGGAGTTAGAGTGGTCTCATCACATACGATATGCACCAGGCACTTCCATCATTGCCATGTACACACCCTCTGCTGCCAGTAGCTTTATTATAGGTGAACTAGCCCAACCGAGGCTTCTCAGCCTCGGCGATCCTTCTTTTTCTATTACTTTTAGGTCCTATCTTGCATGCTTTAGTTTCTAATCTTGCATAGTTTTTCCTGCTTCGATTCTTGGTCTATTCTTCGAGATTAATCATACAACTTAATATTAAAAATACAAAAAAAATACTTTCATGCATATATAGGTTCCGCATCACCGAAAAATATCAGTGTTGAAGAATGGAAAGAGTTAGAAGAGATTGCATTTAGCACCATCAGCATGTGCTTGGCTGATCAGGTTTTACCTAAGGTTTGTTCAGAGACTACCGCAAAAGGTCTTTGGAGAAGACTGGAGAACACATCATGGGAAAGAACATGATGAATAAGCTACAGTTGAAGAAGCAACTATATAGCTTGATAATGCTTGAAGGAGGAGACCTTGTTTCTCATATTTAGAGGTTCAACTAGGTATGTTCAGGGGTTATGAATCTGGATGTGAAGATTAACGAGGATCAGACATTGTTGCTGTTGTGTTCACTCCCTATATCGTATAATGGTACCATGACAACCTTGGTGATTGGGAAGGAAACCCTGAATTATGAAGAGGTTGTTGGTGTGCTTAGATCTAATGAGCAAAAAAAAAAGATCTGCAAAGGTAATCCTAACTCAGAGGTTCTTGCTGTGAATGAGAGGCAAGGAAGACACTGGGAAGATCTAAGGGAAAGTCCAAGGGCAGATCTCTATCTCGGAACCTTAAGAACTTGAAGTGTTATAAGTGTCATCAGTTTGGGCATATCAAGAAGCATTGTCCCCTTTGAAAGATAGAAAAGGAAAGAATCAACACAAGTGGTGCAAATGTATTAGAAGGTAATGAAGGAGATGTACTGATTGTATCAGATGGATCAGTAGATTGCGATAATACCTGGATTTTGGATTCTGCATGCTTATATCACTATACCTCATATCGGGAATGGTTTTATACCTACGACAGGTTAGATGGAGGTAGTGTAAGCCTTGGTGATGATCACCCTTGTACGGTAGCTAGAGTAGGCACCATTATGGTGAGGATGTATGATGGAGTGATAAGAACTCTATCAAATGTCAAACATGTACCAGAGTTGAAAAAGAATTTAATTTCTTTGGGCTACTTGGAAGAGCAGGGATATGCTTTCAGTTGCCAATCTAGTAGTGGATGTTTGAGAATAACTACGGGGACATTGATGGTAATGAGAGGAAGAAGACTAAGCAACAATCTGTATAAGATGTATGGCTCAGTTGTGAATAAAAGTGCGGAGGTGCTTGTAGCAACACAGGAGGAACAGTTGACATATAAACCATGGCACTATAGAATGGGCCATATGAGTGACCGAGGGCTCACGGAGTTAAGTAGAAGAGAGAACATTCTAGCTTTAAAGAAGGATGGAAATGATTTGTATGAGCCGTGTATCTTTGGTAAATAGCATAAGGTGAAATTTGCTGTTTGTACCAAGCCAAGTGAAGGAGTGCTAGATTTGGTGCACTCGAATGTATGGGGACCAGCACCTATTTTATTTAGAGGTGGAGCAAGGTATTTTGTTACCTTCAATGATGACTTCTCTAGGAAATTGTGGGTGTATCTGATGAAAGAAAAATCAGAAGTATTTGCTTGGTTCAAAGCCTCGAGGGCTGAAGTAGAGAAGGAGATAGGAAAACATGTGAAGTGTCTTCGGTCTGATAATGGTGGGGAGTACTTTAGTAAAGAGTTCAGGAGTTACTATGAGGAAAATGGGATCAAATGCCATTACATAGTAAGAATGACCCCACAGCAGAATGGTGTTGCAGAAAGGATGAACCGGACACTATTGGAGAAGGCAAGGAGTATGAGACTGCAGTCATCATTATCGAAAACCTTTTGGGGTGATGCTATTACTCTATCATGTTTTCTTGTGAACAGGTCCCCTCACTTCAAGTTGAATGGTGGACTTTTAGAAGAAGCTTGGAGTGAAAATAAGGTGGAGCTTTGCCACCTTAAGGTATTTAGTTGCCCAGCGTATGTACATATGGAGGAAACTAAAAGAAGTAAGCTGGATCCTAAGTCAAAGAAGCTGATTTTCATAGGAAATCCATAAGGAGTCAAAGGTTACCTACTGTGGGATCCTCAATCATAGAGGACAGTGATTAGTAGGGATGTCATATTTGATGAGAGGAGCATCTTGGAGAAACCGGGGACTATAGTTGGAAGTGCAGTCACGAAGATGAACAGTAGTGAGTACCCTTCACAGGTAAAGGATAGGCCATCAATATCAGCTGAAAATGGAGTTTCAGTTGAGGTGGAGTTGGGCAGGAAATATTCTCCAGGTTTGAAGGATAAGCAAGTAGAACCAGCTGTTCAGAGGGAGGTGCAGGAGGAGCCACAAATAGAAGACTTGCGGGAGAGTGCAAGGGGAGTGGCATTGCATAAGCCTCAACACACAATTTGAAAGCCAGTAAGATATGGCATGGATGAAACTATATCATATGCTCTTAAATCTTTTAATGGAGATCCAAAAAATTTTATGGAAGCCATGAAAAGTCTTGATAAAGAGTCATGGATGCAAGCGATGATGGAAGAGATGGAATCTCTCAGGAGGAATCAGACATGGCAACTGGTGGATCTACCTTAAGATGCTCATGCTATTGGCTCCAAATGGGTGTTCATAAGAAAATTAGTACTTTTAGAGCAAGGTGGAGTAAGATACAAGGCAAGGCTTATAGCAAAGGGATATTCACAAAGGGAGGGAATTGACTACACAGAGGTATTTTTTCCTGTGGTATGCCATACTTCAATTTAGGTGTTGTTGTCATTGGTGGCAAAACATGATATGGAATTAGAGCAGAAGGATGTGAAGATAGCCTTTCTACAAGGAAGTCTGGAAGAAAAAATCTACGTGAACCAACCTGATGGATTCATTGAGATTGGACAAAAGAATAAGGTATGTCTACACTAGAGGTCATTGTATGGTTTGAAATAATCACCTCGTCAATGGTATCATAGATTTGATACATTTATCATGAGCATAGGGTTTCTCAGATGTGAACATAACCATTATATTTATGTCAAAGATGTCGATACTGTGGATGCTCTGTATTTACTTTTGTATGTGGATGATATGTTGATAGCCAGCAGAAGTATAAAAGTTGTGAAAGAGCTGAAGAGAGCATTGTCTCATGAATTTGAGATGAAAGATTTGGGATCAACGCAGAAAATCCTTGGAATGGAGATTTGTAGGGATATATGCAAAGGACTACTCCATTTGTCACAAGGTGGGTACATCAAGAAGGTACTCGAGAGATTTGGGATGGAGAAGGCCAAACTAGTGGAAACACCATTACCAGGGCATATTTTTCTCTCAAAAAATCAGAGCCCATAAACAAATATGGAGAGAGAGTACATGGAGAGAGTTCTATATGCAAATGTTATAGGCAGTGTTATATATGCTATGGTATGTTGCAGGCCAGACATAGCATATGCTGTAAGCCAGGTGAGCAGGTACATGGCAAATCCTGGGAAGGAACACTGGAAGGAATTGAAGTGGATTTTGCGATATCTGCAAGGGATTGAAAATCATGGATTGGTATTTGGTCAGTAGCCAGAAGGACATGAATAGAACTCCACAGAATCATGTGAAGATTCAGGTCCTTTGGAAGGGTTTGTTGATGCAAGCTATGCAGGTGATCTTGATACAAGAAGGTCTATAACAGGTTACCTCTTCTGCATGTATGGTGGACTGGTTTCTTAGAGATCAACCCTTCAACCTATTACTGCTTTGTCTATAATGGAAACAGAGTATATAGGGATTACGGAGCCTACAAAAGAAGCACTATGGCTAAGAAGGCTAGTGACTGAAATGGGGGTAAAATGGTGTATGGTGGTCCTGCACAGTGATAGCCAGAGTGCCATACACTTGACTCAAAACCCAGTCTATCATGCTTGTACCAACCAAATAGATGTGAGATACCATAGGATCAGAGAGCTGGTAGAGGAAGGAGAAGTGATGCTGGTGAAAGTTCATACAAAGGAGAACCAGGCGGATGCACTTTCAAATGCTCTACCAAGGAAAAGCTTCTACTCTTGCATGTGGTTGATGGGTTTTAAAAGTCTAGCATATGTAGCTTTGAAGCACCAAGGTAGAGATTGTTGATTCTCGGTGGTACGTTTAAGGCTTGTTAGGTCAATGTCCATGTATTGGTTTGGTCTATCTTGGTTATCCATGATGTATCTAGGGCTAGGAGTAAGTTTGGGGTGAGTCCTAGGTGTTTAGGCTGAGTTTTGGTCTGTCTGGGTCTTAGAGTTGGCTCCTCTGGTGTAAGAGTTAGTTATGCTAGTTGGCATGGCTCAGAATAAGAGCTTGTGTTCTGGTCGAGTTGTCTCGTTGGATTCGAGTTGGCTAGGTTACATAGTCAGAAATCCCTGTGGTCTGGTCAAGTCAGCTCGTTGGATTCAAGTCGGCTCAATTTCACAGTTAGAAAACCATGTTGTTTGGACGAGTCAACTTTGATGCCTAAAGTCGACTCGGCTCCAAGGTTATGTCGACTCTAGTGTCTAGAGCTGGCTTGAATGACGGGTGAGCTATTTTTTAAATGGTGCCAGCTAGATGGAGTTTTGGGGTTCTCGATCATACACATGTATGACCGAGAATATATATTATAACTAACTAAGAGGTTAGTAAGAGGTGCAAGAAGTGGTGTAAATGAACTTCTGGGATGCAGAATCAAGAAAATCACCTCTCTCCCAAGAATTCTCTCTTCTTCTCTCTTCTTCCCTTTATTCTCCGATTCTTAGATCTTGAATGTGCTTGATCTTCAAAGACCCGTTTTCTACCGTGGTCTGGAAAAAGATCACTGGCAGATGGTCATCCACAAGTTAGTATGCTTTCGTAATTACATTGTAGATCAGGGCATTCGTTCTTGATCGAGAACAAGGCAGTTCTTGGGTATTTGATTTAATGCTCAAATTGAAGTTGGATCCAAATTCTCAACACTCTGACCAGATACAATTCTGTAATTGTTCAACATAAAATGAATGCAACCCAAAAAGATAATGGGGGTAACAAAAGTATCAAAGAGTTTTTATTACTAAAGAAAGGGAAAGGATTACACACATGTGACCTTGTGATCGAGTTTCATGGATTTAGAGCCTCTCGACTAATAACAATAATCCCTAGACTTCTAAAGTATAAGATGAACAACAATGCCTGCTGAAGGACTGGATGTCTTCTGGAGTCCTAAGCTCCTCCATAAAGTTGGAACCACCTTCTGAGCAGTCAAGTGCACCAGTGCCTTTGATAGGATAATTAGGAAGACAGGAAATGACCGAGGGCATGGGCACATGGCAAGGAGGATGAGGTAGAAGTAAGGCCATGTAGTAGCATTCAACAAAGCAGCCTACTGCCGAAAGAAGGATGCTCATGGCCGGCAAAGGCCAGTTAGAAAGTTGAGAAGCCACCCCTAATTCATCCTCGTGCTGCTCCTGCTATCCTTAACCTCTAGTGAGAGCTCCCAATCTGCCTGCTAGTGGAGCAGAGTGGCCCACTAAGGAAGGCTTGGAAGAAGCAGCACGGAGCATGAGCCCTCTATCTTATGTTAAGTCCATTAATTGCCTATAGCTATAGTGATGTGGCTTAATAGCTAGCCATTAAGTCCACCAACTGACTGCAATGCTAGTGCTCCAGCAATGGCACTAATGCCCATAGCATCTTCCTCCTAGAGAGAATCCTTCTTCGAGAAGAGTAGCCCAGCAATTCCAACACCTCTACTAAAGGTCAACCGTAATGGTTTCCAGGAAGTCTCAGATAGCACGTTGGTAGGGGAGAGATGGCAAAGGCTTGGAGCCCTTAATCATCCTTTTATAATAAGCCTAAAGGGGAGCTTGTTGCCCATGTGTCCAATCAAAACATGGAAAATGTCAACCCCTTAAAATTCGAGTGTCACTGGAAAAGGGCAATGGGCAGTGATGGTTATACCATCACCCCCTTGTGAATTACATCTAGAAGGACCTTCTCGATTGGAGCATGACTAGTTAAAGCTCCTTAAAAATCAGCTATCATGCCATGTAGCCCTCTTTGATAGAAGAAGGATTCCTGGAAGATGAGAATATTAAGGTACTCATCAAGTGAATAATGCTCATTAGCTCCAAGTAACAGGTAGTGCTCGGTCAGAGCCCTCGGTGATTAGCATCCATTGGCTCCAATTGACCTTGGATTGGTTAAAGCCCCAAGGCCAACATAGCATCCATTTATTGCAAGTGACCAAGTAGTGCTCGATTAGAGCCCTTAGGCAATCAATACCTATTAGCTCCAAGTGCCGAGTAGTACTCGGTCAGAACTCTCAGGCAATTAGTGCCCATTGGATCCAAGTGATAGAGTAGCTCTCGGTCAGAGCCCTAAGGCGATTAGCATCCATTGCTCCAAGTGACTGAGTAGTGCTTGGTCTGAGCCCTCTGAGGATTAGTGCCCATTGACTCCAATTGACCTTAGATCGGTCAGTACCCCAAGGACAACATAATGCCCATTGGCTCCAAGATATCGAGTAGCACTCAGTTAGAGCCCTCAAGTGATCAGCATCCATTGGCTTTAGTTGACCTTATATCGGTCAAAGCAAACTGATGGGTTTCTAAAGGGTCATCATGCATCTATGAAGCATTAGATTTCAAAATTTATACAAAGAAAAACCCTTATTGGCTAGAAACCCTAATCCCAAGATCTCAATCATATGCAACTAATATATCACTAATATGATTCATGATAAATACCTGGAATGTTGTTTTCCATCCTTTCAACTAGACTCACAAGTGCAAGCCCTCCAACAGTGATCCTCACTATAATTGACCCAAGGAAGAACTCCTACTTCAATTGCTTGCTTGACTAGGACTCTTTTTGATAGCCTTCTGGACTTTGACCTTTTAGGACACCCTATCCTCTTGTAGGGTACTCTGAATGCCTTCCAAAACCACTCTTGGATTTGGTATTTCCCTCCTCTAGAACACTCTAGGCTTATGTCTTAAATTCTAAGACTTGTCTTATAAGAACTACTTTGTCTTAAAGAGACAAGGTTTGTCTTGAAGGAAGATTGAGGGAGAATAAACTCTCAGAATAACTTTACGGTGGAATGTATATCTAAAACTCATATCACCATCCCTATTTATAATGTTAGCAGGGGCGTGTGATATGTCCAGCCATCAACTTATCATATATGATTTTTCAATACCCAAGAGAAGTTATCTGGTTTGAAAAGTCATATCCAATAAGTTGATTCATGCCCCAAGTCACATATTCGCATCCCTTCTTATTCCTGGATGATCTCTCACTTGCCAAATGGCAAGTACCAGTCTCTGGGAAGCCATAGGACATCTCTTCACTCTCCAAGCATCGGAGAACTTGAAGAGTCTTGATAGTAGAAGGATACTACTTCAGAACCGCGCGACATATGAAGAGTAGTGACTCTTCATGCACCCGCACACTTCTCCTAACATTCATGCAAATTTCAAATATTTTGACCGGTTAATTAAACTAAAATGAGGCATGGGATGTCAGCCAAGAGGAGTCCAGATGAAATTTACAATGGAATTTCATATGTAGAAGGACTCTTGGTCCTTCTGCGCCCTCTCCTCCTTGGCGTGCGCAATATTGCACCCAAGAGTCCATGCCGACTTGGACTCTAGTCCAAGTGGCATTTCAAGTCCAAATAAATCAAGATAAAACCTGATCAATGTTGTCTTAACCTAGATATAACCCAATTTAAGTCTCTCTTAAATTGGTTAATCAAATTTGCAAGCAATTGGTCCCAAATCAACTTGGGTTAGGAATTAGGTTAGCCTACGCATGCTACTGTGCAATCTAGCTAACAAATTAGTATCCCATGACCCTAATTAAATTATGAATGACTTCCTTGATCAATTCCCTAATGTGTGTGACTCTTTGGCTTCCACATCTAGCTAGTAGTAGATTTAGGTTTAAGCCAATTCAAATCAATCGAACCCGACGACCTAATTAGGTCAAATTGAGCTGACCTAAATTGCCAATTCGATCTGTCCATCGAATTAACTCATGAAACCAATATAATTGGTCCATGAATACCTACAAGATATGATTGATGTCTAGCAACATGTCATGCCTACCCGAAAGATGAGGAATTTGTTAGAAAGTACTAAAATACCCTTCAGTAGAAAGTTACCGTGTAATTCAATCTTTCGATCTCCCATTATCCCGATTAAGTGATGGGTATGGATAAATGTCAAATCCTAGCACTTAGTCATTTCGAATCTCTATTCGATAATGAAGACTCAGCTGATGACTGATTAGAAACCACTTCTAATCCCATCCTGCTTTGATCAAAGACTCCTTGAGTCATCAATCGAAGAGATCACTTGGGATAATAATTCCTCTTACTAGGAATGATCAATTCCTTGTTGGTCCACTCATATCCTTCGTACACCTTCCACCATATCCCAGAACAACCCGTACATGACTTAATGTCATGAATGAGTATGAACCAAAACATGACTTAGTGTGCATAAGGAACCATGGTGATCTCAGGTCTAAAAATTACATGCACAACTCCTACTTCAAGATTTATCTTTTGACAAGTAGTAAGACTTCCATAAGATAGTCTCGGTGTGGATCAGTTCAGCGAACTCATATACTACTGAGCACCCTTATCCTTGTATTAGTGTCTCTACACAAGTGTCTATGAGAGCAACCACCCTCTTATCAGGGCATACATAGGATAAGCTAGTCTTTTCGGACTTATCGATCCCCAAACCGATGGTCCATCGACTAGGAAAGTTTTAGGTTAGGGTTTAAAGGAACTTCGGTCTCACTGTTATGATATCCATCATAACCCTAATTCCATTTGTCATAACCTATGGGGTTCATTATAATCTTTAAATAAGATACAGCAACATGATGAAATAATATGCCTTTATTAATATATTAAGTATCATACAGGAGTTGAAAGATTACAAAAATGCCCTTACATAAGATTGGCTTTTAGGGCACTTACTTTTAATCTCCCACTTTCACTAAAGCCAATCATCCTTGTACTTTATACCCATACAATCTAAGTGGCGATCAAATTGTTGCTGAGGTAATGCTTTAGTGAATGGGTCTGCTATATTGTTCTTAGTATCAACTCGTTCACTAATAACATCTTGTCTTTCTATGATTTCTCGAACGAGGTGGAAACGTCTTAGGATGTGCTTGGACTTATGATGAGACCTTGGTTCCTTTGCTTGTGCAACAACTCCAGTGTTATCACAGTATAGTGGCACTGGCTATTGTATTTCAGGAACCATGCCTAATTCCATGATGAATTTCTTCATCCAGACAGCTTCCTTTGTGGCTTCACTTGCTGCTATGTATTCTATCTTAATGACTGAGTTAGCTACGGTTGGCTACTTTGTACTCTTCCAACTTACTGCACCACCATATAGGATGAAGACATACCCAGATATGAATTTGCTATCATCTGGATCTGATTGAAAACTAGAATCTGTATATCCTTCTTGTTTCAACTCTGATCCTCCACAAATAAGAAAAATATCTTTAGTCCTTCTAAGGTACTTAAGAATATTTTTCACAGCTTTCTAATGATCCTCACCTGGATCTGCCTGGAATCTACTTACTATGCCTAAGGCATAAGCAACATCAGGCCTGGTACATAATATAGCATACATAATTGATCCTATAGCCGAAGCATAAGGAATCATAGCCATCCTTTCTCTTTCTTCAGATGTCTTAGGAGACATTTTCTTAGAGAGATGTATACCTTGACTCATAGGTAAGTAACCCCTTTTACTTCCATCCATGTTGAATCACTTCAACACTAAGTCAATGTACCTGGATTGGGATAAGCCTAGCATCCTCTTAGATCTACCTCTATAGATCCTTATACCTAGTATATTGGATGCTTCTCCCAAAACCTTTCATGGAAAACTTTGATGATAGCCAAGTTTTAACCGATTGTAACATTGGGATATCATTTCCAATGATCAGTATGTCATCAACATACAAAACCAAGAAAACAAGCGCACTCCCACTTGTCTTCTTATACACACATGGTTCATTCACATTTTTGACAAAACCAAATTCCTTGATTATTTCATCAAAGTGGATGTTCCAACTCCTCAATGCTTGTTTTAGTCCATAAATGGACTTAGCTTGCATACTTGATTTGGTCTCCCACTTGAGACAAATCCCTCTGGCTATGTCATATAGACTTCTTCCTTAACATTTTTATTAAGGAAGCAGTCTTGACATCCATCTGCCAGATTTTATAATCATGGTATGTAGCTATTGCATGCAATATGTGAATGGACTTGAGCATGGCTATTGGTGAAAAGGTTTCATCATAGTGAATGCCATGTTTTTATTTAAAACCTTTTGCTACCAGCCTGGCCTTGTAGGTTTCTATTTGACCATCTACTCCTGTCTTCTTCTTAAAGACCCATTTATACCCTATTGGGTTAATTCCTCCAGGTGGATTTACCAAGGTCCATTCCTGATTGAAATACATAAGTCCATCTCAGACTTCATGGCACTTGGTCATTTATCGGAGCCTTTTCTCTCGATAGCTTCCGAATAGGTCACAGGATCATCATCCTAAATGATACTGGCTACATTGTCATCCCCGATGACAAAACCATATCTAAGAGGTGCTCCTCGCACCCTTTCTGACCTTCGAAGAGGAGGTGTGTATTGTGGCTATTATTGATCTACAAGAACTTCTAGTTGAGAACTTCAATTGAAGACTCATCAGGTTGTTGGTTCTGTTCTTCACTTAATTCAAGTGCAGAATTACTACTACTTTCTTGGATGAATTCTTGCTCCAAGAATGTAGCATGTCTACTGACAAAAATCTTTTTTTTAGTAGTATTATAAAAGAGGTTTCCAACACCCTCTTTAAGATAACCAACAAACCTACATTTGTCAGCCCTAGCACTTAACTTAGGTCCAAAATTATTCTTGACATAAGCATAGCAACCCCGAATCTTTAAGTATTTAAGATTTGGTCTTTTACCATTCCATAGCTCATATAGAGTGCTAATCATTGACTTAGATGGTACCCTATTCAAAATATAGGTAGCAGTCACCAGGGCATGTCTCCAAAAAAAATAGGAAGATCTGTGAAGCTCATCATGGACCTCATCATGTCTAACAAAGTACGATTTCTCCTTTCTGCCACACCATCTAATTGGGGTGTGTTGGGATATCCTGGTTCAGCTATGAACCAGGCTTCGGTTTGACTTATCGAAGCCCCGGTTCTCCGGACTACGGACTTTAGACTAAGCGAAGGCCAACCGCAAGCAACTCAAGGCTTCATATCGAACTACAACATCCGAAGGCCAGTCCTTCGGGTAGCACCTTTAACCCCGGCCGAAGTATGAACTGCTCATCGACTTTCAAAGACACGAACTTTGGTCCCCGCCATAGACATGATCTCCGGCCTTGGGGAAATACCAAGCCTTTGGCCCATGCAAGGGAAAACCCAAAGCTTGAACCACAATCTATTCTAAAAAGGAAACTGTAACCAACGGTTACAATCGACACTCATCATGCAATGATCACGGCACACAATTCCTGTAGCCATGCCTTCGATCTGGCCGGAATCGCTCATTGACAACACATGATCGCCAATCATGGAAGAGATTGGATCCCCATGATCTCCGGGAAAAGAGCGGGCCACAGACCAGAGGCCATCATTTAAATATGGGTAAGAAGGATGGCTCGAGAGGTATGCATGAATAATCTCTCACACATACACTTTCAATCTCCAAGAACTCTTTTTCTCTTCCACTCTCGACATCTTCTCCATTATGTGGCTGGAATCTATCACTGACTTAGGCATCAGAATGTCCTCCGCCGGAACAACTCCGGCAAGGAACCTGTTTTACAGGTGAACCAGGGAGCGATCTTGCGACGCAATGGCTCCGACCGGTCGATCCAGGGACTCCACGCCAACAGATTGATGCACCAGGTAGAGGGAGCATATTATTAACATTTGTTAAGCTCCCTTTCAAACAAGGGGAAGAAACAAAGAAGTTTTTGATGGCAAGAAGAAAAGCTCAAAATGCTTCTACAAGCTAGAGTCATGCAAAGTCTCAGGGGGGTGCACCCCAAGAGGAGAACGATGTTCTACCTCCCACGGTTGTTGTGGGAGCGCAGCAGTTCGAAGAACTTATGAACCAGGTCGCCAACCTGATGGCCATGGTTCAAGAGTTCCAAGATAAAGCCTTTCCGGTGGCAAACCCATTGGCGGTTTCTAGACATAGCTCTTGATCCCGAAGAAGGAGAGCACCACTGGAGGATTCAACGCATCCCTCCCCCCGTTCTCGGCCCTCTCCTGAAGGCGGAACTTCGACACTGCCTAGGTTTTCCGATTCCCCACAAAAAGGGAAAAGGCCTAGGCAAACTTCCTCCTCCTCCTCTGAAGACTCCACTGCGGTGGAGAGAGCGCCCAAGCAGACTCCCGATTATGATGGGAGGTTCAGAGCTATCGAATCAAAGATGGCAAGGGCACGAGAACAGAGAATGCAGGATCAGAGAGATCTTGATGACTTGATTGTGGGTGATCTACGCCCACCCTACATCGACCGCATCATGGCTGAGGATAGTCCTCGGCACTTTAGGGTTCCCCAGATAGAACCCTACGATGGCACCTCCGACCCCCTCAACCATTTAGGCAGCTTCAAAGCCCATATGATGATCCAAGGAGCTTCAGATGCAATGTACTATTTGGCATTCCCGGCTACCTTGAAGATGTCCGCTCGGATGTGGTACTCGAGCCTGTGCCCAGGTACCATCGATTCCTTTTTCGAGTTAGAAAAATTATTTGTCTTGCATTTTAGGACCTGCCACAAGACTCCTTGGAATACGGACACACTCTTCCTCCTTCACCAGAATGAAGGAGAGAGCCTGAGAGATTACATCTCCAGGTTCAATGTGGCCAAGCTTGAGATCCCCGATCTCAATGAGCATGTGGCCATGTCAGCACTGAAAAAGGGGCTTCGAACCTCCAGGCTTATTTTTTTCCTGGACAAGAAGTTCCTTAAAAGATATGCTGAGCTCCTATCAAGGGCTCAGAAATACGTCGATGCTGAAGAGCAGGTGGCGAATCGACGTTTGATTGAAGGGAAACCCCCTTCAAAGAAGAAGAATAACAGGGGGCAAGGCCCCCAAACTTCCAATAACAACAGCGTCAGATATGTAGACCGCTGGAGAAGCCCTCCCAAGTCCAGAGCATTGGGAGGAAGATTCGACTCCTACTCCCCCGTCAACCTCCCTCGAGAGAAGATCCTCATGGGGATAGAAAAAGAAAACTATCTCCAACGGCCCCGTCCCATGAAGGCCTCCTCTTCCGAAAGGAACAGGAACAAATTCTGCCGATTCCACCGAGACCATGGCCACAACACAGAAGAATGCATCCAGCTGAGGGATACGATCGAGGATCTCATCAAGAGAGGATACCTGGGGTGGTACATCGATCACCAGGGAACCCGGTCGGAAGCAACTGTTCCCCAGCCACCTCTCGAAGATGCCGAATTATCAAATCAAAGGCCCACCAATGGAGGTGTAGGGATGATACACCGTCCCACCAATAGGAGAAGGGATAAAGATGAAGCTTCAAAGCGATTGAAAGATAACAACTCCATCCTCTTCTCCGACAATGACCTTGCAGGAGTTCAGCTCCCGCACGATGACCCTTTTGTAGTTTTGGCCGTAGTGGCCAATTATGATGTACAGAGAGTTCTTATTGATAATGGAAGTTCGACTGATGTTTTGATGTACGATGCATTCTCTAAAATACTTTTGCCTAGACATCAACTGCAAAGATCCCCCATACCACTCTCCGATTTCGAGGGTAACCAAGTTTATGCTGAAGGGGAGATAGTGTTGCCTATAACCCTTGGCTCTGAGCCTCGACAAAAGACATTGCCGATCAACTTCACGGTGATCCAGATCCCCTCAACATACAACAATATTCTGGGGAGACCCGCCTTGAACAGGTTCCGGACCGTGATCTCCTCTCACTACCTCTTGGTATGCTTCCCCACCAGGAATGGTGTTGGAGAAGTTAGAGGGAACCAGAGGATGGCACGACAATGTCTAATGATTGAAGACAGGCATTTCAAAGATTCGACTACTCCGGATCAGCTGGATCTGAGGGATTCGACCACAAAACTTGGTGAACCCATGGAGAGGACCATCTCGATACCTTTGAAAGAGGAAGATCCTCTTAGAGTTTTGCAAATTGGGAGCGCCCTTGATGAGGAAACCAGAACAAAGTTGATTCGTTTCCTTAGGGACAATGTTGATGTCTTCGCTTGGTCAGCTTCGGACATGCCCGGGATTCCCACCGAAGTGATTACTCATCAGCTGAAAGTAACCCGTAGGTACAAGCCGGTGCGACAGAAGAAGAGCTTCACCCCCAAAATACAACAAGCATTGATGAAGAGGTTGGCAAGCACCTCAAGGCAGGGTTCATCAGAGAGGCCCGCTACCCCGAGTGGCTGGCCTCTGTGGTAATGGTGAAGAAAGCTAGTGGCAAGTGGAGGATCTGCATCGACTATACAGACCTTAACAAGGCTTGCCCAAAAGATAGATTCCCTCTTCCAAAGATTGATCAACTGGTTGACGCTACCGCCGGCCACCAGTTGCTGAGCTTTATGGACACCTTCTCCGACTACAACCAGATCAGAATGGATCCGCAAGATGCGGAGAAGACGTCATTCATCACTGACAAAGGTCTCTACTGCTACAAGATGATGCCATTCTGCCTCAAGAATGCTGGAGCAACATTTCAAAGACTCATCAATAAGGTGTTCGAAAAGCAACTGGGAAGAAATATGGAGGCCTATGTTGACAACATGATCGTCTAGATTCTCCACCGGAGAGACCACATCCGCAACTTGGAGGAGTCATTCAGTGCTCTTCGGTGCTACCACATGAAGTTAAACCCGGTGAAGTGCACCTTCGGGGTCACGTCGGGTAAATTCCTGGGTTTCCTTGTCACCAAATGAGGGATTGTGGCCAACCCCGAGAAGATCCAGGCCTTGAAGGATATGATACATTCCTCCTGTAAAAAGGAAGTCCAACAGTTGACAGGGAACATTGCCTCCCTAAGCAGATTTATCTCTCAGTCAGTCGAGAAATGTCTTCCGTTCTTCAAGGTACTTCTACAATCAAAGGGCTTCGAATGGTCCGAAGACTGTTGCATTGCCTTTGAGGAATTGAAGAAGTATTTGGAGACCCCGCCATTACTCTCCAATCCAAAAGAAGAAGAGGTCCTCTACTTGTACCTCTCTACTTCAGGCTACAGGCCCAGATAAGAATGGTGGCATCCCAGCAAAAGGTCGCGAAGTATGCAAGGGTGAGGAGCAAACTTTCCGCATGGGGGACATGGTATTGCGAAGAGCAGAGGTGTCCAGGCCAACGAAATAGGGTAAACTATCCCCCAACTGGGAAGGCCCATATCAAGTCGAAGAAGTCATTCGACCAGGGACATATCGGCTCAAGACCCTGGAGGGGAAGACCCTATCCTGGCCATGGAATGTACAAAACCTTCGTAAATACTATCAATGAAAAAGTTCCAAAAAACTCCTGTGCAAAGCTCCTCAACCCTACTCAACTCAGAACGGCTAGTTGCATCGACTGAACGACAACAGCCCAAATGATCCGATCTGAAAAATCGATCAACTACGCAAAGGAGAGTCTGATCCACTCACCTTATCGGTATGCTCGACAAGTGCAATAGATGGCCTAAACAGGCCACCAAAAAGATCAAAGGCGTAGGGACGGTTTTCGTAACCTACCCTATGGTGAATCCGAACACGTGCCTAAAATGACCATTGTTGTCCTCTCTGTCAACAACAAACAATTTCAGAATGGTCGAACGGACCCTACTTCTTCCCTACAGACCGCAAGTGGTCTACGGAGTCTACATTATGGACAAATCGTAATGCAACACATCGCAAAAAATACACGAGAAGAGGTAAAAAAAAGGATCTTTCATTTCTTTCAAATTTTTACAAAAATAAAAGAAATAAACTCTCCTAAAAAGAGAGTAAGAAAAAGAAAAAAAACACTCCTAAAAAGAGATATAAAAAAAAGAAAAAGAGCAGCAGCAGCAACAGCAAGGTTGGGAAATTTGCATTAACTCCTCGACGGGTTTTTCCCGTACTGTCGAGGAGAGACCATATGGGATGACAAAGGGCCCTCGAGGTTCCCGTTCGAACTCGAGTCTGACCCCTCATCGGAGTCAGAATCAAATTCATGGCCAGGGAAGGGAATGAAGGGTTTGATATTATCCAAGCCCTTCAAGTTATAAAACTTGGAGGCTTTCCTCCGGTACTCCCAAAACCCCTGGTGGAAGGAGTTCAGGGCCACCCTGGTAAGCTCATCCTTGAATGCGATAGAAGCTCTGAAGTTTGCAACGGCATCGGTCGCCTCCTTCTTCGCCTCCTCCGCCGCTATGGTCGCCACCATGACTTGGGCCCAGGCCTCCCTCAACTGAGCCTCCAAAAGGTGGACCTTCTTCTCGAGATGGTCCACCATAGCCTACTCCTTTTCGCCTACATGCCCAGATGACTCTGGACTTCTCTTCCTCTTGGGGTCAATAGCTCTCCTCTTCGCTGCATGATGGAGCTCAGAAGTGCTGAACCTCATGGCTAATGGAGGGAAGACACCAACGATAATGATGGCCTTCGACAGCAGGGGACAGGGTCCTATTTATAGAAACCCTATGCTCATGACCGACTGCAGGGAGGCACGTCCCACGTCCTTCCCGGCCGTATGAGAAGGAGCCACGTGTCCGGGTGATGCATCGAGAACCAGAAAGTCTCTCGGAAGCCATCCCCAGGACCGCAACCGCCATTGCTTTGAATCCAGAGAAATCTGCATCATGCGACGACATCATTAATGATCTCTTTTTGGGAAAATGAGGCCCAGTGGCTCATAAGGCGCAAGAGATTATGACTGTATAAATTTTGACGTGCCACGTAGACAACGATGGTCCTAATCAAATCCCTCTAATTATTGATTGGCGGGGAGATGACTCCTGTCCGCCCTAACAGACAAGCTCAACATCGAAAGAAAGGCAACGCAATGGAGTTTTGGTCCGTTCAAGGGTTCGTCCTCATGGACTGAATGACTTTCAGCCACGACTATTCAACCAAGCAAAAAAGAGAATGGTAAAACTGGTTCTTATCGACTGAACGGCCTTCGAAGGCTATCGTTCGACTAGGTAAAAGGAGAAACGATAGAACCGTTTCAGGCTACACATGAGGAACAACAATGCATATGCAAAGAAAGGAGAATTCATTCCAAAATCTGGGAAAATTGCAATACAAAGTTCATTCGCAATACAAGTAAGAAAAGAAGAAAATACATTCAGAGTGATCCAGGTCACTCAACATTAACAGGAGAAGGCTCCAGACCACAGGACTGCAGCAACTTGTCAACTTGCTTGGAGAGGATCTCATCAATCTGGGCCGGGATGGGAGAACCTTCAGCTTGGACTCCTCCAGCCTGAGTCACCTCCTAGGCCGAGATCAAAGCTGGGATCACCTCCAGATTTTTGATTGGAGTAGCAGCCTCCTCCGCCGAACATGGAGACTCCTCGACCTCCCCTGCGTATTCGGCCTCCTCCGCTTCTTCTCCTTCCTCTCCAATTATGTTGTAGGAGGGGATCATCGAAAGGTCGAGGTGAGGGAGGGTCTCCTTTACATTGGAAAGCCCATCGTTGAAGCTGTGCTGGTAGGCATACAATGATGCTTCATCAATCTCTGTCTAAAATTGCGAAGACATCTTGAAGTCAGCCACTGCATTGTCTATTCACTTCCTCAAAGCTTCGGACTCCATCTTGGCGGCTTCGGCCTCCCTCTTAGCAGCTTCGAATTCGAGGATTGCCTCTTCGGCCCTCCCAGAAGCCTCCTCCACCACCTTGGATAGGTTCTCCATCCTCTCTTGATCCTCCCTAGCAGTCCGCTCCAGGGATTCAACTTCCTTCTTGCTCCTGTTCTACCCTGCCTCTTATCCCGCTATTCTCGAGTGGGCGCTCTTCAGTTCGCCCTTCAGGTCACGAACTTCATCAGTTACCCGAACAAGACGATCCTCCATGGATTGCTTCAGCTCTTCGGCTACTTCCTTGGCAGCCCTAGCAGTCTGAAGCTCCTCCTTGAGGTCGTAGATGAGGCTGTCCATGTTCCCCAGGCCTTCCTCCATGAAGGGCGGCGAAGCCAGAATCAGACACCTTAAGAAAGCTCTGGTTTTGGAGAATTGCCAGGTTGTGGGGTTGTATTGTACCCTTCAACGCCTGCCTGGCTTCCTCCGAAACCAGCAACTCTCCCATAGGCGGGAGCTCCGAAGGGTTCGTCGAACGGCCTCCGGCTGAAGAAGCCCCGTAGATGGACTCTCCTTCGACTTGCCATGCTTTGCCCCTATCGGTAGCAGAGGGGCAAACCGGTGGCACATCCACCCCTTGAGACGGGCCTCCCATTGTGTCGACTGGGAAGGCGACCGCCGGTGGAGTCTCGACTAGACAGGGCCTCGCTGGAACCCCTTCCGTAGCTGCTGCATCTTCCCCCGAGGCACCTTGGGAGGATGAAGTGCTTTGGTCCCCTTCGGGACCATCTCTCCTAGCTTTCTTTTGAGCTGCAGACCTGGTGGAAGGGGCCTGTGCAAACCTCCTCTTCGAAGTCTGGCGAAGCCAGCTCAAATTGCGCTTCATCCCACCACCTGCAGGCAAAGGAGATCACCTCAGTTAAATGAACTACAATAACACCTAAAGTATAGGAGCAGAAATTTCCACTGCTATACCTAGTTAGGGGAATTTACTGATTCCTGCTTGTTGGAGGTTCCTCTCCTCCAACAACTCTCGAATAGGGGCAACTTCCAAGTTGGTCAGAAGATCATAATCCAACTGATCAGCCACCAAGACTTTCTTTCCGTCATTGGCGGTCAGGCGAGGCTTCTTCCACACAGTGTCGAAGCCCCATGGGTCGAAAGACAACACAAATATGAAGACAGGTTTCCACCCATGGATGACGCTAGGCATGTCCTTAATCACCCTGTGGCCCGATCTGGGATCGATCACCCACCATCCGTTGCTGTGGAAGTCCCTCTTGAGGATGAAAAGGGCCAAGAACAAGTTGGTCCTAGGCTCTATATTGGTGATGCTGCACATAACCAGGAACCCGTAGATGTTCCTGATGCTATTTGGGGTCAACTGCAATGGCACCACTTGGTACAAGCGAAAAATCTTAACAAAGAAGTGGTGAAGGGGAAACCGAAGACCAGCTTCCTGGTGATCTTCGTATACAGCTAGGGACCCAGGGGGAGCTTTGTTCGCCCACTCCTCGGGCATGGGGAGGATAAAGGAGAATTCCTCAGGAATGCGGTAGTGTTCCCAAAGAAGGGTTGCCTTGCTCTGAGAAATCGAGCTGGGGACTGACTCCGGACCTACTACATCTCCGACCCCCGAGGGCCCAACCTGCTTTCCCTGACTCTCTACGGTCACTTCCATGATAAAGGAATGAAGCAAAGAAGCGGAAAGAGGATTCTACCTGAAGAATAAACTGGTAGTCCAGAACGGTTTGGGCGAAGAATGAGACGAGATTGAAGAAGCTTCCTTGCCCAGACCTTCACCCTTCCCCAAAAGAAAAGTAAGGGTCTCTGGACCCCCATCGAGGGTTACTTTCACTCAAGGTTACCCTAGGAGGTAACCCACTTGCGACTGACCACCAGGATAAGATCTATCCTTCATCCAACGGGCGGAGAACAGCTATCACAACTATCCAAATCCCAACCAAAAAATTGCCTCAACCACTGTGCAACGGGACAAGAAGAGATAGACTCAGGGCCACCTACTTTTCCCCAATTCGGGAATTGCACCTGTCCACCATCTGATTCTCAGATTGTGATGGACAGTCCAATAGAGGTCCCGTAATCATTTACTATGCCGTATCTCAGGAAGAAAGAGACAAGGCCATAATACTCTTACTTCTCGAGGCAGATCTTCGCTTTGACAACTGAGAGTAGGGGGGCAAATGTTGGGATATCCTGGTTCAGCTACGAACCAGGCTCCGATTCGAATTATCGAAGCCCTGGTTCTCCAGACTACGGACTTTGGACTAAGTGAAGGCCAACCGCAAGCAACTCAAGGCTTCACACTGAACTACAACATCTGAAGGCCAGTCCTTTGGGTAGCACCTTCGACCCCGGCCGAAGTCTGAACTACTCATCGACTTTTGAAGACACGAACTTTGGTCCCCGCCATAGACATGATCTCCGGCTTCAGGAAAATACAAAGCCTTCGGCCCACGCAAGGGGAAACCCAAAGCTTGAACCACAATCTGTTCCAAAAAAGAAACTGTAACCAATGGTTAAAATCGACACTCATCATGCCATGATCATGGTGCACAATTCCTGCAGCCACACCTCCAATCTGGCCGGAATCACTCATTGACAACCCACGATCGCCAATCATGGGCGAGATTGGCTCCCCATGATCTCTGGGAAAAGACCGGGCCATAGACTGGAGGCCATCTTTTAAATATGTGGAAGAAGGATGGCTCGAGAGGTACGCGTGAATAATCTTGCACACATCACTTTCAATCTCCAAGAACTCTTTTTCTCTTCCACTCTCGACATCTTCCCCATTCTGTGGCTGGAATCCGCCACTGACTTAGGCATCGGAGTGTCCTCCGCTGGAACAACTTCGGCAAGGGACCTGTTTTGCAAGTGAACCAGGGAGCGGTCCTGCAATGCAACGGCTTCGACCGGCCGATCCAGGGACTCCACGCCAACATGGTGTATAAGGAGGGGTCCATTCAGAGATTATGCCTTTGTCCTTGAGATTGTTTAGAAACTCACTAGACAAGTATTCACTTCCTTTGATCAGAACAAAGAGTTTTAATACTATGTCGAGTTTGTTTTTCAACCATGTTTTGATATTCTTTAAACTTATCAAAGGCTTCAGACTTGTGTTTCATTAGATACACATAACCAAACCTAGACAAGTCATCAATAAAAGTGATGAAGTAAGAATATCCATCTCTGGCTTGAGTTGTCATAGGTCCACACATATCAGTATGCACAAGACTTAATAACTCAGTTGCCTTGTCCCCATGTCCAATGATTGGAGACTTGGTCATTTTTCCTTTGAGGCAAGACTCATAAGTTCCTAATGATTGAAAATCATAAGGGTCAATGTAATTATCTTTGACTAACTTGTTTATTCTTGACTCACTAATATGACCAACCGGTAATGCCAGAGAAATGTGACATTGACATTATCTCTCTTTCTATTCTTGTTATCAACAAGCAATATTTCATCATTGAGTTTTAATGTCAGAAGACTATTTATAAAATAACCATGTCCGAATATTTCATTGCAATGAAGAATAGAGTAGCCAGTGCTCTTTACATTTATCTCAAAACCTTGTTGTAAAAACAAGAGTACTGATACAATGTTTCTTACAATATCTGGTACATAGTAGCAATCTTCTAACTTTAAGACATTACCCGTAGGTAATAATAGAAGATAGGTGCCTACAGCTTTAGCATACATGGCTTCTCCACTAGTGCCATATAGCTTGAAATCACCATTCTTCAATTCTCTAATTTTGTGGAGTCCCTGTAAAGATTTATAAATATGAGACCCACATGCGGTATCCAATACCCATGAATTAGAAATGGAAACACTCAATGATAAATTAGTTTATATCATGTACAAACCTTTAGATGCTCCACTTGCATCTGGCTTCACATTTGCAAGATATGTCTTGCAATTCTTGTTGACCCCTGAAATGATTTTGATGATTACAAAATATTGGAGCATGTATTTGATACTAACTCTTTAAAAATATTTAAAAAGTTTTTGTAGGAATGAATTACCTTGGTTTTAAAATGATATTCAAATTCACTTAAGGAAATTCAATTGAGTTTGTAAAGGCCCTTAGTTATGAATATTCTAATCATGAAAAATAGGCTTAAAAGTGTAAATAATTTGACAAAGTATGTAAAGTAGCTTCTAGTTATTTCAATGATGATGTTTTTGGAAAGCTTGAAGCAAATTTTTAAAGACTTGTAAGAGCCGACTCAAAATGGCACGGCATGGAGGAAAACTCAGAGTTTCAGAACTAAGAGCTGACTCCCAGCTCAAGAGCCGACTCATATAGAAGTATAGTTTTTGAAGTTCTGAGAATTAGAGCAAACTCCCAGATCAAGTGCAGGCTCCAGGTATGCATGTTTGTCAAGACTGAAAGCTTGAAGGCAAGAGCCGACTCCTAGTCCAAGAGTCGGCTCCTACAGAACTTTGTTTTTGGCATTCTTGAGATTTCGAGCCGACTCCTGGAGCTTAAGCCGGCTCGTAGATTCGTTGTCTGCACTTCAATGACTAGCTACAGAATTTGAAATTTGAATGCCAAATCACCTCCAACGGCCATTTCACGATTCCCAAGGCCCTACAACGGCCATATCACATGGAAAACTACAAAGGGGATCATTTTTGAAGGATTGAAAAAATGAATGAAGATTTATTGCTGAATATTTTTGAGAAAAAGAAGAGCTTCCAAGTTATTCTTTCACCTACCTCAAAAAGCATTCAAGTGAGACTCAAAGCTTCACCAACTCCACTCTATCATTGAATCCACTCATTGAAGAAGGGATGAAGCAACTTTGAAGAGCATTGAAGTGTACTTAAAGCTTGACTTGGTTTTGATCTTCATCGGCAACATCAACACAACTTTGGTTTGTTGTAGTTGCTTATTTTACATTCTTTATCTTGGTTTTCTCTCTTAGAATAGCAAGGGGCTGTATCTAGAGAGAGAGAGTTGAAGGTTCTAGGTGAACCTAGTAAAACCTAAGTTTGGGTTCTTGGTTTTTCTGGTTTGAAACCAAGTGTTCGGGTTTTCTTTGGTGATCCCGTGTAAAACCAAATGGAGTTTGGGTTTCTTTAGTGATCCCGGTGAAACCAAAGTGTATAGGTTTGGATTGTGAGCCTAGTAAAATAATCCTATTATATTCCGGTTGGGGGATATTGTGGAAATCCCAAGTGATTTGGATAGTGGATGTAGGAGCCTGTTGCTCCAAGCTACTCTACTTCTTGGTGTTTGTGATTGTGCTTTCATTGCTTAACTGCTTTAATTTGTTTACTTCCGCTTAGCACACTTCACTTCTGCACTAAAATAATTTCAAATTGCACATACTTGCAAAAAGTTTTTAATCCCAATTCACCCCCCTCTTAGGAAGCCACCTGGGCAACAAGTGATATCAGAGCAGAGTCTCTGAAAGTTACTTAGAGTAAAGACATATGGCACATCCCATGAGCACTTCATTGGTCTAAGGTCAATCCACAAATAGACCACCACTTTTCACCGAAATTAATTATACTTATTGGAAGTAAAGAATGAAGATATACATTCAAGCCGTAGACTTTCATCTATGGAAAATTATCATGAAAGGGCCTCACACACCCATAATTAAAGTTAATGATGTAGAGGTTCCCAAGCCAGAAGAGGATTAGGACGAAAATGATATGAAATTAGCTGAGTTAAATGCCAAAGCGATGAATCTATTGTATTGTGCTATGGACCCAAATGAGTTTAACAGAATTGCAACCTGCAATTCTACTAAAGAAATTTGGGACAAATTAGAAATCACACACGAAGGCACTTCTCAAGTTAAGACATCTAAAATCAATTTGCTTGTACATAATTATGAGTTGTTTAAGATGGATCCTAGCGAGACTATATATGCTATGTATACTCATTTTATTTATATCATAAATGGTCTCAAGAGTTTAGGTATAACTTATTCTAATGCTGATCTTGTCCAAAAAATCTTAAGATCTTTGCCAGATAAGTGGGAAGCCAAAGTGACAGCAATTCAAGAAGCAAAAGATCTGAATACACTACCACTGGATGAGCTGCTTGGTTCCTTAATTACTCATGAACTGGCTATGCAACAAAGGACAGAAGAAGATATAAAAAGGAAGAAAGCCATTGCATTTAAAGCAACTGAGGAAGATAAGAATGAAGAATCTGATTCATCAGATGATGATGATCTTGGAAGTGATGAAATTTTCCTAGTTATGAGGAAATTCAAAAGGTTTATGGGCAGAAGAAAAATGAATAGATGGAGAAAGCATTATAGAAAAGGTGACTTTGGAAAAGAAAAGGAAAGAGATAAAGAAAAAGATAAAGAGAAAGATAAAGATCAAGTACCTATCTGTTATGGATGTAAGAAACCAGGACACATCCGCCCTGATTGCCCTGAAGGAAAGAAGAAGATATTCCCTAGAAAGAAGAAGAAAGTAATGCTAGCTTTTTGGAATAACAGTGATGAAACTACATCTACTAAAGAAGATGAAGAGACAACAAAAACAGTGCAAATTTGTCTTATGGGTTTGGAGGATGAGGTAAGTACTTCTGAACCTAACATAGAATTCACTTATGATAAATTACATAATGCTTTTTGTGAACTGTTGATAGAATACAAAAAGGCTGGTTTGAAATTGAGAGATTTAAGAAATAAATGTGATATGTTTGAAAATGACAAAAATGAATCTTATGAAAGAAATACAATCTTACAAAGAGAACTAAACTTGGTTTGTGAAAGACTTAAGATTGTACAAATTAAAAAGAAGAACTTTTTGATAAAAATAAGGATTTGAAAAATAAAAATGATGACCTAAAGAAAGAAGTTCAAAAATTGAAACCTTTAGTTGAAAAATTAACCCTAAGTTCTAACAAACTTGAGTTAATTTTGAAAGATCAAAAAGAAACAAATAATAAATTTGGAATTGGTTATAAAATCTCTATTTCAAACACATTTTCTGCTTCTACTTCATATGCTCATAAATTCATTGGTTCTAAACATGTTAGACCTAAATTTGCATCATCTCATAGTTATTATTCAAATTCAAGGATTGTATGCTTTGCATGTAATAATGTTGGTCATAAAGCTTTTGAATGTCATTTGAAACACAATGACAAAAGAAAAATTAAGAAAGTTTGGGTTCCTAAAGGAACCATTTCCATTAACTTGCAAGGACCCAAGAGAGCTTGGGTACCTAAATCTATTAAATGATTATTTTGCAGGGATGTCTTGCAGCCACAAGCATAAAGAAAAGATGGTATTTGGATAGCAGCTGTTCAAGACACATGTCGGGTGATGCTGATCAATTCTTCATCCTAGAATAGAAGGATGGTGGAATGGTAACATTTGGGGACAATAGAAAAGGAAGGATAATCAAAATTGGTAACATCAAAATTACTCCTTCTATATTTATTGAAATATATTACTTGTAGAAAAATTAAAGCATAATCTTTTGAGTATTAGTCAGCTATGTGACATTGGTTATAATGTATTCTTCAAGTCATCAATGTGTATAGTAGTTGATCCACTTGACTCTAGTACTAAGTTCATTGGACACAGACTTGGTAATATTTATGTGGTAGATCTTAATGATCTAGCTATGTCAAGTAATATATGTCTTGTAGCAATGAATGACAAGAGTAAGGAATCAAGTTTACTATGGCATAGGTGATTTGGTAATGCTAGTGTGGATACGATAGCTAAACTTATTGCAAAAGATTTAGTCAATGGTTTGCCTAAGTTTAAAGTTAATTTTGATTATGTTTGTGATGCATGTCAGTTAGGAAAACAAGTGAGGGAGAGTTTTAAATCTAAAAATGTAGTTTCAACTTCTAGACCTTTAGAGCTACTTCACATAGACCTATTTGGATCCACTAGGACTACCAGCCTAGGTGGTATGAAATAGACTTGTGATTGTAGATGATTTTTCAAGATACATATGGATTTTATTTATTGCACATAAAGATGATACTTTTAATGTATTCAAAAAGTTTTACAAAAGAGTTACAAATTTGAAAAACTTATCTGTTATTTCAATTTGTAGTGATCATGGAACCGAATTTGAAAACTAATATTTTGATCATTTTTGTACTAAGCATGGTATTGATCATAACTTTTTTGTACCTAGAACACCACAGCAAAATGGCATTGTAGAAAGAAAGAATCATACTTTGGAAGAGATGTCCAGAACAATGCTTTATGAAGGAAATCATCCAAAATACTTTTGGATAAAAGCTGTTAATACCGCATGCTATATTTTAAACAGAGTTTTAATTAGACCTATTATCAGAAAAACCCCCTATGAGCTTTGGAATAATAGAAAACCAAATATCAAATATTTTCATGTTTTTGGATGTAAATGTTTTGTTCTCAACAATGGAAATGATAATCTTGGCAAATTTGATGCAAAATCCGATGAGGCTATTTTTCTTAGATATTCTTTAAATGATAAAGCCTATCGAGTTTTCAATAAAAGAACATTAACTGTTGAGAAATCTTTATATGTTGTTTTTAATGAATCTGACATTACATCTTCGAGAAAGGAAGATTTTGCTGATGATGATGCAGGTACACTAGAGCATGGAATGAAAGACTTGACTCTTAAAGATAAACAATGAAGTGAACCACATGAAGAAGAGGTGAGTAAAAAGTATGATGATATACCTAAAGAATGGAGGTATGTACATTCACACCCTAAAGAATTAATTATAGGTGACCCATTTCAAGGTGTTAAAACAAGATCTGCACTTAGAGATGCACATGATTTAATTGCTTTTGTTTCTCATATAGAACCTCATAATATAGAAGAAGCCAAAACTAATCCTAATTGGATGTTAGCAATGCATGATGAATTAAACTAATTTAAGAGAAATAATGTTTGGACCTTAGTTGAAAGACCCAATGATCATCTTGTTATAGGCACTAAATGGGTTTACAGAAATAAACTAGATGAAAATGGAAATGTAATTAGAAATAAGGCTAGATTGGTTGCACAAGGATATAATCAAGAAGAAGGAATAGATTTTGATGAAACTTATGCACCAGTAGCTAGATTAGAAGCTATTAGACTGCAAATAGCTTATGCATGTTTTATGAATTTCAAGTTATTTCAAATGGATGTAAAGAGTGCATTTTTGAATGATCTTTTATCTGAAGAAGTTTTTGTTGAGCAACCTCCCGGTTTTATCGATTATATTTTTCCAAATCATATTTTAAACTGAATAAAGCTTTATATAGTTTGAAACAGGCACCTAGAGCCTGGTATGATTGACTGAGCAAAATTTTAATTGCAAATAAAATTGTTAGAGGTAGTGTTGACACCACACTGTTTATTCAAAGAAAGAAAAATGATATTTTAGTTGTTCAAATTTATATTGATGACGTTATCTTTGGATCTACTGATGAATCTTTGTGTCAAGACTCTACTAAGCTAATACAGGTAGAATTCGAAATGAGCTTGATGGGCGAATTAAGTTACTTTCTTGGTCATCAAATTAAACAAACTAAAGAAAGTATTCTGATCAACCAAGCCAAGTACATTAAAGAGATAACTAAGAAATTTGGCATGGAATCAAGCAAGGAAATTGGAACACCAATGAGTCCTGCATGTAGACTTGACAAAGATGAGAATGGCACAAATGTTGATCAAAAATCGTACCGAGGTATGATCGGATCATTACTTTATTTAATAGCAAGTAGACCTGATATATTATTTAGTGTTTGTATGTGTGCACGTTTTTAATCTAATCCTAAAGAATCACACATCACAGCTGTTAAGAGAATTATTAAATACTTGAAAGGCACTTGTAATGTAGGATTATGGTATTCTAAGCACACATCACTAAAACTATCTAGTTATTCTGATGCTAATTATGGAGGATGTAAAATAGATAGAAAGAGCACAAGTGGCACCTATCAATTTCTAGGTATTAACTTGATCTCTTGGCACTGTCGCAAACAGAACTCTGTAGCTTTATCTATTGCTGAGACAGAATATGTAGCTGTTGGGAGCTATTGTGCTCAAGTGTTATAGATCAAGCAACAACTAGAAGATTATGGTGTTGTTCAATATAAAATTCCTATCAAATGTGACAATACTAGTGCTATTAACTTATCAAAAAATCCAATTCAGCACTCACGAACTAAGCACATTGAAATTCGACATCATTTCATTCGTGATCATGTTTTAAATAATGTTGTTGAACTTGAATTTGTACCTACTAAAGACCAATTAGCAGACATTTTCACTAAACCATTAAATCAAGATAGATTTGAGAAAATTAGAGGAGAATTAGGGTTATGTGACCCATTTTCAATCAATCTGACCTAATTTTTTAAAATTAAGGAAAAATTATCTAGAAATTTCAAAATTCTCTTTAGAGCATAGGGCAACCTAGTTTAGACTCTAGGAACCCTAGGAAATTGAGTTTGACCCTTTTTGACTTTTAGAATAGATTTTAGCTCGAGGCAACTCGAACTCTCATTACTCTAGGCGAGTCGACTCGCAATATGGATCGAGACTTTTTAAATAGGGTTTCCACTTTCCCTATTCACCATTCTTTCTAAATTTCAACCGTTTCTCTCTAGCCGACTCTTCTCTTCTCACCAAAAAATCACTCTAAAACCCTTTATACCTTCTTAAATCCTTAATCCTTGGAAAATGGGGCCTCGCATGGTGGTGGCAAAGAAGGCAACATGGGTTGTTCGGACTGCAGCAGAGGAAAGGAGGAGCAAAAGGCATTTAGATACATCATTTCCACAAGAAGAGCAGCAGCCTGAGCAAGAAGACATTATTCCAGCACCCCAGTAGATCATTCCAATGGGAAATCGTCATGTGACCGCCGATAGGTGCATAGATTTCAATTTTATTAAGCAAGAACAGTTAAAGATTGGAATGTGGCTTGAAGGACAGGGTTGGAAAGAGCTTTGTCAATTAAATGTTCCAACCTATCCAAATTTGGTTAGACAGTTCTTTGAAAATATGTCCCTAGGATCTTTTCATATTGAAGGAATAGTAAAAGAAAAGCTAATTGAGATAAATGAGCAAAAATTATCAAATCTGTTGAATATTCCTAAAGAAGGGGACTGTTATTTGGTAATGAAGGAAAGGGTGAAGACTCTCAGACTTATTTTAGGAAGATCCAATGTAAAAGGAGTCATTCATGTGCGTGCAAATTAGCTCTCATTGGAAATGAGACGGTTGCACAATATTATTAGTCGGATTGTCCTACCCAGGACGGGTAGATTCGACTAGGTTAGTGAGAGAGATCTTGTATTCATGAGATGACTGATTGAGGGCGAGCCCCTTAACCTTCCATTCATTATGATCTCACAGATGAGAGAGGTTGTACATAGGGCACAAGCCTGTTTGCCCTACGGTATGGTTTTCACCTTGTTGTTCCAGGATGTAGACATAGATCTTACTTGAGAGGACTGTCAGTTGTTGCTGCACACCGACAAGTATATAGTGAAATCCCAGACTAGGATGGGATTTGTCTTGGTTGATGGGAATTGGATCAGGAAGACCTCAATAGTACCTGTAGCGCACTCTGAGGACTCAGATGATGACATTCAGGGTACACAGGGTCTTGGTGAGCAGGTTGAGGGACATACTGATGAGGCTGGACCTTCCGAGCCAGCTCCTGCTTCCCCGCATTCACCTATCAAGACTCCTACTGCTGCTAGAGCTGACACTAATGATAGACTCCACAGAGTTTTGGAGAAGATTTCTAGTCTCAGGACTGATACTGATAGGAGGATCACTTCTCTACAGTCTGAGATGCAGCAGGGCTTTCATGACATCATGGTTATATTGAGGCAGTTATCAGCAACCAGCCAGCATGGACCTTCTACTGGCACAACTACTGGCACAGCGATTGGCATGGGCACTGAGACTGATACTAGCACACATGCTGAGCAGGGACAGGAGACAGACTGCACCGAGGCACCTTATCATTATACACCTACTGTTAGTGAGCCTCAGGATGCTATGTTGGCAGCTGGATCTGTTGATATTGGAGTGACTCCGGCTACTCAGATACTTTCTTCCACCAGCACGTTGGCCCTATTTCTTGATCCATCTACTGCCTGACCTACACCCATCTTCATTTCATCTGAATCAAAAACCAAACCTAAACCTAAATCTAAAGTTACTAGGACTTCCACATCCACTAGGACTAGGATTAGGGATCTCCGCCCTAGGTTTCCCAAATTCAAGCCTATTCCAGGTATTCTAGAGGTTGGTTCCTCCTCTGATGAGGAAGAATCTGATAGTGGTCCTAGCACTTCTTTTTGATGGTTTGGTTTTATCTTTTGAGACTTTTTGTTGTTGTATTTTGGTTATGTGATACTATTTTGTTGTGCAGTGGCACGTTTGTAAAGTATCACATATACTATGTATTGACATACTTCTCATGTATATATATTTCACTTGTCTTGATACATATTCACTTGTCTTGATACTTCTCATATATATTTTGTTATGATTGAATCAATATTTCTCATTTGTTATGAATATATGTTGTGAATGGTTCTCTATTTCTCATCTACCTTTTGTTGATGACAAAAAGGGGGAGAATGGAGACTATATATGTATGGGCATGAAAATTGCTATTGATTTCTGAAAATTGCTATTGATTTCATGAAAATTACTCAAAAATTGGTTACAAAAGCTATATGGATAATTGAATGATATGAAATTTTGATAAAATGGATGTTTGATTCATAGAAAGTTGATGAAACTTAAGTTTACTTCAAAAATTTTAAAAATTCTATAAGTTTCGATACGCTTTATATAGTTAATACCTTTGATACATCATGTTGTGATACATTTGAAAGTTCATGTTTCGATACATTTGATACATAATACTTGGTATTCAGTCATGTACATTTGATACATTATGGCACATTATATTGATACACTGATACCTAATGTATATGATATGCATAGACTTGAAAATACTACAACTGTAAAGTGATTTCAATTTTTTTGATCATGCCCAGTATTTTGTCATCATCAAAAAGGGAGGGATTGTTGACCCCTGGAATGATTTTGATGATTACAAAACATTGGAGCATGTATTTGATACTAACTCTTTACAAATGTTTAAGAAGTTTTTGCAGGAATGAATTACCTTTGTTTTAAAATGGTATTCAAATTCACTTAAGGAAATTCAATTGAGTTTGTAAAGGCCCATAGTTATAAATATTCTAATCATGAAAAATGGGCTTAAAAGTATAAATAATTTGACAAAGTATGTAAAGTAGCTTCTAGTTATTTCAATGATGAAGTTTTTTGGAAGCTTGATGCAAATTTTTAAAGACATGTAAGAGCTGACTCAAAATGGCACGGCACGGAGGAAAATGCAGAGTTTCAGAACTAAGAGCCGACACCCAGCTCAAGAGCTGACTCTTACAGAGTATAGTTTTTGAAGTTTTGAGAACTAGAGCCGACTCCTTGATCAAGAGCAGACTTCAGGTATGCATGTTTGTCAAGACTGAAAGCTTGAAGGCAAGAGCCGGCTCCTACAGAACTTTGTTTTTGGCATTCCTGAGATTTCGAGCCGACTCCTGGCACTCGAGCCGGCTCATAGAGTCATTGTCTGCACTTTAACGACTAGCTACAAAATTTGAAATTTGATTTCTAAATCACCTCCAACAGCCATTTCACGATTCCCAAGGCCATACAATGGCCATATCACATGGAAAACTATAAAGGAGATCATTTTTGAAGGATTGAAAAAATGAATGAAGATTTATTGCTGAATATTTTTGAGAAAAAGAAGAGCTTCCAAGTTATTCCTTCACCTACCTCAAAGAGCATTCAAGTGAGATTCAAAGCTTCACCAACTCCACTCTATCATTGAATCCACTCATTGAAGAAGGGAAGAAGCAACTTTGAAGAGCATTGAAGTGTACTTAAAGCTTGACTTGGTTTTGATCTTCATCGGCAACATCAAAACAACTTTGGTTTGTTGTAGATGCTTATTTTACATTCTTTATCTTGGTTTGCTATCTTAGAACAGCAAGGGGCTGTATCTAGAGAGAGAGAGTTGATGGTATTAGGTGAACCTAGTAAAACCTAAGTTTGGGTTCTTGGTTTTCCTAGTTTGAAACCAAGTGTTCGGGTTTTCTTTGGTGATCCCGTGTAAAACCAAAGGGAGTTTGCATTTTTTTGGTGATCCCGGTAAAACCAAAGTGTATAGGTTTAGATTGTGAGCCTTGTAAAACAATCCGACTGTATTCCGGTTGGAGGATATAGTAGAAATTCCAAGTGATCCTTGGGTAGTGGATGTAGGAGCCTGTTGCCCCAAACCACTCAACTTCTTGGTGTTTGTGATTGTGCTTTCATTGCTTGATTGCTTTAATTTGTTTGCTTCTGCTTAGCACACTTCACTTCTACACTAAAAGTATTTCAAAGTGCACATACTTGCAAAAAGTTTTTAATTCCAATTCAACCCCCTCTTGGGAAGCCACCTGGGCAACAATTCTTTTTCCAATGCCCTTGCTTGCTGCAGTGGAAACATGCTCCATCATTAACTACCTTTTTGGCTTTCTTCTTCTTCTAGATGCTCCTTTTAGGGTTGAACTTTCTTTTCAAACCCTTTCTATTTGCATGTTTCTTCTTCCCATCAATGAGAAGAAGATGAGCCTTATCATCTTTAGAGTGACTCTCTGTTGTCTTTAACATATTCAGCAGTTCAGACAAAGATATGTTCAGTTTGTTTATGGAACAAACTAAGAGTAGGAATCTGGAAGTGACTGTAGGATTAAATCCTGATTGAGTTCACATCCATCACAAACCCTAATTGACCTAATCGGGTGATTAAGTCAATCATTTTTAATACATGAGTTTGTACAGATGAACCCTCACTCATCCATGCACAAAACAATTGCTTCAATATCTCGTATTGAGTAGCCCTACTTTGCTCTCCATATAGCTCTTTTAAGTTGAGCAACGTGGACTGAGGTTCCATACCTTCAGGTTGCTTTTGGAGCTCGTTGCTCATCGAGGCTAACATGATGCACCTAACAGTTGTACTATCATTTTGCCATATTTCATGTGTGGCAATTTCCTCCTCTGATGCATCTTCTCCGATCGGCTCAAGGTCCGGAGAATCCAGAATATAAGAAAGTTTTTCCTGAGTAAGAACTATTCTCAGGTTCCTCAACCAGTCCACATAATTAGGACCGGTTAACTTGTTGGCATCTAAAATGCACCGCAGTGACAAATTTGAAGCCATTACAAAAAAAAATTATATTTAATTAAGAACAATATCAGCAGACCACTCAAGATGACATTCATAACTAGATAAGGACTTTATATCTAATTATGTCTCTCACTATTTTATTCAAATACCATAACCCTAAATTTATGGTAAGCGAGAAACCTTAATGGTTTCTTTAGTGGGGTTGAGATCCCAATTCCTCATGAGTGCCTTGTGTTACACAACAAACACTCATGAGTTCAAAGGTAAGAATTCCTTTTTGATTGCAACCTATGCAATTCTCAACAAATAAACTGCCTCTAAGATGCTTATAGTCTTGTGTTACACAACAAACTATAATATCTCAATTTTGTCAGACCCTTCATTTCTATGTAGCCTTGACGGAATAATGTTTCCCTTGTATTACACAACAAAGCAACAATTTCCAGCCATTGCATAAAGCACTAAGTGTACCAAGACAAATTTTGTATCAAACCCTGGAGTAGACCTTGTGTTACACAACAAACCTACTATAGTTTTGATATTAATTTGGCTTAGCATGAAGGAAGGCCAATTATAGTATACTCAATCAATTAGCATTCCCAAGTTAAGGTTTAGATATGACCAAATTGGCCAGGTAAGTGGAAGGGGTGAGGGGGTCCCCCCGTTGCTTTCCTTAGACACTAATTGATTTGGCGAGGTCAGACAATGGAACCAATTAAAAAATCTCATTCCCTTTACCTTCCCAAAACCACTTGCCTAGACACCAATTGGGTCATCAAACCCTAATCAGTTTTGCATTATGATTGACTTTATACTATGACTAAATATGTTTTATATGAGGGCTTTGATGGTCTCATACACATCCTAAATAATTGAAAGGGATATGCCCTACAAGCCAATCTATGTTGTATCTCCCAAACCATTGTAATTGACAATATTCTAAATAAAGGCATTATTTTTCATCATACGCTGTGTTTATATTATATGATGAACCCCATAGATTAGGGCTATGATTTTAGGGTTATGATGAGATCATACCAGTGAGACCTAAAATCTTAAAACCTTAATCTAAAATATTCCTAGTCAAAGGAACCCTGAGTAGGGGATCAGGGTTTTCCGGTAAGACTAGCACATCCCATGTATACTGGAGAGGGTGACTGCTCTCACAGTCACTTGTGTATGACACTAATACTGGGATATGGGTGCTCATTGAAGAATGAGTTCAATGATATGATCCAACTTGAGAACATCTAATGGAGTCTTAGCTACATGTCAATAGAAGGTTCTCATAGTGGGAGTGGTACAAATAATCCTTTGACCTGAGACTGCCATAAGTACCTTATGTATATGAACCCATCCTTTGGTTCAATCCTAATCATGACACTGAGTCATGCACAGGATTGATACTGGGAATGGTGAATTGGATATGAAGGTAATGAGTAGGTCAACAAGAAATCGATCACTCTTGGTAAGAAGAGATTGCATCAAGCTAGTTAACAATCGGATGATGATTCAGGGAATCTTTGATCAAAGTAAAGATATTAGAGATGGTTTCTAATATCAAGATAATTGAATCATCAATATAAGATTGAGCTAGAAATAAATATAATATTGGATTTGACATATATCCATATCCATAGTTATATTTTGGGTGCAGGCTGATCGAAAGATTTAATTATACGGTAACTCTCTACTGAAGGGTAATTTTGGTATATCACCAGAATTTCCATATCTTCCGGGTAGACATGACACGTTGCTAGACATCAACCTTGTCTTGTGGGTTGATCAAATTCAAGGATCACTTATTAGGAAGAGTCCTAATTGATCAAATCGGGTAAGCCCGGTTTGACCTAAATCGATTAGAAAGAGTTCTAATCAAATTAGGTCAACTTGTATTCGAACCCACTGCTGGCTAGATGTGGAACCCAATGGGTCACACACTTAAGAGGATTGATCAAGAGTTTAATTTATGATTAAATCATCTTTGCAGGATAACACTCTAGCAGGTGTTGCAAACCCTAGCTTCTATTGGAATCGGATTCGAATTAGGGTTCCGGATTGGTTCAATTTGGGTTCTAATTGGATGTAATTAGACCCTAATTATGAAAATAGAGATTATGGCTAACCCTATTGGCTAACCATGCACCTAGGCTAGCCCCCCACCTGTTCCTTATTCTTTTCACGCCAAAATACCAAGAGTCCATGCGCTAATGGACTCTTGGCACGCCATTTGGAAGAGTCCATGGTGCATGGACTCTTGGCGCGCCCCACTTAATTCTCCGATGAATTAAGATGGGGCGGCCTCCTTTCTTAAAGTTAGCACTTCACTTGTCCACCCTTGGATGGGAATCCAACGGCTGGAAGATTTTTAAGAAAGATAAAAGGCGCTGACTCTTCCTAGTTGCGTGAAATAACGTCTCTTCGGAGACCGAAACATCGCGATTCCCTTCTTCTGGAATTTCATGACTTTTCTTTTAGGAAAAGCCGTGAGTTTTAATCTGGAAGGGCGTGAGAAGGAGGGAAGGGGGTGTGAGAAATATGGAAGACCATGAGAAATATTTTACGGAGAGTTGTGTTCTTTTGAAAAGGCACTTTTTTGTAATCTATTTAAGGAACAGAGACTTCGGGTGATTGACTAATGTACGACAGAGGTTTTTATTTTTCTTTTCTTTCCAGGAGACTGATTCCTCCTTAGCTTGTTTAGGACACCGAGAGTTTCCCTTTTACAGAGTTCTCTTCTCTGTTGAAACTCAAGTCTAAAATAAGAGATAGGAAGATTCTCTCGATCGGTAAAAGAAAAGAATTACTACTCTATTTCTATTTCCTTTTACATTAAGACATTAGTGTCTTAAATCCTCCTCCTCCTTCAAGACAAGAGTTTTATTCTTAGGACAAGGTCTTAAGAAAGGGAGAGGAAGAAGAAAGAAAGGAAGTATGGAGTCCCTACCGTGGAGTTTTAAAGCCATAGTCCTCTTGAGTTCTAGGATAAGAATTCTAGTGAAGGAATTTTGAAGAAGCTAGCATCTTGATCAATCTTCTTGTGGATCACCATTGGAGGGTGGACATTTGGATGCCTGGTGAATTCAAAAGGGGCATTCAACATCAAGTTTTGATTCTACATCAAAATTGGATTTAGCGTTAACAGGTTGGTGCCCTAATTCTAACAATGTAAGTTTGCATGTATATTATATATTTTAATCCTGAATAAGGAGATCATGGTAAGGGTTTATGGTGCAAATTTCATCATTTTTGAAATTATTTTTCACAATGGTGCACCGGATTCCCAACAATAATCAAGTTATTATTGTTCATAACAACAAGTATAAACAAAAGCATATCAATCCAGCATATGCAAAAATATGATTATCCATCAAGCATATTTATCTTAAAATGCAAATCATAGCATGATTTTACAATTTCTCCGTTCACCTCACTTATTCATAGGATATGGCCACAGCGGCAACCCTACACGCCATAGGAGACCCCATTGAATGGAAAGAGAGGGCCTTTAAACCCTACTTAACCCCAATGACCAGACGGCCATGGTGACTAACCCAATCCAAAGCAATTACTTGGATAAGGCATGTCATTAAGATGCATTTGATTAGCAATATGCATAATATCATGTTGAAACAATAACATGCTCTTTTTATGATAATATATACTATCATACATAGATTAGGATCAGCCCCTAATCTAATGGCAAACATCATACTATGATTATTTTTCATAACCATACAGCATTCCACTGAACCCTAAGTAATGGCATGCATCAAAAACTATGATCAAACTAGCTATCTAATAAGCATTTGATCATACAAATGATAATTAATTGAATGAATTAAGGGTTGCTCTGGTACCACTGATGGGTTTCTTAAATGTCATCAAGCATGTATGATGCATTGAATTTCAAATATTTGCACAAAGAAAAATCCTTATTGGCTAGAAACCCTAATCCCAAGATCCCCTCATTCATATACAACTAATATAACACTAATATGGTTCATGATAAATACCTGGAATGTTGTTTTCCACTTCTTCCCATAGGGCTCACAAGTGTAAGCCCTCCAACGATGATCCACACATGAATTGACCCAAGAAAAAACTCCTACTTCAGTTGCTTGCTTGACTAGGACTCCTCTTGACAGCCTTCTAGACATTGACCTTTGTAGGACACCCTACCCTCTTGTAGGGTACTCTGAATGCCTTCCAAAACTACTTTAGGATTTGGGATTGCCCTTCTATAGGACACTCTAGGCTTATGTCTTAAATCCTAAGACTTATCCTAGTAAGGACAACCTTGTCTTAAAGAGACAAGGTTTGTCTTAAGGAGGAGGGAGGAAGGTATAACACTAAGAATAAAAACTATGGCAGAACTCTTCTGAAACCCATAACAGCACCCCTATTTATAATGTTAGGAGGGGTGTGTGATATGTCTAGCCATCAACTTATCAGATACGATTTTTCAAGACCCAAGAGAAGTTATTTGGCTTGAAAAGTCATATCCAATAGTTGATTCATCCATCAAGTCACATATTCACATCCCTTCTTAGTCTCAGATGATTTCTAACTTGCCACATGGCAAGTACTAGTCCCTGGGAAGCCAAAAAATGCCTCTTCAATCTCCAAGCATCGGATAATTTGAAGAGTCCTAAGAGCAAAAGGACACTTCTTCAAACCGCGCGCCAAATGAAGAGACGCATCTCTTCATGCACGCATTCCCTTTCAAACCTTTTTCTCACCAATTTAAAAGGTGTTGACCGATCAAAAATAATCCTAAAGGGCATGGGGATATGTGCCAAGAGAGTCCTAGATGAATCAGCAAAAGTGATACATCTACAGAAGGACTCTTGGTCATTTTCTGTGATCCATTCCTCGGTGCGTGCACATATGAACCCAAGGAGTCCATGCCAACTTGGACTTTAGTCCAAGTGGTGTTCCATGTCCAATTAAATTATGATAAAACCTGATAAAGGTTGTCTTAATCTAGACATAACCCAATTTAAGTCTCTCTTAAATTGGTTAATCAAAATAGCAAGCAACTGGACCCAAATCGACTTGGGTTAGGAATTAGGTTAGCCTACACATGCTAGTGTGCAATCTAGCTAACCAATTAGGACCCCATAATCCTAATTAAATTATGTATGACTTCCTAGGTCAACTCCTTAATGTGCGTGACCCTTTGGATTCTACATCTAGCTAGCAGTAGATTTAGGTTTAGCCGATTCGAACCAATCGAACCTGATTGACCTAATTAGGTCAAATTGAGTTGACCTAAATTGCCAATTCGATCTATCCATCGAATTGACTCATGAAACCAATATAATTGGTCCATGAATACCTACAAGAATGATTGATGTCTAGCAATGTGTCTTGCCTACCCGGAAGATGAGGAGTTTGGTGGAAGGTACCAAAATATGCTTCAGTAGAAAGTTACCGTACAATTCAATCTTTTGATCTCCCATTATCCCGATTAAGTGATGGGTATGGATAAATGTCAAAACTTAGTATTTAGTCATTTTGAATCTCTATTCGATAATGAAGACTCAGCTGATGACTGATTAGAAACAACTTTTAATCTCATCTTGCTTTGATCAAGGACTCCTTGAGTCATTAATCGAAGAGATCTCTTGGGATAACAATTCCTCTTACAAAGAATGATAGATTCCTTGTTGGTCCACTCATATCCTTCGTACACCTTCCACCATATCCGAGAACACCCTGTACATAACTTAATGTCACGAATGAGTATGAACCAAAACATGACTTAGTGTGCATAAGGAACCATGGTGACCTCTGGTCTAAATATCACATGCACAACTCCTACTTCGAGATCTATCTTTTGATAAGTAGTAAGACTTCCATAAGATAGTCTTGGTGCGGATCAGTTTAGTGAACTCATACTCTAATGAGCATCCTTATCCTTGTATTAGTGTCTCTACACAAGTGGCTGTGAGAGAAACCACCCTCTTATTAGAGCATACATAGGATAAGCTAGTCTTTCTGAAATTATCGATCCCCGAATCGATGGTCTATTGACTAGGAACATTTTAGGTTAGGGTTTAAAAGAACATAGGTCTCACTGTCATGATATCCATCATAACCCTAATTCCATTTGCCATAACCTATGGGGTTCATCATAATCTTTAAAAAGACACAGTAATATGATAAAACAATATGCCTTTATTAATATATTAAATATCATACAGGAGTTGAAAAATTATAAAAATGACCTTATATAAGATTGGCTTTTAGGGCACTTTCCTTTCAGGGCCAACATAGCATCTATTGGCTCCAAGTAACCAAGTAGCACTCGATCAGAGCCCTCAAGTGATCATCATTCATTCACTCTAATTGACCTTGAATCGATCAAAGCCCCAAGGCCAACACAATATCAATTAGCTCCAAGTGACCAAGTAGTGCTCGATCAGAGCCCTCAATTGACTAATACCTATTAGCTCCAATTGTCCTTAGATTGGTCAAAGACTCAAGGCCAACATAGTGCCCATTGGCTCCAAGTGACAGAGTAGCACTCAATCAAAGCCCTCAAGTGATCATTGTCCATGGCTCTAAGTAACCAAGTAGTACTCGATCAGAGCCTTCAGATGATCAATACTCATTTGCTCTAAGTGACTGAGTAGTACTCAGTTAAAGCCCCTAGGTAATCAACACCCATTGGCTTGAATTGACCTTAGATCCTTCAAAGCCCTAAGGCCAACATTGTTCTTATGTTTCCAAGTGAACGTGTAGTGGTGTTGCCCAGGTGGCTTTCCAAAGAGGGGGTGAATTGGAAATTTAAAAAAAATTTAAACAGATATGTTCTCTTTTAAATCTTCATGTGTGGTAGGTGCTATGATTTAGATATTTAAAGTAGAAGCAAGTAAAGAACAAAAAGCAAAATCACAAACACAGCAATTTTATAGTGGTTCGTAGCAACCTCACTCCTACGTGCACTACCAAAGATACCACTTGGGATTTTCACTATATTCATCCATGGAATATAGTCGGATTGTTTTACCATGTTCACAATCCAAAACCCAATTTGGTTTTTCAACTGGGCTCACCAAAAACCCACACATGGTTTTAAATAGTATCACCAAGAACCTACACTTGGTTTTTCAACCAGACTCACTAAAAACCCACAAACTCATAAAAGAGTTAAGAAAGACAAGCAACTAATTGACAAACTAAAGTTGTCTGATGGTTGCAGTTGCAGCTCGAGAGAAGCCTTCTTAATTACACTTTAATGCACTTCAATGGCTTCTTCAACTTCTTCAATAAATGCTTCAAACTTCATATTTGAGTTGGTGAAGTCTTGAAGGCTGACTTGAATGCTTTTTAGTGCTATCTTGCTCATAAGCTTGTTTGATCATTAACTGCTCATTAACTTCTTCAAAGGTTGTCTAAATTCCTTATTTATAGAGTCTTGTACTCTTCTTAGATGGATATAGCCGTTGTAGACCATTAGGATATGACATATGATCGTTGGAGCACTTTTTAGATTCAAAAATGAAGGTCTGGAACTAGCTGTTACATGCCTATAATCAACGTTCAAGTCAGCTTGGATGCTTCAAGTCAACTCGGATCCTCAGAGTAGTCGAGCCTTCACTCTGGTCGAGTTGCCTTGCCATAGTCGAGTCGGCTCGGGTTCTCAGGGTCGTTGATTCCTTACTCTGGTTGAGTCGGCTCTCCTCAATCGAGTCGACTCGGATTCTCAAGTCTTCGAAATTATACTCAGTAGGAGTCAGCTCTTCTTAGTAGAGTCAACTCGCCTAGCTTGTTCTTTTAGAATTGATTTTTCCTGAACTCTAGAGCAGTCGGCTCGGATTACTGAAGGGTCAACTCAAATGCCTGGCTGAATGGTTGAGTCAGCTTAGATTGCTTTCGGGTCGGCTCACTAGTTTGATTCAAGAAATGATGCTCTGGACGAGTTGGCTCGAGTTCGTTTGAGTCGACTTTGGATTTCTGCGTGCCAGAAACCTTCAAGCATGTGATGAATTGGGGTCAGCGCTCATTCCTCGAGTGGGCTTGAGTGAATTTTCCATAAGATCTTCAACTCTTCTCTAGAAATCATCCAGCAGCTTTGAATCACTCAAGACAGTTTCCAACTTAACTAACAATAGATTCTAAAGAATTTTGAGCTTGAAAAACACATAGAAGCAACCCATTTTTATGAATAATACTTTAATTTTTCTTTGGGCTCTTCTTTACATGATACGTTTACAACACTACACATGACATATAATAAGGTTGTAGGAGTTATGATTGAGCATTAAAATCATTCTACAAAAACTTGTAAAGCACTTAAAAAGTAGTTAGTAACTCAAGCGCATGCTCCAATATTTTGTTATCATCAAAATCATTTAAGGGGTCAACAATCTTCCCCTTTTTGACGATGACATAACATCGGGAATATAAAAAACTTTACAGTTACATGTATGAGTATATTTGGAAGTAAGTACCAACATATATGAGTTGTATACCGAGAATGTATTTGAAAGAATTAGAGCATATTGATAATGTATCAGAGCTTTTGAAATAAGTTCAATATGTATCAGAGCTTATTTAGAGCTAATAGTAGTAGATAGCCATTCAAATTATATCAGAGCAATTTGGAAAATTTTAAAGATGCTTATCGGAGCAAATATGAGCAAATATCTCCCCCTATCAAAGCAAATATGAGCAAATATCTATCTCCCCCTATTTCGTTCATTAATTGGCAATGTATCTCCCCCTATTTCATTCATTAATTGGTAATGTATCCATGCATATACAATTCAATAATATCATTCTCCCTTTCAATATTTCCATGCAATATTCTCTTCCTTTTTGTCATTAATCAAAAAGGTATTCAATTAATTGCTCAAATTTTGAAACAGAATGAGAAGATTATAAGCATTGTTTGAGATAATTTCACTTTCTCATAAAAATTTTGATAATCTAATATAAAATTATCAATGCACAGATAACATCGCAAACACAACCAATGAGAAACAGATGATTTCATTGCTTTCAAAGAAATTCATTACAACTTACAGAATATGAAAGCATATACAAAAACACAAAAGACTAGCCTAGTCACTGTCACTAGGCTCCTCTACAATAGGTTCAGACCTACCATACCAAGAACTAGGATGACTAAAAGGTCCTGTAGCCCTAGTGGATGGTCTAGGAGGAGTTCTAGAAAGAAATAGGGTATGGATCAAACAAACCAGGAGGTACAAAAGGTGGTTGAGTAGAGTGAGGTGGTGGCTGTCTAAAGTGTGGTGCAAGCTGTTTAGGTATAGAATCTGGCTGACTAGGTGTAGATCTAGACTATGCTGAGGTAGATGCTATGATAGCTCTAACTGAAGAATCCAAGGAGCATAAGAACACCCAGACAATACTAAGCTCAGTCTGTATCTTCTTGATCCCTTCATGAAGTGCAATGTGCTCACTAGCTTGAGCATTGGCAAAGGCTTCTGCTAAACCTCTAAATCTGCCAAACCTCTAAATCTGCCTAACTGAACCCGAAGAATCTCCACTCCTTTAGTATAATCATATTCCATTATCTTGGTCTCTAACATTGATCCCATCTAAAAAGATAGTTCTCTCAACTCAGATCTGAACTCCTCAATGCTACGATCAACAATCTATCGGATATCATCAGATACTGACATGAAGAAATCTGTCAGTGACTGTATGTCAATCTGTGGCTCTGGTCTGGCAAACTCAACTGTGTCCACCTGGAATGTAGCTGTCTTAGCTCTCCATAGATCTCTTCAAGTCTGGTGTCAACTATTTGATGAAGCTCGCCAAACATCGATCCAATGGTGCTCATCAGGGCCTGAGATAGCTATCTCATCTGCTGTGCAAAGAAGGCATGAGACATAGATGGTCCTATGGTATCTACAGATGGTCTCGGAGTAGTGGTGGGGACACCAGAGGAACCAAAATAAGATAGAGGCTTCCCAACCCTCTGTGGATTACTTAGTAGCATTTAAGTCCATTTGTAATAAGAGCATAGCCTAATTGAGTTGTCATTTGAGTCCTGTACCAGTTAGCTAATGTTTAGCTAGTTTTCTTTCTGAGTTATGTATGTAGCATTTGATCCATACTAATTAGGATTTTGGATCAGTCAGTCAAGTTAGCTCATGTTGAGCTAATCATATTCAGGGTCTTGTAATCATGTCCAATTGTATTGAGGTTGTTTGAGTCAAGCCCAGTCAAAGAAGACTCAAGCATGTGAAGGATACCACCCAGCATGCCACCTTAGCAGCCGCATGGAGTCCCAGTCACACTCTAGATTTTGCCACCTAGGATTACTTGGAGGATCATGAAGTTGGCCCATGCATGAGGAGTTGATGACCACATGCCAACACACCCATTCCACATCCCAAGCACACCAACTCCAAATGCCAGCATGACAAGAAGGAAAGTTGAAATAGATAAACATGAATCCCATCTTTCCTTTGCTGGTTTTTCAATTAACTCTCCACCTGTGCTTTGATTTCTCACCCTACAATGGTAGTTTGCAGGTCCCTCGACTCCTACGAATCCAACTACTCCAACTAGGCAGCAATCGGATCATCGAGTTGAAAGCCTGGAATCCGTGGGTCTCTAGCTTGATTTTCCAGGCCATATCCAGGAGTGAGAGAGATCCTTCGCATACGATCTGTACCAGGTGCATCAACCATCGTCAGGTACACCCCCTTTGCCTGCCAGATGATTTATTGTAGATGAACTGGCCCAACCGAGACTTCTCAGCCTCGGCGGTCCTCTATCAATTGCTTTTTAGGTCCTGTTTTGCATGCTTTAAGCTTCTTATTTTCATATAGAACTCTTTGCATCATTCCTTGGTCTGATCTTTAGGATTTAAACATCTAAAAATATAAAAAAAATATTCTACATGCATATCTATTTCCGCATCATTTGGTATCAGAGCCTGTTTGGGCTCAGTTCTCTTTGGATATCCGGATCTGGTGCTTCACCATGGCCGTCCGATCATAGGAGACTAGTAGGGCTGCAAGACCCGCTCTTCCCAATCTATGAAATCTCTTATGGTGGTAGGGGTGCCGCTGTGAATTGACCCCTGAAAAAGAACACAATGAGTTCCTTTACGATTTTTTTCATTTTTGGTCTTTCAGTATATACCCTGTTATTTTAATTGTTTCTATATGTATAAAACTTAGAAAATTCTAAAATTTATTTTTCTGGATTCCTCATAATTCAAACTGATTTTCATAATTTTCTTAAGGATTATTCCAATCTGTGGATTTTTTCCTAGCCAAAATAGTGCCTGAGAATAGTTCTGCTATGTTTTGGTAGCAAAGCCAATTTCAGAAAGTTCAGGGTTTTTTTAGTATAATATTTGCATATCTTTAATTTTAGCATATTTATTGCATATTAAATCATAATCTGCAATTATTTTTCTATTTAAGAAAAATTGTAAAATAAAAAAAATACATATATTCAAAAATACCAAAATACCTAAACCCTAATTTGCATCTTCATCTACCTGCCATCATTGCATAAATTACTTTAAGAGCACTTTCTATATGTCAGATAAGGGGAGGAGTTGATAACCTCTCCTTAGCCCATAACTACATCTCTTGCATTCGGTCCCAAGCCTAATTTAAAATTAACTAGACTTAATTTGCCCTAGTGGGCTAGGAACACCCATCGATCGGGTTCAGTCATTGTGGGATGACTAGTGTACCCAATTTATTTCCTATTACTGGATACTAGTGTCTATGCAAGAGGTACAGAGTCAAATGATCTAAGCAGATCGGTGGTTCCTTAATTGGGTCCCTGTGAGAGCAGGGGGGCCTCCCACCATCCCATCTCTTACATGGTTAGATTGAAGGATTAGGATTTAAGTTGTGTGTAAGTTGAGTCAACCCATTCTGATTGAGCTCTAGGTCTAGGCAGCTGTAGTCGAGTCAGTGTTGAGTCTTGCATGAGCACTAGATCAGGAGCATCATATCATCCACCATCTCCACCTTTGGTTGAATCCATGGATAACCTTGAAGCCAAGATTAATGCACTCATCGAGCAGCTAGCCCAATCCATGGCCCAGATGACTACCTAGATGACTCAATTGACCTAGTCCGATACCCGAATCCATGATAGACTTGACAACGTAGCCAATAGGTTTGATCAAGTAGGGAAAACCCGTAAGACCCAAACTAGCTCCAAACTTGAGCCACCTTTACCCACACTATCCAAATTATATGAACCTAAAACATATGTACCCAAAACTTATGAACATAGGTCCTATGCACCCACTCCCTATAAGCCTAGTATACCCACAACCTATAGATTTTATGACTCCAAATCCTATGACTCTAGAACCTATGAGCCCATAGCCTAAGACCTATAGAGCTGAACCCAAATCCTATGATCCCAAATCCTATAATCCCATGAGCCATAGATCTGCACCCTTATCCTATGAGCCCAGGGAGCCCATAACCCCTAGGTATCAGCCTAGTACTAGTCATGTTTCCCCTAGTCAACTTGAACCCCATAGGATTAGTACCCCTAAATATAAGCCCAGTAGTAAGCCACTACCCCTTAGGCAACCTGAACCTTTTAGGAGTATTGCCCATAATCAGAAGCCAGGTCCTAGCCAATTTTTCCTTAGCTAACCTTCCCCTACCACCCCTTTGATTCACAAGGCTTACAATAAAGCAAAAGTGTATGAAGTCGATGTGAACTTTGTGGATGAGTATGAGGGAGAAGAGGAGACATCTCTAGAAGACCTAGAATTAGTTGACCCCGTAGGTACCTAGGTAGAAGCCAATCTAGAGTTAGCTAACTCTGACCATACCTAGATTGAACCTGTAGTGGAGGACCAATTAGAGAATGAGAACTCTGATACTAGGATTTTACTTGAGGAAACTCTAGAAAAGGGCCTAATTGTAGAGCCTAGTCCTAAATTCCATGAACTAGAAGACTTTATTGAGGATTTGTCTTACTTAACACATTGCCCTCAGGATGAATCCCTTCCTGCCATTCCTATTGAAGATCTCTTCCTAGAAATTATTGACCCATCCTTCCATAGCATGGACCTTTTCTTGCCCATAGATATAACCCCATATTCATACATTAAGGTCAGTCTCTTTAGCCTAAAACCAGTCCCTGAATCCCCTTCCTATTTCCTACCCTTTCCTGAGTCTTCTCATGTGTCTAGAACTTTAGGTTACATTTTGTTGAGGTTACTAGGTTGCAAGAATCCATAGAGCCCATCCCTTTTGCTACCTACTTTTGGCAGACCCTCTGGCATCTATTAGTAGTTACTAGTAGATTTTCTTCTACATGTCATCCATCAACCACAACTCATGCCCCATACCCAAGTTGTAGTTAAGACCTAATAAACCTCTTTCGATAGGAATGCATAGTCAAGTTTGTTAGGCATTAGTTTGAGTCCTTTGCATCACCTGTTAGGAGTCTGCATGTGCCCAACATGTTCACCACCTGCACTAATTTTGAAATAAACTGGCTAATTCCCGAAGAAGAGCCAAGAAATTTAATGTAGTGGGTTCTATCATGGTTAGGCTTAGGCCTAAAAGAAGCTTAATGCTTGCAGAGATGGACATTTTAGAATGATAGAGATGGTTGGGCCAAATTCCTATGTGTTAGATTTGACTCCAAATTTGGGCATTAGTTCTACCTTCAATATCGCAGGCCTAGTTGAGTATAAGGAACCGGCAGCGATACCCAGTGAGGCCTTCAGACCTACTCCTTCCATTGTGAGTGACTCTAACCTAGAGTGTCCACTAATAAATTTGGCCTGAGAGAGGAGAACGGATTGAGCGTATCCTGGACGATCAAGCCATAACGACCTAGGGCCACAGCTATCAACGCTACCTGGTCTGATGGCAAGGCCGGCCAGAGTCGGACGATGCATGGATTTCTCAAGAGGACTTGCAGTGCCTCAACCAAGACCTTCTCGAGAGATATGTGAGCCAGCCTGATCTTCACTCAACAGGGTCAAGTTCCTCCCACCCCATAAGAATTGGTGGGGACACCAGAGGCACCAGAATAAGATAGAGGCTTCCCAACCCTCTATGGATTACCTAGTAGCACTTGAGTCCATTTGTAATAAGGGCTTAGCCTAATTGAGTTATCATTTGAGTCATGTACCAGTCAGCTCATGTTGAGCTAGTTTTCTTTCTGAGTCATATATGTAGCATTTGATCAATACTATTAGGGTTTTGGATCAGTCGTTCAAGTCAGCTCATGTTGAGCTAATCATATTCTGAGTCTTGTAATCATGTCTAGTTGTATTGAGTCTGTTTGAGTCAAGCCCGGTCAAAGAAGACTCAAACATGTGAAGGACACCACCCAGCATGCCACCTCAATAGCCGCATGGAGTCCCAGTCACACTCTAGATTTTGCCACCTAGGATTACTTGGAGGGTCATAAAGTCAGCTCATGCATGAGGAGTTGATGACCACATGCCAGCACACCCATTCCACACCCCAAGCACACCAACTCCACATGCCAGCATGATAAAAATAAAAGTAGAAATAGATAAACATGAATCCCTTGATTCATGCCAGCTTGCTTAGGAAAGAAGTGGTCCCCCCCCTTTGGATGTCCACTACCTACCTTGTTTGGAGGGATTTTATATGGCATGAGAGTATTTTCTTCCACGTATTCAGCCCCACACTTTAGGAAGAAAGTGGTCACATCTTATTTTCCTTGTTTTCTTTTGCTTGGGCACTAAGTCTCATGACTCTATAAAAGGGACCCCTTGTATGAAGATTTAATAACTTTTATCATGAAATAATATTGAAGTTCTCCAATTACTGTGTGTTACCCTTTGTGTGCTTAAAGAGATTATATGTAAGCCCTTCTTCTTCCTGGTGTCCTGCGCCTGCTTCCAACCTCCACCTGCATCTCCAAGCCCTAGCCACCCACTTCAAATCCCATCTTCCCTTTGCTAGTTTTCTAATTAACTCTCCACCTGTGCTTTGTTTTCACATCCTAGAATGGTTGTTTACAGGTCCCTCAACTCCTACGAATCCAACGACTCTTGCCATGCAGCAATCGGATCACCGAGTTGAAAGACGGGAATCCATGGATCTTTAGCTTGATTTTCCAGGCTGCATCTGGGAGTGAGAGCGACCCCTTCACATACAATCTGCACCAGGCGCATCAATTATTGTCAGGTATGCCCCCTCTGCCTACCAGATACTTTATTGCAGATGAACTGGCCCAACCGAGACTTCTCAACCTCGGCGGTCCTCTTTCCTTTGCTTTCTAGGCCCTGTTATGCATGCTTTTAGCTTCTTATTTTCATATTGAACTCTTTATATCTTTCCTTGGTCTGATCTTTGGGATTCAAACATCTAAAAACATAAAAAAAATATTCTGCATGCATATCTAGTTTCACATCAAGTAGGTGTAACAGTCACTGCAAGTACTGGTACTGGTGCTAATGGTACTAGTGAAGCATGATGTGTTGTTGGTGCAGGTGCTGGTGAAGTCCTGGGATTCCCAGGCTCACTCTTTAATTTTGCATCCACATCAGTCTGTATGTCCTCATTACCTCGGTCAAATATATTAGTGCCAAAAATAGGGTCCACTGTTTGATCATCATCACCCTCATCCTCATCTGAAGAGGCTCCAGCTCTCTGATCTGATGCCGTCTTCAACCAAACTCTTTCAACTTGATGGTAACCCATCCGTTGAAGTGATTTAGCTGAATAAGTATCAGTATGATGTAATAACCTACTGTCCTCTCCATCTAGCTCAACACCAAAATGTCTGAATATGAGTGTAAAGGCCATACCATATGGTAAACATGCTTTGGCCTTCCTAGCTGCATCTCTCATCTAAGTCAGCATGATGTATGGTAGATTGAGGGCCTCCCCCTCAATCGTATATCTCATGAAGACTAAATCTCTCTTGCTGACCCAGTCAAATCTATCGGTGCGAGGCACCAAGATTCTGCTTATTATGTTTTGAAGTAACCTCATTTCTAGGGATAAGACATTTGCCTTTACATTAGTAACTTAATCTACATTGTTTGTTTCTAAAATTAACCTCAAAGTCCTTTGTCTTTCCCTCATAACTACATGGCAACTTCCTTTGCTCGGCATTTGAAGAACTTGGCTCAGACAATCTTCATTCACAGTCAGTCTAACCCCTTTAACAGTTAAAATAACACTATTTTCCTTTAGGGTTTGGTTTTCAAAAAATGTTCTGACTAGGCTAGGGTATGAAGGTAAATCCAATATGCCAAAAAATACCCAGCCCTGAGATTCTATCCATTCACCAATTCAAAAACCATGGTTTTCTAAGAATGCAAAATCGATTTTCCTACCAGAAGTCATGGGTTGGTTCCCTATTAAGATGATCTATCGTGGCTGCACGGGTGATGGATTTCGGTCTTCCTCACTATCTTCATGTTCTTCAACTTCATCTATCCGAGTCGGCTCTTCTTGTCTTCTTTTTTTTCTTCTTTCTCTTTCAGCAGTTGGTTTAAGTCATCGAGATCTCTTATCGACAGCCCTCTTCGGAACCATTAGGATCTAATAGGTTCAGATAGAGTAGATTTTGGGAGAGTGTAGGGCAGGAATTTGTGATTCTAAGCTTGGAGAGAATAAACAAGAGCTCAGCTAGGGTTTGAATGGAATTAAGGCTCTAAGAAGGGTTCTGCGAGTTTTATGTAAAAATGCCTAACCTGAAATTTGAGTCGGCTTGACTTGAGCACTGTAGCTTGTGTCGACTCAAACCAAAACTCTATAAAAGGTTTCAAACATTTCAAAAATGGTTTCAAATGAAAGATATACACTAAGAGAGATGGTCATTATTCTTAGTTTGATGTAGGAGGCTTTCTAGATAATGTTTCCTTAATTTTGAAGAATATAGGTCATAAGTTTTTTAAAATGGATCACATAAACCTAATTATCCTCTAATCAACTCAAATCTCTCTACATTAAGTGGCTGAGTAAAAATGTCAGCAAGTTGGCTTTCAGTAGGAATAAATTGAAGTACAATATTTTCATTTTGAACATGATCCCAATGAAAATGATGTCTAATTTCTATATGCTTTGTTCTAGAATACTGAATTAGGTTTTTTGACAAATTAATAGCACTTGTGTTATGAAATTTGATAGGAATTTTAGATTGTGTAACACCAAAGTCTTCTAGTTATTGCTTAATCCATAACACTTATGCACAACAATTCCCTGCAGCTACATACTCTGTCTCAGTTGTGGATAGTGCTACAGAGTTTTGTTTCTTACAGTGCCATGAGATTAAATTCAACCCATAAATTGGTAAGTACCACTAGTACATTTTCTATCTATTTTATGACCAGCATAATCAGCATCCAAAAAATCAATTAAATTTAATGAAGATTGCTTTGAATAACATAGACTTAGATTACTTGTTCCTCTTAGATATCTTATAATTCTTTCTACTACAAGCACATATGATTCTTTAGGATTAGATTGAAATCTAGCATATATACATACACTAAATAAGATATCAGGTCTACTTGCAGTTAAGTACAATAATGATCTAATCATACCTCTATATAGCTTTTGATCAATGTTGTTGCCATCTTCATCTTTGTCTAATCTACAAGTAGGGCTCATGGGTGTGCTTGTTTATTTGGTTGACTCCATACCAAACTTCTTGATGATCTCCTTGATGTAATTTGTTTGGTTTATAAAGATTCTATCCTTTGTTTGTTTAACTTGGAGTCCAAGGAAATAATTTAGTTCGTTTATTAGGCTCATTTCAAATTCATCCTGCATTAACTCAGCAAATCCTCTACAAAGATTCTCATTAGTTGCACCAAATATAATATCATCTACATAAGTTTGTACAACTAATATATCATTATTCTTCTTTTTGATAAATAAAGTTTTATTAATATTTTCTCTTACAAAATCATTTTCAAGTAAGAATTTGCTTAATCTATCATACCAAGCTCTACGTGCTTGTTTAAGTCCATACAATGCTTTATTGAGTTTAAAAACATGATTTGGAACAGCATGATCTACAAAATCTGGTGGCTGTTTTACAAAAATTTGTTCAGTTTTAAAACCATTTAAAAATATACTTTTTTGTCCATTTGAAATAGTTTGAAATTCATGTAGCAAGCAAATGCAAGTAGTAATCTTATGGCCTCTAGTCTTGCTATAGGTGCATAGGTTTTATCAAAATCTTTTCTTTCCTCTTGGTTGTTTCCTTTAGCTACCAACCTTGCTTTATTTCAAATTACTTGACCTTTCTCATCTAGTTTGTTTCTATAAACCCATTTAGTTTCTATAATTGGATGGTCTGATAGTCTATCAACTAGAGTCCATACATTATTTCTTTCAAACTAGTTTAGTTCTTCATGCATGGCCAACATCCAGTTAGGGTCATTTTCAGCTTCTTCTAAGCTTTGTGGTTCTATTTGTGATACAAATGCTAGGTAATCATGTGTTTCTCTATATGATAACCTAGTCCTAATACCTTGAGAGAGATCACCAATAATTAAATCTCTTGGATGAGAAGTAACATACCTCCATTCTTTTGGTAGATCAGCATGATCCTTACCATCTCTTCTCCTTCTCGAGTTGGTTTTTCTTGTATGCTCATATCTTTCATTTCCTTTTCAAGTGTGCCTGCATCATTATCTATACACTCTTCTTTCTTTGAAGGTGAGTAGTTAGTTTCATCAAATATAACATGTACAGATTCTTCTACAGTTAGTGTTCTTTTATTGAACACCCTATATGCTTCGCTATGTATTGAATAACCAAGGAATATAGCTTTATCAGATTTTGCATCAAGTTTTTCTAGGTTATCCTTTCCATTATTCAACACAAAGCATTTACAACCAAAAATATGAAAATAATTAATATTTGGTTTTTTTTCATTCCAAAGCTCATAAGGGGTTTTCTTTAAAATTGGTCATATCAAAACATAGTTTAAAATATAACAAGTAGTGTTCACCGCTTCTATCCAAAAGTACATTGGAAGATTTCCTTCACATAGCATTGTTCGGGCCATTTCTTCTAAAGTCCTATTCTTTCTCTCTACAACATCATTTTGTTATGGTGTTCTAGGAGCGGAGAAGTTGTGATCAATGCCATTTTCTATGCAATAATCATCAAAAAATTGATTTTCAAATTTCATCTCGTGATCACTTCTAATTGATACAATTGAAAGATTTTTCTGGCTTGAAACTTTCTTATGAATTTTTTGAAAAACTTTGAAAGTTTCATCTTTAAGTGTAATAAACAAGACCCATGTATATTTATAAAAATCATCTACTATCACTAATGCATAATTCATACCACCTAGGCTAATGGTCCTAGTTGGTCCAAATAAATCCATGTGAAGTAGCTCATGGGGTCTAAAAGTTGAAACCATATTTTTAGGTTTAAAACTTCCCTTAGTTTGTTTACCCATTTGACAAGTATCGCAAACATGTACAATATCAACTTTGACTTTATGTAAACCTCTAACTAGATTCATAGAAATCAATTTGGCAAGGGTATGCATGCTAGCATGACCTAATCATCTATGCCAAAGTAAGCTAGACTCCTTGATTTTAGCATTCATTGCAACCAGACTTGTATTACTAGTCATGGCTAGATCATTCAATTCTACCACATATATATTTTCAAGTCTATGTCCAATGAGTGTGGTGATAGAATCAAGTGAGTTGGTTACTATACACATAGATGATTCGAAGACAACCTTAAAGCCTTTATCACACAATTAACTAATACTTAACAAATTATGCTTCAATTTGTCTACTAGCAATACATTTTCAATAAAAATAGTGGGGGCTATTTTGATCTTACCAAATTCAATTATTTTTCCCTTGCCATTATCTCCAAAGGTTACGATTCCTCCATCTTTCAGTTCTAGGATGATGAATTGAGCTTTGTCACCCATCATATGCCTTGAGCAACCACTATCCAGATACCATCTTTTTTTGCACTTTGGGCTGCAAGACATTCCAGCAAAACAATCATAGAATATTTTAAGGTACCCAAGCTACCTTGGGTCCTTTCAGGTTAGTAGGATTGGTTCTTTTCAAAACCCAAATCTTTCTTATTCTATTTCTAATAAGTCCATTTTTCTTTAATATGTTGCATTGAGAAAATTTGTGTCCAACCCCATTACATGCATAACAGATGACTCTAGGATTTTGAAAAGATATAAATTTTGAGGTTCTAGAAGGAGAAACATGTGATGCAGATGTAGAAATAATTGATCTGAAAGATTTTTGATTTATAATCTTAAGTACATACTTTGAAGGTCTAGAAATAGATGTGGAAGCATTTGATACAAAATCTTTTTGTGACATAGATTTTGGTACAAATGCTTTTAAAGATACAAATCTGGTAGCTAAAATTCTATTTGTATTCGAAGAGTTATAACCGATCCCAGCCTTGTTACTTGAATTTTTTTGGTCTTTCAAAATCTGCTCAAGCTTATTTGATCTTAAAGTTAGCTTTTTAACCAAAGGATTGAGTTTTTCCACCTCCTTTTTCAAATCAATATTTTCATCATTTAAAGCTTTGTTTTTCTCAAGATACACCTTTTTATCAACTTCCAAAGCTTTATTATTTTTAGAAAAGATACTTAATTTTTTTTGCAATAACTTGTTCTTTTCTGAAATCTCTTCCTTTTCTTTTAACAAAGAGTCATTATTATTCTTTAAAGCTCTAATTTTTACCCAAGCTTTTTAAAATTCTGAAAGCAAATCATGGAATGCAGAACTTAGCTCATCAAAAGTAAATTCAACTTGAGGTTTAGGGGACATTACCTCATCTTTGAGACCCATAAGATATAGATTGGCAGTTTTAGTGGTCTTTTCCTCTTCGGTTGAAGTCAACTCCTTACTGTCGCTCCAAATAGCAACCATCGCTTTCTTCTTTTCCTTCTTAAATGTTTTCTTTAACAAAGGACAATCACGACGGATATGCCCAGGTTTCTTACACTCATAAGAAATGGGCATTTGATCCTTTTCCTTTTCTTTTTCCTTGTCTTTGTCCTTACTGTATTCACCTTTCTTGTGAAATTTTCTGAAGTACCTTCCCTTCTTCTTTCCCATAAATTTTTTGAATCACCTCACGACCATAGCTATATATTCATCTTCTAAGTCATCTTCGAAAGAGGTTCAATCATCTTCCAATTCCTCTTCTTGTTTCTTCATTTTCGATGCAACTTTAAAGGCAATATTCTTTTTCTTTTTTTGATCATCTTCATTCCTATGCTGCATGGCCAACTCATGTGTTATCAAAGAACCCATCAGTTCATCAAGAGGTAGTGTGTTCAAGTCTTTTGCTTCCTAGATGGCAGTTATTTTGGTGTCCAACTTGTTCAGAAGTGATCTTAAGATCTTATGCACTAAATCTATATTAGAGTAAACCCTGCCAAGACTTCTCAAGCCATTAATAATATCTATAAAAAGTGAAAACATGCTAGAGATAGTTTCATTTTGTTTTATTTTAAAATTTTCATAATTATATAAAAGAAGATTAATTTTAGAAGTCTTCACTTGGAAAGTTCCTTCATGGGTTACCTCGAGTTTGTCCTAAATTTCTTTTACCGATAAGCATGTAGAAATTCAATTGAACTCATTTGCATCCAAAGCATAATATAACAAGTTCATGGCTTTGGCATTTAACTCACTCATTTTCATGTTTCCTAAGGTTTTGGGACATCCACGCCATCAACTTTTATTATGGGTATATGAGGTCCCTTGAAAATGGCCTTCCATAATTACAAGTCAATAGCTTGAATGTATATCTTCATTCTAGCTTTCCAATAAGAATAATTCATGCTAGTGAACAGTGGAGGTCTATTATTGGATTGGCCTTCGACCAAGGAGGTACTCATGGGATGAGCCATTAATCTTTACTCTAATTGAAATTCAAAGACTCTGCCTTGATACCAGTTTTTGCCCAGGTGGCTTTCCCAAAAGCGGGTGAATTAGAAATTTAAAAAAATTTAAATAGATATGTACTCTTTTAAATCTTCTTGTGTGGTAGGTGTTGTGATTCATATATTTAAAGCAGAAGCAAGTAAAGAAGAAAAAGCACAATCACAAACATAGCAATTTTATAGTGGTTCGGAGCAACCTCACTCCTACATCCACTACCAAAGATACCACTTGGGATTTTCACTATATTCACCAACAGAATATAGTCGGATTGTTTTAACACGCTCACAATCCAAAATCCAACTTGGTTTTTCAGCTGGGCTCACCAAAAACCCAACCTGGTTTTGAACAGGATCACCAAGAACCCACACTTAGTTTTAAACAGGATCACCAAGAACCTACACTTGGTTTTATCAACTGAGCACACCAAAAACCCACAAACTCACAAAAGAGTTAAGAAAAACAAGCAACTAATTGACAAACTAAAGTTGTCTGATGGTTGTAGTTGCAGCATGATAGAAGCCTTCTTAATTGTACTTTAATACACTTCAATGGCTTCTTCAACTTCTTCAATAAATGCTTCAAAATTCATATTTGATTTGGTGAAGTCTTAAAGGTTAACTTGAATGCTCTTTAGTGATCTCTTGCTCACAAGCTCGTTTGATCATTAACTACTCATTAACTTCTTCAAAGGTTGTCCAAATCCCTCATTCATAAAGTCTTGTACTCTTCTTAGGTGGACATAGCCATTGTATACCATTAGGATTTGACATATGATCGTTGGAGCACTTTTTAGATTCAAAAATGAAGTTCTGCAACTAGCCATTACATAAATGGAATCGATGTTCGAGTCGGCTCGGATGCTTCGAGTCAACTTGAATCCTTGAGTAGTCTAGTCTTTACTCTAGTTGAGTCACCTCGCCTTAGTCGAGTCGGCTCGAGTTCTCAGGGTCATTGATTCCTTACTCTAGTTGAGTTGACTCACCTCAGTCGAGTCGGCTTGGATTCTCAAGTCTTCGAAATTATACTCGAGAGGAGTCGACTCTTCGTAGCAGAGTCGACTCGACTGGCTTGTTCCTTTAGAACTAATTTTTCCTGGACTCTGGAGGAGTCGGCTCAGATTACTGAAGGGTCAACTTGGATGCTTGACTAAATGGTTGAGTCAGCTCGGATTGCTTTCGGGTTGGCTCACCTGTCTGATTCAAGAAATGATGCTCTGGATGAGTCGACTCGGGTTCCTTCGAGTCGGCTTAGGATTTTTGCTTGCCAGAAACCTTCAAGCATGCCATGAACTAGAGTCAGTGCTCCTTCCTCGAGTTGGCTCGAGTGAATTTTTCATAAGATCTTCAACTCTTCTCTAGAAATCATCCAGCAGCTTTTAATCACTCAAGACACTTTCCAACTCAACTAACAACAGATTCTAAAGAATTTTGTGCTTGAAAAACACATAGAAGCAACCCATTTTTATGAATAATACTTTAATTTTTCTTTGGGATCTTCTTTACATGATACATTTACAACACTACACATGACATATAACAAGGTTAGGGGAGTTGTGATTGACCATTAAAATCTTCCTATAAAAACTTGTAAAGCACTTAAAAGGTAGTTAGTAACTCAAGTGCATGCTCTAATATTTTGGTATCATCAAAATCATTCAAGGGTCAAAAAGTGGTTAGTTAGAGCCCTTAGGTGGTCAATGCCTATTGGCTCCAAGTGACTTAATAGCACTCATCATATCCTTTATGTGATCAATGCCCATTAGATCTAAGTGACTGAGTAGTGCTCAGTTAAAACTCTCAGGTGATCAATGCCTATTAGCTCCAAGTGACCGAGTAGTGCTCAATCAGATCCCTCAGGTGATCAGTGCCTGTTGGCTCCAATTGACTATAGATCAATCAGAGCCCCAAGGTAACATAGTGCTCATTAGCTCCAAGTGATCGAGTAGCACTTAGTCAGAGTCCTCAGGTGATCAATATCCATTGGCTCTAATTGACCTTAGATCAAACAAAGCCAAAGATCAACACAATGCCCATTGGCTCCAAATGACAAGTAGCACTCGATTAAAGCCCTTAGGCGATTAGGCCCATTTGCTCTAAGAGATCAAGTAGGGCTTATTCAAAGCACTTAAGCAATTAATATCCATTAGCTCCAATTGACCTTAGATCGGTCAGAGTCCCCTGGTAACTAATCACCAAGTTCAAACCAACTCTCAATCAATGTGATCCCTAGAACATTCAAAAGGCCATGATACTACATAACTGATCCACAAACAATCAAGACCTAAGAAATAGTTGACAACTATAACCTGGGTTACGCATGGACCTATGATAGGTTTGAAGGAAGAGATGATTTGACAGATTGTTCAAACTTAAGCAAAGACTACAGAAAGAAGATTCTATAAGAAAGGAGTACAAGGATCATGATAGCATATAGAAAAGATTCTTTAGGTTGCTTCATAGCTGCACAATATATCCAGCCTCTATAGATTGTCCACACGAAGTCCTGAAGTGATCAACCTTTTTGGATTGCTAGATCCGCATGAAGGCCTCCGGATGGTTGATTAAAAATCCTTCCTTGAAACAACTAGTATCCTTTGAGAGGTAGAGGAAGAGGAAATCTAGAGGAACAAGAGGTAGGAGAAATAAAAATAATATGAAGACCCCTCTTAATTATTTTTTTTTCATTAAAACCCTAGTCCAAAACCCCCACGCTCACTAGCAATTCATGCCAAATTTTTTCTTCTCTTTACTTTTTTGGTGGATTTCTCTCTCAAATATGATGATAAGAATTTCTCAGATATGTCACACAACTCTCAAAAAAAATTCAATAAAATATGGCAATCAAAAGAGTTTTGGATAAGATGGAAAGAAAGGATAGATAAGAATAATGACTAGGTATTTCAATCCTATTGAAACTCTGTTAATTTAAATACAAAACGATTTTAGATTTTAATGAAACATAATCTACATCTAATCCACATCCTGAAGAGAGAAAGGGAGGGTGAAAATCATGAATTGGTGTGGAGAAATTTTCATGAGAACAAGGATGGGCCATGGAGAAATTGTAGGAGATAATTTAGGTGGTGCTAGGATTAGGTTTTGGAATTGGTTTGACTTAATTTAAATGCATCCTAATAAAATTAGGTTAGACTAAATTAAGACATGTGAACCTAATTTAATTTGGTCCCTATTAGCTTAATTAAACCCTAATAAAATTAAAAATTAATTGAGCCTAAGTTAGGATCAAACCAAAAATAAAATCCTTTAGCGATTAGGTCATATATAACCTAATCATATGATATCTAATTGAACCAAATTTAATTATACTTAACCAAAACTTCTTTGCTCAATTAAATTAAATTAATTAATAATCAAATTACTAATTAATTCTCATATAATTAATTAATTCTTAATTATTTATTTATTTACAATACTTATATTATGTTAATTATCATCAAATTGATAATTATATCCCTAAATGATTCTTAATTATTAATCTGCCATCATGATCACTCGGAAACTTCTAATGTATATGATCCTATAGATTCTAACATTAAATTAATAGCATAAGAATAAATTACTAAACTAATCAATTTGACCATCTGGTAATGGTATCCGATGTTCAGATAGGTTTAATGATTGCAAACCTACATTCAAGAATCTAATCATATGGTTACCATATAATTCATCTTTTTGACCAAATTGTAAGGATTATTTAAGAGTTACCTACTAACTTTTAAATAGTGTGACTAGATGTATCTTAATGTAATAAATCCTATGACTCCTTACAAGGATTACCTTTGCCAAGATTTTGCTAAATTGAAATACAACAAACAATTATCTCTAATACCTTGGAGTAGTCAATCCCTTCTTAACACACACACACCGACTCTACAAGTACTTGACTACATCCAAAAACCATCCATCATTATATTAAAAATATAGGTTGTCCGGTACCAAAGTATAGTGGGTTATTTGCAAGTCACCGTGATGACTTAAGTCAAAGGGACATTTATACCCATATCCTTCTATAAGATACTTTTGATAGCAGGGTATTATATAAAGTTGGTCACGTTTAGCGAATATTCTCTTATACTCATCTGCGTGCCATACCAATATCTCTATACTCCTTGATTATGAGGACAGCTAACCCATATGAAATACAAGGACCTATATTAAATAAACGTTGATTGTCCTAAGAAATAATACATCATTTGGTCATGAACATGTTTAAAAACTATACAACAAATCATCCTCTATTGAATAGAAGTAGTTCTAAGGACTTCATCACAACAGAGTTCAAAGGAAGATGCACAAAAATGATGAACTATCAAAATAATCTTTATTTATTAATGATTTAAATATAAATTTAATGAGCTCAACCATCTATGACTTAAATGATTGGCTTTAAAACACATTTCCTAATAGATTGAAAAAATCAAATGCCTTAGTAAGCTTGGTTTTCCCTTGCACGAGCAATTGGGCAAGGGTGCAATCTTAAACTCTCTCTCCAAGTCCTACCTCCCCTTGGTCATTATTGAACTACTAAGCCTGCAGTAAACTATCTTGGTTTCCTTAGTTTACTGTAAACTTTTTAAAAGGACAATCAGCTCCACATGGAGCTGGTTTATGTGGTAGGTAGGTCTTTTACTAGGCATTTGTCCTCCAAGAAGGGTAAGAAAAAAAAGGCACAAAAGTCTCATGCTATTGTTAAGTCAAACCAAACCAAGAAGTCCAAAGCAGACCAGAGTCAGGTAGTATACTTATTTTGCAAGAAGCTTGGTCATTGAAAGAGGAATTGTTGAGAATATCTTGCTTCCTTGATCCTAACAAGCCAAGAAAGAGAAACAAACAACAGTTGCTAGTCAAGGTATTAATATGATAATTTCATGTAATTTCACTATTGTAATACTACTACCTGGGTATTGGATATACATAATCCTATTAATATTTATAATTCATTGTAGGAAATTTAAATTAATAGAGAACTTGAAATGGTGAGTGATTCTTGAACATTGGAGATGGTAGATTGTTTCAGTTCTAACTTTAGAAATATTTTAGCTTGTTTTTAATTCAATAATTGTTATTCTATATGAATGTCATTATTGTCTTTTTTATTGAATGTAATTTCTATTGGTCGATTGGCGAAACAAGGATATGATTTTTTTATAAAAGATAATTTTTGTCATGTCATTTTTAATGGTGTTGCAATAATGCTGGACAATTAAAGTTTGGTATTTATAGTTTATCATAGCTTGTTAGTCTAATGAACACATCTAAGAAACATCCTATAATAGATTATATCATTGATGCCTACCTTGGCATTGTAGGCTTGGTTATATAAACAAGAATAGGATAAACAGGTTAACCAAAGAAGAAATCCTCAATATCGATGATTTTGAATCATTGTCGACCTATGAGTCTTGCCTTCTTGGGAAAATGACTAAATCACCTTCTATAGGAAAGGGTGAATGGGCCAATGATTTTTTGAGTCTAGTACATAGTGATGTATGTTGATCCTTGAATATAAGTGCCAGAGGTGGATATTACTACTTCATTACCTTCATTGATAACCTATCTAGGTATGGGTATATCTATCTTATGAAACATAAGTCTGAATTTTTTGAAATGTTCAAAAGATATCATAATGAAGTAGAAAACAAACTGGGAAGAGTATTAAAACTCTTTAGACAAACCGAGGAGAAGAATTCCTCTCTAGTGACTTCTTGACATATCTGGAAGAGAATGGTATTCTCTATCAATAGACCTCTCCTAAAACATCATAATATAATGGGGTGTTCAAAAAGAGAAATCAAACTTTGTTAGACATGGTTTGATCCATGAAAAGCTTTGCAAATTTGCCTATCTTGTTTTGGAAATATGCACTAGAAAATGCCTGCTATGTGCTTAATAAGGTTCTAAGTAAGTTTGTCAAAAAACTACCATATAGGATATAAACAGGGCATAGGCCGGTAATCTCATATCTTAGGTATTGACTTTAGCCTTGATTTTAATGAATAACAAAATGTTTGAGTATATATGAAGAACTAATATTTTGTTAGAGTTGTGAGATTGATGTTTCAAATAGCTTTCAAACTTATAAATGATGAACTCAAATAATCAACCCTTAAGCAAGAAAATTTTATATTTTTGGTATGTCCTTCTAAGTTGATAAGCCAAGGAAATCATGTTTTATTGGATATTTAAAGGTTGGAATGGAATAACACATATCAAGGTTTCAAAATTCTAAGTTTGGCATACATTTTTAAAGTGTCATAGGTAAGTGTTGACTCAAGGATTTCAAGTGTCGACCTAAGAAAAGATCTAGAAAAGTAAAAGTAATAGTACACAAAGTTTCAACCAACATGTCCAAGTGTCGACATTTACTTTTCAAGTATCGACTCACAAGTTAGCTCATGCACCAATTGTCAAAGCCATAAAAAATAATAGAAAGCAGGGTTTTTGGCACAGACTTAAGTGTTGATACATGAACTTTAAGTGTCGACTCAAGGTATTGACTGAAGGATCAACTCATGAATCTAAAGTATCAATGTCACAGGATGATTTCAGAGAGCTCAGAATAGCCCAAGTGTTGATACTTGGACCCAAGTGTTGACACTTGGACCCAAGTGTTGACACTTGTACTCAAGTGTTGACTCGACTGAAATGTCGACACTTACAGGTCTGACAGCACGGTAATGGCTATATTTTCAAAATTGTAAAAAGTTAGACACTATGTCAAATGGCTAGTTCTTGCTCTCCAACAATCATAAATAGTATTTTAAAGACTTTGAATATATTTATTCCTCACCAAAGTTATTAAAGAAGCAAGAAAATCTTCCATGAGCTAACTTCCAAAACAAAAATCTTTGTTCTTAGAGAGTGTGCCTTCAATTCTCAACAACCAATAATTAATGTAATCATTAGAGGTGATACGGGATGGGCTAGTTATCCTAGATCTAATGACCCTCTAAAGAGATCAGCAAATAAAAATAAGTAAGTAATTAAAGTAAATAAAAGCAAATATTCAAAGCAAGCAAGAATTAAGCTAATCGATCAAGTCAAAATTAAGGTCCAATCTAGGAAGTAGCCCGATTAGCATGCACAGTCAAGATCTTTAAAAGTTGGACTGTTAGTCATTGATCTCTAGACTAGGGCTATTCAATTTAATTAAACCAAATGTAAAAAATTAAAGATAGGAAACTAATATAAAAGGAAATTTAGCATTCATTTAAAATTCTGATCTAATCCTTGTAGAGTTCTCACCAAGCATAGGATGTCATGATTTCTTGGATAAGAGAGATTGTTCTAGAGGTGATCAAGATGTTTAGCCAATGATTCATGCACGAAACAAACTGGGAGTTATCAAACCTAGGTCACCCAAATATAAAATAATTATATAAGGCAAAGAGATGAACAATCCAAAATTTTAATTAGCCTATGAGGCAAAGCCAGTGAGTCAGCAGAATGGCCTAAAAATGATTTTCACAATCATGCAAAGCTTCCTGGGTGCTTTTACGATCATGCAAGAGGGTCAAAGGCTGAGAAGCTGACTGGACTCAAAGGAGAAGGTGCTAGGTTCAGAGATAGAATGGTCGGCAGGGACTCAATGATGGAGAGTCCAATAGGGCCTCGATAGGACTCGAAAATGGAGATGCCATCGACACAAAGGAGAGGGCTCGTTGGTGACCACAAAAGTGGGTGATGCTGAAGGAGTAGTTGGTAGTGTGGGAGGAGAGGTGAGATGGCCCGCCGGTATTAAGGGGTGTCGGGTGAGGCATGGATTAGAGGATGGAAGTGGGCATGGGTGATGGGATGTGTGGTGGTGCGAGATGGCTTGACGGGGGTGCACAATGGGGTTTAGCGACAGCAGATGCTGGGGAGTGGGCAGGGAGGGGCTCATAGATGGAGGATGAGAGGAAGCCACGACAATGGTATACATGGTGTCCTAAGATGCCTCAAAGGAGTTGAGCTTCAAGAGCCGAGAGGAGATAGAAGACTGGCAAAGAGGAATAATAGAAAGAAGTAGAGAGGAGAGGGGAAAGGAGAAATTGAAAGGGAGAGGGAGGAGAAACAGGGAAGAGAGAGGAAGAAGGAGAAGAAGAAGAGGGGAGAAGAGAGAGAATAAGAGAGAGAAGGGAAAACCTGTAAGATGGAAAAAATCTCAAAAAATTTTGTTTTACTTATCAATCAATTTTTTTAATAACAAGACTATTTAAATAGACTCTAGACCCTAACAATCTGATGGCCAACTCTATCAAGACTCTAAGATTTTAAACTAATTTAAACAAATAAGGTAATCTAAAATAAAATTAAAAATTTAAACTAATCTAGTTCCATGCTTTGAGATCTATGCATGAGTTGGATACTAGAAAATAAAAAAACAAACCCAATCCCTATACATCTAGGTAAATAGAAAAATAAATACATCTATCTACTCTAAAAAGGGCTGGGCCTGCATCAAATTTCATACTAGAGATGTCCTTATCATTTTCCTAGGATGGGGAGAACTCGACTCCATCGAGTTAGGCTCCATGCTTTTCTAGAAGTACTCAAAAAGTTCTGGATCAATCCTTTATAGCTCCTCTCAGATAATCTAGGAATTTTTTAACTCTAGCCTGCTCACCAATGAACTAAATAGCCATGATAGTCTCAACCCCTAGTGAACTTGATCTGCTCATCTAGGATGCAATCGATCTCATCGTGCTGTTCTTTCACTTAGGTTATGGGCACTCAGGAGAAAGGTCACTCATAAAGGATGGTATAGGCTCAAATAGTTCACTGTGTATCAATGCTGGTTCTTTATATTCAATTAAATCCTATACATTGAAAGTTGAACTAATCCTATAGCCAGAAGGTAGTTCAATAACATATGTATTATGTCCAACTTTCTTTAAAATCTTGAATGGGCCTGTTCCTTGGGCATGTAGCTTCCGAATGATTCCTCATGAAAATTGCTTAGGGCTGGCCCTAATCATGACATAATCATCCTTAGCAAAATCATTGACTTGTCGATGAAAATCTATTAATTATTTATTTAATACTTATATTAATTTGATCACTAATCTCTTTATGCAGACTCCTAACATGCTTTGTAAAGGATTATGCTGACTCCAATACTCTAGCATGCATAATGAGGTATACAATATTATTATTATTTATTATTTATTATTTATTTTATTTTATTTGAAGTTTAGTATTCATCATATTCTTTTTTAACTATCAAAGCTTATAACTTTTATACTTACTACCAATAAGAGTCCACCCTATAAGAGAGTACATTAGTAGAATTGGTATCTACATCCGCTTCGTACCTTATGACAATGGTGTAGGCCTGAAGGAACTCAATCCACTTTTCAAGTTTCAGACTTAATTTTTTCTATGAATTGAGAAACCTAAAGGTCTCGTGGTACGAATACAGTTCAAATTCTCATGGAAGCAGAAATGCCTCAAAAATCAAAGGACTTGGACCACAGCATAAAACTCTTTGGGATGACATGGTTCAATAAATACCTATGCTTAAGAGAGATAGATAAAGTACTTATCCAAACCATATTATATGGACTCGAGTGGTCCACAGGTGCTATATCTAGGTCCAAAATGATATCAGTGGAGATGGCATCAATACAGCTACCACTATCTATAATTATCTTGCATATTTTATCATCTTAAATAACAAAGGTATTGTTGCGGCGTCAACTCCTGGACCGGGGACCAAGGTGGCTGGATGTGCTGGAGTTCTCCTCTCCTGGATGAACCTGCAACAAAGTCCCCAAGGGCACCGATGGTGTTCCGGCGGGGGACCCTCCGATTCCAAAGTTAGCAGGAGGTTAAAGGCAATAGAATGGAGGAATCAAGTAATGAACAGCGTATGGAGAGGGAAGAGTTCTTCTACCTTCAAACGAGGTCCCCTGAGTACCTTATATAGGCATGGAACAGTCCAAAATCCGTTAGGGGAGAGGCTGAAAAAGATTGATCTACCCCTTGGAGAATCTGGAGAGTGGCCACGTGGCACGCAGATACAGCGACATCGTGGAAGTAGTGAAGCAAGGCTGTTGGGATGGCAGGATCCCGTAGTAACAGAAAGATGCTTCTGGAATTCCTTGGATGCAAAGGCATGCCTGTCGAACATCGACCGTGGGAAAACCGGTCAGCCAGACCAAAGGCCAAACCTCCGAAGGAGAGCGACGGGTCAGACCCCAGCAGGAGAGGGTTGGTCGAACCTCTGCTCCAGTTGGTCTGACCTCTAAAGAGAAAGTAACGAGCCGGACCCCAGCAGGAGAGGGTCTTTCGGACCTCTGTCCTGGTGGGTCGGACCTCTGAAGGAGAGTGATGGGCCGGACCCCAGCAGGAGAGGGTCATTCGGACCTCTGCCCCGGTGGGTCGGACCTCTGAAGGAGAGCGATGGGCCGGACCCCAGCAGGAGAGGGTCGTTCGGACCTCTGCCCCGGTAGGTCAGACCTCTAGCGGTCGGAACCTTGAAGGTGTGGCCCGTCAGAGTGCCAGAATGGGCCAGTTCTGGCTAAGGGTGAGCCGTCCAGGTACAACAGGTATGAAAAATAGCAATCTTGTTCCCATCTTCGCTCTCTTTGGATTGGTTCAATACACATCTATCTACTTCTAGTTATTCCTTAGGTATAGTGTTAATCTGAATAGTATCCTATTTATCATAGATGTCAGCTAATTTTGAGTTTGCTATATAGACTTTTCTTCAGGATCATTTTTAGGATCATCATTTTAGACTTCTTTATAAGTAGTGCTATGGATGGGCACTGACCAGTAGTATAGTCTAGTCCATTATAGAAAAGCATTGAATGTTGAAATTGATTCCTTAGAAAGTCTCACCTATGACTTCTTTATCTTCATCATCTTTCTTGGTTAACTGTGTCATAAGTCTAAGAGGGGTATTTCTAATATGGTCATTATTGGCTCAATTTTTTTCTAAACTTTTTAACCTTACTCCATTCTCTTGACCTGGTGGTCGTACAAGGGTCACAATGAGCTCTCTATTGACTTTTCAATCCCATAATAAGCAGGAGCTTTGTTTAAATCTAGATTGATGCTCAAAACTAGATATCCTAGGGTAGTGTTTTCATGTATTTCAAAGAAGGGTCAGATTTCTCAATGAGTGGAGATTCCAACATCCAAAATTTAGAATTTTTGGATATTCCTAGGATCAAGAAATAACTAATTTTAAGGGATTGCACAAACTAATTTTTAGTAGGATTTTCAAGGTGCAGTGACCAATTTTCTAATGAAATGTAGCTTCAATCTAGGATTCAATTCTAAAATTATGAAATATAGATATTTTTTCTTATCAAATCCAATTTTCAAATCTATAAGTTTTACAAATTTTTGTCAATCCTACTAATGGGAATTGATGAGAAGAAGGGTTACGGAATTCTATAGGTTGCAGATTCTTGCATGCACAATTCAAAATTTTCAAGTTAGATTGATATGAATCCTAAAGTAGGTTCATGGATTTTTATATATATAATTTTTTCAAATCAAGTCTAGTTTTTAAAGCCATCAATTTTATAATTTTTTGACTCTTCTATGAATAGGACTTAGGGTTTGAACAGAGATTGTCCAAAACTATTTGTTGCAGAATTCTAAGAATAGAAACTTAGAATTCAAGTCTAAACTAGCATAAATTTTAAAGCAATCTCATAAATCCGCAAAAATAAAAATGTTCACTTTTGAGTCTATTTTTCAACGAAACAATTTTTTAATTTTCTGAGTTTTCTAGAGACAGAACTTCTTAAAACACTAAAGGATGGGTAGGTTATATAGACTTCCAAATAATGCTAAATATGAATACTGAAGTTTTTTTCTAATTAATGCAAGCCATGTAAATGCAATGCAAATATCCTTAACCTAATAAAAACTATACTCTGATACAAAAGAAGCTAATGTGGGATGGGCTAGTTATCTTAGATCCATTGACCCTTTAAAGAGATCAATAAACAAAATAAATAAGTAATTAAAGTAAATAAAAGCAAATATTCAAAGCAAGCAAGAATTAAGCTAATCAATCAAGTCATAATTAAGGTCCAATCTAGGAAGTTGCTCGATCGGCATGCACAGTCAAGATCTTTACAAGTTGGACCATTGGTTGTCAGGAAATGATCACTAGGCTTGGGTTATTCAATTTAATTAGACTAGATCTAAATGAAATAAGATGGGAAACTAATATAAAATGATATTTAGCATTGATTTAAAACTCATATCTAATCCATACAGAGTTCTCACCAAGCATAGGATGTCATAATTTCCTAGATAAGGGAGATTGTTCTGGAGGTGATCAAAATGTCTAGCCAATGATTCATGCATGAAATGGGCTAGGAGTCGTTAGACCTGTGTCACCCAAATATAAAATAATTATATAAGATAGAGAGATGAACAGCCCAAAATTTTAATCTGCCTAAGAGGCAGAGTCGATGAAGTCAACAGAAGGGCCCAAAAATGCTTTACATGATCATGCAAAGCTTCTTGGGTGCTTTCATGATCTTGCAAGAGGGTCGGAGGTGGAGAGGTCAGCCGTTCTTAGAGGAGGAGGTGCCGGGTTTGAAGATAGAATGGCTGGCAGGGTCTCAATGGTGGAGAGGCTAGTAGGGCCTTGACAGGACTCGAAAGTGTTGACCCATGGAATAATTTTGATGATAACAAATTATTGGAACATGTATTTAATACTAACACTTTTGAATGTTTAAGAAGTTTTTGTAGGATGTTTCAAATGAACAATCATTCTACCAACATTTCTGTAATCTTTGTAGTATATCGATATACTCATAAGAAAATGTTCAAATATTGAAGAGCCCTAGAAAACTTAATTGTATATACTTGAAAAAAGGGGCAATTCTATATAATTTTTGAGTTAAATTACTTAGATTAAGCTTAGAAGAAGTTGGAAAGTCTATGGAAGAAATCTAAAAAAGTTTGGAAGTTTTTGGACAAGGATCACTCGAGCTGACTCGAATGACAAAGCTAACTCACTATTTTGTCATGGCACAAAGATTTCAGGCACACAAGCAACTGAGCTGACTCGACAAAGTTAGAGCCAACTCGTCCAAAGCTGCCAAAGTTTAGTTTTCTAAAATCAATCATCCGAGCCGACACGATGAGCAACCGAGCTGACTCTTTCAGAGTGAGTTATTTCTAGTTCTGAGAAAACTAGTCAGGTGAGCCAACTCAACTGAGAAGAGCTGACTTGACTAGAGTGCAGATTTAACATGTCTGAGAATTCGAGCCGACTCGACCCATCCAAGCCGACTCGAATCCCAACTTTCTAAAACATAATGGCTAGTTCTAGAATTGATTTTTTGAAACCAAATAGTTCTCCAATGGCTAGATTTCAACTAACAAGGCACTACAATAGTCATATCTACCTGGGATTAGTTCTAAAGACTATAAACGGAGGTCTTAAACATGTTTTTAAAAAACTTTTTGAGAGAACTTTTGAAAGAGAAACTTTTCAAGAGGGTATTGAATATCCAAAGAGAGCATTCAAGGAAGAACTCAAGACTTCACCAAACTCCAATCATTCTCTTGAGTCATTTATTGAAGAAGTTTAGAAGCCTGAAAGAGCATTGAAGGAGTAATCAAAAGGGCTTCTCAGAGGGCATCAACTTCAACCATCTGACAAAGTTTGGTTTGTCATTAGTGTTGCTTTGTTTTTTAACTCTTTGATTGAGTTGTTCCAAGTACAGTAGGGACTATAACTTGGATATTGTTTAAGGTTTTTAGTGAGCCTTGAAAATCAAGTTTGGGTTATTAGTGGACCCAGGAAAACTCACACTATATTGGGTTCTTGGTGATCCTGGTGTAAAACCAATATTGGGTTTTGGTTTGTGAGCTCGGTATAAAACAAACCAACTATATTCCATGGTGAATATAGTGAAAATCCCAAGTGGTATCTTGGATAGTGAACATAGGAGCGGGTTGCTCCAAACCACTATAAAATTTGTGGTGTTTATGATTGGTTTGTTTGTGTTCTTTCTCTTGCTTCCGCATTTAATTCCTAATTCACCTCACTCACCATACTAAGATTTTTAAAGAGCATATATTTATGGAAAAAGTTTTCAAACCCAATTCATCCCCCCTCTTGGATTGGCCAACTGGGCAATAACTAGTATCAGAGCAATATCTTTGTAACTTATTTTTCTGAAGAAAAGATCTATGTCAAACCCTATGAGTACCTCTTTGGCTGAAGGCCAATCTATAAATAGACCTCCACTTTTCATAGGCACAAATTATACATACTAAAAAGTACGAATGAAGATTTATTTTCAAGCAGTAGATTTTTAGTTATGGAAAGTTATCTTAAAAGGACCTCACACATCCACTAAAAAGGTTGATGGCATAGACATCCCAAAACCTGAAGATGAATCGGATGAATATGATGTGAAAATGGATGAATTGAATTTCAAAGCAATGAATCTCTTATATTGTTCTTTGGATGCTAACGAGTTTAACTGGATTTCTACTTGCATGTCTGCAAAAGAAACTTGGGATAAACATGAAGTTACCCATGAAGGAACAAACAAGTTAAAACTTTAAAAATTAATATTCTTGTTCATAACTATGAATTGTTTAAAATGGAGCCCAATGAAATAATATATGCCATGTTCTCATGACTTACAAATATTATTAATGGTTTAAAGAGGCTTGATGGGATTTATTCAAATGCAGACCTTGTGCAAAATAATTTAAGATCACTACCAGATAAATGGGACCCGAAGGTCATTACAATTCAAGAGGCTAAGGACCTAAACACACTACAATTGGATGAGCTTCTTGGATCATTAATCACACATGAGCTTACAATGCAACACCATAGTGAGGACATTAGCAAAAAGAAGAAATCAATAGCCTTTAAAGCTGTAGCTGAATTAAAGAAGCAAGAAGAAGAAATAGAAGAAGAAAGTCTCTCCTCTTAGGAAGAACTTGAAGATGATGATATTGCTCTAGTCATGAGGAGATTCAAAAGATATATGGGCAGGAAAAAGTCAAGGTATTGGAAGAAAAACCATAGAATGGGGGAACATAGCAAAGAAAAGAAGAAGGATAAAGAAAGAGACAAAGAGTAACAATCGATATGCTACGAGTGCAAGAAGCTGGGCATTATCGTTCAGATTGTCCCATATTAATGAAAGGATACAAGAAAAAGAAGAAGAAAGTGAAGGTTGCTACGTGGAGTGACGGTGATGAGTCCACATCAAATGAAGAGGAAGAGACATCCAAAACTGCAAATATATATCTCATGGAACTCGAAGACAAGGTAATGTCTCCTGAACCAAATGATGAATTCATATATGATGAGCCAAATATTATATTTTATGAGCTTTTGTCGAAATACAAAATGGCTGGTTCAAAAATTAATACTTTGAAAAATAATTATGATACTTTGATGAAAGAAAAAAGTGAAGTTTTAGAAAAGAACAAAATTTTGCAAAAAGAATTGAATAGCATTTTTGAAAAATGCAATGTTTTGCAAGCTAAAAAGAATGAATGTCTTGAAAAGAACAAAAGTTTACAAAATGAAATGAATCAACTCAACCCCTTAGTTGATAAACTAACTTTGAGTTCAAATAAGCTTGAGCTAATTGTGAAAAATCAAAGAGATTCAAATAATAGAGCCGGAATTGGATACAATCCATTGAATGCAAATAAGTTTTCAGCTTCAAAAACATATGTATCGAAGTTCTTAGCTCCAAAACCTTCTACTTCAAAAGTTTCAATATTTGCATCTTTTCAAAAATCCAAGGTTATCTGTTATTCTTGTAATGGGGTTGGTAATAATGCTTTTGAATGTAATTTGAAAAAGAAAAGTAAAAGTAAAATAAAAAAGATTTGGGTTCCTAAAGGAACTACTACTAACTTGCAAGGACCCAAGAAAGCTTGGGTACCTAAAAAAATTACTTGATTATTTTGCAAAAATATCTTGTAACCCAGAATTCAAAGAAAAGATGGTATCTGGATAATGGCTATTCAAGATATATGACGGGTGACAAAGAACAATTCATCACCCTGAAAATAAAAGATGGAGGATTAATAACTTTTGATGACAATGATAAGGGAAAGATTATTGGAATTGGTAAGATCAAAATCACCCCTTTTACTTTTATTAAAAATATATTGCTAGTAGACAAGTTGAAGCACAATTTATTAAGTATAAGTCAATTATGTGATAAATGCTTCAAGGTTGTCTTTGAATCTTCAATGTATAAAGTAACTAGTTTTCTTGATTCTAGCACTAAATTTATTGATCATAGACTTGAAAACATTTATGTGGTAGACTTAAATGATCTAACCATTTCAAGTAGTACAAGTCTAGTGGCAATGAATGCTAAAATCAAGGAATCTAGCTTACTATGGCATAGAAGATTAGGTAATGCTATCATGCATACTATAGCTGAATTAATTTCCAACGATCTAGTAAAAGGTTTACCTAAATTTAAAATTGATTTTGAACATGTTTGCGATGCATGCCAATTTGGTAAACAAACTAAAGAAAGTTTTAAATCGAAAAATATGGTTTCAACTTCTAGACCATTAGAACTACTACACATGGACTAATTTGGACCAACTAGGACCACAAGCCTAAGATGTATGAAATATGGACTTGTGATAGTAGATGATTTTTCAAGATTTATATGGATTTTGTTTATTGCACATAAAGTTGCGGTTTTTAAAGTATTTCAAAAATTTCACAAGAAAGTTTCAAATCAGAAAAAATCTTTCGGTTGTTTCAATTAGAAGTGATCATGGCACTGAATTTGAAAACTAATATCTTGAAGAATATTGCACTGAGCACGACATTGATCACAACTTCTCTGCTCTTTGAACACCACAATAAAATGATGTTGTAGAGAGAAAAAATAAAACATTGGAAGAGATAGCCCGAACTATGTTATGTAAAGGCAATCATCCAAGGTATTTTTGGACAGAAGCTGTGAAAACCGTATGCTATATATTGAACCGTGTTTTGATAAGACCTATTTTAAAGAAAAGCCCCTATGAATTTTGGAATGATAGAAAATCTAATATTCATTACTTTCATGTTTTTGGTTGCAAATGCTTTGTACTGAATAATGGAAAGGATAACCTTGGAAAATTTGATACTAAATCTGATGAAGTAATATTTCCTGGTTATTCTACTTCTAGCAAAGCATGTAGAGTATTCAAATAAAAGAACATTAACCATTGAAGAATCTATCCATGTTATTTTTTATGAAACTAATCCCTCACCTTCTAGAAAAGAAGAGTTCATTGATAATGATGCAGGTATAATTGACAAAGCTATGAAGGAAATGAGCTTAAAAGACAAACAAGTTGAAGAAGGAAGAAGAAATGGTAAGCAAAGATCATGATGATTTACCTAAAGAATAAAGGTATGTAACATCACATCCTAAAGATTTAATTACAGGTGATCCCTCACAAGGACTTAGGACTAGGTCTTCACTTAGAGATACACATGATTATCTAGCATTTGTTTCACAAGTAAAACTAAATAGCATAGAAGAAGCAAAAAATGATCCCAATTGGATGATGGCCATACATGAAGAACTTAATCAATTTGAAAGAAATAACATTTGGACCTTAGTAAGTAGACCCTCTAATCATCCTATTATAGGCACTAAATGGGTTTATAGAAATGAATTAGATGAAAAGGCAATGTAATTAGAAATAAAGATAGACTAGTTGCCAAAGGATATAATCAGAAAGAAAGAATAGATTTTGATGAAACCTATGCACCTGTAGCGAGATTAAAAGCTATCAGATTATTACTTGTATTTGCTTGTTACATGGATTTCAAATTATTTCAAATGGATGTAAAAACTATATTTTTAAATGGTTTCATTTCTAAAAAAGTTTTTGTAGAACAACCACCAGGATTTGAAAACCATGCTTTTCCTAATTATGTTTTCAAACTTAATAAGATCTTGTATGATTTAAAACAAGCACCTAGAGCATGGTATGATAAATTGAGTAAATTCTTACTTGAAAATAATTTTATTAGAGGTAATGTAGATACCACTCTATTCATTAGAAAATAAGAAAATGAAATATTAGTTATACAAATTTATGTAGATGATATAATTTTTGGTGCAACTAATAAAATTTGTGTAAAAATTTGCTGAGCTTATGCAGCACGAATTTGAAATGAGCTTAATGGGTGAGTTGACCTACTTCCTCGAACTCCAAATTATGCAAACAAAGGAATGAATATTTATCAACCAAGCTAAGTACATCAAGAAGATCATCAAGAAGTTTGGTATGGAGTCAATTAAAGAAATTGGCACACCCATGAGCCCTACCTACAAACTTAACAAAGATGGAGATGGAAACAACATTGATCAAAACTTTATCAATGTATGATTGGATCATTGTTGTATTTAACAGCCAGTAGACTTGATATCTTGTTTAGTGTATGTATATGTGCTAGATTTCAATCTAATCCAAAAGAATCATATATACTTGCTCTTAAAATAATCATAAGATATCTAAAAGGAACAAGTAATCTAGGTCTATGGCATTCTAAACAATCTTCATTGAATTTAATTGATTTTTCTCATGCTAATTATGGTGGATGTAAAATTGATAGAAAATGTACTAGTGGTACTTGTCAATTTCTAGGATTGAATCTAATCTCATGGCACTATAAAAAGCAAAACTCTGTAGCACTATCTACTGTTGTGGTAGAGTATATGGCTACAGGGAGTTATTGCACTCAAGTACTTTGGATTAAGCAATAACTAAAAGATTATAGTATTATTCAAACTAAAATTTCTATCAAATATGATAACACGAGTGCTATTAATCTGATAAAGAATCCAATTCAGCATTCTAGAACTAAACATATAGAAAATAAATATCATTGCATTAAGGATCATGTATAAAATGGTTATATTGAACTTGAATTTGTTCCAATAGAAATTCAATTAGTTGACATCTTTACTAAGCCACTTAATGACGATAGGTTTCAATTGATTAGAGGAGAATTAGGTTTGTGTGCCCTTTTTAGAAATTATGGCATAATTTCTTCAAAACTAAGAAAAAATTATCTAGAAGACCTCCATCACCAATCTATAGATAGTAACCACATTATCTAGTGTATATCTAGTGAATAGAACCTTTTTATTGAATTTTTAGAGTTTTTTTCTGTGTTTTCGCTCGAGCAGGAAAACTTTACTAGTCGAGCCGACTCGAATGTCAAGCACCCTTATGAGAGTTTTGCATCAGTCATTAATGATGAGAAGGTTGAGCCTGGTACTGCTACTGCTACTAATACTGCTAGAGAGGCTGAGTCTGATGGAGATGATGACACTGAGTCTGGTGATAGTGGTGATTACTCTGATGAGACGGGGTTGAGGGATAAGCTGAGATGGATAGATAACCTGACAATCCGAGGACTCCGCCAGGGCCATCCACTACACCTTCAATATCTTCAACTTTAGCTATTGCTACTCAGACCACCATTTCATCTGAGTAGCTCTCACAGATCACCGAGACCCTACCTGGCACTTTCATATCATTGTTTGGCAATCATTGCCAGACACTCGAGAGAGCGCTAGAGGAGTTTTGTACTGAGATAAGGGAGCTGACACTGAGGATGGAGTCTGTTGAGATGGGTCAGAGAATGCAGGAGGACTACAAGACAGATCTGACATAGCTACGTTCTGACTTTGGCAAGCTTCGGAGAGTAGCAGATACTTTTGCTCGAGGTCAGGCTATTGCATTACAAGATATTCTGCCACAGGTTCAGAAGATGGGGATAGAGCTGAGGACTATTCTACTCTTCGTCACTGGAGTGTGATCTTGATCTGGAGCTTCCACTTCCAGATAGCCACCTTCATAGCCCTCACCCACACCTAGACAACCTCCACCACTTGCGAGACAACCACCTCCTTCACTTAGGACTAGACTGACATCTAGGACTAGGACTTATTAAATACCTGCCCCACCTATTAGGAGTTCTAGAACTTATACTACCGAAACCTTACATGTAGGTTCTAGTAGTGAAGAGTAAGCTTGATATTTGTTATTTTGATGTATCTTGTTTTGATTACAACCTTTTGGATGTATTTGTTATGTACCTTTTAAAGCAATGATATATCTATTTTCTTCTCAATGATCAATGATTGTCATTCATTTTGTGTGATGCTTAAACTCAACAATTGACTTTAAACAATTGATACTAAAAAGAGTAAATGTTAATAAGAATATGAAGAAAACAAAGAGAAGGTGAAATTATCTCAAAATATCTTAATATTTTTGTCGTATTTAAAAAATTATTGATTTGCACGAAAAAGGGGGAGTAGTAATTCTTATTGATTTGTATGGGTCTTTATTGATTTGTATTCCCATAAAGCATGTTTAAATAATATTTTTTGTTGATGACAAAAAGGGGGAGTAGTACTAATGATGTGCATGGAAAATACAACTTCATGGAAACCATTTTATGATAGTAGTAAGTTATTTATGCATGAAACTTAATGGAATTTATTTAGCTCTGATACATTTTTTATGCTATGATATATTTTAATACTGAATTAATGGAACTTATCTCTGATACATTTTGATACTAAATCATTGAAAATTAATTGGCTCTGATACATTTTAATGCTCAATTCGTTCTAATACATTATGATACTAAATTCGCTCTCATACATTCTAAAGCAAGAGTAGTTTTTGAAAAATATTGGGTCTAATTCAAAAAGCTTTTACACTTCTTGATACTTACTGGTACATTTTTGATATATGTTGATACTTACTGATATACATCAATTTAAATCATATACAAGTCACTTTGATACTTTTAAGTATTTATATATACATAACTGTAAAGTTTTTCCATGCCCAGTATTTTGTCATCATCAAAAAGGGGAGATTGTTGATCCCTAGGATGATTTTGATGATAACAAAATATTAGAGCATGTATTTGATACTTATACTTTCTGAATGATTGAGAAGTTTTTGTAGGATGTTTCAAATGAACAATCATTCTACCAACATTTTTGTAATCTTTATAGTATATCGATGTACTCATAAGAAAATGTTCAAATATTGAAGAGCCCTAGAAAACTTGATTGTATATACTTGTAAATAGGGGTAATTCTATGTAATTTTTGAGTTAAATTACATAGACTAAGCTTAGAAGAAGTTGGAAAGTCTTTGGAAGAAATTTTGAGAAGTTTGGAAGTTTTTGGACAAGGATCACTCGAGCTGACTCGAAGGATAGAGCCGACTCACTATTTTGGCACGGCATAAAGGTTTTAGGGATACAAGCAACCAAGCTGACTCGACAAAGTTAGAGCCAACTCATCCAGAGCTGACAAAGTTCATTTTTCTGAAATTAGTCATCCGAGCTGACCCGATGAGCAACAGAGCCGACTATTTTTGAGTGAGTTATTTTCAGTTCTGAGAAAACTAGTCAAGCGAGCCGACTCGACTGAGAAGAGCCAACTTGACTAGAGTGCAGATTTAACATATCTGAGAATCCGAGCTGACTCGACCCATCTGAGTTGACTTGAATCCCAATTTTTTGAAACGTAACGGCTAGTTCTAGAATTGATTTTTTGAATCTAAAAAGTGCTCCAATGGCTAGATCTTGACTTCTAAGGCACTACAACGGTCATATCTACCTGGGATCAGTTCTAAAGACTATAAATAAAGGTCTTAAACAAGTTTTTTAAAAAAAAAATTGAGAGAAGATCTTTTGAAAGAGAAACTTTTATGGAGGGCATTGAATATCCAAAGAGAGCATTCAAGCAAGAACTCAAGACTTCACCAAACTCCAATCATTCTCTTGAGTCATTTATTAGAGAAGTTTGGAATCCTTAAAGTGCATTGAAGGAGCAATCAAGAAGGCTTTTCAAAGGGAATCAACTGCAACTATTCGACAAAGTTTGGTTTGTCATTAGTGTTGCTTTGTTTTTTAACTCTTTGATTGAGTTGTTCCAAGTTTAGCAGGGGCTATAACTTGGGTATTGTTTAAGGCTTTTCATGAGCCTTGAAAACTAAGTTGGGTTGTTAGTAAGCCCAAGAAAACTAACACTATATTGGGTTCTTGGTGATCCCGGTGTAAAATCAAAATTGGATTTTGGTTTGTAAGCCTAGTGTAAAACAAATCAACTATATTCCATGGTGAATATAGTGAAAATTCCAAGTGGTATCTTGGATAATGAACGTAGGATCTGGGTTGCTCCAAACCACTATAAAATTTGTAGTATTTGTGATTGGTTTGTTTGTGTTCTTTCTCTTGCTTCCACATTTAATTTCTAATTCACCTCACTCACCATACTAAGATTTCTAAAGAGCACATATTCATGGAAAAAGTTTTCAAACCCAATTCACCCCCACTCTTGGGTTGGCCAACTAGGAAACAGAAAGTGGAGATGCCACGGACATGGAGGAAAGGGCTCGTCGATGGCCATGGAAGTGGGCAATGCCTGAGGAGTAGTTGGCAGTGTGGGAGGAGAGGTGGGATAGCCCATCTATACTAAGTTGTGTCAGGTGTGGCACAAATGAAAGATGGAGGTGGCCAGCGGTGATGGGATGTGCGATGATGGGAGATGGCCTGATGGGGGTGGATGATAGGGTTAAGCAATGATGGATGGTGGGGAGTGGGTAGAGAGGGTCTCGCTGATGAAGGATGGCACGAAGCCATAGCGACGGGATATGCGGTGTCTTAAGGTGCCTTAGAGGAGTTAAGCTTCAGGAGTTGAGAAAAGATAGAAGACTAGCAGAGAGCAATAATAGGAAGAAGTGGAGAGGAGAGGGGAAAGGAGAAACTAGGAGGTAGAGGAAGGAGAAACAGGAAAGGGAGAGGAAGAAGGAGAAGAAGAAGATGTTGAAAAATATGTCCCAAAACCAATCTTCTAGCTTGTAGACAGTTGAACTATTGTTGTGATTGTATATGAATTATATTGAATAAAATGTTTATTCTTGCTGTTCATCATATTTTACATCTTCCTATAATTAACTCTTGTATGATGAAGTCCTTAGGACTACTTTGATGTGATATAGAGAAGATAATCATCTAGTTATTAAATTGGTTCACGACCAAATGATACGTTGTTACAGAATGATAGTGTATGAAGTGTAGATCATTGTATGTCATAGTCATTGGTTGTCCTCTTAACCAAGGAGTATGGAGACACTGGTATGGCATATAGGTGTTGTATATGACACTTCACTAGAAGTGACCCATCTATAGAACACTCTTTCTGCCAAAGAGTAGTTCGTATCAGGATATGGTTATAAGTGTTCCTTTGACTTGAGATCACCATGGTAGGTTGCAAGCAACTCACTGTGCTTAGATGCCAAACTACCCAAATTTCTAATCCGGTGATGAAAGGTTGCTGGGTACAATCAAGTACATGTATAGTAGTGGTTGGATCAAGATGGGATTAACCCCTCCAAAAGAGTTTGGAGTGAATGAATCAATATGTCTTAATTGAGTAAAACCTTGGCCAGGATAGTCCTTGTAAGTAGTTACAGAGATTTTGAGTTTGAGAAATATTGTGATGGACTATTCTAGGGTTGGGTAGATAAAACGTATGTCTTCTAGAGCAATGAGGCTTAAAAGAATAAGCAATTACAACACAAAATTTATAGTGATTCGGTGTATCCCAAAATACCTACATCCACTCTCCAAGCTTTCCTTGGAAATTTTACTATAATTCAACCTTGATTACAGCATATTAGTTTTCCAGGCTCACTAATCAAAACCCCTTGGTTCTTACTCAAGGCTAACCAAAAACCTAGTTGGTTTTCATACAAAGCTTGCTAACAACCCAAGTTGGTTTTCACTCAAGGCTTACCAACAAACCAAGTTGGTTTTCACTTAAGGCTTACCAACAAACCAAGTTGGTTTTCACTCAAGGCTTACCAACAAACTAAGTTAGTTTTCACACAAGGCTTACCAATAATCCAAGTTGGTTTTCACTCAAGGCTCACTAACAAACCTTAATACTAGTTTCAATCCCCTTGAAACTAGTAGCAACAAAAATAACTCAAGTACAATATAAAAATACAATAAGCTTTCTCAAAAAGTAACTAAACTCAATGAAGCTCTTGAATGTTGTCGAGAAGCTTGCCTTCAAGTTGTTGAAGCCTCAATCAATACTTGAAGATGTGGACTTCAATGCACTTGAATGCTTGAAGGCTCAACTCACTCAAAAGTATTGAATGCTTAAGATGTATGCAATGAATACTCAATTAATTCTCAACTAATACTTCTCTACTATGTTTGGTAGAGTTTAAATACCTTTCTAACCCTTAAAAACCTATTTATAGCCATTAGAGAGAAGAAAATAGTCGTTAGATACAAATTGGGGAAGTTCTACACTTCAAAAAACTAGTCATTACTGTGCTGTCAAACCTGCAAGTATCGACAATTCAATCCATGAGTCAACACTTGAGTCGACACTAGTTCAAATTAGTCATCTAAAGCTTTGTAAAATGCACTGGTCCATCGACACTTCTTCAGGTGAGTTGACACTTGAGTCGATACTTCATCTTCATGAGTCGACACTTAACCAAAATTCTAAAATCAACATGTTCTATATTCTATTTGGTCTCAGGCTTGAGTCAACACTTGGTTGTCCATGAGTCGACACTTGGTTGTTCATGAGTCAACACTTCTATATGCCAGCTAAAATTTTTTTGCATGCTCAAGCTTTTATGAGTTGACACTTGATCACCATGAGTCAACACTTGACTAAGACAATGCTCAAACTTATCCAAATTCAAAATTTGAATCCTTCAAAGTCTTTCTTATGTTCCAAGGTCCAGATAAGTTGAGAATCCATTAACTTAAGTGACTTCTTCAACTGATAGACAAGCATTTTGATACTTCAACTTTGATGAATACCTTATTCTGATAAACATTGTTGCCCAGTAAGTAACCCAAGAGGGGGGATGAATTGGATTTGAAAAAAATCTAAAAGCAAATTAGTTCCAATTCAAAAACAATTAAAGTCCTTGTGTATTGCTAGTCTTTGTGAGTGCTCAAGAGTGTGCAGCGGAATTAAAAGGCAAATGCAAGGTATGTAAAGATAAATAAGAAAGAGCAAGCAACACAAACACACAAAATTTTATAATGGTTCGTTGCACACCAAAGCACCTACATCCACTCCCTAAGGACTACTTAGGATATTCACTATAATCTTTCTTGATTACAGTCGATTAGTTTTTTGGGCTCACTAATCAAAACCCAACTTGTTTTCACTAAGAACATAAGTCAAAACCCTTTTAATTTTACGAGATAACCAAAAATCTAGTTGATTTTGTAACTTTGGCTCACCAGCAATCTCCTTGGTTTTGTGACTTACGCTAACTAAAAACATCCATTGGATTTAACACAAAGGCTCACCAACAAACCTCCACTTCTAGTTTCAATCCATTTAAAACTAGAAACAAACAAAGGATTCAATAATATTATTAAGAATACTGTTGCCACCTAGATCGTTATGGCCTGCAGCTCTGGTGTGTCACTGCCACGTCGGGTGCCTCCTCCTCCCGCGAGAAGTGCTCTCCACCTCTGGGGGCGTCGGCTCTTCGACCAACTTGGCCTGCAAAATAGAGAAGACCCGGGCCAGGGATTCCAGCGAGGACACTCTGATGATCAAGTAAGTGGAACAATCGAGAGAAATAGAATCCTTATGGAAGAGAGCTTGGGGGACTCCCTCACTCCAGGGGGTGACATGAAAGAAACGTTAATATGAAAAAAGAGAAAAATCGAATGGAGAGCGGGGAGGTTCTCCAGTCAGCCTCGCGACCACCGGGCTTGTGGTTGCTTGCTTGCTTCTTTCACCGTGCTCCTCTCGCTTGGTCTCCACTTACCTTCCTTGCTTTCTTACCTTCGGACCTTTGGACCTCTGGAACTCCGGACCTCTTCCCCATTGGGGGTGTTGTTTTGCTTATAAGGGGCGGGTGCTAGGCCGTCGAGCCCCCTGCCATGGCAGGATCTTTTCCTTTTTGGAGGGACTGTCCCGGTTTTGCAGGGCCTTTGGCTTTGACAGGATTCTTCTTCTAGGGGAACTTTGAGTTTTGTACCATATGGATCAGTGATGCGGGACAGAGTGAGGGCAGGGGCCGGCGAGCGTCGGTGGCAGTTCGGTGGGGGCGGCCGGGGGTCGGGCGGCCCGAATCTAGGGCCGGAGGGGGCAGTGACTAGGGTTCGAAAGTTTTAAAAAAAATCATGGGAGAAGGATGGAGGAGATGGAATAAGGTTGGGATAACTCGGGGATAAACGAAGAATAGTACCAGAATAGCGGGGATAGATGGAATAGCGGGAATAGGGAAATAAAAAAAATATGAGAAAATTAAAAGAAATTGGGAAAAAATACCCAGACGATGGCTAGATCCCCATCAATCAGCATCTCCCTGGCCGTATGGTGGTGGATATGGTGGTGTATTACTGGAACTTGGGTCTGACGGGGCTAGCCTTGTTCAGAGCATGTGGGTAGCGTGTTGCAGAACTAGCATTGGTGGTGGGGCATGCACCACTTCTCGAGGATTGCAGGTGGACAGGGACCTCCATGCCATGGTTTGAATTCTTGCTGACCTTTCCCTCTTCCGCTGCTGGTGAGAATTTTGGCCTTTGCATAGCCTGGAAGGACCTCTTGAAGGGGTCCACATTTGGTAGCATGAGTTCGACCCTGGTCGGGAGCTGACCTTAATCGGAGGGCTCACACGTGGGCTCAACCTTGCCTAGGAGCTGACCTCGGACAAGGGGCTCGCTTCATGAACTCTGCCTCTACTGGGAGAGCCGACTCTATGAGCTCTGCCTCGACCGGGAGCTAGCATTAGATTGGGGGCTCGCTCCTCGAGCTCAACCCTGGCTGGGAACTGACCTTGGTAGAGGGCTCGCTCGCGAGCTCAACCGCAACCGGGAGCTGACCCTGGCATTCCACCGGGGGCCATGCCCAGGTGGTAGCCCCCACCTACATGGCTACTAGCTGGCGACTGTGTGACTCTATGTTAGTAAATGTTGCAACATCAGATGCCCACCACTTCCGAGACTAGAGAATAAAGCATTGCTCAGGCGATGGGAGTAACGGCTATACTGACATGGAGGGACGTGCCTTCTACGTCTTCAATGCTTTGACTGGGCACGCCCCAAAGATCGTGTCTTCACATTATTGGAGCACTGCACATAGTTTTCCAATATAGTGATCATTAATGCCCAAGCTAGATCAAGGCATTTGTTCCACGAACCAAAACATCGAGAGGCACCTGGAGTCGACACGAGGTGATCTCTGGTTGGCTGTGCGGCTTTTAAAAGGCCTTCAAATACAGGTGGCTAGGTTTCCACAAAGACTCCTTCCTCCTTCTTTAGCCCCCTTTCTGTTCTAGGGTTGGCTTTCTTATTCTCCTTCTTAATCCCTCTCCTTCAACTTGTGCCGAAGGAGGGCTCCTGGTAGATTTTAGGATCATTGCCCAAGGCCCGGGAGAGCCAAGTGTAGGCTCTTTCGGAGCGATTGGCCAACATCAAGGCATGGGCATCTGGTTTGAAGAAAAAGTCTATTGAGCTCGAAACTTTTCCATTGGATGTGGAGGGGGAGATCTTCTAGTCATGCAGCTGAGGTAGAGAAAGAGGATGCCTCGAAAGCAGAGGTAGCTGGAGCCATCTCTCGATTTACAAGTCTGGAGATCTTATAGGAGGAGGTGGTGGCTCGGGTCGTGGTCACTGCAGAGAGGGCCACGGTCGTCATGGCACTGATGGGAGTATCCTAATGCGGAGATACTGTAGCTGCCCTTGGAATCACGGGATCGGTGAATTCCAAGGAGGACGGCACGATAGAGGCAGAGCTGATGTCGGGCTCTAAAGATCCGGTGGGCTCCTGAGGAAGGGTGCCAGTGCGCTCGGGCAAAAGCGGGGATGGGGCCTCTGCCCGTCTTCCTTTCATCTTGTATCTAAGAATTTTAAGAGGTCTCCTGGCTTGTCAAGAGCCTCTATAGGGTGTAAGAGACTTTTGATTAATGAAAGCTTTTCTTCCTTCATGACTACAGCTTCTTCTTCTTCTTTTCCTTCCCCTTTTTTTTAAGCCTGAATCCGCTGCTCAGCTTCTTGGACTGCTGGGGGCCTCCCTTCGAGGTAGGGGGCATTCCAATGAAAGTGATTTTTCTTCTTCTTTCGGTCAGAATGCTCTGTGTCCCTCCCTTTTGCTTGCTATTTTTTCATTCTTCGGCTTGGATCGCCACTGGGGGGTGTCCTTAGCTTGCCAAGCCAGGTGTCAAGTGACCGACGATGGGACTTCAAGGATTCCACACCAACATCCCCAGGTGGTGGAGTCACCAAGATCCAACACAGAATACTGGGCCCTATCTGGTTTACTGATTAGGGTTTTAAGCCCTTAATAATGTGTCAAGTTTTGTAATGAAATTATTCAAGTTGAGTTGTCTCAACCTCAGTCCAGTCCAATTGAGTCCTATAAGTTTATGTTAGTCCAGTACAAGTCAAGTTTTATACAAGAGGAGGAGCACCAGCCAAAGCCTTCACCAGGCCATCCTAGAACAAAGCAATCCCAAGCCCATGAAGCCCCACACATGAAGATTCCAGGTGCCACCAAGGAATATTCTCCAGTCCAAATTCAATTAGGTGCCTAGGGTTTCCAGCCCACTAGGGAAGTCAAGCACCAATCCCATGCGCCAAGCCTTCTTGCAGGCTACCCAAAGCTGATTGGAGGCTATCCCTTGTAATTCTTCTCCCTATCAAAGTTTGTAATCCTATCCTAACAAGGAGAGGGCATGGAACATTTATAAATACCCCACCCCTTTTCTTCTTGTAATCAACTCTTATTCATGAAATAAAACTCTAGAGAATTTTTCTTGTTAGCTAGTTGTGTTCCTTGAAGTGAGTGTGAGTGATACTTGTATGCCCTAACACTTCCAAGCCCTAGCCGCCCAAAGCATCCTTCATCCAAACCCTAACATGCCCAAGGATGGAAGCCCTAGCCATCCACCAGCCAGAAGTCTTCTTCCACCTCCTGGCCGCCAGCTTCAGCAACCCAGATTCTTCCTTTTTTTCAAACCCTAATTCCATACTTCTATTTTCTTATTGCTTCCTAACTGATCTCTGACGCTTGCAGGATCCCCGAGGTGTTCACTTCCAAAGAGGAGGCCCTCTTTGCCACCTGGACCAACCGAAGATAGCTGACTAATCCGAGGACAACAGGTTAATCTTCCAGGTGATGATCCAGAGTGCTGTGTGACCCCGTCTTCGGCAGGATCTTCAAATCGTTGTTCGGTAAATCCTTCCCCCTCTTGATTTCTAATTTATTGAAGGTATGCTATCCTAACTAGGGGTTTCTCAATCCTCAAGGTCCTTCTTTTATTATTCTGCTTGAGTTTATATGCGTGTATGTTAGTTCTTTTCATTACTAGTTTGCCTGCTAATCTTTACTTGTTTACGGGACTTTAGCCTCCAATTTAATTCTCTAAAAAATACAAAAAAAATTAGTTACTATTTTTCTACATTCTTGTTAGTCCTAGAGTCATTTTGCATTAGTTTGGTATTAGAGCAGGTTTAGGATAGCTTGCATCTTCATCAAAACAATAGAAACATTCATTTCTATTTTTCTGCATCAGGGGTCTAAGTTTCGGTCTATTTTGTCAACTTAGGTTTTTATTTTTCTCTGAAATTTGAACGGCATACTCTCTATTCAGTTTTAATTGTTTTTATAATTTTTAATTATTTTACAAAAATAAATAATTTATAAAAATCTGCATCTTAGAAACCTTAACAAAAATTCTAAGATTTCTACATATAGTCTGAATCCCTAGGTGTTGCATCATCATCCAAATTTTTCTCTACACAAAATTTGGTAGGAGTTATCTTCACTATTAATACTCTATCTTGATGTTTTTTTGATTTTTTTCTGTATAGAAAACCATACCAAATTCTATATCAAAGCAAACCCTAATTTTAGTTTCTGATATTTCTGCATACTTAACTAAACCAAATCTAATCAACTTCCAAACCCCACCTCACCCAAGCCAAATTTTGTTTGAAAACTTAACCAAATTAAACTTAATTTGCCACCTCATAAAAGACCCAAAAAAAATACTTTTATTCTCTTATTGTTATTAGCTTGCATCATGTTTCATTATGTGTTCATCATCTCATTCAATTAATCTTAAGGGAAATTTCCTATCTCTGATCAGTGCAGGATTTCATCACCTATCCTGGGCCCAAAATAATCACCCAGCATCAGAACCCAAGCCTTAATTAAAATTAATTAGCAACTTAATTTGCTTTAGTAAGCTAGGGACACCGATAGGTCAGGTCCGAATTGTGTGGATAAACTAGTGCACTCAATTCCTCAACTATTACTGAAAGCTGGTGTCTAAGGCTAGAGATCCAGAGACAAATGCCCTATGTGGACTGGTGGTTACTTAATTAGGACCCTGTCACAGGTAGGGGGAGCCTCCTACTACCCGACCTCTTACCTGTCCAATGGAAGGATTAGTTGCTGAGTTGAGTGTAAATTGAGTCGACCCATTCCACTTTGGCTCTAGGCCTAGCAAAATATAGTCAGTGTTAACCTTATGTGCTTGACCGCATCATAACACCTTGACTGATTGATTGCATGACCACTAGGTTATGAACTTAATACCAACGGTCTAAACCCCAACCCAGCTCAACCATGGACTCCAACTTTGAGACCTTTATGAAGACCATAACTGATCAGTTTGCCTAGATGAACCACAAGTGCAACCAATCCAATACTCAATCCCAAAACTAGCTTGCCTAGTTGACCACCCAGATGGACCGAATGAATCATAGATTTGACTAAATGACCTAATCGAATAACCAAGCAACCCATAGGATTGACCAGTTAACTAATAGGTTGGACCAGGTAGAAAACTGATTAGGTACCATAGAAAGAACCCAAGAGTCCAATACTGAACCTGATCCAGATTCACCCTATTCCAACTCTCATAACCATAGGGGAGCCCAAAATCAAGACCAATTTATGGAGCCCAACCCTTGGAGAACCCAGAATCAGGGCCAATTTATGGAGCCCAATCCTAGGATAGCCCCATGCTAGGAACCACATCAGGAGCCTAACCCTAGGAGAGTCAAAGTCCATAACCCTTTTAGGAACCCAACCATAGAAGGCCCCACCATGAAGTTTGTGATCAAGATGAGAGGGCCATAAGGAACATTAGGATAGAGGCACCCACCTTTGATGGTAGTTTAGAACCAAAGGTCTATGTAGATTAGGAAGGAGACATGGACTATTATTTTGAATGGTATGACATGTGTGAAGAATGGAAGTATAAATTTGCAAAGATGAGGCTAGTTCGTCAGGCTAGGTTACATTGAGCGAACCTTGAGCGTACTAGGAGACAACAAGCACTTCTACCCATAACTACCTGGCAAGACATGAAATTGAAACTTAAGGAGAATTACCTTCCTGAACCCTACAATCAAAAACTCCTAGACCAATGGAATAAGATACGTCAAGGGAATAGGTCTGTATCAGATTATATCACCTAGTTTGATGACTTCGTCGTAAGATGTAATGAACTCGAGTCTCTAGCGCAGACCATGTCTAGGTTTAGAACCGGATTACATGAAGATAACCCGAGAGATCTATATATGAGGGAGGTCAACGATTTAGAGCAGGCCTATCAGATAGCTAGGCACTATAAGCAATTTCAGAGGGGACCCACATCCCAGCGATCAGAACCTTCTAGGAATAATGCCCCTTTTCCAAAACCAAACCCTAGCCAGGCATACCAAGGTCAACTCAATCCCAACCCAGTCTGATTCAACCCCAACCCAATCAGATCGACCCCTAACCCAGTTTGACCCAACCCTAACCCAATTCGACCCAACCCCAACCCTACCCGTCCTAACCCTAACCCACTTCGACCCAACCCTAGCACGAGTCAATCTAGTTCTAGCAATTCCTCACCTTTTAGGACTAATAAGGGTAAGGCACCCGTATTTCAGAAAAACCCAAGCCTCAGCCCCAATGCTTGCTTTAGATGCAATAAGGTAGGTCATTACGCTAGCCAATATCCCACCAGATCTTTACATATTGTGGAGCTTGAGGAGGAGGAGCCTGAACCCAATGATGAAGAGGGAGAAGAGGTTTATGAAGCTGAGGCAGACTTGATAGAAGAGTATGAAGGAGATGAGGAGGATTTTGATCAGTCTGACCTAGTAGGGATAGTTAGATGCATCATATCCCAAACCAAAACACAGGAATATTGAAATAGGACTAACACCCTACAAACCTTTATGAAAATTGGAAATAAGGTATGCAAAATTATTATAGATAGTGGGAGCTGTGTGAATGCCATCTCACTTAAAGCAGTCAAAACCCTAGGCTTAAACCCAGTTTTCCATCTTAGCCCTTATATGTTTTCTTGGATAGACTCCACATCCATACCCATAAAGTCTAGATGCCAAGTCCAAATCCAGCTTCAATCTTATCAAGATAAAGTGTGGTGTGATGTGGTGCCCATGGGAGTTAGCAGTATAATTTTTGGTAGACCCTGGCTTTATAATCATGATGCTACCCTATATGGCCGGTCAAATGAATGTTTATTTAGCATTCATGGAAAGAAGATTACAATTAACCCCACCGCACCTCAGGATAAAATTAAGAGAGGATCTAGCTCACTAACAGAAAAGAAGTCTAGAGTTAATTTAATCACTGCTAAAAAGCTAGAGAAAAAGATATCTAAGGGAACTATAGTTTGGATGTTAGCTGTAAAAGAAGTATCTGATCAATCTGATAAATAGTACCCTTAGGAGGTCAAGGGAATCTTAAGTGAATTTAATGATATATTTCCTGATGATTAACCTGACCAGCTACCACTACTAAGAGATGTCCAACATGTTATAGCTCTAGTCCCAGGAGCTACCTTACCAAATCTACCCCATAATCTAATGAACCCAACCGAACATTTAGAGCTTCAAAGATAAGTAGGTGAACTCCTTAGAAAAGGGTTTATTAGGGAGAGCTTAAGTCCTTGTACTGTACCAGCCCTATTAACCCCCAAGAAAGATGGCACATAGAGGATGTGTGTTGATAGCCATGCCATACATAAAATCATTATAAAGAATAGGTTTTCCATCCCCCGATTGAACGATATGTTAGATATGATGGCCGGTGCAACCATCTTTTCAAAAATAGACCTTAAGAGCAGCAATCATCAAGTTAGAATTAGACCAGGGGATGAGTGGAAGACTGCTTTGAAAGCCAAGGATGGTCTGTATGAATGGGTTATTATGCCATTTGGGTTATCCAATGCCCCTAGCACCTTCATGAGAATTATGACCCAAGTCCTAAGGATGTGTTGGGTTCTGGTGCAACGCAGCGGAAGGATAATTTCAAAATTGAAACTATATTCACACCAAAAACCCTAAACCAGGAACTCCTTAAATAAGACTAGAACATATGACAAGCATATCTATGCAAATTAGGATTAGGGTACCAACCTGTAATCGCTTATTCCAACAAACTTGAAGTTGAAGGGGCTAACTGAATTCACCAGGCGTCCAGGTGTCTGCCCTCCGATGGTGATCCACACAGAGCAATGATCAAGAACACTATCTTCTTGTCCAATGGTTCCTCCTTCTGAGTTCTTCTTCCTAGAACTCAACTTTTCGGATTATGGCTTGAATTCTTCCACACAAGAGGTTGCCTCCCTTTCCCTGATCTCTTCTCCTCCTTCCACTAAGACCTTGGCCCTTTAGACACCCTTGTCTTGAAGAAAAGACCTTGTCCTAAGAGGATATAGGCTTGTCTTAAGTTGGAGAAGAAATTAAGATAATAATGTCTTAATGTAAGAAAGAAAGGAAAGAATATCAGAACTCCTTCTTTCCTTTACCATCGAAGGCCTTCTCTTTTATTCTTGTTCAGCAACAGAGTTTCGACAGAGGAGTCCTCTGTAAAGGAAACAATGTAAAACAAGAGAAGAGGGAAGGAGTCTTTTGGAGAGGAAGAAGAAAAATAAAAGCATTACAGTTTTCAATCACACGAGTTCTGATTTTCCTGACCCCTTAAATAGTTTTCAGAGTGGCGCCCACACAACTCTTCGTAAACTCCTTCTCATGCCCTTCTCATTTTCTCATGCCCCTTCCCTCCTTCTCACGGCCTTCCAGATTAAATCCCACGGCCTTTCTTAAAGGAAAAGTCGTGATGTTTTAAAAAGAAAGGAGTCGCGACTTTTCATCTCCGAAGAGATGTTATTTCGCGCGACCGGAAAGAAACAGCGCTTTCTTTCTTTCTTAAAAACCCATCAACCGTTGGATTCCCATACAAGGGGGCATATCCGAGGCGCTAATTCTTAAGAAATGAGGCCGCCCCATCTTAATTCATCGGAGAATTAAGTGGGGCATGCCAAGAGTCCATGCGCCATGGACTCTTCCAAATGGCGCGCCAAGAGTCCATTAGCACATGGACTCTTGGCAATTTGGCATGAAAATGCAAAGGGGAGGGTGGAGGGGCTAGCCTAGATACTTGGTTAGCCAATAGGGTTAGCCATAATCCCTATAAACTCAATTAGGGTCTAATTAGATCCAATTAGAACCCAAATTGAACCAATCCGGAACCCTAATTCGAATCTAATTTGAATAGAAGCTAGGATTTGCAACACCTGCTAGAGTGTCATCATGCAAAATGATTTAATTACAAAATTAAACCCTTGATCAATTCTCTTAAGTGTGTGATCCATTGGTGGTGCGGGCACCAGACTCAGAAGATGACTTCAGGGCTCCATCTAGATCTCTGATTGACCTTGCCCGAAGAATTAGGGTTTTCTGGTTTTGTAATAAGGGTTGACTTGGTCAACTCAATTTTTGTCTTAAGTCTGTATTTCCCTGCAATTTAAATTTTGTTGAGTCATGTTGACTCAGTACAAGTCCTAGTAGTGGTCTAGGTCTTCTCCAGGTTAGTGCCACCAATTATTTCAGTCAACTCAAGGTCCAGGGTGCCACATTTTTTCTCCCAGGCCCAAGCAAGTGGGCGCCACACTCCCAGCCACACGCCAGAGTCCAGGAGGCGCCACATCTCCATCCAGTGTCTTTGGTCCCTACACCACAAGAAGTAAGTTCCTTTTTTTTCTTGCACCACTTGAGAGAGAAATCCATCAAGATACCTCAATCCAAGGAGGAGCCAATTTCTTTCCAGATAAACCCAAGCCAGGATGGCAAGAATTTTTCTTGAAGAGAGGATCAAGGAGGTGCCCCACAATGTTCCATAAAAATTCAAGTTATAAAAGGGAAGAGAGCATGTCTTGGGGAGGAATTCAAGGAGGTTCCCAAAAGTTTCCAAAAGTGCCAAAGCCATGAAAGGAAGAAGCCTAAACTTGTGGAGCAAGATTAGGAGGTGTCCAAATGAGCCAAACCATGAAGGGAAAATCCTTGATTCATGGAGAGATACTAGGAGACACCCCCATAACCTGCCATTTGGAGCTGATTTTCAAGTTTTCTTGGAGCTTTTGGGCTGCCCACTCATGGAAGGAGTCTTGGGAAGAGAATTTGATGCCTAAAGTGTGGGTTAGTCCTATTAGTCCCACATGGGAAATGTATAAAATTTTATTTCTTTGTTATGTCTATATATTCAACTCTATGTAACTCTTGAATTTAATGATGAATGAAATCAATTTCTGTGTGAGCAACTTTGTGTTTCTCTCTTCCGCACTTGTATTCCGGTGTTGAGCTCCATGAGGGAGTAAATCGGGGTTCCCTAGGAAACTTGAGGAGGTGTGAGATCTCCAATCCCAAAACCCTAGGTTAGCTACTTCAATTCCAAACCCTAGCCGCCATCATCTTCTTCATTCCACCAATCATCCAAACCCTAATCTACCTCATCATCTCACGGCCCCTCTGTTCCAAATAGAGGCCGACCACCAGCATCCAGGTCCAAATCGGCTACTTCGAATACAGAGCAAATCCCAGAGGAAGTCAGATCAGCATCCAGGAGAATCAGGATTTCAGCAACATCAATTTTTCAAGTTCTTCTTATCTGGTAAATCCTTTCTTTGAGTATCTGGTTCCTTAACTTGTTCTTCTTCTTTCCCAGATCCTGAGTTCAGGAGAAGCCAACTCTGCCAAAGGACCAGTATTGGAGGATCCATTGCGAAGATATTCGAATCCGAGGATCCAACAATCTGCTCGAGAGAGTCCTTCCACCAAACTCTGTGAAGATCACTGCCTGGTACATAACCCTTCCCTTCTCTTTAGTTCTGTCCTGTTGAAAGTTCAGAGCGAAACCCGAGGTCTGGTAGTTTCTCAACCCCCAGTGATCCTTTACTTCTGAACTACTTTGATAATCTAGTTTCTTTGAATTGTGCTTTCAATTATTATATAGTTTCTTTCAATTTAGTTTAACTTTCATTTGAGTCAAAGCCGACTTCTGAAAATTAAAAAAAAAAAAAGGAATTAGTCTTAATTTACTTCCGCATCGCATCATCTCTTTTGTTCTGCATCAATTTTGGTATCAGAGCTTTCGTTCTGCATCAATTGGGTTCTACATCTAGCCAACAGTGGGTTCGAATACAAGTTGACCTAATTTGATTAGAACTCTTTCTAATCGATTTAGGTCAAATCGGGCTTACTCGATTATGATCAATTAGGACTCTTCCTAGTAAGTGATCATTCAATTTAATCAACCCACAAGACAAGATTGACGTCTAGCAACGTGTCATGTCTACCCGGAAGATATAGAAATTCTTGTGAAATACCAAAACTACCCTTCAGTAGAAAGTTACCGTATAATTAAATCTCTCGATTATCCTGCACCTAGAATATAATTATGGATATGGATATATGTCAATTCCAATATTACATTTGTTTCTAGCTCAATCTTATATTGATGATTCAATTATCTTGATATTAGAAATCATCTCTAATATCTTTACTTTGATCAAAGATTCCCTGAATCATCATCCGATTGATAACTAGCTGGATGCAATCTCCTCTTACTAAGAGTGATCGATTCCTTGTTGACCTACTCATTACCTTCATATCCAATTCACCATTCCCAGTATCAATCCTGTGCATGACTCAGTGTCATGATTAGAATTGAACTAAAGCATGGGTTCATGTACATAAGGTACTTATGGTAGTCTCAGGTCAAAGGATTACTTGTACCACTCCCACTATGAGAACCTTCTATTAACATGTAGCTAAGACTCCTTTAGATGTTCTCAAGTTGGATCATATCAGTGAACTCATTCTCTAATGAGCACCCACATCATAGTATTAGTGTCATACACAAGTGACTGTGAGAGCAGTCACCCTCTCCAGTATACATGGGATGTGCTAGTCTTACCGGAAAAACCCTGATCCCCTACTCATGGTTCCTTTGATTAGGAATCTTTTAGATTAAGGTTTTAAGATTTTAGGTCTCACTGGTATGATCTCATCATAACCCTAAAATCATAGCCCTAATCTATGGGGTTCATCCTATAATATAAACACAGCGTATGATGAAAAATAATGCCTTTATTAGAATATTCTCAATTACAATGGTTGGGAGATACAACATAGATTGGCTTGTAGGGCATATCCCTTTCAATCTCTCACTTGCAATAAAGCCAATCGCCTTTAAATCTTAATCCCATACACTCGAGGTGGCGATCAAACTCTCGCTGTGGTAGAGCCTTAGTGAACGGATCTGCTACATTGTTCTTAGTATCAACTCTATTTATGTAGACATCTTGTCTTTCTACTATTTCTCGAACGAGATGGAAGCGTCTCAGAATGTGCTTGGACTTATGATGAGCTCTTGGTTCCTTAGCTTGAGCAACAGCCCCAGTGTTGTCACAGTAAAGTGGCACTGGGTTTTCAATCTCAGGAACAACACCCAACTCTGTGATGAACTTCTTCATCCAGACTGCTTCCTTGGTGGCTTCACTGATAGCTATGTATTCTGCCTCTATGGTTGAGTCAGCTACAGTCTGCTGCTTGGTACTCTTCCAACTCACTGCTCCACCATTTAGGATAAAAACATATCCCGAAATGGATTTGCTATCATCAGGGTCTGATTGAAAACTAGAATCAGAATAAGCTTCTAGTTTAAGATCCGAACCACCATAAACCAGAAAAATATCCTTAGTCCTTCTCATGTACTTAAGAATATTTTTAAATGCTTTCCAATGATCCTCTCCTGGATCAGCCTGAAACCTACTGACAATACCTAAAGCATATGCCACATCAGGCCTGGTACATAACATGGCATACATTATGGACCCTATTGCCAAAGCATAAGGTATAGAATTCATTCTATTTCTTTCTTCAGGTGTCTTAGGAGACATCCTTTTATAAAGATGTATGCCTTGACTCATAGAAAGATAACCTCTTTTACTTCCATCCATGCTGAAACTTTTCAGCACTAAGTCAATGTACCTAGATTGGGATAAACCTAGCATCCTCTTAGATCTATCTCTATAGATCTTAATACCTAGTATATAGGATGCTTCTCCCAAATCTTTCATGGAAAACTGGTTTGATAGCCAAACCTTGACTGATTGCAACATTGGGATATCATTCCCAATGAGGAGTATGTCATCTACATACAGAACCAAGAAGACTATGGCACTCCCACTAGTCTTCTTATAAACACAGGGTTCATCCACATTTTTGATAAAACCAAACCTTTTAATAGTTTCATCAAAGCGGATGTTCCAACTCCTTGAAGCTTGTTTTAATCCATAAATAGATTTCTTTAGCTTGCATACTTGATTAGGTTTATTCTTTGAAATAAAACCTTCTGGCTGTGACATGTAGACTTCTTCCTCAAGGAAACCATTGAGGAATGCTGTCTTCACATCCATCTGCCAGATCTCATAATCATGGTATGCTACTATAGCAAGTAAAATCCGGATTGATTTGAGCATGGTAATAGGTGAGAATGTTTCATCATAATCAATTCCCTGTTTTTGTCTAAAACCTTTTGCCACTAATCTGGCTTTATAGGTTTCAACTTGGCCATCAGCCCCAATCTTTTTCTTATAGACCCATTTGCACCCAATAGGATTAACCCCCTCTGGTGCATCGACCAAAGACCATACTTGGTTTACATACATAGAGTCTATCTCATCCATCGCTTCTTGCCATCTATCTGAATCAGTACTCAAGATAGCTTCCGTATATGTCAGAGGTTCATCATTTTGAATGACTTGGGCTTCATTATTTTCAATAATAAACTCATACCTCTCAGGTGCCTGTGGCACTCTAGCAGACCTACGGGGAGGAGTTTTGTGTTCTGGTTCTGTCCTAACTCTATGTTCTAATGGTTGAGAACTGTCTATCTCTGTTTCTTGTGCTTCTCCAAGTTCAACAATTCTACCATTGCCCTTTTTTAAAATGAACTCTTTTTCTAGAAAAGTGGCATGCCTGCTGACAAAAATCTTTTGTTCAGTAGGATGGTAAAATAGATATCTTCTACCCTCTCTAGGATATCCTACAAATAGACATTTATCCGCTCTAGGTTCCAACTTATGTCCAAAATTTCTTTTAACATAAGATGGACATCCCCATACCTTAAAATATTTAAGATACGGTTTCTTTCCACTCCAAATTTTATATGGAGTACTAACAACGGATTTAGAAGGTACCTTGTTCATAATGTAAACAGCAGTATCTAGGGCATGACCCCAGAAGGAAATGGGTAAATTTGTGAAGCACATCATGGATCGTACCATATCTAATAAGGTGCGATTCCTCCTTTCAGCTATACCATTTAGCTGTGGTGTATAAGGAGGGGTCCATTCAGAAAGAATTCCATTAACTTTAAGATAGTCTAAAAACTCCGTGGATAAGTATTCTCCTCCTCGATCAGAATGAAGAACTATAATACTTTTCCCGGTTTGTTTTTCGACCATACTTTGATACTCCTTAAATTTATCAAAGGCTTCATATTTATGTTTCATAAGATACACACATCCGAACCTAGATAAATCATCTGTAAAAGTGATAAAATATGAGTATCCACCTCTGGCCTGAGTTGTCATTGGACCACATACATCAGTATGTATAAGTCCTAATAACTGAGTTGACCTTTCTCCATGTCCAGTAAATGGAGTCTTGGTCATCTTACCCATGAGACATGATTCGCAATTTCCTAATGATTCATATTCAAAAGGATCAAGGAATTTTTCCTTGTATAACTTGCTTATCCTAGACTCATTAACATGACCAAGTCGATGAAGCCAAAGTAAAGTATCATTAAAGTCTTTTCTTTTTCTTTTATTATTGATATGAAAAACACTATCATTGGAAGAAAGAGTTAAGAGCCCATTGCTAAATATGCCAGAACAAATAATTTTATTAGACAACATTATCGAGCAACCAGTGCTCGTTACATCCATTGCATATCCTTGTTTTAATAACAAAGGAATAGATATAATGTTCCTAATAATCTTAGGCATATAATAACAATTTTCTAACTCCAAGATCTTCTCTGAAGGAAACTTTAGAATATAGGTCCCTACAGCTTCTGCTTGGATGATATCACCACTAGCACCGTAGAGATTGAAGTCACCTTCCTTCAATACTTTAAGCTTGTGGAGGTCCTGCAAAGATTTGCATATATGGTAACCACAAGCGGTATCCAATACCCAAGTATTTGATATAGACGAATTTAATGTCAATATAGCATGTATCTCATACATACCTTTTGGTGCATCTGACGCACCAGGCTTCACAGTTGCAAGGTAAGCCTAGCAATTCCTTTTCCAATGTCCCGCTTTGCCGCAAAAGAAACAGGTTGACTGTTTTGAGGCCTTCTTTCCTTTCTTATTCTTATTGATGCCACCCTTAGGGTTTAGCCGCCTATTAAAATCCTTTTTGCCTGATTTCTTCTTATTGGTCTTATCAACAAGAAGAAGTGGAGCCTTTTCTTTCTTAACATGGCTCTCTGCTATTTTTACATATTTAACAGCTCAGGCAAGGAAGTGTTCAGTTTATTCATGTGATAATTCAAGACAAACTGAGAAAATGACTTCGGGAGTGATTGCAGGATTAAATCCTGATTCGACTCCCCATCCATAATAAAACCTAATTGACCCAATCTGGTGATTAAGTCAATTATCATCAGAACATGATCCTGAACGGATGTTCCCTCTATCATCCTAGCATAGAATAACTACTTAGATATTTCATATCTAGCAGTTCTGCTATGTTCTCCATAAAGCTCTTTTAAATTGAGCATTATGGATTGAGTATCCATGCTTTCATGCTGTCTCTGTAACTCATTGGTCATAGAGGCTAGTATGATACACTTAATAGTAAGGGAGTCATTCTGCCACATTTTGTATGTGGCCATATCTTCCTCTATGGCATCATCCCCTAGTGGATTAAGACTAGGGGTATCAAGAATATAAGAAAGTTTTTCTGAACTTAGTACAATCTTTAAATTTCTCAACCAGTCTACATAGTTCGGACCAGTCAGTTTGTTGGTGTCTAAGATACTTCGCAGTGATAATGAAGATGCCATTTATCTACATTTAATAAAGAACAATACATAAGTAAACAACCATGAAATGACTTACATAATTAAATTAGGTCTTCAATTTAATTATGTCTTCCACTATTTTATAAAAAATCATAGCCCTCACTATGATAATCGAGAAGAACCCTGATCGATTTTTCTTAGTGAGATTGAGATCCTAATAACTTATAAAAGATCTTGCAGAAAACACAACAAATCTTTTATAAGCTCAAAAGTAGGAAACTCTTCCAATTATATTTCATATAATTCTCAAGAAGTAACTTGGCCTCTAGAACATTATTAGTCTTGCAGAAAACACAACAAACCATAATGTTCTCTTTAAGTCAAGACCCTTTCATTTCTATACAGTCAATACTCAAATATAATGCCCTTGCAGATAACACAACAAAGCATTATACTGAATATACTGTAAGCATATCTATGCACTAGACTAGTATCATGTCAATCACCATATTAGGTCTTATAGATAACACAACAAACCTAATGTGGTTCATAACACAATAATGATCGAGCATGAAGGAAGGCCAATATATAGTATTTTTAACACTAAGCATTTTAGTCAAGATTTAAATTTAATCAAATCGGCCAGGCAAGTGGAAGAGATGTGGGAGTCCCCCCGTTGCTTTCGTAGACACCAATAAAAATTGGCTAGGTCAGTCAATGGAACCAATTAAAAACCATAATTCTCTTTACCTTCCTAGAACCACCTTTCTAGACACCGAATGATCAATTGTACATCATGACTAGTGATGCTTATTAGTTAAATATACTAAAACTTAATATAATTTTTAAAAGGAGGGATTTAAAAATTGCCAGCACAATCTTATAGAACGTATCACAATCAACATATCACTCTTATAATCAAATATGTGCTAAGTGTGTCATCATACTAGGACAACCATTTACCACATAATGGATCCACCATTATGCCAAGGCAACCTTATTTCAGTATGATGACTTCAAAACTAAACATATCTCTATAATAATTAGGGTTTGAGTGAAAAACCCTAACTAGTGGCATACATCAAAACATATATGCAATCAAAGATATGCTAAGTGTAGTAACATATTAGGATTTAAAAAACCCTAATATGTAACATACAAACTATCATAGATTATAGTCCTAATTAAGGTGGTTCTGATACCACTGTTGGGTTCTGGTGCAACGCAGCCGAAGGGTAATTTCAAAATTGAAACTAAATTCACACCAAAAATCCTAAACCAGGAACTCCTTAAATAAGACTAGAACATATGACAAGCATATCTATGCAAATTAGGATTAGGGTACCAACCTGTAATCGCTTATTCCAACAAACTTGAAGTTGAAGGGGCTAACTGAATTCACCAGGCATCCAGGTGTCTGCCCTCCGATGGTGATCCACACAGAGCAATGATCAAGAACACTATCTTCTTGTCCAATGGTTCCTCCTTTTGAGTTCTTCTTCCTAGAACTCAATTCTTCAGATTATGGCTTGAATTCTTCCACACAAGAGGTTGCCTCCCTTTCCCTGATCTCTTCTCCTCCTTCCACTAAGACCTTGGCCTTTTAGACACCCTTTTCTTGAAGAAAAGACCTTGTCCTAAGAGGATATAGGCTTGTCTTAAGTTGGAGAAGAAATTAAGACAATAATGTCTTAATGTAAGAAAGAAAAGAAAGAATATCAGAACTCCTTCTTTCCTTTACCGTCGGAGACCTTCTCTTTTATTCTTTTTCAGCAACAGAGTTTCGACAGAGGAGTCCTCTGTAAAGGAAACAATATAAAACAAGAAAAGAGGGAAGGAGTCTTTTGGAGAGGAAGAAGAAAAATAAAAGTATTACAGTTTTCAATCACACGAGTTCTGATTTTCCTGACCCCTTAAATAGTTTTCAGAGAGGTGCACACACAACTCTCCGTAAACTCCTTCTCATGCCCTTCTCATTTTCTCACGCCCCTTCCCTCCTTCTCACGGCCTTATAGATTAAATCTCATGGCCTTTCTTAAAGAAAAAGTCACAATGTTTTAAAAAGAAAGGAGTCGCAACTTTTCATTTTTGAAGAGATGTTATTTCGCATGACCGGAAAGAAACAGCACTTTCTTTCTTTCTTAAAAACCCATCAACCGTTGGATTCCCATCCAATGGGGCATATCTGAGGTGCTAATTCTTAAGAAATGAGGCCGCCCCATCTTAATTCATCGGAGAATTAAGTGGGGCGCGCCAAGAGTCCATTAGCGCATGGACTCTTAGCATTTTGGCTTGAAAATGCAAAGGGGCGGGTGGAGGGGCTAGCCTAGATACTTGGTTAGCCAATAGGGTTAGCCATAAGCCCTATAAACTCAATTAGGGTCTAATTAGATCTAATTATAATCCAAATTTAACCAATCCGGAACCCTAATTCGAATCTAATTCGAATAGAAGCTAGGATTTGCAACACCTGCTAGAGTGTCATCATGCAAAATGATTTAATTACAAAATTAAACCCTTGTTCAATTCTCTTAAGTGTGTGACCCATTGGGTTCCACATCTAGCCAGCAGTGGGTTCGAATACAAGTTGACCTAATTTGATTAGAACTCTTTCTAATCGATTTAGGTCAAATCGGGCTTACCCGATTATGATCAATTAGGACTCTTCCTAGTAAGTGATCATTCAATTTAATCAAACCACAAGACAAGATTGACGTCTAGCAACGTGTCATGTCTACTCGGAAGATATGGAAATTCTGGTGAAATACCAAAACTACCCTTCAGTAGAAAGTTACTGTACAATTAAATCCCTCGATTAGCCTGCACCCGGAATATAATTATGGATATGGATATATGTCAATTCCAATATTACATTTATTTCTAGCTCAATCTTATATTGATGATTCAATTATCTTGATATTAGAAATCATCTCTAATATCTTTACTTTGATCAAAGATTCCCTGAATCATCATCCGATTGATAACTAGCTGGATGCAATCTCCTCTTACTAAGAGTGATCGATTTCTTGTTGACCTACTCATTACCTTCATATCCAATTCACCATTCCCAGTATCAATCCTGTGCATGACTCAGTGTCATGATTAGAATTGAACCAAAGCATGGGTTCATGTACATAAGGTACTTATGGTAGTCTCAGGTCAAAGGATTACTTGTACCACTCCCACTATGAGAACCTTCTATTGACATGTAGCTAAGACTCCATTAGATATTCTCAAGTTGGATCATATCAGTGAACTCATTCTCTAATGAGCACCCACATCCTAGTATTAGTGTCATACACAAGTGACTGTGAGAGCAGTCACCCTCTCCAGTATACATGGGAAGTGCTAGTCTTACCGGAAAAACCCTGATCCCCTACTCAGGGTTCCTTTGACTAGGAATATTTTAGATTAAAGTTTTAAGATTTTTGGTCTCACTGGTATGATCTCATCATAACCCTAAAATCATAGCCCTAATCTATGGGGTTCCTCATATAATATAAACATAGCGTATGATGAAAAATAATGCCTTTATTAGAATATTGTCAATTACAATGGTTTGGGAGATACAACATAGATTGGCTTGTAGGGCATATCCCTTTCAGGATGTTCATAGGAAAGTTTGTAGTGGTTTATTTTGATGACATCCTAATCTACAGTAGGACTAAGGAAGACCACTTGGATCACTTGAGACAGATTTGCCAAACCCTTAGGAAGGAGAATCTCTATGCGAATCTAAAGAGGTGTGATTTCATGACCCATAGAGTTATCTTCCAAGGATTTGTGGTGACCCCTGACGGAGTGTCAGCTGATCCTAAAAAGGTTAGATCTATTATAGAGTGGCTAGTACCCACTAGTGTCCATGAAGTACGAAGTTTCCTTAGTTTAGCCACTTTCTATAGGAGATTTATCAGGGAATTTAGCACCATTGTGGCATCCATAACTGACTATATTAGGAAGGGCAATTTTAAGTAGACTAAAGCAACTGATAGAGCCTTCCTAGAGATTAAAGATAAGATGACACAAGCACCTATCTTAAGGTTACTTGATTTCTCCAAAGTCTTTGAGGTAGCTTGTGATGCATCGAGAGTAGGCATAGGAGGAGTTCGGAGTTAAGAAAATCACCTAGTATCCTTCTTCAGTGAGAAACTTAATGAGGCTAAATTTAAATACTCAACCTATGATAAGAAATTCTATGCGGTAGTACAAGCCCTTAGATACTGGAGACATTATTTACTATCCCAGGAGTTTGTCCTTTACTCTAACCATGAAGCACTCCGATTCCTAAACTCCTAGAAAAAGTTAAACCATAGGCATGCCAAATGGGTGGAATTCATACAAGCCTGTACCTTTGTACTGAAACATCAGGCAGGAACCGAAAATAAAGTAGCAGATGCCCTTAGTCGACATGCCTTGATGTTAAACACTGTTAGCACTGAAGTCATTGGATTTGATCGACTGAAAAGAGAATATGAGACATGTCCAGACTTCAGTGACATTTTCCAATATCTTATCTAATGACCATCTAGTACCTATAGTGAATACACCCTCCAAGATGGTTACCTATTTAAAAATAATAGACTATGTGTTCCCGGGACTTCACTTAGAAAATTCTTAGTCTAGGAAACCCATGCAGGAGGCCTTGCTGGTCACTTTGGTAGAAACAAGACTATCTTGCTATAGAAGATCGGTTCTTTTGGCCTAGTTAAAAATGGGATGTTGCTCACATAGTGTCTAGATGTCGAACTTGTGCTGTTGCAAAGCAGCAGAAGAAAAACACTGGATTATATACTCCTTTGCCCATACCAGATCGTCCATGGCAGGATCTTAGCATGGACTTTGTATTAGGCCTACCTAAGACCCTAAGAAAACATGACTCCATATGTGTAGTGGTCGATAGGTTTTCAAAAATGGCCCATTTCATATCGTGCTTTCAAACTTTTGATGCATCCAAAGTAGCCTGACTTTTCCTTGATCATGTGATTAGTTTACATGGCCTTCCTAAGACTATAGTGTTTGATAGGGATGTTCATTTCATCAGTTACTTCTGAAAAACCCTTTGGCACTTATTAGGAACTAAACTCAAGTTTTCCATAGCCTACCACCCTCAGACTGATGGCCAAACCGAGGTAGTGAACCGAAGCTTAGGAAATCTACTTAGATGCCTTATAGGTGAAAATACTAGAAATTGGGACCTTCTTTTATCCCGAGCTGAATTTGCTTACAATAGTTCTGTCAATAGGTCCAGAGGAAAAAGTCCATTTGAGGTCATTCATGGTTACAAACCTAATAAACCTCTTGATCTGATCACCTTACCCTTGCATGCACAAGTTTCTGAGTTTGCTGAGTCCTTTGCATAGCATGTTAGGGAGTTGCATAAGGAAATTAGTCAAAAGATAAACATAAGTAATGAAATCTATAAAAACTTTGCTAATTCTCGAAAACAAGCTAAAGAGTTTTCTGTAGGGGATATGTGATATCAGGCTTAGGCCCGAGCAGTTCCCTCCAGGGATCATAAAGAAATTACATGCTCATGGAGTTAGACCTTTCAGAATAATAAAAAGAGTTGGATCCAATGCATATGTGCTCGAGTTGCCACCCGAGTTAGGTATTAGTTCAACCTTTAATATTTTAGACCTTGTGGAGTATCGGGAGCCAGCAATGATACCTAGTGAGCCCTTTGGACCTATTCCTTCCCTTGAGAGTGATCCCGCCCCAGAGTGTCCACTTATAAATTGGCCTATTAGTGAGGAAAGGATTGAGTGCATTCTGGATGATCAAGCCATCAGTATCTGAAACAAAGGCTATCAATGGTATTTGGTCCGTAGGCAAGGTTGGCTGGAATATGAGGACTCGTGGATCACCCGAGAGGATCTACAATGCCTCAACCCAAACCTTCTTGAGCAATATGAGAGCCAAATTGACCCTTACTCGACAAGGTCAAGTTCCTCCGACCCTGGAAGAATTGGTTGGGGCACCAGGATCCGACATAGATTACCTGGCCCTATCTGGTTTACTGATTAGGGTTTGGAGCCCTTAATAATGTGTCAAGTTTTGTAATGAAATTAGTCAAGTTGAGTTATCTCAACCTCAGTCCAGTCCAATTGAGTCCTGTAAGTTTGTGTTAGTCTAGTACAAGTATAGTTTTATACAAGAGGAGGAGCACCAGCCAAAGCATTCACTAGGCCATCATAGAACAAAGCAAGCCCAATCCCATGAAGCTCCACACATGAAGATTCCAGGTGCCACCATGGAATATTCTCTAATCCAAATTCAATTAGGCGCCTAGGGTTTCCCAGGGAAGTCATGCACCAAGCCTTCTTGGAGGCTTCCCAAAGCCCATTGGAGGCCGCTCCTTGCTACCCAAAGCCCACGCCCAATCCACTTTGGCATCCAAGCCCAAGAGGGAGCCCCTTGACCAAGTTAAATAAAGAGAGAAGTCCACTTCTAACAGGGAGATTTTATTTTATTTCTACTCAAATTGTGTACTCCTAGTTCTATGCAACTTTGTAATCCTTCTCCCTATCAAACTTTGAAATCCTAGCCTAACAAGGAGAGGGCATGGAACATCTATAAATAACCCATCCCTCTTCCTCTTGTAGTCAACTCTTATTCAAGAAATAAAACTCTGGAGAGTTTTTCTTGTTAGCTTGTTGTGTTCCTTGAAGTGAGTGTGAGTGATACTTGTGTGCCCTAACCCTTCCAAGCCCTAGCCGCCCAAAGCATCCTTCATCCAAACCCTAACATTCCAAAGGAAGGAAGCCCTAGCCATCCACCAGCAAGAAGTCTTCTTCCACCTCCTGGCCGCTAGCTTCATCAACCCTAATTCTTCCTTTTTTTCAAACCGTAATTTTATACTTCTATTTTATTATTGCTTCCTAACTGACCTCTGACACTTGCAAGATCCCCGAGGTGTTCACCTTCAAAGAGGAGGCCCTCTTTGCCTCGTGAACCGACCAAAGATAGCTAACTGATCCGAGGACAATAGGCTTATCTTCCAGGCAATGATCTAGAGTGCTGTGTGACCCAGTCTTTGGCAGGATCTTCGAATCATTGTTCGATGAAATCCTTCTCCTTCCTGATTTTTGATTTATTGATGGTATGCTATCCTAACTGGGGGTTTCTCAATCCTAGAGGTCCTTCTTTTATTATTCTGCATGAGTTCATATGCGAGATGTTAGTTCTTTTCATTACTAGTTTGCCTGCTAATCTTTACTTATTTTTGGGACTTTAGCATCCAAATTAATTCTCTAAAAAAATACAAAAAAAAATAGTTACTATTTTCTTGCATTCTTGTCAGTCCTACAATCATCCCACATCACCGGGCCGTAAGCAAGGCAACCAAATGAAGGGCTTTCAAAGTATCCTAGCTTGGTTCACCATGCTATGAGCCAAGGGATGGATGGTGGGACTTCTAGAGTTTCTTGGCTGGGATCTCTAGACTGTGAGTAAGGCAGTGGATGTGGGGCTTCTTGAGTTTCTTGGCTTATAGGTGCCAAACTATGAGTTTTGTGGTAGATGGTAGGGTTCCAGGAGTCCCCAACTGCACCTCAGGACTGTGAGCGAGGCAACCGAGTGCGGGTATGTTGGAAGGATGGTGCAGGCACCAGACTCAAAAGAAGACTTCAGAGCTCCATCTGGATCTCTGATTAACCTTGCCCGAAGAATTAGGGTTTTGGCTTGTAATAAGGGTTGACTTGATCAACTCAATTTTAGTTTGAGTCTGTATTACCTGCATTTTTATTTTGTTGAGTCATGTTGACTCAGTAGTGGACTAGGGCTTCAACCTGGGGTGTTACATTTTCTCCCAAGGCCAAGCAAGTGAGCGCCACACTCCCAGCCACACTCCCAGCCATACGCCTGAGTCCAAGGGGCGCCACATCTCCATCCAGCAGGCTTTGGTCCCCACACCACAGATAGCAGCTCCCCTCTTTCATGCGCCAATTGAGGAGAAATCCACCAGGGGTCCACAAATCAAGGGGGCGGCCCAAGACTTCCCAAAAGAACCAAACTATGAAAGGGAAGAAATTCTCTTGGAGAGGAATTCAAGGAGGCGCCCATTACCTGCCAGAAATACTCAAAACAAAGTTAGAAAAAGGCATAACTTGGGGAGAAAGAAAAGGAGGTATCCAAAAAGGGTTGAGCCATGGAAGGAAGGAGATTTCTCTTGAAAAGAAAGATTAGGAGGCGCCCTAATCATTCCAACTAAAGCCAGATATAAAAGGCAACAAATTTTCTCTTGGAGGGCAAGGTTAAGAGGCGCCCAAACACTTCCAGATAAGGCCAAGCATAGAAGAAAAAAAATATTTTCTTGGAGGTCAAGACAAGGAGGCGCCACCCACTTTCCTTTTTTGAAGCTTCAATCAACTTTGGAATTAATTGGCCGGCCATATGAGTAGGGATTGATATCCTAATTTGAAGATCCCCTCCTTTAGTCCCACATGGGAAGATGTAAAACCCTACTCTCTTGTAATGGCCTATAAATTAAACCCCCATGTAAGCTTGAAAAAAAATTAGATGAATGAAACCAAATTTTTTTGTGAGCAAACTTTGTGTTTTCTCTCTTCCGCACTTGCATCCAGGTGTTGAGCTCCATGAGAGAGTAAATCCAGGTTCCCCAGGAACCTTGAGGAGGTGTGAGATCTCCAAACCCAAAACCGTAGGTTAGCCACTTCTACTCCAAAACCCTAGCCGCCCACCCTCCACTTCAATCCACCAAACCCTAGCCTATTCCTCCTCCCACGGCCTCTCTCTCCAAGTCCAGGCCGACCACCAGCATTCAGCTACAGTCTGGATACTTCAGATCCAAAGCTCTTTCCAGAGGGAGTCGAATCAGCCTTCAAGAGAATCCTGATTTCAGCAACTTCAGTTTTCAAGTTCTTCAACCTGGTAAACCTTTTCTTGAGTATCTGAATTCCATCACTTGTTCCTCTTCTTTCCCAAATCTTGAGTCCAGGAGAAGCCGACCAAACCACAAGACTAGTATTGGAGGATCCATTGCGAAGATAGCCGACTCCAAGGATCCCACAATCTGCTCGAGAGAGTTCTTCCACCCAAATTCTGAGAAGATCACTGTCTGGTTGGTAAACCATCTCTCCTCTCTATTTCTGTTCTGGTGAAAGTTCAGAGCGAAACCCTAGGTCTGGGAGTTTCTCAACCCCCAGCGATCCGTTACTTCTGAACTACTCTGATAATTTAGTTTCATCTAAATTGTGCTTTCAATACTTACCTAGTTTCCTTCAACTTAGTTTAGCTTTACTTTGAGTCAAAGCCAATTTCTGAAATATAAAAAAAAATAAAAATAAAAAAATAATTAATCTCAAATTTACTTCCGCATACGCTTCCTTGTTCTTTGTTCTGCATCATTTTTGGTATCAGAGCCCTGTCTAGGGTTTCTATTTCGATTGCTTGCTTGAGTCTCTCTCTTTTCACTTTGTCTGCTCGAAGTAGACTCCCCAGGACGTCCGGTCCTAGGAACGAAGCGAGGTGCAAACCTCCTCTTCCCATTCCACGGGGTGTTCCTAGGGTGTGTAGGGGATCCGTTGGGTTATAACTTCGTAGCAGGAATTGTAAACGGGGAAGTGCTCTGTTTTCAGCCCATAATTGCCCTGTTGCAGGAATTATTTCTCACTGCAAGTAACTCCAAATTAAGTGATTTTTATTTTTCTGAAACCAACATAATTGAAACTAATTTTCATAATTTTCTAATAATTTATTGGTCTTCGTACGATTTCTGAGAATTAAATTACTGCAACTCTATTTTTGTGTTCTGCCATCCATTTATTTTTGAGTGTTCATCTCTTAATTCCTCTTAAGGGCATTTGAGCATCTAAGATAAGGAGAGGAGTTGATAACCTCTCCTTAGCCCAAAACCACCACCCCTTCATTCGAACCTAAGCCTTTAATCTAAAAATTGATTAGACCTAATTTGCCCTAGTGGGCTAGGGACATCAACAAGTCGGGTCAAGGCTAGTGTTGAGTCAGTTTGTCAGGTTACTCTGTGTGTGCTTTGTACTCAGTGTCTAGAACGGTGGTTTAGGGATTCCATCCCGAAGGGCTTGTGTGCTGGTCCGCCTACCTGGCCAATCTCTGATTGGTGTCTAGGATTGGCATTCAGGGACCTAACACTCCCCTTACACCTACCTGGCTGAGTCCTGAGTTACTACAGGCTAGCTTGCCACTCTGATTGAGCACCTAGTTTGGGCTCTAGGTCTAGTTAGCCCGTAGTCGTTTAGTTGAGTCTCATTTTGTGTGCTTGATTGCATCATGTCTACCCGGAATGGAGTACCCGACCAACCTGGTCAAGCCCAACCTGATTTAGAGGCCATGGTTAGAGCTCTTACTGAGAGTATGAACAAATTAAGTCAGGATATGAATGAGAATTTTGCCCAGCTTAGGGATCGAGTCCAAGTACTTGAGGAACCTAGGCATCGGAATTGGACTCCTGACCCAGATTTTAATGTGCCTCAACCTCACCCACACCAAGAGCCTAGAAGACCTTTATACCGAGATCCTGAACCTAATCATAGGAGGCCTGACACAGAACCTGAGGATAGAGATGATAGGTTCATTCGGAACATCATGTTAGATGCACCCACTTTTGATGGTAGTTTAAATCCTAAGGTGTATTCTGATTGGGAGGGTGAAATGGACCAGTACTTTGAGTGGTGTGCTATGTCTGAGGAGAGGAAGTTCAAGTTTGCCAATATGAAATTAATACGTCAAGCTAGGTTATACTGGGGGAACATTGAGCTGACCACTAGAAGACGAAATGTAGAGCCCATAACCACTTGGCAGGGTATGAAAGAAAAGCTTAGAGACAAGTACCTGCCCATTTCATACCAGCAAAATCTGTTAGACCAATGGCAGACTTTGAAACAAGGGAATCGATCTGTTTCAGACTACATAACCACCTTTGATGAATACCTAATGAGATGTGATGTGAGTGAAGCCCATGAGGTCACTTTGTCTAGATTTAGGGCTGGGCTTAGGGAAGATATTAAGAGAGAGTTGTTTCTGAGAGAGGTTACTGACCTAGACCAAGCCTCTCAGATTGCACTGAACACTGAGAAGTTTCAGAGAGGACCCATGCCATCTAGGGTTAGTGCCCCAATCCTATGAAATGGACCTAGCCAGGTTACCCCTAGCAAGCCTAATCAGGGTATCCCCACCCCTAGGCCCATGGACAAAGGTAAGGCACCTGACACCCAGAGAACCCCTAGTATCATCTATTTTAAGTGCCAGAAGCCCGGTCATATCTCCAATCAGTGCACAGCCATAGCTTGTTTTAAGTGTCATAAGGTAGGTCATGTTTCTAGCCAGTGCCCTCGTAGATCCCTATATATTGAAGAGGGAGGATAAGAGAATTCCGAGCCTAATGAGGAGTTTGAAGAAGAAGTTTATGAGGCCAGAATAAATTTGGTTGATGAGTATGAAGGAGAGGAAGAATCCACTGAGTCTGACCACTTAGGGGTTGTGAGATGCATCCTGTCCCAGACTAAAGTTCAGGAAGATTGGCGTAGGACTAACATCCTACAGACTTTCCTTAAACTAGGGGATAAGGTTTGTAAAATCATCATAGATAGTGGGAGCTGTGTGAATGCCATTTCTACTAGCACTGTCAAAATGTTAGGCTTAATCCCAGTCCCCCACCCCAACCCCTATAAGGTTTCTTGGGTAGACTCTACCTCTATACCCATCCAGTCTAGATGTCAGGTCCAAATCCAAATGCAATCCTATCAAGAGAAGATTTGGTGTGATGTCTTGCCCATGGGGGTGAGCAGTATAATTCTTGGAAGACCTTGGTTGTATGATCATGATGCCACCCTCTTAGGAAAATCCAACACCTGTGTCTTTAGTTTCAATGGAAAGAAAATCACAATCCATTCAGTCCCACCTAAGGACAAGGTAGCTAAAGGAACCAGTAAGGTCAGAGAAATGAAGACTGGAGTGAACCTAATTAGTGCCAAGGATCTAGAACAAGAGATTCATAGTGGTTCAACCATTTGGATGTTGGCTACTAAGGAACTTAGGACTCCTACACCCTCAGAGCCTCCTCAGGAAGTTAAGCCTTTATTAGAAGAGTTTGAAGATGTTTTTCCCGAGGATCTGCCAGACCACCTTCCACCTCTTAGGGATATTCAGCATTCCATAGATTTAGTCCCAGGAGCTACATTGCCCAACTTGCCCCATTATAGGATGAATCCATCTGAGCATAAAGAGCTGCAAAAGCAGGTTGGCGAATTGTTGAGGAAGGGGTTCATTAGAGAGAGTCTTAGCCCTTGTGCAGTCCCTGCACTTCTAACCCCGAAGAAGGATGGCACGTGGAGGATGTGTGTTGACAGTCGTGCCATCAATAAAATCATAATCAAGTATAGGTTCCCCATCCCTAGACTAGATGACATGCTAGATATGATGGCCGGTGCCATGGTTTTTTCTAAAATTGATCTCAAGAGCGGCTATCATTAGGTTAGGATTAGACCAGGGGATGAGTGGAAAATTGCCTTCAAAACTAAGGATGGTCTCTATGAATGGGTTGTTATGCCTTTTGGGTTGTCCAATGCCCCTAGTACTTTCATTAGGATTATGACCCAGGTACTTAGAGCTTTCATAGGGAAGTTTGTAGTGGTCTATTTTGATGACATCCTGATCTATAGTAAGACCCCTGCAGATCACCTAGGCCACCTTAGACAAGTCTGCCAAGTTTTGAGGAATGATAGTCTCTACGGTAATCTCAAAAAGTATGAATTTATGACCAGTAGAATTATCTTCCTTGGATTTGTTGTAACCCCTGACGGCGTGGCTGCCGATCCTGAAAAGATTAGGTCCATAGTAGAATGGCCAGAGCCGACCAGTGTGCATGAAGTCAGAAGTTTCCATGGCTTGGCTACCTTCTATAGGCGATTCATTAAGGGGTTTAGTACCGTAGTTGCTCCTATCACAGACTGCATTAGGAAGGGAGAATTTCAGTGGACCAAAGCAGCCCATAAAGCCTTCCTAGATCTTAAGGATAGGATGACCCAGGCACCCATTTTGAGGCTACCGGACTTTTCAAAGGTATTTGAGGTTGCCTGTGATGCTTCAGGAGTAGGTATAGGTGGAGTCCTAAGCCAAGAGAACCATCCCATAGCATTCTTTAGTGAAAAACTTAATGATGCTAAGCTTAGGTATTCTACCTATGATAAGGAATTTTATGCGGTAGTGCAAGCTTTGCGTTACTGGAGATATTATTTACTACCGCAAGAATTTGTGCTATTTTCGGACCATGAGGCTCTTAGATTCCTGAATTCTCAGAAGAAGCTTAACCATAGGCATGCTAAGTGGGTAGAGTATATCCAGTCCTATACTTTTGTTTTGAAGCATAAGGATGGGTCTGAAAATAAGGTAGCTGATGCCCTTAGTCGTCGATCTTTGTTGTTGAATTCTGTTAGGGCTGAAGTCATAGGGTTTGAGCAAATCAAAGAAGAATATGAGTCGTGTCCGGATTTCAAGACTGTATACCAGGATCTAATTCAAGGACCATCTAGTGAACATAAGGATTATTCCCTTTTAGATGGCTTTCTGTTCTTTAAGAATAGGCTTTGCATCCCTAGAACCTCTCTTAGGGAATTCTTGATTTGGGAAACTCATGCTGGAGGTTTAGCTGGCCATTTCAGAAAAGATAAGACCACCCTGGCTATTGAAGACCATTTTTTCTGGCCTAGCTTAAAAAGAGATGTAGCACACATTGTGGCTAGGTGTCGGACCTGCGCTGTTGCCAAACAGCGAAAACAGAACACCGGCCTTTATACCCCACTCCCTGTCCCAGATCGTCCTTGGCAAGATGTGAGCATGGACTTTGTGTTAGGTTTGCCTAAGACCCAGAGGAGGCATGACTCTATCTGTGTGGTAGTAGACCGATTTTCCAAGATGGCCCATTTCTTGCCTTGTTCCCAAACATTTGATGCGTCTAAGGTAGCCACCCTGTTCTTTAATGAGATAGTTCGACTCCATGGCCTACCCAAGACCATTGTTTCAGATAGGGATGTTCGGTTCACCAGCTATTTCTGGAAAACCCTTTGGCATAAGTTAGGGACGAAACTTAAGTTTTCAACTGCCTATCATCCCCAGATTGACGGCCAAACCGAAGTAGTGAACCGTAGTTTAGGCAATCTGCTAAGGTGTCTTGTTGGTGAAAACATTAGGAACTGGGATTTGTACTTACCTAGAGCTGAATTTGCATATAATGACTCGGTCAATAGGTCTACGGGTAAGAGTCCATTTGAAATTGTGCATGGTTACAAACCCCACACACCTCTTGACCTAGCTTTTTTACCAGTCCACACACGGGTCTCCGAGTCTGCCGAAGTTTTTGCACAGCATATAAAAGACTTGCATAAAGAAATTCAAGCCAAAATAAATTTAAGTAATGAAACTTATAAGAAATTGGCTGATTCTCAAAGGTGAGTCAAAACTTTTGACGAAGGAGACTATGTAATGATTAGGTTAAGGCCTGAACGGTTTCCTCCTGGAACCGTTAGAAAGTTACATGCTAGGGGAGCTGGACCATTTAGAGTGGTAAAGAGAGTAGGATCCAATGCCTATGTGCTCGAGTTACCTCCAGAACTAGGCATTAGCTCCACTTTCAACATTACAACCTAGTAGAGTATAGGGAGCCAGCTGTGATTCCTAGTGAGGCTTTTGAACCTAATCCTGCTCTTGAGAGTGAACCTGACCCTGTGTGTCCACCAACAAATTGGCCTGTGAGGAAAGAGCAGATTGAAAAGATCCTGGATGATCAGGTTATCTCTACTCCTAATCGAGGATACCAAAGATACCTGGTCCACTGGCAAGGAAGGCCAGATTCTGATGACTCTTGGATCTCCCGAGAAGAATTACAAGAATTGGACCCAGACCTCTTGGAGAGATACCAGAGCCAACTTGATCCATACTTGACAGGGTCGAGTTCCTCCCACCCTGGGAGAATTGGTGCGGGCACCAGACTTAGAAGAAGACTTCAGAGCTCCATCTGGATCTCTGATTAACCTTGCCCGAAGAATTAGGGTTTTGGCTTGTAATAAGGGTTGACTTGATCAACTCAATTTTAGTTTGAGTCTGTATTACCTGCATTTTTATTTTGTTGAGTCATGTTGACTCAGTAGTGGACTAGGGCTTCAACCTGGGGTGTTACATTTTCTCTGAAGGCCAAGCAAGTGGGCGCCACACTCCCAGCCATACGCCTGAGTCCAGGGGGCACCACATCTCCATCCAGCAGGCTTTGGTCCCCACACCACAGATAGCAGCTCCCTCTTTCATGCGCCAATTGAGGAGAAATCCACCAGGGGTCCACAAATCAAGGGGGCGGCCCAAGACTTCCCAAAAGAACAAAACTATGAAAGGGAAGAAATTCTCTTGGAGAGGAATTCAAGGAGGCGCCCATTACCTGCCAGAAATACTCAAAACAAAGTTAGAAAAAGGTATAACTTGGGAAGAAAGAAAAGGAGGTATCCCAAAAGGGTTGAGCCATGGAAGGAAGGAGATTTCTCTTGAAAAGCAAGATTAGGAGGCGCCCTAATCATTCCAACTAAAGCCAGATATAAAAGGCAACAAATTTCTCTTGGAGGGCAAGGTTAAGAGGCGCCCAAACACTTCCAGATAAGGCCAAGCATAGAAGGAAAAAAATATTTTCTTGGAGGTCAAGACAAGGAGGCGCCACCCACTTTCCTTTTTTGAAGCTTCAATCAACTTTGGAATTAATTGGCCGGCCATATGAGTAGGGATTGATATCCTAATTTGAAGATCCCCTCCTTTAGTCCCACATGGGAAGATGTAAAACCCTACTCTCTTGTAATGGCCTATAAATTAAACCCCCATGTAAGCTTGAAAAAAATCAGATGAATGAAACCAAATTTTTTGTGAGCAAACTTTGTGTTTTCTCTCTTCCGCACTTGCATCCAGGTGTTGAGCTCCGTGAGAGAGTAAATCCAGGTTCCCCAGGAACCTTGAGGAGGTGTGAGATCTCCAAACCCAAAACCCTAGGTTAGCCACTTCTACTCCAAAACCCTAGCCGCCCACCCTCCACTTCAATCCACCAAACCCTAGCCTATTCCTCCTCCCACGGCCTCTCTCCCCAAGTCTAGGCCGACCACCAGCATTCAGCTACAGTCTGGATACTTCAGATCCAAAGCTCTTTCCAGAGGGAGTCGAATCAGCCTTCAAGAGAATCCTGATTTCAGCAACTTCAGTTTTCAAGTTCTTCAACCTGGTAAACCTTTTCTTGAGTATCTGAATTCCATCACTTGTTCCTCTTCTTTCCCAGATCTTGAGTCCAGGAGAAGCCGACCAAACCACAAGACCAGTATTGGAGGATCCATTGCGAAGATAGCCGACTCCAAGGATCCCACAATCTGCTCGAGAGAGTTCTTCCACCCAAATTCTGAGAAGATCACTGTCTGGTTGGTAAACCATCTCTCCTCTCTATTTCTGTTCTGTTGAAAGTTCAGAGCGAAACCCTAGGTCTGGGAGTTTCTCAAACCCCAGCGATCCGTTACTTCTGAACTACTCTGATAATTTAGTTTCATCTAAATTGTGCTTTCAATCCTTACCTAGTTTCCTTCAACTTAGTTTAGCTTTACTTTGAGTCAAAGCCAATTTCTGAAATATAAATAATAATAATAATAATAATAATAATAATAATAATAATTAATCTCAAATTTACTTCCGCATACGCTTCCTTGTTCTTTGTTCTGCATCAAAGGACCCACTTAGTGATTGCCTAGTTGCAGGCCTCTTAGTAGATGGAGGGTTGCCCTGTCGTCGCCTCTGGATGGTGAGCTAGGCTAAGGGCGCCGAGCTTCTCGATTCACCATGCCATGAGTCACGTGGTGGGTGACATCTTGGTGCTACCTCCGGGCTATGAGCAATGGCTATGAAAGGCGAGCCTGATGGAGGGCCCGGCTTACTAGTGAAGGGTGCCGAGCTATGAGTCACATGGTAGACAGCACCTTGGTTCCACCTCCGGGCTTTGAGCATGGATATAAAAGGCAGGCCTGATGGAGGGCCCCAATGATTGATGCAGGGTGCCAAGCTGTGAGTCTTGCAATAGGTGGCGGGCTGCCCCACTGCCACCTCTGGGTTATGAGCTTAGCAGTGAAGAGCACAGGCCTGATGGAGCGGGCCCGGCTTGTTGATGAGGAGTCACCATACTATGAGTCTTGTAGTAGACAGCACCTTGTGCTACCTCCGGGTTGTAAACATGGCTGTGGGAGGTAGGTCTGATGGAGGGCCTGGCTTGTTGGCGAATGGTGCCGAGCTGTGAGTTCACACGGTTGGTGGTGGGATGCCCCACTGCCACCTCCGGGCTACGGGCTCAGCGATGAAGAGCACGGTCCTGATGAAGTGGGCCCGGCTTGTTAATGAGGGTGCCGAGCTGTGAGTGATGTGGTAAGTGGCGGGTTGCCCCACTGCCACCTCTGGGCTGTGAGCTCAGTGATGAAGAGCGCGAGCCTGATGGAGCAGGCCCAGCTTGTTGATGAGGGTGCCAAGCTATGAGTCATGCAGTAAGTGACGAGTTGCCCCATCACCACCTCTAGGCTGTGAGCATAGCGGTGAAGAGCACGGGCCTGATGGAGCGGGCCCGACTTATTGATAAGGAGTCACCATGTTGTGAGTCTCCTGGTAGATAGCACCTTGGTGTTATTAGTCATGCAGTAAGTGGCGAGTTGCCCCACCGCCACCTCTAGGCTGTGAGCTTAGCGGTGAAGAGCATGGGCCTGATGGAGCGGGCCTGACTCATTGATAAGGAGTCACCATGTTGTGAGTCTCCTGGTAGATGGCACCTTTGTGCTATTAGATGTATGCCCTGAAAGCCATGTTGACATGACACATTTTAATTTTTGGGCATGAACTTCATACTTAATTTTCCTTAAAATTAAAAGGGCATTAGTTTCATTCATATTATTGTGTCTATGAATCATCCATGGAGTTAATGGACAATGACACATATTCTCAAGAGTTGAGAATCTGAGGCATGTGTCTTTATAGATTAACTCATAAAGGCTTCTGATTGTTGGAGTATCACGAGGATGGTGATTGATCTATTAAAATCGGTGTACAGATCACTTCCTTTTCTGGGTAGATGAGTCTCTGACCTATAGTGTGGTGACAATGGAGTGAGAGTGCAGGTAGTTGAGAGAGATCAATTTTACTGAGCGTGACCAAGTACAAGAAGTTATATGGATGACTACTCACTCGTCGATAACTTCTTGATGCTGTAGTTGTGTGAATAGTTCATTGACCTAGAGTGTCTCAGCTACTCACAATAAGGTTGCTATAGTTTGACTGCACAATCACATGTTTCCTATCCATACGGGACCTTACGGTGTTCGTTGGCTGAAGTAAGTTTATTGTAGGAGTAGGGTGTTCACTTATAGGGAACTATTTTCCTTAGTAGTAAGGTATAATCCTATGCAAGCTTAATAACACTAAGTCCAGAAGTTTATGGCCATAGCAGGATGATAATGAAAAGGTGTTTTCATTAGTATCACAATTGGACTTGAGTTGATTAGGTTAAGCATATGATTGATGGGTTTGACGAGTATCCGTAACCAACATCATCGGGGTTTTGTTAGAGGAACCGAATCACATGGTAACTATACCTAAGGGTTCCAATCTTATTCTGTTAGGTTGCCACTACATACTGCTAGGTGTCACTGGTGGATTATGAGAGCCCGTTAGGTTCATTCTCGAATCAATGATCCTAATTAAGATTGAGCTAAAATTATTTCAGTCCATCGAAAGGAGTTTTGATGATGTATAATAAAGATTATAACATATCTCATTACCAGACAGGATAGGACCTGAGGGGTCACACACATTAGGAGCTCAATTAACCAATCAGCAAATCAATTTGGACCTAATTATAAGTGTTACAATTAATATTTGACCTAATTATAAATGTTACAATTAATTGATTTTAGATTAATTGTTAATTAATTTAAATTAGATTTAATTTAATTGAGTTAGACTCAATTAATTAATCCTAATTGATTCAGATCAATGTCCACTTCAAAATGGTTCGAACAGATTTAAAATCGGCTTCATTTTGACTGTAAAATCATTAAGTTTGGACCAAAACCTAGAGTCCAGTTAGACTGGGACTCTCTCTCCATGTCTCCCCCTCCCTCCACACGCCTACCAAGTGGGCCCCTTGAGTTTGGGTGATAAATGAAATGGGGCATGAAAACCAAGGCACTAATATGAGATTAGCATGAAAAATATTAAGAGAAGGAAGAGTCCTTCTCTTCCACTCTTAATTTTTAACCAGTTGAAATTGAAACACCAGTGTTTTGGTTTTAAGGGATGGGATAACTTGAATTTAAAAAGGAAGAAATGTGGCTGACCAAGAGATCTGATTATTGGCATGAATAGTTCGCTCCTTCCACCGTAAATTAATGTGTGGCGTCTTCTCTTCTCTTGGGCACTATACTATGGGTTCTCTCTCCTAACGCCAAGATACTATTCTTCTATCTTTATTTGTTTTTTCTTTTCTTCTGTGAGATCTAGAGAGATGCTCTATTAGAGAAAGAAGAGAGAAAAGGGTCCAAAGATCTTGCATAGTTTGATTTGCAAGACAGAAGTCAAAAGCCGGTCCATATTCGGATTAGCACAGTTCTTAAAGCAGGTGATTTGCTGAAAGAGGAGAGGTCTGCAAGGATCTAGCAGTCCAGTGCCCTCTATGACTCAGTTACGAGAGCTTCATGTGGATACTAGCAGAGGCTGGGCGATTGCGCGGCTCCGACAGAATCCCGGCTTTTCAGTAGCGGATCTGCATGTTTTTAGAGCAGGCCCAATTAGCGATCTAGGTAAGTATTTTATGCTTAAAATAATTTTTATTTCAGATCTAATTTTTCTCATGTTATTCAACAAGTTAGGAATTTATGATAAATAAATTAGATTTATTTATGATTTACATGATTAGATATAAAATCATTTTTATATCTGCTTCCACTGGTCAGGCTTTAGATGCCTGATTTTATGCAACAAACTTTCCTATTCCTCGGAGAATTCTAACAGTGGTATCAGAGCCATGGTTCTCTCTTTAACATGCATGCATGAGAATCTAATCTAAAAAATAATCAGATCAGATAGATAATTATGATTGTATTAGATCTATGTTGAACATGAGATTGTTCTAGCATAGAATTTTATATTTTGAAAAATTATTTTCGAAATTAAAATCATAATTTTCAGATCTGAAATTAAATTTAATAATCTAAAATTAAATTGATCAAAGGTTGCACAAAGTGACAAAAGGTTGTCCTGCTATACGGTTTACCCCCTACAGTGCAAAGGTTGTCATACTTTGATGTATACCAGTTTTGTAAAAAAATTTTCAAAAGGATTTTGATTAGTTTATGATTATTGATATTGATGTATGCGATGCACCAATTTAGGGTTTAGATCTTAAATGTGATTCATGATCATAAGCCATTAAAATCATGCACTTGAACCTAATTTTAAAATTGATTTGATCTACAAAATCAAATAAGGTGCATGAGGGTTTGGGTTGAACAAATTAGGTCTAGTGATTGGGCTGTGTGATTAGGGCTTGATTAGATCAACTAGTAACCCTAATATGATTTCGAGCAAGTTACTTAACCTATCGGATAATGATTAGGGTTAGGTTAAGTGTGCTCAAAATTATTTTTAGATGTAGTCTGGTCAGATCGATTCACGATAGTGAATCGATAAGTTAAGACCTAATTTAGCTCAATAATGAGCCCAGATTATTAGATGACCTAATTAAACCTTATCAGTCAATTGGTGTCTAAGGAAGGTTTCGATCATGGTTTGCTATTTTAGGCTAACTCTTCTTAACCAACTAGTTTGGCAGAAGGGTGGTATATTGGTAGAACCCTTCCATGGATCAAACTGACATGGCCAATTTGGTTGATTAAGTTTTCAAAAGGGTCACTTTTGATTTGAGTTCACCCATGCTAGCTATTTTTAGTCAGACATGACATTGTGTTGACTGAATGAAATTAGTCATACATTAGATTGTTCTGACTTAACGTAATTGGTTAGTCATGATTTGGCTAATCAATTTAGAAGAGACCTGAACTTAAGCTCCTAATAAATATTAAGTCATAGGTCTTCAACCATTGTAGGTGTGCGGGTGTCCTACTGGTGTTGATTATTCTTGGCTGGTTATAGTGGTCTAGTTGCATCGAGAAGACACAACCACCCTATTAGGCATGAGATGTTGCTAGGCACTGATAGGGTTGGGCCCAATAAACGGGCATGTTGAGGGACTCAATGATGGCTTTGTCTAGCATGAATGGTGGGTCTGACTTAAGTAATGATTGGACCAATAAATGGGCATGTTGAGGTTCCATGATTTAAAGACCAAGAGCTACAACTTGTATTAGATACATGGCCAAGAGATGGCTACTTATTGGTGTAGCATGTTACCAATAACCGGATACGGTGAGGTGCCACATATCGATGAGACTGTAGTACCCACTAAAAATCTAAAGTCGTGGGATTTCGCATCTCCATGGGGAGTGTGAGAGATCTGAGAAAATAGTGGGAGTTCTAAAATTATTTCTTAAAGACCCAAGAATAATTTTTATGATTAAGTATAAAGAATCTAATTTGAATCTTTTACTGTTGCAGTTAACCATGTATGCTTCAAATCCCTTAGTCCGTATCTAGAGACAAACCAACTTGTAGGCCTCAATTTTAAAGATTGGTTGAGAAACTTCAAAATTGTTTTTAGTTCTAAGAAGTTGGGCTATGTGCTTGACCAAGAACCCCCTGTCTTACCTGACCATCCAAATACTCATCAAACGACTGCATATAAGAAATGGATGGAAGATGATAATAAGGTTAAGTGTTATATGTTGGCCTCAATGTCAATAAATTACAGAGCCAACATGAAGATATGCCAACTGCTAAATCGATTTTAATTCACCTACAAGAGTTATATGGTGAACAAAGTCGGATTACATTCTTCGAAGTGTCGAAAAGGCTTTTCAATAACAAGATGCATGAAGAGCAGTCAATGCACGATCATTGTTTGACAATGATCAAGGATATTGAACAGCTTGAGAAGCTAGGCATTCCTTTTCACAAGGAGCTTCAGGTGGATTTGATCCTTCAGTCCTTGACTAGTTCATATGCTCAGTTTGTAATGAACTATAATATGAACAAGTTAAATTACACTTTCCTTGAATTATTGAACATGCTGGTAAGTAATGAGGGGACCTTGAAGAGTTCAAGGGGCTCTGTTTTCTCTGTGGAGCAGTCTTCCTCCAAAAGAAAGTCTACTTGAAAGAAGAAGAAACATGCGAAGAAGCAGAAGAAGGAGAACAAATAGAAGAAGAAGGACACTCCTAAGAAAGACAAGATTAGCAAAGGGAAATATTTTCACTGCAACACAGATGGCCACTGGAAAAAGAAATGTCCTCTCTACCTAGAAAGCCTAAAGAAACAGAAGGAGGATGTGCCTTATGAAGGTATGCCTATACTCATTATTGAATCTAACCTAACGGTTTCATCTACTTCCAGTTGAATTTTATACTCTGGCTCTAGTGCTCATATATGCAATTCAATGTAGGGCCTGGAAAAAAGTAGAATGCTAAGAGAAGGTGAGAAGGTCCTACGTGTCAGAAATGGAGCAAAAGTTGCTGCTCAAGCCATTGGATCATATTTTCTGGTGTTACCTTTAAAATTTTGATTAGTACTTAGTAACTGTTATTTTGTACCTGGAGCTAGTAAAAACTTGATTTCTATCTCTATGCTAGCACAAGAAGGATTTGAATTTATATTCAATAAAGACTTTTGTAGTATTTATTTTAGAAATAAATTGGTTGCAAAAGCTATTTTAATAAACAGTCTCTATCATTTGCATGCCGATGCATCTTTGAACATTAACGAGAAATTAAAGTGAATGCCATAGGACATAAACATCCTAGAGATGACCTAAATGATAATTTATGTGGCATCTAAAGCACAGTCATATAGGTAAGGACAGAATTAATAAACTGGAAAGGGATGGGATCCTAGATTCAATTAATTCTGAATCATACCCACCTTGTAAGTCATGTCTTCAAAGCAAAATAACCAAGTTACCCTTTGTAGGACATGGGGAGAGGGCCATAAATTTACTTGCCTTGGTACACACTGATGTGTGTGGTCCATTTGATGTGCAGTCCAGGGGTGGTTTTTACTACTTCATAACCTTTACTGATAATTGTTCACGGTATGATTGTGTTTCTTATGAGACACAAATCTGAAGCTTTTAAAAAGTTCAAGGAATTCAAACATGAGGTAGAAAACAAACAAATAAAACCCTTAAGGTTCTTCAATAAGATCGGGGAGGAGAATACCTTAGTAGGGAATTTTTGGGTTATCTTAAGGACAATGTCATACTCTCACAATGGACTACACCAGGTATGCCTCAGCTTAATGGGGTGTCTAAGAGGAGAAACAAGACATTATTAGATATGGTCCGATTCATGATGAGCTTCACTAACTTGCCTTTATTTCTTTGAAAAAATGCCCTACAAACTTTAATTTATATTCTAAATAGGTTTCCATCTAAATCTGTTCCTACCACCATATGAGATTTGGCATGGTAAGAAACCAAGTCTTGATCATTTCAAGATTTGGGGATGTCCAGCCAATGTCAAAAGACTAATGGTGGACAAGTTGGAATCTAGATCTATGAAAGCTCGGTTTATAGGATATCCTAAAGAAACTTTAGGGTATTACTTTTACCGTCCAGAAGATCATAATGTGATTGTGAGCAGACATGCCACATTTCTTGAAAAATAGTTTATTCAGGAAGGTGGTAGTGGGAGGTTAATTGAGCTCATTGAGAAAGTCTCTAAAGAGTAGCAAATTGGAGATCAGATCGAACCTAATCAACCAATACACATAAATGCTCTTTGATAAGGAACGGACTTGGTGTACCCTGGATTATTTGAAAAGGAGAACACCTAAACAAACTTGGATCGTGGGAGGGCTAAGAAGCCTCTCGGGACTAGGGCGAACTGATACTAAAATCCTAAAATAGCTGATCTCTTTTGGTTTTCAATTTTCTTGGTGGAAGAATAATGGGATGGAGGGTAGGAAAAATGGACACTCTAGGACTGGGGACCTACCTTCACGGATAGACGTCGCACCTCTAGGGCATCTCACCCACCACACTACATGTAGTCTAGGGCGTCCCACCCATCTCACTACACGCGGAGCCTAGGGCATCCCACCCAAATCGCTACCTGGTGCCGTAAAGAAAAATCCCTAAGACCTAGAGGGGGACTCGATGGAAAAGGGGATAACTAGGGCCTCGCATCCCACGACACTCACATGGAGCGAAGGAAATGAGGTCTCACACCCCTCGCCACGCGCAGGTGAAGGAAAGAAGGGTCTCAGCCCAAAACCAGGACCAGTGGCTAAACCAAAAATTCTTAATAATCTTCAATTATTACAGGGGAAAAGGGGGCCTTTATATAGAAAAACCAAACCCCTTAATTACTTAGCCTACAAGCAAACCCTAAATGGAAAATAAATTACATCAAAATCCATACTACATCAAAATGGGTGCTGATCTGCTCTGAGAAGCATGTTGGCTTGATGAAGTGATCTGAAGAGCATGCTGCTTGGACTGCTCCAGGAAGCGTGCGGACTCATCTCGCGACCGTGCATAGGGGGAGGGAACCATCCCTGCCGAGTACCAGCGGACGGCCGGTGACCGAGAAGCAAGCGACGGACGAGGCCGGCAGATGGCGAGTGGTGGACGGCGGGCGGCGGGTTGCAGGTGGGGTGGCGGCACAGGGTGGGCACGGCATGCCCTGTGCATGCCGTTTGGCCTTCCCCTGGCATGGGACCCCTGGGCGCCGGCGTGGGACCCGTGGGCACCGACGAGGACCTCCGACAGCTGAGCTTTGGCCGGTGGACAGTGAGATGGTGGACGACGGGGCGGCGACCGGCGATGGCGGCTGCAAGCAGGGCGGCAGCAAGCGGGGGCACGGCATGCACCGGCGTGCTGTTTGGCCTTCCCATTGTCTTGGGGCCCATGGGCACCAGCAAGGACCTCCGGTGGCCGGGCGTGGGCCGGCGGACAATGAGCGGGCGACCGACAGCTAGCTAGCAGTGGCAAGCGGCAGCGACGACCATGGGTGGCGGTTGGTCTTCTCATGGCCATCCCTTTGTCTTCCACAGGCATGGGTGATGGACGTTGATTTTCTTGCAAGAGCGGGGTCGGCGAGCACCAGCGAGCGAGCTGGCGGGGGTCGCCAGGGATCTGGCAACCCGGATCTGGGGGCGGCTTGGCGTTGGGCTAGGGTTTGGAAGGTTTTAAAAAATCACTGGAGGAAGATGGAATAAGGCTGGGATTAAGCGGGGATAAGTTATGGATAAATATGGAATAGTGGGGATATATGGAATAGCGAGAATAGGAAAAATAAAACTTGTGAGAAAAATAAGAAAAAAATGGAAAAATACTTGGACCTATCCTAGATCCCCATCACTCTTCCACCTCATTGTTCTATTAGAGTCTCCAAACCTTTTGAAAGGTACTTGTGTATGCTTATAGAGGATTTAAAGGAAATGTTTCTTGTTGGGGACAAGGATCAATTGGTTGATCCTAAGACTTATGATGAGGCGATGCCAGACATCGACTTCGAGAAATGGTTGAATGCTATGAAGTCAGAAATTGATTCAATGAATTCTAACCAAGTTTGGTCTTTAGTGGATCCACCAAAGGGTATTATACCTATTGGATGTAAATGGATCTACAAAAAGAAAATAGGTGCAGATGGTAAGGTAGAGACCTTTAAAGCTAGGTTGGTGGTGAAAGGGTATAGTCAACATGAAGGCATTGTGGGGGTACACCGGAGGCACCAAAATAAGATAGAGGCTTTTCAACCCTCTATAAATTGATCAATAATTTATGAGTCCATCTGTAATAAGGGCTTAGCTCATCTGAGTCCATTTTAGTTATTATTTGAGTATTTTGAGTTGTTATTTCAGTTCTGTACTTGTCAGCTCATGTTGAGCTAGTTCAGTCCAATGCTAGTCAGCTCATGTTGAGCTAATTTTATTTTTTTGAGTCCTGTCCAAGCATACTGAAGACTCAAGACTATATCATACAAGTGAAGACCAAGTCCAACTAGATTGAAGACATGGATGTATAGCCCAAGTCCAACCCAGCTTGAAGATTTGAAGACCCCAGGAGGAAAATTCAGAAAAGCCTGATTTCTTGCAGATGCCCTCCAGATGCCCAGATTCCCTTCCAGATGCCAAAGTATATTCATAGATAAGGGCATCCATGATTCTAGAGGTCCATCTGCATCCTAGCCCAAAGAAATCAAGCCCAGGTGCCAAGCCCAAGCCCCTAAGAAGCAAGATACCAGGGAATATTCCTGCTACCTGGCTACCAGGCCACCCCAGCTTCCAGAGGCCCAAACCCATGCACCCGAGCCCCTTTGGGCCAGCCTTTTGCTGCTCCTAGAAGCCCAACACGCCCCCCTAGGCATCCTTGGAGTCTTGACCAAGTCAAGAAAATTTTTAGGGATTTTTCTACCTAATATTTCCTTATTTTCTAGCTAGGGTTTGAGAGGGAAAAGGATTCTTATGTAAAGACTTATGTACCTTTACTTGGAGCCCAAGGTTAAGGGTCTATTTAAGGGACCCTAGCCTCTTGTATGAAACCTAATTTTGATATGAATTAAAACCTTAAGTTCTTCTATTGAGTTGTGTGATACCCTGCTGTGTGCATAAAGGGGTTTGTGAGAGTTTTTCTTCCCAGTGCTGCAATCATCTTCCTGCTGCCAAGAAGCCTCTCAAATCCCTGGACGCCTACTCCAAAAGAAGCCTTCCCTTTTTGCCCTTTGTTTTCTTGTTCCTTTGTGAGTTATCTAACCCCTGACAGGTCGTTTGCAGGTCCCCGAGTTCCTACGAATCCAACGACTCCAGCCAAGCCTCAATCGGACCCCCGAGCAGAAAGCAGGGTATCCGCGGGTCTTTGGCTCGGTTTTCCAGGCCGCATCCGTCGAGGAATGAGAGACCCCTTGCTGCAATCTTCACAGACATTTTCAGGTACACCCTCTCTACCTCCAGTAGTTTTATTGTAGGAGAACTTGCCCTAACCGAGGCTTCTCAGCCCCGGCGATCCTTCTTTTCTACTTTTCTAGGTCCTAATCTGCATGCTGATCTTCTAAAATTCATATAAAAATCCCTACAACTTATTTTAATTTAAAATTTGGGAATTAATCACTAAACCCCACATATAAAACATAAAAAAAAAAATTGCATGCATATTAGTCCCGCATCATTTGGTATCGTAGCTTAGATTAGGGCTTGTTTTCCGCAATTTTTCAGTCCGTATATGCTCTATTTTTTAAATTATTTCTCCCTGTTAAAAACTCAAAAAATTTTGGAATTTTTTTTTTTGGATTCATCATAATTCATTATAATTTTGATAATTTTTCTCAAATTTTATTATGGCCTGTGAATTTGTTCAAGCCGAAATACAGCCTATAAATTTTCAGCTCTGTTTTTTTTCAGCAAGACAAGTTTGGAAGTTTTAGGGTTTTATTTTGCATTTTTGCATATATTTTAATTTTAGTATATTTCCTGCATATTAGGACATAATTTGTAAGTTTTCTTCTATTTAAGAAAATACCAAAAAAAAATTATATATTCTATAAAAATACCAAAAAAATATTTAAACCCTAATTTCCATCCTCATCTGCCTGCCATCATTGCATAATTTACTTTTAAGGGCACTCTTGCTATATCAGATGGGGGGAGGAGTTGATAACCTCTCCTTAGCCCAAAACCACATCTCTTGCATTTGGTCCCAATCCTTAACCTAAAATTAACTAGACTTAATTTGCCCTAGTGGGCTAGGGACACCAATTGGTCGGTCCGGGCTAGTGTTAGATCACTGTGTCAAGTTAACCTGTGTGTGCCTTGTGCTCAGTGTCTAGAATGGTGGTTGAGGGATTCAATCCCGAAGGGCTTGTGTGCTGGTCCGCCTATTTGGCCAATCTCTAATTGGTGTCTAGGATTGGCAATCAAGGACCTAACACTCCCCTTACACCTGCCATGCTGAGTACAAGGTTACTATAGGCTAGTTTGCCACCCTGATTGAGCATCTAGTTTGGACTCTAGGTCTAGTCAGCTATAGTCAGTCTGATCGAGTCTTGCATGAGCACTAGATCAGGAGTTTCATATCACCCACCTCCTTCACAAATGTCTAAATCCATGGAAAATTTACAAGCACAAATAAAAGCCCTAGCTGATCAAATGGCCCAGATGGCTACCCAGATAACTACCCAGATGGCTACCTAGATGACCTAGTTAACTCAGTCTCGTATTCAAACCAATGATAGAATTGACCATCTTGCCAATAGGTTTGATCAGTTAAAAGTCCGGATAGGGACCCCAAGAAAAATCGATGGGTCACAGTTTGAGCCAGATCCTGATTCCCCTCAACCTAGGCGGACCCCAAACCCTGATCTATACCATGAGGTCGAACCTAGGAGAGCCCCTTATCCTGACCCGTACTACAATCCTCAACCTAGGAGGACCCCAAACCCTGATCCATAACTTGAGGCTGAACCTAGCAGAGCCCATCGTCATGACCCAATCCCTAAGGATAGTCCTAGAAGACCCAATCAGGATTTTATAGACCAGGAAGATAGATCCTATTTACCCTCTCCCTATTAGCCTAGTATACCCACAACCTATAGATCTTATGACTCCAAATCCTATGAACCTAGAACCTATGAATCCATAACCTATGAACCTAGATCTTATGACTCTAGATCCCATGATCATAGATCCAATGCACCCACACCCTATGAGCCTAGTAGACCCAACACCCAATATTCTGACCCATATAGGGAGTCCAACCCTAGGAGAACCCAATATTCTGACCCATATAGGGAGTCCAACCCTAGGAGAACCCAGTATTCTGACCCATATAGGGAGTCCAACCCTAGGAGGACCCAATATCCTGACCCATATAGAGAGCCCAACCTTAGGAGGACCCCATACCATGATCCATCCTTAGAACCTGATCATAGAGCTGACCCAAAATCCTATGACCCCAGATCCTATAATCCCATGACCCATAGATCTGCACCCTTGTCCTATGAGCCCAGAGAACCCATAACCCCTAAGTATCAATCTAGTACTAGTCAGGTTTTCCTTAGTCAACTTGAACCCCATAGGATTAGCACCCCAAAATATGAGCCCAGTAGTGAGCCACTACCCCTTAGGCAACCTGAACCTACTAGGATTATTGTCCATAATCAGAAACCAGGACCTAGCCAATTTCCCGCTAGCCGACCTTCTCCAACGATTCCTGAGATTGACAAGGCTTACATTAACGCGGAAGTGTATGAAGCTGATGCAAACATAGTGGATGAGTATGAGGGAGAAGAGGAGACACCTTTAGATGACCTAGAATTAGTTGACCTAATAGATACCCAGGTAGAAGCCAACCTAGAGGTAGTTGACCTTGACCACATCCAACCTAAAGCTATAGTGGAAGAACAAATAGAGGAAGAGAACGTAGGTACTGCTACTAGAGCCTTACCAGAGGAAACAATAGAGGAGAGCCAAATTATAGAGTCTAGTCCTAAAATACAAGAACTTGAAGAATTTATTAAGGACCTGATCTCTTTGAATCAGTACCCTCAGGATGAGCCTCCTCCTATAGTTTCCATTAAGGACCTCTTCCCTGAGATTAGTAACCCATCTTTCCATTATGCAAACCCCATAGATATACCGCAACCCCGTAAGGTTAGCCTCATTAGTCTAGGATTAGTCCCTGACATGCCTTCTTATATTGAACTTTACCCAACTAACCTTGAACCTTTTTCCCTACCCTACCAAACTAATTCTGAACCACTTCCTATTTTCTGCCCTTTCCTGACACCTCCAGCATTTCTAGGATTATTAGATTGTATTTAACTGAGATTAGCGTACTGCATGCATTCATTACGCATGTTAGGTTTGCATTATACTTCTGGCATACCCTTTGGAATTTGCTTGGAGTCCATTGTAAATACTCTTGTGAACACCACACTAGGGTCAGACCTAGAGAGTCTATAGTCTCTTAGGTTTAGGCCCATAAAAGTCTAATAAATTTCCTTGATAGGAATGCAAAGTCGAGTCTATTAGGTGTTAGTTTGAGTACTTTGCATCATCTTGTTAGGAGTCTGCATGTGCCTAGCATGTTCACCACCTGCACTAATGTTAAACAAACTGGCTAATTCCCGAAGATGGATCAAAGAATTTGATGTAGTGGATTCTATCTTGGTTAGGCTTAGGCCTAAAAGAAGATTCATGCTCGCAGAGTCGGACCTTTTAAAGTTATAGAGAAGGTTGGATCAAATGCCTAGGTGTTAGACATGCCTTCGGATTTGGGCATTAGTTCTACCTTCAATATTATAGACCTGGTTGAGTACAGGGAACCGGCAGCGATACCTAGTAAGGCCTTTGGACCTATTCCTTTTCATTGTGAGTGACCTTAACCCAGAGTGTCCACTAACAAATTGGCCTGAGAGAGGAGAATGGATCGAGCGTATCCTGGATGATCAAGCCATCACGACCCGGGGCCGTGACTATCAATGCTTCCTGGTCCGATGGCAAGGCCAGCCAGAGTCGGATGATTCGTAGATTTCTCAAGAGGACTTGCAACACCTCAACCCAGACCTTCTCGAGAGATATGTGAGCCAGTCTGATCTTCACTCGACAGGGTCGAGTTCCTCCCATCCAGGGAGAATTGGTGGGGACACTGGAGGCACCAGAATAAGATAGAGGCTTTTCAACCCTCTGTAAATTGATCAATAATTTATGAGTCCATCTGTAATAAGGGCTTAGCTCATCTGAGTTCATTTTAGTTGTTATTTGAGTATTTTGAGTTGTTATTCAGTTCTGTACTTGTCAGCTCATGTTGAGCTAGTTCAGTCCAATGCTAGTCAGCTCATGTTGAGCTAATTTTATTTTTTTGAGTCCTGTCCAAGCATACTGAAGACTCAAGACTATATCATACAAGTGAAGACCAAGTCCAACTAGATTGAAGACATGGAAGTATAGCCCAAGTCCAACCCAGCTTGAAGATTTGAAGACCCTAGGAGGAAAATTCAGAAAACCCTGAATTCTTGTAGATGCCCTCCAGATGCGCAGATTTCCTTCCAGATGCCAAAGTATATTCATAGATAAGGGCATCCATGATTCCAGAGGTCCATCTGCATCCTAGCCCAAAGAAATCAAGCCCAGGTGCCAAGCCCAAGCCCCTAAGAAGTAAGATACCAGGGAATATTCCTGCTACCTAGCTACCAGGCCACCCCAGCTTCCAAAGGCCCAAACCCATGCATCCGAGCCCCTTTGGGCTGGCCTTTTGCTACTCCTAGAAGCCCAACACGCCCCCCTAGGCGTCCTTGGAGTCTTGACCAAGTCAAGAAAATTTTTAGGGATTTTTCTATCTAATATTTCCTTATTTTCTAGCTAGGGTTTGAGAGGGAAAATGATTCTTATGTAAAGACTTATGTACCCTTACTTGGAGCCCAAGGTTAAGGGTCTATTTAAGGGCCCTAGCCTCTTGTATGAAACCTAATATTTGATATAAATTAAAACCTTAAGTTCTTCTATTGAGTTATGTGATACCCTGCTGTGTGCATAAAGGGGTTTGTGAGAGTTTTTCTTCCCAGTGCTGCAATCATCTTCCTGCTGCCAAGAAGCCTCTCTGATCCCTGGATGCCCACTCCAAAAGAAGCCTTCCCTTGCTGTTTTCCCTTTATTTTCTTGTTCCTTTGTGAGTTATCTAACCCCTGACAGGTCGTTTGCAGGTCCCCGAGTTCCTACGAATCCAACGACTCCAGCCAAGCCTCAATAGGATCACCAGCAGAAAGCCGGGTATCCGCGGGTCTTTGGCTCGATTTTCCATGCAGCATCCATCGAGGAATGAGAGACCCCTTACTGCGATCTTCACAGACATTGTCAGGTACACCCCCTCTACCTCCAGTAGTTTTATTGTAGGAGAACTTGCCCTAACCGAGGCTTCTCAGCCCCGGCGATCCTTCTTTTCTACTTTTCTAGGTCCTAATCTGCATGCTGATCTTCTAAAATTCATATAAAATTCCCTATAACTTATTTTAATCTAAAATTCAGGAATTAATCACTCAACCCCACATATAAAATATAAAATAAAAATTGCATGCATATTAGTCCCGCATCACATTGACTATCTTGATACCTTTTCACCAGTAGCTATGCTGAAGTTCATCCATACATTGTTTGCAATTGTAGCATATCGTGATTATGAGATATGACAGATGGATGTAAAAACTATATTCCTGAATGGATATCTTGAAGAAGATCTCTATATAGAGCAACCTTTGGATTTCACTTCCAATGATGAAGATCATAAGGTCTGCAAGCTGCATAGATCAATCTATAGATTGAAGCAAGCTTCTCGGAGTTGGAAAACTCGTTTTGATGATGCAATCAAATTGTTTGATTTTATCAAAAATGAGGATGAGCCATGTGTTTATAGGAACGCCAGTGGGAGGGCAGTGACATTTCTCATATTGTACATGGATGACATCCTCCTTATAGGAATTGATATTCCCATGTTGACTTCAGTCAAAAGTTGGTTATCTAAGGAATTCTCTATGAAAGACTTAGGTGAAGCATCTTATATTTGGGAATTAATGTCTATAATGATAGATCTAATCGGATGCTTGGCCTTTTACAAAAATTGTACGTAGAGGAAGTGCTGAAAAGGTTCAGCATGGAAAACTCTAAAAGATGATTGTTACCTCATCGGCATGGATTTAATCTCTCCAAGAAAATGTGTCTTAACACACCTAAAGAGATTCAACGCATGAGCAAGATTCCATATGCTTCGGTAATTGGAAGCCTTATGTATGTCATGTTGTGTACTTGACCTGATATAGCTCTTGCTGTGAGTGTCACGAGTAGATATCAGTCGAATCTAGGTGAAGAACACTAGATAGATGTGAAGAACATTTTTAAGTACTTGAGAAGGACTAAAGATTTATTCTTAATCTTTGGAGGGAGTTTGGAATTAGGGATAAAGGGATATACAGACTCAGACATTATGTCTGATCCTGATGATAGAATGTCTACATCAGGGTCTGTGTTTTTGTGCAATGGTGGGCCAACTAGTTGGAAAAGTTCCAAGCAACCCATCATAGCAGATTCAACAATGAAAGCAGAGTACATCGTAGCTTCTGAAGCTGCAAAAGAAGCTTTCTGGTACAAAAAGTTCATTGCGGAGCTTGGAGTGATGCCATCTGATGCCATCCCCATATATTCTGATAATAATGGAGCAATAACTCTTGCTAAGGAGCCCAGGTCTCACCAGAAGTCTAAGCATATTGAGCAGCAGTTTCAATTCATACACGACTACCTCGAGAAGAAATATGTTGAGCTGCGAAGAGTAGACTCCACGGACAACATGGTAGACCCACTGACTAAGACTCTGAGCCAGTAGAAGGCTGAAGTCCACTTTGAGAAAATGGGACTTAGATATGTAGCCAATTGGCTTTAGTGCAAGTGGGAGATTGTTAGATGTATGCCCTGAAAGCCATGTTGGCTTGACACATTTTCATTTTAGGGCATAAACTTTGTACTTAATTTACCTTATTAAATAAAAGGGCATTTGTTTCATTCATATTGTTGAGTCCATGAGTCGTCCATGGAGTTAATGGACAATGATACATATTCTCAAGAGTTGAGAATCTGAGGCATGTGTCTTTATAGATTAACTCCTAAAGGCTCTCAATTGTTGGAAAATCATGAGGATAGTGATTGATCCATTAAAATTGGTGCACAAATCAATTCCCTTTCTGGGTAAATGAGTCTCTAACCTATAGTGTGGTGACACTGGAGTGAGAGTGTAGGTAGTTGATAGAGATCAACGGTACTGAGCATGACCAAGTACAGGAAGTTATATCGATGACTACTTACTCGTCGATAACTTCCTAATGCTGTAGTTCTATGAATAGTTCCCTGACCTAGAGTGTCTCGGCTACTCACAATAAGGTTGCTGTAGTTTGACAGCACAATTACATGGTTACTATCCATACAGGACCTTGCGGTGTTCGTCGGCTGCAGTAAGTTTATTGTAGGAGTAGGGTGTTCACTTGTAGGGATCTATCTGCCTTAGTAGTAAGGTATAATCCTATGCAAGCTTAATGAGACTAAGTCTAGAATTCTATGGCCATAGCAGGATGATAATGAAAAGGTGTTTTCATTAGTATCACATTTGGACTTAAGTCGATTAGATTAAGTATATGACTGATGGGTTTGACGAGTATCCGTAACCAACATCATGTCAGGATTTTGATAGAGGAACTAAATCACATGGTAACTACACCTAGAGGTTCCTATCTTATTCTGCTGGGTTGCCACTACATACTGCTAGATGTCACTGGTGGATTATGAGAGCCCGTTAGGATCATTCTCGGATCGATGATCCTAATTAGGGTTAAGCTGAAATTGTTTCAGTCCATCAAAAGGAGTTTTGATGATGTATAATGAAGATTATAGCATGTCTCATTACCAGACATTATAGGACCTGAGGGGTCACATACATTAGGAGCTCAAGTAACCAATCAGCAAATCAATTTGGACCTAATTGTAAGTGTCATAATTAATATTTGACCTGATTATAAATGTTATAATTAATTGATTATGGATCAATTGTTAATTAATTTAAATTAGATTTAATTTAATTGAGTTAGACTCAATTAATTAATCCTAATTGATTCGAATCAATGTCTACTTCGAAATGGTTCAATCGGATTTAAAATCAGCTTCAGTTTGACTGTAAAATCATTGAGTTTGGACCAAAACCTAGAGTCTAGTTAGACCAGGATTCTCTCTCCATATCTCCCCCTCCCTCCACTTGCCTACCAAGTGGGCCCCTTGAGTTTGGGTGATAAATGAGATGGGGCTTGAAAACCAAGGCACTAATATGAGATTGGCGTGAAAAATATTAAGAGAGGGAAGAGTCCTTTTTCACTCCTCTTAATTTTCAACCAGTTGAATTTGAAACACCGGTGTTTTGGTTTAAAGGAATGGCAGAACTTGAATTTAAAAAGGAAGAAATGTGGTAAACCAAGAGATCTGATTATTGGCATGAATAGTTCTCTCCTTGTGAATTTGAAACACCGGTGTTTTGGTTTAAAGGAATGGCATAACTTGAATTTAAAAAGGAAGAAATGTGGTAAACCAAGAGATCTGATTATTGGCATGAATAGTACTCTCCTTCCACCGTGAATTAATATGTCGCGTCTTCTCTTCTCTTGGGCGCTATACCAGAGGTTCTCTCTCCTAACTCCAAGATACTATTCTTCTTCCTTTATTTGTTTTCTTTTTTCTTCTGTGAGATCTAGAGAGATGCTCTTTTAGAGAAATAAGAGAGGAAAGGGTCCAAAGATCTTACATAGTTTGATTTGCAAGACAGAAGTCGAAAGCCAGTCCGGATTTAGATCGGCATAGTTCTTAAAGCAATTGATTTATTGAAAGAGGAGAGGGCTGCAAGGATCTAGCAGTCTGGTGCCCTCTATGACTCAGTTACAGGAGCTTCGTGTGGATACCAGCAAAGGCTGGGCGATTGCACGGCTCCGACAGAATCCTGGCTTTTCAGTAACAGATCTGAATGCTTTTCAGAGTAGGCCCAAATAGTGATCCAGGTATGTATTTTATGTTTAAAATATTTTTTATTTCAGATCTAATATTTTTCTTATATTATTCAGCATGTTAAAATTTATGATAAATAAACTAGATTTTTTTATGATTTACATGATTAGATATAAAATCATTTTTATATCTGCTTCTGCTGGTCAGGCTTTAGATGCATGATTTTATGCAACATACTTTCCTGTTCCTGGGAGAATTCCAACAGGTGCTGCCTCCAGGCTGTGAGCACGGCTGTGGAAAGCATGCCTGATGTCGGGCTCGCATTGTTGATGGGGTGCCGAGCTATGAGTCACGCGGTAAGTGATGGGTTGCCCCGCCGCCACCTCCGGGCTTTGAGCTCGGCGGTGAAGAGCGTGGGGCTGATGGAGCGGGCCTGGCTCGTTGATGAGGAGTCACCATGCTGTGAGTCTTGTGGTAGACTGTACCTTGGTGCCACCTTCGGGCTATGAGCATGGCTGTGGAAGGTGGGCCTGATGGAGGGCTTGTATTATTGATGAGGGTGCCGAGCTATGAGTCACATGGTAATTGGTGGGTTGCCCCACTGCCACCTCCAAGCCGTAAGCTTAACTGTGAAGATCACGGGCCTGATGGAGGGCCCGTGTTGAGCCTGCCAGACTTTGAGTCAGACGGGGATGTGATGGGGGACGGGATTAAGGGAGGATCGTCGACAAGCTGAGAAGTCACCGTAGATTAGGGTACCACTAATTTTTATATTTTTTTATTTTTTTTATGGTGAAGAAATAATGGAGATAGAAGGTAGGAAAAATCTAGACTCTCTTGGACTTTGGGACTCACACTCATGGAGAGATATCTCACCTCTAGCGCATCTCACCCACCTCATTACTTAGATCCACTAGGGTGAATCTCAAAGGTTATGTGGGTGGTAAAGAAGGAGGAATCAAATGGTAGGGGGTTAACTAGACATGACCTCGCATCATGTCCTGGGATTGCACCTCGCATGCTTTCCTTACGGAGCAAAAGTTGGGCTCTCACTCTCTCCATACAGAGCGAAAAAGATGAATCACTCTTCTCTAAAAACTCATTTTCATTCACCTTATTTTTTACAAAGGACTGAGGGTGTTATTTTTAGGCATTTCCTAACCCGCATTTAAATTTGAATACAAGATAAATAGATATGAATTCAAATTCAAATACAAGATAAGGATAAGAAGTATAAAGATAAGATAAGGCCTATCCACACTGGATATCTCAATACTAACTAATCAAATATCAAACAATCAATAAAGATAAATCCTAAGATAACTTATTCGGGTACTAGATGTGCATCGAAATTCATGCTACATTGAGATTCATGCTGCATCAAGATCTGTGCTACTGATGTCCCCATCATTTCCCTAAGGTGGGGAGAACTTGACTTCATCGAGTCAGTGTCAGCAGGGACTTTGATGGAACTGAGTCAATTCAAAAAAAAGATCTGCTCTGAGATCTGTGCTTCACCATCTTTGTGATTGCTTTGAGATCCATGCAAGTCTGAAGCGGCGATAGTGAAGGCCAATTGCTTTCATGATCGTGCATGCATCTTCTTTCTCCACGGTCGATGGGAAGGTGGAACACGGGAGATGTTGTGGATGGAGAGGAGAAGACGACCGCCGGTGGGCTCGAAGGAGATTGTTTGCTGGAGGGAATATTCTGGTGGGCTGATAGATGATGGTCGGGCGGAGATGGTAGGCTACATGAAAAGCAGTGGGTGAAGAGATGGTGGCAGGCACAGACGAGGGAGGACCGACTTTAGGGCCAGGCTTCGCCGGTGATGGCGCTGGTGAAAGAAATGATCCGGTAAGGTGGCGGGGATCATGGCGGAGTCGGTGGAGGCTGATGATGGTAGCCGGGAGATGGGGCGGGGTCTCTGGCATATCGGTAGCTAGGGCGATTGGGGATGGGGTCGGCTCGGCTGACAGCTAGACTGAAGATGATCTCGGAGGGGCAGATCCAGCAGTTTTTCATTAGTGTCCCCGAAGGAACCTTCATCGGAGAAGGGGTGGCACGGCTTGCAGCATGAGCAGCAACTGTGGGTGTACGGCAGCCATGGGAGGTCACGAGCGATGGTTGTGGGGCTCTCCAGTTAGGATTCATCCTCGATTGGAGGAAGTATTCACGGATGGAGGATGGGGAAGTCGTGGGCGGTGGCGGGATCTGATCGGTGCCATGAGGGGAGGAGAAAACAGAGGTGGAGGCTGGCGACGTGGGTAGCAGGGCTCAGGTGGTGGGGTTCTTACTCACGAGCGATTGGCGGTTTAGTGGGACTAGGACGAACTTGGCCGTCAATGGCATCCGAGGATGAGTTTCGCTGTTCCTGTAGGGCTTTGATCTAGATGGGGTGTTGTGCAACGGTGGAACGGGTGGGAGGGATTGGCGATGGTCTGGATTATTCAAGAGTTGAAGTGCTCATAATTAGAATAATGAGGGAAAGAGAGAAGAGTTCGGTAATCCAAAGAAACAGTGGAGCAGAGATGAAGAACAAAAGATGGAGAGGATGATCTGGGAAGAAAAGAAAAAAAAATTATTTGTGACTTGGATGAACTGGCTGGGAGATCTGATTTTTTTTTTTTAGATGGTGTTGAATCTAGAAAAAAGATGGGTCACCGGAGCTGGTGAGGGGGATCTGGGGTGACATGAATCGTACCGTAATTTTCTGGCTCACGGATCTGGGTGGGAGTTGAAATGTAGATGGAAGGTAGGAAAAATTTGGACTCTCATGGACTTTAGGACTCACGCTCATGAAGAGACCTCTCACCTCTAGGGCATCTCACCCACCTCGCTACTTGGAGCCACTAGGGTGAATCTCAATGGTCATGAGGGTGGTAAAGAAGGTGGAATCAAAGGGTAGGGGGATAACTAGACATGACCTCACATCATGTTGTGGGGTTGCACCTCACGTGCTCTCCTTACAGAGCGAAAGTTGGGCCTCTCACCCTCTCCATGCGGAGCGAAAAAGAAGAATCACTCTTCTCTAAAAACTCATTTTCATTCATCTTATTTTTTACAAAAGACCGAGGGTGTTATTTATAGACCTTTCCTAACCCTCATTTGAATTTGAATACAGGATAAATAGATATGCAAAAAAATTTAAATACAAGATAAGGATAAGGGATTTAAAGACAAGATAACGCCTATCCATACTAGATATCTCAATCCTAACCAATCAAATTTAAAACAATCAATAAAGATAAATCCTAAGATAACTTATTCTGCTACTGGTGTGCATCGAAATTCATGTTACATCGATATTCATGCTGCATCAAGATTTGTGCGCTGATGTTCCCATCAGGATGTCCCTGCATAGATGAAAGGCAAAGTTGCACGAAAAGGGAGCTCAAATAGTTGAGAAAAAATTTTACATCACCGGTAGCACTCTCTTGAGTTGCTCGCATTTCTGATTCGTGAGCATCGAAGCCAGCGAGGTAGCATGCTTCATTTGGCCGGATTTTGACCACCCTCGCTTGGGTCCTTTATCGGGGTTGTGGTAGCATGCCATCTTCCACCAGCGAGGTGCCCCCAAGGTCAGACCCCATCTCTTGTTGGTCCTTTTGGCTGTGGTGATGGGTTTCTTATGGGTCATCATGCATGTATGATGCATTGGGTTTCAAAAATTTCCACAAAGAAAAACCCTTATTGACTAGAAACCCTGATCCCAAGATCCCCTCATTCATATACAACTAATATATCACTAATATGGTTCATGAAAAATACTTGGAATGCTATTTTCCACTTCTTTCCACTAGGCTCACAAGTGCAATTCCTCCAACGGTGATCCACACAAGAATTGACCCAAGGAAGAACTCTACTTCAGTTGATTGCTTAACTAGGACTCTTCTTGACAGCTAACTGGACTTTGACCTTTTTAGGACACCCTACCCTCTTGTAGGGCACTCTGAATGCTCTCCAAAACCACTCTTGGATTTGGGATTAACTTCCTTTAGGACACTCTAGACTTATGTCTTAAATCCTAAAACTTGTCCTAGAAAGAACAACCTTGTCTTAAGGTGACAAGGTTTGTCTTAAAGGAGGAAGGAGGGAGAGAGAGAGGCTCAGAATAATACTTCGGTGGAAATCTGATATCTCTTTTAAAACTCATCCCACCGCACCCTATTTAAAGATTCATGAGGGGCATGTGATAAGCCCATTCACCAAATTATCAGATATGTGGTTTTAAGACCGAAGAGAAGTTATCTGGCTTGAAAACACATATCCGATATGTAACTTCATGCATCATGAGACATATCTGCATCCCCTCCTTTCCAGATTTAATCCACACATGCCACATGGAAAATACCAGTCCCAAGGAAGCCAAGAGGCATCATTTCAGTCCCAAAACACTAGAGAGAATGAAGAGTCCTGACAGTAGAAGAACTCTGCTTCAGAATAACGCGCCACTTGAAGAGTTGCGACTCTTCATGCACGCGCACACTTCATCCAAATTTTATGCCAAATTCAAATGTGTTGACTGATCAACAAAATCCAAATGAGGCATGAGATGTGAGCCAAGAGGAGTCCAGATGAAATTAGCAAAGGAAGCTTATCTGCAGAAGGACTCTTGGTCCTTCTGCACCCTCTCCTCCTTGGCACACGCAATATTGCACCCAAGAGTCCATACCGACTTGGACTCCAGTCCAAGTGGCATTACATGTCTTAAATAAGTCAGATAAAATATAACATAGGATGCCTCAATTAAGACATGTCCTGATCTAAGGCCCCTTTACATTGATTTATCAAAATAGCAAGCAACTGGACCCAAATCAACTTGGGTTAGAAATTAGGTTAGCCTACACATTCTAGCGTGCAATCTAGCAAACCAATTAGAATCCCATGACCCTAATTAAATTATGAATGACTTTCTTGGTCAACTCCCTAATGTGTGTGACCCTTTGGGTTCCTTATCTAGCTAGTAGTAGGTTTAGGTTTAAGCTGATTCGAACCAATTGAACCAGATTGACCAAATTAGGTCAAATTGAGCTGACCTAAACTGCCAATTCAATCTGTCCATCGAATTGACTCATGAAACTAATCCAATTGGTTCATGAATACCTACAAGACATGATTGACGTCTAGCAACATGTCATGCCTACCTGGAAGATGAGAAATTTGGTGGAAAGTACCAAAATATTTTCAGCACCGTGCAATTCAATCTTTCGATCTCCCATTTTCCTGATTAAGTGATGGATATGGATAAATGTCAAACCCTAGCACTAAGTCATTTCGAATCTCTATTAGATAATGAAGACTCAGCTGATGACTGATTAGAAACCTCTTTAATCTCATCCTGCTTTGATCAAAGATTCCTTGAGTCATCAATCGAAGAGATCACTTGGGATAACAATTCCTCTTACTGTGAATGATCAATTCATTGTTGGTCCACTCATATCCTTCATACACCTTCCAGCATATCCGAGAACACCCCGTACATGACTTAATGTCATGAATGAGTATGAACCAAAACATGGCTTAGTGTGCACAAGGAACCATGGTGACCTCAGGTCTAAAGATCACATGCACAACTCTTACTTTGAGATCTATCTTTTGACAAATAGTAAGACTTCCATAAAATAGTCTCGGTGCGGATTAGTTCAGTGAACTCATATCCTAATGAGCAACCTTATCCTTGTATTAGTGTCTCTACACAAGTGGCTATGAGACCAACCACCCTCTTAATTGAGCATACATAGGATAAGCTAGTCTTTCTGGACTTATCAATCCCCGAATCGATGGTCCATCAACTAGAAACATTTAGGTTAGGGTTTATAAAAACTTTGGTCTCACTGTTATGATTTCCATCATAACCCTTATTCCATTTGCCATAACCTATGGGGTTCATCATAATCTTAAGTAAGACACAGCAATATGATGAAACAATATGCCTTTATTAATATATTAAATATCATACAGGAGTTGGAAGATTACAAAAATTCCCTTATATAAGATTGGCTTTTAGGGCACTTTCCTTTCAATCTCCCACTTGCACTAAAGACAATCATCCTTGTACTTTATGCCCGTACAATCTAAGTGGCGATGAAATTGCTGCTGAGGTAATGCTTTAGTGAATGGGTCTGCTATATTATTCTTAGTATCAATTCATTCGATAATAACATCTTATCATTTTATGATTTCCCGAACGAGGTGGAAACATCTTAGGATGTGCTTGGACTTTTGATGAGACCTTGGTTCCTTTGCTTATGCAATAGCTCAAGTGTTATCACAATATAACAACACTGACTATTGTATTTCAAGAACCACGTCCAATTCCATGATGAATTTCTTCATCCAGACAACTTCCTCCATGGCTTCACTTGCAGTTATGTATTCTGCCTTAGTGATTGAGTCAGCTATGGTTGGCTTCTTTGAACTCTTCCAACTTATGGCACCACCATATAGGGTGATGACATACCCTGATATAGATTTGCTATCATACCTTGATATAGATTTGCTATCATCTGGATATGATTGAAAACTAGAATCCGTATGTCCTTCTAATTTCAACTCTGATCCTCCATAAATAAAAAAAATATATATTTAGTCATTCTAAGGTACTTAAGAATATTTTTCATAGCTTTCCAATAATTCTCACCTAGATCTGCATGGAATCTACTTACTATGCCTAAGGCATAAGCAACATCAGGCCCGGTACATAACATAGCATACATAATTGATCCTATAGCCGAAGCATAAGGAATCATAGCCATCCTTTCTCTTTCTTCTGATGTCTTAGGAGACATTGTCTTAAAGAGATGTATGCCTTGACTCATAGGTAAGTAACACCTTTTACTTCCATCGATGTTGAATCCCTTCAACCCTAAGTCAATGTACCTGGATTGAGATAAGCCTAGCATCCTTTTAGATCTATCTATATAGATCCTTATACCTAGTATATAGGATGCCTCTCCCAAATCCTTCATGGAAAACTTTGATGATAGCCAAGTTTTAACCAATTGTAACATTGGAATATCATTCCAAATGATCAGTATGTCATCAACATACAAAACCAAGAAAACAAGTGCACTCCCACTTGTCTTCTTATACACACATGTTTCATCCATATTTTTGACAAAACCAAATTCCTTGATTATTTCATCAAAGCGAATGTTCCAACTCCTCGATGCTTGTTTTAGTCCATAAATGGACTTCTTTTAGTCCATAAATGGACTTCTTTAGCTTGCATACTTGGTTTGGTCTCCCATTTGAGACAAAACCCTCTAGCTGTGTCATATAGACTTCTTCCTCAAGATTTTCATTAAGGAAAGCAGTCTTGACATCCATCTGCCAGATTTTATAATCACGGTATGCTGCTATTGCAAGCAATATCCGAATAGACTTGAGCATGGCTACTGGTGAAAAGGATTCATCATAGTCAATGCCATATTTTTGTCTAAAACCTTTTCCTACCAGCTTGGCCTTATAGGTTTCTACTTGATCATCTACTCTTATCTTCTTCTTGAAAACCCATTTACACCCTATTGGGTTAATTCCTTCAAATGGATCTACCAAGGTCCATACCTTATTGTAATACATGGAGTCCATCTTAGACTTCATGGCACTTAGCCATTTCTCAGAGTTTTTTTTCTTGACAGCTTCCGAATAGGTCACAGAATCATCATCCTGAATAATACTAGCCTCATTGTCATCCTCGATGACAAAGCCATATCTAAGAGGTGCTTCCTGCACCCTCTCTGACCTTCAAAGAGGAGGTGTGTATTGTGGCTGTTCTTGGTCTACAAGAACTTCTAGTTGAGGAATTTCACTTGAAGATTTATCAAGTTGTTGGTTCTGTTCTTCACTTAATTCAAGTGTAGATTCACTACTTCTTTATTGGATGAATTCTTGCTCCAAGAATGTAGCATGTCTATTGACAAATACCTTTTGTTCAGTAGTATTATAAAAGAGGTATCCAACACCCTCATTAGGATAACCAACGAACCTATATTTGTCAGTCCTAGCACTTAACTTATGTCCAAAATTATTCTTGACATAAGCTTAGCAACCCCAAATCGTTAAGTACTTAAGATTTGGTCTTTTGTCATTTCATAACTCATATGGAGTGCTAATCAATGACTTAGATGGTACCCTATTCAGAATATAGGTAATAGTCTCCAGGATATGTCCCTAAAAGGAAATGAAAAGATCTGTGAAGCTCATCATGGACCTCACCATGTTTAACAAAGTATGATTTCTCCTTTCTGCCACACCATTTAATTGGGGTGTATAAGGAGGGGTCCATTCAGAGATTATGCCTTTGTTCTTGAGATGGTTTAGAAACTCACTAGACAAGTATTCACCTCCTCGATCAGAACAAAGAGTTTTAATATAATGTCCAATTTGTTTTTCAACCATGCTTTGATATTCTTTAAACTTATCAAATGCTTTAGACTTGTGTTTCATTAGATACACATGACCAAACTTAGACAAGTCATCAATAAAAGTGATGAAGTAAGAATATCCACCTCTGGCTTAAGTTGTCATAGGTCCACACACATCAGTATGCGCAAGACCTAATAACTTGCCTTGTCCCCATGTCTAGTGAATGGAGTCTTAGTCATTTTTCCTTTGAGGCAAGACTCACAAGTTCCTAATGATTGAAAATCATAAGGGTCAAAGTAATTATCATTGACTAACTTGTTTATTCTTGACTCATAAATATGACCTAACCGGCAATACCAGAGAAATGCGACATTGACATTATCTTTCTTTCTCTTCTTGTTATCAACAAGTAGTATTTCATCATTTAGTTCTAATGTCAGAAGACCATTTATAAAATAACCATGTACGAATATTTTATTGCAATGAATAATAGAGCAGCCACTGCTCTTTACATTTATCTCAAATCCTTGTTGTAATAATAAGGGTATTGATACAATGTTTCTTACAATATCTGGTACATAGTAGCATTCTTCTAACTTTAAAATATTATCCAAAGATAATAATAGAAGATAGGTGCCCATAGCTTTAGCATACATGGCTTCTCCACTAGTGCCATGTAGTTTATAGTCACCTTTCTTCAATTCTCTAATTCTGTGGAGTCCCTGTAAAGATTTACAAATATGAGACCCACAAGTAGTATCCAATACCTATGAATTAGAAATGGAAGCACTCAATGATAATTTTGTTTGTATCATGTACAAACCTTTAGATGCTCCACTTGCATTTGGCTTCACACTTGCAAGATATGTCTTGCAATTCTTTTTCTAATGCCCCTGCTTGCCGTAGTGGAAACAGACTCCATCATTAACTACCTTCTTGGCTTTCTTCTTCTTATGGATGCTCTTTTAGGGTTGAACTTTCTTTTCAAACCCTTTCTATTTGTCTGTTTCTTCTTCCCATCAATGAGAAGAAAATGAGCCTTATCACCTTTTGAGTGGCTCTTTGCTATCTTTAACATACTTAGTAGTTCAGGCAAATATGCATTCAGTTTGTTCAGGTGATAATTAAGAATAAACTGAGTAGGAATCTGGAAGTGATTGCAGGATTAAATCTTGATTGAGTTCACCATCCATCACAAACCCTAATTGACCTAATCGGGTGATTAAGTCAATCATTTTTAATACGTAGGTTTGTAAAGATGAACCCTCACTCATCCATGCAAGGAACAACTGCTTTGATATCTCGAATCAAGCACCTTACTTTGCTCTCCATAAAGCTCCTTTAAGTTGAGCAATATGGACTGAGGTTCCATACCTTCATGTTGACTCTGGAGCTCAATGCTCATTGAGGCTAACATGATGCACCTGATAGTTGTACTATCATTTTGCCACATTTTGTGTGTGACAATTTCCTTTTCTAATCTATCTTCTCCGATCGGGTCAGGGTTCGGAGAATCCAGAATATAAGAAAGTTTTTCCTGAGTAAGAACTATTCTCAAGTTCTTCAACTAATCCACATAATTTGGACAGGTTAACTTGTTGGCATCTAAGATGCCCCGTAATGACAAATTTGAAGCCATTATATATATATCCTACATTTAATTAAAGAACAATATTAGCAGATCACTCAAGATGACATTCATAACTAGATAAGGACTTTATATCTAATTATGTCCCCACTATTTTATTCAAATACCATAATGGTGGGGACACCGGAGGCACCAGAATAAGACAGAGGCTTTTTCAACCCTCTATAAATTGATCAATAATTTATGAGTCCATCTGTAATAAGGGCTTAGCTCATCTGAGTCCATTTTAGTTGTTATTTGAGTATTTTTAGTTGTTATTTCAGTTCTGTACTAGTCAGCTCATGTTAAGCTAGTTCAGTCCAATGCTAGTCAGCTCATGTTGAGCTAATTTTATTTTTTTGAGTCCTGTCCAAGCATACTGAAGACTCAAGACTATATCATACAAGTGAAGACCAAGTCCAACTAGATTGAAGACATGGAAGTATAGCACAAGTCCAACCCAGCTTGAAGATTTGAAGACCCCAGGAGGAAAATTCAGAAAACCCTGATTTCTTGCAGATGCCCTCCAGATGCCCAGATTCCCTTCCAGATGCCAAAGTATATTCATAGATAATGGCATCCATGATTCCAGAGGTCCATCTGCATCCTAGCCCAAAGAAATCAAGCCCAGGTGCCAAGCCCAAGCCCCTAAGAAGCAAGATACCAGGGAATATTCCTGCTACCTGGCTACCAGGCCACCCCAGCTTCCAGAGGCCCAAACCCATGCACCCGAGCCCCTTTGGGCCGGCCTTTTGCTGCTCCTAGAAGCCCAACACGCCCCCCTAGGCGTCCTTGGAGTCTTGACCAAGTCAAGAAAATTTTTAGGGATTTCTCTACCTAATATTTCCTTATTTTCTAGCTAGGGTTTGAGAGGGAAAAGGATTCTTATGTAAAGACTTATGTACCCTTACTTGGAGCCCAAGGTTAAGGGTCTATTTAAGGGACCCTAGCCTCTTGTATGAGGGGAATTTTTGATGAATGAAAACCTTGAGTTCTTCTATTGAGTGGTGTGATACCCTGCTGTGTGCATAAAGGGGTTTGTGAGAGTTCTTCTTCCCGGTGTTTGCAATCATCTTCCTGCTGCCAACAAACCCTCCAGATCCCTGGACGTCCACTCCAAAAGAAGCCTTTCCTTGCTATTTTTACTTTGTTTTCTTGTTCCTTTGTGAGCTTTCTAACCCCTGACAGGTCGTTTGCAGGTCCTTGAGTTCCTACGAATCCAACGACTCCAGCCAAGCCTCAATCGGATCACCGAGCAGAAAGCCGGGTATCCGCGGGTCTTTGGCTCGATTTTCCAGGCCGCATCCGTCGAGGAATGAGAGACCCCTTCGCTGCGATCTTCACAGACATTGTCAGGTACACCCCTCTACCTCCAGTAGTTTTATTGTAGGAGAACTTGCCCTAACCGAGGCTTCTCAGCCCCGGCGGTCCTTCTTTGCTACTTTTCTAGGTCCTAATCTGCATGCTGATCTTCAAAAATTCATACAAGATTCCCTACAAATAATTTTGATCTAAAATTTGGGAATTAATCACCTAACTCAACATGTAAAACATACAAAAAAAATTGCATGCATATTAGTTCCCCATCATTTGGTATCAGAGCTTAGATTAGGGCTTATTTTCTGCAATTTTTTAGTCCATATATACTCTGTTATTTTAATTATTTCTCCCTGTTAAAAACTCCAAAAATTCTGAAATTTATTTTAATGGATTTATCATAATTCACAGTAATTTTAAAAATTTTCCTAGATTTTATTATGTCCTGTGAATTTTCTTCAAGCCGAAATAGGGCCTGCATATTTTCGGCTCTGTTTTTTTTAGCAAGACAAGTTTGGAAGTTTTAGGGTTTTGTTTAGGAGTTTTTGCATATTTCTTAATTTTAGTATATTTCCAGTATATTAGGCCATGATTTGCAAGTTTTCTTCTATTTAAAAAAAATACCAAAAAAAATTACATATTTTCCAAAAATACCAAAAAAAAAAAAAATCTAAACCCTAATTTGCATCCTCATCTGCCTGCCATCATTGCATAATTTACTTTTAAGGGCACTCTTGCTATATCAGATGGGGGGAGGGTTTGATCACCTCTCCTTAGCCCAAAACCACATCCCTTGCATTCAGTCCCAAGCCTTAACCTAAAAGTAATTAGACTTAATTTGCCCTAGTGGGCTAGGGACACCAACTGGTCGGGTCCGGGCTAGTGTTAGATCACTGTGTCAAGTTAACCTGTGTGTGCCTTGTGCTCAGTGTCTAGAACGGTGGTTTAGGGATTCAATCCCGAAGGGCTTGTGTGCTGGTCCGCCTACCTGGCCAATCTCTGATTGGTGTCTAGGATTGGCAATCAGGGACCTAACACTCCCCTTACACCTGCCTGGCTGAGTACAGGGTTACTATAGGCTAGTTTGCCACCTTGATTGAGCATCTAGTTTGGACTCTAGGTCTAGTCAGCTATAGTCGGTCTGATCGAGTCTTGTATGAGCACTAGATCAGGAGTTTCATATCACCCACCTCCTTCACAAATGTCTGAACCCATGGAAAACTTACAAGCCCAAATAAAAGCCCTAGCTGATCAAATGGCCCAGATGACTACCCAGTTAACTCAGTCTGGTACCCAAACCAACAATAGAATTGACCATCTTGCCAAAAGGTTTGACCAGTTAGGAGGTCGTGTAGGGACCATAGCAAGAACCCATGGGTCACAATCTGAGCCAGATCCTGAGTCCCCTCAACCTAGGAGAACCCCAAACCCTGATCTATACCATGAGGTCGAACCTAGGAGATCCCCTTATTCTGACCCGTACTACAATCCTCAACCTAGGAGGACCCCAAACCCTGATCCATACCGAGAGATTGAACCTAGGAGAGCCCCTCAGCCTGACCCATACAATAATACTGAACCTAGAAGAACCCCTTACCATGACCCTTATTATGACACTGAACCTAGAAGAACCCCTTACCGTGACCATTATTATGATACTGAACCCAGGAGAACCCAATACTCTGACCCATATAGGGAGTCCAATCCTAGGAGAACCCAATACTCTGACCCATATAGGGAGCCCAACCCTAGGAGAACCCAATACTCTGACCCATATAGGGAGCCCAACCCTAGGAGAACCCAATATTCTGACCCATATAGGGAGTCCAACCCTAGGAGAACCCAATATCCTGACCCATATAGGAAGCCCAACCTTAGGAGGACCCCATACCATGATCCATCCTTAGAACCTGATCATAGAGCTGACCCAAAATCCTATGACCCTAGATCCTATAATCCCATGACCCATAGATCTGCACCCTTGTCCTATGAGCCTAGAGAACCCATAACCCCTAAGTATCAACCTAGTACTAGTCATGCTTCCCCTAGTCAACTTGAACCCCATAGGATTAGTATCCCTAAATACGAACCCAGTAGTGAGCCACTACCCCTTATACAACCTGAACCTACTAGTAGTACCCATAATCAGAGACCAGAACCTAACCAATTTCCTGCTAGCCGACCTTCTCCAACCATTCCTGAGATTCACAAGGCTTACATTAACGCGAAAGTGTATGAAGCTGATGTGAGCCTAATGGATGAGTATGAGGGAGAAGAGGAGACACCTTTAGTAGACCTAGAATTAGCTGACCCAGTAGATGCCCAGGTAGAAACCAACCCAGAGCTAGTTGACCTTGACCATATCCAACCTAAAGCTATAATGGAAGAACAAATAGAGGAAGAGAACCTAGGTACTGCTACTAGAGCCCTACCTGAGGAAACCATAGAGGAGAGCCAAATTATAGAGTCTAGTCCTAAAATACAAGAACCAGAAGAATTTATTAAGGACCTGATCTCTTTGAATCAGTACCCTCAGGATGAGTCTCCTCCTATAGTTCCCATTAAGAACCTCTTTCCTGAGATTAATAACCCATCCTTCCATTATACAAATCCCGTAGATATATCGCAACCCCATAAGGTTAACCTCATTAGTCTAGGATTAGTCCCTGACATGCCTTCTTTGATTCTACTTTATCCAACTAACCCAGAACCTTTTTCTCCACCCTACCAGAATAATTCTGAACCCACTTTCTATTTTCTACCCTTTCCTGAGTTTTCTCATGTGTCTAGAACTATTAGGTTACATTTTGTTGAGGTTACTAGGTTGCAAGGATCCATAGAGCCCATCCCATTTGCTACCTACTTTTGGCAGACCCTCTGGCACTTATTAGGAGTTACTAGCAAATTTTCTTCTGCATGTCATCCATCAACCACGACTCATGCCCCCATGCCCAAGTGGTAGTTAAGACCTAATAAACCTCTTCAGTCGAGTTTGTTAGGTGTAGGTTTGAGTCCTTTGCATCATCTTGTTAGGAGTCTGCATGTGCCTAGCATGTTCACCACCTGCACTAATGTTAAAACAACTGGCTAATTCCCGAAGATGGATCAAAAAATTTGATGTAGTGGATTTTATCATGGTTAGGCTTAGGCCTAAAAGAAACTTCATGCTCGCAGAGCCGGACCTTTTAAAGTGATAGAGAAGGTTGGATCAAATGCCTAGGTGTTAGACTTGCCTTCGGATTTGGGCATTAGTTCTACCTTCAATATTACAGACCTGGTTAAGTATAGGGAACCGGCAGCGATACCTAGTGAGGCCTTTGGACCTATTCCTTTTCATTGTGAGTGACCCTATCCTAGAGTGTCCACAAACAAATTTGGCCTGAGAGAGGAGAACGGATCGAGCGTATCCTGGATGATCAAGCCATCACGACCCAGGGCCATGTCTTTCAACGCTTCCTGGTCCGATGGCAAGGCCGGCCAGAGTCGGACGATTCATGGATTTCTCGAGAGGACTTGCAACGCCTCAACCCAGACCTTCTCGAGAGATATGTGAGCCAGTCTGACCTTCACTCGACAGGGTCGAGTTCCTCCCACCCCGGGAGAATTGGTGGGGACACCGGAGGCACCAGAATAAGACAGAGGCTTTTTCAACCCTCTATAAATTGATCAATAATTTATGAGTCCATCTGTAATAAGGGCTTAGCTCATCTGAGTCCATTTAGTTGTTATTTGAGTATTTTTAGTTGTTATTTCAGTTCTGTACTAGTCAGCTCATGTTAAGCTAGTTCAGTCCAATGCTAGTCAGCTCATGTTGAGCTAATTTTATTTTTTTGAGTCCTGTCCAAGCATACTGAAGACTCAAGACTATATCATACAAGTGAAGACCAAGTCCAACTAGATTGAAGACATGGAAGTATAGCACAAGTCCAACCCAGCTTGAAGATTTGAAGACCCCAGGAGGAAAATTCAGAAAACCCTGATTTCTTGCAGATGCCCTCCAGATGCCCAGATTCCCTTCCAGATGCCAAAGTATATTCATAGATAATGGCATCCATGATTCCAGAGGTCCATCTGCATCCTAGCCCAAAGAAATCAAGCCCAGGTGCCAAGCCCAAGCCCCTAAGAAGCAAGATACCAGGGAATATTCCTGCTACCTGGCTACCAGGCCTCCCCAGCTTCCAGAGGCCCAAACCCATGCACCCGAGCCCCTTTGGGCCGGCCTTTTGCTGCTCCTAGAAGCCCAACACGCCCCCCTAGGCGTCCTTGGAGTCTTGACCAAGTCAAGAAAATTTTTAGGGATTTCTCTACCTAATATTTCCTTATTTTCTAGCTAGGGTTTGAGAGGGAAAAGGATTCTTATGTAAAGACTTATGTACCCTTACTTGGAGCCCAAGGTTAAGGGTCTATTTAAGGGACCCTAGCCTCTTGTATGAGGGGAATTTTTGATGAATGAAAACCTTGAGTTCTTCTATTGAGTGGTGTGATACCCTGCTGTGTGCATAAAGGGGTTTGTGAGAGTTCTTCTTCCCGGTGTTTGCAATCATCTTCCTGCTGCCAACAAACCCTCCAGATCCCTGGACGTCCACTCCAAAAGAAGCCTTTCCTTGCTGTTTTTACTTTGTTTTCTTGTTCCTTTGTGAGCTTTCTAACCCCTGACAGGTCGTTTGCAGGTCCTTGAGTTCCTACGAATCCAACGACTCCAGCCAAGCCTCAATCGGATCACCGAGCAGAAAGCCGGGTATCCGCGGGTCTTTGGCTCGATTTTCCAGGCCGCATCCGTCGAGGAACGAGAGACCCCTTCGCTGCGATCTTCACAGACGTTGTCAGGTACACCCCTCTACCTCCAGTAGTTTTATTGTAGGAGAACTTGCCCTAACCGAGGCTTCTCAGCCCCGGCGGTCCTTCTTTGCTACTTTTCTAGGTCCTAATCTGCATGCTGATCTTCAAAAATTCATACAAGATTCCCTACAAATAATTTTGATCTAAAATTTGGGAATTAATCGCCTAACTCAACATGTAAAACATACAAAAAAAATTGCATGCATATTAGTTCCCCATCACATAACCCTCAATCTATGGTAAGCGAGAAAACTTACTGGTTTCTTTAGTGGGGTTGAGATCCCAATTCCTCTAAGTGCCTTGTGTTACACAATAAACACTCATGAGTTCAAAGGTAGGACTTCCTTTCTAATTGCAACCCATGCAATTCTCAACAAATAAACTGCCTCTAAGATGCTTATAGTCTTGTGTTACACAATAAACTATAATGTCTTAGTTTAGTCAGACCCGTCATTTCTATATAGCCATGATGGAATAATGTTGCCCTTGTGTTACACAACAAAGCAATAATTTCCAACCATGCCATAAAGCACTAAGTGTACCAAGACAAATTCTATATCAAACTCTAGAGTAGGCCTAATGTTACACAACAAACCTACTATAGTTTTGATATTAATTTGGCTTAGCATGAAGGAAGGCCAATTATAGTATACTTAATCAATTAGCATTCTCAAGTTAAGGTTTAGATATGACCAAATTGGCCAGGTAAGTAGAAGGGATGAGGGGGTCCCCCCGTTGCTTTCCTTAGACACCAATTGAATTAGCTAGGTCAGACAATGGAACCGATTAAAAACCTTATTCCCTTTACCTTCCCAGAACCACTTGCCTAGACACCAACTGGCTAATCAAACACTAATAAGTTTTGCATCATGATTGAGTTTATACTTTGACTAAATATGTTTTTATGAGGGCTTTGATGGTCTCATACACATCCTAAATAATCATGTTATCATTATTTATAACAACAAGTATAATCAAAAGCATATCAATCCAGCATATGCAAAAATATGATTTTTTAACAAGCATATTTATCTTAATATGCAAATCATAGCATGATTTTATAATTCCCTGTTCACCTCACTTATTCATGGGGTATGGCCATAGCGGCACCCCTACATGCCATAGGAGACCCCATTGAATGGGAAAAGAGGGCCTTTAAACCCTACTTAACCCCTACGACTGGATGACCATGGTGACTAACCTAATCTAAAGCAGTTACTAGGATAAGACATGTTATTAAGATGCATTTGATTAGCAATATGCATAATATCATATTGAAACAATAACATGCTCTTTTCATGATAATATTTACTATCATACATAGATTAGGGTTTAAGAATAACAGCCTGATGCAGAACGAGAACTCTGATACCAAAATGATGCAGAACGGATATGTGGAATGCGGAAGCAAATTAAAATTAATGTATATTTTTATTTTTATTTTTATTTTTTTTATATATTTTCGGAAGTCGGCTTTGACTCAAATGAAAGTTAAACTAAATTGAAACAAACTATATAATAATTGAAAGCATAATTCAAAGAAAGTAGATTATCAGAGTAGTTCAGAAGTAAAGGATCGCTGGGGGTTGAGAAACTCCCAGACCTAGGGTTTCGCTCTGAACTTTCAACAGGACAAAATAAAGAGAAGGGAAGGGTTATGTACCAGGCAGTGATCTTCACAGAGTTTGGTGGAAGGACTCTCTCGAGCAGATTGTTGGATCCTCAGATTCGGATATCTTCGCAATGGATCCTCCCATACTGGTCCTTTAGCAGAGTTGGCTTCTCCTGAACTCAGGATCTGGGAAAGAAGAAGAACAAGTTAAGGAACCAGATACTCAAAGAAAGGATTTACCAGATAAGAAGAACTTGAAAAATTGATGTTGCTGAAATCCTGATTCTCCTGGATGCTGATCTGACTTTCTCTAGGATTTGCTCTGTATTCGAAGTAGCCGATCTGGACCTGGATGCTGGTGGTCGGCCTCTACTTGGAAGAGAGGGGCCTTGAGATGATGAGGTAGATTAGGGTTTGGATGATTGGTGGAATGAAGAAGATGATGGGCGGCTAGGGTTTGGAATTGAAGTGGCTAACCTAGGATTTTGGTAGGGTTTGGAGATCTCACACCACCTCAAGGTTCCTATGGAACCCGGAATCACTCCCTCACGGAGCTCAACACTTGAATACAAGTGCGGAAGAGAGAAATACAAAGTTGCTCACAAAGAAATTGATTTCATTCATCATTAAATTCAAGAGTTACATAGAGTTGAATATATAGACATAACAAAGAAATAAAATTTTATAGATTTTCCATATGGGACTAACAGGACTAACCCACACTTTAGGCATCAAATTCTCTTTCCAAGACTCCTTCCATGAGTGGGTAGCCCAAAAACTCCAAGAAAACTTGAAAATCAGCTCCAAATGGCAGGTTATGGGGGTGTCTCCTAGTATCTCTCCATGAATCAAGGATTTTCCCTTCATGGTTTGGCTCATTTGGACACCTCCTAGTCTTGTTCCACAAGTTTAGGCTTCTTCCTTTCATGGCTTTGACACTTTTGGAAACTTTTGGGAACCTCCTTGAATTCCTCCCCAAGACATGCTCTCTTCCCTTTTATAACTTGGATTTTTATGGAACATTGTGGGGCACCTCCTTGATCCTCTCTTCAAGAAAAATTCTTGCCATCCTGGCTTGGGTTTATCTAGAAAGAAATTGGCTCCTCCTTGGATTGAGGTATCTTGATGGATTTCTCTTCCAAGTGGTGCAAGAAAAAAAAGGAACTTACTTCTTATGGTGTAGGGACCAAAGACACTGGATGGAGATGTGGCGCCTCCTGGACTCTGGCGTGTGGCTGGGAGTATGGCGCCCACTTGCTTGGGCCTGGGAGAAAAAATGTGGCACCCTAGACCTTGACTTGACTGAAAAAAAAGTGGCACCAACCTGGAGAAGACCTAGACCACTACCAGGACTTGTACTGAGTCAACATGACTCAACAAAATTTAAATTACAGGGAAATACATACTCAAGACTAAAATTGAGTTGACCAAGTCAACCCTTATTACAAAACCAGAAAATCCTAATTCTTCGGGCAAGGTCAATCAGAGATCTAGATGGAGCCCTGAAGTCTTCTTTTGAGTCTGATGCCCGCACCAATTCTCCCGGGATGGGAGGAACTCGACCCTGTCGAGTATGGATCAAGCTGGCTCTGGTATCTCTCCAGGAGGTCTGGGTCCAATTCTTGTAATTCTTCTCGGGAGATCCAAGAGTCATCAGAATCTGGCCTTCCTTGCTAGCGGACCAGGTATCTTTGGTATCCTCGATTACGAGTAAAGATAACCTGATCATCCAGGATCTTTTCAATCTGCTCTTTCCTCACAGGCCAATTTGTTGGTGGACACACTGGGTCGGGATCACTCTCAATAACAGGATTAGGTTTCAAAGGCTTACTAGGAATCACAGCTGGCTCCCTATACTCTACTAAGTCTGTAATGTTGAAAGTAGAGCCATTGCCTAGTTCTGGAGGCAACTCGAGCACATAGGCATTGGATCCTACTCTCTTCACTACTCTAAATGGTCCAGCTCCTTTAGCATGTAACTTTCTAACGATTTCAGGAAAAAATTGCTCAGGCCTTAACCTAATCATTACATAGTCTCTCTCAACAAAAGTTTTGACTCGTCTTTGAGAATCAGCCAACTTCTTATAAGTTTCATTACTTAAAGTTATTTTGGCATGAATTTCTTTATGCAAGTCCTTTACATGCTATGCAAGTGCATCAAGAGACTTGTGTGTGTGGGCTAATAGTGAAATCAGATCAAGTGGTGTGTGAGGCTTGTATCGAAGAACAATTTCAAAGGGACTCTAGCCTATAGACCTATTGATCAAAACATTGAATGCAATTTCAGCCCTGGACAAAATACAAATCCCAATTCCTGGTGCTCTCAATCAAACAAAAATCTAAGCCAAAGCCTAGTAAAGGGTCAAGAAAAACTAAACTAGACTGACGACGCACTCCTAAAGAATGGACTTTATTCCAAAGGAACCCTAGGTCTAAACCTAACAAACTAAGGCTCTCTAGGTTTGACCTTGGGTTGGAGGAGGGCATGCAGAGCATGAAAACTTATTATGGATGCCTAGTAGGTGCCATAAGGTCTTCCAGAAGTAGGTGGCAAACCTAATAGGTTCTAAGGAGTCTTGCAACCTAGAGATCTCAGTAAAATGTAATCCCATAGCTCTAGAAACATGAGAAGATTCAGGGAAGGGTAGGAAATAAGAATCAGAGTTTTGAGGTGGCTTATCGGAAACAAGAAACAAACCTTGGTTATTCAAGATGACCTTAAAATGAGGACATTGTTCTATAGGTGCACTCATCCAAACCTCATGATTTGCTCTAGGAGGGTCTACAAGTGCAAGTTCTAGGATAAGCCTGGTGCTCCTAGAAGGTGGAAGGTTATCAAGAAGGTCTTTGGAATGTTTATCTAGAAAGTCCTCTAAGCTACTGTCTTTTTCTTGTTCTTGGACCTTCTCAATGGGCAATTCTTGTGAACCCCTTCCTTCTTCACACTTCTCTACTAGATTTGACTCAGGGGTGTCTTCTTTAGATTCCTCAATGAGTTCAGGGGTATTCTCACTTAAACTTTCATTTGGTGTAATTTCCTCTTCCTGAACTTCCTCAAAAGGGTCTTCTCTTAGGGTTAGCTCCTGAATTCCTTGAGTGGCAGGGGTCCCCTCAATAACCCCATTAGGTAGGAGTTGGTTAATTGAATTATCGGGAGAGATATCCTCAAATTCTTCTTCTTCATATTCATCTATCAAACTTATGTCAGGCTCATATATTTCTTCTTCAATCTCACTGAAAGGTTCTAATCTATTCTCCTTTGATTCCTCTTTAAGTATGGCTCTGGTCGGGTCAACTAATTTTGGGATGGCCATGCCTAACTCCTTCTCAGTGTTATCCTTCTGGTCAAGAGGTGACACAAGTGGGAATTGACAAACAAAAGTCTGGTTCACTATGGATGTCTGATCAATCAGAACTTGACTCAAGTTGGTAGAGGTTGGCTTTAAGTCCAAAGTACTTGATTGGTTATATCTTAAAGACCACTCATAGTCTTGGGCTTCTTGGTAGGCTCGGTCTAACTTATTGGTCTTTTCAAGGCATAGCTTCCTATTAATGTCTGGGTGTAACCCAACCCTAAACCTCGATGTGATCTGAGCTTCGGTCTCAATGGTATTGCATTTCATGTCATACCACTAGAAGTACTCGATATATTTAGACACAAGCCTATTACATTGTTGCAATTGGTACCATTGGTCTAAAAGTCTTTTCTCATAGGATCTACCTAGGTACCTATCTCTCAACTTACTTCTCATATCTCCCCAAGTATATATTTCCTCTTTTCTTTGATAACACTCATGCTCAATAGCATACCAATATGACCTAGCATGTTTGGTGAACTTGGTTTTGGCCAACCTAACTTGTCCTAATTCCGATATGTTAGTGCACTCAAAATACCGATCCATTTGTTCTTCCCACTTAATATATGTCTTTTGTCTTCCATCAAAAGTGGGTGCATAAGGTTCGGTGTTCCTAACAGGTCCCTTCTTTGAGTCAACCAAGTATGGGTATAGGCTCCTAGGGCTAGACTCAGGGGCAAGATCATGGTCATAGGCTCTTAGATCAAACCTCCAATGATTAGGTTCAGGATCCCTGTATAATGGTCTCCTAGGCTATGGGTGTGGGTGAGGTTGGGGTCTACCAAATTCTGAGTCAGGGGTCCAATTTCGGTGCCTAGGCTCCTCAAGTACCTAGGCTCGGTCTCTAAACTGGAAAATAGTATCAGTCATATCCTGACTCAATTTGGTCATACTTTCGGTAAGAGTTCTAATCATGGCTTTTAAATCAGGTTGGGTTTGACCAGGTTGGTAGGGTACTCCATTCTGGGTGGACATGATGATGCAAGCAAACACACCAAATGAGACTCGACTAAAATGACTACGGGCTAACTAGACCTAGAGCCCAAACTAGATGCCCAATCAGAGTGGCAAGCTAGCCTGTAGTAACTCGGGACTCAGCCAGGCAGGTGTAAGGGGAGTGTTAGGTCCCTAATTGCCAATCCTAGACACCAATCAGTGATTGGCCAGGTAGGCGGACCAGCACACAAGCCCTTCGGGACGTAGTCCCTGAATCACCGTTCTAGACACTGAGTATAAAGCACACACAGAGTAACCAGACAAACTGACTAAACCCTAGGTTGGACCTAACCAATTGGTGTTCCTAGCCTACTAGGGCAAATTAAGTCTAATAAATTTTAAAATTAGGCTTAGGATCGAATGAATGGGTGGTGGTTTTGGGCTAAGGAGAGGTTATCAACTCCTCCCCTTATCTTAGATGCTCAATTGCCCTTAAGATGAATTAAGAGATGATCAATCAAAAAAAAAATTGAATTGCAGAAACACAGAAATATAATTTCTGTAATTTAACTCTCAAAAATTTCACAGAAACCAATAAATTACAGTAAAATTATGTAAAATAGTTTCAATTAAAATGGTTCCAGAAATATAAAAATCATGCAATTTGGAGTTACCTACAATGAGAAACAATTCCTGTAACAGGGCAGTTACAGACTGAAAATAGAATGCTTCCCCCGTTTACAATTCCTGCTACGAAGTTGTAACCCAGCGGATCCCCTACACGCCCTAGGAACACCCCATGGAATGGGAAGAGGAGGCTTTCACCTCGCTTCGTTCCTAGGACCGGACGTCCTGGGGAGTCTACTTCGAGCAGACAAAGTAAAAAAGAGAGACACTCAAAACATGCAAGCAAGTCAGAAATCCTAGACAGGGCTCTGATACCAAATTGATGCAGAACGAGAACTCTGATACCAAAAATGATGCAGAACGGATATGTGGAATGCGGAAGCAAATTAAAATTAATGTATTTTTTTTATATATATATATTTTCGGAAGTCGTCTTTGACTCAAATGAAAGTTAAACTAAATTGAAAGAAACTATATAATAATTGAAAGCACAATTCAAAGAAACTAGATTATCAGAGTAGTTCAGAAGTAAAGGATCGCTGGGGGTTGAGAAACTCCCAGACCTAGGGTTTTGCTCTGAACTTTCAACAAGACAAAAATAAAGAGAAGGAAAGGGTTATGTACCAGGCAGTGATCTTCACAGAGTTTGGTGGAAGGACTCTCTCGAGCAGATTGTTGGATCCTCGGATTCGGATATCTTGACAATGGATCCTCCAATACTAGTCCTTTGGCAGAGTTGGCTTCTCCTAAACTCAGGATCTGGGAAAGAAAAAGAACAAGTTAAGGAACCAGATACTCAAAGAAAGGATTTACCAGATAAAAAGAACTTGAAAAATTGATGATGCTGAAATCTTGATTCTCCTGGATGCTGATCTGACTTCCTCTGGGATTTGCTCTGTATTCGAAGTAGCCGATCTGGACCTGGATGCTGGTGGTCGGCCTCTACTTGGAAGAGAGGGGCCGTGAGATGATGAGGTAGATTAGGGTTTGGATGATTGGTGGAATGAAGAAGATGATGGGCTGCTAGGGTTTGGAATTTTTGTGGCTAACCTAGGGTTTTGGTAGGGTTTGGAGATCTCACACCTCCTCAAGGTTCCTGTGGAACCCGGAATCACTCCCTCACGGAGCTCAACACTTGAATACAAGTGCGAAAGAGGGAAACACAAAGTTGCTCACAAAGAAATTGATTTCATTCATCATTAAATTCAAGAGTTACATAGAGTTGAATATATAGACATAACAAAGAAATAAAATTTTATACATTTCCCATGTGGGACTAATAGGACTAACCCACACTTTAGGCATCAAATTCTCTTCCCAAGACTCCTTCCATGAGTGGGCAGCCCAAAAACTCCAAGAAAACTTGAAAATCAGCTCCAAATAGCAGGTTATAGGGGTGTCTCCTAGTATCTCTCCATGAATCAAGGATTTTCCCTTCATGGTTTGGCTCATTTGGACACCTCCTAGTCTTGCTCCACAAGTTTAGGCTTCTTCCTTTCATGGCTTTGGCACTTTTGGAAACTTTTGGGAACCTCCTTGAATTCCTCCCCAAGACATGCTCTCTTTCCTTTTATAACTTGGATTTTTATGGAACATTGTGGGGCACCTCCTTGATCCTCTCTTCAAGAAAAATTCTTGCCATCCAGGCTTGGGTTTATCTGGAAAGCAATTGGCTCCTCTTTGGATTGAGGTATCTTGATGGATTTCTCTCCCAAGTGGTGCAAGAAAAAAAAGGAACTTACTTCTTGTGGTGTAGGGACCAAAGACACTGGATGGAGATGTGGCGCCTCCTAGACTCTGGCGTGTGGCTGGGAGTGTGGCGCCCACTTGCTTGGGCCTGGGAGAAAAAATGTGGCACCCTGGACCTTGACTTGACTGAAAAAAAAGTGGCACCAACCTAGAGAAGACCTAGACCACTACTAGGACTTGTACTGAGTCAACATGACTCAACAAAATTTAAATTACAGGGAAATACAGACTCAAGACTAAAATTGAGTTGACCAAGTCAACCCTTATTACAAAACTAGAAAATCCTAATTCTTCGGGCAAGGTCAATCAGAGATCCAGATGGAGCCCTGAAGTCTTTTTCTAAGTCTGGTGCCCGCACCACAGCCCCTAATCCAATGGCAAACATCCTACTATGATTATTTTTCATAACCATACAGCATTCCACTGAACCCTAAGTAATGGCATGCATCAAAAACCTATGATCAAACTAGCTATCTAATAAGCATTTGGTCATACAAATGACCATTAATTGAATAAATTAAGGGTTGCGTTGATACCAATGATGGGTTTCTTAAGGGTTGGTGCGGACACCAGTAAAGAACTTCAATCATTATGGATTGACTCATAAAGCAGCACACTCAGCCTCCTCAACATGCCAATCCAATTTGAGCACCGAAGAGTATTTTTGCTACTTGGAATAATTACTAGAGGGAATCTAGTTATTTGGAATAAGTCCAGTTATCCAGGATAAAGCAAGTCATTGGAATAAACAAATCTTCATCCTAGTTGGAAAGCCATGTCATCACCAACTCACTTAGCCACATCATCACCAAGTGGCGCCATGAAGAAGGCCAACAATTTTCAAATGTCATTTCAAGTGGGCGACCAAGGTTAATTCAATTTGGCCGGCCAACCCCCTTCCACATTTCATGTAACAAGTTCCCCCATATCCTCCAACCTTCCTTTTATCTCTCCTTGATTTGTAGATTTTCAAAAGGGATTGAAAGGCTATTAAAAGACCTCTTCATCTCCCATTGTAAGGGGACACCTATTTTTTTGATGAGGAAATGAAATGAATTTGCATTTGTTTGTGAAGTATGTTTGTAGTATTCTAAGTGCTTCTTCTTTGGGTGTGTGACATATCCATCTCAAGCCAACAAGTTTCAGCATCAAGCCTTCGCCATCCAAGGATTCATCCCTCCATCAAAGATCATTTGTCTCCTTGATTTCTTGCCCCCTAACTTTGTTTTGATGTCTTTTCAAATTAGTCCAAACCTAATTCATTCTCTGTGCAGGGTCCTTCTACGATTCGGAGTCCAAGAGGAGGTCACTTGCCTTAAGATCAATTACGACTGGAGTCTGCTTCTTTGGAATACTAATCTTTAATTCCAGGGTTAGTTCATTCGAGTGTTTCAACGGAACTATATCAACAAGGGAGTGATCATCATGGGTAATGAATACATCCTAATATCTTAAGTCTGAATTATTGAAGGTATTCTCCTAGGTTTAAGATTCATAATCATTTAATCCTAATCTTCTCTAAGACTAATTAGCTACGTCGCGGCATAGATTTAATGTTTCATGTTCTTTCCATAGTTGCACCTTAGTACTCTTTATCTAGGATATTAGTGAATGTTAATATGTTTCATTGCTCAAATATTTCAATCCATTAACTAGATTGCATCTTCATCATCATGCCGCATCATTTTGGTATCTAAGCATGGTTGGATTAGGGTAGGATTTGCATAGATGCTGAAATTCATTGTTTGCTAGAATTCTGCATATAGATTTGTTAATATCTTGCATAGCCTATTAAGTGTTTGCATAAATGCATGTTAAATACCAAGGTGAAATCAGGTTATCCTACTATAAGGGGGAATCCTTATAGTGTAAGGTTGTCCAATCTTGGTCATTACCATTGTTAGCATAGATTAATTTCTCAATTATTTTACTTGCTGGAATTTTCTGAATTTGTATGTATATGGTTTGATAAATGAATTGTTTCTATCAGCACATAACTCAGAATTTAGTGATTCTTACTTTGTTAGATCCGTTATAATCGATAGAAATTTTCCTAATCTTTCTAGAATTTTTAGTTAACTTTAGAATTTTCGAGCTATGATTTAGTACTGTTCTGTCTAAAATTCCAGTAAAGTTAATTGTCAGCATGGTCGTGTGCATTCATCTTAACTCAATTAAGGGCACCAATATAACATGGACGCAGGATTTATCACCTGTCCTTAGCCCAAGAACAACAACCCTCATTGTGCATCGAACCCAATCCCCTAATTAAAATTGAGTAGAACCTTAATTGCCCTGGTGGGTTAGGGACATCAATTGGTCGAGTCCTGGTTAGTATCAAGTCATTGTGTCAACTAGTCTTGTGTGTGCCCTATTACTTGGTGACTAGGATTGGAACTAAGGGCTTGGGTGCTAATCCGTCTACCTGGCCAAGTCCACCGGGCCTAGGTAGGCCAAAGAAGGGATCTCACACTCCCCTTGTTCTGACACCAGGCCAAGTGTAGAGTTACTACAATCTAGTTTGCCACCTTGATTAGGCAACTAGTTTGGGACTCTAAGTCTAGTTCAAGTCAATTGGGACAAGCTTGTGCAACCAATTCTTCACCTATTATTTGAAGCTGGTGTCAAGGATCGAGGTTAAGTGGTTAAGCCTAAGCAGTTCTTGTGGTTTTTTTAATTAGGTCTCAGCGAGAGCTGGGGAAACCTCCCATAGACCCACCTCCTGACTGGCCAGTGGAAAAGAGTAGTTGTTGGTTTGATTGTACCTAGCCAACTCAGTTTATTTGAGCTAACATGTCTAGAAAACCTTAGCCCGAGTTTGAGTCCACTTGCATGCATGATAACTAGAGCAGGGACATCATATTCACCAGCCCAAGCCCAGTCAAGTGTAGCCATGGACCAAAATCTTGGAAATCTAATTAAAGCCTTGAATGATCAAGTGGCCCAACTAAACAAAATTTTGACGGAGTAATTGGCCCAAACCAACCAGAACGTGGCCCAAACCAACCAGAGCATGAATGATCAGTTAGCCCACATCACGACTAGGTTGGATCAACTAGAATGTAGAACTCCTAGAGGAAACCATGAAGTCCAGAATGATCCCGAACCCGATCTTGAACCTGAGTTTGAAACACCAGTCAACCCTAGAAGGGTTCCATGCCAAAACCTTTTCCATGAGCCCAACCCTAGGAGACCTCAGCAAGACCATTTTTGTGAACCAAATCCTAGGGGGCCTAATCATGAGCAAGCCCACGAACCCAATCCAAGGAGAGTCTATCTTGAGCCCACTTATGAACCAAATGTCAGGAGACCCACTCCAATTCAATTAGACCAAGATGATCGAGCCATAAAAAATGTTAGGTTGGAAGCACCCACATTTGATAGAATCTTAGATCCAAAAATTTACATCGATTGGGAAGGAGAAATAGACCAGTACTTTGACTGGTATGACATGACTGAGGAAAGAAAATGTAAGTTTGCAAAACTTAAGTTGGTAAGACAAGCTAGGCTCTACTGGGAAAATGTTGAACGATTAGCCAGGCAAAGAGGTGATGTGCCTATAGTAACTTGGAGAGCGATGAAACTTAGGCTTAGGGAAAAATACCTTCCTATGTCCTACCACCAAAGACTCCTAGATCAATGGCAAAGACTTACTCAAGGAAATAGGAGTGTCGCAGAGTACATTGCCAAATTTGATGAGTTTGTAATGAGGTGCAAAGTTGATGAATCTGAGTCGGTGACCCTGTCTAGATTTAGAGCCGGACTGAGGGAAGAAATCTAGAAGGAATTATTCATGAGGGAAGTTCATGATCTAGAATTGGACTATCAGATAGCTAGAGATGCTGAGAGATTTTATAGGAGTCCTGTTTATCATAGACTCGACGCCCCTAAGAATAGTGTACCTAATCAGTAGATAGGACCCATTCAGTCTAGATTCAACCGACCCAATCCTAATGCACCTGTGATCCGAAGAGATGATAAAGGGAAATCACCTGAAGTCCAGAGAAATCCGAATACATGTTTCAAATGTTAGAAGGTAGGTCACTATGCTAGCAACTGTCCAAATCGATCCTTACACATAAGGGAAGTAGAAGAGGAAGCCATAGAACCCCAAGATGAGTGTGAAGAGAAAATATACCAGGCAGATGAGAATTTGGCTGAAGAATATGAAGGTGATGAAGCCGTGGTAGATCATGATCTTTTAGGAGTGGTTAGGTGTATCCTCACCCAAACCAAAGACCAAGAAGACTGACGTAGGACTAGTATCCTACAGACTTTCATCAAGATAGGCGAGAAAGTGTGCAAGGTCATCTTAGATAGTGGTAGCTGTGTCAATGCCATATCCACCAACATAGTCAAAAACCTAGGATTGTCCACTGTACCCCATCCTAATCCATATAAGGTATCCTGGATAGACTCAACCTCTATTCCCATCAAGTCTAGGTTCATAGTTACCATCTAGTTCCAGTCTTACCAAGAGAAAGTTTGGTGCGATGTTCTTCCAAAGGGAGTTAGCAGTATCATTTTAGGACAACCATGGTTATACGATCATGATGTAATACTCTATGGTCGCTCTAATTCATGCTCATTTACTCATAATGGGAAGAAGATTGTAATCCATTCTTCTCCACCTAAGGATCCAATTAAAAGAGGATCTAGCCAATTGAGAGATAAGACATAAGGGATAAATGTGATCACTGCTAAAGAATTGGAGCAAGAGATTAGCAATGGTTCACCTGTTTGGGTTTTGACAACTAAGGAACATCAAGAGCCCTCCCCAAAAGAACAACCTCAGGAAGTCGTTGAAGTGCTATATGAGTTTAAGGATGTTTTCCCCAATGAGTTACCCGACCAACTCCCACCCCTTAGGGACATCCAACATGCAATAGACTTAGTCCCTGGAGCGACCTTACCAAACCTTCCCCATTATAGAATGAACCCTACCGAAAATCAAGAATTGCAACGACAAGTAGGAGAACTTCTTAGGAAAGGATTCATTAGGGAGAGTTTAAGCCCATGCACAGTCCCAGCCTTACTCACCCCTAAGAAAGATGGCACGTGGAGGATGTGTGTCGATAGTCATGCCATAAATAAGATCACGGTGAAATATAGGTTTCCCATCCCCAGATTGGATGACATGCTAGATATGATGGCCGGTGCGACGATATTTTCTAAGATTGACCTGAAGTGCGGCTATCACCATGTTAGGATTAGACCAGGGGATGAATGGAAGACTGCCTTTAAGACTAAAGATGGGTTATTTGAATGGGTAGTCATGCCTTTTGGACTATAAAATGCCCCTAGCATCTTTATGAGAATCATGAACCAGGTCCTACAATCCTTTATCGGAAAGTTTGTCATTGTGTATTTTGATGACATCCTTATCTATAGTAGGACTAGAGAGGATCATTTGAACCATCTGAAGCAAGTATGTTTGGTACTTAGGAAGGATAATCTCTATGCCAATTTAAAGAAATGTGATTTTATGACTACTAGAGTTATCTTTCCAGGATTTGTTGTAACCCCTGAAGGAGTATCTGCTGACCCTGAGAAGATTAGAGCAATTATAGACTGGCCAACACCCAATAATATTCATGAAGTAAGAAGTTTTCATGGCCTCGCTACATTTTACAGAAGATTTATTAGAGGGTTTAGTACCATTGTTGCTCCTATTATGGATTGCATTAGGAAAGGCAATTTTAAATGGACAAAAGCTGCTGATAAGGCCTTCCTAAACATTAAGGAAAGGATGACACAAGCACCGATCTTAAGATTACCCAGTTTTTCTAAGATTTTTGAGGTAGCTTGTGATGCCTCTGGAGTAGGAATTGGAGTCTTAAGTCAAGAAAATCATCCAGTGGCATTTTTTAGTGAAAAGCTGAATGAGGCTAGGATGAAATACTCAACCTATGACAAGGAGATATATGCGGTAGTTCAGGCTTTGAAATACTGGAGACACTATCTGCTACCACAAGAGTTTGTCTTATTCTCGGATCATGAAGCCCTTAGGTTTCTTAGCTCCCAGAAAAAGTTGAACCCTAGGCATGCCAAGTGGGTAGAGTTCATCCAAGCCTATATCTTCGTCCTAAAGCACCGTGCGGGAACTGAGAATAAGGTTGCTGATGCCTTAAGTCGTAGAGCGTTGTGCTTAAATTCAGTCAGCACTAAAGTTATAGGTTTTGAAAGACTTAAGGAGGAATATGAAACCTGTCTGGATTTTGGTGAGATCTATCAAGCTTTACATCTAGGACCATCTAGCAATCATAGTGATTATACCCTTCTAGATGGTTATCTTTTTAGAGAAAACAGGCTCTGTGTTCCAAGAACCTTCTTAAGGGATTTTCTAGTTTAGGAGACACATGCTGGAGGTTTGGCTAGCCATTTTGGGCGAAACAAGACTATCTTAGCTGTTGAGGAACAATTCTACTGGCCACGCCATAAGAGACAGGTAACAAACCTTGTAAGCCGATGTAGGACATGTGCAATTGCAAAACAACAAGAACAAAATACCGGGTTATACACTCCTTTACCTGTACCTGAGTGTCCATGGCAGGATCTTAGCATAGACTTTGTTCTAGGGTTACCCAAGTCCATTAGAAAACATGATTCAATATTTGTAATGGTCGACCGATTTTCAAAGATGGCCCATTTCATACCCTGCTCTCAAACTTCTGATGCCTCTAGGGTAGCCAAGCTCTTTCTTGATCAAGTAGGCTACACGAGTTACCCAAAACCATTATTTCTAATAGGGATGTCCGTTTTACAAGTTACTTCTAGAAAACCCTTTGGCACCTATTAGGAACCAGACTGAAATTTTCAATTGCCTATCACCCCCAAATTGATGGATAGACCAAAGTTGTGAATAGAAGTCTAGGAAATTTGTTGAGATATCTAGTGGGAGAAAGTCTAGGAAACTGGGAATTGTTATTGCCTCGTGTTGAGTTCGCATATAACAGTTCGGTCAATCGATCTACGGGTAATAGTACATTTGAAATAGTCCATGGTTACAAGCCTAGGAAGCCTTTAGATCTGAGCCCACTAATCCATAAATGCATGAGTTTCTGAGTCTGCTGAGTCCTATGCACAGCATATTAAGGATTTGCATCATGAAATAAACAAGAAAATTCACTTGAGCAATGAATCCTATGAACATAGGACTAATTCACGAAAGAGAGTCAAGGAATTCTATGAGGGGGATCATGTAATGATTAAACTCAACCTTGAAAGATTCCCATCTGGGACTTTCAAGAAACTACATGCCCACGGTGCAGGCCCTTTTAAAGTCCTAAAGAAGATTGGATCTAATGCTTATATGTTAGAACTACCTTCTGACCTAGGTATCAACCCGACCTTCAATATTTCAGACTTGATAGAATATAAGGAACCCATGATGATACCTAGTGAGCCTTTTGGGCCTGACCATATTTTTGAGAGTGAACCTGTACCCGAGTGTCCACCAATAACCATTCCTCAAAAGTGAGAGAAAATTGAACAAATCCTGGATGATAAGATTGTCACCACCAGAAATAATGATTACTATCGATATTTGGTCCATTGGCAAGGGAGACCAGAATCTGACAACTCTTGGATCACTAGAGAGGACCTGCAATGACTGGACCTGGATTTATTTGAACAGTATCAAAGCCAGGTTGGACCATACACGACAAGGTCGAGTTCTCGCCACCCGAGAGATTTGGTGCGGACACCAGTAAAGAACTTCAATCATTATGGATTGACTCATAAAGCAGCACACTCAGCCTCCTCAACATGCCAATCCGATTTGAGCACCGGAGAGTATTTTTGCTACTTAGAATAATTACTAGAGGGAATCTACTTATTTGGAATAAGTCCAGTTATCCAGGATAAAGCAAGTCATTGGAATAAACAAATCCTCATCCTAGTTGGAAAGCCACGTCATCACCAACTCACTTAGCCACATCATCACCATGTGGTGCCATGAAGAAGGCCAACAATTTTCAAATGTCATTTCAAGTGGGTGACCAAGGTTAATTCAATTTGGCCGGCCAACCCCCTTCCATATTTCATGTAACAAGTTTCCCCAATATCCTTCAAACTTCCTTGTATCTCCCCTTGATTTGTGGATTTTCAAAAGGGATTGAAAGGCTATTAAAAGACCTCTTCATCTCCCATTATAAGGGGACGCCTATTTTTTTGATGAGGAAATGAAATGAATTTGCATTTGTTTGTGAAGAATGTTTGTAGTTTTTTAAGTGCTTCTTCTTTGTGCGTGTGACATCTCCATCTCAAGCCAACAAGTTTCAGCATCAAGCCTTCGCCATCCAAGGATTCATCCCTCCATCAAAGATCATTTGTCTCCTTGATTTCTTGCCTCTTAACTTTGTTTTGATGTCTTTTCAAATTAGTCCAAACCTAATCCATTCTCTGTGCAGGGTCCTTCTATGATTCGGAGTCCAAGAGGAGGTCACTTGCCATAAGATCAATTACGACTGGAATCTGCTTCTTTGGAATACTAATCTTTACTTCAAGGGTTAGTTCATTTGAGTGTTTCAACGGAACTACATCAACAAGAGAGTGATCATCATGGGTAATGAATACATCCTAATATCTTAAGTCTAAATTATTGAAGGTATTCTCCTAGGTTTAAGATTCATAATCATTTAATCCTAATCTTCCCTAAGACTAATTAGCTACATCGTGGCATAGATTTAATGTTTCATGTTCTTTCCATAGTTGCACCTTAGTACTCTTTATCTATGATATTAGTGAATGTTAATATGTTTCATTGCTCAAATATTTCAATCCATTAACTAGATTGCATCTTCATCATCATGCCGCATCAAGGGTCATCATGCATGTATGATGCATTGGATTTCAAAAATTTGTATAAAGAAAAACCCTTATTGGCTAGAAACCCTAATCCCAAGATCCCCTACTTCATATACAGCTAATATATTACTAATATGGTTCATGAAAAATACCTGGAATGCTGTTTTCCACTCCTTTATACTAGGCTCACAAGTGCAAGCCCTCCAATGGTGATCCACATAGGAATTAATCCAAGAAAGAACTCCTACTTCAGTTGCATACTTGACTAGGACTCTTCTTGACAGCCTTTTGGACTTTGACTTTTGTAGGACACCCTACCCTCTTGTAGGGCATTCTGAATGCTCTCCAAAGCCACTCTTGGATTTGGGATTGCATTCCTTTAGGATATTCTAGACTTATGTCTTAAATCCTAAAACTTGTCCTAGAAAAAACAACTTAGTCTTAAGGAGACAAGGTTTGTCTTAAAGGAGGAAGGAGGGAGAGAGAGAGGCTTAGAATAATACTTCGGTGGAAATCTGATATCTCTTTTAAAACTCATCCCACCACCCCCTATTTATAGATTCATGAGGGGGATGTGATAAGCCCAATCACCAAATTATCATATATGTGTTTTCAAGACCGAAGAGAAGTTATCTGGCTTGAAAACACATATATGATATGTAACATCATGAATCAAGAGCCATATCTGCATCCCCTCCGTTCCAGATTTAATCCACACTTGCCACATGGAAAATACCGGTCCCAAGGAAGCCAAGAGGCATCATTTCAGTCCCAAAATGTCGGAGAGAATGAAGAGTCCTGACAGCAAAAGGACACTGCTTCAGAACCATGAGCCACATGAAGAGTTGCGACTCTTCATGCGCACGCACACTTCATCCAACTTCCATGCCAAATTCAAATATCTTGACTGGTCAAATAAATCCAAATGAGGCATGGGATGTGATCCAAGAGGAGTCCAGATGAAATCAGCAAGGGAATTTCATCTGCAGAAGGACTCTTGGTCCTTCTACACCCTCTCCTCCTTGGTGCGTTCAATATTACACCCAAGAGTCCATACCGACTTGGACTCTAGTCCAAGTGGCATTACATATCTTAAACTAGTTAGATAAAATCTAACATAGGCTTTCCCAATTAAGACATGTCCTGATCTAAGTCTCATTTACATTGATTGATCAAAATAGCAAGCAACTGGACCCAAATCAACTTGGGTTTGGAATTAGGTTAGCCTACACATGCTAGTATGCAATCTAGCTAACCAATTAGAATCCCATGATCCTAATTAAATTATGAGTGACTTCCTTGGTCAACTCCCTAATGTGTGTGGCCCTTTGGGTTCCATATCTAGCCAGCAGTAGATTGAGGTTTAAGCCGATTCTAACCAATCGAACCTAATCGACCTAATTAGGTCAAATTGAGCTGACCTAAATTGCCAATTTGATCTATCCATTGAATTGACTCATGAAACCAATCCAATTGGTTCATGAATACCTATAAGATTTGATTGACATCTGGCAATGTGTCATGCCTACCCGGAAGATGAGAAAATTTATGAAAAGTATGAAAATACCCTTCAGTAGAAAGTTATCGTGCAATTCAATCTTTTGATCTCCCATTATCCCGATTAAGTGATGGGTATAGGTAAATGTCAAACCCTAGCACTTAGTCATGTCAAAAATCTATTCGATAATGAAGACTCAGTTGATGACTAATTAGAAACCACTTCTAATCTCATCCTGCTTTGATCAAAGACTCCTTGAGTCATCAATCGAAAAAATCACTTGGGAAAACAATTTCTCTTACTAGGAATGATCGATTTCTTGTCAGTCCACTCATATCCTTCATACACTTTCCACCATATCCGAGAACACCCCATACATGACTTAATGTCACGAATGAATATGAACCAAAACATGACTTAGTGTGCACAAGGAAACATGGTGACCTCAGGTCTAAAGATCACATGCTCAACTCCTACTTTGAGATCTATCTTTTGACAAGTAGTAAGACTTCCATAAGATAGTCCCGGTGTGGATTAATTCAGTGAACTCATATCCTAATGAGCACCCTTATCCTTGTATTAGTGTCTCTACATAAGTGGCTGTGAGACCAACCACCCTCTTAACAGAGCATAAATAGGATAAGCTTTTCTTTCTGGACTTATCGATCCCCAATCGATGATCCATCGACTAGGAATATTTTAGGTTAGGGTTTAAAGAACTTAGGTCTCACTGTCATGATTTTCATCATAACCCTAATTCCATTTGCCATAACCTATGGGGTTCATCATAATCTTTAAGACATAGCAATATGATGAAATAATATGCCTTTATTAATATATTAAATATCATATAGGAGTAAGAAGATTATAAAAATGCCCTTACATAAGATTGGCTTTTAGGGCACTTTCCTTTCATGTGGGTCCCGCGATGGGTGACATCCCGCCGCCATCTCCCAACTATGAGTGAGGCCATGGTTTTTGTCTTTGACGGTGATGCAGGGCTTTCTCCTGTAGGACTGTGATATAGTTTTCATATTGCAAATGTAGTGGGGAAGAGAGTTACCTGTTAGGCTTGCGTGAGATGATGGAAGCCCCCACGTGCAGGGGAATGCCTGGGTTTCCCTCTCTTTCTTTGGGTGGGCTCCTATGAGGGAGCTCTCATATTCCCCACTTGCCTCCCTTGGGGGATGGCTTCAGAAGCCACCCCCTTGCAGTTGGAGAGGTTGGATCCTCAGCCTTGACTGGGATCCCCTCAGTTCCTGAGTCGTTTGCCGCTCGGCCTGCCCCCCTTCCTGGCATGCCAATCTGTTGCCACCTGGATCATTGTGGCCTATAGCTCTGGTGCATCGCAATCGCGTTGGGTGCCTCCTCCTCCCGTTGGGAGTGCTCTCCCCCTCTGGGGTTGTCGACTCTTCAGCCTGCTCAGCCTGCAAAATAGTGGAGACCCGGGCCGAGGTTTTTCGTGAGGACATTCCGATGATCAAGTCAGTGGGACGATGAGGGAAATAGAACCCTTATGGCAGAGAGCTTTGGGGACTCCCTCGCTCCAGGGGTTGACATGATAGAAATGTTAATATGGAAAAAGAGAAAGACCGAATGGAAAGCGGGGAGCGGGGAGGTTCTCTAGTCGGCCTCGTGGCCACTGGGCTTGCAGTTGCTTAGTTGCTTCTCTCCCCCCGCTCCTCTCGCTTGGTCTCTGCTTACCTTATTTACCTCTCTTACCTTCGGACCTCCGAACCTCCAGACCTCTTCCCTGTTGCGGGTGTTGTTTTGCTTATAAGAGGCGGGCGCTGGGCCACTGAGCCCCCTGCCATGGTGGGATCGTTTTCTTTTTGGAGGGACCATCTCGATGTTGCAAGGCCTGTGGTTTTGACAGGATTCTTCTTTCGGGGGAACTTTGAGTTTTGTGCCATATAGATCAGCATCCCCCCAGTCGTATGGTTGTGGACGTGGTGGCGTATTACTTGGCCTTGGGTTTGACATGGCTGGCCTTGTTCAGAGAATGTGGGCGGCATGTTGCAGAACTGGCATTGGTGGTAGGGCGTATGCCACTTCTCGGGGATCGCAGGTGGACAGGGACCTCCATGCCATGGTTTAAATTCTTGCTGACCTTTCCCTCCTCCACTACTGGTAGGAATTCTAGCTTTTGCATGGCTTGAAAGGACCTTTCGAAGGGGTCCACCTTCGACAGCATGAGCTCGACCCTAGTCGAGAGCTGACCTCAGATGGAGGGCTCATACATGAGCTCGACCCTGACTAGGAGCTGACCATGGACAGGGGGCTCGCTTTTTGAACTCTGTCTCTATCGGGAGAGCCGACTCTATGAGCTCTGCCTCGACCAGGATGATGCGGCATGGTGAGGTGGTCTTCTAATTTCAAGATGACATGTGGCGCCAAGTGGTCCTAGTTGATGGTCCTTTTCTCTAGCTTGGTGGTGTATCTTTTCTTCTTCATGGGGTCAAATTCTGGGGTCCAGAATTTGAGTCTTGTTGCTGGCTTTCATGGCTTTAAGACTTGAATAGACTTCACTCAACTGAACTAGACTTAACTCAACTGAATTAAACTCAACTGACCTAGACTTTAAAACTTGAAATGGACTTACAGGAAATGAAATTTTAAAAGTAATTACAGGACTTAATAAACACTCTTGATTTAAAACTCAAAATTAATTACAGGACTCTTAAAAAGGAAATGACTCCTGAAAAGGAAATAAAACATTTTTGATCTAAAGGATACAAGGTAACCTAATTATCTTCGATCCAAATTGGGATAAGGCCAACCTTGTTGGAGTGAAGTTTCTTTCGATTTCTGGTGTCCACACCAATTCTCCTGGGGTGGGCAGAACTTGACCCAGTCGAGTATGGTTCAGTTTTGCCCCGGTAATGCTTGAACAAGTCTGGGTTAAGTCTTTGCAGGTCCTCTCGAGTAATCCAAGAGTTGTCAGACTCAGGTCGACCTTGCCATTGAACTAGGTATCGCTGATAGTCCTTATTCCTGGTAGCAATAGTCTTGTCATCCAGGATTCTCTCAATCCTCTCTCTCCACTCAGGTAGGGTTGGTGGTGGACACTCGAGAATATGTTCACTCTCAATGAATGTTTCTGGCCCAAAAGGCTCACTAGGTATTAGTACTGGTTCTTTGTATTCTACTAGGTCTGAAACATTAAAGGTTGTACTGATACCCATATCAGGTGGAAGTTCCAAAACATATGCATTAGGCCCTATTTTCTTTAAGATCTTGAAAGGTCCCGCTCCGCAGGCATGCAGCTTCTTTATGGTTCCAGAGGGGAACCGTTCAGGGTTGAGCCTAATCATCGCTAATCCCCTTCACAGAATTCTTTAGCCCTCTTATGTGAGTCAGCTAAGTGTTTGTAAGTTTCATTGCTCAGGTTGATCTTATTACTGATTTTTTTATGCAGATTTGTGACATGCTGTGCAAAAGACTCAGCAGACTCAGAGACTCGTGTGTGAATAGGTAGTGGGATTAGATCTAAAGGCTTCCTAGGCTTGTAACCATGGACTATCTCAAAGGGACTTTCGCCCGTAGATCTATTGACCGAACTGTTGTAAGTGAACTCAGCACGTGGCAATAACAAATCCCAGTTCCCTAGACTTTCTCCCACTAGGCATCTCAGCAAGTTTCCTAGACTTCTATTTACAACCTTGGTTTGTCCATCAGTCTGGGAATGGTAGGCTGTGGAGAATTTCAGTCTAGTTCCTAATAGGTGCCAAAGGGTTTTCCAGAAGTAACTTGTGAAGCAGACATCCCTATCAGAAACTATGATTTTTGGTAACCCGTGGGGTCTGACTACTTGATCAAGAAAGAGTTTGGCTATCCTAGAGGCATCGGAAGTTTGGGAGCAAGGTATGAATCAAAAGAAGGTTGGAAAGCTCATCAAGGTAAGTCCACAATCATTAGCCCCTATTGTCTAGATCTTCTTCCTTCTTAGTTTAGGATTGTGTCTAATCAAGTAAAAGTCCCATTTCTTATAATCCTTAAGTCTTATTATGATGAGTACAATGCTAGTGTAATTAGGTTTCATTGCTTTTCAAACCATATTCAAAACATTAATCATATGCTTGCCGCTTCACGGGAGCTGGCATCAGATGGGGGGCTCGCTCCTCGACCTCGTCCTTGGCTGGGAACTGACCTCGGTATAGGGCTTGCTCACAAGCTCGACCCCGACTGGGAGCTGACCCATGTTTTCCTCTAGGGACTGCACCCAGGTGGCAGCCCCCACCTGCATGGCTGTTGGCTGGCGACTGTGTAGACTCCATGTCAACAAATGTTGCAACATCAAATACAAAAAACTTTCAATGAAAGTAAGTATCTCTTTGAAGCGCTTTTAGAGTTGTTGTAGATGCTTGTCCTCAAGTTGTTGAAGCCTTGAATATAGCTTGAATGGTTGAACTTGAATGCTCTTGAATGCTTTGAAAGCTTGAAGGCTTAACTTTACTTGAAAGTAGATGAACTCTTGATGAATGTTTAATGTAAAATCATTTGTGTTATCCCTCTTCAATTAAAATCACCTTAAATACCTTTTTGAAACATAAATGGCAGTTTATGATCATTGGAGAGGTGAACTAGCCATTGAAAGGCGAAAAGGAAAAGTTTTGTGTCTGAAAAAACTAGCCATTACTGTACATCAGAACTTCAAGTGTCGACACTTCAGGTCATGAGTCGACACTTGAGTCAACACTTGGCTTCCATGAGTTGACACTTAGTTAAAAAGATATTCTTTGAAGATCTCTAGAAATTTCAGGTGAGTCAACACTTCATCCAGTGAGTCAACACATGAGTCAACACTTGGCTTTCATGAGTCGACACTTGAGGGAAGTCTTGAAATTCACCATATTTTATATAATTTTTTTCTCAGGCTTTGAGTTGATCCATGAGTCAATACATGAGTTGACAATTCATCTGCATGAGTCAACACTTCAAGCGTGCCATCTAAAGCTTCTTCTATGTATCGGCTTGAGTCGACACTTCACTTTCATGAGTCGACACTTGCATTGTGAGTCAATACCTTGAGTCGACACTTGCTGAAACTTTCTAAAATTCAACCAAAACTTTGTTGAATCTTCTTTAAACTTAACTTTTAAGTCTTTTCAAGCCATCCTTATATACTTAAGTCCATTAATCTTGAATGTTTCATCTATAAAGAGGGCTTCCCCAACTCTTTGATAAGCAATCCAATTTACTAACCAAATAGTACCTTTCTGATGAAACACACTTCAACAATCAGTTAGTACTTAAATATACTTAAGTATTTTGTTAATCAACAAAATCAATACAGGAGTCAACAATCTCTTTCTTTTTGATGATGACAAAACCTTTAAGTATAAGCATATAAAAAGCTTAAAAGATTTTCAATAGGTATAAAGCCTTGTGCAATAAGTATCAGAGCAAATGATAAACAGAAGCTAGAGTCTAAAATAGACCATTAAGAACTAAGACTTATTTGCATTGTATTAGAGCTATACATAGAAAGATATCAGAGCTAAGATTACATGTACCATGATACTCAAAGGTGTATCAAAGCTAAAGCATATTTTAAAGATAAGAATTTTAGCATGGAAAATATCTGAGTGAAAACAACAAGAAAATCTTCTATACTTGAAATATGTGCCAAAAAAAAGATAGTATCACATCATAAGGAGTGTTAAGATATGACAATAGAGCAAAAGTGTCAGAACAAGAGGTTGAAGGCTAAAAAAAAAAATGACTTTCAAAGAGATTTCAAGAAATTGCATCTTTAGAAAAAAAAGATTTCTTTTTCACTCCCAATTTATGTTTCCATAAAACCATTTTAAATAATACCATTGTCTTATTTCTACCATCATTATCTTATTTGTCTTCCTTTTTGTCATCATTAAAAAAGGTGGGAAGAAAAAAAGATAGATTTCATAGAATTTAGGTAAGAAAGCAGAAGAGTTCATGATACCATTAGAGTATGAAAGAATTAATATATATATAAATTTCAAAATTTGGTACATCAATTTTGATATAAATAGATAAATAAACAAGCAAACATAGATATAAACAAAAAGTGCGGAAATGTAAACTAGCTAATTTAGAGACCACCCTAAATGTTGACCCCTAGAATGATTTTGATGATAACCAAATATTGGAGCATGCATTTAATTACTGACTATCTTTCAAGTGCTCTCAAAGTTTTTGTAGGATGTTTTCATTGAACAACCTTGCTTCCTACAACATTATAGAATGTTAAGTTAATTTTTGTTGAAATACAATGTAAAGAAGAGCCCAAAGAAAAATCAATCATGTTTTCATAAAAAAGGGCCACTTCTATGTAATTTTTTAGTTTAATCTTCTCAATATCAGTATTTGAAGAAGTTGGAAAGTTTTTGAGCTATTTTGAAGTGACTGGAAGAAGTCTGAAGAAATTTGAATATTAAAGGAACTAAGTCTCAAGAGCCAACTCAAGACTGGCGAGCTAACTCGAAGTTTGGCATGGTAAGAGTTTTCTGGCATGCAGACATTCAAGCTGACTCGAGTCAGAAGAGCTGACTCGGGCAGAGTTCAATTCTGAAGTTCTGAGAATTCAAGCCGACTCGACCAGAGTGAAGATTTCCTAAGACTAACAACCGAGCCGACTTGAGTATTGAGGAGCTGACTCTTCCGGAGTGCTGAAAAACTCAGTTCTGAAGAACCAGCCAGGTGAGCTGACTCAAAGCAGAAGAGCCGACTTGACAAGAGTGTCACTTTATCCTAACTGAGAATCCAAGTCGACTCGAAGTAGAAGAGCTAACTCGACCAGAGAAAAGTTCTGACATACCTAAGGATCCGAGCCGACTCGAGCTATCCGAGCCGACTCGAGTGATTGTTTCAGGTTAGTAACGGCTAATTACAGAACTCTTATTTTGAATCCAAAACGGTCTCCAACAGTCATATTTTGATTCCCAAAATCTACAATTGCAAAAACCACTTGAAATCAGTTGGAGAGAAGTATTTATAAGTGATATGAACCACTTTTGGAAAGTTAATGAAAAAAGAATAAGAGATTAAAGAGCTTTCACTGAATATTCAAAAGAACATACTAGAGAGCATTCAAAGAAAGTACTCAAGACTTCACCAACTCTTATCAGAATCTTAAGGCATTCATTGAGGAAGTTAAGAAGCCTTGAAGAGCATTCAAAGTGCAATCAAGAAGGCTTTTTAAGTACTGCAATTGCAACCATCCGACAACTTTGATTTGTCATATTGTTGCTTTATTCTTTTAACTCTTCATTTGAGTTGTTCTAAGTATAGCAAGGGGCTATAACTTGGAGTTTGATAGATTATTGGTGATCCTTAAAAACCAATTGTAGTTGGTTGTTAGTGATCCCGTTCAAAACTAACTTTGTATTGGATTTTTGGTTAGCCTGGGATAAAACCAAGTTTGGGTTTTGGATTGTGTGCTCGTGAAAACAATTCGGCTATATTTCGAGGGTTAATATAGTGAAAATCCTAAGTGGTATCTTAGGTAGTGGATGTAGGAACGAGGTTGCTCCGAACCAATATAAAATTTGCTGTGTTTGTGATTCTGTTTCCTGTTCTTACTTGCTTCCACTGTAGTTAACTTAATTCACAGCACATACCACACTAGAAACTTTAAAAGGAGCACATGAAATAATTTTTTAAATACCCAATTCACCTTCTTCTCTTGGGAAAGCCACCTGGGCAACAACTAGTATCAGAGCAGTATCTCTGAATTTTAATTAGAGTAAAGATTTATGGCAAACCCTATGAGTACCTCTTTGGCTGAAGGCCAATCCACTAATAGACCTCCACTGTTCACAAGGACTAATTATAATTACTGGAAGCTCGAATAAAAATATATATTCAAGCTGTGGACTTTCAATTATGGAAGGTCATTCTTAAGGGACCTCAAGTACCCATGATAAAAGTTGATGGCGTGGATGTCCCAAAACTTGAAGAGAAATGGGATGAACACGACATGAAAATGAGTGAGCTGAATGCTAAAGCTATAAACTTATTATGTTGTGCTTTGGATGCCAATGAGTTTAATCAAATTTCTACTTGCACATCAACAAAAAAAATTTGGGATAAACTCGAGGTAACCCATGAAGGAACTTTCCAAGTGAAAACCTCAAAAATTAATCTTCTTGTACATAATTATGAATTGTTCAAGATGGAACCCAATGAGACTATTTCTACCATGTTCTCATATTTTACAGATATTATTAACGGTTTAAAGAGTCTTGGCAGGACTTCTTCTAATACAGATCTTGTGCAAAAGATTTAAGATCACTTCCAGATAAGTGGGACCCAAAGTGACTGCCATCTAGGAAGTAAATGATTTAAATACTCGATTATTGGATGAGCTATTAGGATCCCTGATTACTCATGAGCTAGCTATGCAGCATAGAAGTGAAGATGACCTAAAAAAGAAAAAGTCAATTGCCTTCAAAGCTGCTGCAGAAATGAAGAAACAAGAAGAAATTGATGATGAAAGTCCCTCTTCCAAAGATGATCCTGATGATGAAGACATTGCACTTGTAGTGAGGAGATTTAGTAAGTTTATGGCAAGAAAAGGGAAGATATTGGAGAAAATTCCATAGAAAAGGAGAATATAGCAAGGACAAAGAAAAGAAAAAAGAAAATGATACAGAGCAACAACCCATTTGCTATGAATGCAAGAAACCTGGGCATTTTAGATCAGTCTGTCCGAATTTAAAGCAATCTTTCTAAAAGAAGAAGAAAAAAGCTATGGTTGTGACTTGAAGTGATAGTGAGGAGTCTACTTCAAATGAAGAAGAAGAGACCACAAAAACTACAAATATATGCCTAATGGGTCTTGAAGATGAGTTAATGTTCCATGATCCTCATGAAGAATTTACTTTTGAAGAGATAAATAATGCATTTCATGAATTGTTGGCTAAATATAAAAAGGCTGGTTCGAAAATAAAATCTTTGAAAAATAGTAATGATATTTTGATAAAAGAAAAAGAAGAGATTTCAAAAAAGAATAAGAATTTACAAAAAGAATTGAACACCTTTTCTAAAAAATATAGTGCTCTCAAAATTGAAAAGAATGATTTCCTTGAGAAAAATAAGGTTTTGCATGAAGAAAATGTTGGCTTGCAAAAAGAAGTTGAAAAACTTAAACCCTTGGTTGAAAAGCTAACATTGAGTTCAAATAAACATGAATTGATTTTGAAAGATCAAAGTGACTCAAGTAATAAAGCTGGAATTAGTTATAATTTTTTGCAAACAAATAGAATTTCAGTTACAAAGTTTATACCTTCAAAAGCTTATGTTCCTAAGTTTTCAAATCAAAGGTCTTTTGTTTCAAATGCTTCTACATCTACATCTAGAGCTTCAATTTTTGTAACTTTGAAAAATTCAAGAATTATTTGTTATGCATGCAATGGGGTTGGTCACAAGTCATTTCAATGCAAGTTCAAAAGAAATGTTAAAAGTAAGAATAGAAAGATTTGGATTTTCAATGGAACCACTTCTACTAACCTGCAAGGACCCAAGAAAGCTTGGGTACTTAAAAGAACTCCATAATTATTTTGCAAGAATGTCTTGCAGCCTAGAACATAAAGAAAAGATGGTATTTGGACAGTGACTGTTCAAGACATATGACGGGTGACAAGGATCAATTCATCATCCTAGAGATGAAGGATGGAGGAATGGTCACATTTGGTGATAATGGCAAATGAAAAATAATTGGCATTGATAAGATCAGAAAAACCCTTCTACATTCATTGAAAATGTATTGCTAGTTGACAAATTGAAGTACAATTTGCTAAGTATTAGTCAATTATGTGATAGAGACTTCAAGGTTGTCTTTGAATCATCTATGTGTATTGTAACTAACTCACTTGATTCTAGCACCATTCTCATTGGTCATAGACTTGGAAACATATATGTGATAGATTTGAATGATCTAACCATGTCTAGTAGTACAAGTCTTATGGCAATGAATATTAAAACCAAGGAGTCTAGCTTACTTTGGCATAGAAGATTAGGTTATGCTAGCATGCATACAATTGCAAAGTTAATTTCCAAAGATCTAGTTAGAGGTTTACCTAAATTCAAAATTGATTTTGAACATGTTTGTGATGCTTGTCAACTAAGTAAACAACTAGGGAGAGTTTTAAATCAAAAAATATGGTTTCAACTTCTAGACCACTTGAGCAACTGCACATGGATCTATTTGGACCAACTAGGACTACTAGCCTAGGTGGTATGAAATATGGACTCGTGATAGTAGATGATTTTTTGAGATTTACTTGGATTTTATTCATTATACACAAAGATGAAGCATTTAAAGTTTTTCAAAAACTTCATAAGAAAGTTTCAAATCAGAAAAATCTTTCAGTTATTTCAATAAGAAGTGATCATGGCACAGAATTTAAAAATCAATATTTTGATAATTATTGCACTGAGCACGGCAATGATCACAACTTCTCCGCTCCTAGAACACCATAGCAAAATGGTGTTGTAGAGAGGAAGAATAGGACTTTGGAAGTGATGGCCCGAACAATGTTATGTGAAGGCAATCTTCCAAGGTACTTTTGGGCAGAAGTGGTGAACACTGCTTGCTACATTTTAAATTATGTTTTGATTAGACCGATTTTGAAAAAAATCCCCTATAAACTTTGGAATGACAAAAAGCCTAGTATTCATTACTTTCATGTTTTTGGTTGTAAATGCTTTGTGTTAAACAATGGAAAGGATAACTTAGAAAAGTTTGATACTAAATCTGATGAAGCTATCTTTCTTGGTTATTCAATCAATAGCAAAGTTTATAGAGTGTTTAATAAAAGAACATTGATAGTAGAAGAATCTGTTTATGTTATGTTTGATGAATCTAAATTTTCACCTCTTAGAAAAGAAGAGTGTATAGATAACGATTCAGGTACACTTGATAAAGAAATGGAGGATATGAGCTTAAAGAACAAACCAACTCAAGAAGGAGAAGAAATAGTAAGTAAAGATCATGATGATCTACCAAAAGAATGGAGGTATGTAACTTCATATCCTAGAGATTTAATTATTGGTGATCCTTCTCAAGGTGTTAGGACTGGTCTTCACTTAGAGATGCACATGACTATCTAGCTTTTGTCTCACAAGTAGAGCCACATAGTATAGAAGAGGCTGGAAATGATCCTAATTGGATGATGGCCATGCATGATAAACTTAATCAATTTGAAAGAAATAATATACGGACCTTAGTAAATTGACCCTCAGACCATCCAGTAATAGGAAACAAATGGATTTATAGGAATAAGCTAGATGAACAAGAAAAAATAATTAGAAATAAAGCAATATTAGTGGTAAAAGGTTATAATCAAAAAGAAGGAATAGATTTTGATGAGACCTATGTACCTGTAGCAAGACTAGAAGTCATTAGATTATTACTTGCATTTGCTTACTACATGAATTTCAAACTATTTCAAATGGATGTAAAGAGTGTATTTTCGAATGGTTTTATATATAAAGAAGTTTTTGTAGAACAACCACTAGGTTTTGAAAGTCATACTTTTCCAAATTATATTTTCAAACTCAATAAAGCATTGTATGGATTGAAACAAGCACCTAGAGCCTGGTATGATAGATTAAGCAAATTTTTACTTGAAAAAGATTTTGTTAAAGGTAATATAGATACAACTTTATTTATCAAAAATAAAAAGATTGATATATTAGTTATATAGATTTATGTAGATGACATTATTTTTGGTGCAACTAATGAGAATCTTTGTAAAGAATTTACTAAGTTAATGTAGGGTCAATTTGAAATGAGCTTAATTGGTAAACTGACCTACTTTCTTGGACTCCAAATTAAGCAAACAAAGGAAGGAAATTTTATCAACCAAGCAAGTATATCAAAGAAATTATTAAGAAGTTTGGTATGGAGTCATCCAAAGAAATGAGCATACCCATGAGCCCTACATGCAGATTAGACAAAGATGAAGATGGCAACAACATTGATCAAAAGCTTTATGGAAATATGATCGGATCACTATTGTACTTAACTGCTAGTAGGCTTGATATCTTGTTTCGTATATGCATATGTGATAGATTCCAATCTAATCCTAAAGAATCTTATTTGATTGTGGTTCAAAGAATCATAAAATATCTTAAAGGAACAAGTAATCTTGGTCTATGGTATTCTAAGCAATCTTCATTAAATTTAATTGGCATTTCTGATGCTGATTATGGCAGATGTAAAATTGATAGAAAGAGCACTAATAGCACTTGTTAGTTTCTAGGGTTGAACTTAATTTCATGGCTCTGTAAGAAATAAAACTTCGTAGCACTATCTACTACTGAGACAAAGTATGTAGCTGTAGGGAGTTGTTTTGCATAAGTGTTATGGATTAAGCAACAACTAGAAGACTTTGGTGTTATACAGTCTAAAATTCTTATCAAATATGATAACACAAGTGCTATCAATCTTACAAAAAATCCTATTCAACATTCAAGAATAAAGCATATTGAAATTATGCATCACTTCATTAGAGATCATGTACAAAATGGAGATATTGAACTTGAATTCATTCCAACTGAAAACCAACTTGCTGACATCTTTACTAAGCTACTAAATGAACAAAGATTTGAAATGATTAAAAGTGAATTAGGTTTCTATGATCCTTTTTTGATTTTGTGACCTAATTTCTTCTAAAATTAAGAAAAATTATCTTGAAGACCTCCAACATCAATTTATGGACAATAACCACCTTATCTAGAGTGCTACTATCCTTAGGAATCATTTTGGTAAGTTTTTAGAGCCTTTTCGAGCATTTTTACTCGAGCCGACACGAACAGACATGCCTTTGGCCGAGTCGACTCGATTGTCAGGTTAGGGCTTTTTATATAAAACCCATAAGACCGATGTAGGGCTAATTTTCAAAGTTGAATCCTAGCCAAACCACCAAAAACCCTTCCAAAAGCTTTGGGACCACTCTCCCTTCCCATTTTTCTTGAATTTCGACATCATTCCCTCTTTGTTTTCTGAATGGCTCCAAAATGGGAAGTGAGGAAGCATCCTCAGGCCATCGACTCGAGTGCTCAAAGTGAAAGAAGAAGTAAAAGAATAAAAGAAGAAGAGTCAGCTCGAAGGCAACAGGAAGAGGAAGTGGAAAATGAGTCACTTTCACCCCCTCGACGGGTAATTTTGATGGCCAATAGACCCGTCATAAGTGGTAGAAGGATTGTATTCTCATTTTTGGATGAATTAGGAGTAAGGATAGGGGGAATGGATTGAAAACCAGGGCTGGATATTTTTCTGTTCTTTAGACACCCCTACTTACCCAAAATTGGTGAAAGCTTTCTTTGAGAATCTTACCCTTGGGGAGTACCATATTGAATCCACAGTAATAGCGATAATACTGATTGTAGATGAAGAAAAATTGAGCAACATTTTACAAATGCTGAATGAGGGTGTAAATCACTTGGTTCTGAAAACAAGCAAAGGGCTTTGAGATTAATATTGGAAAGATTAGATGTGGATACAATCAAAAATGTGCAGGCAAATATGCTCTCGTTGGAAATGAGACTACTGCATAATATTATCAATCGGATTTTCCTTTCTAAGACTGGTCGCTTTGACTAGGTAAGCGAATGGGACCTGGTATTCATGAGACATTTGATTGAGGGGAGGCCCTCAATCTACCTTACATCATGCTTGTGCAGATAAAAGAGGCAGCAAGAAAGGTAAAGGCTTGCTTGCCTTATGGAATGGTCTTCACATTGTTATTTCAGGAGGCTGGACTGGACCTGATAGGAGAGAATGGTAGACCATTATACCACACGGATACCTATTCCATAATATCCCTTCAAAGGATGGGTTACCATCTAGTAGAAGGTGTTTGGTCAAAGAGGATATTTGGGTAGAGGGTTGCAACCTCCTCTGATGATGACGAGGATGAGGAAGATCAGCTAGGGCATCCAGCTGATGATATTGAGACCACTACAACCAGATGAGATGATGGTACACAGGCTGACACTGATGAGAATGGTCAGACATAGAGAGAGCCTGACAGTCCCAGGATACCCTCAGCACCTTCTATTGGACATGCTCCCGGACCTTCTACTTCAGCACCATTAGCTTCATAGGCTTTCATAGCCCAGCAGATGAGACTTCTTTTTGAGACCCTGATGAGCTCATTTACTTCGATATTTGGCAACCTTCATTACAAAGTCGACACTGGTTTATAGGAGATCAAGGCATAGCTGGCACAGTTGACTACAAGGGTGGAGGTAGTGGAGAGCAGACCGCACCCGCAAGAGGACATTCATTCTATTATCAGAGAGCTACATGCGGACTTTGGCAGATTGAGAGGAGCTGCTGATACCTTCAGTGCATAGTAGGTAGCTGAGATGTAGTGCATTCAGAAAGGAGTAGAAGAGCTGAAAACTAAGTTGAGGATAGTTTGGGTCTTCCTATCTAGTTTCGGAGCATCTTCCTCCAGGCAGCCACCAGCACACTCACCTTCTCCACCACTAGCTCAGGCACCAACTTTTGTATCACCTCGATTATTTGATCCCACACCTATCTCTTCATAGCCTACTTTACCATATCCAGTAGAACCTTGTATGCCACCTTCTAATATTAAAGTAGAGCCCACACCCACTAGAGCCGAACCTAAAGCTAGGGCTAAGGCAAAACCTAAAGCTTCTAAGAAACCTATGAGGACTAGACATAGGGATCTTAGATTTAAACCTATGAAAACCAATACCTCATTTATTATTCTAGATATTGGATCTTCCTCTAGTGAGGAAGATGACTAGTTTGTATTTTTGCTTTCTTTTTGATGTGTCTTTTGGATGTCTTGTACTTTCCTTCAATGTAATGAAATGCTATCTTTTATAAATCATTGTGTTGATGATGTGCCTTCTTATTGTTATATCTTACTACTTCCTTGAATGATCTGAATGTTTAGTCTCTTTAATTAACCTAATGAGGGCGAGAAACACCTCATCAGAGTGTTAATGAAGAATTTAAATTGAAATTATTCTATAAGAAAGTGAAATTATGTTATCAATGTTCTCATTCTATTTAAAAAGATAAAGTAATTTGTTTCTAACCACCTTTTTAATTAATGACAAAAAGGGGGAGTAATTGTATGTGCATGGAAAACTTGAAAAATCTTTTGGCAAAATCTATTGAAACTGTGCTTGGTTTGAGTGAAACAGGGGGAGTCATCCCTATTGTTCATAATTTTCTTTATTAACAGCTTTGATACAATCTATTATAATAGCTCTTACATTTTTTTTGATAACCAAGCTCTGATGCATTTTTTATGTCTTGATAATTTTTGCTAAAGCTCTAAAATATTTTGCTCTGATACATTGTGTCTTGATTTTTCTAAACTCTGATACATTGTGTCTCGATATTCTTTAAGCTTTGATACATTCTTGACTTTAACTTATTTTAGGCAAAAGCTGCTTTTGAAAAATAATAACTCTGATACTCATTACACCTAATTCAAAAGATTTGATACTCGATTGTAAACCCTGATACTATCAATACTTTCATGGTACTTGTTGATACACATGAATATATCTTAATTTGAAAGTCATACACAAGTTTTTTTATATACATAAAGTTTTTCCATGTCCAATATTTGTCATCATCAAAAAGGGAGAGATTGTTGACCCCTGGAATGATTTTGATGATAACCAAATATTGGAGCATGCATTTAATTACTAACTATCTTTCAAGTGCTCTCAAAGTTTTTGTAGGATGTTTTCATTGAACAACATTGCTTCCTACAACATTGTAGAATGTCAAGTTAATTTTTGTTGAAATATAACATAAAGAAGAGCCCAAAGAAAAATCAATCATGTTTTGATAAAAAGGGCCACTTCTATGTCATTTTTTAGTTTAATCTTCTCAAGATCAGTATTTGAAGAAGTTGGAATGTTTTTGAGCTATTTTGAAGTCACTGGAAGACGCTAAAGAAATTTTAACATTTGAGGAACTAAATCTCAAGAGTCGACTCAAGACTGGCGAGCCAACTAGAAGTTTAGCATGGCAAGAAGTTTTCTGGCACATAGACTTGGAGCCGACTCGAGTCAAAAGAGCCGACTCGGGCATAGTTCAATTATGAAGTTCTGAGAATTCGAGCTGACTCAACCAAAGTGAAGATTTTTTCAGACTGACAATCGAGCCGACTCGAGTATTGAAGAGCCTACTCTTCCAGAGTGCTAAAAAACTCAATTCTGAAGAACAAGCCAGGCAAGCCAACTCAAAGTAGAAGAGCGGACTCGACCAGAGTGTCGCTTTGACCTAACTGAGATTTCAAGCTGATTCAAAGCAGAAGAGCCGACTCAACCAGAGTAAAGTTCTGACCTACCTAAGGATCCGAGCTGACACGAGTGACTATTTCAAGTTAGTAATGGCTAGTTGCAGAACACTATTTTGAATCCAAAATGGTCTCCAACGGTCATATTTCGAATCCCAATGGTCTACAACAGCTAAAACCACTTGAAATCAGTTGGAGGGAGTATTTATAAGTGATATGAACCACTTTTGGAGAAGTTAATGAAAAAGGAATGAGAGATTAAAGAGCTTTCACTGAACATTCAAAAGAACAGATCATTCAAAGAAAGCACTCAAGACTTCATCAACTCTTATCAAAATCTTGAAGCATTCATTGAGGAAGTTAAAAAGCCTTGAAGAGCATTCAAAGTGCAATCAAGAAGGCTTCTCAAGTACTGCAACTGTAACCATTCGACAACTTCGGTTTGTCATATTGTTGCTTTATTTTTTAAAATCTTCATTTGAGTTGTTCCATATATAGCAAGGGGCTATAACTTGGAGTTTGATAGGTTATTGGTGAGCCTTAAAAACCAAGTGTAGTGGGTTGTTAGAGATCTCATTCAAAACTAACTTTGTATTGGGTTTTTGGTTAGCCAGGGATAAAACCAAGTTTGGATTTTGGATTATGAGCCTGTGAAAACAATCCGGCTGTATTCCAAGGATTAATATAGTGAAAATCCCATGTGGTATCTTGGATAGTGGACGTAAGAACAAGGTTGCTCCGAACCATTATAAAATTTGATGTGTTTGTGATTGTGTTTCCTGTTCTTACTTGCTTCTGAAGTAGTTAACTTAATTCACAGCACATACCACACTAAGTACTTAAAAAAGAGCTTATACTTGCAATAATTTTTTGAATACCCAATTCACTACCCCTCTTGGGTAAACCACCTAGGCAACACTAAGGAGTACTCTCCTCATCAGAGGAGGACCAATCTCAATCGATCTCGTATCTCTAGAAGGTCAGGATCGCGGCCACATCAATCAGAGATCAAAGAGTCTGGTCTGGGTAGGTCTCGATACATTACGATGGCCTCGGCCTCTGTGTCTGACATATGCTCTACCTCTAGCTGGTGCTGAATAGGAAGAGGCTATATCATTAGTAGGAGCAGCACTAACTGAAGCGGCAACAGTATCAGTGGGAAAGGAGGTACGATCAAAGATGGGACCTGAATCAAGATAGTGGAAACCAGAGTGTAAAAGCCTAGTTCCCGAATCAGGGAGGATGTGTGTAAAGAAGTAGAGTGAATCATAGATGTATAAGTAGAATGAATGACAGGAGTGGAGGGGGGAATAAAAGTGACAAAAGGGTCAGGAATGGTGGAAGTGCTGGGTAAGATGGGAGTCTAGAAGGAAAATCGGGATGGATCAGGAATGGATGTCCTAGACACATCAGTAGCTATATTTTCCTCTGGCTCCACCATGATGTCTGCAACATCGAAATCTATAGAGTCAGTCTGATCATCTCCTATCTCTAGTGATGGGGGTGCTGTTGGTGCTGGAGATGAATCTAAATGAGTAGAGGGAGGTACTTTGTAAGAGGGACATCCATTTTAAGAATATATACTTTGATTAAGTTACTTTGTTTTTGCAGCTATAGTCAATAAAGTTTTCGAAGCAAGTTACAAATTTTCTTGAAATATGTTCATAAGACAAATTTTCTTGAAGCATGATTTGGCTCATAAGCCAACACATGAAAGAAGCCCATTAATTTTCTTGAAGCATGTTCATAAGCCAAATTTTCTTGAAGCATGATTTGGCTCATAAACCAATACATGGAAGAAGCCCATTCGGCTCAAGCCCAAAGCATGATGGAGGGAATCCTCTTCAAGTCCAAGACCAACCATTCAAGCCTCTTCAAGACTAAGCCCAAGCCCAATTCATGCCAAGATTTGAAGTACATGTGGGAATAACTCATCAAACAACCTTGGGGGAGAAGGAACTACACTACATCAAGAGTTTTATGGAGAACATAAAGATTCCTTCCACTATCCCAACAATATTTGACATGTGGGATACCACAACTTATGGAACCTAAGCCTCCACATCAGTATATGGAAGCCATATTAGGATCTTTTAGATGCCACATGTCAAAGTGGTTGTAACTTTCTACCTACAATTTATTTTTAGTTAGAATCACTTAACTAAGAGTTGTTGGAGCCAACTAAGCCATCCTTATCCCCTCACCTCCACTCTTGTACAAAATTTCCTAGCTTAGGAGCCTATAAATAGGCCCCCAGAGCTCTCATTTGTATTCATTCTATGCTATGATGATTAATGAAAGGGTTATTTCTCTTGTGTTATAGTTCTCTTGTGTTCTTGCTAATTTGAGTGTTTATATCCTTATCCAAGGAAAGAGTGAGAGTTTTTAAGTTTGTGTTTGAGAGAGAAGAGTGCCATTATAAGGAGTGAAGAGTGGGATGCCCCATAGTTTGGTCCAAGCTCAAGTTTCAAGCACCAAGGCCACCGGCTACTTTCTTCTTCTTCCCTTTTCCTTATTTCCATTCCAACCTCAATTCTTCTTCCATGCCTAATCCCAAGTTTATTTGCAGGTTCTCTCAGGTCTCCAAGTCAAGGATGAAGGTTTCCACACCATGGATCAAGGCCAAGGTAAGTCTCAAAGTAGGGAGTGTTAATCTTGCCTTCTAGTCTTCAAATCCATGAGTGTTGAGAGCTTCTTATTCCATCAAATACTTAGCCATCATTTTTGGTCGGAAAACTCTTCCTAAGCTTCATTAGATATGATTATTTGAAGGTTAGCTTGCCCTAGTAGTGATGGTTTCCTTGTCATGAAGATCCTAATCTTTATTTTGATCTTGATCTATATTGCGGGTATCGTAACTTAGATCAACTAGTCTCCTTATGAAAATTATTTTCTTAAATTAATTTAGCCCATTTATTTGATAATTAATTGCTCAGGTTTTCTTTCTGGTTACCTTGCTTAAACTCTCTATCCATTATTTTATTTTCATTCTCCATCAATTTTTGGTATCAGAGCTTAAGGTTTACTAGGTCAAGTTGCTGAATTTTTGTTCCCTTTATGTTGCTTGCTTTCAAAATCTAAAATTTGAATCCAAAATTTGAGATCTAAATTTTAAAATTTGATATCTAAAATCTTAACTCCAAGATCTGAAATTCTCAATTTAGATTTTAATTTTTTATATTTTAATTTTTTTATATTTTAAAATTTAAATTTCAAATTTTGAATCTAGTTAATTGGAGGTTTGCTGATTGCTGAAATTTCTGTACTAGTACCAACCTGAGTTTTTCATGAATTTTAGTGTTTTTTTAAAAAGGAAAAAATCCAAAACAAATTCATGTCTGAACTTTAGGATTTTAGGATCTAAGATCTAAAATTTTTAAAAAAATATTTTCTTTTAATTCTTAGTTTAATTTTTGTCACTTTAAGTTGCTGCCTTAACTAGTTCACAACTTGTTTCAATTGTAGTTTCCCTCCATTTAGTTGTTCCATTAAAGTTTAGAAAAAATTCCAAAAAGTTTTCCTCTAAATTTTAGATTTGGATCTGAGATCTCCACTCATTAAAATTTTAATTCTAGAATTTTTTTGATTTTAATTCGAATTTTGGATGTTAGATTGTTAAGGGTTTGTTGGCTAGAAGCTTCTTGTAACTACTACAACAAGCTTTCAAATTTGAGTTTCCTAACCATAACTCAAAAAATTAAAATTCAAATTTTAGAATCTGAAGTCTTAACTTGGAGATATAACAATTCAAATTTAAATTTCAAATTTTTTGAAATTTTAAAAATTTTAATTTCGAATTTTAAAACTAGTTAGTTGAAAGTTGTTCCCTGTTGAAATTTTCTTGTCACAACTTTTACAACAAGCTTTTAAAACGAATTTCTTAACCAAATTTTAGGAACTAAAATTCAAAACATGGAATCTAGAATATTCACTGAGAGATTTAACAATTCAAATTCAAGTTTTAATTTTTTTTTTTGGAATTTAAAATTTAAATTTTTGAATTTTGAAACTAGTTGACTAGAAGTTATTAAGGCTGAAACTATCTTGCAACAACTCTAACTTCTAGAATGATTTTTTAACTCTAATTTGAGATTTAAATTTTAAATTTTGATTTCTAAAATTTGGACTTCAAAATGTAAATTTTCCAATTTAAATTTCTGAATTTTAAATTTTTTTTTTTTTAATTCGGGTTTGAATCACATATTTGAGCTAGTATAGATATCTTGTTAGCAAGTTGATTATTTGTGCATCCATTTTTAAATCCAATTAAGGGCATTCAATCATAACATAAGGAAAGGAGGTCATTACCTTTCCTTAGCCTAAAATAATTACCCACATTTGCATTGACCTAAGCCATAATTGAAATCGAGTAGGAACCTAAAACTAGGGAGAGCCACAAGTCGGGTTCAAGTTCAAGATAAGACAAAGTATTATTTGAGTTTGTACTTATCCGTTGAAATTGGTATCTAAGGTTAGAGGTCCAATGGCAAACGCCTTAAGCAGACTTGTAATTTTTAATTAGGACCTCACAAAAGTGAGGGGAGCCTCCCGTAACCCCACCACTTACCTGGCTAGTGGACAGGATAATTACATTCTTAAGTAGTACCTAGTTAAGTCCTGTGTTTGAACTTCTAGGTCTAGGAGTCCTAGAAGTTAGGTTTGTATTGTTAGCCCAACTAATTTGAAGCCCTATACCAATAGTTCTACACTCAGTCTGGTTTACCCATGGACCCCAATTTTGAATTCTTTATAAGGTCTTTAATTGAAAAACTTGATACCCTAACTAAACAATTATGGCAAGTGATAAAAGAGTTTAGGCAAGTGAATAATCAAATCAGGAACATCAAAAAAGATAGCTTGACCGGTACTAATCTTAGATCACCTCCCATTGATCCAAGAGCCCATTGTCATGATCTCACCCCTGAGTTTAAACTTAGATACCCCTGTCAAGGATTTGTAGATCAGGAGGAAAGAGTCTTTAGGAGTAATCGACCCTATGCACCCACTTTTGATGGAAACCCTGAGGTGTATATCAATTGGGAGAAGAAAATGGATCAGTACTTTGAGTTTGATGAAATATCGGAAGAAAGAAAGTGTCAATTTGCCAAATTAAAGCTAGTCCGACATGCTAAGTCATATTGGGGACATGTTGAGCATAAAAGTTATTATGTGGGGGTAAAATAATTACTTGGAGAGATATGAAGAGTAAGTTGAAAGAAAAGTACCTAGGCAAATCTTATAAGCAAAATCTTCCAACCCAATAGTACAAATTGAAACAAGATGATGAAACCGTGTTTAAATATATTGTTGAATTCAATAAGTATGAGGGAGATGAAGAAGAGACTAAACCCATGGAAGAATTAGAGGAAAAATCACCTAAACCTATTGAAGAATTTAAAGATGAAATAGAATCAAAATCTTGTCCAAATGAAGGGCTAGAAAGAGAAGATTTTAAACCCATTGAAGAACTTAAGGAAGAAGTTTATGAAGCTAGGTCTAACCTTATGGATGAGTATGAACAAGAACAATTGCTTGAAGATAAAATAATTACCCAGCCTAAAGAAATCAACAACAAGAATAATCAACTAGAAGAAAATGAAGTTCAGGGACAAAGCCATGAAGAACAATTCGAGGAGATCATGAGGACCCGGAATTAATCAATGTTGAGGATTTAAATATAAAGATTAATGAAGGATCACCTAATGGGATATTGACCATTAGAGAAAATCTAGAACCAATTCCAAAAGATCAACCCCAAGAAATTATAGAACCTGCAAAAGAATTTAACATGAAGATTGGAAGTAAAGAGATGGCAGGAATTGAAAGATCAAAATGGAAGAGATGGAAGATGAAAATTGTAATCCCTGATAATTGCCCTGAGCCTGATTCACCACTACGTTACATGCACTCTCCTATTCCACCAAGCTGGGACATCCACCATACCATTGATCTGGTCCCAGTAATATTTAATAGTTACTTTTTAAAGACTTTATGGCATATGTTAGGAACTAAATTAAGATTCACTATCACTTACCTGAAGTTGTGTGCTAGAGTCTTCAAAGTCATTTAGGGTAATATTGGAAATTAGGAACTTTTGTTTCCTAACCCAACAATAAAGTTTAGTTCATAGATAATAAAGTCCATTTGAGCTTGTTTTGTTTTGGTATCATTTGTATTTTGTCATTTGATGTCATTTGACCTTCCCATGCATAAGTGTCCATGATTGTGAGAGTCATATGCATAGCATGATTAGTAAGAAAATTTAAGCAATGAAATTAACAAGCATATGATTAACTCGCGTAAAAGAGCCAAAAAATTTCAAGAAGGAGACTATGTCATGGTAAGGCCAAACCTGAATGGTTACATGCCCGTCGTGCAGGTCCTTTTCAAAATAATAAGAAAATTTGGACCTAATATGTGCTAGATTTATCATATGACTTTGGTATTAGTTCCACTTTCAACATTTCAGATCTAGTAGAGTATAAGGAACCGATAATGATACCTAGCGAGCCAGTCGAGCTTGATTCTACCTTTGAGAGTGAGCCAACCCTTGAGTGTTCACCAGCCATATTTTCAAATTGACGAGATAGGATTGAGCGAATCTTAGATGACAAGATTATCACTACTCGATACAAAGAATATCAGCGCTACTTGGTTCACTAGCAAGGATATCCTGATTCTGAAGACTCATGGATCACTCAAGAGGACTTACAAAGAGTCGATCCTGACCTCCAAGAGTACTACCAAAGCTAAATGAATTCCTACTCGACGGAGTCGAGCTCTTTCCATCCTAGGAGAACTAATGGGGACATCTATAATAAAAATATATACTTTGATTAACTCACTTTGTTTTTGCAGCTATAGTCAATAAAGTTTTTGAAGCAAGTAACAAATTTATTTGTAACATGTTCATTAGCCAAATTTTCTTGAAACATGATTTGGCTCATAAGCCAACATATGAAAGAAGCCCATTAATTTTCTTGAAGCATGTTCATAAGCTAAATTTTCTTGAAACATGATTTGACTCATAAGCCAACACATGGAAGAAGCCCATTCGGCTCAAGCCCAAAGCATGATGGAGGGCATCCTCTTCAAGTCCAAGACCAACCATTCAAGCCTCTTCAAGACCAAGCCCAAGCCCAATTCATGCCAAGATTTGAAGCAAATGGGGGAACAACTCATCAAACAACCTTGGGGGAGAAGGAACTACACTACATCAAGAGTTTTATGGAGAACATAAAGATTCCTTCCATAACCCCAACAATATTTGACATATGGGATGCCACAACTTATGACACCTATGTTGGGTTCCGGTGCAACGCAGCGGAAGGGTAATTTCAAAATTGAAATTCACACCAAAAACCCTAAACCAGGAACTCCTTAAATAAGACTAGAACATATGACAAGCATATCTATGCAAATTAGGATTAGGGTACCAACCTGTAATCGCTTATTCCAACAAACTTGAAGTTGAAGGGGCTAACTGAATTCACCAGGCATCCAGGTGTCCGCCCTCCGATGGTGATCCACACAGAGCAATGAAAAAGAACACTATCTTCTTGTCCAATGGTTCCTCCTATTGAGTTCTTCTTCCTAGAACTCAATTCTTCGGATTATGGCTTGAATTCTTCCATACAAGAGGTTGCATCCCTTTCCCTGATCTCTTCTCCTCCTTCCACTAAGACCTTGGCCCTTTAAGACACCCTTGTCTTGAAGATAAGACCTTGTCCTAAGAGGATATAGGCTTGTCTTAAGTTGGAGGAGAAATTAAGACAATAATGTCTTAATGTAAGAAAGAAAGGAAAGAATATCAGAACTCCTTCTTTCCTTTACCGTCGGAGACCTTCTCTTTTATTCTTGTTCAGCAATAGAGTTTTGACAGAGGAGTCCTCTGTAAAGGAAACAATGTAAAACAAGAAAAGAGGGAAGGAGTCTTTTGGAGAGGAAGAAGAAAAATAAAAGCATTACAGATTTAAATCACCCGAGTTCTGATTTTCCTGACCCATTAAATAGTTTTCAGAGAGGCGCCCACACAACTCTCCATAAACTCTTTCTCACGCCCTTCTCATTTTCTCACACCCCTTCGCTCCTTCTCACGGACTTCCAGATTAAATCCCACAGCCTTTCTTAAAGAAAAAGTCGCGATGTTTTAAAAAGAAAGGATTCGTGACTTTTCATCTTCGAAGAGATGTTAGTTCGCGCGACCGAGAAGAAACAGCCCTTTCTTTCTTTCTTAAAAACCCATCAACCGTTGGATTCCCATCCAAGGGGGCATATCTGAGGCACTAATTCTTAAGAAATGAGGCCGCCCCATCTTAATTCATCGGAGAATTAAGTGGGGCGCGCTAAGAGTCCATGCGCCATGGACTCTTCCAAATGGCACGCCAAGAGTCCATTAGCGCATGGACTCTTGGCATTTTGGCATGAAAATGCAAAGGGACGGGTGAAGGGGCTAGCCTAGATACTTGGTTAGCCAATAGGGTTAGCCATAATCCCTATAAACTCAATTAAGGTCTAATTAGATCCAATTAGAACCCAAATTGAACCAATCCGGAACCCTAATTCGAATCTAATTCGAATAGAAGCTATGATTTGCAACACCTACTAGAGTGTCATCATGCAAAATGATTTAATTACAAAATTAAACCCTTGATCAATTCTCTTAAGTGTGTGATGAAAGATAAAGTACGTGGTTGCAGGTGCCTACGCTAAGCATGCAAAGCAGGGAGCAGGCTTGAATTTAAAAAAATTTAAATTCACAGCGGAAAAATACATGCTCCGCACAGGAACTAACAAATTCTGGATGCATGTATAGGCAATACTAGGCATGTACAAGAGCATGTAATATTTATAAACAGTTAAAAACCTAGATCTGTACATGCATGAAAAAATAAAACTAGAAACTATACCTTATTCCCGCCAGGAATAGCCTTGGTATAAAGCTGGAATTGCTGGGATAACAGGAATGATTTTATTCCTGTTGTCTTCTACTTCCAGCACGTTAATAGGGCTCTTCTTTCTCTCCAAAGGCTGCTGCAAAACAAAAAGGAATTTGCCAACAATTTGATCCCCCTTCCAGCACCAAAAGCAAGGGAACAAGATGGTTGGGCTTCCTTCAAAGGGGAGATAATTATGCAACGTTTGGAGCCCTTCCTTTCAACCAAAACCTGCACCAAAAAAATCTGCAACCTGAAAACCTGCAACCTAAAAACAGAGCACAAAAAATAGCAGCAAAGAGGTTGATCCGGCTTCCAAATGCACAATTGAACACTCTTAATAGGGGGAACACGCCAGGGGCTTGCTCTGATCTGTCTCTCGGGCGATGCTAGTCACCGGAAGACTTGAAACGGTGGGAGGGAAGAAGGAAGGAAATAGAATTTCAGAAGTCTGAAAATGTTTTCAGCAAAACAGAGTTCCTTCTTCCAGCTTTTGAGCACCAGAAAGTCAGGGATTAATGGTTGTTCTCTCTTCCTTTCATTCACCAAATCCCAGCCCTCTAATTCAGCGGTGGAATGGAAAAGAATTTTTCCAAGGAAGAAGACTTCACACACTATTTTTCTAGCCTCTCACACACGGTCATGTTTGCTATTTAGAACCAGGGGACTGCAGGGTTATATAAGATGCAGCAGTGGAAGAGAAGAGGAAAGGCTGGGAGGCCATACAACGCCGGTGGCTTAAAACACCAAATAAATAGCCATTAGAATGAATAAAGAAGGCCATTTGGGAGGAGGAAAGGATGCCTAGCCGGTGAAAACATTCAGCCAAGAGGACACTAGGAATTCCATTCCAGCGATCCACCGTGTAAACGGTCACTGGAAGGAAAAAAACCATCGGTTCAAACAATTTAGGTTCAATCCTATTAAACCCAATGGTTCAAACTAATTGAACCGGTTCAAGCCCAAATAAATTTGGGTTCAATAGGTTCACAACCTATTGGAGGCCGAAACAAGCTCCGAATCAGTTCAAAACTGATTCAGAAAAAACTTGGCGCAGTCTTGGTCAGCCTGGAACAATTTCTGGTTGACTCAGATAAGGGCAAGACGGGGAAAAGTGTGCTAAAAAATAACGTGACCATGAAATCGAGATGATTCCCAATCGTAATCGGTATCCGGATCAGAGAGTTATCTTCTGTGGCGTGTGACCTCATAGGTTCGAACCTAAACGGTAGCACTGGAACAATTCTAGTGCCAGCACAGGAAACCATCTAGCAATGGGTCCCGGCGTCCGGATAGGTTGAAGATGCGGGAGCATATTATCGAACCTCTGGCATATGGTTACTGTATAATTCAGCCCTTTGACTTCTAATTCTCAGGACGACTGATATTGGGCTGCCAACCCAGACTGAGTCAGTCGACTACGTGTCTCAACCTCGCAAGCCTAGTGACTCTTCACTAGGGCTACCCCGGTCGAGGATTTGCTAAATTGAGATACTGCGAGACATTCAATCCAAACTGTTCGGATAGGTCAATTCCATCTTGGTCCATCACTGCTCCACAAGTACTTGCCTGTACCCAGAAACCTTCCATCACCGGATTAAAAATTCGGGTACTCCGGCACCAAAGCACAGGGAGTTGCTTGCAAGCTACCATGATGACCTCAGGTCAGAGGGACACATATACCCATATCCTATCGTGAGTATCCCTTTGGCATAAAGGGGTTTCACGGAGTCACGTTCAATGAGATATCATATATCCCACTTATAGATCACATCAGTGTCACCATACTCATTTGGTCAAGAGGACAACCAAACGATGTGAACTACAACAACCTATACTTGATATATTACCGTCCAGTACAATATATCCTTTGGTTGTGAACAGGGTTTAAGGACCAGTCGATACATCCTCTCTGTATCGAAGTCAGTGTAGCCCTAAGGACTTCATCACATGGAAAGAGTTCATTTTTAGGGAAATACAATATGTGATGAGTTGCCAAAAATAATAATTTTATTAATTCATAAAATGAATACAATACTCAGCACAACCGCCTACAACCCAGGCGATTGGCTTTGGGACACAATTCCCAACCACTCCCACTTGTACTAAAGCCAATTAGAAGAGTATCTTATACCCATTTTCCATTTACAATAGTCGAACTCTTAGATTCCGAGGGCTTTAGGGAAGGGGTCAGCCAGATTTTCTTTTCCATCGATCTTCAGAAGATTGATGTCACCTCGCTCCATGATTTCTCGTACGAGGTGGTAGCGCCGCAATATGTGCTTGGTGCGGTGATGAGCTTTAGGCTCCTTAGCTTGAGCAATGGCTCCAGTGCTGTCACAATACACCAGCACAGGACCATCTAGGGAAGGTGCCACCCCTATCTCTCCAAGGAACTTCCGCAACCACACAGCTTCCTTTGCTGCATCTGATGCTGTAATATATTCTGCTTCGCATACCGAGTCTGCAACAGTTGCCTGCTTGGAACTTTTCCAGCAGATCGCTCCTCCGTTCAGGGTAAATACAAACCCTGACACACTCTTGCTATCATCTCTATCTGATTAGAAACTGGAGTCAGAGTACCCCACAAGTTTCAAGTCAGGTTCTCCATAAATCAGCCATTGATCTTTAGTATTTCTTAAATACTTAAGGATGGTCTTGACCACCTTCCAATGCGCCTCACCTGGCTCAGACTGGTATCTACTCACTACTCCTAGTGAGTATGCCACGTTTGGTCTAGTACAAGTCATAGCATACATGATAGAGCCTACTGCAGAAGCATAAGGTACTCTACTCATGCGCTCTCTTTCCTCAGGAGTTGTCGCACAATCCTTCTTGGAAAGAGTAATTCCAGAAGCTATCGGAAATAGCCTTTCTTGGAATTTTTCATGCTGAACCGTTTCAGCACGGTGTCAATGTACGTAGACTGGGACAGTCCTAAAAGCTTCTTAGATCTATCTCTATAAATCTTCATACCTAGTATGTAAGAAGCTTCACCCAAGTCTTTCATGGAGAACTGAGATGATAACCAGACCTTTATTCCTTGTAATGCTGCGACATCATTCCCGATTAAGAGAATGTCGTCAACATACAGTATTAGGAATACAATCACAGAACCATTTACCCATTTATAGAAGCACGGTTCTTCTCCGTTCTTAATGAAGCCGTACGATTTGATACATCTATCAAACCGTAAGTTCCAACTTCAAGACGCTTGCTTGAGTCCATAGATGGACCTCTGCAACTTGTATACTTTAGATTCATCTGTGGATGTGAACCCTTCAGGCTGTATCATAAACACCTCTTCTTCCAGCTCCCCATTTAGGAAAGCGGTTCGGACATCCATCTGCAAGATCTCGTAATCAAAATATGCTGCCAAAGCAAGCATGATCCGAATAGACTTAAGCATTGCTACAGGGGAGAATGTCTCGTCATAATCGATACCATATCGCTAACAATACCCCTTGGCAACTAGATGGGCTTTATAGGTTTCTACCTTCCCATCTGCGCCCCTTTTCCTCTTGAAGATCCATTTACACCCGATGGGTTTTATTCCTTCAGGCGGATCAACCAATGTCCAAACATTGTTGATTTCCATGGACTCCATTTCGGATCGCATGGCTCCAAGCCATGCCTCAGAGTCAAATCTCTGAAGTGCATCCATATAGGTGATCGAATCCTCATTGTTCTGATCGAGCTCAATGGGATCTCCATCCCTGACCAAGAAACCGTAGTATCTATCCAGCTGACGCGGTGTTCTACCAGATCTTCTAATGGGTTCAGGGTGTGAGTCAATCACAGCCGGTTCCACGATGTCCTTAGAGTGTGCAGGTTCTTCTATTGGCTGAACTTCATCAAGTTCAATCTTAGAAGCTATAGTTCCTTCTCCAAGGAACTCTTTTTCCAAAAAGATAGCTCTAAGAGAAACGAACACTTTTTGTTCATTCTCCAAATAGAAAAAATACCCTTTGGTTTCCTTAGGATAACCAACGAATAAATACCTGTCAGACTTAGGACCAAGTTTGTCTGCGTCTAAATATTTTACGTAAGCTGGACAACCCCAGACCCGAAGGTGTGAGATTGAGGGTTTACGTCCATTCCACATCTCATACGAAGTGGAGACAACAGACTTACTTGGAATATTATTTAACAAGTAACAGGCTGTCTGAAGCGCATATCCCCAAAAGGATAGCGGCAGAGTTGCAAAGCCCATCATTGATCGAACCATGTCCAACAAGGTTCGATTCCTCCTTTCAGACACACCATTCAACTGCGGTGTTCCTGGAGGAGTCCACTGAGAGAGAATTCCATTCTCCTCAAGATATGTCAAAAATGCACCAGATAAGTATTCACCACCTCGATCAGATCGAAGGGTTTTAATACTTTTTCCAGTTTGCTTTTCTACTTCATTACGGTATCGTTTGAACATTTCAAATGACTCAGACTTATGTCTCATTAGAAAGACATAACCAAACTTCGAAAAGTCGTCTGTAAATGTAATGAAATATTTGTATCCTCCTCTGGCACAAATTGTCATCAGTCCACATACATCAGTATGTATTAGACTTAGGAGTTCTGTAGCTCGTTCACCTTTTCCAGAAAAAGGTGACTTGGTCATTTTACCAAGTAAACAGGATTCACAAGTGGGCAGTGATTCAGAATCACTGACCTCGAGAAGTCCATCTCCTCACATCTTGTTTATCCTATTTTGGTTAATATGACCTAGTCTACAGTGCCAAAGATATAAATCGTTGACATTATCTAACCTTGGGCATTTGCTAGAAGTGTACATTACACAAATAGGCCTTGATAGTACGTATATGCCATCATTTAATCTAGTTTTCATTATAACACAATTATTCAAAATAACATTGCAAAAATCTCCTTTTATTAATAGTTCAAAACCACAACTGGCCAAAAGGCCTACAGAGATTATGCTCATAATTAAACTAGGACAATAGTGATAGTCGACTAGTTCGACAGTACAAGACTCAAAGACAAGACGCAGGACTCCAACCGCCAGTACTGGAACACGATTTCCATTCCCAACGCTCAGAAACTGTTCTCCATCTTCAAATCTTCTGCTAACTTGAAGTCCATGTAACGAATTACAAACATGAATTGGACTACCAGTATCCAATACCCAGTTAGCAGTATCAACAATTGAGTAATTACAAGGTTTTATTATATAAATACCTTATTCAGCAGACTTCTGCTTTCTCGGCCTGTTCGGATCAAGGGACGCAATATAAAGAGGACAGTTCTTCTTCCAGTGTCCCTTCTTCTTGTAGTAGAAGCACTCTGCAGAAGACTGATCAGCCTTATACTTCCTGGTCTGACTCGAGCCAGGAGCATTCTACACCTTCTTTTCCTTTTTATTCATTTTCTTCTTCCCTTTCTTAAATGGACGACGACCTCTACTTCCTCCCACTAAATTCACCACCCCCTTATTAAGTTGGTGGTCTTTCTCGAAAGTCTGCAGCAACCCCAAAAGACCATGGTAGTTGACTGCAGGCTTGTTCATTCTATAATGATCAAGAAAGTCAAGATAGGAAGAGGGAAGAGAATTCAGGATCGCATCCTTGCCGAGCTGCTCGTGCAAGGGGCATCCGAGTTTGCCCAATTTTTCAATCAGCTCGATCATGTACAATACATGATCAGTGACTGAACCACCATTCGGCATCTTGGAGTTGTAGATGGCACAAGACACTTTGTACCGTTCTACATCATCCAGGGTGCCGAAGGATTCCTTCAATTTTTGAAGGATTTCATCAGGTTGGGCCTTCTTGAATTTGTGACTGAACTCATCATTCATTGCCGCTAATATAATGCACCGGACAGTAGTGCGATCAGAGACCCACTTCAGGTAAGCGTCTCTGACCGCACTCCGTGCATTTGCAGGAGGGATTTCAGGCGCCGGATCCGTTATCACATAGAGGATCCGTTCATGCTCCAGAACAATTCTTAACCTTCGATACCAACTATCGAAGTTATGACCCTTCAACTTCTTGTTATCGAGAAGTTACCGGAGCTATAAGTTTGAAGACATCTGAAAAGAAAACAAGACCAAATTAGTTTATGAATTAATAACTTAACCAAAAGACTTGGACTTTAGTCTAAAGGTTTCTCCCACTAATTTTTCAGATTGGTAGCCTCTAACTCCAATCCGTGAAAAACAACATCTTTTCAAGTGGGTACTGAAATCCAATAGGCCTTGCATGAGCATGACTATGGCCAGCTCACCCATACGAGCCTAATGGTAGGTTCGTAAACCAATTGTTTTCCTAAACAATCTTCAGTATTTTATTTTGCCCCAGAGAACACCTCAATCAGCCTAGGGGCCTCCTATTGAGGGTCTCTGGTTAGGTCCAACCATTAAAATAATAAATCCAATGCTTCTAGCTAACTAAAAACCAAGCCCGACTATGGCCGGCCCACCTGGTCCCGTTAAGGAGGTTGCACTAAACCATCATCGATCAGATAGAAATTCCAGTCACCGGATGTACACCCGTTCTATGGAACTGCCGATGCACACCAAGCTAGTGGACACATTTCTATCCAACTTAATGAAAGGCTAAGACACTGTCAACTCTTTGACTTAGTCTTTTATGGACCTAATAATTTTAGAGGAATTTTAGTTGTGATAGAAGAAAAGAGACAAGGACATGGATCATCCTCCCACTGAATCAATCAGATTCCAGGAGGGTTGAAATAATCAACAAATGATCCATGGGCATCTAAAGATCAGTCAGACGGATCAACCTGGGTGACATGGGTTAACTCGAGTCATTAAGCTTTTCTAATCAGTTCTGGTCGACTCGACTAGCCAGGTAGGTGAGATCATGGGTGAGTAACCGCCATTAACCATCTTTCCTAGACACCAACCAAGTTGGCCAGGAAAGAGGTAGCCTCAAACAACCATGATCACAGATGCCAAACCTACCTCGACACTAGTTGGTTTACCAGACTCGATCAGATTAGCCTGAAGACTCGGGCGTCCACTGAGCCACTAATTGGATCCATTTTAGATGAACGGATCAACTATACTAACTATTAGATAGTTCTAAAGAAGGACCTTAATCAACTTTTGATTAATCTTCTTTTACCCGGTTCAACTAAACCTAGGTCTAACCCAGTTAAGGACCCAATTAGATAACTAACCTAATTAACCCAAAATGGCTTATTCGAGTGTTTTAGATTTCATAAACCTAAAAGATTTTAATAAGCCAAAGATTTAATTAAAATAATTTTTAATTAAGTCATAATGTAAAACATTTTTACATAACCATAAATCATGCATCATATCTAGATTATTCTTTTATAAACATTACATAGCCCAATAGAAAAATAACAGACATGCCAATCAAGTATTTGAATTAAAATAATTTTAATTCCAAGATTTCCTTAAAGGATCCTTCTGAAGAGGCCAACACAGACGAACCGCATCGTGTCAAAGACACACGATCATGGTGAAGGTCTCAACTAGGTTCCTAAAAGTACTCTCAAATCATACTAAATGATTTATAATACCAAAGATTAAACATTTCAATCAACTATACATGCAATCAAGAAATGCTACAACAGAACCTGGCTCTGATACCACTGAAAGATAAAGTACGCGGTTGCAGGTGCCTACGCTAAGCTTGCAAAGCAGGGAGCAGGCTTGAATTTTAAAAAATTTAAATTCACAGTGAAAAAATACCTTCTCCGCACAGGAACTAACAAATTCCGGATGCATGTATAGGCAATACTAGGCATGTACAAGAGCATGTAATATTTATAAACAGTTAAAAACCTAGATCTGTACATGCATGAAAAAATAAAACTAGAAACTATACCTTATTCCCGCCTGGAATAGCCTTGGTATAAAGCTGGAATTGCTGGGATAACATGAATAATTTTATTCCTGTTGTCTTCTACTTCCAGCACGTTAATAGGGCTCTTCTTTTTCTCCCAAGGCTGCTGCAAAACAAAAAGGAATTTGCCAACGATTTGATCTCCCTTCTAGCACCAAAAGCAAGGGAACAAGATGGTTGGGCTTCCTTCAAAGGGGAGATAATTATGCAACATTTGGAGCCCTTCCTTTCAACCAAAAACTGCACCAAAAAAATCTGCAACCAGAAAACCTGCAACCTGAAAACATAGCACAAAAAACAGCAGCAAAGAGGTTGATCCAGCTTTCAAATGCTCAATTGAACACTCTCAAGAGGGGGAACACGCCAGGGGCTTGCTTTGATCCGTCTCTCGGGTGATGCTAGTCGCCGGAAGACTTGAAACGATGGGATGGAAGAAGGAAGGAAACAGAATTTCAGAAGTCTGAAAATGTTTTCAGCAAAACAGAGTTCCTTCTTCCAGCTTTTGAGCACCAGAAAGTCAGGGATTAATGGTTGTTCTTTCTTCCTTTCATTCACTAAATCCCAGCCCTCTAATTCAGCGGTGGAATGGAAAAGAATTTTTCCAAGGAAGAAGACTTCACACACTATTTTTCCAGCCTCTCACACACGGTCACGTCTGCTATTTAGAACCAGGGGACTGCAGGGTTATATAAGATGCAGCAGCAGAAGAGAAGAGGAAAGGCTGGGAGGCCATACAACGCTGGTGGCTTAAAACACCAAATAAATAGCCATTAGAATGAATAAAGAAGGTCATTTGGGAGGAGGAAAGGATGCCCAGCCGGTGAAAACATTCAGCCAAGAGGATGCTAGGAATTCCATTCCAGCAATCCACCGTGTAAACGGTCACTGGAAGGAAAAAAACCATCAGTTCAAACAATTTATGTTCAATCCTATTAAACCCAATGGTTCAAACTAATTGAACCGGTTCAAGCCCAAATAAATTTGGGTTCAATAGGTTCATAACCTATTGGAGGCCGAAACAAGCTCCGAATCAGTTCAAAACTGATTCAGAAAAAACTTGGCGTAGTCTTGGTCAGCCTGGAACAATTTCAGGTTGACTCAGACAAGGGCAAGACGAGGAAAAGTGTGCTCAAAAATACCGTGACCATGAAACCGAGACGATTTCCAATCGTAATCGGTATCCGGATCAGAGAGTTATCCTCTGTGGCGTGTGACCTCATAGGTTCGAACCTAAACGGTAGCACTGGAACAATTCCAGTACCAGCATAGGAAACCATCTAGCAATGTGTCCCGGCATCAGGATAGGTCGAAGATGCGGGAGCATATTATCGAACCTCTGGCATATGGTTACTGTATAATTCATCCCTTTGACTTCTAATGCTCAGGACGACTGATATTAGGCTGCCAACCCAGACTGAGTCAGTCGACTACGTGTCTCAACCTCGCAAGCCTAGTGACTCTTCACTAGGGCTACCCCGACCGAGGATTTGCTAAATTGAGATACTGCGAGACATTCAATCCAAACTATTCATACAGGTCAATTCCATCTTGGTCCATCACTGCTCCATAAGTACTTGCCTATACCTAGAAACCTTCCGTCACCGGATTAAAAATCAGGGTAGTCCGGCACCAAAGCATAGGGAGTTGCTTGCAAGCTACCATGATGACCTCAGGTCAGAGGGATACATATACCCATATCCTATCGTGAGTATCCATTTGGCATAAAGGGGTGTCATGGAGTCACGTTCAATGAGTTATCATATATCCCACTTGTAGATCACATCAGTGTCACCACACTCATTTGGTCAAGAGGACAACCAAACGATGTGAACTGCAACAACCTATACTTGATATATTGCCGTCCAGTACAATGTATTCTTTGGTTGTGAACAGGGTTTAAGGACCAATCGATACATCCTCTCTGCATCGAAGTCAGTGTAGCCCTAAGGACTTCATCACATGGAAAGAGTTCATTTTTAGGGAAATACAATATGTGATGAGCTGCCAAAAATAATAATTTTATTAATTCATAAAATGAATACAATACTCAGCACAACCGCCTACAACCCAGGCGATTGTCTTTGGGACACAATTCCCAACATTTGACCCATTGGGTTCCACATCTAGCCAGCAGTGGGTTCGAATACAAGTTAACCGAATTTGATTAGAACTATTTCTAATCGATTTAGGTCAAATCGGGCTTACCCGATTATGATCAATTAGGACTCTTCCTAGTAAGTGATCATTCAATTTAATCAACCCACAAGACAAGATTGACATCTAGTAACGTGTCATGTCTACTCGGAAGATATGAAAATTCTGGTATAATACCAAAACTATCCTTCAGTAGAAAGTTACCGTATAATTAAATCCCTCGATCAGCCTGCACCCAGAATATAATTATGGATATGGATATATGTCAATTCCAATATTACATTTGTTTCTATCTCAATCCAATATTGATGATTCAATTATCTTGATACTAGAAATCATCTCTAATATCTTTACTTTGATCAAAGATTTCCTGAATCATCGTCCGATTGATAACTAGCTGGATGCAATCTCCTCTTACTAAGAGTGATCGATTCCTTGTTGACCTACTCATTACATTCATATCCAATTCACCATTCCCAGTATCAATCCTGTGCATGACTCAGTATCATGATTAGAATTGAACCAAAGCTTGGGTTCATGTACATAAGGTACTTATGGTAGTCTCAGGTCAAAGGATTACTTGTACCACTCCCACTATGAGAACCTTCTATTGACATGTAGCTAAGACTCCATTAGATGTTCTCAAGTTGGATCATATCAGTGAACTCATTCTCTAATGAGCACCCACATCCTAGTATTAGTGTCATACACAAGTGACTGTGAGAGCAGTCACCCTCTCCAGTATATATGGGATGTGCTAGTCTTACTGGAAAAACCCTGATCCCCTACTCAGGGTTCCTTTGACTAGGAATATTTTAGATTAAGGTTTTAAGACTTTAGGTCTCACTGGTATGATCTCATCATAACCCTAAAATCATAGCCCTAATCTATGGGGTTCATCATATAATATAAACACAGCGTATGATGAAAAATAATGCCTTTATTAGATTATTGTCAATTACAATGGTTTGGGAGATACAACATAGATTGGCTTATAGGGCATATCCCTTTCAATCTCCCACTTGCACTAATGCCAATTGCCTTTAAATCATAATCCCATACACTCGAGGTGGCAATCAAACTCTCGCTGTGGTAGAGCCTTAGTGAACGGGTCTGCTACATTGTTCTTTGTATCAAATCTATTTATGTAGATATCTTGTCTTTCTACTATTTCTCGGACAAGATGGAAGCGTCTCAGAATGTGCTTGGACTTATGATGAGCTCTTGGTTCCTTAGCTTGAGCAACAGCCCCAGTGTTGTCACAGTAAAGTGGCACTGGTTTTTCAATCTTAGGAACAACACCCAACTCTGTGATGAAATTCTTCATCCAGACTGCTTCCTTGGCAGCTTCACTAACAGCTATGTATTCTGCCTCTGTGGTTGAGTCAGCTACAGTCTGCTGCTTGGTACTCTTCCAACTCACTGCCCCACCATTTAGGATAAAATATATCCCGAAATGGATTTGCTATCATCAGGGTCTGATTGAAAACTAGAATCAAAATAAGCTTCTAGTTTAAGATCAGAACCACCATAAACCAGAAAAATATCCTTAGTCCTTCTCAGGTACTTAAGAATATTTTTAACTGCTTTCCAATGATCCTCTCCTAAATCAGCCTAAAACTTACTGACAATGCCTAAAGCATATGCCACATCAGGCCTGGTACATAACATGGCATACATTATGGACCCTATTGCCGAAGCATAAGGTATAGAATTCATTCTATTTCTTTCTTCAGGTGTCTTAGGAGACATCCTTTTAGAAAGATGTATGCCTTGACTCATAGGAAGATAACCTCTTTTACTTCCATCCATGCTGAATCTTTTCAGCACTAAGTCAATGTACCTAGATTGGGATAAACCTAGCATCCTCTTAGATCTATCTCTGTAGATCTTAATACCTAGTATATATGATGCTTCTCCCAAATCTTTCATGGAAAACTGGTTTGATAGCCAAACCTTGACTGATTGCAACATTGGGATATCATTCCCAATGAGGAGTATGTCATCTACATACAGAACCAAGAAGACTATGGCACTCCCACTAGTCTTCTTATAAACACAGGGTTCATCCACATTTTTGATAAAACCAAACCTTTTAATAGTTTCATCAAAGTGGATGTTCCAACTCCTTGAAGCTTGCTTTAATCCATAAATAGATTTCTTTAGCTTGCATACTTGATTAGGTTTATTCTTTGAAATAAAACCTTCTGACTGTGACATGTAGACTTCTTTCTCAAGGAAACCATTGAGGAATGCAGTCTTCACATCCATCTGCCAGATATCACAATCATGGTATGTTGCTATAGCAAGTAAAATCTGGATTGATTTGAGCATGGCAACAGGTGAGAATGTTTCATCATAATCAATTCCCTGTTTTTGTCTAAAACCTTTTACCACTAATCTAGCTTTATAGGTTTCAACTTGGCCATCAGCCCCAATCTTTTTCTTATAGACCCATTTTCATCCAATAGGATTAACACCTTCTGGTGCATCGACCAAAGACCATACTTGGTTTATATACATAGAGTCTATCTCGGATTCCATGGCTTCTTGACATCTATCTGAATCAGTACTCAAGATAGCTTCCGTATAGGTCAGTGGTTCATCATTTTGAATGACTTGGGCTTCATTATTTTCAATAATAAACCCATACCTCTCAGGTGCCCGTGGCACTCTATCAGACCTATGGGGAGGAGTTTTGTATTCTGGTTCTATCCTAACTATATGTTCTAATGGTTGAGAACTATCTATCTATGTTTCTTGTACTTCTCCAAGTTCAACAGTTCCACCATTGCCCTTTTCTAAAATGAACTCTTTTTCTAGAAAAGTGGCATGCCTGCTGACAAAAATCTTTTGTTCAGTAGGATGGTAAAACAGATATCCTCTACCCTCTCTAGGATATCCTACAAATAGACATTTATCCGCTCTAGGTTCCAACTTATGTCCAAAATTTCTTTTAACATAAGCTGGACATCCCCATACCTTAAAATATTTAAGATATGGTTTCTTTCCACTCCAAATTTCATATGGAGTACTAACAACGGATTTAGAAGGTACCTTGTTCAGAATGTAAACAGCAGTTTCTAGGGCATGACCCTAGAAGGAAATGGGTAAATTTATGAAGCACATCATGGATCGTACCATATCTAATAAGGTACGATTCCTCCTTTCAGCTATACCATTTAGCTGTGGTGTATAAGGAGGGGTCCATTCAGAAAGAATTCCATTAACTTTAAGATAGTCTAAAAACTCCGTGGATAAGTATTCTCCTCCTCGATCAGAATTAAGAACTTTAATACTTTTTACGATTTGTTTTTCAACCATACTTTGATACTCCTTAAATTTATCAAAGGCTTCAGATTTATGTTTCATAAGATTCACACATCCGAACCTAGATAAATCATCTATAAAAGTGAAAAAATATGAGTATCCACCTCTGGCCTGAGTTGTCATTGGACCACATACATCAGTATGTATAAGTCCTAATAACTCAGTTGACCTTTCTCCATGTCCAGTAAATGGAGTCTTGGTCATCTTACCCATGAGACATGATTCGCAGGTTCCTAATGATTCATATTCATAAGGATCAAGGAATTTTTTCTTGTATAACTTGCTTATCCTAGACTCATTAACATGACCAAGTCGATGATGCCAAAGTAAAGTATCATTAAAGTCTTTTCTTTTTCTTTTATTATTGACATGAAAAACACTATCATTGGAAGAAAGAGTTAAGAGCCCTGATGGGGGACTAATATGCATGCAATTTTTTTTGTATGTTTTATATGTGGGGTTGAGTGATTAATTCCTGAATTTTAGATTAAAATAAGTTGTAGAGAATTTTATATGAATTTTAGAAGATCAACATGCAGATTAGGACCTAGAAAAGTAGAAAAGAATGATCGCCGGGGCTGAGAAGCCTCGGTAGAGGGGGTGTACCTAACAACGTCTGTGAAGATCGCAGCAAAAGGGTCTCTCGTTCCTCGATGGATGCGGCCTGGAAAACTGAGCCAAAGACCCGCGGATACCCGACTTTTTGCTCGGTGATCCGATTGAGGCTTGGCTGGAGTCGTTGGATTCATAGGAACTCGGGGACCTGTAAACGACCTGTCAGGGGTTAGAAAAATCACAAAGGAACAAGAAAACAAAGGAAAAAAAGCAAGGGAAGGCTTCTTTTGGAGTGGGCGTCCAGGGATCTGAGATGCTTGTTGGCAGCAGGAAGATGATTGCAGCACTGGGAAGAAAAACTCTCGCAAACCCCTTTATGCACACAGCAGGGTATCACACAACTAAGTAGAAGAACTCAAGGTTTTCATTCATCAAAAATTCTCCCTTCATACAAGAGGCTAGGGTCCCTTAAATTGACCCTTAACCTTGGGCCCCAAGTAAGGGTACTTTAGACTTTACATAGGACTCCTTTTCCTTTACAAACTCTAACTAAGAATACATGGCAACCTAGGTAGATAAATTTTAATGGAATGGGACTCCCTCTCCTTGTCTTGGTCGGCCAAGGGGGTGACCATAAGTGGCCAACCAAGGGGAAGGTAATTCTAAGGAGGGGCGCCCTAATTTCTCTGTGGGCCAGGGCTGGCCCAGTTTCCTTCTGGCTGGTCTTCAGGCTTCAGGTTTGCACTTGTTTTAATTCTCCTCCGAGGATCTTCATGTCTTCTAGTTAGGTTGGACTCGGGCTCAACATCCATGTCTTCAATCAGGTTGGACTTGGTCTTCACTTGTATGATGTGGTATTGAGTCTTCAATATGGTTGAACAGGACTCAAAAATAAAATTAGCTCGACATGAGCTGACTAACATTGGACTGGACTAGCTCAACATGAGCTAAATAATTACAGGACTTAAATGAAAACAACTCAGCTGGACTAAGCTTTATTACAGTGGACTCGAATGTCATTTAAGTGATCCACAGAGGGTTGAGAAGCCTCTGCCTTATTCTAGTGCCTTTGGTGTCCGCACCAAGCCCATTTCTAAATATGCCAGAGCAAATAATTTTATTAGACAACATTATCGAGCAACCAGTGCTCGTTACATCCATTACATATCCTTATTTTAATAACAAAGGAATAGATATAATATTCCTAATAATCTTAGGCATATAATAATAATTTTCTAACTCCAAGATCTTTCCTGAAGGCAACTTCAGAATATAGGTCCCTACAGCTTCTGCTTGGATGATATCACCACTAGCACCATAGAGATTGAAGTCACCTTCCTTCAATACTTTAAGCTTGTGGAGGTCCTGCAAAGATTTGCATATATGGTAACCACAAGCGGTATCCAATACCTACGTATTTGATATAGACGAATTTAATGTCAATATAGCATGTATCTCATACATACCTTTTGGTGCATCTGACGCACCAGGCTTCACAGTTGCAAGGTAAGCCTTGCAATTCCTTTTCCAATGTCCCGCTTTGCCACAAAAGAAATAGGTTGACTGTTTTGAGGCCTTCTTTCCTTTCTTATTGTTATTCATGCCACCATTAGGGTTTAGCCTCCTATTAAAACCCTTTTTGCCTGATTTCTTCTTATTGGTCTTATCAACAAGAAGAAGTGGAGCCTTTTCTTTCTTAACATGGCTCTCTGCTATTTTTAACATATTTAATAGCTCAGGCAAGGAAGTGTTCAGTTTGTTCATGTGATAATTCAAGACAAACTGAGAAAATGACTCCGGGAGTGATTGCAGGATTAAATCCTGATTCAACTCCCCATCCATAATAAAACCTAATTGACCCAATCTGGAGATTAAGTCAGTTATCTTCAGAACATGATCCTGAACGGATGTTCCCTCTGTCATCCTAGCACGGAATAACTGCTTAGATATTTCATATCTAGCATTTCTACTATGTTCTCCATAAAGCTCTTTTAAATTGAGCATTATTGATTGAGTATCCATGCTTTCATGCTGTCTCTGTAACTTATTGGTCATAGAGGCTAGTATGATACACTTGACAGTAAGGGAGTCATTCTGCCACATTTTGTATGTGGTCATATCTTCCTCTATGGCATCATCCCCTAGTGGATTAAGACTAGGGGTATCAAGAATATAAGAAAGTTTTTCTGAACTCAGTACAATCTTTAAATTTCTCAACCAGTCCACATAGTTCGGACCAGTCAGTTTGTTGGTGTCTAAGAAACTTCGCAGTGATAATGAAGATGCCATTTATCTACATTTAATAAAGAACAATACATAAGCAAACAACCATGAAATGACTTACATAATTAAATTAGGTCTTCAATTTAATTATGTCTCCCACTATTTTATCAAAAATCATAGCCCTCACTATGATAATCGAGAAGAACCCTGATCGATTTTTCTTAGTGAGATTGAGATCCTAATAACTTATAAAAGATCTTGAAGAAAATACAACAAATCTTTTATAAGCTCAAAGGTAGGAAACTCTTCCAATTATATCTCATATAATTCTCAAGAAGTAACTTGGCCTCTAGAAAATTATTAGTCTTGCAAAAAATACAACAAACCATAATGTTCTAGTTAAGTCAAGACCCTTTCATTTCTATACAGTCAACACTCAAATATAATGCCCTTGCAGATAACACAACAAAGCATTATACTGAATATACTGTAAGCATATCTATGCACTAGACTAGTATCATGTCAATCACCATATTAGGTCTTGCAGATAACACAACAAACCTAATGTGGTTCATAACACAATAATGATCCAGCATGAAGGAAGGCCAATATATAGTATTTTTAACACTAAGCATTTTAGTCAAGATTTAAATTTAATCAAATCGGCTAGGCAAGTGGAAGAGAAGTGGGAGTCCCCCGGTTGCTTTCCTAGACACCAATAAAAATTGGCCAAGTTAGTCAACGGAACCAATTAAAAACCATAATTCTCTTTACCTTCCCAAAACCACCTTTCTAGACACCGAATGATCAATTGTACAACATGACTAGTGATGCTTATTAGTTAAATATACTAAGACTTAATATAATTTTTAAAAGGAGGGATTTATAAATTGCCAGCACATTCTTATAGAGCGTATCACAATCAACATATCACTTTTATAATCAAATATGTGCTAAGTGTGCCATCATACTAGGACAACCATTTACCAAATAATGGATCCACCATTATGCCAGGGCAACCTTATTTTAGTATGATGACTTCAAAACTAAACATATCTCTATAATAATTAGGGTTTGAGTGAAAAAAAAACCCTAACTAGTGGCATACATCAAAACATATATGCAATCAAAGATATGCTAAGTGTAGTAACATATTAGGATTTTAAAAAAACCCTAATATCTAACATACAAACTATCATAGATTATAGTCCTAATTAAGGTTGCTCTGATACCACTGTTGGGTTCCGGTGCAACGCAGCGGAAGGGTAATTTCAAAATTGAAACTAAATTCACACCAAAAATCCTAAACCAGGAACTCCTTAAATAAGACTAGAACATATGACAAGCATATCTATGCAAATTAGGATTAGGGTACCAACCTGTAATTGCTTATTCCAACAAACTTGAAGTTGAAAGGGTTAACTGAATTCACCAGGTGTCCAAGTGTCCGCCCTCCGATGGTGATCCGCACAGAGCAATGATCAAGAACACTATCTTCTTGTCCAATGGTTCCTCCTATTGAGTTATTCTTCCTAGAACTCAATTCTTCGGATTATGGCTTGAATTCTTCCACACAAGAGGTTGCCTCCCTTTCCCTGATCTCTTCTCCTCCTTCCACTAAGACCTTGGCCCTTTAAGACACCCTTGTCTTGAAGATAAGACCTTGTCCTAAGAGGATATAGGCTTGTCTTAAGTTGGAGGAGAAATTAAGACAATAATGTCTTAATGTACGAAAGAAAGGAAAGAATATCAGAACTCCTTCTTTCGTTTACCGTCGGAGACCTTCTCTTTTATTCTTGTTCAGCAACAGAGTTTCGACAGAGGAGTCCTCTGTAAAGGAAACAATGTAAAACAAGAAAAGAGGGAAGGAGTCTTTTGGAGAGGAAGAAGAAAAATAAAAGCATTATAGATTTAAATCACCCGAGTTCTGATTTTCTTGACCCCTTAAATAGTTTTCAGAGAGGCGCCCACACAACTCTCCGTAAACTCCTTCTCATGCCCTTCTCATTTTCTCATGCCCCTTCCCTCCTTCTCACGGCCTTCTAGATTAAATCCCATGACCTTTCTTAAAGGAAAAGTTGCGATGTTTTAAAAAGAAAGGAGTCACGGCTTTTCATCTCCGAAGAGATGTTATTTCGCGCGACCGGGAAGTAACAACGCTTTCTTTCTTTCTTAAAAACCCATCAACCATTGGATTCCCATCCAAGGGGGTATATCTGAGGCGCTAATTCTTAAGAAATGAGGCCGCCCCATCTTAATTCATCGGAGAATTAAGTGGGGTGCGCCAAGAGTCCATGCACCATGGACTCTTCCAAATGGCGCGCCAAGAGTCCATTAGCGCATGGACTCTTGGCATTTTGGCATGAAAATGCAAAGGGGCTGGTGGAGGGGCTAGCCTAGATACTTGGTTAGCCAATAGGGTTAGCCATAATCCCTATAAACTCAATTAAGGTCTAATTAGATCCAATTAGAACCCAAATTGAACCAATCCGGAACCCTAATTCGAATCTAATTCGAATAGAAGCTAGGATTTGCAACACCTGCTAGAGTGTCATCATGCAAAATGATTTAATTACAAAATTAAACCTTTGATCAATTCTCTTAAGTGTGTGACCCATTGGGTTCCACATCTAGCCAGCAGTGGGTTCGAATACAAGTTGACATAATTTGATTTGAACTCTTTCTAATCGATTTAGGTCAAATCGGGCTTACCCGATTATGATCAATTAGGACTCTTCCTAGTAAGAGATCATTCAATTTAATCAACCCACAAGACAAGATTGACGTCTAGCAATGTGTCATGTCTACTCGGAAGATATGGAAATTCTGGTGAAATACCAAAACTACCATTCAGTAGAAAGTTACCGTACAATTAAATCCCTCGATCAGCCTTCACCCATAATATAATTATGGATATGGGTATATGTCAATTCCAATATTACATTTATTTCTAGCTCAATCTTATATTGATGATTCAATTATCTTGATATTAGAAATCATCTCTAATATCTTTACTTTGATCAAAGATTCCCTGAATCATCATCCGATTGATAACTAGTTGGATGCAATCTCCTCTTACTAAGAGTGATCGATTCCTTGTTGACCTACTCATTACCTTCATATCCAAGTCACCATTCCCAGTATCAATCCTGTGCATGACTCAGTGTCATGATTAGAATTGAACCAAAGCATGGGTTCATGTACATAAGGTACTTATGGTAGTCTCAGGTCAAAGGATTACTTGTACCACTCCCACTATGAGAACCTTCTATTGACATGTAGCTAAGACTTCATTAGATGTTCTCAAGTTGGATCATATCAATGAAGTCATTCTCTAATGAGCACCCACATCCTAGTATTAGTGTCATACACAAGTGACTGTGAGTGCAGTCACCCTCTCCAGTATACATGGGATGTGCTAGTCTTACCGGAAAAACCCTGATCCCCTACTCAGGGTTCCTTTGACTAGGAATATTTTAGATTAAGGTTTTAAGACTTTAGGTCTCACTGGTATGATCTCATCATAACCCTAAAATCATAGCCCTAATCTATGGGGTTCATCATATAATATAAACACAGCGTATGATGAAAAATAATGCCTTTATTAGATTATTGTCAATTACAATGGTTTGGGAGATACAATATAGATTGGCTTGTAGGGCATATCCCTTTCAACCTATGCCTCCACATCAGCATTTGGAAGCCACATTAGGATCTTCTAGATGCTACATGTCAAAGTGATTGTAACTTCTACCTACAATTTATTTCTAGTTAGAACCACTTATCTAAGAGTTGTTGGAGCCAACAAAGCCATCCTTATCCCCTCCCCTCCACTCTTGGATGAAATTCCCTAGCTTATGAGCCTATAAATAGGCCTCCAAAGCTCTTATTTGTATTCATTCTATGTTATGATGATTAATGAAAGGGTTATTTCTCTTGTGTTCTATTTCTCTTATGTTCTTGTTTTGAGTGAGAGTGTTCTTGCTAATTTGAGTGTGTAGATCCTTATCCAAGGAAAGAGTGAGAGTTTTTAAGTTTATGTTTGAGAGATAAGAGTGCCATTACAAGGAGTGAAGAGTGGGATGCCCCATAGTTTTGTCTAAGCTCAAGTTTCAAGCACCAAGGCTGTCGGCCACTTTCTTCTTCTTCCCTTTTCCTTATTTCCATTCCAACCCCAATTCTTCTTCCATGCCTAATACCAAGTTTATTTGCAGGTTCTCTTAGGTCTCCAAGTAAAGGATGAAGGTTTCCATACCATGGATCAAGGCCAAGGTAAGTCTCAAAGTAAGGAGTGTTAATCTTGCCTTTTATTCCTCAAATCCTTGAGTGTTGAAAGCTTCTTCTTCCATCAAATACTTAGCCATCATTGTTGGTAGGAAAACTCTTCCTAAGCTTCATTAGATATGATCATTTGAATGTTAACTTGCCCTAGTTGAGATGGTTTTATTGCCATGAAGATCCTAATCTTTATTTTGAACATGATCTACATTGCGGGTATCGTAACTTAGATCAACTAGTATCCTTATAAAAATTTTTTCTTGGATTAATTTAGTCCATTTATTTAATAACTAATTTCTCAAGTTTGCTTGCTGGTTGCTTGCTTAAACTCTCCTTCCATCATTTCATTTTCATCCCCCATCACTTTGCTTGATGAATGTCTCTCCAATGTAGCTAAAATAGCAGATATTCCATCTCTCAAGCCCTAGTAGCTCTCTCTTATCTCCAGATGTATCTGATCAACCCGCTATTTGATGATCATGGTATTTAGCTCTGAACAGGTGATCCTATCCTCTATAGAATCTCCAGTGGCTGGCATCTCTAAGTGTGGTGGAGCAATTGGCTCAGGCTGTGTAGAAGGCTCAGGCTATGCCTCCGGAATCTCTCTATGTACCTCTGAGGGCCCGACCTCATCTCTAAAAATGCGCTCCTTCTCTACAGCCTCATCATCTGTATAAATGGTCTAACCTAATATGCATCATCTCCACTAACCTCTGACCTGATGATATCCTATCCTATGAAGTGATCTCTCATCATAAATGTCTGTATATATAAGCTACCTGTATGGCTCTCCATCTACGACTACTACGTATGCCCTAAATAATATAGTGAATCCCATACCATAGGGCAAGCAAAGCCTCCAGCTAGTCGATGCCTCTGTCATTTGATGAACCATAAGGATGGGGAGGCATATCGGAGTGTGCTAATTTAATGACACCATGACTAGCAGCTCTCGCTCAGTAATAAAGTTGAATCGTTCCATCTTCGGTAGTAAGATCGGGCGATGATATGATGTAGTAGCCGCATCTCGGATGAGTTTCTCGATGCAACCATAGTGGCTCCATTTGGAAGATCATATATCTCGAAGATACATCGGAGTCTACTGATCCTGTCCACTAGGGCATCCACCACTAAAGCTCTCATAGGTATCTCCCATGCCTTGCTCAGAATCTCAGTAGTCAGTGGTACCTCTCTCCCATGTACCTATGCATCCATCCATCAGTACCTCTGGCTAATGTCCCATAAAACTCTCTGATTAAGCCAGGGTAGAATGTCTCAGATAGCGTGCAGAAGTGAGCTAGACCAGCATCTCTCAACCACTGACCAATCTGAAGTGCTGCTGGTCCAAGAAATCAAAATCCACTAGACGACCACCAACAATAGTCTTCGAGCTCATCCTATTCGCTATGGGAACTAGAGGTCTAACAGGAACATCAGGCTAGTCCTTGGGTTCAACTACTGCTCTATCCTCATGCCTAGCCTTCGTCCGTCGCTCTGCCTCCTGAATAGATGGTCGAGGCCTCCGGACTACTTGCTTTCTAAGACCCATTCCAAGGAAACAAGGTAAAGAGAGAATGCGGGAAGAAATCAAGGGTTTTTATCAAAAGGCAATGGTGAGAGCAGATCAGGAACAGTGAGGGAACCAAAAGAAACTGTTCTGAATGAAGAATCGGGCAGTCAAAACTTAGATTGGAGGGAATAGAGTGCTGGATTACTATTGTAGGGTAAGTCGGCTCAGATTAGAAAAAGAAATTTGAAGAAAACACTTCGTTTTTCCTATTTTATCTTGGTTTGCCACCGGCCAAGTATCTACTCATGACTGTGGGTCAAGTGTTGACACTTGTAGATGTCGACACTTTAAAGTGTCGACACATCGACTTAAAAATCAAAAAAAAATGGGAAAAAGATCATTGAACAAATTATAACATGATTTCAAAGGTTTGTAAGAGTATAAACATGATCTTCAAGCAATTTGATCAATAAATTTCAAGGAGAATTTTAAAGATTATAAAGAGATGAGAATTTAGTCAAAAGGGTTGATGATTCCTAACTCTCTTCTAATCATATAGAACCGATCTTCTTGAAGTGGTTTGGTCAAAATATCAGCTAATTGCATTTCAGTGCACACAAATTCTAGCACAACATCATTATTTTTAACATGATCTCCAATAAAATGATGTCAAATTTCAATGTATTTACTTCTAGAGTACTGAACAGGATTTTTGTTCAAATTTATAATACATGTGTTATCACATCTTATGGGTGTCTTAGTTAATTTGATTCCAAAATCTTCAAGTTGTTGTTTAATCCACAAGATTTGAGCACAACTTCCAGCTGCAATATATTCAACTTTAGCTGTAGATAGTGCATTTGAAGTTCGTTTCTTGCTAAACCATGAGATTAAGTTAATTCCAAGAAATTGGCAAGTTCCACTTATGCTTTTTCTATGTAATTTATGCCTAGCAAAGAAGCATCTAAATAACCAATCAATTCAATAGATGAGTCTCTAGAATACCATAGTCCAATATCAATAATACCAGATAAATACCTAAGAATGCACTTAACAGCCAATAAATAAGATTTTTTAGGATGAAACTAATATCTAGCACACATGCAAACACTAAACATGATATCTGGTCTACTAGCAATCAAATATAGTAGTGACCCAATGATACCTTTATACAATTTTTGATCAACTCTTTTACCACATTCATCTTTATCAAGTTTATAAGAAGGGCTCATAGGTGTACCTATTTGCTTGGTTGTCTTTATCCCAAACTTCTTTAAGATTTTTCTTGTATACTTAGCTTGGTTGATGAAGATCCCTTCTTTGGTTTGCTTGATTTGGAGTCCGAGGAAAAAATTTAAATCACCCATCATGCTTATCTCGAACTCTCCCTATATAAGCTTGGCAAACTCTTGACAAAGAGACTCATTAGTAGCACCAAAGATGATATCATCAATATAGATTTGTACTACTAATGATCATCATCTTTTCCTTTTAAAAATAAGGTAGTATTGACATGGCCTTTAGAGAAATCATTTTCAATTAAAAATTTGCTGAGTCTTTCATACAATGCTCGGGGTGCTTGTTTTAAACCATAAAGTTCTTTATGAAGTTTGAAAACATGTTCAAGATGTGCATGATTTTCAAATCCAGGTGGTTGTTCAACAAAAACTTCTTTACCAATATAACCATTTAAAAAAGTACTTTTAATATCCATTTGAAATAGTTTGAAATTCATAAAACATGCTATTACTGCCAAGATTGCCATGGCCTGCAGCTCGATTGTGCCGGGGCGTTCCTCCTCCCCCGCTACCGTGCATCCTCCCTTACTTCCTACAAAACATGGGAGACCCGAGGCTGGGGATTCCGGCGAGGACACTCTGACGATCAAGTCAATAGAATAATCAAGGGGAACAGAAAAGACCTCCACAGCATAGGGCTTGGGGGACCCATCCACCAAGAGGGTGCATGCTAGATAGAAATGTAAAGGAAATGGAAAGAGTAGGGATCGAGAGCGGGGAACAGGGACTTACCTCTCCCTCCCCTTCCCTCATGTTCTTACCTTCCTTACCTTCCTCCTTCTCTCCAGAGGCAGGGCCGAGACTCTTCTCCAAGAAGGGGTCTCAGGGAGTCCAAAGAAGCCCCCTGGATACGAGCCCCTACAAACCTCTCGAGGCTCCAGAAGTTCTCCCCCCCTTTTGGAAGAAGGTTCAGAAGAAAAAACCTTTTCCTTCTTTCTTCTCCCTTGCTCCTTATAAGAGGGGTGCTTTTATTTTAAGAGGGACCGCCCAGGCATTGCAGGTCCTGGGGCCTTGGCTAGATTCCTCTCTTGAGGAAGCTCCGAGTATCGTGCTGCGATGGTGGAGGCCATTGGTGGTATGGCTATGGGCATGGTAGTGCGCCACCGGGCCTGGGGGCACCCATATCGTATCTCTGGTAGGACTGGCACCACCTGCAGAAGGCTACGAGTGGCCAAGCTTTTGCTGTGGCATGATTTGAATATCTGCTTTCTGGAAGGAATTCCATGCCTAGGACTTCGGCTCATGAGCCTGGCTTCAGCTGGAAGCTTGACCTTTGACTGGAGGCTCACCCATTGAGCCCGGCCTCAGCTAGGAGCTTAACCTCAGACGGGGGGCTCGCCCAATGAGCCCGGCCTCAGCTAGGAGCTTGACCTTAAATGGGGGGCTCACCCAATGAGCCCAGCCTCGGCTAGGAGCTTGACCTTAAACAGGGGGCTCGCCCTATGAGCCCGGCCTTGACTGGAAGCTTGACCTCAGATGGGGGGGTCACCTTCTGTCATCATCAGACTGCCTCATCCAAGTGGTGGGTCTCTTGTCATCATGGTTGTTCGCGAGATCCATGTCAGTGGATGTTGCCACATCATATGCCCCCCACTCACGAGCCTAGAAGGTGAGACAACGCTCAGGGCGAAGGGGGTAATAACCTTGCTAATGTGGAGGGATGCGCCTACTGTGTCATTAATGCCTTGGGCGCTCGTGGCCCAAAACTCATTCTCCCGCGTGAATGAAGTGACACTCTGCTTATTTTTCTAATGAAGGATCATGAATGCTCCATTTGGATCAAAGCAACTGCCACAAGTTTGACATACCTGAGGCATCCTGCTAGGCCACATGGCAATCTTGGCTGGCCAAAGAATTAAGAGGGCACGTGCCTTGCATCAGGATGAGGCGATGGTGTGTAGCGACCTTTACTACAAAGGGTCTGCATCCTCCCCTTTTTAAGGAGTCCTTGAATGCTGGACAGCAATATTTTACAGTACGCTCCTTCTTTTTCCTCTAGTTCTTCTTCCACTCGAGTGTTAAGAGCTCCTGATAGGCTAGATCCTTCCCCCATGCTTTCTTCTTTCAGTCCCTCTTCTTCGAGCCGCACAGAGGGAGGGTTCTTGGTGGACTTCAGGCTCTCTGCCAAGGAATCGGAGAGTCAAGCAAAGACCCTCCAAGAGGGATCGACCGGTCGTCCAGATGAAGGCATCTAGCTTGGAGAAGAAATCTGCCGAGCTCAAAAACTTCCTCCAAGGAGGACAAGGGGGAGAGACTCCGGTCACACAGTTGGGGAAGAATAGAAGAGGGAGAAAGAGGATGCTCGCGCCTCCCCTCAGTTTACAAGATCGGAGGTCTTCGACGAGGAGGTGGTGGCAGGGGTGTGGTCGTTGTGTGATAGATCATGACCCCTCTGATGCCATCAGAGATGGCATAACGAGGGACTGCTGCAGCTGCCCTTGGAATCACAGGATCGGTGAAATCCAAGGAGTAGGCGGTGGAGCCAATACCAGACTCTAGAGATCGGCAGACATCGAGGAAGGGCCCCTATGGGCTTGGCCTGTCCTGCAAGTGCCCTCTAGGCCGATCATGGAGGTTAAGGCCAAGGCTAGGGCCGGAGCAGACCAAGCTTCCTTCCCTTTCCATTTGTAATTTGGTTTTTGAGAGATTTCCCTGACTTGTCGGGGATCTCCCTTGATGTAAAAGACTTTTGATTAATGAAAGCATCTTTTTCTTATTGGAAATTTTGTCCCAAACCCAATCATCTAGGATGTAGATGGTTATGCTATTTTGTAATTATATATGAATTTTTAATGAATAAAAGTTATTCTTTTGGCTGTTCATCATATTTGTATTTTCCTGAAAAGAACTCCTGTGTGATAGAGTCCTTAGAACTACATTATATTTGATATAGAGAGAATATATCAAGTAGTTCTTAAACTGGTTCACAACCAAAGGATACATTATTATAAGACAACGATGTATCAAGTATAGGTTATTGTATCTCACATTGGTTGGTTATCCTCTTAATCAAGGAGTGTGGTGATACTAATGTGACATACAAATGAAATGTGTGACATCTCACTGAACATGACCATCTACGGAGCTCCCTTCTACCAAAGGGTTGCTTACGAAGGGATATGGGTATATGTGTTCTCCAAACCTGAGGTCACCATGCTAGCTTGCAAGCAACTCACTATACTTTGGTGTCAGACTACCTGGATTAATAATCTAGTGATGAAAGTTTATTGGTACAATCAAGTACTTATGGAGTGGTGGATCAAGATGGAATTGACTCCTCCAAATAGTTTAAAGTGAATGACTCGCTGTGTCTCAATTTAGCAAAACCTTGGCCAGGGTAATTCTTGTGAGGAGTCACAAAACTTGTAAGGTGGAGACATGATCTGGATGAACCAAATTAAGGTTGGCAATCAAACACTAGATCATCTTGAGCATTATGAGGTCAAAGGGATGAATTATGCGGTAAACATATGCTAGAGGTTCTAGAAAGTTGCTCTGCAGTTTTTGACCTATCCGGACGTCGGATATCATTGCTAGATAAGGACTTTGACTGGTACTAGAAGTATTCCAGTGCTACTGGCTTAGTGTTCAAACCTATGGGGTCACACACCATAGGGTTTTCTATCTGATCTAATGGCTGATCAACGATTGAGAATCATTTGCCATCATTGGAGGTCAATGTGATTGACCATGTTCCAAGTGTCGACACTTCCAAACCTATGGGATCACACACCATAGGATTTTCTATCTGATCTAATGGTTGATCAACGATTGAGAATCATTTGCCATCACTAGAGGTCAATGTGATTGACCATGTTTCAAGTGTCGACACTTCCAAGTGTCGACACTTGGAAGTGTCAAACTTGCAAGTGTCGACACTTCGCTGTGACGAGCAAAAATTCTGGAAAGATTTCTAGAAAGGTTTTGACTTCGAATTTTGAATTCGGATTTTGAAATCTGGCTGGTTTTGGCTCCAAGCTTTCATGGAATGATGGTCATTCTTGCCATTTAAGCTTGGAACCTATTTGGTATAGCCCTCAACCTTCTGCCTCAATCACTCCTTGATGCTTGTCGAATTCATCAAAATTAATTACTGTTTCACTAATTCTTGTAATATTTCTTGTAGTATTAGTGAGTGCAGGTCAAACCCTAGAGATTGAATATGATAATCAAATTTAATAACAAGATGGGGCGGTTTTGAATAATTATGAAATCAACTAACTAATTATGCAAATAAGGAAAAACTTTAATTACATTTAGATTTGTTTCAAATTCAACTTAAGTTCGATTCAAGGAGATTTTGTGCTAGTTAGCATATTGATCATTGGTATATAAACATATTATTCTTTCTCTGAATACTTAGCCAACGACTTACCTAGGAGCTAGATAATCTAATCATCCCTACATTCATTAATTCAAGTCAAGCACCCAAATTAATTTCTTACCAATGAACCAATTGGTATTAGCAACCCTCATGCATTCATTAATAGCATTACATACTAGGATGAAGCTAAGAATGAACAATAATTAGACAAGCATAAATTGTTTAATTCATTCTATGTTTTCTTTTTAAACAAAGATGAAAACTGGGATCATAATCATTTTGCCTAAGTACTACCTTAACCAAGTTGCATAACAATTACGGATTAAGAACTTAGTTTATTAATCAATCATGTAGACAATCAATTAATAGGCCTCTTAATCAATTAAACTATATAATAAATAAATAATAAAAATTAGGAAACACAGATATCCAGCAAAAGTATAATATTAAATTAACATCACAATCTCATAATCAATTAAACTATATAATAAATAAATAATAAAAATTAGGAAACACAGATATCCAGTAATAGAATAATATTAAATTAACATCACAACCTCACAACCATGCTAACATAGCTAGCTGTTCATTGAATCGAAACAAAGAATTTACTCAATCATGGGAAAAGAAAATAACATGAAGTTGACTTGATTTCCTCCCCATTTCATATCAGAAATTCAGCAAAAAAACTCCTTCTCCTCTTCTTCCCTTGCCGCAAAGACTTCCTTGCTGAAAAATTCTGCTCTTGCTCTATTGCAGAACTCCCACTTCTACCAGCAGCAAAACATATCTCTGTTGCAGCAGAAATAAGCTCTATTTTCTCTTCTTGCTACGTTCTCCACCTACTCCAAGTGAAAGAAAAGTACCCTAAAAGCCAATTATTGTAAGGGCATTTTTATAATCTTCCAACTCTTGTAAGACATTATATTAATAAAGGCATTTATTTTCATCATATACTACTGCGTCTTACTTATGGATTATGATGAACCCTATAGATTAGGGCAATGGAATTAGGATTATGATAAAGATTATAATAGTGAGACCTAAGTTCCTATAAATCCTAATCAAAATGTTCCTAGTCAATGGACCATTGATTCGGGTTTCGATGAATCCAGTAAGACTAGCTTATCCTATGTATGCTCAGTTAATGAGGATGGTTAGTCTCATAACCATTTGTGTAGAGACACTAATACGAGGATATGGGTGCTCATCAGGGTATGAGTACACTGAACTGATCCACACCGGGACTACCTTATGGAAGTCTTACTGCTTGTCAAAAGATAGGTCTCAGAGTAGGAGTTTTGCATGTGATCTTTAGACTGGAGGTCACCATGGTTCCTTGTACACACTAAGCCATATTTTTGGTTCATACACATTCATGACATTGAGTCATGTACGGGATGTTCTGGGTATGGTAGAAGGTGTACGAAGGATGTGAGTGGACCAACAAGGAATTGATCGTTCCTAGTAAGAGTAATTGTTATCCCATGTAATCTCTTCGATGAGTGACTCAAGGAGCCTTTGATCAAAGCAGAATGAGACTAGAAGTATTTTTTAATCAGTCATCAGTTGAGTCCTAATGATCGAGCTAAGACTCGATATAACTAACTGTTAGGGTTTGACATATATCCATACCTATCACTTAATTGGGATAATGGGAGATCTAAAAATTGAATTGCACGGTAACTTTCTGCTGAAGGGTATTTTGGTACTTTCTATCAAATTCCATATTTTCTGGGTAGGCATGACACATTGCTAGGTGTCAATCTTGTCTTGTAGGTTTTCATGAACCAATTGGATTGGTTTCATGAATCAATTTGATGGATGTTTCTAATTGGACAATTAGATGAGCCAATTTGACCTAATTAGGTCATTCGGGTTCGATTGGCTCGAATTGTCTTAAACCTAAACCTACTACTAGCTAAATGTGGAACCCAAAGGGTCACACACATTAGGGAGTTGACCAAGGAAGTCATACATAATTTAATTAGGGTCATGGGATCCTAATTGGTTAGCTAGATTGCACACTAGCATGTGTAGGCTAACCTAATTCCTAACCCAAATGATTTGGGTCGAGTTGCTTGCTATTTTGATTAATCAATTTAAGAGAGACTTAAATTGGGTTAAGTCTAGGTTAAGACAACCTTAATCATGTTTTATCCTAATTTATTTGAACTTGAAATGCCACTTGGATTAGACTCCAAGTCGGTATGGACTCTTGGGCGCAATATTAAGCGCGCCAAGGAAGAGTGGGCGCAGAAAGGACCAAGAGTCCTTCTGCAGATGAATCACATTGGCTAATTCATCTAGGACTCTCTTGGCACAAATCCCCATGCCCCTTAGGATAATTTTTGACCGGTCAAACCTTTTTGAATTGGCATGAAAGGTGTGGGAGGAAAATGCGTGCATGAAGAGACACGTCTCTTCATTTAGCATGCAGCCTGAAGCAGTGTCCATCTGCTATCAAAACTCTTCAATTCTCCAATGTTTGGAAATTGAAGAGGCATCTCTTGGCTTCCCAAAGACCAGTACTTGCCATGTGGCAAGTCACAAATTGTCCAGGAATGGGAATAGATGCTGATATGGGCTTTGATGCATGATAGACATATTGGATATGATTTTTCAAGCTAGATAACCTCTCTTCGATCTTGAAAAATCATATCTGATAACTTGAGAGAGAGCATATCACATGCCCTTCTTAAAACTATATACAGGGATGGTGATATGAGTTTCAGATATCAGATTCCACCGTAAAGATATTCTGAGAATTTTTTTTTTTGTTCTCCCTCCCTCCTCCTTTAAGACAACCTTGTCTCTTTAAGACAAGGTTGTTCTTTCTATGACAAGTCTTAGAATTTAAGACAAAAGCCTAGAGTGTTATTGAGGAGGGAAATACCAAATCCAAGAGTGATTTTGGAAGACATTCAGAGTACCCTATAGAAGGACAGGGTGTCCTTCAAAAGTCAAATTCCAGAAGGCTGTCAAGAAGAGTCCTAGTCGAGCAAGCAACTGAAGAAGGAATTCTTCCTTGGTTCAATTCTTGTGTGGATCACTGCTGGAGGGCTTGCACTTGTGAGCCTTGTGGAAAGAAGTAGAAAATAGCAATTCAAGTATGATTCTTGTACTTCATTTATGATTCATTAATTGATAATGTCTAAGGGTGACGCGGCACGATGATGAGAATGCAATCTAAATGATGGATTGAGAAATGAGAGCAATGAAGCCTATTAATAGGTACTAAATTTCAGATCAAAAGTACTAAGGTAAAGCTATGGAAGGAGCACTGAAATTTGGAACTTACGCCGCGATGTAATTTTTTAAATCCTAGAGAAGATTAGGGCTAATGAATATTGAATTTAAACCTTAGCAACAATCTTCAATAACTCAGACTTAAGAGATTAGGAGGTGTTATTTACCCAAGATGATCACTCCCTGGTAGATCCATTGAAGCTCTTAGACGAACTAGCCCTGAAGTGGAAGATTGGCATTCCAAAGAAACTAGTTTCATTCAACATTGATCTTTGGCAAGAGAACCCTTTCTTGAACTCCGAATCGTAGAAGGATCCTGCACAATGAACGGGTTAGACTGGGACCAATTTGAAAGATATCAAAACAAAGAAACCAAACAGGCAAGGGAACTTCGATGGAGGCATGGATCCCTAGAGGTGGATGTTGGCGTTGGACACTTGAAAGCTTGAGAAGAGAAAATCAAACACACCCAAAGAAAACAAGAGGATACTACCAAAAAAAAACACCTTCTTCAACTACTACTTCACTTAAATTTTATTTCATCCAAAAAGCTTCCTTTCTACCATGGGCGTACAAGAGGCTTTTAATGGTCTTTCAATCAATTTGAAATTTCCCATATCATGGAGAAATATTAGGGGGGTTACATGAAATGTGGAGGATTTGGTGAAGGATTTGGTGGAGGGTTACATGGAATGTGGAGGATTTGGTGGAGCTGGTTGCATGATTTGTGGATGGAGTTGGCCGACCTCCTTTGAATTTGAAAACACTCCTTGGTCGACCACTTGTAGCTTTCATGTAATTTAAAATTTGAATGATGCCACGTGGCAGGTGAGGTGGCAATGATGTGGTGTGGCAAGGTGGCATGGTGACATGGCACATCCTTCTCCATGGCACCCCTTGGAGATGACATGGCAAAGGTGATGTGACATCCTCTGGTGATGAGTTGGCACCGGTGGTCCATGATGATGTGGCATTCCAAGAAAAGCTGGTCTCGCCTAATTTCAAGTAGCTCTTGAACTTGACTCAGTACAAAGCCTAATTGACTCTAATTGAACTCTTGATTGAATTCTAATTGAACTTTAAAACCCTAAAAACAATAAAATAGGACTCAATAAACATACAGGACTCATACGAGACTTGAGTTTCTAGTCTCAATCCATAAAGAACTTGGTATTAGTTGAAGCTTCTTCTTTCTGAGCCTGGTGCCCCCACCAATTCTTCTCGGGTGGGAGGAACTCGACCCTAGCGAGTATGGTTCAGCCTGGCATTGATATTGTTCAAATAAGTCCGGGTCTAGTCGTTGCAGGTCCTTTCTAGCGATTCAGGAGTCGTCAAATTATGGTCTCCCTTGCCAATGGACCAAATATCGAGAGTAATCCTTGTTTCTGGTAGTGACAATCTTATTATCCAGGATTTGTTCAGTTTTCTCTCATTTTTGAGGAATGGTTGTTTGTGGGTACTCAGGTAATGGTTCACTCTCAAAAATATGGTCAGGCCCAAAAGGCTCACTAGGTATCATCATGGGTTCCTTATATTCTATCAAGTCTGAGACATTGAAGGTCGGGTTGATACCTAGGTCTGAAGGTAATTCCAATATGTAAGCATTAGATCTAATCTTTTTTAAGACTTTAAAGGGGCCTACACCATGAGTATGTAGTTTCTTGAAAGTCCCGGAAGGGAACATGATCTCTCTCATAGAATTCCTTGACTTTCTTTCTTGAATTAGTCCTATGTTTATAGGATTCATTGCTCAAATTTATTTCATGATGCAAATCCTCAACATGCTATGCATAGGACTCAGCAGACTCAGAAACTTACACAAGCACTTACGAAATGCAGACTGAACTAGGCATCCTTATTGAGAGGAATTTTATTGGACTCTCTAGGGCCTAAACCTAACAGATTAATGACTCTCTAGGTTTGACCCTAGTCTGGTATGCACATGAAAATTTACCATGGGTTCGTAGCAAATGCCATAAGGTTTTCCAAAAGTAGGTAGCAAAAGGAATAGGCTTTAAAGGCTCATGCAACCTAGTAATCTCATCAAAATGAAACTTAATGGCCTTAAAATTAGGATAAGACTTAAGAAAATGTAGGAAATAGGAATCCGAGTCTTAGGATAATTTAGGGGAATCTTGAAACAGAGCTTGGTTACTCATGATGACCTTAAGATTAGAATATTGATCTACGGGCGGGATGCTTCTAGGTAGTTGAAGGTCATCGGCAAAGTCTTCTAAAATAATGATTGGGTTCTTCTCAGGTAACTGAAGGAGTTCTTGTGTCGAAGCTAAAGTATTGGGTTCTTCCTGAGGGCATTATCTTACGGGAACCAAGTCCTCACTAAAGTTTGGTTGTTCTGATGTTTCAGGACTAGGCTCAATAATCTTTTCTTTACCAAAGGTTTCCTTAGGTAAGGTACTAAAGTTGTTCTCTTCACAGTATTCCCCTTCATATTTATCTATTAAACTGATGTCAGTCTCATACACATATTTACTAGGTTCAGACTTGCCTTCTTCCTTCCCTAGCCCTTCAGTTTGAGGATATCCTAAGTCTTGAGTATTCATGAACACAACTTGTACTTCCGGGTTCTTACTATAATCATTTATATGAGCTAATGGGATAGTACGAGTTGGTTGGTCTAAGGAAAATTGTTTAGCTAGCATTTGGTTCAATTGGGCCATTAGATCATTTAGGCCTTTCAGCATGGTTTCAAGATTCGGGTCCATGGCTACACTGGACTAGGTCTGGACTGGTGAATATGAGGCTCCTGATCTAGTTTTCATGCATGCAAGTAGACTCAAGCTCGAGCTAAGTTTTCCTAGACCTAGAGCACAAATTAGAGGTCTAATTAAGTGAACCAACTAGCTAGTAGTACTTATGGGACTTAGCCAGGTAGGTGGTGGGGAGTGAAGGTCCCTGATTGCCAAACTTAGACACCAATCTGAGATTGGCCAGGTAGGCAGACCAAATCACAAGCCCTGATGCACCAATCCTAGACACCAAGCAAGTAAGCACACACCAATTAGCTAACACATTTAACTTGACCCTAACCTGAACCCAACTTGTTGGTGTCCCTAACCCACTAGGGCAATTAACGTTCTACTCAATTTTAATTAATGGGCTGGGATCGATATGCTGGTTGGTGATTTTTGGGCTATGGACAGGTGATGAAACCCTGACCCTATGTCAAATTGATGCCCTTAATTTGATTTCTCAATAGATGAATAAAATGCAAAGGTGCTGCAGAAGTGTGTTGTAGTTTGAAAGTGGTGTGGAAAACATGATGAAAAAAATATCCAAAAATTTTGAAAAATTCAAAGAGTATTCCTAACTTATATGTTTCAATGCAGATGAAAGGAATTTTAAAACTAAAATCTGTACTACTCTAACCAGATCCTACAAGTGAAGGTAAATAAAAAGGACAGAACAGAACCCTAATGATAGTGTCGAACTTCAAAAATCTTTATTTTTTTTATAATTTTTTTATGATGATGAAATTTTATATGGTGATAACTAACTTAAGATGGAACAAGAAAAAAAATATTTCAACAAAAAATTAGTGACTTGCCTTTGGAGCTGCAGACGGATTACAGTAAACAGATGCAAATTTTTATAAAAAATAGAACCTAATCAAACAAGTGCAATGGCTTACCCAAACATCAATCTAAAAAATTCATGTCCGGCCAGGGGCTCATTATTCCCATAGGTCATGACAGTGTACTGGAGTACACCTGCTCAGGAGGCATGAATTTAAGATCTTGCTTGGATTTAAAGAAAACTAATCTACCCTAATGAAACCATGCTCTGATACCAATTTGACGCGGCACGATGATAAGAATGCAATCTAAATGATGGATTGAGAAATGAGAGCAATGAAGCCTATTAATAGGTACTAAATTTCAGATCGAAAGTACTAAGGTAATGCTATGCAAGGAGCACTGAAATTTGGAACTTACGCCATGATGTAGTTTTTTAAATTCTAGAGAAGATTAGGGCTAATGAATATTGAATTTAAACCTTAGCAACGATCTTCAATAACTCAGACTTAAGAGATTAGGAGGTGTTATTTACCCAAGATGATCACTCCCTGGTAGATCCATTGAAGCTCTTAGATGAACTAGCCCGGAAGTGGAAGATTGGCATTCCAAAGAAACTAGTTTCATTCAACATTGATCTTTGGCAAGAGAACCCTTTCTTGAACTCTGAATCGCAGAAGGATCCTGCACAATGAACGGGTTAGACTGGGACCAATTTGAAAGATATCAAAACAAAGAAACCAAATAGGCAAGGGAACTTCGATGGAGGCATGGATCCCTAAAGGTGGATGTTGGCGTTGGACACTTGAAAGCTTGAGAAGAGAAAATCAAACACACCAACAGAAAACAAGAGGATACTACCAAAAAAAAAGACCTTCTTCAACTACTACTTCACTTAAATTTCATTTCATCCAAAAGCTTCCTTTCTACCATGGGTGTATAAGAGGCTTTTAATGGCCTTTCAATCAATTTGAAACTCCCCATATCATGGAGAAATATTATGGGGGATACATGAAATCTGGAGGATTTGGTGAAGGATTTGATGGAGGGTTACATGGAATGTGGAGGATTTGGTGGAGCTGGTTGCATGATTTGTCGATGGAGTTGGCCGACCTCCTCTGAATTTGAAAACACTCCTTGGTCGACCACTTGTAGCTTTCATGTAATTTAAAATTTGAATGATGCCACGTGGCTGGTGAGGTGGCAATGATGTGGCGTGGCAAGGTGGCATGGTGACATGGCGCATCCTTTTCCATGGCGCCCCTTGGAGATGACATGGCAAAGGTGATGTGACGTCCTCTGGTGATGAGTTGGCACTGGTGGTCCATTATGATGTGGCATTCCAAGTAAAGCTGGTCTGGCCTAATTTCAAGTAGCTCTTGAACTTGACTCAGTACAAAGCCTAATTGACTCTAATTGAACTCTTGATTGAATTCTAATTGAACATTAAAATCCTAAAAGAAAATAAAACAGGACTCAATAAACATACAAAACTCATACGAGACTTAAGTTCCTAGTCTCAATCCATAAAAAACTTGGTATTAGTTTAAGCTTCTTCTTTCTGAGCCTGGTGCCCCCACCAATTCTTCCTGGGTGGGAGGAACTCGACCCTGTCGAGTATGGTTCAGCCTGGCTTTGATATTGTTTAAATAAGTCTGGGTCCAGTCATTGCAGGTCCTCTCTAGCGATTCAGGAGTCGTCAGATTTTGGTCTCCCTTGCCAACGGACCAAATATCGATAGTAATCCTTTTTTCTGGTAGTGACAATCTTATTATCCAGGATTTGTTCAGTTTTCTCTCATTTTTGAGGAATGGTTGTTTGTGGATACTCGGGTATTGGTTCACTCTCAAAAATATGGTCAGGCCCAAAAGGCTCACTAGGTATCATCATGGGTTCCTTATATTCTATCAAGTCTAAGACATTGAAGGTCGGGTTGATACCTAGGTCTGAACGTAATTCCAATATGTAAGCATTAGATCTAATCTTCTTTAGGACTTTAAAGGGGCCTGCACCACGGGTATATAGTTTCTTGAAAGTCCCGGATGGGAACATGATCTCTCTCATAGAATTCCTTGACTTTCTTTCTTGAATTAGTCCTATGTTTATAGGATTCATTGCTCAAATTTATTTCATGATGCAAATCCTCAACATGCTATGCATAGGACTCAGCAGACTCAAAAACTTGTACAAGCACTTACGAAATGCAGACTGAACTAGGAATCCTTATTGAGAGGAAATTTATTGGACTCTCTAGGGCCTAAACCTAACAGATTAATGACTCTCTAGGTTTGACCCTGGTCTGGTATGCACATGAGAATTTACCCTGGATTCCTAGCAAATGCCATAAGGTTTTCCAAAAGTAGATAGCAAAAGGAATAGGCTTTAATGGCTCATGCAACCTAGTAATCTCATCAAAATGAAACTTAATGGCTCTAAAATTTGGATAAGACTTAAGAAATGGTAGGAAATAGGAATCCGAGTCTTGGGGTAATTTAGGAGAATCCTGAAACAAACCTTGGTTACTCATGATGACCTTAAGATTTGAATATTGATCTACGGGTGGGATGCTTCTAGGTAGTTGAAGGTCATTGGCAAAGTCTTCTAAAATAATGATTGGGTTCTTCTCAGGTAACTGAAGGAGTTCTTGTGTCGAAGCTAAAGTATTGGATTCTTCCTGAGGGCATTGTCTTACGGGAACCAAGTCCTCACTAAAGTTTGGTTGTTCTGATGTTTCAGGACTAGGCTCAATAATCTTTTCTTTACCAAAGGTTTCCTTATGTAAGGTACTAAAGTTGTTCTCTTTACAGTCTTCCCCTTCATATTCATCTATTAAACTGATGTCAGTCTCATACACATATTTATTAGGTTCAGACTTGCCTTCTTCCTTCCCTAGCCCTTCAGTTTGAGGATATCCTAAGTCTTGAGTATTCATGAACTCAACTTGTACTTCAGGTTCTTACTCCTATCATTCATATGAGCTAATGGGATAGTACGAGTTGGTTGGTCTAAGGAAAATTGTTTAGCTAGCATTTGGTTCAATTGGGCCATTAGATCATTTAGGCCTTTCAGCATGGTTTAAAGATTCGGGTCCATGGCTACACTGGACTTGGTCTGGACTGGTGAATATGAGGCTCCTGATCTAGTTTTCATGCATGCAAGTAGACTCAAGCTCGAGCTAAGGTTTCCTAGACCTAGAGCACACATTAGAGGTCTAATTAAGTGAACCAACTAGCTAGTAGTACTTATGGGACTTAGCCAGGTAGGTGGTGGGGATTGAAGGTCCCTGATTGCCAACCTTAGACACCAATCTGAGATTGGCCAGGTAGGCGGACCAAATCACAAGCCCTGATGCACTAATCCTAGACACCAAGCAAGTAAGCACACACCAATTAGCTGACACAGTTAACTTGACCCCAACCAGAACCCAACTTGTTGGTGTCCCTAACCCACTAGGGCAATTAACGTTCTACTCAATTTTAATTAACGGGCTGGGATCGATATGCTGGTTGGTGATTTTTAGGCTAGGGACAGGTGATGAAACCCTGACCCTTTGTCAAATTGATGCCCTTAATTTGATTTCTCATGAGATGAATAAAATGCAAAGGTGCTGCAGAAGTGTGTTGCAGTTTGAAAGTGGTGTGGAAAACGTGATGAAAAAATATCCAAAAATTCTGAAAAATTCACAGAGGATTCCTGACTTATATGTTTCAATGATGATGAAATAAATTTTAAAACTAAAAACTGTACTACTCTAAGCAGATCCTATAAATGAAGATAAATAAAAAGGACAGAACAGAACCCTAATGATAGTGTCAAACTTCAGAAATTTTTATTTTTTTTATTATTTTTTTCTGATGATGAAATTTATTATGATGATAACTAACTTAAAAAGGAACAAGAAAAAAAATATTTCAACAAAAAATTGGTGACTTTCCTTTGGAGCTACAGACGGATTACAGTAAACAGATGCAAATTTTCAGAAAAAACATAACCTAATTAAACAAGTGCAATGGCTTACCCAAACTTCAATCTAAAAAATTCACGTCCGGCCAGGGGCTCATTATTTCCATGGGTCGTGACAGTGTACTGGAGTACACCCGCTTAAGAGGCATGAATTTTAGATCTTGCTTGGATTTAAAGAAAACTAATCTACCCTAATGCAACCATGCTCTGATACCAATTTGACGCGGCACGATGATGAGAATGCAATCAAAATGATGGATTGAGAAATGAGAGCAATGAAGCCTATTAACAGGTACTAAATTTCAGATCAAAAGTACTAAGGTAAAGCTATGGAAGGAGCACTGAAATTTGGAACATACGCCGCGATGTAGTTATTTAAATCCTAGAGAATATTAGGGCTAATGAATATTGAATTTAAACCTTAGCAACGATCTTCAATAACTCAGACTTAAGAGATTAGGAGGTGTTATTTACCCAAGATGATCACTCCCTGGTAGATCCATTGAAGCTCTTAGATGAACTAGCCCTGAAGTGGAAGATTGGCATTCCAAAGAAACTAGTTTCATTCAACATTGATCTTTGGCAAGAGAACCCTTTCTTGAACTCCGAATCTAGAAGGATCCTGCAAAATGAACGGGTTAGACTGGGACCAATTTTAAAGATATCAAAACAAAGAAACCAAACAGGCAAGGGAACTTCGATGGAGGCATGGATCCCTAGAGGTGGATGTTGGCGTTGGACACTTGAAAGCTTGAGAAGAGAAAATCAAACACACCCAAAGAAAACAAAAGGATACTACAAAAAAAAATACCTTCTTCAACTACTACTTCACTTAAATTTCATTTCATCCAAAAAGCTTCCTTTCTACAATGGGCATACAAGAGGCTTTTAATGGCCTTTCAATCAATTTGAAATTCCCCATATCATGGAGAAATATTATGGGGGTTACCTGAAATGTGGAGGATTAGGTGAAGGATTTGGTGGATGGTTACATGGAATGTGGAGGATTTGGTGGAGCTGGTTGCATGATTTGTGGATGGAGTTGGCCGACCTCCTTTGACTTTGAAAACACTCCTTGGTCGACCACTTGTAGCTTTCATGTAATTTAAAATTTGAATGATGCCACGTGGCAGGTGAGGTGGCAATGATGTGGCATGGCAAGGTGGCATGGTAACATGGCGCATCCTTCTCCATGATGCCTCTTAGAGATGACATGGGAAAGGTGATGTGACATCCTCTGGTGATGAGTTGGCACCGGTGGTCCATGATGATGTGGCATTCCAAGTAAAGCTGGTCTGGCCTAATTTCAAGTAGCTCTTGAACTTGACTCAGTACAAAGCCTAAATGACTCTAATTGAACTCTTGATTGAATTCTAATTGAACTTTAAAACCCCAAAAGAAAATAAAACAGGACTCAATAAACATACAGGACTCATACGAGACTTGAGTTCCTAGTCTCAATCCATAAAGAACTTGGTATTAGTTGAAGCTTCTTCTTTCTGAGCCTGGTGCCCCCACCAATTCTTCCCGGGTGGGAGGAACTCGACCCTGTCGAGTATGGTTCAGCCTGGCTTTGATATTGTTCAAATAAGTCTGGGTCCAGTCGTTGCACGTCCTCTCTAGCGATTCAGGAGTCGTCAGATTTTGGTTTCCCTTGCCAACGGACCAAATGTCGATAGTAATCCTTGTTTCTGATAGTGACAATCTTATTATCCAGGATTTGTTTAGTTTTCTCTCATTTTTGAGGAATGGTTGTTTGTGGATACTCGGGTAATGGTTCACTCTCAAAAATTTGGTCAGATCCAAAAGTCTCACTAGGTATCATCATGGGTTCCTTATATTCTATCAAGTCTGAGACATTGAAGGTCGGGTTGATACCTAGGTCTGAAGGTAATTCCAATATGTAAGCATTAGATCTAATCTTCTTTAGGACTTTAAAGGGGCCTGCACCACGGGTATGTAGTTTCTTGAAATTCCTGGATGGGAACATGATCTCTCTCATAGAATTCCTTGACTTTCATTCTTGAATTAGTCCTATGTTTATAGGATTCATTGCTCAAATTTATTTCATGATGCAAATCCTTAACATGCTATGCATAGGACTCAGCAGACTCAGAAACTTACACAAGCACTTACGAAATGCAGACTGAACTAGGCATCCTTATTGAGAGAAATTTTATTGGACTCTCTAGGGCCTAAACCTAACAGATTAATGACTCTCTAGGTTTGACCCTGGTCTGGTATGCACATGAGAATTTACCATGGGTTCCTAGCAAATCCCATAAGGTTTTCCAAAAGTAGATAGCAAAAGGAATAGGCTTTAATGGCTCATGCAACCTAGTAATCTCATCAAAATGAAACTTAATGGCTCTAAAATTAGGATAAGACTTAAGAAATGGTAGGAAATAGGAATCCGAGTCTTGGGGTAATTTAGGAGAATCCTGAAACAAACCTTGGTTACTCATGATGACCTTAAGATTTGAATATTGATCTACGAGTGGGATGCTTCTAGGTAGTTGAAGGTCATTGGCAAAGTCTTCTAAAATAATGATTGGGTTCTTCTCAGGTAACTGAAGGAGTTCTTGTGTCGAAGCTAAAGTATTGGATTCTTCCTGAGGGCATTGTCTTACGGGAACCAAGTCCTCACTAAAGTTTGGTTGTTCTGATGTTTCAGGACTAGGCTCAATAATCTTTTCTTTACCAAAGGTTTCCTTATGTAAGGTACTAAAGTTGTTCTCTTTACAGTCTTCCCCTTCATATTCATCTATTAAACTGATGTCAGTCTCATACACATATTTACTAGGTTCAGACTTGCCTTCTTCCTTCCCTAGCCCTTCAATTTGAGGATATCCTAAGTCTTGAGTATTCATGAACTCAACTTGTACTTCAGGTTCTTACTCCTATCATTCATATGAGCTAATGGGATAGTACGAGTTGGTTGGTCTAAGGAAAATTGTTTAGCTAGCATTTGGTTCAATTGGGCCATTAGATCATTTAGGCCTTTCAGCATGGTTTCAAGATTCGGGTCCATGGCTACACTGGACTTGGTCTGGACTGGTGAATATGAGGCTCCTGATCTAATTTTCATGCATGCAAGTAGACTCAAGCTCGAGCTAAGATTTCCTAGACCTAGAGCACACATTAGAGGTCTAATTAAGTGAACCAACTAGCTAGTAGTACTTATGGGACTTAGCCAGGTAGGTGGTGGGGATTGAAGGTCCCTGATTGCCAACCTTAGACACCAATCTGAGATTGGCCAGGTAGGCGGACCAAATCACAAGCCCAGATGCACTAATCCTAGACACCAAGCAAGTAAGCACACACCAATTAGCTGACACAGTTAACTTGACCCCAACCAGAACCCAACTTGTTGGTGTCCCTAACCCACTAGGGAAATTAACGTTCTACTCAATTTTAATTAACGGGCTGGGATCGATATGCTGGTTGGTGATTTTTAGGCTAGGGACAGGTGATGAAACCCTGACCCTTTGTCAAATTGATGCCCTTAATTTGATTTCTCATGAGATGAATAAAATGCAAAGGTGCTGCAGAAGTGTGTTGCAGTTTGAAAGTGGTGTGGAAAACGTGATGAAAAAAATATCCAAAAATTCTGAAAAATTCACAGAGGATTCCTGACTTATATGTTTCAATGATGATGAAATAAATTTTAAAACTAAAAACTGTACTACTCTAAGCAGATCCTACAAATGAAGATAAATAAAAAGGACAGAACAGAACCCTAATGACAGTGTCAAACTTCAAAAATTTTTAATTTTTTTATTATTTTTTTCTGATGATGAAATATATTATGATGATAACTAACTTAAAAAGGAACAAAAAAAAATATTTCAACAAAAAATTGGTGACTTTTATTTGGATCTACAGACGGATTACAGTAAACAGATGCAAATTTTCAGAAAAACATAACCTAATTAAACAAGTGCAATGGCTTACCCAAACTTCAATCTAAAAAATTCACGTCCGCCCAGGGGCTCATTATTCCCATGGGTCATGACAGTGTACTGGAGTACACCCGCTCAGGAGGCATGAATTTTAGATCTTGCTTGGATTTAAAGAAAACTAATCTACCCTAATGCAACCATGCTCTGATACCAATTTGACGCGCCACGATGATGAGAATGCAATCTAAATGATGGATTGAGAAATGAGAGCAATGAAGCCTATTAACAGGTACTAAATTTCAGATCAAAAGTACTAAGGTAAAGCTATGGAAGGAGCACTGAAATTTGGAACTTACGCCACGATGTACTTATTTAAATCCTAAAGAATATTAGGGCTAATGAATATTGAATTTAAACCTTAGCAACGATCTTCAATAACTCAGACTTAAGAGATTAGGAGGTGTTATTTACCCAAGATGATCACTCCCTGGTAGATCCATTGAAGCTCTTAGATGAACTAGCCCTGAAGTGGAAGATTGGCATTCCAAAGAAACTAGTTTCATTCAACATTGATCTTTGGCAAGAGAACCCTTTCTTGAACTCCGAATCGTAGAAGGATCCTGCAAAATGAATGGGTTAGACTGGGACCAATTTGAAAGATATCAAAACAAAGAAACCAAACAAGCAAGGGAACTTTGATGGAGGCATGGATCCCTAGAGGTGGATGTTGGCATTGGACACTTGAAAGCTTGAGAAGAGAAAATCAAACACACCCAAAGAAAACAAGAGGATACTACAAAAAAAAAATACCTTCTTCAACTACTACTTCACTTAAATTTCATTTCATCCAAAAAGCTTCCTTTCTTCCATGGGCATACAAGAGGCTTTTAATGGCCTTTCAATCAATTTGAAATTCCCCATATCATGGAGAAATATTATGGGGGTTACCTGAAATGTGGAGGATTAGGTGAAGGATTTGGTGGATGGTTACATGGAATGTGGAGGATTTGGTGGAGCTGGTTGCATGATTTGTGGATGGAGTTGGCCGACCTCCTTTGACTTTGAAAACACTCCTTGGTCGACCACTTGTAGTTTTCATGTAATTTAAAATTTGAATGATGCCACGTGGCAGGTGAGGTGGCAATGATGTGGCATGGCAAGTTGGCATGGTAACATGGCGCATCCTTCTCCATGACGCCCCTTGGAGATGACATGGGAAAGGTGATGTGACGTCCTCTGGTGATGAGTTGGCACCGGTGGTCCATGATGATGTGGCATTCCAAGTAAAGCTGGTCTGGCCTAATTTCAAGTAGCTCTTGAACTTGACTCAGTATAAAGCCTAAATGACTCTAATTGAACTCTTGATTGAATTCTAATTGAACTTTAAAACCCCAAAAGAAAATAAAACAGGACTCAATAAACATACAGGACTCATACGAGACTTGAGTTCCTAGTCTCAATCCATAAAAAACTTGGTATTAGTTGAAGCTTCTTCTTTCTGAGCCTGGTGCCCCCACCAATTCTTCCCGGGTGGAAGGAACTCGACCCTGTCGAGTATGGTTTAGCCTGGCTTTGATATTGTTCAAATAAGTCTGGGTCCAATCGTTGCACGTCCTCTCTAGCGATTCAGGAGTTGTCAGATTTTGGTCTCCCTTGCCAACGGACCAAATATCGATAGTAATCCTTGTTTCTGATAGTGACAATCTTATTATCCAGGATTTGTTTAGTTTTCTCTCATTTTTGAGGAATGGTTGTTTGTGGATACTCGGGTAATGGTTCACTCTCAAAAATATGGTCAGATCCAAAAGGCTCACTAGGTATCATCATGGGTTCCTTATATTCTATCAAGTCTGAGACATTGAAGGTCGGGTTGATACCTAGGTCTGAAGGTAATTCCAATATGTAAGCATTAGATCTAATCTTCTTTAGGACTTTAAAGGGGCCTGCACCACGGGTATGTAGTTTCTTGAAATTCCTGGATGGGAACATGATCTCTCTCACAGAATTCCTTGACTTTCTTTCTTGAATTAGTCCTATGTTTATAGGATTCATTGCTTAAATTTATTTCATGATGCAAATCCTTAACATGCTATGCATAGGACTCAGCAGACTCAGAAACTTACACAAGCACTTACGAAATGCAGACTGAACTAGGCATCCTTATTGAGAGAAATTTTATTGGACTCTCTAGGGCCTAAACCTAACTGATTAATGACTCTCTAGGTTTGACCCTGGTCTGGTATGCACATGAGAATTTACCATGGGTTCCTAGCAAATCCCATAAGGTTTTCCAAAAGTAGATAGCAAAAGGAATAGGCTTTAATGGCTCATGCAACCTAGTAATCTCATCAAAATGAAACTTAATGGCTCTAAAATTAGGATAAGACTTAAGAAATGGTAGGAAATAGGAATCTGAGTCTTGGGGTAATTTAGGAGAATCCTGAAACAAACCTTGGTTACTCATGATGACCTTAAGATTTGAATATTGATCTACGGGCGGAATGCTTCTAAGTAGTTGAAGGTCATTGGCAAAGTCTTCCAAAATAATGATTGGGTTCTTCTCAGGTAACTGAAGGAGTTCTTGTGTCGAAGCTAAAGTATTGGGTTCTTTCTGAGGGAATTGTCTTACGGGAACCAAGTCCTCACTAAAGTTTGGTTGTTCTGATGTTTCAGGACTAGGCTCAATAATCTTTTCTTTACCAAAGGTTTCCTTATGTAAGGTACTAAAGTTGTTCTCTTTACAGTCTTCCCCTTCATATTCATCTATTAAACTGATGTCAGTCTCATACACATATTTACTAGGTTCAGACTTGCCTTCTTCCTTCCCTAGCCCTTCAGTTTGAGGATATCCTAAGTCTTGAGTATTCATGAACTCAACTTGTACTTCAGGTTCTTACTCCTATCATTCATATGAGCTAATGGGATAGTACGAGTTGGTTGGTCTAAGGAAAATTGTTTAGCTAGCATTTGGTTCAATTGGGCCATTAGATCATTTAGGCCTTTCAGCATGGTTTCAAGATTCGGGTCCATGGCTACATTGGACTTGGTCTGGACTGGTGAATATGAGGCTCCTGATCTAGTTTTCATGCATGCAAGTAGACTCAAGCTTGAGCTAAGGTTTCCTAGACCTAGTGCACACATTAGAGGTCTAATTAAGTGAACCAACTAGCTAGTAGTACTTATGGGACTTAGCCAGGTAGGTGGTGGGGATTGAAGGTCCCTGATTGCCAACCTTAGACACCAATCTGAGATTGGCCAGGTAGGCGGACCAAATCACAAGCCCTGATGCACTAATCCTAGACACCAAGCAAGTAAGCACACACCAATTAGCTGACACAGTTAACTTGACCCCAACCAGAACCCAACTTGTTGGTGTCCCTAACCCACTAGGGCAATTAACGTTCTACTCAATTTTAATTAACGGGCTGGGATCGATATGCTGGTTGGTGATTTTTAGGCTAGGGACAGGTGATGAAACCCTGACCCTTTGTCAAATTGATGCCCTTAATTTGATTTCTCATGAGATGAATAAAATGCAAAGGTGCTGCAGAAGTGTGTTGCAGTTTGAATGTGGTGTGGAAAACGTGATGAAAAAAATATCCAAAAATTCTGAAAAATTCACAGAGGATTCCTGACTTATATGTTTCAATGATGATGAAATAAATTTTAAAACTAAAAACTGTACTACTCTAAGCAGATCCTATAAATGAAGATAAATAAAAAGGACAGAACAGAACCCGAATGATAGTTTCAAACTTCAGAAATTTTTTTTTTTTATTATTTTTTTCTGATGATGAAATTTATTATGATGATAACTAACTTAAAAAGGAACAAGAAAAAAAATATTTCAACAAAAAATTGGTGACTTTCCTTTGGAGCTACAGACGGATTACAGTAAACAGATGCAAATTTTCAGAAAAAACATAACCTAATTAAACAAGTGCAATGGCTTACCCAAACTTCAATCTAAAAAATTCACGTCCGGCCAGGGGCTCATTTTTCCCATGGGTCGTGACAGTGTACTGGAGTACACCCGCTCAGGAGGCATGAATTTTAAATCTTGCTTGGATTTAAAGAAAACTAATCTACCCTAATGCAACCATGCTCTGATACCAATTTGACGCGGCACGATGATGAGAATACAATCTAAATGATGGATTGAAAAATGAGAGCAATGAAGCCTATTAACAGGTACTAAATTTCAGATCAAAAGTACTAAGGTAAAGCTATGGAAGGAGCACTGAAATTTGGAACTTACGCCGCGATGTAGTTATTTAAATCCTAGAGAATATTAGGGCTAATGAATATTGAATTTAAACCTTAGCAACGATCTTCAATAACTCAGACTTAAGAGATTAGGAGGTGTTATTTACCCAAGATGATCACTCCCTGGTAGATCCATTGAAGCTCTTAGATGAACTAGCCCTGAAGTGGAAGATTGGCATTCCAAAGAAACTAGTTTCATTCAACATTGATCTTTGGCAAGAGAACCCTTTCTTGAACTCCGAATACTAGAAGGATCCTGCAAAATGAACGGGTTAGACTGGGACCAATTTGAAAGATATCAAAACAAAAAATCCAAACAGGCAAGGGAACTTCGATGGAGGCATGGATCCCTAGAGGTGGATGTTGGCGTTGGACACTTGAAAGCTTGAGAAGAGAAAATCAAACACACCCAAAGAAAACAAGAGGATACTACAAAAAAAAATACCTTCTTCAACTACTACTTCACTTAAATTTCATTTCATCCAAAAAGCTTCCTTTCAACCATGGGCATACAAGCGGCTTTTAATGGCCTTTCAATCAATTTGAAATTCCCCATATCATGGAGAAATATTATGGGGGTTACCTGAAATGTGGAGGATTAGGTGAAGGATTTGGTGGATGGTTACATGGAATGTGGAGGATTTGGTGGAGCTGGTTGCATGATTTGTGGATGGAGTTGGCCGACCTCCTTTGACTTTGAAAACACTCCTTGGTCGACCACTTGTAGCTTTCATGTAATTTAAAATTTGAATGATGCCACGTGGCAGGTGAGGAGGCAATGACGTGGCGTGGCAAGGTGGCATGGTAACATGGCGCATCCTTCTCCATGACGCGCCTAGGAGATGACATGGGAAAGGTGATGTGACGTCCTCTGGTGATGAGTTGGCACCGGTGGTCCTTGATGATGTGGCATTCCAAGTAAAGCTGGTCTGGCCTAATTTCAAGTAGCTCTTGAACTTGACTCAGTACAAAGCCTAAATGACTCTAATTGAACTCTTGATTGAATTCTAATTGAACTTTAAAACCCCAAAAGAAAATAAAACAGGACTCAATAAACATACAGGACTCATACGAGACTTGAGTTCCTAGTCTCAATCCATAAAGAACTTGGTATTAGTTGAAGCTTCTTCTTTCTGAGCCTGGTGCCCCCACCAATTCTTTCCGGGTGGGAGGAACTCGACCCTGTCGAGTATGGTTCAGCCTGGCTTTGATATTGTTCAAATAAGTCTGTGTCCAGTCGTTGCACGTCCTCTCTAGCGATTCAGGAGTCATCAGATTTTGGTCTCCCTTGCCAACGGACCAAATATCGATAGTAATCCTTGTTTCTGATAGTGACAATCTTATTATCCAGGATTTGTTTAGTTTTCTCTCATTTTTGAGGAATGGTTGTTTGTGGATACTCGGGTAATGGTTCACTCTCAAAAATATGGTCAGATCCAAAAGGCTCACTAGGTATCATCATGGGTTCCTTATATTCTATCAAGTCTGAGACATTGAAGGTCGGGTTGATACCTAGGTCTGAAGGTAATTCCAATATGTAAGCATTAGATCAAATCTTCTTTAGGACTTTAAAGGGGCCTGCACCACGGGTATGTAGTTTCTTGAAATTCCCGGATGGGAACATGATCTCTCTCATAGAATTCCTTGACTTTCTTTCTTGAATTAGTCCTATGTTTATAGGATTCATTGCTCAAATTTATTTCATGATGCAAATCCTTAACATGCTATGCATAGGACTTAGCAGACTCAGAAACTTACACAAGCACTTACGAAATGCAGACTGAACTAGGCATCCTTATTAAGAGAAATTTTATTGGACTCTCTAGGACCTAAACCTAACAGATTAATGACTCTCTAGGTTTGACCCTGGTCTGGTATGCACATGAGAATTTACCATGGGTTCCTAGCAAATCCCATAAGGTTTTCCAAAAGTAGATAGCAAAAGGAATAGGCTTTAAAGGCTCATGCAACCTAGTAATCTCATCAAAATGAAACTTAATGGCTCTAAAATTAGGATAAGACTTAAGAAAAGGTAGGAAATAGGAATCCGAGTCTTGGGATAATTTAGGGGAATCTTGAAACAGACCTTGGTTACTCATGATGACCTTAAGATTTGAATATTGATCTACGGGCGGGATGCTTCTAGGTAGTTGAAGGTCATCGGCAAAGTCTTCTAAAATAATGATTGGATTCTTCTCAGGTAACTGAAGGAGTTCTTGTGTTGAAGCTAAAGTATTGGGTTCTTCCTGAGGGCATTGTCTTACGGGAACCAAGTCCTCACTAAAGTTTGGTTGTTCTGATGTTTAAGGACTAGGCTCAATAATCTTTTCTTTACCAAAGCTTTCCTCAGGTAAGGTACTAAAGTTGTTCTCTTCACAGTCTTCCCCTTCATATTCATCAATTAAACTGATGTCAGTCTCATACACATATTTACTAGGTTCAGACTTGCCTTCTTCCTTCCCTAGCCCTTCAGTTTGAGGATATCCTAAGTCTTGAGTATTCATGAACTCAACTTGTACTTCAGGGTTCTTACTCCTATCATTCATATGAGCTAATGGGATAGTAGGAGTTGGTTGGTCTAAGGAAAATTGTTTAGTTAGCATTTGGTTCAATTGGGCCATTAGATCATTTAGTTTTTTCAGCATGGTTTCAAGATTCGGGTCCATGGCTACATTGGACTAGGTCTGGACTGGTGAATATGAGGTTCCTGATCTAGTTTTCATGCATGCAAGTAGACTCAAGCTCGAGCTAAGGTTTCTGTTGGCTTTGGCTCATTAATTTTGATGATTAACAAAAGGTTGAGTATATGTTTGGACTAATGTTTCATCTCAAGATAAAGTTTCAGGACTTAGGTTATTCAAAAAGAGTACTAAGAGTACAATGATGAAACCAAGCTTGCCTGATTTTGGAAAAGAGCTCTTCTACCTTAAACAAGATCAAATTTCTCATATTGGACCTTCTTGTTAAGAAGTAATTGACAAAAGAAACAAAGGCTTAGAGAAACTCAAGCATGGCACGCACCTCTCTAGAGTTTCAGAAAATTTCAGATCAGAGGTCGACCACCAGAGGTCGACACCTTGTCAAAGGTCGACCACTAGAGGTCGACTCATGAAGAGAAGAAAAGTTCAGCAAGGCCGGCATGGCAAAATTTCAGTGGCACGCTCCAGAGGTCGACCACCAGAGGTCAACACCTATCCAGAGGTCGACACTAGAGGTCGACTCATAGCCTGAGAATTCAAACTAGGCAGAACTATGGTTTTCTAGATTTTTGCCTAAGATAAACTGGAGGTCGACTCATGAGGTCGACACTTGATCCAGAGGTCGACTCATGAGGTCGACTCATGGCATAACGGCTAGTTTTTCTGAACTTTTGATTTGATTTCTAATGGCCATAAACGGCCATATTTTTTATTCTAACAGTCTTGTGGAGTTGTTTCAGCTTGAATGAGGTATTTAACCTCCACCTAACTTCAAAAAAGACAAGGAGACAAAGTGAAAAAGATTAGAGTGAAAGTACAAAGCCTTCAATCAATTCCAAGCCAAAAAGAGTGAGAAAACTAAGAGATTCCTTAGCCAAAAACTTTCCATCTTCGAGGAATCCAACTTTCAAGTGTTTGGCATTTAGTGAGGTCCAAAGATTCCAAGAGAAAGGCTTGAAGAGTCTCCATCAAGAGCTACATCGAATTACTTTTTGCTCAAAAGGAGTTTGTCTTGTTTTATTCATTGTATTCATATTCTTTTTGTCTTAAGCTAGTTTCAAGGGAATTTGAAACTAGTGTGAGGTTTGTTGGTGAGCCAATTGATAAAACCAACTAGGGTTGCTTGTAAGCCCGAAGCCAAAACAAGTGTGTGAGGTTTGTTGGTGAGCCAATTGATAAAACTAACTAGGGTTGCTTGTAAGCCCGAAGCCAAAACAAGTGTGTAAGGTTTTGACATGTGAGCCTGGTAAAACAAGTCGGCTGTAATCTAGAAAAGATTATAGTGGAAATTTCCAAGTGGAGCTTGGGGAGTGGATGTAGGTGCTAGGTGCACCGAACCACTATACTTCTTGTGTGTTTGCATTGCTTTACTCTCTATCTTCTTTTGCTCTTTAATTGTTATTTTATTTCATTGCTTCCGTTGCACAATTACTTGAGCACTATCACTCTTTATCTTTGAATTTGATAGCACATATATTGCTTTAATTTTTAAAATATCCAATTCACCCCCCTCTTGGGCACCATATCTGGGCAACAAGTGGTATCAGAGCACCGGTACTCTCTTGTAGGTCCAACGATCTTGAGTGAAAGATCATGGCCGCCCCAATTGGAATGGGTGTAGTTGAAGGACAAGCATCAAATCGCCCTCCTTTCTTTAATGGCACAAGCTACACATACTGGAAAACTCGTATGCGTATTTATTTACAAGCTGTAGATTATCATATATGGAGAGTAATTACTAAAGGGCCTCATCAGCCCACTCACTTGGTTAATGGCATTATCACCCCAAAATCTGAAGAAGAATGGGATGACAATGACATCAAACAAGCTGAGTTAAATGCTAAGGCGATGAATTTGCTATTCTGTGCACTTGATCCAAGTGAATTTAACAGAATATCAAATTGTATTTCCGCCAAAGAAATTTGGGATACACTTGAGGTTACCCATGAGGGTACACACCAAGTGAAGACCACAAAGGTGAACATGCTCATTCATACGTATGAGATGTTCAGGATGGAACCAACTGAAAGTATCAGTGAAATGTATACTAGATTTACAAATATAGTAAATGGTAAGAGGAGTTTAGAAAAAATTATATCTAATGGTGAACAGGTTAACAAACTTCTCAGGTCTCTTCCGGCTTCATGGGATGCGAAGGTAACAGCCATAGAAGAAGCCAAGGATGTCAATACTCTACCTCTTGAGCAGCTTCTTGGATCATTGATGACTTACGAGCTTTCACTAAAGCAGAAGACAGTGGACAATGACAAGAAAAAGAAAGCCATAGCCTTCAAGTCCACTACAAAGGAAGAGTCAAGTGATGAATCGGAAGAAGAAGCTGATGATGATGAGACAGCCCTCATTACAAGAAAATTCAAAAGATTCATGAGAAAGAAGAAGGGCTTCTACAAGAAAAGGCCACAAAAAGGTGATCACAATAAAGAAAAAGAGAAAGAAAAAGAAAGGGATCCACCCATCTGTTTCGAGTGCAAGAAGCCTGGACATTATAAAACGGATTGCCCTTTGCTTAAAAAGAGTCGAAGGATGTTGAGAAAGAAAGCCATGATGGCTACCTGGAGTGAGAGTGAGGACTCCAGCAGTGATGAAGAACAGCAGGTAGTCGCCAACCTGTGTTTCATGGCCAATGAAGATAACGAGGTAAATTCTGAACCTGAAATTAAATTTACTTTCAATGAATTGCATGATGCTTTTGATGATTTAGTTATGGAATATGAAAAATTAAAATTGAAAAATAAGAAATTAAGAAAGCTAAATCTTGAGCTTACCAAAAATTCAGAAAAGTTTTCAACTGAAATTGAAGATTTAATTCAAGAAAACAAGAAATTAACTGAACATGTAAAGACCTTGAAAATTGATAAGGATAATCTTTTAAAAGAAAATGATTCTTTGAAAAATAATAGAAGTCTTAAAACTAATGAGAAAATTGAAAAACAAAACAAAGAACTATTGCTTCAAAACAAGAATTACAAAGAAGAGTTAGAAAAAGTAAAACCTTTTGTAGAAAAGTTTACTTTTAGTTCAGAAAAATTAAGCATGCTTTTAAATAGTCAACATGCAGTGTTTAACAAAGCTGGACTTGGATTTAAGCCACACAATCAGCAAAAACTTTACAAAAACTTTTCATACCTGCATCTTCTAATATTACCTGCTATGCATGTGGTAAGTTAGGACATAAATCATATATTTGTAATAGAAGAAAATTAAATACCTTTGGAAAGATTTGGGTTCCAAAATGAACCAATTTAACTAACCCTAAAGGACCCAAGATGACTTGGGTACCTAAAGTTTCAACTTGATTAATTTTTGCAGGTGTGCCTTGCAACCAAAAATAAAAGAAGAATGTGGTATCTGGATAGTGGTTGCTCAAGGCACATAACTGGGGATGTGAAGCAATTCTCATCACTAGCAGCTATTGATGGTGGAAATGTTACTTTTGGTGATAATGGAAAAGGCAAAATCGTTGGAATTGGTAAAATCCATATCACCCCTAATGCTTATGTAGATAATGTATTATTTGTTGATGGCTTGAAGCATAATCTTTTTAGCATTAGTCAGTTTTGTGATAAGGGTTTTAAAGTAATTTTTGAATCATCTTTGTGCATGGTATCTAGTCTAGATGTCGATGGCATCAAGTTCACTGGTCATAGGCATGGAAACATTTACATGGTTGATCTTGATGATCTAGCCATGGAAAGTGGTCAATGCCTAGTGGCTAGGGAAGCCAAGGCAAGTGAAACTAGTTGGCTTTGGCATCGTAGGCTAGGGCATGCTAGTATGCAGTTGATTTCAAAATTAAGCAAAAAGAATCTTGTAAAAGAATTACCAAAACTCACATTTGAAAAAGATAAGATTTGTGCTGCATGTCAATTTGGAAAACAAACTAAATCTACTTTCAAACCTAAAGGAGTAGTATCTACTACTAGACCCCTTGAATTATTGCATATGGACCTCTTTGACCAACCAGAACAACTAGTTTGGGAGGTAAAAAATATGGGCTAGTAATTGTAGATGATTACTCACGATTTACTTGGGTAATGTTTTTAGCTCATAAAGATGAAACGTTTTCAGCTTTTGTTAAATTTCATAAAAGGGTTTCAAATGAAAAAGATCTCACTATTATTTCTTTGCGTAGTGATCATGGAACTGAATTTGACAATCATGATTTTGAAGCTTTTTGTAATGAAAATGGCATTAGTCATAATTTTTCTGCACCTAGGACACCTCAACAAAATGGGGTAGTAGAAAGAAAGAACAGGACACTTGAAGAAATGGCACGCACAATGCTTTGCAAAAATGATTTACCTAGATATTTTTGGGCAGAAGCCATTAATACTTCCTGTTACATTTTAAATCATGTTTTAATTCGACCTATTTTGAAGAAAACACCATATGAGCTTTGGAAAAATCGAAAACCGAATCTTAAGTATTTTCGTGTATTTGGTTGCCGCTGTTTCATATTAAATAATGGCAAAGACAATATCAGTAAATTTGATGCCAAGTCAGATGAGGGTATCTTCTTAGGATACTCTACTTCTAGCAAGGCATACAGGGTCTTCAACAGAAGAACTCTTCTGGTTGAAGAATCAATTCATGTAGTGTTTGATGAATCTAACGAAAAATCTTCTAGAAAAGAAGATTCTATTGATGATGAAACAGGTACAAAGAAGCTTGAACATTTGACAATCAATGAAGATGAGCCCAAAGGAGATGATGATCAAGAAAATGAAGATCAAACTTAAGAGATCAATGCAACTTCACCAAAACCTTTACCTAAAGAGTGGAGGTATGCACACGGACACCCCAAAGAGCTAATTATTGGTGATCCGTCAAAGGGAGTAAGTACACGCTCTTCTATTAGAAATGTTTGTGATTATTTAGCTTTTGTATCTCAGATAGAGCCTAAGTCAATTGAAGAAGCTGAAAAGGATTGTAACTGGATTAATGCTATGCAAGATGAACTAAATCAATTTAAAAGAAATAACGTTTGGACTTTAACTGAAAGACCCCTTAATGTTTCTGTAATCGGCACAAAATGGGTTTTTAGAAATAAACTTGATGAACATGGTATTGTAACTAGAAACAAAGCTAGACTTGTTGCTAAAGGCTACAACCAGGAAGATGGGATCGACTTTGATGAAACCTTTGCTCCTGTTGCTAGGCTAGAAGCAATTAGACTTTTACTTGCTTTTGCTTGTTTTATGGATTTCAAGTTATTTCAAATGGATGTTAAAAGTGCTTTTTTAAATGGATTTATTGAAGAGGAAGTTTATGTTGAACAACCTCCTGGTTTTGAAAATCATGAATTTCCTAACCATGTTTTTAAATTGCATAAAGCATTGTATGGCTTAAAGCAAGCTCCTAGAGCTTGGTATGATAGATTAAGTTCATTTTTGATGAAGAATGATTTTTCTAGAGGTAATGTAGATAATACATTGTTTTTGAAAAAGAAAAATGATGATCTCTTAGTAGTACAAATCTATGTAGATGATATTATTTTTGGTGCTACTAACGAATGTTTTTGTCAACAATTTGCAAAGTTAATGCAGAGTGAGTTCGAGATGAGCATGATGGGAGAACTCAACTTCTTCCTCGAACTCCAAATTAAGCAAACCAAAGAGGGGATCTCCATCAACCAAGCCAAGTACACAAGGGAAATATTGAAAAAGTTTGGAATGGAGACTACCAAACCAATAGGTACCCCTATGAGCTCTTCATGTAAATTAGACAAAGATGAATGTTGTAAATCAGTAGACCAAAAATTATATAGAGGCATGATTGGTTCATTGCTATATCTAACTGCCAGTAGACCAGATATAATGTTTAGTGTCTGTTTATGTGCACGTTTTCAGTCTGCTCCTAAAGAATCACATCTCTTAGCTGTAAAACGTATATTTAGATACTTATCTGGGTCAATTAAAATTGGTCTTTGGTACTCTAGAGAGTCATCATATGAATTAATTGCATATTCTAATGCTGATTTTGCTGGGTGTAAACTTGATCATAAAAGTACTAGTGGAACTTGTCAATTCCTAGGAGTTAATTTGATTTCATGGAGCAGCAAGAAACAGAATTCAGTTGCTCTATCTACGGTGGAAGTCGAATATATAGCAGCTGGAAGCTGTTGTGCTCAGATTCTATGGATCAAACAGCAACTCGAGGACTTTGGCATCAAACTAACTAAGACACCCATAAGATGTGATAATACTAGTGCAATCAATTTAACGAAAAATCCTGTACAATATTCAAGAAGCAAACATATTGAAATAAGACATCACTTTATAAGAGATCATGTTCAAAACTCTAATGTGTTGTTAGAATTTATTTGTACTGATTATCAATTGGCTGATATATTCACAAAACCATTGAATGAAGATAGATTTTGTATGATCAGAAGAGAACTGGGAGTCATTGATCCTTTTGCTTGAAACTCTTCAAATTCTCATCAAAATTCCTCAAAAATGATTTATAAATTCTCAAATATGTTTAAAGCTTATTTTTCTAAATTTTATCAATTTTTTCATATTTTATCGAATTTTATTTTGGCTAATTTATTTTTGGAGGTCGACACTTAAGTTTTCGGAGGTCGACACTTAAGGTCGACCCCTGAGAATTTTAGAGGTCGACACTTAAGGTCGACCCCTGAGAATTTTTAGAGGTCGACACTTGAATGGAAATCATCTTTTTAAAACCCGTCCGCAAGCCTATTTCTTCTCCATTTCTTTCCATTTCTCCTTCGTGTGGTCCCCCTCCAACTTCCCTAAAGCTCTAAACAGTGGATTTCCAACCCTCTCCTTCATCTTTTTGGGTAATCTTCTCCTCTCCTCTTGTTCTCCTTTGAACCTAAACGTTTTTGACCGTGTTCTTGGTTTTGGACAACCGAAAGCTTTTGCCTCTATCTACCCTCAAATATCGATTGTTTTTCAATTAAAATCACTTATTTCTCTCCTCTATTTCTTGCATTTCCTCCATCTACTCTCGATTTTCTCCATTTTCACAAACCCTATCTTACCATTTCACCATTTCTTCTTTTGCTCAACCCGTGAACCTCTCTTCTCCTCTATTTTCTTGGTTCCTTCCCTCTTAGCCTTGCATTATCCTACTTCTCCCTAATTTACCCCTCTTCCATCCATATGGGTCCAAGAAAGCACTTGGCAGTGAGAAAAAGGAGAATGGAATAAGGCCAAAGTAGCACTGAGCGATGAAGAAAGGTCAGACATGAGCGTGAGCCGACCCCAGAGCCACCTGCACCAGTGCCAGCCAGCTTAGTACGGAAGAGCATTGCGAGTGGGAGGCGTGTGGACATACCTTTCTGGGATCAGCATCACTTTTTTATAGGAGATGTGCTGAGAGATGCAGGTCTGGTTCACTTCTGCACGATGACTGAGAGATTCTATCCAAACCTCATCAGGGAGTTCTATGCATCCATGGCCACTGATGGCATTGGATGGTCAGCTACTGTACGTGGGATCGAGATTCCAGTGACACCGGAGGTCATCAGTCATGTTTGGAGGATTCCACTTCATGGCACAGATGCCACTTCGATCAGCGACAGAGAGCATGCCTTCAAATGTATTCTAGAGCGTGAGGATGTTAGCGGCATTTCCACAGTAGCCGCTAACTAGCTTTCACTGGAGATGAGAGTGCTGCATCATATCATCACCCGTATCTTGATTCCGAAGAGCGAGAGATTCGACTTTATCACTGAGCATGAGCTGGTGTTGATGGTGCCCCTGAGACAGTGGACTCCCATCAACCTTCCCAGGATCATGCTTCAGCAGATGGGTGAGGCAGCATCTAACAGGAGACTAGTTCAGCCATATGGTATGGGGCTGACACAGCTATTCAGGGAGCATGGAGTTTCATTTGATGGTATACCTTTCAGTCAGCTGCAGCATACTGATACATATGGAGAGAAATCCCTGCATAGGATGGGATTTCGATTGATTGGTGACCGTTGGGTGCGACGAGAGTCTGGCCAGGAGCCAGATGAGGAGGATGAGATCCGAGCAGCTGAGGCAGGGCCTTCAGAGCCTACTGATCATGGTACACCTCCTCGTCCAACACCAGAGTCAGAGACTGCGGAGCCTGAGCCATTCACGCCACCACCCTCATCAGCTCCAGCACCTACTGCTACTGCTACACCACGGAGGACTACAGCGAGGATATCGGACTTTGAGTAGAGAGTGACTGATCACATTTCAGAGATCCGGACAGAGATTGCTGGTGTACGACAGGAGCTACATGGTCTGTGGATCCACACAGATATGCGTATTGGAGCTCTCTCAGCTAGTGTAGATGTAGGATTCCGACAGATCCTCAGCCTACTGAGATTAGCATTTCCACCAGGGACTGTAGATCCGACAGTGCCTCCTCCACATTCTGATGATGATGATGATGATGACTCTAGTGGATACAGTGACAGTGATGGAGATCAGCCCGGAGCAGGTAGGTCTAATGTTCCACCTGCAGATCCGATTCCAGAGATTCCCCCTTCTACTGATCCTCCTTCTACTGATCTTCCCAGTACAAATCCTCCAGCTACAGTTGTACCAGTAGATACTGAGTTTACTAAGCACTTTTTAAGACTATTACAGGGATTCCGGATGATAGAGATGAGCATACAGAGACAGATATTGATGATCCCACTGCTTATGAGCTAGTCAGCAGGCACACTCCAGCTCAGTCTACTCAGCATACTGATCCATCTACTCCTTCTGCTACTGCTTCTGTTAGGACACCTGTGGAGCCTTTTCCTTGGACCTATAGATCTCGTAGGACTACCCCTAGGTCTGGTCCCTCTCTGAGGACTCGGAGTCTCACTCATAGGACTCCAAAATCCTCATCTAGGATCTCGGCTCCTATCTCTTTTGATATACCTTCTGATGAGGAGTAGCCTCATAGATTTACTTGATGTATGTTGTACTTAGTTTGCTTTGTATGATCTGATGTATCAGTGTTTTGTGCTTACTATGTAAGCAATTTTGTAACTGAATACATTTATATACTTAGCTACATTGTGATATTTTACTGTCTGATACCAGCTCTTAGCATTTATCTTTTTAAACCCTCAAGTTAGAATGTTTTTTTGTTATATTGAATGCACAAATTGAGGGGGAGCATGTATTTTATGCAACTAAGTACTTCATTGTAATGGAACATAAGTTTCCTTAATATATCTTTCACTACAAAAATGCCCTTCTTGATTCTTGACAAAAAGGGGGAGTAGAGTATAAGTAAAGTATATATGAGATTCTCATGACTCTTTCTTATGAGTAGAATATGTATATATGGTTCTTATGATTCTTATGACTCTTTCATGGAGTAGAGTATGGTAAAGTATATATGATTCTTATGAGTAAAGCTTGTATGTTTCTTAACTTTTTGACTCATGAGAATGTTTTCACAAAAAGAAAGAAGTAAATGAAAAGTAAAATCTTTTTGACTCATGAGAATGTTTTCACAAAAGAAAGAAGTAAATGAAAAGTAAAATCTTTTTGACTCATGAGAATGTTTTCACAAAAAGAAAGAAGTAAATGAAAAGTAAAATCTTTTTGACTCATGAGAATGTTTTCACAAAAAAAGTAGATGATAGGTAAAATTTTATGGTATACTCATGCATGTAAGGATTCTTTGAAAATTTTATTATTGCTATATTTTGCTTTTGGACTTAATTGCATATATACTCAAGGTTTTGTCATCATCAAAAAGGGGGAGATTGTTGGCTTTGGCTCCTTAATTTTGATGATTAACAAAAGGTTGAGTATATGTTTGGACTAATGTTTCATCTCAAGATAAAGTTTCAGGACTTAGGTTATTCAAAAAGAGTACTAAGAGTACAATGATGAAACCAAGCTTGCCTGATTTTGGAAAAGAGCTCTTCTACCTTAAACAAGATCAAATTTCTCATATTGGACCTTCTTGTTAAGAAGTAATTGACAAAAGAAACAAAGGCTTAGAGAAACTCAAGCATGGCACGCACCTCTCTAGAGTTTCAGAAAATTTCAGATCAGAGGTCGACACCTTGTCAAAGGTCGACCACCAGAGGTCGACTCATGAAGAGAAGAAAAGTTCAGCAAGGCCAGCATGGCAAAATTTCAGTGGCACGCTCCAGAGGTCGACCACCAGAGGTCAACACCTGTCCAGAGGTCGACACCAGAGGTCGACTCATAGCCTGAGAATTAAAACTGGGCAGAACTATGGTTTTCTGGATTTTTGCCTAAGATAAACTGGAGGTCGACTCATGAGGTCGACACTTGATCCAGAGGTCGACTCATGAGGTCAACTCATGGCATAACGGCTAGTTTTTCTGAACTTTTGATTTGATTTCTAACGGCCATAAACGGCCATATTTTTTATTCTAACAGTCTTGTGGAGTTGTTTCAGCTTGAATGAGGTATTTAACCTCCACCTAACTTCAAGAAAAACAAGGAGACAAAGTGAAAAAGATTAGAGTGAAAGTACAAAGCCTTCAATCAATTCCAAGCCAAAAAGAGTGAGAAAACCAAGAGATTCCTTAGCCAAAAGCTTTCCATCTTTGAGGAATCCAACTTTCAAGTGTTTGGCATTTAGTGAGGTCCAAAGATTCCTAGAGAAAGGCTTGAAGAGTCTCCATCAAGAGCTACATCGAATTACTTTTTGCTCAAAAGGAGTTTGTCTTGTTTATTCATTGTATTCATATTCTTTTTGTCTTAGGCTAGTTTCAAGGGAATTTGAAACTAGTGTGAGGTTTGTTGGTGAGCCAATTGATAAAACCAACTAGGGTTGCTTGTAAGCCCGAAGCCAAAACAAGTGTGTGAGGTTTGTTGGTGAGCTAATTGATAAAACCAACTAGGGTTGCTTGTAAGCCCGAAGCCAAAACAAGTGTGTAAGGTTTTGACTTGTGAGCCTGGTAAATCAAGTCGGCTGTAATCTAGAAAAGATTATAGTAGAAATTCCCAAGTGGAGCTTGGGGAGTGGATGTAGGTGCTAGGTGCACCGAACCACTATACTTCTTGTGTGTTTGCATTGCTTTACTCTCTATCTTCTTTTGCTCTTTAATTGTTGTTTTATTTCATTGCTTCCGTTGCACAATTACGTGAGCACTATCACTCTTTACCTTTGAACTTGATAGCACATATATTGCTTTAATTTTTAAAATACCCAATTCACCCCCCCTCTTGGGCACCATATCGGGGCAACAGTTTCCTAGACCTAGAGCACAAATTAGAGGTCTAATTAAGTGAACCAACTAGCTAGTAGTACTTATGGGACTTAGCCAGGTAGGTGGTGGGGTGTGAAGGTCCCTGATTGCCAACCTTAGACACCAATCTGAGATTGGCCAGGTAGGCGGACCAAATCACAAGCCCTGATGCACCAATCCTAGACACCAAGCCAGTAAGCACACACCAATTAGCTAACACAGTTAACTTGACCCTAACCTGAACCCAACTTGTTGGTGTCCCTAACCCACTAGGGCAATTAACGTTCTACTCAATTTTAATTAACGGGCTGGGATCGATATGCTGGTTGGTGATTTTTGGGCTAGGGGCAGGTGATGAAACACTGACCCTATGTCAAATTGATGCCCTTAATTTGATTTCTCATGAGATGAATAAAATGCAAAGGTGCTGCAGAAGTGTGTTGCAGTTTGAAAGTGGTGTAGAAAAAGTGATGAAAATAATGTCCAAAAATTCTGAAAAATTCACAGAGGATTTCTAACTTATATGTTTCAATGTATATGAAAGTAATTTTAAAACTAAAATCTGTACTACTCTAAGAAGATCCGACAAATGAAGATAAATAAAAAGGACAGAACAGAACCCTAATGATAGTATTGAATTGCAAAAATTTTTATTTTTTTTATAATTTTTTTCTGATGATAAAATTTAATATGGTGATAACAGACTTAAAAAGGAACAAGAAAAAAATATTTCAACAAAAAATTAGTGACTTGCCTTTGGAGCTGCAGACGGATTACAGTAAATATATGCAAATTTTTAGAAAAAACAGAACCTAATCAAACAAGTGCAATGGCTTACCCAAACTTCAATCTAAAAAATTCACATCTGGCCAGGGGCTCATTATTCCCATGGGTCATGACAGTGTACTAGAGTACACCCGCTCAGGAGGCGTGAATTTTAGATCTTGCTTGGATTTAAAGAAAACTAATCTACCCTAATGCAACCATGCTCTGATACCAATTTGACGCGGCACGATGATGAGAATGCAATCTAAATGATAGATTGAGAAATGAGAGCAATGAAGCCTATTAACAGGTACTAAATTTCATATCTAAAGTACTAAGGTAAAGCTATGGAAGGAGCACTGAAATTTGGAACTTACGCTGCGATGTAGTTTTTTAAATCCTAGAGAAGATTAGGGCTAATGAATACTGAATTTAAACCTTAGCAACGATCTTCAATAACTTAGACTTAAGAGATTAGGAGGTGTTATTTACCCAAGATGATCACTCCTTGGTAGATCCATTGAAGCTCTTAGACGAACTAGCCCTGAAGTGGAAGATTAGCATTCCAAAGAAACTAGTTTCATTCAACATTGATCTTTGGCAAGAGAACCCTTTCTTGAACTCTGAATCGTAGAAGGATCCTGCACAATGAATAGGTTAGACTGGGATCAATTTGAAAGATATCAAAACAAAAAAACCAAAAAGGCAAGGGAACTTCGATGGAGGCATGGATCCCTAGAGGTGGATGTTGGCGTTGGACACTTGAAAGCTTGAGAAGAGAAAATCAAACACACCCAAAGAAAACAAGAGGATACTACCAAAAAAAAACACCTTCTTCAACTACTACTTCACTTAAATTTCATTTCATCCAAAAAGCTTCCTTTCTACCATGGGCATACAAGAGGCTTTTAATGGCCTTTCAATCAATTTGAAATTCCCCATATCATGGAGAAATATTATAGGGGTTACATGAAATGTGGAGGATTTGGTGAAGGATTTGGTGGAGGGTTACATGGAATGTGGAGGATTTGGTGGAGCTGGTTGCATGATTTGTGGATGGAGTTGGCCGACCTCCTTTGAATTTGAAAACACTCCTTGGTCAACCACTTGTAGCTTTCATGTAATTTAAAATTTGAATGATGCCACGTGGCAGGTGAGGTGGCAATGATGTGGCGTGGCAAGGTGGCATGGTGACATGGCGCATCCTTCTCCATGGCGCCCCTTGGAGATGACATGGCAAAGGTGATGTGACATCCTCTGGTGATGAGTTGGCACCGGTGGTCCATGATGATGTGGCATTCCAAGTATAGCTGGTCTGGCCTAATTTCAAGTAGCTCTTGAACTTGACTCAGTACAAAGCCTAATTGACTCTAATTGAACTCTTGATTGAATTCTAATTGAACTTTAAAACCCCAAAAGAAAATAAAACAGGACTCAATAAATATACAGGATTCATACGAGACTTGAGTTCATAGTCTCAATCCATCAAGAACTTGGTATTAGTTGAAGCTTCTTCTTTCTGAGCCTGGTGCCCCCACCAAAGGGGATCCAGGAATTAGGGTTTCTTCTAGCCAGTTAGGGTTTTCATTCTTGAATTTTTGTTTTAAAATTCACTTCTGCATGTAGCATGATGACCTAGGCTCCTAGAAATTCCCTTCAGTGGTATCCGAGCCACCCTTTGTTCATTCAATTATGTATCATTTTGAAGTTCATGAACATCCACATTCGAGTCGACCCGAACCTTATTCGAGACACCTGACAAGAGACCTAGTCGACCTGAACCCTATTCGAGTCGACCCGATCGAAACCTTTCGAGTCAACTCTTCCAGAATTGTGATTATATGCATATTAGAATTAATATGTTTGGTTTTTATTTTATCATGAAAATAGTATGATTTTTTTATGATATGATGTTATGCATATTGTTGATCAAATGCATCATTATAACAAGTTTTATCCTAGTAACTGCTTTGGATTGGGTTAGTCACCATGGCTGTCCGGTCATAGGAGCCAAGTAGGGTTTAAAGGCCCTCTTCTCCTATTCAATGGGTCTCCTATGGCATGTAGGGGTGCCGCAGTGACCATATCCCATGAAAAAGTGAGGTGAACGGGGATTGAAATATCATGCTATGATATGATTGCTATGTATTCATGAAAAGTTATGCATATGCTGATTGATATGCTTTATGTTTATACTTGTTGTTATGAGCATTGTTGATATGATTATTTAGGATGTGTTTGAGACCATCAAAGCCCTCATTAAAAATCATATTTAGTCATTGTATAAACTTAATCATGATGCAAAACCAATTAGGGTTTGATCAGCTAGTTGGTGTCTAGGTAAGTGGTTCTAGGAAGGTAAAGGGATTGAGGTTTTTAATTGGTTCCATTGTCTGACCTGGCCAATTCTATTGGTGTCTAAGGAAAGCAACGGGGGGACCCCCTCACCTCCTCCACTTACCTGGCCAATTTGGTCATATCTAAAACCTTAATTTAGGAAATGCTAATTGATTAAGAATACTATAATTTGCCTTCCTTCATGCTAAGCAAAATTTATGTCAACACTATAGTAGGTTTGTTGTGTACACACAAGGCCTACTTTAGGGTTTGATATAAAATTTGTCTTGGTGCACTAGGTGCTTTATAGCATAATTGGTATTGTTGCTTTGTTGTGTACACACAAGGGCAACATTATTCAATCAAGGCTATATAGAAATGAAGGATCTGACTAAACCAAAATATTATGGTTTGTTGTGTATACACAAGGAAATAAGTGTCTTAGAGGCAAGTTTTATAGTTGAGAATTGCATAGATTGCAATTGGAAAGGAAGTCCTACCTTTGAACTCATGAGTGTTTGTTGTGTACACACAAGGAATTCATGAGGAATTAGGATCTCAACCCCACTAAAGAAACTAGTAAGGTTTCTCACTTACTATAGATTGAGGGTTATGGTATTCGAAGAAAATAGTGGGAGACATAATTAGATATAAAAGTCCTTATCTAATTATGAATGTCATCTTGGATGGTCTGCTGATATTATTCTTTAAATATAGGATATTTACATTATGGCTTCAAATTTATCACTGCGGGGCATTTTAGATGCCAACAAGTTAACCGGTCCTAATTACATAGACTGGCTGAGGAACCTGAGGATTGTACTGACACATGAGAGACTTTCCAATATTCTTGATTCTCCAGATCCTGAGATGATCGGAGAGGATGCTTCAGAGGAGGAAATTGCCACACACATAATGTGGCAAAATGACAATACAACTGTCAGGTGCATCATGTTAGCCTCGATGAGCAACGAGCTCTAAAGGCAATATGAAGGTATGGAACCTCAGTCCATATTGCTCAATTTAAAGGAGCTATATGGAGAGCAAAGTAGGGCTACTCGATACGAGATATCAAAGCAGTTGCTCCATGCATGGATGAGTGAGGGTTCATCTGTACAAACCCACGTATTGAAAATGATTGACTTAATCACCCGATTACGTCAATTAGGGTTTGTCATGGATGGTGAACTCAATCAAGACTTGATCCTGCAGTCACTCCCAGATTCCTTCTCTTAGTTTGTTCCTAATTACCATATGAATAAACTGAATACTTCATTACTAGAGCTACTTAATATGCTTAAGATAGCATAGAGCCATTCTAAAGGAGACAAGGCTCATCTTCTTCTAGTTGATGGAAGAAAGAAACAAGCAAGGAAGAAGGGCTTGAAAAGAAAATTCAACCCTAAGAAGAGCTTCCAGAATAAAAAGAAAGCTAAGAAGGCTGATGGGGCCTATTTCCACTATGGCAAGCAAGGGCACTGGAAGAAAAATTGCAAGATATATCTTGCAAGTGTGAAGCAAGATGCAAGTGGAGCATCTAAAGGTTTATACATGATACAAAAAAGTTTATCATTGAGTTCTTCAAATTCTAATTCATGGGTATTGGATACCACATGTGGATCTCATATCTACAATTCGTTGCAGGGACTCCACCAAATTAGGAATTCGAAGAAAGGTGACTTCAAGCTATATGGGGCAAGTGGTGAGGCCATTTATGCTGAAGATGTGGGCACCTGTATCTTATTATTACCTTTGGATAATATGTTATAGCTAGAAGAATGTTACTACATACCCAATATTGTAAGAAACATTATTTCTATATCCTTGTTATTACAACAAGGATATGAAATAAATGTAAAGAGCAGTGGCTTCTCTATTCTTCATAATAATAAAATATTTGGGCATGATTTTTTTATTAATGGTCTTTTAACTTTGGAACTCAATGATGAAATACTTCTTATTAATGATGAGAAGAGAAAGAAAGATAATGTCAATGTCACATATCTCTGACATTGCAGGTTAGGTCATATCAGTGAATCAAGGATAAACAATTTAGTCAAAGATAATTGCTTTGACCCTTATGATTTCCAATCATTAGGAACTTATGAGTCTTGCCTCAAAGGAAAAATGACCAAGTCTCCATTCACTGGACATGGAGACAGGGTAACTGAGTTACTAGGTCTTGTGCATACTGATGTATGTGGACCTATGACAACTTAAGCCAGAGATGGATATTCTTACTTCATCACTTTTATTGATGATTTATCAAGGTTTGGTCATATGTATCTTATGAAACACAAGTCTGAAGCTTTTAATAAGTTTAAAGAATATCAAAGTATGGTTGAAAAACAAACCAGACATAGTATTAAAGCTCTTCGTTCTGATCGAGGAGGTGAATACTTATCTAGTGAGTTTTTAAACCATCTTAAAGACAAAGGCATAATCTCTGAATGGACTCCTTATATACGCCAATTAAATGGTGTGGCAGGAAGGATAAATCGTACCTTGTTAGACATGGTGAGGTCCATGATGAGCTTCACAGATCTTCCCATTTCCTTCTAGGGACATGCCCTAGAAACTGCTACACACATTTTGAACATGGTTCCATCTAAGTCAGTAAGTAGCAGTCCATATGAGTTATGGAATGGCAAAAGACCAAGTCTTATTACTTAAAGATTTGGGGTTACTATGCTTATGTCAAAAATAACTTTGGACATAAGTTAAGTGCTAGGGCTGATAAGTGTAGGTTTGTTGGTTATCCTAAAGAAGGTATTGGATACCTCTTTTATAATTCTACTGAGCAAAAGATTTTTTGTCAATAGGCATGCTACGTTCCTGGAGCAAGAATTTATCCAAGAAAGATGTAATGATTCTTCACTTGAGTTATGTGAAGAATAGAACCAACAACCTATTGAACCTTCAAATGAAATTCCTCAACCAGAAGTTCTTATAGATCAAGAACAGCCACTATACACACCTCCTCTTTGATGGTCAGACAAGGTGTGGGGAGCACCTCTAAGATATGGCTTTGTCATCGGGGATGACAATGAAGCCAGTATCATTCAGGATGATGATCCTGTGACCTATTCGGAAGCTGTCGAGAGAAAAGACTCCGACAAATGGCTAAGTGCCATGAAATCTAAAATGGATTCCATGTATTCCAATCAGGTTTGGACCTCGGTAGATCCACCGGATGGAATTAACCCAATAGGGTATAAATTGGTCTTCAAGAAGAAGATAGGAGCAGATGGTCAAGTAGAAACCTACAAGGCCAGGCTGGTAGCAAAATGTTTTAGACAAAAACATGGCATTGTGATGCGGAACAACTCTAAGACTACTAAATATGCATGGAAAATAGCAAAATAATTTCTTTTATTTTTATAATTTTATTTGCAGGCTAGATTCCCAAAATAAAGTAAGAACTACCAGAAAGACTAGCAGTGCAAAGAATCATCGAGTCGCAGGCATACTCATGCAAACCAATGAAATATCCAGGACCCGAGAGTTGAGAAACTCCAAGCTTAGGATAGTTTATCTTCAACAAAATTAGATAATAAGAGAAGGGAAGGTTTCTTACCAGTCAGAGATTAAAATTCAGTAGCAGTAGGGATCACACGCACTCTGATCGGAGCTTAGAAGAAGAAGCCTTGTTTTCCTTGAATCTGATGGCTGATCTGGGCTGTTCGGGCAGCAAAGAAGGCCTCCTAAGGGGAGGGGAACCACCTCGAGGATCCTATAAGCATCAAAGGTTAATCAAAGTAGTAAATAATAATTAGAAAAGGAACTAGGTTTGAAGGAAATCAAGATTAGGGCTAAAAGCTGGCAATCGGGGAAGAAGGAGCTCTTGGGCTTGGACGGTAGCAAGGACTCCTATTCCTTGAGCATGGCTGATCTCTAGGGATGCCAAGGATGCTAGGGCAGTAGGGTATTAATCCAGGAACACAAGGAGAGCACTTAAAGAGAGAACCAAAACTCAAACACAAGGTAATTCAATAAAATTTCAGTAAAGGTTTATTCATAAGAACAAGATGCTTACAAGAGGGGGAGGGGTGGAGAATTTATAGAGTTCCCATGCCCTCACTAACCATGGTTATACTTGGGTTACAAGTCCTCTTCCAAATTGGAATACAAGTCCTTTCCTAGCTAGGTTATAATTACAAAGTTTAAAAGGATTAGAAATCCCAACTAGGTTAGGAATAAACTTGGTCTTCTCCTTCTTCTCTTCAACTTGGACTTGGTCAAACCTCTTTGGACGTGGTCAACACTTCAAGGATGCCTAGGGGGGCATGTTTGGCCTCAAAGAGCAGCAAGGGGCCGGCCCAAAGGGGCTTGGGTGCATGGGTTTGGGCCCCTGGAAGCTAGGGTGGCATGGTAGCCTGGTAGCAGGAATATTCCTTGGAATCTTTCTTTTTAAGGGCTTGGGCTTGGCACCTAGGCTTGATTTCTTTTGCCTAGGATATAGGTGGACCTCTGAAATAATGGATGCCCTAGTTTAGGAATAAGCTATGGTATCTGGGGAGGAATCTAGGCATCTGGAGGACATCTGGAAAGAATCAAGGTTTCTTGAAGCATCTTGGATCCTAGGTTGTCACACAAAATCCAATGGGCTAATATAGCGGCCTCTGACTCCTGGATGTGGCCTGGTGGAACTCCAAAATAGGGTGACCTCCTCTCTTGTATAAAAATTAGGCCCTTGCTGGACTCATAATTGATGTACAGGACTCAAAATACTGACTAGGTTGAGGGTTGAGACAAATCAACTAACCTCAACTTATTACGGGACTCAATTCTAGTTGATTACAAAATTTGACACATGGCTAGGAAAGCCAAATATGGCATAGTAATTTGTGTCTGATTTTGGTGCCCCTACCAATTCTCTCGGGGTGGGAGGAACTCGACCCTGTCGAGTATGGGTTAACTTGGCTCTTATAGTGCTCGAGTAGGTCTGGTTTGAGGCATTGCAGATCCTCACGGGTGATCCACGAGTCCTCAGATTCTGGTCGACCTTGCCACCGGACCAAATATATCTGATAGCCTTTATTCCGGGTACATATGGCTTGATCGTCTAGGATTCTCTCGATCTTTTCCTCACTATTTGGCCAATTGGTTGGTGGACACTCTAGGGCAGGCTCACTCTCAAGGGAAGGGATAGGTCTAAAAGGCTTATTGGGAATCACTGCTGGCTCCCTATACTCTACAAGATCTGAGATGTTGAAGGTGGAACTATTGCCTAAGTCGAGTGGTAACTCAAGCACATAGGCATTGGGTCCAACTCTCTTGATTATCTTAAATGGGCCAGCTCCGCGAGCATGAAGGCTTTTTACGGTCTTTGGAGGGAACCATTCAGGCCTAAGCCTGATCATCACAAAATCCCCTGCAAAAAATTTTTTAGCTCTTTTTTGAGAATTAGCCAAGTTCTTATATAGTTCATTACTTAGGTTTATCTTTTGGCTAATTTATTTATGCAGTTCCCTAACATGCTGTGCAAAAAACTCAGTTGACTCGAAAACTCGTGCATGTGAGGGTAAGGGGATCAAATCAAGAGGTTTATTAGGTTTGTATCCATGCACAACCTCAAAAGGACTCTTCCCTATGGACCTATTAACAAAACTATTATAATCAAAGTAAGCTCGGGGTTACAATAGGTCCCAATTTCTCGTGTGTTCACCTACGAGGCATCTGAGAAGGTTTTCTAAGCTTCTGTTCACTACCTCGGTTTGGCCATCAATCTGTGGGTGGTATGCTGTAGAAAGTTTCAACTTAGTTCCTAATAGGTGCCAAAGGGTCTTTTAAAAGTAACTAGTAAAGTGGACATCCCTATCTGACACTATTGTTTTAGGCAATTCATGTAATCTAACCACCTGGTCAAGGAAAAGATGGGGTACTCTGGATGCGTCAAAGGTTTGAGAGCAGGGTATAAAATGGGTCATTTTTGAAAACCTATTGACCACTACAAATATTGAATCATGTTTCCTGAGGGTCTTAGGTAGGCCTAAAATAAAGTCCATGCTTAAGTCCTGCCATGGACAGTCTTATACGGGTAGAGGGGTATATAATCCAGTATTTTGTTTCTGCTATTTTGCAACAGCACAGGTTCTACATCGAGACACTATATTGGCAACATCCCTCTTCAAACTAGGCTAAAAGAACTGGTCCTCTACAGCTGAGATAGTCTTATTTCTTCCAAAGGGACCAGCAAGGCCTCCAGCATGGGTTTCCCAAACTAAGAATTCTCTAAGTAAGGTTCTGGTAATACAATGTCTATTGTTCTTAAACAGATAACCATCTTGAAGGGTGTATTTACTATGAGTACTAGATGGTCCCTGGGCTAAGGATTGGACAATGTCACTAAAGTCTGGACAAGTTGTGTATTCATCTTCTAACCTATAAAATCCAATGACTTTAGTGCTAATGGTGTTCAACAGTAACGCTCATCTGTCAAGGGCATCTGCTACCTTATTTTCAAATCCAGCTTTGTGTTTAAGTACAAAGGTATAGGCTTGTATAAATTCTACCCACTTAGCATCCCTAGGGTTTAGTTTCTTCTAGGAGTTCAAAAATCAGTGCCTCATGATCAGAATATAAAATAAACTCCTGGGATAGTAAATAATGTCTCCAGTATCTAAGATCTTGTGCTCCCGCATAAAACTCTTTGTCATAGGTTGAGTACTTTACTTTAGCCTCATTAAGTTTCTCACTAAAAAACGCTACTGGGTGATTCTCTTGGCTCAGAACTCCTCCTATGCCTACTCCCAAAGCATCACAATCTACCTCAAAAACTTTGGTGAAATTGGGTAACCTCAATATGGATGCTTGTGTCATCTTAGATTTAATCTCTAGGAAGGCTCTATCTGCAGATTTGGTCCATTCAAAACTACCATTCCTAATACAGTTAGTAATTGGTGCTACTATGGTGCTAAATCCCCTAATAAATCTTTTGTAAAAAGTGGCTAGACCATGGAAACTTCTAACTTCATGGATACTAATGGGTACTGGCCATTCTACAATGGATCTGACCTTTTCAAGGTCAGCTGCTACACCTTCAGGGGTCACCACAAAGCCTAGGAAGATAACTCTATGGGTCAAGAAATCACACTTCTTTAAATTTGCATAGAATCTCTCCTTCCTAAGTGTCAAACAAACTTGTTTCAGATGCTCTATATGATCTTCCTTGGTTTTACTATAAATCAAGATGTCATCAAAATATACTACCATAAATTTACCTATGAACATCCTAAGGACTTGGGTCATAATTCTCAAGAAAGTGTTAGGGGCATTGGATAACCCAAAAGGCATTACGGACCACTCATAAAGACCATCTTTTGTTTTAAACGTTGTTTTCCATTCATCCCCAGGTCTAATTTGAAAATGATGGTAGCCACTCTTAAGGTCTATCTTTGAAAAGATTGTGGCTCCTGCTATCATATCCAACAAATCATCCAAGCGGGAGATGGAAAACTTATACTTCACAGTTATTTTATTTATGGCATGGCTATCAACACACATTCATCACATGCCATCTTTCTTAGGGGTCAATAGGGCTGGTACAGCACAAGGACTTAGGCTCTCCCTAATAAACCCTTATCTAAGAAGCTCACCTACATGTCTTTGAAGCTCTAAGTGTTCGGTCAGGTTCATCTTATAATGAGTTATCGGGGCATCTGGAGGACATCTGAAAAAAATCAGGGTTTCTGGAAGCATCTTGGATCCTGGGTTGTCACACAAAATCCAATGGACTGATGTAGTGGCCTCTGACTCCTGGATGTGGCCTGGTGGAACTCCAAAATAGGGTGACCTCCTCTCTTGTATAAAAATCAGGCTCATACTGTACTCATAATTGATGTACAGGACTCAAGATGCTGACTAGGTTGAGGGTTGTGACAAATCAACTAACCTCAACTTATTACAGGACTCAATTCTAGTTAATTACAAAATTTGACACATGACTAGGTAAACCAAATAGGGCCCAGTAATCTATGTCTGATCCTGGTGCCCCCACCACATTGACTATGATGAAACCTTTTCTCCAGTAGACATGCTCAAATCCATTTGGATTTTGCTTGCCATAGTAGCATACCATGATTATGAAATCTAGCAGATGGATGTTAAGACTACTTTTCTCAATGGTAACCTTAAGGAAGAAGTCTATATGACACAGCTAGAGGGTTTTATCTCAAGTGGGAGACCAAGCCAGGTATGCAAGTCAAAGAAGTCTATTTATGGACTAAAGCAAGTGTCAAGGAGTTGGAACATTCATTTTGATGATACAATCAAGAGTTTTGGTTTTGTCAAAAATAAGGATGAACTATGTGTGTATAAGAAGACAAGTAGGAGTGCACTTGTTTTCTTGATCTTGTATGTTGATGACATACTAATCATTGGGAATGATATCCCAATGTTACAATCGGTTAAAACTTGGCTATCATCAAAGTTTTCCATGAAAGATTTAGGAGAAACATCCTATATACTAGGTATAAAGATCTATAGAGATAGATCTAAAAGGATGCTAGGCAAATCCTAGTCTAGGTACATAGACTTAGTGTTGAAGAGATTCAACATGAATGGAAGTAAGAAAGGTTACTTACCAATAAGTTAAGGCATCCATCTCTCTAAAAAAATGTCTCCTAAGACATCTGAAGAAAGAGAGAGGATGGCTATGATTCATTATGCTTCGACTGTAGGATCAATTATGTATGCTAGCTATGTACCAGACTTGATGTTGCTTATGCTTTGGGCATAGTGAGCAGGTTTCAGGCAGATCCAGGAGAGGATCATTGGAAAGCTATGAAAAATATTCTTAAGTAACTGAGAATGACTAAAGATATTTTTCTAGTATATGGAGGATCTGAGTTGAAACTAGAAGGCTATATAGATTCTAGTTTCCAATCAAATCCAGATGATAGTAAATCAACATCGAGGTATATCTTCACCCTGAATGGTGGTGTAATGAGTTGGAAGAGTACAAAGCAGCCAACAGTAGCTGACTCAATCACTGAGGCAGAATACATAGCTGCGAGTGAAGCCACGAAGGAAGCTATATGGATGAAGAAATTCATCATGGAATTGGGTGTGGTTCCTAGTGTACATCAGCCAGTGCCATTGCATTATGATAATACTAGAGCTGTTGCACAACCAAAGGAGCCGAGGTCTCACCATAAGTCCAAGCACATTCAAAGATGGACCTCGTTCGAGAGATAATAGAAAGACAAGATGTTGTCATCAAACGAGTTGATACAAAGAACAATATAGCATACCCATTTACTAAAGCATTACACAAGCAGCAGTTAAATCACCACTTAGATGTATGGGTATAAAGTATAAGGGGGATTGGCTTTAGTATAAGTGGGAGATTGAATGAAAAGTGCCCTAAATGCCAATCATTGTAAGGGCATTTTTGTAATCTTTCAACTCTTGTATGATATTATATTAATAAAGGCATTTTTTTCATCATATACTATTATATCTTATTTATGGATTATGATGAACCCTATAGATTAGGGCAATGGAATTAGGGTTATGATAAAGATCATAACAGCGATACTTAAGTTCTTATAAATCCTAATCAAAATGTTCCTTGTCAATGGACCATCGATTCAGGGATCGATGAATCCGGTAAGACTAGCTTATCCTATGTATGCTCAGTTAATGAAGATGGTTATTCTCTTAACCATTTGTATAGAGACACTAATACAAGGATAAGGATGCTCATCAGGGTATGAGTACACTGAACTGATCTGCACCGGGACTATCTTATGGAAGTCTTATAGCTTGTCAAAAGATAGGTCTCAGAGTTGGAGTTGTGCATGTGATCTTTAGACCTGAGGTCACCATGGTTCCTTGTGCACACTAAGCCATATTTTTTGTTCATACTCATTCATGACATTGAGTCATGTACAAGATAATCTGGGTATGGTGGAAGGTATACGACGGATGTGAGTGGACCAACAAGGAATCGATCATTCCTGGTAAGAAAAATTGTTATCCCATGTAATCTCTTCAATGAGTGACTCAAGGAGCCTTTGATCAAAGCAGGATGAGATTAGAAGTGTTTTCTAACCAGTCATTAATTGAGTCCTCATGATCGAGCTGAGATTCGGTATGACTAAGTATTAGGGTTTGACATATATCCATACCTATCACTTAATCGGAATAATGGGAGATCGAAAGATTGAATTGCATGGTAACTTTCTACTGCAGGGTATTTCGGTACTTTCCATCAAATTCTACATTTTCTGGGTAGGCATGATACGTTGCTAGACGTCAATCTTGTCTTATAGGTTTTCATGAACCAATTGGATTGGTTTCATGAGTCAATTCGATGGATGTTTCGAATTGGACAATTAGGTGAGCCAATTTGACCTAATTAGGTCAATCGGGTTCGATTGGTTCGAATCGGCTTAAACCTAAATGTACTTGATGTGGGATGAAATGAAATGATGCAATTTAAGAGGAGACAATAATAATTAAATGAGAAATGAAGTAAAGCAAGGCTACTTTCCATATAAAAGAAATGAAACTATCATGAAGGAATTCTGCATATAAACTAAACTTGAATGAGAACTTTCATAATATTAAAGGGGAATGGATCTTTGTGATTAGAAAACCACACTGGATAGGGCTTAATTAAGTTAACATTTTAGATCTAGAAAAATATTATAAGAGGGGTAACCAGGCATTAATATCTCAAGGGTTTGAAAAGATACACTCAAGGACGAAGTCTTTGAATGACAGGGTGATTCCTTTAGATATCAAGACTTCTAGTCTCTGTTTCTTGCCTTGGAAGACCCTCTTCTTGGAACCTGGATATCTCGAGGATCCTACACAAAACATAGCAAAGTTAAGAAATAACTTAAAAGGTAGGAAACAATGGAATTCATGGTTGAAGTTGAGAAGAAGCTATCGGATTTGAAGAAGCTTGGTTGGCCCTCTTGGAATGCATCTTCTTGCAACTTGGACGTTGCGGATGGAGAGCTTGGATGGATTAGAAGACTTGCTAATGGCTAATGGCATGGAAGAAGAACTCTCTTGAAGTAACTAAGGGTCTCTCACCCACTCCCTTACGGAGGACATTGGATAACATCAAATGGAAGAAGAAACACTCTTTTTTTCATTCAAATTCATTAATCCTTTACAAGAGAACTTGGAGTAGATTTATAAGCCTACAAGGACTTTTGAAATTTCAAATTACAAGGAGATTTTCATGGGAGGTTCCTAGCTATAAGAGTGGGATTCAAATTATTTGGAGAATTTTATGGGATAGCTAGCTAAAATGGTGGAAGAGTAAAGCTCCTTGGCCACCCATTTTGAATTTGAATCCTTGGTGATGTGGCGTGTGATGAGGTGGCTTGATGAGGTATACTCCATATGGTTAGGGGGTTGACATGGCATCCCACATGGCTTGCTGAGGTGGCGTCCTCTTTGGCTTAAATGGTTGAAGTGGTTGAGTGCATTCCATCTTCAATTGAGCTTGCTCAATTTCAAACCTTTCTTGGACTCAACTACTAAACTTAATAATTACAAGACCAATTTGATCCTAATTGGACTCAAAATAAGCTAAATTGAAATAAATCTACTCTAATTACATGACTCAAATTTATTTAAAGAAGTAAACTGACTCTATTTATAAGACATGAAAGAATTAAAGCCATACTGAATTAGACTGAAGCCTCTTCCAAACTTTGGTGCCCGCACCAGTTCTCTCGGAGTGGGTGAAACTAGACCCTATCAAGTAAAGACTGATCTGACTTTGGTACATTTCTAGCAAGTCTGGGTCGATTTGTTGCAGATCCTCTTGGGTGATCCTGGAATCCTCATATTCGGGTCTTCTTCGCCATCGAACCAGATAAAGTTGATAGCCCTTATTTCTGGTGGTAATTACCTGGTCATCCAAGATACTTTCAATCCTATCTCTCCGTTCTGGCTGAAGTGCTGGTGGACACTCAGGTAGGGTTTCACTCTCAAAGGTGGGGTAAGGTCCAAAAGGCTCGCTAGGAATTAATGTTGGCTCTTTGTATTCTTTCATATCAGAAATGTTAAACGTGGAACTAATGCCATAATCCGGTGGTAACTCTAACATGTATGCATTAGGTCCGATTCTCTTTAATACTTAGAAAGGTCCAGCTCCTCGGGCATGCAGTTTCTTCATAGTTCCCAGTGAGAACCTTTCAGGTCTAAGTTTAACCATTACAAAGTCCCCTACATTGAATTCTTTCACTTGTTTATGTGAATTGGCCATATGCTTATAGACTTCATTACTCATTTGAATTTTTTACTAATCTCCTTATGCAATTCTTTAATATGCTGTGCATATGACTCGGTGGACTCAGACATTCATGCGTGTGGGTAAAGGAATGAGGTCGATAGGTCTCCTAGGTCTGTAACCATGGACAATCTCAAAGGGACTTTTACCAGTAGACCTATTGACTGAGCTGTTGTAAGCGAATTCAGCACGAGGCAAAAGAAAATCCCAGTTTCCCAGGCTCTCTCCAACAAGGCACCTCAATAAGTTCCCTAGACTTCTATTTACAATCTTGGTTTGTCCATTAGTCTGAGGGTGGTAAGCAGTTGAGAATTTTACTTTTGTTCGTAGTAGGTGCCAAAGGGTTTTCCAAAAATAGCTTGTGAAATGGATATCCCTATCAGAAACAATGGTGTTAGGTAACCCATGTAACTTGATTACTTGATCGAGAAAAAGCTTGGCTACCATGGAGGCATCAAAAGTTTGGGAGCAGGGTAGAAAATGGGCCATTTTCGAAAATCTGTCGACCACTACAAAGATTGAATCGTGTTTTCTAAGGGTCTTGGGCAGTTATAAAATGAAGTCTATGCTAAGATCCTGCCATGGACAATCCGGCACAGGTAAAGGAGTATATAACCTAGTGTTTTGTCTTTGATGTTTGGCAACCACACTTGTCCTACATCGGGCAACAATATTAGCTACCTGTCTCTTAAGGCCTGGCAAGTAAAATTTCTCCTCAATTATCAATATGGTCTTGTTTCTTCCAAAGTGGCCAACCAAACCTCCAGCATAGGTTTCCCAAATTAGAAAGTCTCTCTGAGAAGTCTTTGGAACACAAAGCTTGTTTTCCTTAAACAAATAACCATCTAAAAGGGTGTACTCACTGTGGCCACTAGATGGTCTTAATTTCAAAGCTTGGTAAACTTCACTAAAGTCTGGATAGGTATCATACTCATTTGTAAGTCTTTCAAATCCAACGACTTCAGTGCTAATCGAGTTTAGAAGCAGGGTTCTATGACTCAATGATCGGCTACCTTATTCTCAGTTCTGACACGGTGTTTCAAGACAAATGTGTAAGCCTGGATGTATTCTACCCACTTGACATTCCTAGGATTCAGCTTTTTCTGGGAACTAAGGAATCTAAGAGCCTCATGATCAGAAAACAGGACAAATTCATGCGGTAGTAGATAGTGCCTCCAATACCTTAAAGCTTGCACTACCGCATAGAGCTCTTTATCATAGGTGGAATATTTAAGCTTAGCCTCATTTAACTTTTCACTAAAGAAAGCTATGGGGTGGCTCTCCTGGCTTAAAACTCCTCCTATTCTGACTCCAGATGCATCACAAGCGACCTCGAATACTTTGGAAAAATCAGGCAACGTCAAAATTGGTGCTTGGGTCATCTTATCTTTTATCTCTAGGAAGGCTCTATTAGCTACTTTGGTCCAATAAAAACTACCCTTCCTAATACAATCAGTTATTGGTGTGACAATGAAGCTAAAGCCTCGAATGAATCTCCTATAGAAGGTGGCTAGACTATGGAAGCTATGAACATCATGAACAGTTTTGGGAACAGGCCACTCAATTATGGATTTGACCTTTTCAGGATCAGCTGAAACTCCATCAGAGGTAACAATAAAACCTAGGAAAGCGACTCTAGGGGCCATGATATCACACTTCTTCAAATTGGCATAGAGACTCTCTTTCTTAAGGGCTGAACATACTTGCCTAAGGTGGTCTAAGTGGCTTTCTTTAGTCCTACTGTAAGTCAAAATATCATCGAAGTAAACCACAACAAATTTTTCCATAAAAGCTCATAGGACTTGGGTCATGATCCTCATAAATGTATTTGGTACATTAGATAGTCCAAAAGGCATCACTACCCATTCAAATAATCCATCCTTAGTTTTAAATGCAGTCTTCCATTCATCCCCTGGTCTAATCCTCACTTGGTGGTAGCCACTTTTAAGGTCAATCTTAGAAAAGATAGTAGCTCCAGCCATCATATCCAACAAGTCATCTAATCGAGGAATACGAAATCTATATTTCATGGTGATTTTGTTGATGGCACGACTATCAACACACATCCTCCACGTGCCATCCTTCTTAGGTGTCAGTAAAGCTGGGACTGCACAAGGACTCAAACTCTCCCTAACAAATCCTTTCTTAAGGAGGTCCCCTACTTGTCTTTGTAATTCTAGATGTTCAGTAGGGTTCATCCTATAATATGGGAGATTGGGTAAGGTTGCTCTAGGGACTAAATCAATGGCATGTTGGATATCCCTAAGTGGTGGAAGGTGGTCAAGTAGGTCATCTGGAAATACTTCTTTAAAGTCTTCTAACACTTCAACCACTTCCCGAGGGTGTTCTTTCTAAGATAGCTCTTAAATTTCCTTAGTGGTTAAAACCCAAACAGGTGTTCCCCCAGTAAGCTCTTTCTCAATTTCCTTTGCAGTTATTGGATTGACTCCATTCTTTTTCTCCTTTAAGTGGCTCGATCCTCTCTTATAAGTGTCCTTAGGTGGTGTGGGGTTGATCACAAATTTCTTTCCTTGGTGCATGAATGAGCAAGAGTTAGATCGACCATAAAGGGTTGCATCATGGTCAAACAACTAAGGTCGACTTAGAATGATACTACTCACTCCCATAGGTAAGACGTCACACCACACTTTCTCCTGATAGGATTGAAATTGGATTTGGACTAGACACCTAAATTTGACAGGAATTGAGGTGGAGTCTATCCAAGAAACCTTATAGGGATTTGGATGGGGGGCTATGACTAATCCTAGAGTCTTGACTGCACTAGTGGATATAGCGTTCACACAATTCCCACTATCGATGATTATCTTACATACCTTATCCCCTAACTTGATAAAGTTTTGTAGGATATTAGTCCTACGCCAATCTTCTTGGGATTTAGTCTGGGTAAGGATGCATCTAACTACTCCCAAAAGGTCAGGCTCTACATGATTCTCGTCTCCTTCATACTCATCTGCCAAATTATCCTCAGCTTGATATACCTCCTCAACACTATCACCTAGGGGCTCTATGGGTTCAGACTCATTCTCTTTTAATTCTCCTATGTGTAAGGCCCTAGTTGGATAATTGCTAGCATAATGGCCTAACTTATGACATCTAAAGCAAGCAACATTAAGGTTTGGAGTCCTCTGAACTTCTGGTGCTCTACCCCTATCATCTCTACGGGTCAAAGAGGTGCTAGGGTTGGGTCTGCTAGGTCGCATCTGATTTGATCATGGCTGCTGACTAGGTGCACTAGTTCTAGGGGGTTTGAGTCTGCGATAAAGTGGTCCCCTATAAAATTTCATGGCATCTCATGCTACTTGGTAAGCTAGCTCTAAGTCGTGGACATCTCTCAAGAATAACTCCTTCTAGATCTCTTTTCTCAATCCTGCCCTAAACCTAGACAAGGTAACCGATTCGGATTCATCTACACTGCATCTCATTACAAACTCATCAAATTTTGTAATGTATTCGGCTACACTCTTGGTTCCCTGGGTCAATCTCTGCCACTGGTCTAGAAGTCTCTAGTGGTAGTACATGGGAAGGTATTTCTCTCTAAGCCTAAGTTTCATTGCCCTCCAGGTTATTATGGGAACATCACCTCTTTGTCCGATGAACCTCTCGACATTTTCCCAGTAAAGCCTGGCCGGACGAATTAACCTAAGCTTCACAAATTTGCATTTTCTCTCCTCAGTCATGTCATACTAATCGATGTATTGATTCATCTCTCCCTCCCAATATATGTAAACATTAGGATCCAGATTTCCATCAAATGTTGGTGCTTCCAACCTAATACTCCTACGGGTTCGCTCGTCATGGTCCATTTGATCCTGATTGTGTCTCCTAGGGTTTGGCTCATAGGCTGGGTCATGGTGTGCTATCCTAGGGTTCGGGTCATGAACTCGATCAGGATTCGGCCTCATAGGATTTGGCTCAAAGAAATGGTCTTGATGAAGAGCCCTTCTAGGGTTGATGGGTGTCTCAAACTCATGTTCAAGCTCTAACTCATTCTGGACTTCATGATTTCCTCCAGGGTTACGAGCTTCTAATCGATCAAGCCTAGCAATGATGAGGGTTATCTAATCAGTCATGCTTTGGTTGGTCTGGGCCAATTGATCAGTCAGGTTTTGGTTTAGCCAGGTCATTTGGTCATTCAAAGATTTCATCAAGTTCTCAAAGTTTTGTTCCATGGTTACACTAGATTGGGCTTGGGTTCGCTGGTAGGGTGCTCCTGATCTAGTTGCCTTGCACACACAAACTCAAACTTGGACTAGGGGTTTGCTAGACCTAGAGTCCAAACCAAATGTTAGGTCAAGTTGACAATCCGAGTTGTAGTAACTTGGCACCTAGCCAAGTAAGCGTAAGGTTGGTGGAGGTTCCTCTTTGCTTGCCTTAGACACCACTTTGAAATTGGCCAGGTAAGCGAACCAACCCACCTTCTTTCAGGCCCTTGTCCTTGAGCCACTTGCATAGATACCAGATACAAGCACACACAAACAGGTTGTCGAAGTTGGCTTGATACTTGATTCGACCCGACCTTGTGGGTGTCCCTAGCTCTCTAGAGCAATTAAATGTCAACTCCATTTTAATTAGGGTTGGGTTTGCTATGCAGGTTGGTGATTTTTGGGCTAGGTACAGGTAATGAAATCCTGTTCCTATGTCAAATTAATGCCCTTAGAGTGATTTTCCATGAGATGATGCAAAACTTGCATATGAACCCTTATCTCAGCAACAGAAATTTTATGTGTTGCAGTTTAAAATGGGGCCGAGAAATGTTGTGTAAAAGTTTCAAAAAAATTTAAGAAATTCACAAAAGACTGCTAACTTCTAGATGATATGCCATATGAGATGAAATTTAAAGATAAAATCTGAGATATGCTGAGCAGATACTGAAAGTTAGATAATGTAAAAAGAACAGAACAGAACATACAAGAATTTCAGCAATAGTGGTGGAGTGCAGGAATTTTCATTTTTTTTGTGATTTTTTTATGAGGATAAGATTTTATGTGATAATAAATAACTTAATATTGAGTAGGAAAAAAATCATCTCAATAAAAAATTAATTACTTTCATTCAGATCTTTATGCGAATCATAGTCAGCCTACTCAAAATACAACAAGCAGAATTTAAACAAAGGTATTTTCATACCAATCTTCAACCTAAGAATTCATGTGCGGCCAGGGGCTCATTATTCCCATGGGTCATGATAGTGTACTGGTGTACATCTGCTCAAGAGGCATGAATCTTAGATCTGGATTGGATTTAAAAGATAACTATGTAGCAAGTATGAATGCTATGCATGCAGAAAATTCCAGCAGCCTACCTAAATGCAAAAATTCAAATTAAACCCTAACCTACTATGCTCTGATACCAATTTGATGTGGGATGAAATGAAATGATGCAATCTAAGAGGAGACAATAATAATTAAATGAGAAATGAAGTAAAGCAAGGCTACTTTCCATATAAAAGAAATGAAACTATCATGAAGGAATTCTGCATATAAACTAAATCTGAATGAGAACTTTCATAATATTAAAGGGGAATGGATCTTCGTGATTAGAAAGCCACACAGGATAGGGCATAATTAAGTTAATATTTTAGATCTGGAAAAACATTATAAGAGGGGTAACCAAGCATTAATATCTCAAGGGCTTGAAAAGATACACTCAAAGACGAAGTCTTTAAATGACAGGGTGATTCCTTCAGATATCGGGACTTCTAGTCTCTGTTTCTTGGCTTGGAAGACCCTCTTCTTGGAACCTAGATATCTCGGGGATCCTACACAAAACATAGAAGAGTTAAGAAATAACCTGAAAGGTAGGAAACAATGGAATTCATGGTTGAAGTTGAGAAGAAGCTATTAGATTTGAAGAAGCTTGGCCGACCCTCTTGGAATGCATCTTCTTACAACTTGGACATTGGGGATGGAGAGCTTGGATGGATTAGAAGACTTGCTAATGGCCAATGGCATGGAAGAAGAACTCTCTTGAAGTAACTAAGGGTCTCTCACCCACTACCTCTTGGAGGACATTGGATAACATCAAATGGAAGAAGAAACACTCCTTTTTTCATTCAAATTCATCAATCCTTTACAAGAGAACTTGGAGTAGATTTATAAGCCTCCAAGGACTTTTGAAATTTCAAATTACAAGGAGATTTTCATGGGAGGTTCCTAGCTATAAGGGTGGGATTCAAATTACATGGAGAATTTTGTGGGATAGCTAGCTAAAATAGTGGAAGAGTAAAGCTCATTGGCCACCCATTTTGAATTTGAATCCTTGGTGATGTGGCGTGTGATGACATGGCTTGCTGAGGTGTACTCCACATGGTTGGGGGGTTGACATGGCATCCCACATGGCGTGCTGAGGTGGCATCCTCTTTGGCTTAAATGGTTGAAGTGGTTGAGTGCATTCCATCTTCAATTGAGCTTGCTCAATTTCAAACCTTTCTTGGACTCAACTACTAAACTTAATAATTACAAGACCAATTTGATCCTAATTGGACTCAAAATAAGCTAAATTGAAATAAACCTACTCTAATTACATGACTCAAATTTATTTAAAGAAGTAAACTAACTCTATTTACAAGACATGAAAGAATTAAAGCCATACTGAATTAGACTGAAGCCTCTTTCAGACTTTGGTGCCCGCACCAGTACTGCTGGCTAAATGTGGAACCCAAAGTATAACACACATTAGGGAGTTGACCAAGGAAGTCATACATAATTTAATTAGGATCATGGGATCCTAATTGGTTAGCTAGATTGCACACTAGCATGTGTAGGCTAACCTAATTCCTAACCCAAATGATTTGGGTCCAGTTGCTTGCTATTTTGATTAACCAATTTAAGAGAGACTTAAATTGGGTTAAGTGTGGGTTAAGACAACCATAATCAGGTTTTATCCTGATTTATTTGGACTTGAAATGCCACTTGGATTAGAGTCCAAGTCGGCATGGACTCTTGGGCACAATATTGCTCGCGCCAAGGAAGAGTAGGTGCAGAAAAGACAAAGAGTCCTTTTGCAAATGAATCACTTTTGCTGATTCATCTAGGACTCTCTTGGCACACATCCCCTTGCCCCTTAGGATAATTTTTGACCAATCAAACCTTTTTGAATTGGCATGAAAGTTGTGGAAGGAAAACGCATGCATGAAGAGACGCGTCTCTTCATTTGGCACGCGACCTGAAGTAGTGTCCTTCTGCTATCAGGACTCTTCATATTCTTTGATGTTTGGAGATTGAAGAGGTACCTCTTAGCTTCCCAAAGACCAGTACTTGCCATGTGGCAAGTCACGAATTATCCAGGAATGGGAATAGATACTGATATGGGATTTGATGCATGATAAGACGTATTGGATATGATTTTTCAAGCCAGATAACCTCTCTTCAGTCTTGAAAAATCATATCTGATAACTTAAGAGAGGACATATCACATGCCCTTCTTAAAACTATATATAGGGGTGGTGATATGAGTTTTGGATATCAGATTCCACCGTAAAGATATTATGAGAGTTTTTTTTTTGTTCTCCCTCCCTCCTCCTTTAAGACAAAACCTTGTCCTTTTAAGACAAGGTTGTTCTTTCTAGGACAAGTCTTAGAATTTAGGATATAAGCCTAGAGTGTTCTTGAGGAGGGCAATACCAAATCCAAGAGTGGTTTTGGAAGGCATTTAGAGTACCCTACAGAAGGACAGGGTATCCTTCAAAGGTCAAAGTCCAGAAGGCTGTCAAGACGAGTCCTAGTCAAGCAAGCAACTGAAGAAGGAATTCTTCATTGGTTTAATTCTCATGTGGATCACTGTTGGAGGGCTTGCACTTGTGAGCCTTGTGGAAAGAAGTAAAAAATAGTGTTTCAGGTATGTTTCTTGTACTTCATTTATGATTCATTAATTGATAATGTCTAAGGAGATCCAGGAATTAGGATTTTTTCTAGCCAGTTAAGATTTTCATGCTTAAATTTTTGTTTTAAAATTCACTTCTACATTTAGCATGATGATCTAGGCTCCCAAGAATTCCCTTCATCAAGAACTCCCTTTCGAACTCCCCTTCTAGTAGAAAACTTCTGCTGCTACTCACCACCGAACTCTCCTCCGAACTCTCTTTCGAACTCCCATCTAGCCACACGAGTCTAGCCTTTTTGAAAGTTTCTTCGTAGTCTCCCAACAAACCCCTGTTTCATGACTGCTTCCACATTCTACTTCACGTCCATCCCGTGTTTTCGTTTCCTCCATGATTGACTCCATGTCCCAATCTTAGCGGCTCCAACAGCAAATCCCATCATGGAATCCCAGCAACCCTTGACTGTGATGGCTTGGACCTTATCCGCTTCAACACCCATTCGAAACAAATCTCAATGCCTCTCATCTTCTATTCTGGTTATTCGTTGAAACCCATGCCAACAACCTTCTCTGTTTTAATTAAGCAGAACTCCAACCATCTTCATGTCAAATCCAAGCATTCCAATCTCCTTCCATGCTGATTCTAACATTATTTGGCTTGTGGTCCATGTTAAATTCATGGACCAACGGTTAATGGCTGATGGACCACTTCATTGCTTCGGTAGACCATCTTCCTCGTGTTTTGGAAAAGCTTCAACTGGGTCCCATTATTTAATTTGGCCTGCTTGTTTGAGTGTCTTCCCATGAACTGTTGAAGCCCAGCACATCCCAAACAACACTTGTTGCACCAGTTTTTTTAATATGATAGACACGTTTTTAGGCCTTGGATTCTTCATGAGACATGTAGCTGATCGAATGCACTTGTATTTAGTCCTTTGGATCACATCATTTGGCCCTTGGAAGCTCAAGATATTCTCCTTCAAAGCTTCAGCCTATGGACAAAAATTCTGGGTTCCAGATGTTACTTTGAAGCACCTTTTGGAGATCAAAATGAACTCAGATTTTAATGCACCATGGCTCTTTGGAAAGCTTAAGATGTCTTATACAACTTTATTGAAAACCATTTTTTTTAATTCTGACTCTAAGATTATCAAAAATCTTTAAAAAATATAAGGGATGAAATTATACAATGCTGAAAATTAATCCTCATACATAAACTTATGCATTAATCATCACAATGAAGAAATAAATATATCAAATAGACTAAATATAAGAAGAAATAAAATATATAATTATGTCCCTATCACTCCTCCTTCCTCATTCTTTCTCTCATGGCTACCTCTATAAATAAGGATTGTTTTAGGGCTAACAAGCTTGATGGTGAAATAGTTTTCTTGTTGAAGAGTTTTATTACTGCTGAGATTCTGAGAGGGAAAAAAAAAGGATCTTGTGAGAACTAGGGTATTGGGTGTGTGAATACTTAGCACTCAAGCTAGGTCTTGGGAAGAGAGCTAGTTAGGAAGTGTTCCACCTCTCCTCCTTGTCTTCCAAGAAAAAGAAGATCGGCCTCAAGGATCCTAAGGAGCTAACACTCTATGGGAATTGATCAAAGTCGAGCCCTGGTGTGAACTACCCATAGAGGCCAGACACATGTGTGGCTCTAGGGCTTTTTCCACAACATCCTTCAAAGGTATAACGATAAGGTATCTTTATATCTTTGGTTCTTTTCCTGATTATAATGTTTATTGCATGTTACATTATCATATTAGGTCCTATAGCAGGCAGTTTGGTAGATCATTTTGATCGATCTACCAAGTCTTCCTCTAATTTTATTTTAAAATAGTTTTAAAATATCTTTCTACCATGCTTGCTCACCTGCATTTTTCACCTTCAATGGTATCAGAGCCAGGTTCTTCGTAGTATAATAATGCTAGCATGCTTTTATATCATAGTTTTCTCTTTCAAAGTACTTGGATTGAGTACGTCACCTTGGCCATCTAGTCATAGGAGAGAAGACTGCAAGACCCTCTCTTATCATTCAATGGGATCTCCTATGGCGTGTAGGGGTGCCACTTATGATTTGACTCATGAACAAGGAAGGTAAAAAGAATGTAGATGAAAAGTGTTTTAATCAAATCTGGATTGTTATGATCATAAAATAAATTTAGATGAGATATAAAAGTTTTGTTTTGATCAGCTTTGATTCAAAGTTTGAAGAAACTTTGGATTTGAAATTACTATTTTTTATCCTGTGACAGGCCTTGAGTCGACCCTTGAGTCGATCATGAAGGCTGAAGTGTCGACACTTGACCAGGAAGTGTCGACACTTGGGCTCATGAGTCGACACTTTGCCTTGAAGGTTTCGACACATGAGCGCGTGCTAGAAAACATGGCATTCTATTTTCTTCCAATCTCAGGCCATGAGTCGACCCAAGTGTCGATACCTAGTGTTAACACTTGCCCCTGGTGAGTCGACACTTGACATGAGAATGCTGAAAAAATAGTGAATTAAAATTTTGATTCATTATAAAATTATTTTACATTATTAATTGAAATTGTTTCAATTCATTAAGCCTATTGAACTTAATTAAAAATTAAGTTACATTGAATGACAAAGAACTCTAGGAATATGATTCAAAGATTTTAAATCATTTCAATAAGCCTTAAGGGTCATGGGTTAGCTTTTATTAGGTCCTTAATTAGGTTAGACCTAGGTTTAGATGCTTTAAACTAAATAGAGAACTAATCCAATCAAATATTAAGTTAGGATTTCTTCTCTATTAATCTCTCTAATGGTTAGATTGATTAGTCCATAAATCTAAATGGACCTAATTTATGGCTCAGTGGATAGCCCGAGTCTTTATGATAGTTTAAACGAGTTTAATGAACCAATTGGTGTCCATGATAAGTTTGGCAATTTGATCTTGGTTCTTTGGGGCTACCTCTTACCTGGCCTGATGGGAGACCCGAAACCCATCTAGGTTTTCTTCTAATTTTTCTAGTTTTTCTAATTTTTCTAATCCCTGCTATTCCACTTATTCCTTTTATTCCCGTTTTATACCAAGTTTATCCCCGAGTTATCCCGGCTAACCCCTTCTTCAACCTTTCATCACGTAAATTTTTTTTTCAAAACCTAGCTGCCACACCCCCCTTCCCCCATCCGGGCTACCCGACCACCGGCCAACCCTGCCGGCCCGCCCGCCGGTGCCCGCCGGCCACGCCCTCGTCGAAAACCCGGCGTCCGCCGCCCCCGTCGGTGGAAGACGAAGGGACAGCCTTGGGAAGTCCAACCGTCGCCTCCATGGCAGCCACTGCCACCGCCGCCAGCATGCCGCGCCGCTCACCGACGATCCACCGCCAGACCGCCGCCCCGCCGCCCAGCTAGCGTCCCTGGGCCCCACACCCGCGGGAAGACCAAACGGCATGCTCGCGCGTGCCGTGCGGCCGTGCCACCCCTGCGCTGCCACCTTCCACCACCGTCCGCCGCCTGGCCGCCGCCCCGCCATCGCTCGCCGCCAATCCGCAGCCCCGCCGCCCTGCCGGCATCCCTGGGCCCCATGCCCGCGAGAAGACCGAACGGCACACTCGTGCATGCCGTGCGGTCGTGCCACCCCTACACCGCCGCCAGCTGCCAACGTCCGCCGCCTGGCCGACGCCCCGCTACCATCGCCCGCCGGCCACGCTACCGCACGCCGCTCGCTGGCCCCCGACCGATTAGAGATCCGGTTTCCCCCCTGTTGCTCGGCCGAGAAGAAGCTTTGGCATGCTTCTCAAAGTATCCCAAGCGAGAAGCTATTCTGCACACTTTTTGGAGCTGCACGACTTTTAAAGCAGCACGATTTTCAGGGCAACCCGAATTCTAGAGCATAGGGAGATTTCAAAATTTAAATAAAAGGGATTTATTTGGTATTTTTTTTAATGAATGTAATTTGGGAAATTTTGGATTTTTGATTTTAAATTTGAATCCAAAATCAAGGGAGGATTTCATGGGATTTTATTTTTGTATTTCAAAAGGGATATATGGGCATCTATAAATACCCATACTCCTTTTGTAATAAAGTAGTTGATGAAAATGAATTTTTGAGAGTGTTTTTCCACTTGTGTGTGGTTATGGGCTGAGGCCCGTTTGCCTTCGATTCGTCCTTCGGGACGTCGAGGGGTGTGATGTCCCAACTTGCTTTCGTCCTTCAGGACGTCGAGGGGTGTGAGGCCTCAGGTATCCCATTCTTTCCTCCCACCTTCATGTTTCTCCCTGTTCACCTCGTGACCTTGAGATTCATCCTAGCGCCTCTAAGTATCGAGGAGGGCGTAATGCCTTAGAGGTGAGAGGTCTCTTCGTTAGGATGAGTCCCAAGGTCCATGAGTTTCAGTCCCCTGTCTCCCATCCCCATCCTTCCTTTGCCACCTCTACCAAGAAAACTGAAAATCAAAAGAGTGTGGCTATTTTAGGACTTTCGGGGTCGTCCTATCCTAGTCCCGGGAGGCTTCTTAGCCCTCCAACGATCCTTGGTTTGCTTTAGGTTTTTTTTTCTCATTTACGAATAACCCTAGGTTTCTTCGTATCCGCCATCACCACATCAAATTGGTATCAGAGACAGAAGCGGACTAGGATTTGCTTAATCGATAAACTCGACGGAGTCGAGTTCTTGGCACTACAGAAGAATGATGGGGGACCCGAAACCTATTTGGGTTTTCTTTTAATTTTTCTAGTTTTTCTTATTTTTCTTATCCCTGCTATTCCACTTATTCCTTTAATTCCCATTTTATACCAAGTTTATCCCCGAGTTATCCCGGCTAACCCCTTCTTCAACCTTTCATCCCGTAAAATTTTTTTTCAAAACCTAGCCGCCACACCCCCCTTCCCCCATTCGGGCTACCCGACCCCGGCTGCCCCTGCCGGCCCGCCCGCCGGTGCCCGCCGGCCAATTTTTGGGTTGTAATTTGGGTTCAAGGGTTTAATTTGTTTTGAATTCAAATGGGCCTTGGGTGCCTATTTAAAGGACCCAATCCCTCCATTGTAAAGCTATTGAATGATTGAATGAAAAAAGAGAGTTTGAGTTTTCTATCCTCCAACCATTGTCTCCTAGACTAGGTTTGAGTGAAGTTTCCTTTGTCCCCTGGGATGTCGAGTGGTGTAAGGCCACCTTTTCGTCGCCCCAGGGCATCACGAGACCTTCGTCCTCCTGGACGTCGAGTGGTGTGAGGCCACAATCCTTCATCCTTCGGGACTTCGCGGGGTGTGAGGCCCCAAGTTATCTCCTTCTTTGACTTCGGAATCCAACCGGACACCGGGCTCGAAGCCCCTTCTCAACCCTATCCTAGTCCATTTCATTACGTTACTCCATTTTGCTAATCCCTACTTTGCTTGCCTACATGTCCTCCCTGGTATCTCGGGCACTGGAGATAGTCTGCTTTGCCATCGTGACCATCCGACCGAAAGCCAATGCATCCGTGGGTTTGACTGCTCAGGCATCCAGGCCGCATCCGCCAAGTTGAGCGATCTCTGTATCGGGCGCTTCAGACGTATGAGGTTTGCCCCCTATCTCCTAAGGAGGTATTGTGTTTCGAGCTTAGTCCTACCGGGGTTTCTTAATCCCGGGATTCTGTTCTCATTTTCACTATTTAGGGACTTGAACTGCTAGTGTAAGCTTCTGTTATTCACTTCTCTTATTTCTAGTCTTTGCTTGTGATCGGGAATCAAAACCCTAAGAAAAACATCTAAAACTCATCAACTAAAAAAAAAAAAAATCCTTTGCATCATAAGCATCCATACTGGCACCTCTAGCCCTACAGTCCACATCATTATTGTTTTATTTGAATTTTGAAATCTCCCTATGCTCTGGAATTTGGGCTGCCCTGAAAATCATGCTGCTCTAAAAGTCATTAGCTCCAAAAAGTGTGCAGAACAGCTTCTCCCTTGGGGTGCTTTGAGAAGCGTGTCGAAGCTTCTTCTCAATCGAGCAACAGGGGGGAAACCCGATCTCCGGTCGGCCGGGGGCCAGCAAGCGGCGGGCGGCAGTGCGGCCGGCGGGCGATGGCGGCGGGGCGGTGGCCAGGCGGCGGACGTTGGCAACGGGCGGCGGTGCAGGGGTGGCACGGTCGCACGGCTTGCACGAGCGTGCCATTCGGTCTTCCCGCGGGCATGGGGCCCAGGGACACCGGTAGGGCGGCAGGGTGGCGGCCGGGCGATGGATCGGCGGTGAGCGACAGCGGGGCGGCGACCAGGCGGTAGGAGGTAGGCGGCGGCGCAGGGGTGGCACAGCCGCACGGCATGCACGAGCATGCCGTTCGGTCTTCCCGCGGGCGTAGGGCCCAAGGATGCCGGCTGGGTTGCGGGGCGGCGGTCGGGCGGCAAATCGGTGGTGAGCGGCGGCATGCGGGCGGTGGCGGCTGCCATGGAGGCGACGGTTGGACTTCCCAAGGCTATCCCTTCATCTTCCACGGGCGGGGGCGGCGGATGCCTGGTTTCCTGCGAGGGCATGGCCGGCAGGCACCGGCGGGCGGGCCGGCAGGGGCGGCCGGGGGTCGGGTAGCCCGGATGGGTGAAGGGGGGTGTAGCGGCTAGGTTTTGAAAAAAAAAATTTACGGGATGAAAGGTTGAAGAAGGGGTTAGCTGGGATAACTTGGGGATTAACTTGGTATAAGACGGGAATAAAAGGAATAAGTGGAATAGCAGGGATAAGAAAAATAAGAAAAACTAGAAAAATTAGAAGAAAACCTAGATGGGTTTCGGGTCCCCCATCATGGCCAACTCGGTTAGTGTCTAAGGCAAGATGGTTAATGGCAGAACCCAACTCATGATCTCACATACCTGGCCAATGTGGTCGTTCAAAATTGATTTGATATCTCATTGACTCATGTTAACCCATGTCACCCAAGGTTAATCAGTCTTGATTAATTTTAGGTGCACATGGAAAATTAGTTATGTGTAACTTTCCGTACTAACTGATGTGGTCAGTGAGAGGTTGATCCATGTCTTCTCATTTCTTCTTTTGTTACCTTAAAATTAAACCCCCTAAATTATTAGGTCCATAAAAGGATGAAGTTGTGGGGATAACCAAATCCTAGCCTCCCATTAAATGAGATGGTAATGGGTCCAATAGTTAAGTGTTCATCGGCAGATCCAAAGATCAGGTATTCATCAGACTATTAGAATTGCTGTTCCTAATATGATGGCTCAGTGCGACTCTCTTAACGGTGGTCAGGTGGGTCGGTCAAAGTCAGGCTTGACTATTCATTAGTTAGAAGCATTGAATTCTATCATGTTAATGGTTGGACGTAATCGGGACCTTCAATATGAGGCCTAAAGGTCGATTGAAGTGCACCTTGGGGCAAAACCTAAATACTAGAGGTTACTTGGAGAAATAATTGGTTGAAGAACCTACCTTCAGATGCGTATGGGTGGGACGGCCAAAGTTGGGCTCATTTGTTATCTATTGGACTCTAGTATCCACTAAGGAATTAATGTAATTCCTCGGATTAAAGGTAGAGGCTACCAGTCTGAACAAAATAGTAGGAGGGGCCTTTAGACTAAAGTCCATGTCTTTAGGTTAATAATTCATATACACTAATAAGTTTTGGTTTTCCTTTCAGATGTCTTACAACCTATCACTCCGGTCTCTTCTTGATAATGAGCTCAAGGGTCCCAACTTTGATAGCTAGTATTAAAGGCTCAGGATTGTCTTAGAGCATGAACGGATCTTGTATGTGATATCGAATCTAGCACCTGAAACTCCTGCTCCCAATGCTCGGGGTTCGATCAGAGACACTTATCAGAAGTGGCTCTCTGACAGGACCACTATCCGATGCATTATGTTGGCAGTAATGAACGACGAGTTCAATCACAAATACAAAGAAGCCCAGCTGAAAAAAATCCTTCAAAGGTTGAAGGAGTCTTTCGGCACACCAGATGACATTGAGAGATACAGGGTCTCCAATGCTATCTACGACATGTGGATGCATGATGGGGCCTCAATCATTGATCATGTATTGTATATGATAGAGATGATTGAGTGCCTGCGCAAGCTCAGATGTCCCTTGCATGAACTGCTCGGGAAAGATGCGATACTGAATTCCTTACCCTCTTCCTATCTAGACTTTCTTAATCTTTATAGAATGAATAAGCCTGCAGTTAACTACCACGGCCTGTCGGGGTTACTGCAGACTTATGAAAATGACCACCAACTGAATAAAAGGATGGTAAGTCTAGTAAAAGGATCTTCGGCAGGGCGTCATCCCTTTAAGAAAGGGAAAAAAGAATAAAGGGAAAAAGGTACATAATGCTTCTGGGCCTAGTCAGGCTAAGAGGGTAAAGGCTGATAAGATCCAAGCGGAGTGCTTCTTCTGTAAGAAGCAGGGTCATTGGAAGAGGAACTATCCTCTTTATATTGCTTCCCTTGACCTGAACAGGTCCATGAAGATAAAGCAGCAAGACGGTGCTGGACAAGGTATTTATATGATAACACCTTGTAGTTTCTCTATCTGTGATACTACTAACTGGGTATTGGATATAGGAAGTCCAATTCATATTTCCAATTCTTTGCATGGATATAGGAAGTCCAATTCAAGTTAGTAGAAGATTCGAGGATGGCGAGAGATTCTTGAATGTGGGAAATGGAAGCCAAGTTCCAGTCCTGGCATTGGGAGTCCTCAAACTAGTTTTCGAGTTTTGTACAATCATTTTGAATGAGTGTTATTATTATCTGTCTTTCATCTTGAATGTCATTTATGTAGGAAAATTGGCCATGTATGGTTATGAACTATCAATAAAGAATGACATTTGCAAAATCATTTGGAATGATTCTGTTGTGATAAATGGATATATGAATAATAGCATTTATGTACTATCATGACCTATTAGTGTAGTGTACATATTTGGTAAATGCCCTAGGATAGATAATGTCAGTGATGCATACCAATGGCATTGTTGGCTAGGTCATATTAACAAGAATAGGATAAATAGGTTGAAGAGTGAGGGTCTCCTCGAGTTTAGTGAAAGTGGTTCACTACCAACCTATGAGTCCTGTCTTCTTGGAAAGATGATAAAATCATCTTTTACTAAAAAAGATGAATGAGCCAAAGAGATTCTATGTCTGGTACATATTGATGTATGTGGATCCATGAATAGTAGTGCTAGAGATGGGTACAGTTATTTTATTATGTTTACAGATGACCTTTCGAGGTATGGTTATGTCTTCTTGATGAGACATAAATCTGAATCATTTGAAATGTTCAAATGATATCGTAATGAAGTAGAAAAATAAACTGAAAGGTATATCAAAACCCTTCGATTAGATCGAGGCGGTGAATTCTGGTGAGTTTCTAACATATCTCGAGGAGAATGGGATTCTCTCAGTGGACACCTCCAGGGACACCTCAGTTAAATGGAGTGTCTGAAAGGAGGGATCAGATCTTGTTAGACATGGTTCGATCCATGATGGGTATTGCTTCTCTACCACTATCCTTTTGGGGATATGCTCTGGAATCAGCCTGTTACCTTTTGAATAGGGCTTTGAGTAAGTCCGTTAGCAAAACCTCATATGAGATATGGACTGGACGTAAGCCGACACTCTCACACCTTCATGTCTGGGGTTGCCCGGCTTATGTAAAATGTTTGGAAATGGACAAAATTGGACCTAGGTCTGACTGGTTCAGCATAGAAAATTCCAAGAAAGGCTATCTCCTGATAAGAACCGGAATTGCTCTCTCCAAAAAGGATTGTGCGACAAATCTAGAGGAAAGAGAGCGTATGAGTAGATCCCGTATGCCTCGGGAATGGTAACTATCATGTATGCCATGACATGTACTAGACTAGACATGGCATACTCACTAGGCATAGTGAGTAGATACCAGTCTAACCCAGGTGAAGCTCATTGGAAAATGGTAAAGACTATCCTTAAGTACTTGCAAAATACTAAGGACCAATGGTAGATTTTAGGAGAACCTGACTTAAAACTTGTGGGGTATACTGACTCTAGTTTCCAGTCAGATATAAAAGATAGCAAGAGTGTGTCAGGATTTATCTTTATCCTAAATGGAGGAGCGATCTATTAGAAAAGTTCCAAGCAGCCTGCTATGGCAAACTCGGTATGCGAAGCAGAATACATTACAGCATCAGATGCAGCGAATGAAGTTGTATGGTTATGGAAGTTTCTTGGTGAGCTGGGAGTGTCACCTTTCCTGGATGATCTTATTTCGGTGTATTATGATAGCACTAGAGCCATTGCTTAAGCCAAAGAGTCGAAGTCTCATCACTACATAAAACACATTCTATAGTGCTATCACCTTGTGCGATAGATCATGGAATGAGATGACATTGACCTTCAGAAGATCAATGGAAAGAAGAACCTGGCTAACCCCTTCACTAAGGCCATCGGAGTTTAAGAGTTTGATAGTTGTAAATGGAAAATAGGAATAAGATCCTGTACTGATTGGCTTTAGTCCAAGTGGGAGTTGTTGGGAATTATGTTCCAAAGCCAATCATCTAGGCTGTAGACGGTTGTGCTATTTTGTAATTGTAAATAAATCTTTAATGAATAAAAGTTATTCTTTTGGCTGTTCATCACATGTGCATTTTTTGGAAAAGAACTCTTGTGTGATGGAGTCCTTAGAGCTGCATTATATTTGATATAGAGAGGATATATCAAGTAGTTCTTAAACTGGTTCACAACTAAATGATACATTATTATAGGACGACGATGTGTCAAGTATAGGTTGTTGTATCTCACATTGGTTGGTTGTCCTCTTGACCGAGGATTATGGTGACACTGATGTGACATATAAGTGAAATGTATGACATCTCACTGAACGTGACAATCTGCAAAGCTCTCTTCTGCCAAAGGGTTGCTCATGAAGGGATATGGATATATATATCCCTCATAGCTAAGGTCACCATGGTAGCTTGCTAGCAACTCACTATACTTTGGTACTGAACTACCTGGATTTCTAATCCAATAATAAAAGATTTCTGGGTACAGTCAATACTTATGGAGCGAAGATAGATCAAGATAGAATTGACCCCTCCAAATAGTTTGGGGTGAATGACTCGTTGTGTCTTAATTTAGCAAAACCTTGGCCAGGGTAGTTCTTGTGAGGAGTCACATAACTTATAAGGTTTAGACACGATCTAGATGAACCAAATTAGGGTTGGTAGTCAAACCCTAGGTCATCCTGAGAGTTATGAGGTCAAAGCAAAGAATTAAATGGTAACCATATGCCAAAGGTTCTAGAAAGTTGCTCTGCAATCTTTGATATATCCGGATGTCAGGTATCATTGCTAGATAAGGACTTTACAGGTACTGGAAGTGTACTAGTGCTACCGACTTAGTGTTCGAACCTATGGGGTCACACACCATAGGGGTTTCTATCCGGTCTAAAGGCTGATCGATGATTGAGAATCGTTTGCCATCATTGGAGGCCATTGTGATTGACCATGTTCCAAGTGTCGAAACTTCCAAGTGTCGACACTTGGCTATGATGAGCAAAATTCTAGAAAGATTTCTGGGAAGATTTTGACTTCGAATTTTAAATTTGAATTTTGAAATCTGGCTAGATTTGGCTCTAAGCTTTCATAGAATAATGGCCATTCTTGCCATTTAAGCTTGGAACCTATTTAGTATAGCCCTCAACCTTCTCCCCCAATCACTCTTCCTTCCTCATTCTCCCTCTCATGGCTGCCTCTATAAATAAGGGTTGTTTTAGGGCTGCCAAGCTTGATGATGAAACAGTTTTCTTGTTGCTGAGATTCTGAGAGGGAAAAGAAAAGGGGCTTGTGAGGACTAGGGTATTGGGTGTGTGAATACTTGCACTCAAGCTAGGTCGTGGAAAGAGAGTTAGTTAGGAAGGGCTCCACCACTCCTCCTCACATTCCAAGAAGAAGAAGGTCGGCCTTAAGGATCCTAAAGAGTTAGCACTCCGAGGGAGTTGATCAGAGTCGAGCCTCGGTGTGAACTACCCGTAGAGGCCAGACACGTGTGTGGCTTGAGGGATTTTCCCATAACATCCTTCAAAGGTATAATGGTAAGGTATCTTTATATCTTTGGTTTTTTTCCTGCTTATGATATTTATTGCATGCTATATTATCATCTAGATCCTATAGCAGGCATTTTGGTATATCGTTTTGATTGATCTACTAAGTCTTTTGCCGATTTTATTTTAAAATGATTTTAAAATATCATTCTGTCATGCTTGCTCGCCTGCATTTTTCACCTTCATTTCTATCATCTGATGCACCTCTATCTTCTATTCCTCTAGCCTCCATCTTCTTCTTTTTATTTTCCTTTTCTTTTTTCTTTTTCCTTTTCCCTATTTTTTTGAAGGACTTTCTGTGAGTCCTTTTCCTTGGATATGCGATATGGCCCCACTGGAGCATTCAGCTCAGGTTTCGCCTTTGGAGGAAGAGAATGCCTTTCTCAGGCTTTGGCTGCTTTAGGCCGGCCTCAAGAGCTTAGAGCTAGCATGAAAGCTTTAAGGGGTATCCTGTCCCCATTTTTCTGGTCTCGAAGTTGCACTAGTCCGGGTGTTGGACTTCAAGAATTCCTGGACCTTCTGGCACTTCCAAGTTTGGTTAAACTGATCGAGAGGCTTGATCTGCCAAGCTATGAGTCAGGCGGTAGATGGCCAGACTTTTGGAGTCTTCCTGCTGGCATTTGTGGACTGTGAGCAAGGTGGCTGAGGTTGAGAGGCTAGATCTATCAAGCTGAGTCAGGCGGTAGATGGCCGGACTTCTAAAGTCTTTTGGTTGGCATCTCTAGACTGTGAGCAAGGCGATTGAGGTTGAAAGGCTTGGTGGAGGGGGCCGAGAGGCCAATGGAGGGGGTCGAGAGGCCTGATGAAGGAGGCCGAGGGGCCTGATGAAGGAGGCCGAGGGGCCTGATGAAGGAGGCGAGGGGCCTGATGAAGGAGGCCGAGGGGCCTGATGAAGGAGACCGAGAGGCCTGATGGGCCAAGCTATGAGTCAGGCGGTAGATGGCCAGGACTATTGGAGTTTTCCGGTGAACATCTCCAAACTACGAGCAAGGCAGCTAAGGCCCAGAGGCTTGGTGGAGGGGGCCGAGAGGCCTGATGAAGGAGGCTGTGAGACCTGATAAAGGAGGCTGTGAGGCCTGATGAAGGAGGCTAAGAAGCCTGATGAAAGAGGTAGAGGTGCCTGATGCGCCAAGCTATGAGTTAGGCAGTAGATGGCCGGGACATCTAAAGTTTCCCAGCTGACATCTCTGACTGTGAGCAAGGTGGCTGAGGCCAAGAGACTTGGTGGAGGGGGTGTTGACCCCTTGAGTGATTTTGATGATAACAAAATATTGGAGCATGCATCTATCATATTAACAACTCTTCAAGTGAATTACAATTTTTTGTAGGATGATATATATGCTCAATCGCAACTCCTACAATCTTATTATGTGTTATGAGTTATGTTGTAAATGTGTCATATAAAGAAGAGCCTAAAAGAAAAATTAAAGAAAAATTGTTGAAAATGGGTTACTTCTAAGTTTTTTTAAGCTTAAATATCTTAGATTTAATTGTTAGTTGAGTTGTGAATTATCTTGAATGTTAAAAATGTTGCTGGATGTAATCTGGAGAAGAAATGGAAGATTTTCTAAAAAATTCATCCGAGCCGACTTGACTAAAGGGAGCCGACTCTAGTTCATGGCATGCATGAAGGATTCTGACATGTAGAGATCCGAGCCGACTCATCTAGAGTACCATTTCCTAAATCAGATATGCGAGCCGACCTGAAGGAAATCCGAGCTGACTCATCCATTCAGTCTGACATCCAAGTCGATCCTTCAGAGATCTGAGCCGACTCCTTCAGAGTTCATGAAAAATTAGTTCTGAGAAAACAGCCAGGCAAGCTAACTCCAATAAGAAGAGCCGACTCTTCCAGAGTACAGTTTTGAAGACCTGTGAATCCAAGCCGATCGAACAAAGGTGAGCTGACTCAACCAGAGTAACGAATCAAGACCCCCGTGAAATCGAGTTGACCCAAAAAAAGCGAGGCGACTCGACCAAAACTTCTCTGTGAATCTGAGCTGACTCAAGGGACCCGAGCCGAGTCGAAGGTCGATTCCAGGCAGGTAATGGCTAATTCCAGAACTCCATTTTTGAAATTCAAAAGTGCTCCAATGGTCAAATGTCATATCCTAACTATCTACAATGACTATTTTCACTTAAGGAGAGTACAAGACTTTATAAATGATGGATTGGGATAGCTTTTTAAAGGCTAATGCTTAGTTGAACATTAAATGAGCTTATGAGCAAGAGAGCACAAAAGAGCATTCAAGTCTGTCTTCAAGACTTCACCAACTCTTACCTGAAGCTTGAAGCATGCATTGAAGAAGTTGAAGAAGCCACTAAAGAGCATTAAAGTGAAATTAAGAAGGCTTCTCTTGAGCTGCATCGATAACCATCAGACAACATCAGTTTATCATTTTGTTACTTACTTTCTTTAACTCTTTTGTGAGTTATTGGGTTATTGGCTAGCCTAGTTTAAAAACCAAGTAGGTTCTTGGTTAGCCTGTTTAAAACTAAGTGTTGAGTTCTTGGTGATCTTGTTCAAAACCAAGTGTTGGGTTCTTGGTGATCCTGTTCAAAACCAAGTTGGATTTTTGGTGAGCCCAGTTAAAAGACCAAGTTAGGTTTGGATTGTGAGCATGGTAAAACAATACGACTATATTTCGATGGTGAATATAGTGAAAATCCCAAGTGGTATCTTGGATAGTGGATATAGGAGCTGGGTTGCTCCGAACCACTATAACTTGCTGTGTTTGTATTGTGCCTTTTTTTGTTTGCATCTACTTCCACTCTTATTTATTTGAATCACAACACTATCACACTAAAGTAGATTTAAAAGAGCACATTTCTGTTTAAATTTTTTAAATTTCTAATTTACCCCCCTCTTGGGAAAGCCACCTGGGCAACAATTGGTATCAGAGCAGTGTCTCTGAATTTACTAGAGTAAAGATTGATGGCTCATCCCATGAATACTTCTTTGGCCGAAAGCCAATCTACTAATAGACCTCCACTATTTACTGGCATGAATTATTCATACTGGAAAGCTTGAATGAAGATATATATTCAAGATATAGATTTTCAGTTATGGAAGGTCATTCTTAAGGGTCCACAAATATCCGTGATTAAAATTGATGGCACGGATATCCTAAAACCTGAAGAAGATTGGGATGAACACGATATAAAAATGGGAGAATTGAATGCCAAAGCCATGAATCTACTATATTATGCTTTGGATGCAAATGAGTTTAACCAAATTTCTATTTGCTCATCTGCAAAGAAAATCTAGGATAAACTCGAGGTGACCCATGAAGGAACTTCCCAAGTGAAGACCTCCAAAATCAATCTTCTAGTACATAGTTATGAATTATTTAAAATAGAACAAACTAAAACTTTCTCTACCATGTTTTCATGATTTACAAATATTATTAATGGTTTGAAAAGTCTTTGCAGGGTTTACTCAAATGCAAACTTGGTATAGAAGATTCTAAGATAACATCCGAACAAATGGGGCCCCAAAGTAACTGCCATCCAGGAAGCAAAAGATCTAGACACTCTAACACTGGATGAACTACTAGGTTCTCTTATCACACATAAATTGGCAATGCAGCATAGAATTGAAGATGATCAGAAGAAGAAGAAAACAATCGCCTTCAAAGCTGTATCGGACTCAAAGAAACAAGATGATGAATCGGAAGAAGACTACTCCTCCGAAGATGACTTGAAAGATGAAGATATTGCTATGATCGTGAGGAGATTTAGAAGATTTATGGAAAAGAAGAAAGGAAAATACCTTAGAAAGTTTCACAAAAAAGGGGAACATAGAAGGACAAGGATAAGGAAAGAGAGAAAGAAAAGGAACAAATGCCCATATGCTATGAATGTAAGAAACCTGGGCTTATCCATCCTGACTATCCTCTTCTAAAGAAAACATACAAGAAGAAAAAGAAGAAAGCTATGGCTACCACATTGAGCGATAGTAAGGAGTCGACTTCAACATAAGAGGAAAAGACCACAAAAATTGCAAATCTATGTCTTATAGGTCTCGAAGATTAGGTAACATCCTCCGAACCTCAAATAGAATTTACTTTTAATGAATTAAATTTTGCATTTCATGACTTATTATCTGAATTTAAAAAAGATGGAGTAAAGATTAGAGCTTTAAAGAATATCAATGATTCTTTACTAAAAGAAAAGGAAGAGATTTTAGAAAAGAATAATTTATTACAAAATGATTTACATGTCTTTTCTGAAAAGAACAAAGCTTTGGAAATTGAGAAAAATGCATGTCTTGAGATAAACAAAGCTTTGACTATTGAAAATAATGATTTGAAAAAGAAGGTTTAAAAACTTAAGCCATTGGTTGAAAAACTTACATTAGGTTCAAATAAGCTTGAGTTGATTTTAAAGGAACAGAGAATTTCTGACAATAAGGCTGGAATTGGTTACAATTCTTCTAATATAAATGGAATTTTAGCTACCAAATTTATACCTTCAAAAGCTAACATTCCAAAGGTTTATCTCAAAAAGCTTTTATTTCAAATCCTTCAACATCCATTTCTAGAGCTTCAAAGTATATTCCTAAGTTTTCAAATCAAAAATCTTTGAAGTCAAATGCTTTTACATATGCATCTGCATCTACTTTCAGAACTTTAAAGTTTACATCCTTTCAAAATTCTAGAATTGTTTGTTATGATTGCAATGGGGTAGGACATAAGGCCTTTCAATATAATATTTTTAGAAATGCTAAAAATAAAGTAAGAAAGATTTGGGTTTCCAAAGGAACCACCTCTGCTAACCTGCAAGGATCCAAGGTAGCTTAGATACCTAAAAGAACTTGTTGATTATTTTACAGGAATGTCTTGCATCCCTAAAAATGAAGAAAAGATGGTATCTCGATAGTGGCTGTTTAAGGCATATGACGGGTGACAAAGATCAATTTATCATCCTAAAGATGAAAGAAGGAGGTTTGGTAACCTTTGGAGATAATGGCAAGGAGAAAATAATTGGTATTGGTAAGATCAAATTGACCCCCTGTACTTTTATTGAAAATGTATTACTAGTAGACAAATTGAAGCATAATTTATTAAGTATTAGTCAATTATGTGATAAAGGCTTCAAGGTTGTTTTCGAATCATCTATGTGTATTGTAACAAACTCTCTTGATTCTAGCAACAAATTCATTGGACATAGACTTGGAAATATTTATGTAGTATATCTTAATGATATAGCTATGTCTAGTAGTTTTAGTCTAGTAGTAATGAATACTAAAACCAAGGAGTCTTGTTTACTTTGGCATAGACAATTAGGTCATGCTAGCATGCACACTATTGCCAAGTTAATTTTCAAGAATCTTGTCAGAGGTTTGCCTAAATTTAAAGTAGATTTTGAACATGTTTGTGATGCTTGCAAATTAGGTAAACAAACTAAGGGGAGTTTTAAATCCAAAAATATGATTTCAACTTCTAGACCCCTTGAGCTACTTCACATGGACTTATTTGAATCAACTAGGACTACAAGCCTATGTGGTATGAAATATGCTCTTGTGATAGTAGATGATTTCTCTAGATTTACTTGGATTTTATTTATTGCTCATAAAGATGAAACTTTTAAAGTTTTTCAAAAATTTCATAAAAAGGTTTCAAATCAGAAAAACCTTTCAATAGTTTTTATTATAAGTGATCATGGCACGAAATTTGAAAATCAATTTTTTGATGATTATTGCACAGAAAATGACATTGATCACAACTTCTCTACTCCTAGAACACCATGACAAAATGGTATTGTAGAGAGAAAGAATAGGACTTTGGAAAAGATCGCTCAAACAATGTTATGTGAAGGCAATCTTTCAAGGTACTTTTAAGCAGAAGTGGTGAATACTGCTTGTTATATTTTAAATTGTATTTTGATTAGTCCAATTTTGAAGAAAACCCCTTATGAGCTTTGGAATAAAAAGAAACCTAATATTAATTACTTTCATGTCTTTGATTGTAAATACTTTGTACTGAATAATGGTAAGGATAATCTAGAAAAATTTGATGCCAAATCTGATGAAGCAATTTTCCTTGGTTATTCAATACATAGCAAAGCATATAGAGTATTTAATAAACGAACATTGACGGTGGAAGAATCAGTACAGGTAATTTTTGATGAAACTAACCCCTCACCTTCTAAGAAAGAAGAGTGCATAGATAATGATGCAGGTACACTTCAAATGGTAATGGAAGATATGAGCATTCAAGAGAGACCAACTTAAGAAGGAGAAGGAATGGTAAGTAAGGATCATACTGATCTACCAAGGAAATGGAGGTATGTCACTTTTCATCAAAGATATTTAATTATTGGTGATCCTTCTCAAGGTGTTAAGACTAGATCATCACATAGATATGTACATGATTACCTAGCCTTTGTATCCCAAATAGAGACACATAGCTTAGAAGAGGCTGAATCTGATCCAAATTGGATGATGGCCATGCATGATGAACTAAACCAATTTGAAAGAAACAATGTGTGGACTTTAATTAAGAGACCATCAAACCATCCTATCATAGGAACCAAATGGGTCTATAGAAACAAACTAGATGAACAAAGTAATGTAGTTAAAAACAAATCTAGATTAGTACCCAAAGGATATAACCAAGAGAAAGGTATAGATTTTAATGAAACCTATGCAGCTGGAGCAAGACTAGAGGCCATTAGATTATTTCTTGCATTTGCTTGCTACATGAATTTTAAACTTTTTCAAATGGATGTGAAAAGTGCATTTTTTAATGGTTTTATTTATGAACAAGTTTTTGTAGAACAGCCACCAGGTTCTGAAAGTCATGCTTTTCCAAATCATATATTTAAACTCAATAAAGCATTATATGGTTTGAAATAAGCACCTAGAACCTGGTATGATAGATTAAACAAATTCCTGCTTGAAAATGAATTTGCAAGAGGGAATGTTGATAAAACTCTTTTTATCAAAAAACGATAATGATATATTAGTTGTATATATCTATGTTGCTGATATTATATTTGGTGCAACTAATGAAGAACTTTGTGGATAATTTGCTAAGTTGGTGCAGGGTGAATTGAGATGAGTCTAATGGATGAATTAAACTACTTCCTTGGACTTCAAGTAAAACAATCAAAGGATGAGATCTTCATAAACCAAGCCAAATATACCAAAGAAATTATCAAGAAATTTGGTATGGAGACAAGCAAAGAAATGAACACACCCATGAGCTCTACCCGTAGATTGGATAAAGATGAAGATGGCACCAACATTGATCAAAAGCTATATTGAGACATGATTGGATCTCTATTGTACTTGACTGCTAGTAGACCTGATATCTTGTTTAGCGTATGTGTTTATGCTAGATTTCAATATAATCCAAAAAAATCATATATGCTTGCTGTAAAAAGAATTATAAGATATCTAAGAGAAACAAGTAACTTAGGTCTATGGTATTCAAAGCATTCTTCATTAAATTTGATTAGATTTTCTGATGCTGATTATGGTGGATGCAAAATAGATATTTGCACTAGTGGCACATGCCAATTTCTAGGGTTGAATCTAATCTCATGACATTGTAAGAAATAAAACTTGATAGCACTGTCTACAGCTGAGGCAAAGTATGTTGCTGCTGGGAGTTGTTGTGTACAAGTGTTATAGATTAAACAACAACTAGAAGACTTTGGTTTTACATAATCTAAAATTCCTATCAAATGTGATAACTCAAGTGCTATAAATTTGTCTAAAAATCCAATTCAACATTCTAGAACAAAGCACATAGAAATTAGACATCATTTTATTAGAGATCATGTTTTGAATGGTGACATTGTCCTTAAATTTGTTCCTACTGAAAATCAACTTGCTGACATTTTCACTAAACCTCTCAATCAAGATAGATTTGAAATGATTAGAGGAGAATTAGGACTTTGTGACCCTTTTTAGAAAACCTAACCTAATCTCTTCAAAATCAAGGAAACCTTATCTAGAAAGCCTCCTATATCAAACCAAGATCATTGACCATCTCTCCTTGCAAATTTTTGCCATTAAATTTCAATTCTGAACCTTTTTGAGTCTTTTGGAGAGTTCTGGTTCGATTCGACTCGAGCTACCGTGCTCAAGTCAAGCCGACTCGAATTCCTGATTATGTCTTTTTATATCTTTGTTCGAGCCGACTCGAGCAAATTAGGGATTTCCGAGCCAACTCAGATATCGGGCAAGCAATTTTTTAGTAGAGCCGTAGCACTTAATCTTAAGTTTTATGCCCTAATTGTTCTTTTCTTGCTAGCTTAAGACCCTTGCTTCCAACTTGAAAATCCCTTCCAACCTTTAAAACCTCCCTTTTCTAGCATGATCTCTTGCATTCTTCTCGTGCTCGGGTAATGGCTCCAAAAAGAGCTGTCAGAAAGAGATCAATCCGAGCCGAACCCTTTGCAGAAAAGTAAAGGAAGACAAAGTGTTGGCAAGAAGAGCCGACTAGATCAGCTAAAATGGAAGAACATGAAATAGAACCAATTGCAGCTCCTTCTCCTCCAAGACAACCTGTTTCAATGTCCAACCGACCCGTGACAAGCAGAAGAAAAATCATCTTCTCATTCTTGAAAGAGCTAGGGCTATGGATTGGATATTAAATTGAAGACTAGGGTTGGAGCTTCTTTTGTTCGTTGAATGTGCCAACCTATCCAAATTTGGTAAGGAGTCTTTATGAAAATTTAAGATTGGAAGAGCAGCATATTGAATCTATGGTTAAGAGAAAAAGAATTATTATGACAGAGGAAAGACTGAGTAGCACACTTGACATGCCTAATGAGGGTTTGAAACACTTAATTATGAAAGATAAGGAGAAAACTGATGCGGGGGGACTAACTAGATGCGATGACGAAATGATGCAAGTGACTTTTAGGGTTTTGTGGATTTTAGATTTTTTTTTTTGGTTTTCTTTGGATTCCCAAAAACAAGTAGAGATGAACTAGGGTTCTACAATGACAAGAACTAACAAGAAGCAGGTAGTCCCAAAGCAGTGATAAAGAGAGGACCCCGGGATTGAGAAACCCCGTAGGACTTAGCTCTCCGATCAAGATCTACTTAGGAGTCAGGGGGCAAACCTCGAAGATCTGAAATGCCTGGTGCAGAGATCACTCACATTGGTGGATGTGGCATGGATGATCGAGCCGTCAACCCTGTGGCAGCACCGGCTGGCTGTCCGAAGACCTTGATGGCAAAGGCGACCATCTCCGTACCCGTGTCACCAGGAGGACCTGCGAGTATTCAAAGAAGACAAAGGTGAAATATCAATCAGAAGGGAAGTAGTGGAATATTGAAAGAAGGGTTGTAGAGATGGTGGAGTTCTACTGGATTCGGAGTCGAATGACGGAGTTGCAGAAGTGACGATAGTTTGAGGCCTCACACCTCTCGATGCCCGAAGGCGAAGGTGCTCCCTCTCGGAGATCAACGTTCCTAGTGAACAAAGGCAACTAACAAGAGATTGGACTCAAGAAATATTCTTTTTCATTCATCAAAGTTCAAACTTACAAAGGAAGGGTTAGGTCCTTTATATAGGTACCTTAGGACCCTTTTGAATTTCAAATGCAAGAATACACATTTTTCTTGAATGGGTGCCCAAACACTTGACTTTCTCCTCTCTTTGGCCGACCAAGAGCTGGTTGGATTGGGCGTGGCATGATGCATGGCTTGGAGGGAGGATCTTGGTGCCTTGAATTTGGAAAGAAGCTTCATAGTTTTGGAAGAAAGCATGAAGAGAGGCTTGGACCAAGGCATGTGTTCTTCCTCCTTCCTTGGTTGGCATCCTTTCTTTGGTACAAGGCTTGACATGGGGAGTGTTAGGTGGAGGTGCCCATGGTCTTGTCTCTCCCTTCCAAAGTGGTTCAAGCAATTTGGGAAGAAGACTTGATTGGAGGGCTTGAAGCAAGGGATTTGAATTCCCCACTTCAACTCCCATTAACTTCCACCTTGGCTGACCACCCTTTCTTGGAAAGGAGCTTGATAGGGGGAGGGGAAAAAGGCTAGAGCCAAGTGATATGATCCTCCACTTTGGGCGTCCAAGCATGACAAGTGTGCTCCCCACATGGCGCCACATAGGATGAGAGGGTGGGCCCTGAGCTGACTTGGATTCTTTCCAGACTTGGTTCCAAGGAGACTAAATTTTAAGACCAACTCTTACAATGGACCCATACTTATAATAGACTCAGACTGGACTCGACTTGTGACTCGACTCAGTACAGGACTAAATTTGGCCTAATTGATCAAAGTACAGACTCAATTCAAAGCAAAAGACAATTACAAATTTGAGGCTTGACGCCTTATTACAAGACCCGAAAATTGAAATACTAATTGGAGATCCATAGAGGGCTGAGGAGCCTCTGTTGGATCCTGGTGCCCACACCAGTTCTTCCAGGGTGGGAGGAATTGACCCTGTCAAGTAAGAGTTGAGTTGGCTTGGGTGCTCTTCCAGAAGGTTGGGATCGAGGCGCTGCAAGTCCTCCCGAGTAATCCACGAGTCATCGAACTCAGGTCGGCCTTGCCATCAGACTAAGAAACGATGATAACCTTTGCCCAGGGTAGTGATAGCTTGGTCATCCAAGACACGCTCGATCCGCTCTCCTCTCTCAATTATAATTGGAGGTGGATACTCAGGTTCGGGTTCACTCTCAAAAGAAAGGTCAGGCCCAAATGGCTCGCTAGGTATGTTTGCTAGTTCCATGTACTCGACTAAGTCTGAGATATTGAAAGTCAAGTTAATACCATAATTCAATGTAGCACAAAGGCATTAGGGCCAACTCTCCTTATCACTCTAAAGGGGCCAGCTCCATGAGCATGAAGTTTCTTAACGACTCCTGGTGGAAACCGTTCAGGCCTAAGCCTAATCATTACAGAATCCCTTGGATCAAACTCTTGACTCATTTCCGGGAATCAACCAAATTATTTTAAAATTTTTTATTTAATGCATAATCCTAACATGATGCAAAATGCAGACTCAACTATGCATTCCTATTGAAAAAGTTTTTATTGGACTCTCTAGGGCCTAAACCTAACAGATTATGGACTCTCTAGGTTTGACCCTGGTCTGGTATGTACAAGACAAATTATCAAGGATCCCTAACAAATGCCATAAGGTATACCAGAAGTAGGCAACAAATGGGATTGGCTCTAGGGATTTTTGTAACCTAGAAATCTCAGCAAAATGTAAGCCCCTAGCTCTAGAAATGTGAGAAGGCTCAGGAAAGGGTAGGAAATAAGAATCAGAGTCTTGGGGTGGCTTATAGGAAACATGAAACAGACCTTGGCTATTCAGGATGACCTTAAAATTTGGACATTGTTCTATAAGTGCAAGTTCTAAGGCAGGCTGGGTGCTCCTAGAAGGTGGAAGGTCATCAGGATGGTCTTTGGAAAGTTTATCTTGAAAGTACTTTAAACTAAGGTCTACTTCTTGTTCCTGGACCTCCTCTAAGGGCAATACTTGTGAACCTTCACCTACCTCTACAATGTTCAATCCTGACTTGGTTAGTTCTTCTTCAAGTTCTATAGTGGGTTCAGGATCTTTCTCAGCCTTGGGTCTATCTACATCACACTTCACCACTAGACTTGATTTCGAAATGTCTTCTTTATATTCCTTAACAAGCTTTGGGGTTTCTTCACTTAGATTCTCAGTGGGCTCAATCTTTTCTCCCTGAAATTCTTCAGAAGGTTCCTCTTTTTGGGTTGGTTCATGAGTCTCTTTGGTAGTAGGGGTTCCCTCAGTAGTCTCATTCTCTAATTGTTCTTCATATTCATCCACTAACTGTGCTTCAGCTTCATATACTTCTACTTCAGGCTCACTAGTGGGTTCAAGATTGTCTAATGGTCCTTCCAAAGTAGCTTCCACCTGGGTGTTTGCAGGGTCAACCAATCCCAGGTCAGCGATATACTCTCCCTCTTTAATGTTACCCTAGTCAACCAATCTACTTAAGAATCCAAGTCAGCTCAGGGCCCACCCTCTCATCCTATGTGGCGCCATGTGGGGAGCACACTTGTCATGCTTGGATGCCCAAAGTGGAGGATCATATCACTTGGCTATAGCCTTTTTCCCCTCCCTCTATCAAGCTCCTTTCCAAGAAAGGGTGGTCGGCCAAGGTGGAAGTCAATGGGAGTTGAAGTGGAGAATTCAAATCCCTTGCTTCAAGCCCTCCAATCAAGTCTTCTTCCCAAATTGCTTGAACCACTTTGGAAGGGAGAGACAAGATCCATGGGTGCCTCCACCTAACACTCCCCATGTCAAGCCTTGTACCAAACAAAGGATGCTTCAGAATTCTTAGTTTGGGAGTCCCATGCAGGAGGCCTAGCTGGTCACTTTGGTAGGGAAAAGACCACCTTAGCAGTAGAAGACCAGTTCTTTTGGCCTAGCCTGAAAAAGGGTGTAGCCAACATTGTTTCCCGGTGTCGAACTTGTGCTATCGACAAATAGCAAAAACAGAATACTGGCCTGTACACCCCTCTGCCTGTGCCTAGTCATCCTTGGGAAGACCTTATCATGGACTTTGTAGAAGGATTGCCCAAGACCGCAAGGAAGCATGATTCAGTCTGTGTAGTGGTAGATAGTTTCTCCAAAATGGCCCATTTCATACCCTGCTCCCAGACCCTAGATGCTTTCAAAGTTGCTAAGCTCTTTCTTGATCATGTGGTTAAGTTACATGGCCTTCCAAAAATCATAGTGTCCGATAGGGATGTCCGATTCACTAGCTATTTCTGGAAAACCCTTTAGCACTTACTAGGCACCAAGCTTAAGTTTTCGACTGCCTACCACCCACAGACCGATGGCCAAACTGAGGTAGTCAACCGCAGCCTAGGGAACCTCTTAAGATGTTTGATAGGTGAACATACCAGAAACTGGGATGGGTCGACTCATATTAGGTCAGTTTGGACTAGGTTGACTCGGGTAGATCTGACCATACTCATGGCTAGTTCCTAGGGCTTGGCTAGGGTTCCTAAAGGGTTTAGGTCTATAATAGGTGGGTGCCCTTTGGAAATGCTCACAATACCTCGCAGTGTGGTAAGCCTACTCTAAATTATTGACTTCTCTAAAATAAAGCTCCCTGTGCAGATCAGGATGTAGGCCAGCCCTAAACCTAGACAGGGTTACAGATTCTGATTCATTATATCGCATGACATACTCATCAAACATTACGATGTATTCGGCCACACTCCTGCTCCCTTGATGTGAGAATCTCTTAGACTCAGCCTCTAAGGAGGGATCATGTTGAGGGAAACTTCTAGGATGGGGAAGTGATTTAAACTCTGGTTTTGTGTGAGGCTTCTAGGTCCTAACCTGAGTTTCTAGTCTTGTTACACTTTGATCAAACTTATCAAGCTTATTCTCCATCTTATCCAATTGTTCCTTGATGGCCTTTAATAGATCTTTTTCGGTGTTGTCCATGGGTTTACTTGGTTGGGAAGGATGGGGGTGATAAGGTACTCCTAATCTAGTGGACATGGGTTAAACATACAAAAACGTCTAGGATCTACTAGACCTAGAATCTCAACCAGTTACCTAAGTCAGGGTGGCAAACCAGTATGGAGTAACTTTGTCCTTGGCCAGGTAGGTGTAGGGGAGTGGAGGTCCCTGAGCACCAACCTTAGACACCAATCTGGGATTGGCCAGGTAGGCGGACCAAACTCACAAGCCCTGAATCACCAAGCCTAGACACCAAGGGCAACAGCACACACAGAATGGGCTAACGCCAAGAATAGACACTTAGTCTCGACTCGACCAATTGGTGTCCCTAAGCTCTCTAGAGTAAATTAACTGTCTATTGGATTTTAGTTAGAGCTTGGGTTCGATATGCAGGTCAGCGATTTGTGGGCTAGGGACAGGTAATGAAATCCTGACCCTATGTCAATTTGTCGCCCTTAAAGTAATTTATGAAAATGAATGCAAGAAAATGAACTAATGAGATGTCACTAAATTATATTTTTTTGTGGGTTTTGATGTATGATAGTAGAGTTAAGATGATGGAAATGAAATGATATTACTCTAAATGAAAGATTAAACTAGATGACAATTGAAAACACAAGAAAATGCAGATTGCTGGAATTATCAGAATGGAACTTGCTCTCAAGTAATGTTTCAGCTTGTAGAAATTCTACAAACTGAAATAAAATCTGAGAAAATCACCAAAAATATTTTGAATTATTTGTGATCTATCAAGATGAAAATCATGAATCTTGGAGATTCCTACAGATACTACCAACTAAAACAACAGACTATGTACGGAAGAGGGAAAACTGCAGAAATTAAAAGATGAACTCTATGATGCAAAAAATTTTTTTTTGTTCTTTTAGATCTATCCTTCTTGTATTCCCTTTCAAAGGTCAATCACAATGGTACCCCTACATGCCTTAGGAGATCCCCATGGAATGGGAGGAGAGGGTCTTGAAACCCTACTTTTATCCTAAGACCGGATGGCCTGGTGAAGCACCTAATCCAGGTACTTAAGAAGAGCTAAAGTCCTAACCATGCTCTGATACCAGAAATGATGCGGGGGGACTAACTAGATGCGATGATGAAATGATGCAAGTGACTTTTAGGGTTTTGTGGATTTTAGATTTTTTTTTTTGGTTTTCTTTGGATTCCCGAAAATAAGTAGAGATGAACTAGGGTTCTACAATGACAAGAACTATCAAGAAGCAGGTAGTCCCAAAGCAGTGATAAAGAGAGGACCCTGGGATTGAGAAACCCCATAGGACTTAGCTCTCCGATCAAGATCTACTTAAGAGTTAGGGGGCAAACCTCGAAGATCTAAAATGCCCGGTGCAGAGATCGCTCACTTTGGTGGATGCGGCCTGGATGATCGAGCTATCAACCCTGTGGAAGCATCGGCTGGCTATCCGAAGATCTCGATGGCAAAGGCGACCGTCTCCATAACCGTGTCACCTGGAGGACCTACGAGCATTCAAAGAAGACAAAGGTGAAATCTCAATTAGAAGGGAAGTAATGGAAGATTGAAAGAAGGGTTGTAGAGATGGTGGAGTTCTGCTAGATTCGGAGTCGAATGACGGAGTTGCGGAAGTGATGATAGTTTGAGGCCTCACACCTCTCGACGCCCGAAGGCAAAGGCGCTCCCTCTCAGAGATCGACGTTCCTAGTAAACGAAGGCAACTAACAAGAGATTGGACTCAAGAAATATTCTTTTTCATTCATCAAAGTTCAAACTTACAAAGGAAGGGTTAGGTCCTTTAAATAGGCACCTTAGGACCCTTTTGAATTTCAAATGCAAGAATACACATTTTTCTTGAATGGGTGCCCAAACACTTGACTTTCTCCTCTCTTTGGCCAACCAAGAGCTGGTTGGATTGGGCGTGGCATGATGCATGGCTTGGAGGGAGGATCTTGGTGCCTTGAATTTGGAAAGAAGCTTCATAGTTTTGGAAGAAAGCATGAAGAGAGGCTTGGACCAAGGCATGTGTTCTTCCTCCTTCCTTGGTTGTCATCCTTTCTTTGGTACAAGGCTTGACATGGGGAGTGTTAGGTGGAGGTGCCCATTGGATCTTGTCTCTCCCTTCCAAAGTGGTTCAAGCAATTTGGGAAGAAGACTTGATTGGAGGGCTTGAAGCAAGGGATTTGAGTTCCCCACTTCAACTCCCATTAACTTCCACCTTGGCCGACCACCCTTGCTTGGAAAGGAGCTTGATAGGGGGAGGGGAAAAAGGCTAGAGCCAAGTGATGTGATCCTCCACTTTGGGGGTCCAAGCATGACAAGTGTGCTCCCCACATGGCACCACATAGGATGAGAGGGTGGGCCCTGAGCTGACTTGGATTCTTTCCAAACTTGGTTCCAAGGAGACTAAATTTTAAGACCAACTCTTACAATGGACCAATAATTCTAATAGGCTCAAACCGGACTCGATTTGTGACTCGACTCAGTACAGGACTCAATTTGGCCTAATTGATGAAAGTACATACTCAATTCTAAGCAAAAGAAAATTACAAATTTGAGGCTTGAAGCCTTTTTACAAGGCCCAAAAATTGCAACCCTAATTGGAGATCCATAGAGGGCTGAGGAGCCTCTGTCGGATCCTGGTGCCCACACCAAAAACCCTCAGGACAATTTTGAATAGGGCAAATATGAGTGGTATTGGTAATGTAATGGCCAATACACTGTCCTTTGAAATGAGACTATTGCACAATTTTATTGGTAGGATCTTTCTCCTGAGAACTGGAAGGTTTGATTGGGTAAGTGAGAGAGATCTTAGCTTTATGGGGCATGTAATTGAGGGGGAGGCCCTCGACTTACCTCACATTATGCTGCTGCAAATGAAAGAAGCAGTCAGGAAAGTGAAGGCCTATTTGCCTTATGGAATGGTTCTTACCTTATTTTTCCAGGCCTCCAGAGTGAACCTAGATAGTGAAGATGGTGGGCCCCTTCACCACACTGATACCTACTCCAAATCTTTGAAACGAATGGGATATCAACTAATTGAAGGAGCATGGAGGTAAAAGGGATCAGATCTGAGAGCTATTAGATCATCTAGTAGTGATGAGGTTAATAATGATGATGAGCAGCTACCTCAAGAGATAGGGACTATTGCTAGACCTTCAACATTTGAATAGACTACCACTACCTCTACTGTTGTTGAGCCTGCTGCTACTGAGCCTATTGTTGATAATGCTATGGAGATAGAGCATAGAGAGTATGTGAGTCCCAGGATCTCTCCAGGACCTCCACTAGCAGCACCTACATCTCCACTAGCTCCACCACCTGCACCTTCTGCGACTACTTCTGGTCATGGACCGTCTATTAATACATCAGGAGCTTTGGTGTCTCAAGACTTCATTGTAGATTAGATGAGAATACTTACTCAAACCTTGACCAGTTCTTTTGGTTTGATGTTTAGTGACCTTCGCTAAGTAATCGAAACCAAACTTAAGGACATACATGGTAAGATTAGACATCTTCACTCCTGGGTGGATAGTGTTCAGTCCATAGGACCTGCACCGCAGGTAGATTTTTAGCCTGTCACAGATTCCTTCAAGGTAGCTTCTGAAAAAATTAAGAAATCTATTGAGCATAGCATTGAAGAATTCAAAACTAAATTGAGAGAGATGAGTTACAGGATGGGTTCTATGGAGCAAGGAAAAAAGGTAGAAGATGATTACACAAAAGGAGTTGGCATTCTTAGAGGTGAATTTAGAAGACTGAGAGGATCTGCAAAGGCATTTGCCAATGCCCAAGCAAGTGAGCTGGTTGCACTCAATAAAGGGATGAAGAAGATGGAAGAAGAGCCCAATTCTGTCTGGGTGACCCTTTGTCAGCTATCCACTACTGTTATAGTAGCCTACACTTCTACTCCCAGACAACAGGTACCTCCTCCTAGTCAGACTGCACCTCACCCTAGGTAGCCTGAACCACACCTTAGACAGTCTCCACCTCAATCCACTCAGCCACCTTTTGTTGATCCTATCTCTTCTATGCCACCACCTGGACCATCACTAGCACTAGTGCAAACATCAAGGTAGAACCAGTAGAACCTGTTGTAAATCTACCTATTAATAGTGAATAGACCAATGTTTGTATTTTTGCTTTCAAACTTTTGTATTGTGCATTGAAAATCATTGAATGAAATGAAAGTATTTGTTTCTCTCCTATTGTGTTTGCAATGGTATATTTGCTTTAGTAGATTATCAAATATTTTTAAAAGTGAAATTATCTCAAACAATGTTTTCAATCTTCTCATTCTATTTCAAAAATCATGCTTTGTGTACTTAACAAAGGGGGAGATTTATTTTAACTAATTACCTTTTTGATTAATGATAAAAAGGGAGAGAACAACAATATAAATATTGTCAATGCATGAAAAATATACAAGGGGGAGATATACAAGTAAGGGGGAGAATTTTGAAAAATTGACATCGATTTTGCAAAGAAACTTGCTTATATTTGCTATGATAAATTTTCTCTGACTATTATGTTCTAATATCATGTCAATGGCTATCCATTATTAGCTCTGAACAAGCTTTAATTTGGTTTAGCTCTGATACTCTTTGAAAAATGAATAAGCTTCGACATTTTCTGAAAGCTCTGATTATATATCAAACTTATTACCAAAAGCTCTATTATATATTGAACATATTCCCAAATGTTCTGATACATTATCTATATGCAAGCTCTGGTACATTGATATCAAATACATTCTTAGTATACAACTCGTACATGTCTATACTTATTTGCAAATATACTTTTACACATGTAACTGTAAAGATTTTCAATGCCCGGTGTTTTGTCATCATCAAAAAGGGAGAGATTATTGACCCCTTGAGTGATTTTGATGATAACAAAATATTGGAGCATGCATTTGTCATACTAACAACTCTTCAAGTGAATTACAAGTTTTTGTAGGATGATCTATATGCGCAATTACAACTCCTACAATCTTATTATGTGTTATGAGTTGTGTTGTAAATGTGTCACGTAAAGAAGAGCCCAAAAAAAAAATTAAAGAAAAATTCTTGAAAATGGGTTACTTCTAAGTGTTTTCAAGCTTAAATCTCTTAGATTCAATTGTTAGTTGAGTTGTGAAGTATCTTGAATGTTAAAAATGTTGCTGGATGTAATTTGTAGAAGAAATGAAAGATTTTTTAAAAAATTCATCCGAGCCGACTTGAGTAAATGGAGCCGACTCTAGTTCATGGCATGCATGAAGGATTCTGGCATATACAGATCTGAGCCGACTCATCCAGAGTACCATTTCCTGAATCAAATAGGCTAGCCATTATGAAAGAAGTTCGAGCTGACTCATCCATTCAGTCAGACATCCGAGTCGACCCTTCAGAGATCAGAGCCGACTCCTCTAGAGTTCATGAAAAATTAGTTTTGAGAGAACAGCCAGGCGAGCCGACTCCAATGAGAAGAGTCGACTCTTCCAAAGTATAGTTTTGAAGACCTGTGAATCCGAGCCGACTCGAACAAAGGTGAGCTGACTCATCCAGAGTAATGAATCAAGACCACCGTGAAATCAAGCTGACCCGAATTAAGTGAGGCGATTCGACCAGAACTTCTCTAAGAATCTGATCCGACTTGAGGGATCTGAGTCGAGTCGAAGGTCGATTCCAGATAGGTAACGGCTAGTTCCAAAACTCCATTTTTGAATTTGAAAAGTTCTCCAACGGTCAAATGTCATATCCCAATGGTCTACAACGACTATTTTCACTTAAAGAGAGTACAAGACTGTATAAATGAGGGATTGGGATAGCTTTTCAAAGGCTAATGCTTAGTTGAACATTAAATGAGCTTGTGAGCAAGAGAGTGCAAAAGAGCATTCAAGTCAGTCTTCAAGACATCACCAACTCTTACCTGAAGCATGAAGCATACATTGAATAAGTTGAAGAAGCTACTAAAGAGCATTAAACTACAATTAAGAAGGCTTCTCTCGAGCTGCATCGCTAACCATCAGACAACATCAGTTTATCATTTTGTTGCTTACTTTCTTTAACTCTTTTGTGAGTTGTTGGGTTTTTTGTGAGCCCGGTTTAAAAACCAAGGAGGTTCTTGGTTAGCCTAAAACCAAGTGTTGGGTTCTTGGTGATCCTATTCAAAACCAAGTTGGCTTTTTGGCGAGCCCAGTTGAAAAACCAAGTTAGGTTTAGATTGTGAGCCTGGTAAAATAATCTGACTGTATTTCGGTAGTGAATATAGTGAAAATCTCAAGTGGTGTCTTGGGTAGTGGACGTAGGAGCTGGGTTTCTCTGAACCACTTTAACTTGCAATGTTTGTATTATGTTTTTTTCTGTTTGCATCTGCCTTCGCTCTTTTTTATTTGAATCACAGTACTATCACACTAAAGTAGATTTAAAAGAGCATATTTCTATTTAAATTTTTTAAATTCCTAATTCACCCCCTCTTAAAAAAGTCACCTAGGCAATAGGGGGCCGAGAGGCCAGATGGAGGGGGCCAAGAGGCCTGATGGAGGGGGCCAAGAGGCCTGATGGAGGAGGCAAGAGGCCTGATGTAAGATGCAGAGGGGCTTAACATGCCAAGCTATGCGTCAAATGTTAGATGGCTAGGACTTTTGGAGTTTCCCGGCAAACATCTCCAGACTGTGAGCAAGGCGACTGAGGCTGAGAGGTTTGGTGGAGGGGGTTAAGAGGCTTGATGAAGGAGGTTGTGGGACCTGATGAAGGAGGTCGAGAGGACTGATATGCCAAGCTATGAGTCAGGCGATAAATAGTAGAGACTTCTGGGGTCTCCCAATGGACATCTCCAGATTGTGAGCAAGGTGATTGGAGCTGAGAGGTTTGGTGGAGGGGGCCGAGAGGCCTGATGGAGGGGACTGAAAGGCCTGACGAAGGAGGCCTAGAGGCCTGATGAAAGAAGCAAAGGAGCCTCATGCACCAAGCTATGAGTCAGGCGATAGATGGTCGGGACTTCTGGAGTTTCCTGGTGGACATCTCCATACTGTAAGCAAGGTGGCTGAGGCTGAGAGGCTTGGTGGAGGGGGCTGAGAGGCCTGATGAAGGAGGATGAGGGGCTTGATGAAGGAGACTAAGAGGCCTGATGAAGGAGATCGAGGGGCTTGATGAAGGAGGTTGAGCGGCCTGATAGAGGAGGCCAAGAGGCCTGATGCACCAAGTTATGAGTCGGGCGATAGATGGCTGGGACTTCTGGGATTTTCCAACAGACATCTCCAGACTGTGAGCAAGGCGGCTGAGGCTAAGAGGCTTGTTGGAGGGGGCCGAGAGGCCTAATGGAGGGGGTCGAGAGGCCTGATTATGGAGGCCGAGGGGCCTAATGAAGGAGGTTGAGGGGCCTGATGAAGGAGGTTGAGGGGCCTGATGAAGGAGGTCGAGGAGCCTGATGGAGGAGGCCAAGAGGCCTAATGTGCCAAGCTATGAGTCAGGCGGTAGATGGCCAGGACTTCTAAGGTCTCTTGACAAACATGTTTGGACTATAAGCAAGGTGATTGGAGGCGAGAGGCCTGGTGGAGATGGCTGAGAGGCCTGATGGAGTGGTCCGAGAGGCCTGCTGAGCTTCTGGTCCTGAGTGCCGGGCTTTGAAAGTTTTCGGGCTTACAATGCCGAGCTTTGGGAGTTTCTGGACTTAGAGTGTTGGGCTTCTTAAGTTTTCAAGCTTAGAGTCCCGAGCTTTGTAAGTTTCTAGGCTTAGAGTGCTTGGATTCAAGAGTTTCTAAGCTTAAAGTGCCAGGCTTCATAAGTTTTTAGGCTTAGAGTGCCTAGCTTCGGGAGTTTTCGGGCTTAGAGTGTTGGGCTTCGTATGTTTCTGGGCTTAGAATGCCATGCTTCAAGAGTTTCCGAGCATAAAGTGTCGGGCTTTGGGAGTTTCTGGGCTTAGAGTGCTAGGCTTCGTAAGTTTTCGGGTTTAAAGTGCCAGGCTTCGGGAGTTTCTAGGCTTAGAGTGCAGACTTTTGGAGTTTCCAGGCTTAAAGTGCCAGGCTTCAAGAGTTTCCAGGCTTAGGCAGGCTTGTGGTCATTCGGACGAGCACCTACATAAATGGAAGACAAGGCTGCACCAAAAGTGAGTTTCAATAATCAAAGGTGGAGTCTTACATCCTTGACAAGGTGGTGGACTGCTTCGAGCTGAAAGCTTTGATTCGGGCCTGTTAAAAGGGCTCGGCTTGTTGGTTGACCATGCTACGAGTCGAGTAACAAGGCTTCTGGCATCTTTGCGGACATCTTCGGATCATTAGTGCAATAAATGCCAATCTTTGAGTCAAGCGATGGACAACGGGACTGCCACGGTTCCCCATGGACATCTCCGGTCTATAAGCATAGCAGATGCCAAGCTATGAGCCTCGCAATAGATGGCGAAACTTTGTTGAGTCACCACGAACATCTCTGGACTATGAGCAAGGCAAGAGCTAAACTGAGAGTCAAGCAGTAGATGGTGGGGGCCTTTTGGTATCTCCACAGACATCTTCAGATAATTAGCATAGTAGTTGCCAAACTGTGAGCCTCACGGTAGATGGCGAGAATTCATTGAGTTGCCACGGACATCTCTGAACTATGAGCTTGGCAAGAGCTAAACTAAGAGTCAAGCGATAGATGACGGGACCCCTAGGGCTTCCTGGCTGACATCTCTAGACTGTGGGCTCAGTAGCAGGTGTTAGACTATGATACATGCCATTGATGGTGAGACAGAAGCCTTTCATGTGAACCTATCACACAGCTCTTCATATTATGAGGGTAATAGGAGAAGAGAATTACCCATCAGACTCTGGTCGCATGGATGGGAGTGTGTTACACCTTCAGGGGGGCACAGGTCGAACTCATTGACCATTATCTTGAAGAGACATGGATGGAGCTGGTTCCAACTGGGGGGTGCTGTGGGAGGTGACCATCGTTTAGGGAAACATGGTCGTCTTCCCCTATTGTGCCCCCGGCCTACACCCCAGGGGTAAGGATGGCTGCTATTGTTCCAGCACTTGGCATGCCAATCTATTGCTCGCTAGGATCTTGAAACTTCATTCCCTCGCCAGGATCTTGAAACTTCATTCCCTTCCTAGCGCACCAATATGTTGGTCGCCAGGATCTTGAAACTTCATTCCCTTCCTAGCGCACCAATATGTTGGTTGCCAAAATCTTGAAAACTTTTTCCTTCATGGAATGCCAATCTATTGGTCGCCAGGATCTTGAAAACTTCCCCCTTCCTAGCGTGCCAATTTATTGATCTCCAGGATCTCGAAAACTTATCCCTTCCTAGCATGCTAATCTGTTGGTCACTAGGATCTTGAATACTTACCCTACTTGGCGCGCCAATCTGTTGATCGCGAAGATCTTGAAAACTTACCCCTACCTGGCATGCCAATCTGTTGGTCGCCAGGATCTTGAAACTCCATCCTTTTCCTGGCGTGCCAATCTGTTGGTCACCAGGATCTTGAAAACTTTCCCCTTCCTGGCATGCCAATCTGTTGGTTGCCAGTATCTTGAAAACTTCTCCCTTCCTGGCATGTCAATCTATTGGTCGCCAGGATCTTGAAATGTTTCCCCTACTTGGCATGCCAATCTGTTGGTCACTAGGATCTCAAAAACTTCTCCCTTCCTAGCGTGCCAATCTGTTGGTCACCAAGATCTTAAAAACTTAACCCTTCCTAGCATGCGAATTTGTTGCCACCAAGATCGTCGTGGCCTGCAGCTCGATCGCGCCGAGGCATTCCTCCTCCACCGTTGCCGTGCGTCCTCCCTTCCTTCCTGCAAAATAAGGGAGACCCAGGGTTGGGAATTCTGGTGAGGACACTCCAATGATCAAGTCAGTGGGATGATCGAGGGGAACAGAAAAGACCTCCACGGTGTAAGGCTTGGGAGATCCGTCCACCAGGAGGGTGCATGCTAGACAAAAATGTAAAGAAAATGGAAAGAGTAGGGATCGAGAGCAGGGAAGGGGGACTTACCTCTCCCTCACCTTCCCCCATGTTCTTACCTTCCTCCTTCTCTCCAAAGGCAGGGCCGAGACTCTTCTCCGAGAAGGGGTCTCAAGGAGCCCAGAGAAGTCCCCTAGATGCGAGCCCCCATGAACCTCTCGAGGCTCCGGAAGTTCTCCCTCCCTTTGGGAAGAAGGTCTAGAAGAAAAAACCTCCTCCTTTCTTCTCCCCTACTCCTTATAGGAGGGGTGTTCTTATTTCAGGAGGGACCGCCCAGGCATTGCAGGTCCTACGGCCTTGGCTGGATTCCTCTCTTGGGGAAGCTTCGAGTATCATGTTGCGGTAGTGGGCAGCCATTGGTGGTATGGCTATGGGTGTGGCAGCACACCACCGGGCCTTGGGCCTGGGGCACCCGTATCGTACTTCTGGTAGGGCTGGCACCGCCTGCAGAAGGCTGTGGGTGGCCAGGCTTTTGCTGTGGCATGATTTGAATATCTTCTTTTTGTCGGGAACTCAATGCCTAGGACTCCACCTCATGAGCCTGGCTTTGGCTGGAAGCTTGACCTTAGATGAGGGGGCTCACCTAAAGATCCTGACTTCGGCTGGGAGCTTAACCTCAGAAGGGGGGCTCGTCCAATGAGCCCGGCCTGGGCTGGGAGGTTGACTTCAGATGGGGGGCTCGCCCAATGATCCCGGCCTCGACTGGGAGCTTGACCTCAGACGGGGGGCTCACCCAATAAGCCAGACCTCGACTGGGAGCTTGACCTCAAAAGGGGGCTCTCCCAATAAGCCCGGCCTCGATTGGAAGCTTGACCTTAGACAAGGGGGCCCACCTTGGGTCCTCCTCAAACTACCTAGTCCAAGTGGTGGGTCTCTTGTCGTCATGGCCGTTCACATGCTCCACTTCAGCGGATGTTGCCACATCACATACAAATGCTAAAAGTAATCTAATGGCTTTAAGTCTAGCTACTAGAGCAAAGGTTTCATCAAAATCAATACCTTCTTCTTGATTATAACCTTTAGATACCAGCCTAGCCTTGTTTCTAATAACAACACCATTTTCATCTAGTTTATTCCTATATACCCATTTGGTTCCAATAATTGAAACATTAGATGGTTTTTCTATTAGAGTCCAAACTTTGTTTCTTTCAAATTGATTTAGTTCTTCTTGCATAGCAATTATCCAATTAGAATCTTTTCTGCTTCTTCAATACATTTAGGTTCAATTTGAGAAACAAAAGCTATGTAATCACATTCATTTCTAATTGATTCTCTAGTTCTTACCCCTCTCGATGGGTCACCTAGGATTAATGATGGGGGACGAAAATAAAATGATGAATTGAGAGTTTTAGAAACCTAACCAGCAAGCAAACTTAAGCAATTAATTATCAAATAAATGGTCTAAATTAATCTAGAAAAAGAATTTTCATAAGGAGACTAGTTGATCTAAATTACAATACCCGAAATGTAGATCTAGTTCAAAATAGAGATTAGGATCTTCATGGCAAGGAAACCATCACTACTAGGGCAAGTTAACCATCAAATGATTAGATCTAGTAAAGCTTAGGAAGAGTTTTCCTACCAACAATGATGGCTAATTATTTGGTGGAAGAAGGAGCTCTCATTACTCAAGGATTGAGGTCTAAACCATAAGACTAGCACTCCCTACTTTTAGGACTCACCTTGGCCATAATTGGTGCGGACACCAAAGGCACTAGAATAAGGCAGAGGCTTCTCAATCCTCTGTGGATCACTTAAATGATATTCGAGTCCACTGTAATAAAGCTTAGTCCAGCTGAGCTGTTTTCATATAAGTCCTGTAATTATTTAGCTCATGTTGAGCTAGTCCAGTCCAATGTTAGTCAGCTCATGTCGAGCTAATTTTATTTTTTGAGTCCTGTTCAACCATATTGAAGACTCAAGACCACATCATACAAGTAAAGACCAAGTCCAACCTGATTGAAGACATGGATGTTAAGCCCGAGTCCAACCTAACTAGAAGACATGAAGATCCCCGGAGGAGAATTAAAACAAGTGCAAACCTGAAGCCTGGAGACCAGCTAAAAGGAAACTGGGCCAACCCAGGCCCAGGGAGAAATTAGGGCGCCCCTCCTTAGAATTACCTTCCACTTGGTCGGCCACTTATGGTCACCCCCTTGGCCGACCAAGAAAAGGAGAGGGAGTCCCATTCCATTTAAAATTTTTCTACCTAGGTTGCCATGTATTCCTAGTTAGAGTTTGTAAGGGAAAAGGAATCCTATGTAAAGTCTAAAGTACCCTTACTTGGGGCCCAAGGTTAAGGGTCTATTTAAGGGACCCTAGCCTCTTGTATGAAGTTAGAATTTTTGATATGAATTAAAACCTTGAGTTCTTCTATTGAGTTGTGTGATACCCTGCTGTGTGCATAAAGGGGTTTGTGAGAGTTTTTCTTCCCAGTGCTGCAATCATCTTCCTGCTGCCAACAAGCCTCTCAGATCCCTGGATGCCCACTCCAAAAGAAGCCTTCCCTTGCTATTTTTCCTTTAGTTTCTTGTTCCTTTGTGAGTTTTCTAACACCTGAAAGGCCATTTGCAGGTCTCTGAGTTCCTACGAATCCAACGACTCCAGCCAATCATCAATCGGATCACCGAGCAGAAAGCCGGGTATCCGCGGGTCTTTGGCTCGATTTTCCAGGCCGCATCCATCGAGGAACGAGAGACCCCTTGCTGCGATCTTCACAGACATTGTCAGGTACACCCCCTCTACCTCCAGTCTTTTTATTGTAGGATAACTTGCCCTAACCGAGGCTTCTCAGCCCCGACGATCCTTCTTTTCTACTTTTCTAGGTCCTAATCTGCATGCTGATCTTCTAAAATTCATATAAAATTCCCTACAACTTATTTTAATCTAAAATTTGGGAATTAATCACTCAACCCCAAATATAAAACATACAAAAAAAATTGCATGCATTTTAGTTCTCCCATCATTTGGTATCAGAGCTTAGATTAGGGCTTATTTTCTATAATTTTTCAGTCCGTATATTCTCTGTTTTTTATATTATTTCTCCCTGTTAAAAACTCCAAAAATTTTAAAATTTATTTTTTTGGATTCATAATAATTCACAGTAATTTTCTTAATTTTTTCATATTTTATTATGGCCTATAATTTTCCAAGCCGAAATACAGCCTGCAAATTTTCGGCTCTATTTTTTTTCAGCAAGACAAGTTTGGAAGTTTTAGGGTTTTATTTAGCATTTTTTGCATATCTTTTAATTTTAGTATATTTCCTGCATATTAGGCCATAATTTGCAAGTTTTCTTCTATTTAAGAAAATACCAAAAAATAATAATAATAATAAAATAAAATTATATATTCTTCAAAATACCAAAAACATCTAACCCTAATTTGCATCATTTGCCTGCCATCATTGCATAATCTACTTTTAAGGGCACTCTTGCTATATCAGATGGGGGGAGGATTTGATCACCTCTCCTTAGCCCAAAACCACACGCCTTGCATTCAGTCCCAAGCCTTAACCTAAAATTAACTAGACTTAATTTGCCCTAGTGGGCTAGGGACACCAACTGGTCGGGTCCGGACTATGTGTCAGATCATTGTGTCAAGCTAACTTGTGTGTGCCTTGTGCTCAGTGTCTAGAACGGTGGTTTAGGGATTCAATCCCGAAGGGCTTGTGTGCTGGTCTGCCTACCTGGCCAATCTCTGATTGGTGTCTAGGATTGGCAATCAGGGACCTAACACTCCCCTTGTACCTGCTTGGCTTAGTACAGGGTTACTATAGGCTAGTTTGCCACCCTGATTGAGCATCTAGTTTGGACTCTAAGTCTAGTCAGCTATAGTCGGTCTGATCGAGTCTTGCATGAGCACTAGATCAGGAGTTTCATATCACCCACCTCCTTCATAAATGTTTGAACCCATGGAAAATTTACAAGCCCAAATAAAAGCCCTAGCTGATCAAATGGCCCAGATGGCTACCCAGATAACTACCCAGATGACTACCCAGATGACCCTGTTAACTCAGTCTCGTATTCAAACCAATGATAGAATTGACCATCTTGCCAATAGGTTTGATCAGTTAAAGGTCCGGGTAGGGACCCCAGGAAAAACCCCTAGGTCACAGTCTGAGCCAGATCCTAATTCCCCTCAACTTAGGAGGACCCCAAACCCTGATCCATACCTTGAGGCTGAACCTAGAAGAGCCCATCGTCATGACCCAATCCCTAAGGTTAGTCCTAGAAGACCCAATCAGAATTTTATAGACCAGGAAAATAGATCCTATTTACCCTCTCCCTATAAGCCTAGTATACCCACAACCTATAGATCTTATGACTCCAAATCCTATGAACCTAGAACCTATGAATCCATAACCTATGAACCTAGATCTTATGACTCTAGATCCCATGATCATAGATCCTATGCACCCACACCCTATGAGCCTAGTAGACCCAACACCCAATATTCTGACCCATATTGAGAGTCCAACCCTAGGAGAACCCAATATTCTGACCCATATAGGGAGTCCAACCCTAGGAGGACCCAATATCCTGACCCATATAAAGAGCCCAACCTTAGGAGGACCCCATACCATGATCCATCCTTAGAACCTGACCATAGAGCTGACCCAAAATCCTATGACCCCAGATCTTATAATCCCATGACCCATAGATCTGCACCCTTGTTCTATGAGCCCAGAGAACCCATAACCCCTAAGTATCAATCTAGTACTAGTCAGGTTTCCCTTAGTCAACTTGAACCCCATAGGATTAGTACCCCTAAATATGAGCCTAGTAGTGAGCCACTACCCCTTAGGCAACCTGAACCTACTAGGATTAGTGTCCATAATCAGAAACAAGGACATAGCCAATTTTCCCCTAGCCAACCTTCTCCAACTATTCCTGAGATTGACAAGGCTTACATTAACGCGGAAGTGTATGAGGCTGATGCGAGCCTAGTGGATGAGTATGAAGGAGAAGAGGAGACACCTTTAGTAGATCTAGAATTAGCTGACCCAGTAGATACCCAGGTAGAAACCAACCCAGAGCTAGTTGACCTTGACCACATCCAACCTAAAGCTATAATGGAAGAACAAATAGAGGAAGAGAACCTAGGTACTGCTGCTACAACCTTACCTGAGGAAACCATAGAGGAGAGCCAAATTATAGAGTCTAGTCCAAAAATACAAGAACCAGAAGAATTTATTAAGGACCTGATCTCTTTGAATCAATACCTTCAAGATGAGTCCCCTCCTATAATTCCCATTAAGGACCTCTTCCCCGAAATTGGCAACCCATCCTTCCATTATACAAACCCTATAGATATAGCTCAACCTCATAAGGTTAACCTCATTAGTATAGGATTAGTTCCTGATACCCCGTCTTTTATCCTACTTTATCCAACTAACCATGAACCTTTTTCTCTACCTTACCAAACTAATTCTGAACCCACTTCCTATTTTCTGCCCTTTCCTGACACCTCCAGCATTTCTAGGATCATTAGATTGCATTTAGCTGAGATTAGCATACTGCATGCATTCATCACGCATATTAGGTTTGCATCTTACTTCTGGCATACTCTTTGGAATTTGCTAGGAGTTCACTGTAAATTTTCATATGCATGTCAAGCTAGGATCAAACCTAGAGAACCTATAATCTATTAGGTTTAGATCCAAAGAGTTCAATAAAATTTTCTTCGATAGGAATGCATAGTCGAGTCTGTTAGGTATCAGTATGAGTCCTTTGCATCATTTGTTAGGAGTCTGCATGTGCCTAGCATGTTCGCCACCCGCACTAATCTTAAAACAATTGGCTAATTCCCGAAGAAGGGTCAAAGAATTTGATGTAGTGGATTCTATCTTGGTTAGGCATAGGCCTAAAAGAAGCTTCATGCTCGTAGAGCCGGACCTTTTAAAGTGATAGAGAAGGATTGGATCAAATGCCTATGTGTTAGACATGCCTTCGGATTTGGGCATTAGTTCTACCTTCAATATTATAGACCTGGTTGAGTATAGGGAACCGGCAGTGATACCTAGTGAGGCCTTTGGACCTGTTCCTTTTCATTGTGAGTGATCCTAACCCAGAGTGTCCACTAACAAATTGGCCTAAGAGAGGAGAACGGATCGAGCGTATCCTGGATGATCAAGCCATTACGACCTGGGGCCACGGTTATCAACGCTTCCTAATCCGATGGCAAGGCAGGCCAGAGTCAGACGATTCATGGATTTCTCGAGAGGACTTGCAATGCCTCAACCCAGACCTTCTTGAGAGATATGTGAGCCAATCTGATCTTCACTCGACAGGGTCAAGTTCCTCCCATCTTGGGAGAATTGGTGAGGATACCAAAGGCACCAGAATAAGGCAGAGGCTTCTCAATCCTCTGTGGATCACTTAAATGACATTCGAGTCCACTGTAATAAAGCTTAGTCTAGCTGAGTTGTTTTCATTTAAGTCCTGTAATTATTTAGCTCATGTTGAGCTAGTCCAGTCCAATGTTAGTCAGCTCATGTCGAGCTAATTTTATTTTTTGAGTCCTATTCAACCATATTGAAGACTCAAGACCACATCATACAAGTGAAGACCAAGTCCAACCTGATTGAAGACATGGATGTTGAGCCCGAGTCTAACCTAACTAGAAGACATGAAAATCCCCGGAGGAGAATTAAAACAAGTGCAAACCTGAAGCCTGGAGACCAGCCAGAAGGAAACTGGGCCAGCCCAGGCCCTGGGAGAAATTAGGGCGCCCCTCCTTAGAATTACCTTCCCTTGGTCGGCCACTTATGGTCACCCCCTTGGCCGACCAAGACAAGGAGAGGGAGTCCCATTCCATTTAAAATTTTTCTACCTAGGTTGCCATGTATTCCTAGTTAGAGTTTGTAAGGGAAAAGGAATCCTATGTAAAGTCTAAAGTACCCTTACTTGGGGCCCAAGGTTAAGGGTCTATTTAAGGGACCCTAGCCTCTTGTATGAAGTTAGGATTTTTGATATGAATTAAAACTTTGAGTTCTTCTATTGAGTTGTGTGATACCCTGCTGTGTGCATAAAGGGATTTGTGAGAGTTTTTCTTCCCAGTGCTGCAATCATCTTCCTGCTGCCAACAAGCCTCTCAGATCCCTGGATGCCCACTCCAAAAGAAGCCTTCCCTTGCTGTTTTTCCTTTGTTTTCTTATTCCTTTGTGAGTTTTCTAACCCCTAACAGGTCATCTGCAGGTCCCCGAGTTCCTACGAATCCAACGACTCCAGCCAAGCCTCAATCGGATCACCGAGCAGAAAGCCGGGTATCCGCGGGTCTTTGGCTTGATTTTCCAGGCCGCATCCGTCGAGGAACGAGAGACCCCTTGCTGCGATCTTCACAGACGTTGTCAGGTACACCCCCTCTACCTCCAGTCTTTTTATTTTAGGATAACTTGCCCTAACCGAGGCTTCTCAGCCCCGGTGATCCTTCTTTTCTACTTTTCTAGGTCTTAATCTGTATGCTGATCTTCTAAAATTCATATAAAATTTCCTACAACTTATTTTAATCTAAAATTTGGGAATTAATCACTCAACCCCACATATAAAACATACAAAAAAAATTGCATGCATATTAGTTCCCCATCAATAATCCTTGGCTTGGAGACCTTCATCTTGGACTTGGAAAATCAGAGAAACCTGCATCAAATCAGAAATTAGGCATGGAAGGATAATTCAAAATTGGAATTGAAACAAGAAGAAGAAGAAAGGGAAAACTAGGAAGTAGAAGCCGGCGCATGCAAGGAATGATGCTTGGATCTTGGATCAAGCAAGGAGCACTCCACCTTTCAAATACTCAAGGGTATTCTACCCTTCAAACACTCATTCAAGAACCTCACACTCTCTTCTTAAACCTATCTTCTAACTCTCAAACTCAAGAACATCAAACAAGAGAATATAGGGGAACTAGAACAAGAAAGATAGCTTTCTTCATTTAATCCAAAAATAGAATGAATCATAGAATGAATACAAGAGAGGGCCTAGGGCCCTATTTATAGGATTTTAATTCAAGGGAATTTCGTCCAAGGGGAGGGAATAAGGATGAGCTAAGGGGATAAGGATGAGCTAGCTAATTCTAGTTGGATCCAACAACTTTTGGTTAGGTGGTTCAACTAGAATTAGTTTTTCTACAACCATTTATGGGTGGAAGGTTACAACCAATTGACATATGGCTCCTAGGTGGTAATGATGTGTCTTTCATTTGTTGATGTAGATCATGTGATGTGGCATCCCACATGGCAAGTTACTTGGAGGGTTCTTGGGGTAATAGAACATGGCTTCAATCTCTCCAAAAAATTTTTGATGTGGTGTCCTTTCTCCTCCCCAAAAGGTTCTTGATGTGGTGTCGACCTATTAAAGGAAATGGGCTTCAAGTAGATGGCATCCAAGTGAGGGAAGTGGGCTCCAAATGGATGGCACCAAGTGGAGAAAATGGGCATTGAAGAAGTGGCCTCATACATTGCTTGAATCTAGGTTGAGTCAACTCATGAATTGGCTCAAGTATTTGCTGAAAGAGAAGATGGACTCAAACCCTTTATTAGATTTGTCTATTTTAACTGCAAAATAAAAATAAGTTAGTCCATAAACTTCTTTCTTGTTGATGTCCCCATCAATTCTCCCGGGGTGAAAAGAACTCGATTCTATCGAGTAAGAATCAATCTGACTCTAGTGATACTCTAATTGGTCTAGTCGATTCTTTGTAGGTCTTCTCAAGTAATCCATGAGTCTTTAGAATCAGGGCATCCTTGCTAATGAACCAAGTAGCATTGATAGTCCCTGTTTCGGGTAGTGATAGTTTTATTTATTAAGATTCGCTCAATCCTATCTTGCTACTTTGGTAACTTGGCTGGTGGACACTCATGGGTTGGCTCACTCTCAAAGATAGAATCAGGCTTGAAAGGCTCACTAGGTATCATTGTTGGTTCCTTTACCCTCCTAGATCTGAACTGTTGAAAGTGGAACTGATGCCAAAGTCGGATGGTAAATCTAGCACATGTTAGGTCCAAATTTTTCATACTATTTTGAAAATGACCTACACCACGGGCATATAATCGTCAGGTTTGGCCTTACCATGACATAGTCTCCTTCCTAAAATTCTTTAGCTATTTTACGTGAGTTTATCATATGCTTGTTAATTTCATTGCTCAAATTTTCTTACTAATCATGCTATGCATATGACTCTCGCAGTCATGGACACTTATGCATGGGAAGGTCAAATGACATCAAATGACAAAATATAAATGACACCAAAACAAAACAAGCTCTGATGGACTTTATTATCTATGAACTAAACTTTATTGCTAGGAAACAAAAGTTCCTAATTTCCAATATTCCCTTAAATGGCTTTGAAAACTCTAGCACACAACTTTAGGTAGGTGGTAGTGAATCTTAATTTGGTGCCCAATAAATGCCACAATGTCTTCCAAAAGTAACTATTGAATACTACTAGGACTTGATCAATTGTATGGTGGATGTCCCAGCTAGGTGGATTAAGATTGGGGATGTTCCAGAAGGGTGAACCAGGCTTTGGGCAATTATCAGGGAATTCAATTTTCATCTTCCTTCTCTTATACTTCCATCTTTCAATTCCTACCATCTCTTCACTTCTAATCTTCATGTTAAATTATTTTGCAGGTTCCATAAATTCTTGGGATTGATCCTTTGGAATTGGTTCTAGATTTTCTCTGATGGTCAATACCCCATTAGGTGATCCTTTATTAATCTCTAGATGTAAATCCTCAACAGTGATTAATTCTGGGTCCTCTATTATCTCCTCTAGTTGTTCTTCATGGCTTTGTTCTTGGACTTCATTTTCATCATTCCCGTTGTTGATTTCTTTAGGCTGGGTAGCTATTTTGTCTTCAAGTTATTGTTCTTGATCATATTCGTCCATAAGGTTAGACCCAGCTTCATAAACTTCTTCCTTAAGTTCTTCAACGAGTTTAGGATTTTCTCTTTCTAGCCCTTCATTTGGACAAGACTTTGATTCTATTTCATCCTTAAATTCTTCAACAGGTTCAGAAGATTTTTTCTCTAATTTTTTCATGGGTTTAGTCTCTTCTTCATCTCCCTTATACTTATTGAATTTGGCAATATAATCAAATACAGGTATATCATCTTGTCTCAACTTGTAGCATTGGTCTAAAAATTTTTGCTCATAATATTTACCTAGGTACTTTTCCCTCAGTTTACTCTTCATTTCTCTCCAAGTACTTATTTTATCCCCACTATAATAACCTTTTCGCTCAACTTCTCCCCAATATGCTTTAGCATGTCAGACTAACTTTGATCTGGCAAATTGACACTTTGTTACTTCTAACATTTCATCAATTTCAAAATATTTATCCATTTTCTATTCCCAATCGACATACACTTCAGGATCTAAATTTTCATTGAAAGTGGGTGCATAGGATCAATTGCTCCTAAAAACTCTCTCCTCCTAATCTACAAAGTCTTGGTAAGGGTATCCAGGGTTATACTCAAAGGTGAGATCATGACATTGGGCTCTTGGACCAAGGGGAGGTGGACTAGGTGATTTAGGCTCAGCATGGATCCTATGGGCTTCTTCTATGAAGTCATAGTGAAGTCGTCTTGAATTATATTTAGTAGTGAATTCATGATGATGGACTCTTGGACCTCGAGGAATTGACCTAAGTGACTCAGGTTCGATGGAGGTCATTGGGGTCTCTTCAAGTGTCCCAACATGGTCCTTTACTTGACCTAATTCCTTTCTCATTTGCCCTAATTGCCCATTTATGGTATCAAACATTTTAGTCAAGGTTTTCAAAAAGAATTCAAGATTAGGATCCATGGGTAAAAAATAGACTGAGTGTGGGACTATTGGTATGGAACTTCAAAATAAACAGTACAAACCTAACTTCTAGGGCTCCTAGACCTAAAAGTTTAAAATACAAGACTTAACTAGGTACTACTTAAGTATGTAATTACCCTGTCCACTGGCCAGGTAAGAGGTGGGGTTACGGGAGGCTCCCCTCACTTTTGCGAGGTCCTAATTAAAAAATCGCAAGTTCGCTTAAGGCGTTTGCCATTTGACCTCTTGCTTTAGACACTAATTTCAAGGAATAAGTATAAACTCAAATAATACTTTGTCTTACCTTGTACTTGAACCCGACTTGTGGGTGTCCCTAGCTTTAGGTTCCTACTCGATTTCAATTATGGTTTAGGTCAATGAAAATGTGGGTAATTTTTTTGGGCCAAGGAAAGGTAATGACCTCTTTCCCTTATGTTATGATTGAATGCCCTTAATTAGATTTAGAAATGGGTGCACAACAATTCACCAGCTAGATAACTAGTATTAGCACAAACATGTGATTCAAACCCAAATTTTAAGAAAATTAAAATTCAAAAAATTTAAATTAAAAAATTTATATTTTGAAGTCCATATTTCAAAAAAAAGATTTAAAATTTAAATCTCGAATTAGGATTAAAAATTCATTCTAGAAGCTAGAGTTGTTGCAAGATAGTTTCAGCTCTAATAACTTCTAGTCAACTAGTTTTTAAAAAAAGTTCAAAATTAAAATTTTAAATTTTCAAAAAAATTTAAATTTAAATTTAAATTAATAGATCTCTCAGTGAAGATTTCATATTTTAAATTTTGAAATTTAATTCCTGGAATTTGGTTAAGAAATTCATTTTGAAAGCAAGATGTAAAAAAAAATTTACCAAGGAACAACTTTCAACTAGCTAGTTTTAAAAATTCAAAATTTAATCTTTTTAAAAACTCAAAAATTTAAAATAAAACTGATTTGATTAACTCTAAGATCAGAATTCTCAGATTTTAAAGTTTTATCTTCAGATTAACTCAAATTTTAGTTGATAAGGTAGTTTAAAAGCACATGCTAGAAGATTCCAGCAGTTCAGCTAACTCTTAACAACCTGAATTCAAATTTCAAATCTCTAACTATAGATCCTTATAAAATTCAAAATTCTGATGGAAAATAATAAAATTAGAAGTTTGGATCTTATATCTAAAAATTAAAAATATATAAAAAATATTTTTATATTTTTTTGAAAATTAATAGAAATGGAAGGCAGAAACAGAATTCTGGACAGAACTTCAGAAATGATCTAAGAACTTATATTTTTAACTCTAGAAATAAATGGAAAATATTTTTTTGAATTTTATATTTTGAATCCTAATACACTAAGGTACTGGAAAAGAATTGTTTTGGATTTGTTTGGTCAATGTGAAAAATACTAAAATTTGTAAAAAAATTCGGATGAATACTAGAACATAAATTTCAGCAATCAAACACTTGACCTAGTAAACCATAAGCTCTGATACCAAAAATTGATGGATAATGAAAATAAAACGATGAATGGATAGTTTTAGCAAGCAAGCAAACTTAAGTAATTAATTATCAAATAAATAGTCTAAATTAATCCAAGAAAAGAATCTTCATAAGGAGACTAGTTGATCTAAATTACAATACCCGAAATGTAGATCTAGTTCAAAATAGAGATTAGGATCTTCATGGCAAGGAAACCATCACTACTAGGGCAAGTTAACCTTCAAATGATCAGATCTAGTAAAGCTTAGGAAGAGTTTTCCTACCAACAATGATGGCTAATTATTTGGTGGAAGAAGGAGCTCTCATCACTCAAGGATTGAGGTCTAAACCATAAGACTAGCACTCCCTACTTTTTGGACTCACCTTGGCCATGATTCTTAGCTTGGAGACCTTCATCTTGGACATGGAAAATCAGAGAAAACCTGTATCAAATCAAAAATTAGGCATGGAAGGATAATTCAAAATTGGAATTGAAACAAGAAGAAGAAGAAAAGGAAAACTAGGAAGTAGAAGCCGGCGCCTTCAAGGAATGATGCTTGGATCTTGGATCAAGCAAGGAGCACTCCACCTTTTAAACACTCAAGGGTATTCTATCCTTCAAACACTCATTCAAGAACCTCACACTCTCTTCTCAAACCTATCTTCTAACTCTCAAACTCAAGAACTCCAAACAAGAGAACATAGGGGAACTAGAACAAGAAAGATAGCTTTCTTCATTTAATCCAAAAATAGAATGAATCATAGAATGAATACAAAAGAGGGCCTAGGGTCCTATTTATAAGCTTTTAATCCTCGAGAATGTCATCCAAGGGGAGGGGATAAGGATGAGCTAAGGGGATAAGGATGAGCTAGCTAATTCTAGTTGGATCCAACAACTTTTGATTAGGTTGTTCTTTCTTAACGTGGCTCTCTGCTGTTTTTAAAATATTTAACAGCTCAGGAAAGGAATTCAAGACAAACTGAGAAAATGACTCCGTGAGTGATTGCAGGATTAAATCCTGATTCAGCTCCCCATCCATAATAAACCCTAATTGACCCAATCTGGTGATTAAGTCAATTACCTTCAGAACATGATCCTGAACGGATGTTCCCTCTGTCATCCTAGCATGGAATAACTGCTTAGATATTTCGTATCTAGCAGTTCTGCTTTGTTCTCCATAAAGCTCTTTTAAATTGAGCATTATGGATTGTGTATCCATGCTTTCATGCTGCCTCTGTAACTCATTGGTCATAAAGGCCAGTATGATACACTTGACAGTGAGGGAGTCATTCTGCCACATTTCGTATATGGCCATATCTTCCTGTGTGGCATCATCCCCTAGTGGATTAAGACTAGGGGTATCAAGAATATAAGAAAGTTTTTCTGAACTAAGTATAATCTTTAAGTTTCTCAACCAGTCCACATAGTTTGGACTAGTCAGTTTGTTGGTATCTAAGATACTTCGCAGTGATAATGAAGATGCCATTTATCTACATTTAATAAAGAACAATATATAAGCAAACAACCATGAAATGACTTACATAATTAAATTAGGTCTTCAATTTAATTATGTCTCCCACTATTTTATCAAAAATCATAACCCTCACTATGATAATCGAGAAGAACCCTGATCGATTTTTCTTAGAGAGATTGAGATCCTAATAACTTATAAAAGATCTTGCAGATAACACAACAAATCTTTTATAAGCTCAAAGGTAGGAAACTCTTCCAATTATATCTCATATAATTCTCAAAAATAACTTGGCCTCTAGAACATTATAAGTCTTGCAGAAAACATAACAAATCATAATGTTCTAGTTAATTCAAGACCCTTTCATTTCTGTACAGTCAGTACTCAAATATAATGCCCTTGCAGATAACACAACAAGGCATTATGCTGAATATACTGTAAGCATATCTATTCACTAGACTAATATTATGTCAATCACCATATTAGGCCTTGCAGATAATACAACAAACCTAATGTGGTTCATAACACAATAATGATCCAGCATGAAGGAAGGCCAATATATAGTATTTTTAACACTAAGCATTTTAGTCAAGATTTAAATATAATCAAATCGGCCAGGCAAGTGGAAGAGATGTGGGAGTCCCCCCGTTGCTTTCCTAGACACCAATAAAAATTGGCCAGGTCAGTCAACGGAACTAATTAAAAACCATAATTCTCTTTACCTTCTCAGAACCACCTTTTTAGACACCGAATGATCAATTGTTCATCATGACTAGTGATGCTTATTAGTTAAATATACTATGACTTAATATAATTTTAAGAGGAGGGCTTTATAAAATTGCCAGCACATTCTTATAGAACATATCACAATCACATCACTCTGATAAACAAATATGTGCAAAGTATGTCATCATACCAGAACAACCATTTACCACATAATGGATCCACCATAATGCCAGGGCAACCTTATTTCAGTATGATGACTTCAAAACTAATCATATCTCTATAATAATTAGGGTTTGAGTGAAAAACCCTAACTAGTGGCATACACCAAAACATATATGCAACAAAAATATTCTAAGTGTTATAGCATATTAGGACTTAAAACACCCTAATATGTAACACACAAAATATCATAGATCATAGTCCTAATTAAGGTGGCTCTGATACCACTGTTGAGATTCCGGTGCAACGCAGCGGAAGTGTAATTTCAAAAATGAAACTAAATTCACACCAAAACCCTAAAAACAGGAACTCCTTAAATAAGACTAGATCATATGACAAACATATCTATGTAAATTAGGATTATGGTACCAACCTGTAATCACTAATTCCAACAAAATTTGATGTTGAAGAGGCTAATTGATTTCACCAGGCATCCAAGTGTCCGCCCTCTGATGGTGATCCACACAGAGCAATGATCAAGACAACTCTATCTTCTTTTCAATGGTTCATTCTATTGAGTTCTTCTTCCTAGAACTCAATTGCTTGGACTATGGCTTGAATTCCTCCACACAAGAGCTTGCCTCCCTTTCCTTGACCTCTTCTCCTCCTTCCACTAAGACCTTGGCCCTTTAGACACCCTTGTCTTGAAGAAAAGACCTTGTCCTAAGAGGACATAGGCTTGTCTTAAGTTGGAGGAGAAATTAAGACAATGATGTCTTAATGTAAGAAAGAAAGGAACAAATCAGAACTCCTTTCTTTCCTTTACCATCGAAGACTTTTACTCTTATTCTTGTTCAGTAGCAGAGTTTCGACAGAGGTGTACTCTGTAAAGGAAACAGTGCAAGAGCAAGAAAAGAATAAAAGAGTCTTCAGGAGAGGAAGAAGGAATAAAAGAAAAACACATTGACCAGAGTTCTGATCTTTCCTGTCCCTTAAATAGTTTTCAGAGAGGCGCCTTCAAAACTCTCCGTAAACTCCTTCTCACGCCCTTCTCAATTTCTCACGCCCCATCCTCCCATCTCACGGCCTTCCAGATTAAATCCCATGGCTTTTCTTAAAGAAAAAACCGTGGTGTTTTAAAAGGAAGGGAGTCACGACTTTTCATCTCCGAAGAGATGTTATTTCGCGCGCCCGGGAGGAAACAACGCTTTTCTTCTTTCTTAAAAACCCATCAGCCATTGGATTCCTATCCAAGGGGGGGTATGTGAGGCGCTAATTTTAAGAAAAGAAGGCCTCCCCATCTTAGTTCATCAAAGAATTAAGCGGGGCGCGCCAAGAGTCCATGCGCCATGGACTCTTCCAAATGGCGCGCCAAGAGACCATAAGCGCATGGACTCTTGGCTTTTGGCATGAAAAATGAAAAGGGGCGGGTGGGGAGGCTAGCCTAGTTACATGGCTATCCAATAGGGTTAGCCATAATCCCTATTTTCATAATTAAGGTCTAATTAGGTTCAATTAGAACCTAATTTGAACCAATCCGGAACCCTAATTCGAATCCGATTCGAATAGAAGCTAGGGTTTGCAACACCTGCTAGAGTGTTATCCTACAAAGATGATTTAATCACAAATTAAACTCTTGATCAATCCTCTTAAGTGTGTGACCCATTGGGTTCCACATCTAGCAGCAGTGGGCTCGAATACAAGTTGACCTATTTGATTAAAACTCTTTCTAATCGATTTAGGTCAAACCGGGCTTACCCGATTAGATCAATTAGGACTCTTCCTAATAAGTTATCTTTGAATTTGATCAACCCACAAGACAAGATTGACGTCTAGCAATGTATCATGTCTACCCTAAAGATATGGAAATTCTGGTGAAATACCAAAATTACCCTTCAGTAGAGAGTTACCGTACAATTAAATCTTTCGATCAGCCTGCACCGAAAATATAACTATGGATATGGATATATGTCAAATCCAATATTATATTTATTTCTAGCCCAATCTTATATTGATGATTCAATTATCTTGATATTAGAAACCATCCCTAATATCTTTACTTTGATCAAAGATTCCCTGAATCATCATCCGATTGTTAACTAGCTGGATGCAATCTCCTCTTACCAAGAGTGATCGATTCCTTGTTGACCTACTCATTACCTTCATATCCAATTCACCATTCCCAGTATCAATCCCGTGCATGACTCGATGTCATGATTAGGATTTAACCAAAGCATGGGTTCATGTACATAAGGTACTTATGGCAGTCTCAGGTCAAAGGATTACTTGTACCACTCCCACTATAAGAACCTTCTATTGACATGTAGCTAAGACTCCATTAGATGTTCTCAAGTTGGATCATATTAGTGAACTCATTCTTCAATGAGCACCCACATCCCAGTATTAGTGTCATACACAAGTGACTGTGAGAGCAGTCACCCTTTCCAGTATACATGGGATGTGCTAGTCTTACCGAAAAATCCTGATCCCCTACTCAGGGTTCCTTTGACTAGGAATACTTTAGATTAAGGTTTTAAGATTTTAGGTCTCATTGGTATGATCTCATCATAACCCTAAAATCATAGCCCTAATCTATGGGGTTCATCATATAAAACATAGCATATGATAAAAATAATGCCTTTATTTAGAATATTGTCAATTATAATGGTTTGGGAGATACAACATAGATTGGCTTGTAGGGCATATCCCTTTCATGAGATGCTACCTGATTTAGGTATTAGCCCAACCTTCAACATTTTAGACCTTATGGAGCATAGGGAGCTAGCAGTGATACCTAGCGAGCACCTTAAGCCAATCCCTTCCTTTGTGAGTGAACCCTCCCCAGAGTGTCCACATACAATTTGGCCAATAAGTGAGGAAAGGTGTGAGCAAACCCTGGATGATCAAGCCATCAGCACCCGAGATGAAGGTTATCAAAGGTATTTGGTCAGATGGCAAGGTCAGCTAGAATCTGAAGATTTGTGGAGCACTGGTGAGGATCTGTCGTGCCTCAACCTAGACCCTCCTTGAAAGCCAAATTGACCCTTATTAGATGGGTCGAGTTCTTCCTGCCTCGGGAGAATTGGTGGGGGCATCAGGATCAGACACAGATCCCTAGATCCCATAAGGTTTACTGATTAGGATTTTAGTCATGTGTCATAATTTTGAAATCAATTAAGATTGAGTCCTATAATAAGTTGAGGCTAATTGATTTGTCTCAATCCCAGTCTAGTATCGAGTCCTGTATTTCTGTATAAGTCTGGTATGAGTCTAATTTTTGTACAAGAGAAGAGGTTACCCTACTTTGGAGTTCCACAAGGCCTCATCCAGGAGCCAAAGGCCTTTACATTAGCCAATTGGACCTTGTATGTCAACCCAGGATCCAAGAGTCCTGCAAGATGCCAAGATGCCCTCCAGATGTTTTCCAGATGCCCATATTCCCTCTAGATGCCAAAGTATATTCCCAAACCAGGTCATAACATGATCCCAAAGACTTACCTACACCCCAGTCCAAGTGAATGCAAGACCCAAGTCCATGAAAAACCAAGATTCCAAGTATATTCCAGTCCAAAACCAAGATACCTGGAATATTCTTGCTCCAGGCATCCTAGGCTTCCAGGGCCCAAAGCCCATGCACCAAACCCATCCTTGGCCGCCCCTTGCTACCCCCCATGAAGCCCAACATGTCCAAAGTGTTGACTTGGTCCAAGCTAAGAAGGAGGAATTCAAATGGAAGAAGCAAACCTAGTTCTTATTCTATTCAACTAGTATACTCATAGTTCTCGGTTTATTTTGTAGTCTTTCTCCCACTTAAATTGTGCAAACCTATTCTAACTAGGAGAAGACTTGTAATCCCTTTAGGAAAGGGCATGGGACTTTATAAATACCCCACCCCTCCTCCTCTAGTAATCAATCAACTCTTATGAATTAAACTCTGCTGAATTATTTTCAAGACTGTGTTCTTGTGTTTGTGTTTTGGTTCTTTGGCTTGTTTGGTTTGTTCTCTTGTGTTGGCTGACCCCTATCCTTATAATCCCTCCATGCCCAAGCAGCAAATCAGATCTCCAAGTATCAACCATATCCAAAAGAGAAGCCTTGAAGATGCCTAGATCAAGAGCTCTTCTTGCTTCCTTGTCGCCAGCCCTTTGCCCTAATCCCTTTCCTTCCTTGTTTCATCTTGTTAATTTTTTCTTTGATTACCTGATTCGTGCCTAACCTTAATATTTTGCAGATCCTCGAGGTGTTTCCCCTTCCCTAGAGGAGGCTTTATTTGCCTTCAGACCAGATCCAGATTGCCTTCAGATTTGGAAACCAAAGGCTTGTTCTTCTAGGCACCATCAAAAGGCTGAGAGATCTCTTCATCGAAGAAACTACAATCGCTGCCTAGTAAAAGCCTTCCCCCTCCTTTGTTCTAATCTGATGATAGGTACGCTATCCTAAGCTGGGAGTTTCTTAATTCTTGGATCCTAGCTTATTATTATTTCGCATGAGTTATCTTGTAGGTATGTTATTTTATAGCATTACTAGTCTTTCTGCTGATTTTTTCTTATTTTTGGGTCTTTAGCCACTGAATTAATATCTAAAAGAATACAAAAAAATTAGATTTACTATTTTTCATCAGTCCTAGGTTCATCCCGCATCGCTACCTTTTTGGAAAGGGAGTATCTTATTGAAGGCACTCGAGCTGCTGAGGTTGAACTTGGGGAAGTTCAATAGGTAGAAGAAACAACACATTCTAGGATCACTATAGAACTAGATTTGATAAGATTTGAGCCTATTATGCAACCATTAAGGAGATCTGGTAGAGTACCGCATCAGCTAGACAGATACTACAGTTTTCTGGTCTAGGATGGTGATTCTATTGAGCTTGATGAGAATAACAAGGATCCGATTACCTATATGGATGCAATGCAGAGATTTGTTTCTGAGAAATGGCTTGAGGCCATGAAATCTGAAATGAATTCCATGGAAATCAACAATGTATGGACATTGGTTGATCCACTTGAATGGATAAAATACATTAGGTGCAAATGGATCTTCAAGATGAAGAGGGGCATAGACAGGGAGGTGGAGACCTATAAAGCCCATATGGTTACCAAGGGATATCGTCAATGTTATGGTATAGACTATGACGAGATGTTTTCTCCTGTGGCAATGCTTAAGTCTATTCGGATTATGCTTGCTCTAGCAGCATATCTAGATTATGAAATCTGGCAAATGGATATTCGAATAGCTTTCCTAAATGGTTACCTGGAAGAGGAGGTGTATATAATGCAACTTGAAGGGTTCTCATCCATAGATGAGTCTAAGATGTGCAAGCTATGGAGGTCCATTTATGGACTGAAGCAGGCATCTCGGAGTTAGAACGAGCATTTTGATAAATGTATCAAGATGTATGGCTTCGATAGAAATGGTGAAGAACCCTGCATATATAAATGGGCTGATGGTTCGATAGTTGTATTTCTTTTTTTGTATGTGGAAGGCATTCTCTTAATTGGGAATGACATTCCCGCATTACAGAAAATAAAGGTCTGGTTGTCATCTCAGTTTTCTATGAAGTACTTGGGTGAAGCTTCCTACTACTTGGTATAAAAATCTATAGAGATAGATCTAGGAAGCTTTTAGGATTGTCTTAATCTATGTACATAGACACTATGCTGAAACGGTTCATAATGAAAAATTCCAAGAAAGGCTATCTTCTAATAGGCCATGGATTTACTCTTTCTAAGAAGGATTGTGTGACAACTCCTAAGGAAAGAGAGCATATGCGTAAGATTCTATATGCTTCGGTAGTGGATTCTATCATGTACGCCATGACATGTACTAAACCAGACATGGCATACTCACTAGGGATAGTTAGTAGATACTAGTCTGACCCAAGTGAGGCATATTGGAAGGTAGTAAAGACTATCCTTAAGTATTTGTGAAATAGTAAAGACCAATGGCTAATTTTTGGAGAACCTGACTTAAAACTTGTGAGGTATACTTATTCCAGTTTTTAGTCAGATAGAGATGATAGCAAGAGTATATCCAGATTTGTGTTTACCCTGAATGGAGGAGTTATCTGCTGGAAAAGTTCCAAGCAGCATACAGTGGCAGACTCAGTATGCGAAGCAAAGTACATTACAACATCAGATGCCACAAAGGAGGCTATGTGGTTGTGAAAGTTCCTAGATGAGCTGGGAGTGGCACCTTTCCTGGATGGTCCAATTTCGGTGTAATGTAACAACACTGGAGCCTTTGCTCAAGCTAAAGAGCCAAAGTTCCAGCAGCGTACCAGATACATTCTACATTGCTACCACATTGTATGAGAGATCATGGAACGAGGTGACATCAAACTTATAAAGATCGATGGAAAGGAGATTCTGGCCGACCGCTTCACTAAAGCCATTGGAGTTCGAGAGTTCAATGATTATAAATGGAAGATGAGAATATGATTCTATTCTGATTGGCTTTAATCTAAGTGGGAGTTGTTGGAAAATATATCCCAAAGCCAATCATCTAGCTTGTAGATGGTTGAAATATTGTTGTGATTGTATATGAATTATATTGAATAAAATGTTTATTTTGGCTGTTCATCACATTTTCCATCTTTCGATAATGAACTCTTGTATGATGAAGTCCTTAGGACTACTTTGATGTGATATAGAGAGGATATATCATCTAGTTCTTAAATTGATTTGTGACCAAATGATACATTGTCATAGGATGATAGTGTATCAAGTGTAGGTCATTGTATGTCACAATCGTTGGTTGTCCTCTTAATCAATGAGTGTGGAGACACTAGTATGGCATTCAGGTGTTGTGTATGACACTTCACTGGAAGTGACCCATCTGTAGAACACTCTTTCTACCAAAGAGTATTTTACATTAGGATATGGATATATGTGTTCTTCTAACTTGAGATCATCATAGTAGCTTGCAAGCAACTCACTATGCTTAGGTGTCGGACTACCCGGATTTTTAATCCGGTGATAAAAGGTTACTAAGTATAGTCAAGTACTTGTAAGCAATGGTTGAATCAAGATGGGATTAACCCATTCAAAAGAGTTTGGAGTGAATGACTCATTATGTCTTAATTGAGTAAAACCTTGGCTAGGGTAGTCCTTGTAAGTAGTTACAGGGATTTTAAGTTTGAGACATATTATGATGGACTATTCTAGGGTTGGACAGATAAGCCCCAAGTCTTCTAGAGCATTGAGGGTTAAAGAAATGTATTATATGATTATCATATCTATTTGGTTCTTGATAATTGCTCTGCAACCTTTGACCTAGCCGGACATCGGGTATCTTTGCTAGATGGTAACTTTGGCTAGTATTGGAAGTGTCCAGTACTACCGGCTTAGTGTTCGAACCTATGGGGTCACACACCATAGAAGTTTTTGATTGACCTAATGGCTATTGAACGATTAGGAATCATTTTTTTGGACTATTTGAATAATTTGATTGTCCATCTCATTTTGGAGTTGACTCATGAGTCGACTTAGTTGTAGGGATTTGATAATTTGTCAAGTATTGAGACATCATGTTACAAATATTGTGACAAAGCTTGGTACTCAATGAATTAGATCCAATAATTTTGAGTCAAAGATCAAATGGCAATCCAATTTGGTGCTTGTGTTATCAAGGAGTAAGCTTTAAACTATCCACCTTTGTTCAATGAAAAAAACTACACATATTGGAAAACATGCTTGTGCATTTACATATTGTGGTTCTATGTGATACACGACTTTGTGTGGTTATGTTTTTTTTTCATTTGCATGTTAATATTCATGCATGATCCTATTTGTAGGCCTATATTAGAAATGTTCTAATATTATATGTTGATTAATATGATTAATCTAGTCTTTCGCTGTAATGCAAGTCGAAAAAAATTTAAAGTTGCATGACTATTATCTACATAATGTTTCCTTACAGAAGAGGGGAGAAGAGAGAAAGTAGGAGAGAGAAGGGAAAGTCAAGAAGATGAAAGAAATCTTAGAAATTTTTTTTACTTGTCGATCAATTTTTCTAATAACAGGATCCTTTAAATAGACTTTAGACCCCAACAACCTAGAGGCCAACTCTATGAAGACTCTAAGACTTCAAACTAATTTAAAACAAATAGGCTAATCTAAAATAAATTTTCAAAATCTAAACTAATATAGTTACATGCTTCGAGATCCATGAGATACAAGAAAAATAAAAAATAAACCTAATCCTCATTCATCGAGGTAAAATAGAAAAATAAATATATATATCTTCTCCAAAAAAGGCTGGGTATGCATCGAAATTCATACTAGATGATATCCTCATCATTTCTCCTAGGATGATTAGAACTCAACTCCATCGAGTTAAGCTTCATCTACTCTAGAAGTACTTAAAAAGGTCTAGATCAATCCTCTATAGCTCCTCTCAGATAATCTAGGAATCTTCTAACTTTGGCCTGCTCACTAGTGAACCAAATAGCCATGATAGTCTCAACCCCTAGTGAACTTGATCAGCTCATCCAGGATGTGATCAATCTTATCGTGTTGTTCTCTTAATTGGACTTGTGGGCATTCAAGAGGAGGGTCACTCACAAAGGATGGTATATGTTAAAACAGATCACTAGGTATCAACACTGGTCTTTTATATTCAATTAGATCCGATATATTAAAAGTTGAACTAATCCCATAGCCAAATAGTAGTTCAATACATACAGATTAGGTCCAACTTTCTTGAAAATCTTGAATGGGCCTGTTTCTCGAGCATGTAGCTTTCGAATGATTCCTGGTGGAAACTGCTCAGGTCTGACCCTAATTATGATATAATCATCCTTATAAAAGTTCTTGACTTGTCAATGAGAATCTGTTAATTATTGATTTGATTACTTATATTAATTTTATCACTAATCTTTTTATGTAGACTCCTAATATGCTCTACAAAGGATGATGTTGACTCCTGTTACGGCCGTTACAATGACGTGGCATGTCTCAGATTCCGCCAGGTGTGATTCGAGCCACGTGAAATTTTTTTGGCAGAACGGGGACGGTCCAGCAAGGTCAGATGTTGGTCCACCTCGGTCGAAGTCGAGGTCAGGCCGGGCCAACCTGCTTCTTCGCCAGGTGTCCGCCCAGGAGGGGTCCACCTGGTCGAAGTCGAGCGCCTCTCTACCGCTCCGCCAGGTGTCCGCCCAGGAGGGGTCCACCTCGGCCGAAGCCAGCAGCCCCTTCCTCCCTCGCCGAGTGGCGCCCTGAGACGGTGCCACCTCGGCCGAGGTCGAGCCGGGCCCTCTGCTACTCCTTCGCCAGGTGTCTGCCTAGGAGGGGTCCACCTCGGTCGAAGTCGAGTGCCTCTCTACTGCTCCTTCACCAGGTGTCTGCCCAGGAGGGGTCCACCTCGATCGAAGTCGAGCGCCTCTCTGCCGCTCCGCCAGGTGTCCGCCCAGGAGGTGTCCACCTTGGCCGAAGCCGGCGGCCCATTCCTCCCTCACCGGGTGGCGCCCTGAGACGGTGCCACCTCGGTCGAGGTCGAGCCGGGCCCTCTACTGCTCCTTCGCCAGGTGTCCGCCCAGGAGGGGTCCACCTCGGTCGAAGTCGAGCGCCTCCCTGCTCCTTCGCCAGGTGTCTGCCCAGGAGGGGTCCACCTCGGTCGAAGTCGAGCACCCTTCTGCTACTCGTTCGCTAGGTGTCCGCCCAGGAGGGGTCCATCTCGGTCGAAGTTGGGCGCCTCTCTACCACTCCGCAAGGCGTCTGCCCAGGAGGTGTCCACCTCGATCGAAGCCGACGGCCCCTTCCTCCCTCGCCGGGTGGCGCCCTAAGACAGTGCCACCTCGGCCAAGGTCGAGCTGGGCCCTCTACTGCTCTTTCGCCATGTGTCCACCTAGGAGGGGTCCACCTCGGCCAAAGTCAAGCGCCTCTCTGCTCCTTCTCCAGGTGTCCGCCCAGGAGGGGTCCACCTCGACCGAAGTCGAGCACCTCTCTACAGCTCCGCCAGGTGTCCGCCTAGGAGGGGTCCACCTCGGTCGAAGCCGGCGGCCCCTTCCTCCCTCGTCGGGTGGCACCCTGAGATGGTGCCACCTCGATCGAGGTAGAGCCGGGCCCGCTGCTGCTCCTTCGCCCGGTGTCCGCCTAGGAGGGGTCCACCTCGGTCGAAGTCGAGCACCTCTCTGCCGCTCCGCCGGGTGTCCGTCCAGGAGGGGTCCACCTCGATCGAAGCCGGCGGCCCCTTCCTCCCTCGCCGGGTGGCACCCTGAGATGGTGCCACCTCGGTCGTGGTCGAGCCGGGCCCTCTACTGCTCCTTCACCAGGTGTTCGCCCAGGAGGGTTCCACCTTGGCCGAAGTCGAGCACCTCTCTACCACTCCGCTAGGTGTCCGCCCAGGAGGGGTCCACCTTGGCCGAAGCCGGCGGCCTCTTCCTCCCTCGCCGGGTGGTGCCCTGAGACAGTGCCACCTCGACCGAGGTCGAGCCGGGTCCTCTACTGCTCCTTCACCAGGTATCCGCCCAGGAGGGGTCCACCTCGGCTGAGGCCGGCTACCCCGCGTGGTGAGGCCACCAAGGACCAAAAGCACGAGTTCCGAGAATGCCCCTCGAGCAGCATGCGCCGTACCCCGAGAGGAGCGCTGGTACGGTCGACAGCAACGTGCGAAACCTCATTTACATCGGCCCGATAAGTTCCGCAGCCGAGAAACAAAATCCTGGCAAGACAGGACCCGGTAACGGGCATTGTTGGTGCCTGGGAAAGAGAGCGCTCACGCTCGGCCCCAAGATCTGGCCAGCGTCCTCCCTCTACCCTTTCCTCGCTAGGCTCGGCAAGCAAGACAAGGAGGCCGCCGGGTTCTTAGACCTAAAGGGGAAAGGGGAAAGAGAGGGAGAGAAGGAGGTGAAAGCGAGAGGGAGCCTCCCTGGGACGGGAAGCCGGAGGCAGCGTGATGGATAAAAGGATGGGAAGAGCGGACGACTAGGTAAGGGAAAAAGAGGGCTGGAAAAAGGAAAGAGACCAAGAGCAGGATCCAAGATCCCGAGAGGGATCCCTTGGCACAAGCTCGGTGGAGGAACCTGGCATAATTTCTATTCTTCTTGAGACCTTCTTTACAAATATAATCTCCAAGCCTGGGACTTCGGGAGGGGCCCACCTTGGAGACTCTGTTCAATCTCGCCATTTTCTAACTTTACCGTCGGAGCCCCCTCACCGGGATCCCCGGCCAGGGTTTCTGACCTTGTCTTGCAGGATCGGGAGTCCGGAGACCTCGAGTCGAGATGGCCTGATCAAGTCACAAGCTCTGAAGCTACAGGCGCAGCGGCGGGATCGGCAATAGATTTGTGCACCAGGTAAGGGGGCAGGACAACACACTCAGTGTGAGCTAGCTCTCTATGGGACGAAGCGCGCTCCGACCATGGTGGTCACACGCGGGCGTGAAGCATCCACCAGCCGAGTAGGGGAGGTCCCCTCCCCTCAAGGGCCACGCACCCCGGAGAGGGAGCTTCCCGCTCCCCCTCCTCTTCCACCGCAGCCGACCTCGGTTGACTGACCTTTTGCAGCTATCATCCAACAGCTGCAAACCCTGACTACAGCAGTTCGGCAGCTAAAGCATCAGCAGCGCTCCTTGGCCATGCAGCCCTAGTCAGGGACCCCCGTGGCTCAGGATGCGGGGCCGCGCGGAAGCCTGCGCTCCATCCAAGGCAGGCCATCCCAGCCGTGGGCAGCCTCCAACCCCCACAGGAGCCACCAAACCCCCGCAAAGAAAAATTACTCCGGTTCAGCGGATCGCGAGAGTCGATCCGCGATCGATGATGCCGAGACGGCGCACCATAGCAGGCGACATCGGGGCAAAGCCCCCCGCCGAGACCGATCGGTGCCCCCTTCACCAGCGGCCTCAATGGAAGACTCCACCGACGAGGCCATCAGACGCCAGGCCGAGAGGCACCTGGAGGAGCACGAGCGGAAACTGTCGGAGTTCGCTCGCCGATTTGCCGACCTACAGAACTCCCCGGTGGACCCGGCGGGATACGACTGCCGACCCCCCTTCTCCCAGGAAATCCAAGAGGAGCCAGTTCCGAGCCGGTTCCGCATGCCGCAGGTCGATCCCTACGACGGGACCACTGACCCTTTGGACCATCTGGAGAGCTACAAGGCTCTTATGAGGGTCTAGGGGGCCACGAACGCTCTTTTGTGTATTGCCTTCCCCGCTACCCTCCGGAAGGCTGCTCGAGTCTGGTTCACCCGCCTCGAGCCGGGATCTATCTGCTCCTTCCATCAAATAGAGGGAAAGCTTGTAGCGCACTTCGACGCTTGTCTGAAGGTGCCGAGAGAGGTGGACAGCCTCTTCTCCATCCGCTAGCAGGACCAGGAGCTGCTTCGGGACTTCATTACCTGCTTCAAGACTGCTGCTCTGGAAATCTACAGCCTGGATGAGCCCGTTGTCATGCTGGCACTAAAGCGCGGGCTCAAGACATCCTGCCTAACTTATTCCCTGGACAAGAAATCCCCCAGGACGTACTCTGAGCTCCTCCTTCGTGTTCATAAGTACATCCGAGCGGAGGAGGCTGATCGCACCCGCCGAGAGCTGGACGGGAGGACCTTGAAGAAGCCGACTGGTGTGGGCACCAGGTTAACAAAAAGACTTCAACCCATCCAAAAGTCCTTATGGTTGGAGTAACAAATCATGTCAATATTTTATTTCAAAATAAATGTAATCAAGGACAGGTTAGTCCGCTGTTGGGTCAGTCAATCCAGTCAACTCACTTTTGAAGACTTATCAAGAAGCAACTCGGGCTTCAAAGTACCACTTCATCACTTCACCACCAATGGAGCCCACACTTGAAGACACATCACCACCCTAGAGCCGACTCTTGAAGGCACATCACCACCACCTTGGAGCCGACTCTTGCCACCTCATCAGACACCTCACCACTAAAGGAGCTGACTCTTAATCAAGTCCCAAGGAGCCAATTCTTGAAGAAAGTCAATTAGTCAAAGTCCAAAGTCATGGAGATGGTCAAATTGTCAAAATCAAGAAGGAGGTCAAATCACCAAGTCCAAGTTTTTGAAGATGGTCAACCAAGTCAAGCCTTAGCATGTCATTTGAATTTAAATTCATGCTTGGCCGACCAAAGCTCTCCAAAGCAAGGGTGGTCGGCCAAAGTGAGGGGGGACCACTCCTCCAAATCATATCAAACCTATTCCCACAATTCTCTCCTTATTCCATGTAACTTCCCCATGATATCCTCCACCAAATTAGGTTAGTTTGAATTCAAATGTAAGTCTTTAAAAAGCCTTGGGCATGAGAAATGTGGGAGATTGATAAATGAATGAAAAAAAAAAGCTCTTTCTTCTATGTGAAGGTCTTGGCTATGTGCCCCTCTTTGGCTTTGTGCCTAGGTTTCTTTTAGGTCTATGTGACCTTGTTTCTCTCTTCCTCTTCCTCCTCTTTTCTCCACTTCAAACACTTTCTTTCCATTGCATCTCTCAAAGAAGATCAAGTTCGCATCAAAGTTCAAGAAGAAATCAAGCCAAGAATCAAGTGATCAAGCAAGGAGCCGGTTCTCCAACCCTAGGAATCAGAAAGGAGTCGATTCCCTCAAGAAGAAGAAGCCTTCATCCATCCTTCAACCCATCATTCTTCCCTTCTTTAATTTGAGTTCTTTAGCTTGTTTCTAATCCCAGGTTTCTTTGTGACAGGGCCTCCGGAATCCAGACTTTAGAAGAAGGAACTTCTTGCCAGAACCCAGAATGCTGAGTGAGCCACCAAGTGGTGTATTTTGGTCATCCTAGAACTTACCTTGAGAGAAATCCTTTGGATTGATCAAGGTCAGGTAATCCCTAACTTCTTAGGGTTTGGATTATTAAAAAAGTAGGACTAGCTTAATTTAGATGGTTAATTTACTATGGTAGATCATTATTATTCTGTTTAGTCCACTCTAGATTTGCGTTTAATCATATTGAGTTGTGTTCATTAAATTCCTAGTCATTATAGTTCGATTAGCCATATGCTTAAGAAATTAATTAGATTGATCTTTAACTAATCTCCTTTAGAATATTTAGTCTCATTCCTTCATCTCATAAAGCATTTTTTTTCATTTCTTCTTCCCATCATTTTTGGTATCAGAGCAGGTTGATTAGGGCATATCTGTGTTTAGGGTTTGCATCGATTTATCTTTGGTGCTATAAGATTATAGCCAACCCTTGCATTGCAAAACCAAGATGAAATCAGGTTGTCCTACTATAAGGTGGATCCTTATAGTGTAAGGTTGTCCTATCTTGGTCATTGCTTTGGACTACATAGAAGAATTCTATGTAAGTCTGATTTTTCCCTGCTTGCTGTAATTAGGTGTAGGCTGACTGTAATCCGCCTGCAGCTCCAAAGGCAAGTAGTGCATTTTTCTTTGACATATTTTTTTTTCTTGTTCCATTTTAAGTTGTTTATCACCGTTTAAAATTTCAGCTTCAGAAAAAAATTACAAAAAAAATGAAAATTCCTGCAGTCCGATAGTGTCATTAGGTTTTCTGTTCTGTTCTTGAGCTTTTAGTGCCTTTATTCAGGATCTGCCTAGAACAGTCTAGATTTTATTTTGAAATTCTGCTTCACCTGGTATGACATCTATAAGTTAGGAGTTCTCATTAATTTTTTTCAAATTTTTTTGACGTTTTTTACTGCACCTTCCAACATCACTTTCGAACTGCAACACACCACTCTGCATCAGTAATTTAGTCATGCATTCATTTCATGATTAAGCTATCTAAGGGCATGAAATTAACATAAGGTCAGGAAGTAATTACCTGTCCTTAGCCCAAAAAACCACCTCCCTTCATCATTCGAACCCAATCCTTAATTAAAATCAATTAGACCTAATACCCTAGTGGGTTAGGGACACCAACAGGTCGGGTTCGAATTAGAAATCAAGTTGATTGTATTAGCTAGTTAGTGTGTGCTTATTAACTTGGTGTCTAGGATTGGTGTGTAAGGGCTTGTGGTTTGATCCACCTACCTGGCCAATCTCTGATTGGTGTCTAAGGTTGGTATTCAGGGATCTCCAGCTCCCCTTCCACCTACCTGGCCAAGTGATATAAGTTACTACTGGTTAGTTAGTCTTTCAATTGGGTTCTTAACTTGTGCTCTAGGTCTAGGAGCCATAGTCGTTCGAGTGCATCATTTTCATGACCACTAGATCAGGAACACCATTCCACCGTTCACAAGATCAACCAAGTTCGTCCATGGACCCTAATATGGAGAGTCTCATGAAGTCTATGATAGAGCAAATGGCTACAATGAATGCTAAGCTTGATCGGGTCGAGGATAGAATAGGGGTCCTAGAGGAAGCTAGGTTAACTCCAACTGAACCACCATCTCCCAGATTACCTCCAGACCATCCCAGAGCCCAACGGCAAGAACGCACTCCTGACCCAACCCATAGAAGGCCACAACACGATTTTGATGATCACACCCCTGACTTTAATCAAAGAAGGCATCACCATGAAAATTTCGATCAGGATGACCGGGCCTTAAGGAACATCCGTCTAGATGCACCAACTTTTGAAGGAAGCTTAGATCCTAAGGTGTATATAGATTGGGAGGCTGACATGGACCAGTATTTTGATTGGTATGACATGTCAGATGAGAGGAGATTCAAATTTGCTAAGATCAGGCTGGTTCGACAGGCTAGACTACATTGGGGAAATGTAGAGCGCACGATTAGACAGAGGGGAGATGTACCGGTAAGCACATGGAGAGATATGAAGAGAAAACTTAGAGAAAATACCTACCCATGTCTTATCAAGAGAGATTACTAGATCAGTGGCAACGGTTAACACAAGGAAACAAAACCGTCTCTGAGTATGTCACCAAATTTGACGAGTTTGTCATGCGGTGCAACGTGGTCGAGTCGGAGGCAGCCACTTTGTCTAGGTTTAGATCAGGGCTGAATGAAGACATCAAGGGGGAATTATTTTTGAGGGAAGTCCATGATTTAGAGCAGGCATATCAGGTTGCCATGGACTATGAGAGATTTCAGAGGAGATCTACTTTTAGGAAACCAGAGCCCTCTAGGTTCAGTCCACTTGCTAGTAGACCCAGTTCGGTTCCTACTCCCACAGCTAAGCCTAGGTCCAGCTCAAATCCAATTCCTAGGCCCAATTCAGCCACCCCATCTAGAGAAGATAAAGGAAAAGGGCCTGAAAGTCAAGGTAGGACAAGTCAAGTATGTTATAAGTGCCGTCAACCGGGTCATTATATGAGTCAGTGTCCCTCTAGAGCTTTACACATTGGTGAAGTAGAGGAAGAAGGCTTAGAGCATTTAGAGAATGGTGACGAAGAAGTGTATGAAGCAGAAGATTGCTTAGCTGATGAGTATGAGGGAGATGAGGAAAATTTGGACTCATCAGATTTACTAGGAGTCGTTAGGTGTATCATGACACAGACCAAAGAACAAGAAGACTGGCGTAGGACTAACATCCTACAAACATTTGTCAAAATTAAGGAAAAGGTCTGTAAGATTGTGATAGATAGTGGAAGCTGTGTCAACGCCATTTCCACTAGTGCAGCAAAGAGTTTAGGGTTATCCGTTGTACCACATCCCAATCCATATAAGGTATCCTGGATAGACTCTACATCTATTCCAATCAAGCTACGGTGCCAAGTCCAAATCCAAATTCAATCCTATCAAGATAAGGTCTGGTGTGATGTGCTTCCTATGGGAGTAAGTAGCATCATCTTAGGCAGGCCATGGCTGTTTGATCATGATGTGACCATCTTTGGTCGGTCAAACTCCTGTGCTTTCAATTTTAATGGCAAGAGAATTGTCATTCATCCAAAAGAGCCTAAGGACAATGTCAGGAGAGGAACCAGTAGCTTGAAGGAAAAGAAAACTGGATTAAATCTGATAGGTGCAAAAGAAATAGAACAAGATATCCAAGAGGGAGCACCTATTTGGGTGGTAGCAGCAAAAGAGGTTAAGGACCACACACCTATAGAACACCCTCCAGAGGTGGTCCAATTATTAGAAGAGTATAAGGACGTATTTCCCGAAGATCTTCCCGATAGCCTTCCACCTTTAAGGGACATACAGCATGTCATAGATTTAGTCCCCGGGGCAACTTTACCTAATTTGCCTCACTATAGGATGAACCCAGCTGAACATCAGGAAATGCAGAAACAGATTGGGGAATTACTTAGGAAGGGGTTTATTAAGGAAAGTCTAAGTCCTTGCGCAGTCCCCGCATTGTTAACCCCTAAGAAGGATGGTACTTGGCGGATGTGTGTAGATAGCCGAGCCATCAATAAGATTACGGTGAAGTATAGGTTCCCGATCCCACGACTTGACGACATGTTAGATATGATAGCCGGAGCAACAATTTTCTCCAAAATTGATTTAAAGAGTGGCTATCATCAGGTTAGAGTTAGACCTGGGGATGAATGGAAGACCGCTTTCAAGACTAAAGATGGATTATATGAGTGGTTAGTCATGCCATTCGGTCTTTCCAACGCACCCAGCACATTTATGAGGATCATGAATCAGGTGTTGAAAGCCTTCATAGGAAAATTTGTTGTGGTCTATTTTGATGATATCCTTATATATAGCCAAACCAAGGCAGACCACTTAGATCACCTGAGCCAAGTTTGTCAAGTTCTTAGAAAAGATAGCCTCTATGCCAATATCAAAAAGTGTGACTTCCTCACACATAGAGTCATCTTTCTAGGATTTGTAGTTACTTCTGAAGGAGTGTCAGCTGACCCAGAGAAAGTCAAATCCATAGTAGAATGGCCTGTACCCAAGAACATCCATGAAGTACGTAGTTTCCATGGTCTAACCACTTTCTATAGGAGGTTTATTAGGGGATTCAGTACGATAGTGGCACCCATCACTGATTGCATTAGGAAAGGAAATTTTGAATGGACTAGAGCGGCTGATAAAGCTTTCCTAATGATTAAAGAGATAATGACACAAGCACCTGTTTTAAGGCTTCCGGATTTTTCCAAATTATTTGAGGTCGCTTGTGATGCTTCTGGGGTTGGAATTGGAGGAGTTTTAAGTCAAGAGAATCACCCAGTAGCATTCTTTAGTGAGAAGTTGAATGATGCGAGACTAAGGTATTCAACCTATGATAAGGAGCTATATGCGGTAGTACAAGCTTTACGCTATTGGCGTCACTACCTTTTACCGCAGGAATTTGTTTTATTTTCTGATCATGAAGCTCTTAGGTTCCTTAGTTCTCAGAAGAAGTTGAACCCTAGGCACGGGAAATGGGTAGAGTTCATACAAGGGTACACGTTCGTTCTGAAACATCGTGCCGGTACTGAGAATCGAGTTGCTGATGCATTAAGCCGTCGATCTATGTTGATGAATACTGTGAGGACTGAGATAGTAGGATTTGATAGGTTGAAGAGTGAGTATTCTACATGCCCTGACTTTGGTCATATCTATCACTCCCTCCAACAAGGTCCGTCTAGTGAACATAGCGATTACATTCTATTAGATGGATACCTTTTCAAGGAAAATAGGCTGTGCATTCCCAAAACTTCTGTTAGGGAATTTCTGATCTGGGAAGCCCATGCTGGAGGATTAGCTGGACATTTTGGTAGAAACAAAACCATCTTGGCTATGGAGGATCAATTTTTCTGGCCTAGTCTTAAGAAGAATGTTGCCCAGATAGTAGCCCAGTGTCGAACCTGTGCGGTAGCAAAGCACCAAAAACAAAACACTGGTTTGTACACACCTTTACCTGTCCCTGAAGGTCCGTGGCAAGACATTAGTATGGATTTCGTGACAGGTCTCCCTAGAACTCCCAAGAAACATGATTCTATCTTTGTGGTTGTCGATCGATTTTCTAAGATGGCGCACTTTATTCCGTGTTCTCAGACTTTAGATGCGTCAAAAGTGGCCAAACTTTTCTTGGATCATATCGTTAAGCTTCATGGTTTACCTAGAACCATTGTGTCAGATAGAGATGTCAAGTTCACCAGTTACTTCTGGAAAACCCTCTGGCACATGTTAGGTACCAAACTGAAATTCTCTACAGCCTATCACCCTCAAACTGATGGCCAAACCGAGGTTGTAAACCGAAGCTTAGGTAATCTATTGAGGTGTTTAGTTGGAGAAAACTTAGGGAACTGGGATCTTTTACTTCCTCGTGCTGAGTTTGCTTATAATAGCTCAGTCAATAGATCTATTGGGAAGAGTCCATTTGAAGTGGTCCATGGATATAAACCTAAGAGACCTTTAGATCTAGTCCCATTACCAGCACATGCACGGGTGTCGGAATCCGCCGAATCATATGCACAGCATCTTAAGGACTTGTATAAGGAGATTAGCCAAAAGATTCAAACAAGCAATGAATTTTATAAGCATACGGCTGATCTACATAAACGGCTTAAAGAATTTAATGAAGGGGATTTAGTAATGATTAAACTCAAACCAGAGAGGTTTCCACCCGGAACAATGAAGAAACTCCATGCCCGGGGAGCCGGACCCTTCAGAATAATAAAGAGAATTGGATCTAATGCTTATGTAGTAGATTTACCATCTAGTTATGGCATTAGTTCTACTTTTAATATTTCTGACCTCAAAGAATACAAGGAACCTGTACCAATACCTGATGAGCTTTTTGGTCCTAGTGTATCCTTTGAGAGTGATGTCCCAAATGAGTGTCCACCACCAAATATTCCTGAGCAAAGAGAGAGTGTTGAAAGAATCTTGGATGACCAGATTATCACCACTAGAAATAAGGGCTACCAACGCTATCTGATTCGATGGCAAGGACGTCCTGAATCTGAAGACTCCTGGATCACCCGAGAGGACCTGCAACAAATCGACCCGGATATAATAGAAACATATCACTCGACAGGGTCGAGTTCCTCCCACCCTGGGAGAATTGGTGTGGGCACCAGGTTAACAAAAAGACTTCAACCCATCCAAAAGTCCTTATGGTTGGAGTAACAAATCATGTCAATATTTTATTTCAAAATAAATGTAATCAAGGACAGGTTAGTCCGCTGTTGGGTCAGTCAATCCAGTCAACTCACTTTTGAAGACTTATCAAGAAGCAACTCGGGCTTCAAAGTACCACTTCATCACTTCACCACCAATGGAGCCCACACTTGAAGACACATCACCACCCTAGAGCCGACTCTTGAAGGCACATCACCACCACCTTGGAGCCGACTCTTGCCACCTCATCAGACACCTCACCACTAAAGGAGCTGACTCTTAATCAAGTCCCAAGGAGCCAATTCTTGAAGAAAGTCAATTAGTCAAAGTCCAAAGTCATGGAGATGGTCAAATTGTCAAAATCAAGAAGGAGGTCAAATCACCAAGTCCAAGTTTTTGAAGATGGTCAACCAAGTCAAGCCTTAGCATGTCATTTGAATTTAAATTCATGCTTGGCCGACCAAAGCTCTCCAAAGCAAGGGTGGTCGGCCAAAGTGAGGGGGGACCACTCCTCCAAATCATATCAAACCTATTCCCACAATTCTCTCCTTATTCCATGTAACTTCCCCATGATATCCTCCACCAAATTAGGTTAGTTTGAATTCAAATGTAAGTCTTTAAAAAGCCTTGGGCATGAGAAATGTGGGAGATTGATAAATGAATGAAAAAAAAAAGCTCTTTCTTCTATGTGAAGGTCTTGGCTATGTGCCCCTCTTTGGCTTTGTGCCTAGGTTTCTTTTAGGTCTATGTGACCTTGTTTCTCTCTTCCTCTTCCTCCTCTTTTCTCCACTTCAAACACTTTCTTTCCATTGCATCTCTCAAAGAAGATCAAGTTCGCATCAAAGTTCAAGAAGAAATCAAGCCAAGAATCAAGTGATCAAGCAAGGAGCCGGTTCTCCAACCCTAGGAATCAGAAAGGAGTCGATTCCCTCAAGAAGAAGAAGCCTTCATCCATCCTTCAACCCATCATTCTTCCCTTCTTTAATTTGAGTTCTTTAGCTTGTTTCTAATCCCAGGTTTCTTTGTGACAGGGCCTCCGGAATCCAGACTTTAGAAGAAGGAACTTCTTGCCAGAACCCAGAATGCTGAGTGAGCCACCAAGTGGTGTATTTTGGTCATCCTAGAACTTACCTTGAGAGAAATCCTTTGGATTGATCAAGGTCAGGTAATCCCTAACTTCTTAGGGTTTGGATTATTAAAAAAGTAGGACTAGCTTAATTTAGATGGTTAATTTACTATGGTAGATCATTATTATTCTGTTTAGTCCACTCTAGATTTGCGTTTAATCATATTGAGTTGTGTTCATTAAATTCCTAGTCATTATAGTTCGATTAGCCATATGCTTAAGAAATTAATTAGATTGATCTTTAACTAATCTCCTTTAGAATATTTAGTCTCATTCCTTCATCTCATAAAGCATTTTTTTTCATTTCTTCTTCCCATCACCGACCCCGAGAGATGTTCCAGGGACCCAGAGGCCCGGGCCACCTACTGACCCATGTCCAAATCCGAAGCCGAAGAGCAGAGCCACCCCAGAGCGAAGTTTCACCCCTCTCCTTGCTCCCAGAACAAAGATCCTCATGGAAATTGAGGGCGAGCACTACCTCCGCCGACCTCCACCTCAGAACCCAAGGAGCACCCGCGACAAGTCAAAGTACTGCCAGTTCCACCGCGAGCATGGCCATGACACGGAGGAGTGTCACAATCTGAAGCGGGAAATCGAGGAGCTGATCAAAAGAGGCTACCTCAGGAAGTTCGTGAGGAACGAAGCTCTGGCGGAGGGACAGCCGCTCGCGGCCCTCCCCCGGTCCCCGCGATCGATAATCGCCCGACGGAGAAGCTAGTGGGCATGATCTCTTGTGGAATCGGGTGGACAGCAAAGAGGGCCCGGGAGGTGGGAGACTCGAAGAATGTACCCGCTTTTGAGAAGGGGAATGAAAATAAGAATGTAAATAATGATGCTGTGGTGGTCGAGATGACCATCGCAAAGCATCCTGTACATCGCATTATAGTAGATAGTGGAAGCTCCACTGACGTGCTTTTCTATGATGCTTTCTCCCGAATGAACCTGTCCCATGATCAGCTAAGGCCGGTGCACACCCCTCTCGTGGGCTTTACCGGGGACTCGATGGGGGTCGAGGGGGAGATTACACTCCCTGTCACCGCTGGATCCCCACCTCGGCAGACCATAGTCATGATGATGTTCACCGTCGTCAAGCTCCCTTCGCCTTATAACACGATCCTCGGTCATCTGGGGCTCAACCAGCTGGACGCCATGATCTCTACGAAGTGGTTGCTAGTACAATTCCCCACGGTCTGCGGGCCTGGGGTGATGAGGGGGATGACCCAGCCAGTCCAGCATTGCCTTCAGACGGTCCCGGGTGCCCGAGGCACCGGTCTCGGCCCCAACATCGACGACCTCAACTTAAGGGAGAAGGAACCTGGGGGAGGACCCGTAGAGAGTCTGTTGGCGTATCCTCTCAGTTCGGACCCTTGGAAGACTGTGCAGGTGGGGGCCCAACTCCCGGAGGAGGAACGGGCCCGCCTGCTGGATTTCCTCCACATGAATGTGGATGTGTTTGCATGGTCCGCCGCCGACATGCCAGGCATCCCCCTGAAGTCATCACCCACAGGATGAATGTGGATCCGAGATGTCGCCCGGTCCGCCAGAAGAAGAGGAGCTTCACCGCAGAAAGGCAGAGGGCCATTAACGAAGAGGTGGAGAAGCTCCTCGTCGCCGGTTTCATGCAGGAAGTACAATATCCCAGCTGGTTGGTGAATGTGGTCATGGTGAAGAAGAGTAGTGGCAAGTGGAGGATTTGTATGGACTACACCGACCTCAATCGAGCTTGCCTGAAGGATAGCTTCCCTCTTCCAAAGATTGACCAGCTGGTGGACACCACTTCGGGGCATCGCCTCCTCTCTTTCATGGATTCCTTCTCTGGGTACAACCAGATTCGAATGAACTCGGAGGATGAAGAGCACACTGCCTTTGTCACCGACCGCGGAACTTACTATTACAAGATGATGCCATTTGGCCTCAAGAATGCCAGGGCCATGTACCAGCGACTGGTCAACAAAGTCTTCAAGGATCAGATCGGCCACAACATGCAGGTGTATGTGGATGATATGCTGGTAATGACCAAGCCCCTTTCGGATCATGTTGGTGACCTGGCGGAGATCTTCGGCAACCTCCGACTTCACTAGATGAAGCTGAACCCGGCGAAGTGCGCCTTCGGTGTCTCCACCGGGAAATTCCTAGGGTTCATGGTGACCCAAAGAGGGATAGAGGCCAACCCGGAAAAGGTCCAGGCCATATTGGACATGGAGCAACCTACCTCCAAGAAGCAAGTGCAGCGGCTCACCGACCGGATAGCCGCCCTGAGTCGGTTTATCTTGAGATCGGCCGATCGCTGCTGGCCATTCTTCAAAGTGCTGAGAAAGATGAGCGACTTCACCTGGACCGAGGAGTGCCAGGAGGCATTTGACGAGCTGAAGAAGATGCTTACATCGCCCTCATTGCTTTCCAGGCCTGAGGAAGGAGAGGAGCTCATCCTCTACCTGGCGGTCACCCCGAAGGCCATCAGCTCGGTCTTGGTTCGGACTAATGACCAGGGAGTATAGAGGCTGGTGTACTACACAAGCAAACTCCTCCGCGATGCGGAGCTCAAGTATTCCTGGCCCAAAAATCTCATTTTTGCATTAATAGTGTCTGCTCAGCATCTCAGGCCCTATTTCCAAGCCCATCCCATTGTTGTCCTAACTGATCAGCCGCTGAAAGCGATACTCAGCCGACCCGACACGTCCGGGCGATTGGCGAAGTGGGCACTCAAGCTCAGCGAGTTCGATATCGCTTATCGGCCAAGGTCGGCCATGAAAGCGCAAGTGCTAGCCGACATCCTGGTCGAGTGCGCAGGCCTAGGCAAGGGGACAGAGGAGGACCCTCTGCACCAGCAATTGAAACCAGGACCCGAGGAGGACGCGTGGATCATTCATGTGGATGGAGTCTTGAACTCCGGCGGGAGCGGAGCCGGTCTCATTCTCGCCAATGGCGATGGGGTCATCGCTGAATGTGCACTCTATTTCCAGTTCGCTATGACTAACAACCAGGCAGAGTACGAGGCACTCCTCGTCGGACTGAGAGTGTCCCGCGAGTTGGGCATGACCAACCTCAAGGCCTTCACTGATTCCTAGCTGGTGGCTGGACAGATCTCCGGAGAGTATGGTGCGCATGACCCTCAAATGGCGAAATACCTGGAGCTCGTGAGAACGAGCGCAGCCTGGTTTCGGCGCTTCAGCATCTCCCAAATATCTCGCGAGGAAAATGCTTGCGCGGATGCTCTATCCTGGCTGGCAACCCTGCTGAACTCGTTGCTGGGCCGCACTCATGTTGAGTGTCTTAAGGCCCTAAGCTACGAGACCCCTGTGGAGGTCCAGCAGGTTAGCCAAGAGCCCAGCTGGATGGACATGTACGCAGAGTACATTACCAGCGGCACCTTGCTGAAAGACCGTGCGGCGGCCCATCTTATCAAAAAGAAGGCCGCGCGGTTCGTTCTAATGGATGGGCAGCTATATCGGAGGTCCTACTCCTACCCCCTCCTCAAATGCCTGAGACCCGTGGAGGCCGCACTTGTACTCCAGGAAATCCATGAAGGCATCTGCGGGAACCACGTGGGGGGCAGAATGCTAGCATACAAGGCCCTCCGCTAAGGTTATTTATGGGAGACGATGAAGGAGGATGCCGCCGACTTCGTGAAGAGGTGTGATCGGTGCCAGCGGCACGTCGTGGTGCAGCGGCAGCCCTCCACTCCGCTTTCCTAGCTCTCGGCCCTATGGCCGTTCGCCCAGTGGGGGATGGATCTCTTAGGACCCTTTCCCTCGGCATCCGGACAGCAGAAGTTCCTGATCGTGGCCATCGACTACTTCACGAAGTAGGTCGAGGCCAAACCCCTAGCATGGATCACGAAGGCAAACATCGCCAAGTTGCTCTGGAAGTCAATCATTTGCTATTTTGGCCTCCCCCATACTATTATCACCGATAACGGACGTCAATTCGACTGTCGGGAGTTTGAAGAATTCTGTAGCGACCTCGGCATCCACCATCGCTTCACCTCGGTGGTGCATCCGCAAATAAATGGAGAAGCCGAGGTGATGAATAGGACCATCTTGCAAGGCCTCCGGACGAGGCTAGATCAAACAAAGGGTAGGTGGGCAGAAGAGCTCCCGAGCATCCTGTGGGCATACCACACCACCTCGAGGATGGCCATTGATGAGATCCCGTTCAACCTTGTCTTTGGAGCCGAGGTGGTTATCCCGATTGAGCTCAGCCTGCCTACCCTGCGCGTGGAGCAATACGACGAATTGGAGAACCCTGCCAGGATGATGCTGAACTTGGACCTCCTTGAGGAGACGAGGGACAAGGCCCGAGTCCGAATGGCGGCGTACAGGCAGCGGGTGGCCAGGTACTACAACTCCCAGGTGCGACCGAAGTCCTTTCGCCCAGGAGATCTGGTGCTCTGGCATGCTGAAGGTTCCCAGCCACGGGAGTGCGGGAAGCTCTCCCCGAACTTGGAGGGTCCGTATAGGGTGGCGGAAGTTCTCCCTCACGGGGCCTATTACCTGGAGGAGTTAGGAGGGTCCAGGTTCCCTCGGACCTGGAATGCCTCGAACCTTAGGATGTATTACCAATGATATAAGGTTCCTCGAACTCCTGCAATAAAATTCCTTTACTTCAATTGCTTCTTCTCACCTCGTAGGAAGAGAGACACTTAGCTCTAGGGTCGGCAAACATGGCTGTGGCCGAAGACCCGAGGAGGCGGGAAGTCCCGGACTTCGGTCCGTAAGGTGGGGCAGAGCCAAGCTCGCCCACGCAATCACGGAGAACAGCTCGGCAAGCCGCGCAGGGCTCGCCAAAGCCCGCGGCCCCGGGGCTCAGTCCAGAAGTCCCGGACTTCGGTCCGGAAGGTGTGGCAGAGACAAGCTCACCCACGCATTCATGGAGAATAGCTTAGTAAGCCGTGCAAGGCTCGCCAAAGCCCGCGGCCCTGGGGTTCAGTCCGGAAGTCCCGGACTTCGGTCCGGAAGGCGGGGCAGAGCCAAGCTCGCCCACGAAATCATAGATAACAGCTCCATAAGCCGCGCAGGGCTCGCCAAAGCCCATGGCCCCGGGGTTCAGTCCGGAAGTCCCAGACTTCAGTCCAGAAGGCGGGGCAGAGCCAAGCTCGCCCACGCAATCACGGAGAACAGCTCGGCAACCCGCGTAGGGCTCGCCAAAGCTCGCAGCCCCGAGGTTCAGTCCAGAAGTCCCAGACTTTGGTTCGGAAGGCGAGGCAAAGCCAAGCTCGCCCACGCGATCACGAAGAACAGCCCGACGAGCTCGAAGGACTCACGCAAGGCCTGCTCCATTGGCGTCCAACCCGGAAGCTTCGAACTTCGATCTGAATGCTGGACGGGACTTAGTTTGCCCACGAGCTCAGCCCGGAGCAAACCACAGGACTTACTCTCGGCACTTGAAACCAACACTCAGTCTCAGCAAAAAAAAAAAAGAGAACAAAGAGCAGACAAGGTTGGGACTTGGCAAAAAAGGGATTCTTCATTAACTTGAAAAAGGTTTACAATGAAGGAGTCCCGACAGGCCGGGAGTCCTCAAAAAATAAAAAGAAGAAGTGAAGCAAAAAGAAAAGGAGTACAGGTGGAAGCTAGTTCGGCGCGGTGGCGCTGTCCTCGGGCGGGGGTGCGCGCTCTCCACCTACACCATCGACGGGTGGCTACTCGGAGGGCTGCGCTGAAGTTGCGGCCGCGTCGCCTGCTGCAGCTGGAGCCTCGCCGCTGGGCTCCTGCCTCCTCCCACCGAGAACCACCCCGTTGAGGTCGAGCTCGGGGTAGAAGGAGCCTACCTTCTCCCGGCACACCTGGAACCCCTTCAAGAAGGAGTCCACGGTGGCCTCCCGAACCTCCGCAATATACTCGTCGGAGGCCCAGAACTTTGGGATGGCCTCCTGCGCTTCCCGCTTTGAAGCTTCCAGTAGCCCATTGATGTTGGAGCTCCGCTCCTTGGCTACGTTCACCTCCCTTTGAGCCTCCTACACCAGGCGCTCCAACGACTGGGACTGAGCTCGGAGGTAAGCCTTCTCCGCGGCGTCCTCCTCCACGCGGCGCTGGTTGGAGATCCTCTCCTCAGACAGAGAGGTCTCCAGTTCTTTGATACGCCCCTCGGTGCATGCCAGGTCAGATTGAAGGGCCTGGTTGTTCCCCCGTAGCTCGACCCCCTTCTCCATGAGGTCCTTCACGTCGGCTGCGAGTTTGCCGAGCTTCTCCTCCTTGAAATCCTTCTTGAAGTATCCTGTGAGAAAGTTCCTCAACAGTAGAACGTCGGTCCCGATCTGCACCAGAGAGAGAAGTCAGTCAGAATCCAACTGGAACTTTAAAAGGGAAGGTTCCGAGTCCGAAACTTTCCGTGAAGAGCTGCGGAAGTATCCCGAGTAGGGCGTCGGCATAGTCCCGGCCGCCCCTCAGTCGGTGGTCCCTGGAGGTGCAGGCGAACTCCATGACCCTCTCCACAAGGCCCTGATCGTGGATCATGGAGCACCGGCTTGTGAGAGTCGGTGGCAGGACGGACAGATCGGCGATGACAGGAGCGACCGACCCCCCAGGTGGAACTGCAACCAGCGGGGCAGCTGGAGCCACCGGCGGTGCCGTCGGAGCAGCGGTGGAAGCGGGCGCTGCCCGGGAGGGAGCTGGCCCTCCATCCTCTACGGCCCCGTCAAGGCTGATGACAGGAGCGTCGGCAGCCCGGGCCCGAGGTGGCCTGGATGTGAAAGCTGCCGCTACTGGACCAGGGGCGGGCATCGGCACGGCCTCCTGGCTCGCCTCGGTGCGAGCCCTCTTCGCCGTGGGCTTATCTCCCTCGGTAGCATCCCTCTGAGCGGCGCCCTCCAGGAGATTTTCTAGTGAAAACTTCATACCTGCAAGAGAACGGAGGTCGGTCAGCCCAGTTAAAAAGAGAAGGGGAGGAAGGGGGGAGGCACGGAGTAGAAAAGAAGGCGGAGCCTCACCCGACTCCCGAATGGGACTGATCCCCACCTTGAACAAGTTCTGCTCCGAGAGCAGAACATCGAGTGTAGGGACCGCGTCGCTCAGCAGCAAGGAATAGGCCTCCTGGTCCGCCGGCTTGACTTGGGAGTTCCGGTTCGGTGACCGATTCGGCTCGCTCGAGGCCCAGTCGACATCCTCGACCGAGGCAAAAAAGAACCAGTTCTTCCAACCCTTAATGGAGGAAGGGAGGTCGAACCAGAGACACCTAGGCTGAGGTGAAATGTACCACTAGCCATCATCGGTGGAATAATGCTTCAGGGTGAAAAGAGCCCTGAACAAAGAGAAACGGGCAACGAACCCATGGAAGTGGCAGAAGACAATGAAACCGAAGATGACCCGGATGGCGTTCGGAGCCAACTGGGTCGGGACCAGGCGGTAATGACTAAGAAAGGAGAGAAAGAAAGGGTGAAGGGGGAATCGAAGACCCCCAAGGAGGAAGTCATCGTAGAAGGCTATTCGCCCAGGGCCGCTTAAGGTGATGCGATCCACGGGCCGCGTAAGAGAAAGATGGATCGACCCCGGGATTCCATAGACCTTCCGGAGCAGAAAAAGGTCACCTTCGATCATTGATGAGATGTGACCGGAGGGACTAGCAGAAAGAATGGCAGGAGGAGGAAGGGAAGAGATGGGACGGGTGGAAACCATAGGGCGAGACCTAGGACCCCTAGGGACGCCTATGGTCACACCCCCAGGCTGGAGCTGCCTGCGGATCTCTTCCAGAATCACCTCCGCTTCCGAGGAGGAAGACGATGGAATCCTCGACTGGGACGGACCGGCCTCGTCCGGATTAGATGAAACATGGCGACGACGCGCCGTGGGGAAGGAAGTGGTGAAGAGAGATTGCTAAGGGAAGGGGATGGAGGAAGGAGGCAGACGAAGGCACTCACCGAAACCTACTGTGCAAAAGAAGCGGCAACCCGGGGGAGTGAAGGATAGCCTACTGCAACCGCCGGTGGAGCGCGAGAAAGGGAAAGGGCCTCATTCCGGAAAGTCCCCCTCCTTTTCAAATTCGATCGACAGCGGCCATACCCGTTATTCTGTTTCGGACCACCAGATGGATGCCGTGTGGACGCACGCCCGACATCGATGCTTCGGTTATGGGGAAACGGCCCCTTTTTCGAAGTGATGCATTAGGTGCGACCGGAGAGGTGATGCATGGCAGCCTCTCATAGGACCTTGGGCGCAACGCGGAACGGCAACGAGGATCGTGGCAATCCTGGCACGAGATCTTCGCCTTCCCCACATCATCTCCGCATTAAATCCCCACGTTCCATGATGCCTCAACGGAATGGGGGGTTGGGGGGCAACTATTACAGTCGTTACAATGACATGGCATGTCTCAGATTCTGCCAGGCGTGATTCGAGCCACGTGGAAATTTTTCGGCAAAATGGGGATGGTCCAGCAAGGTCAGATATGGGTCCACCTCGGTCGAAGTCGAGGTCAGGCCGGGCCAACCTGCTCCTTTGCCAGGTGTCCACCTAGGAGGGGTCAACCTCGGCCGAAGTCGAGCCCCTCTCTACCGCTCCGCTAGGTGTCCGCCCAGGAGGGGTCCACCTCGGTCGAAGCCGGCGGCCCCTTCCTCCATCACCGGGTGGCACCCTGAGATGGTGCCACCTCGGCTGAGGTCGAGCCGGGCCCTCTGCTGCTCCTTCGCCAGGTCTCCACCCAGGAGGGGTCCACCTCGTCCGAAGTCGAGCGCCTCTCTGCTGCTCCTTCGCCAGGTGTCCGCCTAGGAGGGGTCCACCTCGACCGAAGTCGAGCACCTCTCTACCGCTCCGCCAGGTGTCCGCCCAGGAGGTGTCCACCTCGGCCGAAGCCGGCGGCCCCTTCCACCCTCGCCGGGTGGTGCCCTGAGACGGTGCCACCTCGATCGAGGTCGAGACGGGCCCTCTACTGCTCCTTCGCCAGGTGTCCACCCAAGAGGGGTCCACCTCGGCCGAAGTCGAGCGCCTCCCTGCTCCTTCGCCAGTTGTCCACCCAGGAGGGGTCCACCTTGACCGAAGTCGAGCACCCTTCTGCTGCTCCTTCACCAGGTGTCCGTCTAGGAGGGGTCCACCTCGGTCGAAGTCGAGCGCCTCTCTGCCGCTCCGCCAGGTGTCCGCCCAGGAGGTGTCCACCTCGGCTGAAGCCGGCGGCCCCTTCCTCCCTCGCCGAGTGGCGCCCTAAGATGGTGCCACCTCGACCGAGGTCGAGCCAGGCCCCCTGCTGCTCCTTCGCCAGGTATCCGCCCAGGAGGGGTCCATGATGCAGAACAAAACTCTGATACCAAAAATGATGCAGAATGAAAGAAGAGATGATGCGATGCGGAAATAAATTAAGATTAATTCTTTTTTTTCTTATTTCAGAAATTGGCTTCGACTCAAAGTAAAGTTAAACTAAGTTGATGGAAACTAGGTAAGGATTGAAAGCACAATTTAGAAGAAGCTAAGTTATCAGAGTAGTTCAGAAGTAACGGATCGCTGGGGGTTGAGAAACTCCCAGACCTAGGGTTTCGCTCTAAACTTTCAACATGACAGAAATAAAGAGAAGAGATGGTTTACCAACCAGACAGTGATCTTCACAGAATTTGGGTGGAAGAACTCTCTCGGGCAGATTGTTGGATCCTCGGATTCGGCTATCTTCGTAATGGATCCTCCAATACTGGCCTCGTGGCTGGGTCGGCTTCTCCTGAACTCAAGATCTGGGAAGAAGAAAAACAAGTGATGGATTCAGAGACTCAGGGAAGGATTTACCAGTTCGAAGAACTTGCAGGCTGATGTCACTGAGATCCGGATTCTCTTGAAGGCTGATTCGACTCCCTCTGGAAAGAGCTTTGGATCTGAAGTATCCGGACTGTAGCTGGATGCTGGTGGTCGGCCTGGACTTGGAGAGAGAGGCCGTGGGAGGTGAAATAGGCTAGGGTTTGGTGGATTGAAGTGGATGGTGGGCGGCTAGGGTTTTGGAGTAGAAGTGGCTAACCTAGGGTTTGGGTTTTGGAGATCTCACACCTCCTCAAGGTTCCTGGGGAACCCGGATTTACTCCCTCATGGAGCTCAACACCTGGATGCAAGTGTGGAAGAGAGAAAACACAAAGTTTACTCACAAAAAAATTTGGTTTCATTCATCTGATTTTTTTCAAACTTACATGGGGGTTTAATTTATAGGCCATTACAAGAGAGTAGGGTTTTACATCTTCCCATGTGGGACTAAAGGAGGGGATCTTCAAATTAGGATATCAATCCCTACTCATATGGCCGGCCAATTAATTCCAAAGTTGATTGAAGCTTCAAAAGGAAAGTGGGTGGCGCCTCCTTGTCTTGACCTCCAAGAAAATATTTTTTCCTTCTATGCTTGGCCTTATCTGGAAGTGTTTGGGCGCCTCTTAACCTTGCCCTCTAAGAGAAAATTTGTTGCCTTTTATATCTGGCTTTAGTTGGAATGATTAGGGCGCCTCCTAACCTTGCTTTTCAAGAGAAATCTCCTTCCTTCCATGGCTCAACCCTTTTTGGATACCTCCTTTTCTTTCTCCCCAAGTTATGGCTCCTTCTAACTTTGTTTGAGTATTTCTGGCAGGTAATGGGCGCCTCCTTGAATCTCTCCCCAAGAGAATTTCTTCCCTTTCATAGTTTGGTTCTTTTGGGAAGTCTTGGACCGCCCCCTTGATTTGTGGACCCCTGGTGGATTTCTCCTCAATTGGTGCATGAAAGAGGGGAGCTGCTATCTGTGGTGTGGGGACCAAAGCCTGCTGGATGGAGATGTGGCGCCCCCTGGACTCAGGCGTATGGCTGGGAGTGTGGCTGGGAGTGTGGCGCCCACTTGCTTGGCCTTGGGAGAAAATGTAACACCCCAGGTTGAAGCCCTAGTCCACTACTGAGTCAACATGACTCAACAAAATAAAAATGCAGGTAATACAGACTTAAACTAAAATTGAGTTGATCAAGTCAACCCTTATTACAAGCCAAAAACCCTAATTCTTCGGGCAAGGTTAATCAGAGATCCAGATGGAGCTCTGAGGTCTTCTTCTGAGTCTGGTGCCCGCAGCAGTCCACCTCGGTCGAAGTCGAGCGCCTCCCTGTTCCTTCGCCAGGTGTCCGCCCAAGAGGGGTCCACCGCGGCCGAAGTCGAGCGCCCTTCTGCTGCTCCTTCGCCAGGTGTCAGCCCAGGAGGGGTCCACCTCGACCGAAGTCGAGCACCTCTCTACCGCTCCGCTAGGTGTCCGCCCAGGAGGGGTCCACCTCGGTCGAAGCCGGCGGCCCCTTCCTCCCTCGTCGGTTGGCGCCCTGAGACTGTGCCACCTCGACCGAGGTCGAGCCGGGCCCTCTGCTGCTCCTTCGCCAGGTGTACGCCCAGGAGGGGTCCACCTCGGCCCAAGTCGAGCGCCTCTCTGCCGCTCCGCCGGGTGTCCGCCCAGGAGGGGTCCACCTCGGCCGAAGCCGACGACCCCTTCGTCCCTCGCCGGGTTGCGCCCTGAGACGGTGCCACCTCGACAGAGGTCGAGCCGGGCCCTCTGCTGCTCCTTCACTAGGTGTCTGCCCAGGAGGGTTCCACCTCGGCCGAAGTCGAGCGCCTCTCTACCGCTCCACCAGGTGTCCATCCAAGAGGGGTCCACCTCGGCCGAAGCTGGCGACCCCTTCCTCCCTCGCTAGGTGGCACCCTGAGATGGTGCCACCTCGGCCGAGGTCGAGCCGGGCCCTCTGCTGCTCCTTCGCCAGGTATCCGCCCAAGAGGGCTCCACCTCGACCGAGGCCTGCTACCCCGCATGGTGCGGCCGCCAAGGAGCAAAAGCACGAGTTCTGAGAATGCCCCTCGAGCAGCGCACGCTGCACCCCGAGAGGAGCACCGGTACGATCGACGGTAACACGCGAAACCTCATTTACATCGGCCCGACAGGTTCCGCAGCCGAGAAGCGAAATCCTAACTAGACAGGACCCGGTAACGGGCATTGTCGGCGCCTGGGAAAGAGAGCGCTCATGCTCGGCCCCAAGATCTGGCCAGCGTCCTCCCTCTACCCTTTCCTCGCTAGGCTCGGCAAGCAAGAAAGGAGGCCGCCGGGTTCTTATACCCAAAGGGGAAAGGGGAAAGAGAGGGAGAGAAGGAGGTGAAAGCGAGAGGGAACCTCCCAGGGGCGGGAAGCCGGAGGCAGCGTGATGGATAAAAGGATGGGAAGAGTGGACGACTAGGTAAGGAAAAAATAGGGCTGGAAAAAGGAAAGAGACCAAGAGCAAGATCCAAGATCTTGAGAGGGATCCCTTGGCGCAAGCTCGGTGGAGGAACCTGGCCCAATTTCTATTCATCCTGAGACCTTCTTTACAAATATAATCTCCAAGCCTGGGACTCCGGGAGGAGCCCACCTTGGAGACTCTGTTCCATCTCGTCGTTTTCTAACTTGACCGTCGGAGCCCCCTCGCCGGGATCCCCGGCCAGGGTTTCTGACCTTGTCTTGTAGGATCGGGAGTCCGGAGACCTTGAGTCGAGATGGCCTGATCAAGTCACCAGCTCTGAAGCTACAGGCGCAGCGGCGGGATCGGCAACAACTCCGATACTCTAGCATGCATAATAAGGTATACAATATTATTATTATTATTATTTATGTATTTATTTATTTTATTTTTATTTTATTTTATTTGAAGTTTGAGCATTCATCATATTCTTCTTTAACTGTCAAAGCCCATAACTTTTATACTTACTACCAACAAGCAGTCTACTCTATAAGAGAGTGCATCAGTAGCTTCGATGTCTACGTCTGCTTCATGGCTTATGATAAAGGTGTAGGCCTAAAGGAACTCAATCCACTTTTTAAGTTTCAGACTTAAATTCTTGTGTTAATTGATAACCTGAAGGTCTCATGGTTCGAATACAAGATAAATTCTCATAGAAGCAGATAATACTGCCAAAATTAAAAGACTTGGACTACAGTATAGAACTCTTTGAAAAAGATAACTCAAAGATTTCACCAAGAGTTTCATCAACAATCTTTTTGCTCTTTTAAAGAGCATTTTGCTTTCATCCTTTCATACTCTAGTTTTTTTAGTTGTAACTATTTTCAAGGGATTTGAGACTAGGGGATAGGTCCATCTAAACCTTTGAATTGGATTGCAAGCATAGACTTAGCTTATTGTAAGGTTGTGTTAGTGAGTCTAAGGGTGAAAACTAATAAGGATTTGATTTGTGAGCCTAGAAAATAAATTGGCTGTAACCTTGAGAGATTATAGTAAAATTCTCAAGAAATTCTTAGAAAATGGATGTAGGTGCTTGAAGTGTACTAAACTACAATAAAAGCTTGTGTTTGTATGCTTTGCTTTTCTCCTTCTCTTTTCCTTTCAAGCATTGCATATTGCTATAATCTGCATACATACATTGCAACACAATCACTTTACTACTTTTGAAATTCAGTATATACTTGCTAAAAGTTTTGAAAATTCTAATTTATCCCCCCACTTGGATTGCTTCACTGGGCCATAAGTAGTATCAAAGCTTGGTACTCAACGTATTAGATCCAATAATTTTGAGTCAAAGATCAAATTGAAATCCAATTTGGTGCTTGTGTTATCAAGGAGTAAGCTTCAAACTATCTACCTTTGTTCAATGAAAAAAACTACACATATTGGAAAACATGCATGTGCATTTACATATAATCCATCAACTATAATTTTTGGAAGACCATTATGAAAGGCCCTTACAAACAAACTATCATGGTAGATGGTATTGTCATTCCCAATCTTAAGAATGATTAGGATGAGAATGATATAAAATAAGCTGAATTGAATGCTAAGACTACGAACCTACTTTATTATGCTTTAGATCCTAATGAGTTCAATAAGATTTTCACTTGTTCTTTAGCCAAACAAATTTGGGATATACTTAAAGTTACCCATGAGAGTACTTATCAAGTGAAAAATATCAAAATAAATATGCTTGTTCTTAGCTATGAAATTTTTAGGATGGAACATAGTAAAACTATAACTGAAATGTATACTATGCTTACTAATATTATAAATGGTTTAAGAAGTCTAGGCAAGCTAATTTCTAATGCTAAACTTGTAAACAAAATTCTCAGGTCTCTTCTTACTTCATGGGATACAAAGGTCACCATCATATAAGAGGCCAATGATGTTGATACACTTCTGATTGAGCAACTCCTAGGTTCAGTCATAACATATGAGTTATCCTTGAAGCAAAAGATCATCAAAAATGAGAAGAAAAAGAAAACTATCACCCTCAAGTCTACAACTACCAAGAAAGAACTAGTAAAGATTCGGATGAGGGAGATGAAAATGATGAAATAGCCCTAGTGTCAAAAAAATTCAAAATATTTATGAGAAAGAAGAAGCATATCTATAAGAAAAGGCCTAAAAAAGGAGATGCAAGTAAGAAGAAAGAGAAGGAGCAACCCATTTGATCCGAATGCAAGAAATTGGGTCACTATAAGATGGACTACCCCCTTCTCAAGAAAAAAAAATATAAAAAGAAAGCAATGATGGCTACATGGTGTGAGAGTAAGGACTCTAGCTTCGATGAAGAGACATAAGAGGTTGCAAATCTATGTTTCATGGTCAATGATAAAGAGAAAAGATCAAAAACCAAAAGCAATTTTATATTTGAAGAATTATAAGAAGTCTTTACTGAACTTATGAATGATTTTAAGAAGCAAAAAATGAAAATAAAGAAATGAAGAAACAAGTTCTTGAGTTATCTAGTATAAATGAAAAACTATCAAAAGATAATGATATCTTAACTCAAGAAAGTTAAGAATTAAAGGATCAAAAGCTTACCTTAACTAGTGAAAAAGAAGAATTAACAAAAGTAAATGAAAGCTTAATCCAAGAGAACAAGGATTTTGAAAAGTAAAAATTAGTATTAATGAATGAAAAGCATTCAAAAAAAAATAAATCCTTAAGCACAGAAAACAAAAGCGTAAAAGAGAAACTTGATAATGTCAAACCTTTTGTTGAAAAGTTTATATATAGTTCTAGAAAACTTAACATACTTTTGAATAGTCAACACTCTATTTTTAACAAAGCCGATTTGGGATATAAACAATAAAAATAATAAAAGTACTTTAAAAAAAAATTTATCCTTGCATCTTCTAGCATTACTTGTCATTATTATAGTAGATTAGGAAAGCTTTCTTATGTGATCATAGGAAATTAAACAATATAAAAAGAGTTTGGGTTCTAAAAGGAACTACTTGTACTAACCTAAAAAGACCCAAGATGGCTTTAGTACCTAAAGCTTTTACTTGACTTGTCTTGTAGGTGTGTCTTGCAACCAAGAAGAAGAAAAGATTACGGTACCTTGATAGTGGTTGCTCATGATACATGACTGAGATATAAAGCAATTCACATCTCTTGAAGCATTGAATGGGGTTAATATGACTTTTGATAACAATAGAAAGGAAAAAATCATTGAAATTTATATACTTCATATCACCCCCTCTACTTATATAAAAAATATTTTGCTTATAGATGGATTAAAATATAATTTACTTAATATTAGTTAATTTATGATAAAGGTTTAAAAATGACTTTTGAATCTTCATTATGCATTGTCACTAGACTCAATGACCATGGAATCATGTTCATTATATATAGACATAGAAATATCTACATAGTAGATCTTGATGATCTTCTTATGAAAGATAGTCAAAGTTTAGTTGCAATAAATGCCAAAGTTAATGAGACTAGTAGGTTATTGCACCATAGATTAAGATATCCTAGTATGTATTTTCTTTCCAAATTGAACAAAATGGATCTTATAAAAGATTTGCGAAAACTTACTTTTGAAAAGAACAAAATTTGTGATGCATGCCAATTTGAAAAATAAACTAAAAGTTCTTTTAAATTAAAAGGCATAGTCTCTACTTCTAGACCTTTGAAATTACTTTCTATGAATCTATTTGGACCCATAAGGACCACTAGTTTAGGTGGAAAGAAATATGGTCTAGTCATTATAGATGATTTCTCACATTTTATATGAGTGATATTTTTTGCACATAAAGATGAAACTTTTTCATCTTTCATTAAGTTTTATGGAAAGGTTTCAATTGAGAAAGGATCTTTTATTATTTTCATTCATAGTGATCATTGAACCAAATTTAAGAACCAAGATTTTAAAAACTTTTATAATGAAAAGAGCATTGATCATAATTTTTCTATACCTAAGATATCTCAATAAAATGGGATTGTAGAAAGAAAAAATAGGACATTGAAAGAAATGGCATACACTATACTTTGTGAAAATAATCTCTTAAGATATTTTTGGATGGAAGCCATTGATAAAATATTTTATTTTTTAAATCGAGTTTTGATCCATCAAATTTTAAAAAAAATACCTTATGAGCTTCGAAAAGGGAGAAAACCTACTCTAAAATATTTTTAGATTTTTAAAGATCATTATTTTATTTTAAACAATGGCAAAGATAACCTAAATAAATTTGATGCCAAGTTAGATGAGGATATTTTTTTAAGATACTCTACATCTAGCAAGACATACAAGGTTTACAACAAGAGAACTCATGTTTGTTGACTCCGTTATTGATTTTGATGATAAGCAAAATGCTTAAGTATAAGTTGAGTACTAATGATTTATTTGAAGTGTGTTTCTATAGAAAAAGGTACTCATCAACTTAACAAAAATTGTTTGATTGAAAAGTTCTAAATATGGATGAAAGATCTACTTAAAGAGGACTTTAGAAGATGAAGAATGCTTGAAAGGATACATGAGTTCAACACAAACTTGTTTCAGCATAAGTTCAGATATTTTTGAGAGAATCTCAGTGTTATGTCGACTTAAAGTATCGACAACTACAACTCAAGTGTCGACACTTGCCAGTGAAGTATCGACACAAGCTGGCACATAGAGATAGTTTCAGATGGCATGGCTAAAGTGTCAACACATGGATGTGTTGTATCAACTCAAAGTGTTGATACATGGATCAGCTCATCGCCTGAGATTTCTGGATTACAGAACTTGCTGAAGTTAAAGACTTGCCTGAAGTGTAGACACATGGATGCAAAGTGTTGACTCAAAGTGTCGACTCACCAGAGGAAGTGTCAACACATTTGAGAATTCCAGAGGACTTCATTGAAGATATTTGAAGTAGGTGCCGACACATGAAGAGCAAGTACTGACCCTATGTGTCGACTCACAGCCTGAAGTATCGACACTTAGAGTTATGGGAACAGTAACGGCTAGTTTTTCAAATGCAGAACTCATCCCTCTTGGCTCCCAACGGCTAGTTTTTCATGTCTAATGGCTAGAAACCAAGTTAGAGACCTTGGGAAGGTATTTAATTGATTCAAATCAAATCTAAACATAAGAGAATGAAAAAAGAATAACCAAGATAAAAGAAAAGAGAGCATTCACTCCTATTCATTGAGTTCAACTACTTTCAAGACAAAAGCAAGTCTCCAAGCATTCAAGAGCCTTCAAGAGCATTCAAGTTCAACCTATTTGAGCATTGAAAAGAGGCTTCATCAAGTTGGAGGCAACACTACAACAAAGCTTCAAAGAGATATTCGCTTTTATTAGAAAGCTTTTATTGTTTCTTTACTTCAAACTTATATTTGTTGTAAAGGTTTTTGGTTAGCCTATTGGAAAACCAATAAGTGAAAGAGATATGCCTTACAAGCCAATCTATATTGTATCTCCCAAACCATTGTAATTGACAATATTCTAATAAAGGCATTATTTTTCATCATACGCTGTGTTTATTATGAACCCCATAGATTAGGGCTATGATTTTAGGGTTATGATGAGATCATACCAGTGAGACCTAAAGTCTTAAAACCTTAATCTAAAATATTCCTAGTCAAAGGAACCCTGAGTAGGGGATCAGGATTTTTCTGGTAAGACTAGCACATCCCATGTATACTGGAGAGGGTGACTGCTCTCACAGTCACTTATGTATGACACTAATACTAGGATGTGGGTGCTCATTAGAGAATGAGTTCACTAATATGATCCAACTTGAGAACATCTAATGGAGTCTTAGCTACATGTCAGTAGAAGGTTCTCATAGTGGGAGTGGTACAAGTAATCCTTTGACCTGAGACTGCCATAAGTACCATATGTACATGAACCCATGCTTTGGTTCAATCTTAATCATGACACTGAGTCATGCACAAGATTGATACTGGGAATGGTGAATTGGATATGAAGGTAATGAGTAGGTCAACAAGGAATCGATTACTCTTAGTAAGAGGAGATTGTATCCAGCTAGTTATCAATCTGATGATGATTCAGGGAATCTTTGATCAAAGTAAAGATATTAGAGATGGTTTCTAATATCAAGATAATTGAATCATCAATATAATATTGAGCTAGAAACAGATATAATATTGGATTTGACATATATCCATATCCATAATTATATTTTGGGTGCAGGCTGATCGATGGATTTAATTGTACGGTAACTTTCTACTGAAGGGTAGTTTTGGTATTTCACCAGAATTTTCATATCTTCCAAGTAGACATGACACGTTGCTAGACGTCAATCTTGTCTTATGGATTGATTAAATTGAATGATCACTTATTAGGAAGAGTCCTAATTGATCATAATCGGGTAAGCCCGATTTGACCTAAATCGATTAGAAAGAGTTCTAATCAAATTAGGTCAACTTGTATTCGAACCCACTGCTGGCTAGATGTGGAACCCAATGGGTCACACACTTAAGAGAATTGATCAAGGGTTTAATTTTATAATTAAATCATCTTTGCATGATGACACTCTAGCAGGTGTTGCAAATCCTAGCTTCTATTCGAATTAGATTTGAATTAGGGTTCCGGATTGGTTCAATTTGGATTCTAATTGGATCTAATTAGACCCTAATTGAGGTTATAGGAATTATGGCTAACCCTATTGGCTAACCAGGTATCTAGGCTAGCCCCCCACTCGCTCCTTAGCCCTTGCACGGCAAAATGCCAAGAGTCCATGCGCTAATGGACTCTTGGCGTGCCAAATGGAGGAGTCCATGGGCGCATGGACTCTTGGCGCGCCCACTTAATTCTCCGATGAATTTAGATAGGGCTGCATTTCTTCTCTCTTATTAGCGCCTCAGATGTCCCCCCTTGGATTGGAATCCAAGGGTTGATGTTTTTTGAGAAAGGCAGAAAGCATTCGTTGCTTCCCGGTTGCGCGAAATAACATCTCTTCGGAGATTAAAAGTCGCGACTCCTTTCTATTAAAAACATCATGATTTTTCATTTAAGAAAAGCTGTGGGATTTATCTGGAGGGCCGTGAGAAGGAAGGATGAGGCATGAGAAAATGAGAAAGGGCGTGAGAAGTTTTTCACGGAGAGTTGTGTGGGCGCCTCTCTGAAATATATTTAAGGGGTTAGGAAAATCAGAACTCGGTAATTGTAATTTTTATTTTTTCTTCTTCCTCTCCTAAAGACTCTTTCTCTCTTTTCTTGTTCTTGCACTATTTCCTTTACAGAGTACATCTCTATCGAAACTCTGCTACTAAACAAGAATAAGAGCGAAAGTCTCCGACGGTAAAGGAAAGAAAGAGTTCTGATTTTATTCCTTCTTTCTTACATTAAGACATTCTTGTCTTAGTTTCTCCTCCAATTTAAGACAAGCCTAAATCCCCTTAGGACAAAGTCTTATCTTCAAGACAAGAGTGTCTTAGAGGGTCAAGGTCTTAGTGGAAGGAGGAGAAGAGATAAAAGAAAGGAAGGCAACCTCTTGTGTGGAAGAATTTCAGCCATAATCCGAAGAATTGAGTTCTAGGAAGAAGAACTCAATAGGAGGAACCATTGGACAAGAAGATAGTGTTCTTGATCATTGCTCTGTGTGGATCACCATCGGAGGGCAGACACTTGGATGCCTGGTGAATTCAAAGAGCCCGTCGATCTTCAAGTTTTAAGTCTTCGTAAATTGGAATTAGCTATTACAGGTTAGTATTCTAATTCAATTTGCATAGAAATGTTTGTATTCAGACATTCTAGTCTTATTAAGCAGTTCCTGTTTTAGGGTTTTTGTGCATATTAATTTCAATTTTTGAAATTATCCTTCCGCTGCGTTGCACCGGAATCCTACAATAAGGTTATTGGTGAGCTTTTCAAATCCATTTAGATTCTTGGTTAGCCCGCAAAACCAAGGGAGGTTGGTGGTTAGCCTTAAAACCATTTAGGTTCTTGGTTAGCCTAGAAAATCAAGTGAGGTTTTGACTTGTGAGCCTTGTGAAAACAAGTCGGGTTTTGATTAGTGAGCCCGGAAAACTAATCAGCTATAATCAATTGCGATTATAGTGAATTCCAAGTGGATATTGGGGAGTGGATGTAGGTGCATTGGATAGCACCGAACCACTATATTTTTTTGTGTTTATGGTTGCTTGTCTCTTATATTTATTCTTCTCTTATTGTTTTTATATTTTCGCTGCACACTTATTAAAAGCACTTTATCTTTGTATTCATAGTACTAAGTTTTATAATTGGATTGGTTCATACACTTGCATTTAAATTTTTAGAAACCCAATTCACCCCCCCTCTTGGGTTGCTTACTGGGCAACAAGTGGTATTAGAGCCCTATTCTCAGTTTATAGGTCTAACCACCTTGAGTAAAGTTCTATGGTAGCCCCTATTGGTGCTAGTGTAGTTGAGGGAAAAATCTCAAATAGACCTCCATATTACATGAAACAAATTATACTTATTGGAAAACTAGGATGAGAATATATATGCATTCAATTGATTATAACTTGTGGAAAGTTGTTGATAAGGGTCCTCATGTTCCTTCGGTTATTGTGAATGGTGTTTCCATCCCAAAGTTCAAAGAGAATTGGGATGAAAATGATATTAAACAATCCAAGATCAATGTGAAAGCAATGAATCTCCTCTATTGTGTATTAGATCCTAGTGAGTTTAATAGGATTTCTACATGCACATCCGCCAAGAAAATATGGGACACACTTGAAGTTATCCATGAGGGTACCGATCAAGTGAAGAACACAAAAGTGAACATGTTAGTGCACACTTATTAAATGTTCCGAATGGAACCAAATGAGTCTATCACTGACATGTACACAAGGTTCACAAATATTGTAAATGGAATGAAAAGTTTAGGAAAAGTAATGTCTAATGCTGATATTGTCAACAAAATTTTCAGGTCACTTCCAACATCATGGGATCCAAAGGTGATCGCCATCCAAGAAGGTATGTTGACAAGCTATCATTGGAGCAATTGGTGGGATTGCTCATGACTTATGAGCTGAACTTAAAGCAAAAATCTATGGATATGGACAAGAAGAAGAAGGGGATTGCATTCAAATCTATAGTTCAAGAAGAATCCTCAAATGATGAATCTGAAGAAGAAGAAGGAGAAGAGAGTGAAGAAGCACTCCTTGCTAGAAAATTTAAGAAGTTCATGAAGAGAAGGAAGTTTCCCTATAAGAAGAAGTTTCAATCAACTAAAGAGAAGGGAAAGGAAAAGGAGAAAGAAAAGGAAAATGAGAAGGAAATAGCTACATGCTTCGAGTGCAAGAAGCCTGGATACTATAAATTTGACTACCCTCTTCTAAACAAGTTAAAAAAGAAGCTTAGGAAGAAAGCTATGATGGCGACCTAGAGTGATAGTGAAGACTCCAGTTCAGAGGAAGAACAAGCTGAAATTGCAAACCTATGTCTCATGGCACATCAAGAGCAGGAAGATGTAATATCTGATAGATAAATAGATTTTACTTTTGATGAATTAAGAAATGCTTTTAATGAATTAATGCATGATTACAAACTAATTTTAACTAAAAATAGAAATATGAAAAAGCATGCAATTAGTTTTTCTCATGAAAATAATTCTATTTTGAATGAAGTTAGTGAATTAATAACTAAACTTGATATTTTGGAAAAGAAAAATAAGGCTTTAACTATGAAAAATGATATTTTGAAAAGTCCTAAAACTATCATTTCAAATGATGATCTTTTGAAGAAAAATAAGGATTTAGAATTAGAAAACAAAAATTACAAAAATGAGCTTGAAAAAATAAAATATTTTATTGAAAAGTTTACTTTTAGCTCAGAAAAACTAATTATTTGTTAAATAATCAAAGAGGCATTTTCAATAAAGCAGGATTAGGTTATAAACCTTAAAGACAAGAAAAGTATTTGAAAAATTTTTTTGCACATGCATCATCTAGCATCACATGCTTTTCATGTAAAAAACAAGGACACAAAGCTTTTCAATATCATATGAGAAAAATCAATAACTCTAGAAAAGTTTGGGTTCCAAAAGGAGCCAATTTAAGTACTAATCCTAAAGGACCCAAGTTGGCTTGGGTACCTAAAAACAAAACTTGATTTGTTTTACAAGTGTGTCATGCAACCAAGAAGAACAAAAGACTATAGTATCTTGATAGTGGTTGCTCAAGGCACATGATAGGAGATGTGAAGCAGTCACCTCTCTTGAGGCAATGAATGGAGGGAGTGTGACCTTCGGGGATAATGGTAAAGGAAAAATTATTAGCATTGGTAAGGTTCGCATCACCCCTTCTATATGTATTAATAATATATTTTTAGTTGAAGGTTCGAAACATAATCTTTTAAGTATTAGTCAGTTTTGCGATAAAAGTTTACAAGTTATTTTTAAATTATCTTATTGCATAATTGCTAGTCATGATAAAAATGGAGTACAATTTATTGGAAAAAGGCATGGTAATATTTATTTGGTAGATTTAGATAATCTATCCTTGCCTAATGGAGAATGCCTAGTTGTAATGAATTCTACTATAGATGAGACTAGCTGGCTTTAGCATAGAAGACTAGGACATGCTAGTATATACTTACTTACAAAACTTTGTAAAAATGATTTAGTAAGAGATTTACCAAAACTTGTTTTTGAAAAAGATTAAGTTTGTCAAGCTTGCCAATTTGGAAAACAAGTCAAAACTTCTTTCAAACCTAAATATTTTGTTACCACTAGTAGACTACTAAAACTACTCCATATGGATCTCTTTGAACCAACTAGAACATTTAGTCTAAGAGGTAAGAGATATGGATTGGTTATAGTGGATGATTTTTTAAGATTTACATTGATTTTTTTATTGCTCATAAAGATGAATCATTTTCTGTATTTGTAAAGTTTTACCAAAAAGTTTCAAATGAAAAAGGTACTTCTGTTATTTACATACGAAGTAATCATGGTTCTGAATTTAAAAATCAAGATTTCAAAAGTTTTTGTAATGAGAAAGGTATAGAACATAATTTTTCTATATCTAGGACACCTAAGCAAAATGGTGTAGTAGAAAGAAAAAATCATACTTTAGAAGAAATGGCATGCACTATGCTTTGCAAAAATGATTTGCCAAGATATTTTTGGGCTGAACCAATTAATACTGCCTGTTACATTTTAAATCATGTTTTAGCCCAACCCATTTTAAAGAAAACTCCTTATGAACTTTGGAATCAAAGAAAACCAACTTTAAAGTAATTTTGAGTTTTTGGTTGTCAATGTTTTATTTTGAATAATGGTAAAGACAATCTTGGAAAATTTGATGCCAAGTCTGATGAAGGTATCTTTCTAGGATACTCTACATCAAGCAGGGCATACAGAGTTTTTAACAAAAGAACCCTAATTGTAGAGGAGTCTGTACATGTGGTTTTTGAAGAGTCTACTAACAAATCCTCCAGAAAAAAGGATACTTCTGATACATGTGCAGGTGTTGATAAGTTGAAAAAGTTGACATTGAATGATCAACCATCTCAATAAAGTGAAGAAAATCAAGACCAAGATGAAAAAGATGAAGCCATACAATCTACACCAAAGAATCAAGATCTACCTAAGGAGTGGAGGTATGCTCATGGACATCCTAAGGAATTAATCCTAGAAGATCCATCAAAAGAAGTAAGAACTCGATCCTCAATTAGAAATGAATGTGATTATATTGCTTTTGTTTCTCAAATAGAGCCTAAATGCTTTGAAGATACTGAAAAAGATCCTAACTAGATAAATGCTATGCAAGATGAACTAATTCAGTTTGATAGAAATAATGTTTAGACATTAATAGAAAGACCATCTAATATTTCTATTATTGGCACTAAATGGATGTTTAGGAATAAATTAGATGAAAATGGAATTATTATTAGAAATAAAGCTAGGCTAGTTGCCAAAGACTACAATCAGGAGGAAGGTATTGATTTTGATGAAACTTTTGCTTCTGTTGCTAGACTTGAAGCAATTAGACTACTATTAGCATTTTCTTGTTTTATGAATTTCAAACTTTTTCAAATGGATGTTAAAAGTACTTTTCTGAATGGTTTTATAGTAGAAAAAGTTTTTGTTGAACAACCCACCTGGTTTTGAAAATCATACGCATCCTGATTATGTTTTCAAATTGTACAAGGCACTTTATGGTTTAAAGCAAGCACCCCGAGCATGGTATGAAAGACTCAACAAGTTTTTGATTGAAAATAAATTTTCTAGAGGCCATATTGATAAAACTTTATTTCTAAAGAAAAAAAAAAAATGATTTATTAGTAGTGCAAATCTATATTGATAATATTATTTTCAGTGCTACTAATGAGATTCCTTGTCAAGAGTTTGCTAAGCTAATGTAGAGAGAGTTCGAAATGAGTATAATGGGAGAACTCAATTTCTTTCTTGGACTCCAAATCAAGCAAACCAAGGATAGAATCTTCATCAACCGAGCTAAGTATACAAAGGAAATCATAAAGAAATTTGGAATGAAGACTACTAAGTCAATAGGTACACTTGTGAGCCCCTCTTGTAAACTTAATAAAGATGAGCATGGTAAATATGTTGATCAAAAATTATATGGAGGTGTGATTAGTTCTTTATTATATTTGACTACTAGTAGACCAGATATTGATAGGAACCTCCAAGCACGGATATCGAAGCTGCACGAATCTTGGAGCCGCATGAATCTCGGAGCATATCCTGAATAAATTTAGGACTTATCTTTTATTTGAAATTTGAATTAGAATTTGGTTGATTAGGATTGAGGTATGGATAGGCTTATCTTATCCTATCTTGTGTTTGTATTTGAATCATCTCTATCTTTTTATCCTGTATTCAAATTCAAATGAGGGTTGGATAGGTCTATAAATACCACCCTCAGTCCTTTGTAAAAAAAAATTTTGGAGAAAAAAAATTTGAGTTTTTAGAAGAGTGATTCTTTTTGCCTTCACCTTCGGGCATGGCCTTGAGGCCCTAGTTATCCCCCTTCCCAACCCATTTTCTTTAACCCCTCATGACCTTTGAGATTCAACCTAGTGCTTCCAAGTATCGAGGAGGGTGTAATGCCTTAGAGGTGAGAGGTCTCTTCGTTAGGGTGAGTCCCAAAGTTCATGAGTTCCTAACCCTAAGTCTTCCATCCCCATTGTTCCTTCACTACCCTGGAAATAAATCAAAGAAAAAATAGGATACCCTAATTTTGGTGACTTCTAGGCTCACCAACGATCCTACCTATCTGTCCCCCATCAATTTTGGTATCAGAGCGAGATTAAATAAGGATATCCCATATTCCCCTTCTCTCCCACCAGCCCTGGTGAGTCCCTCCACTTCCCCGCCGTTGATCCCCTCGTCTCCAAACCGGATACTATTTCTTCCCTTCGTCCCTTCCCAAATCCTTTACTATATCCCAGCCAACCCTTCTCTAATCCCTTTACTAGATCCCTTTCATCACCCTTCACCAACCACAACTGCTTTCCCTGATGCCATGATTGCCATCGCTGCCTCCTTACTGCCCACCGCCTCACCATAGTCCCCCCCATCAAATTATTAGGGTACCGTTCATATCACCCAGAACCAGAATGCACCAGTTAAAGCACCAGCCCTCTGTTGCTTCGACCACCAGCACCACGACCTCCTCCTCCGGTGAATCCCAGATCTGATCCCCGGTGCCATGGTCTAGTCTTCTTTCCTCCCTCTCCTTATCATTTTTTCCATGATCTCATTTTAAGGGCAGCTCTCCATTGCCTGCGGCGCACCTCCGTGGCCAGAGAGATGTCGGATGACGAAGCGAAGGAGGAGGAGCTCGATCTCACCTCACCTGACGTCGTCACCAAATACAAGAGCGTAGCAGAGATCGTCAACAAGGCTCTCTAGTTGGTTGTGTCCGAGTGCAAGCCCAAAGCGAAGATAGTAGATATTTGTGAGAAAGGCGATGCCTTTATCCGAGAGCAAGCAGGAAACATGTACAAAAATGTGAAGAAGAAGATAGGGAGGGGCATGGCATTCCCAATGTGCATCTCTGGGAATGACATCGTGTGCTATGTCTCACCCCTGGCAAGAGATGAGATGGTTTTGGAGGAGAATGACATTATGAAAATTGACATGGGATGCCATATAGATGGGTTTATTGCAATAGTGGCGCACACTCATGTTCTCCAGGAAGGGCTGGTGACGGGAAGGACTGCGGATGTAATTGTAGCTGCTAACACTACAGCAGAAGTAGCATTGAGGCTTGTGAGGCATGGGAAAAAGAATAAGGATGTCACAGAAGCTATTCAGAAGGTTGTTGCTACCTATGATTGCAAAATTGTTGAGGGGGTTCTTAGTCATTAGCTCAAGCAGTTCATGATTGATGGAAACAAAGTCGTACTTAGTGTAAGCAACCCTGAGGCTAGAGTTGATGAAGCAGAATTTGAGGAAAATGAAGTATATGCTGTTGATATGGTCACCAGCACAAGTGAAGGCAAGCCTAAACTCTTGGATGAGAAGCAAACTACTATCTATAAGAGCGCTGTGGACAAAAACTATCACCTAAAAATGAAGTCGTCAAGATTCATCTTTAGTGAAATAAGCCAGAAATTTCCAATCATGCCATTTACTGCAAGGGCTTTGGAAGTGAAACGAGCTCGACTTGGAATTCAAATTTCTCTCCACAGTTATTTTTCACGGTGATGACACAGAGATCACTAAGCCAGATGACAAGGTGGAGGACATTCCCATCAGTCACTCCATAGTCCCAATCCCAGACGAGACTACTATTCTGAGCCAGCACCCTGCCATCGAAGACCAGCTTCTGCTTCTTTACCATAAATCCTTTACAGGTATGGATCCTAAGCTTCACGAAGGCAAAGGACCAAGTGAAGGGTAGATTCCTTCTGAATGTTGTAGTCTGACAAAGTTCTTCCATCTTCAAACTGCTTCCCAGCAAAAATGAGCCACAGCTGATCTGGTAGGATACCCTCTTTGTCCTGGATCTTAGCCTTCACGTTGTCAATGGTGCGCTCTCTTCAGGAATAGGGTCAAGGAGGATGAGATCTAGGGACAGCACCAACATCGACGGCTCCCGCATCATCCGCCTGCTGCTCGCCCACCGAAGGAACCGCGCCGCCCTGCGCCCCCCCTCCTCTCTACCTCAATGAAGCCCCCTATCTCCACAACTTGTGAAGTGCCTTCACGATCGTCTCCCACCACCGGCCCTTTTCGAGAAGTTCCCAGCCCTGGAGCACCTCTCAATCGACCATGTGCTGCTCATGTGGCTCGAAGGCTTCCCCCGCTTGCCGGCCCTCCAGTGGCTCATCCTCTCTGACAACCGGATATCTGGTGGGCTGGAGTTCTTGGTGGAAGCCGGCCTCGACACCCCTCCGCGATCCCTTGTTCTGGTTTCTGTCCATGAAGAAGAAGGAGAGGGATGCACGAACATAAAAGCAAATCCTCGTCCCACTTGCCGACTTCAACTCAACACAAATTTCAGAGCTACACGCTCCTTAAAGCGGCATAGATTTCAAAGCGCACCCTGGCACCCATCTCAAAGCTGCACCATTTTCAAAGCAAAGCTAATTAAAAAAAAAATCATGGTTATGTCAAGCTAGAGTTTGGAGTTCCCGGAGCCTGAAGTCAAGTTGAAGCTGGAGCCTGACCCAAACTTGACAGAGTCGAGATTTTCCCACCTCAGGGAAATGATGGGGACCTCACCAGCACAGATCCTAGAGTCGCACGAATCTTGGAGCCACACAAATCTCGGAGCATATCCCAAATAAATTTAGGATTTATCTTTTATTTGGAATGTGAATTAGGATTTGGTTGATTAGGATTGAGATATGGATAGGCGTATCTTATCCTATCTTGTGTTTGAATTTGAATCATCTCTATCTTTTTATCCTATATTTAAATTCAAATGAGGGTTGGACAGGTCTATAAATACCACCCTCAGTCCTTTATAAAAAAAATATTTTGGAGAAAAAAAATTTGAGTTTTAGAAGAGTGATTTTTTATGCCTTCGCCTTCGGGCATGGGTGTGAGGCCCTAGTTATCCCCCTTCCCAACCCATTTTCTTTAACCCCTCATGACCTTTGAGATTCAACCTAGCACCTCCAAGTATCGAGGAGGGTGTAATGCCTTAGAGGTGAGAGGTCTCCTCATTAGGGTGAGTCCCAAAGTCCATGAGATTCTAATCCTGTCTTCCATCCCCATGATTTCCTTCACCACCCCTTACAAAAAAAATCCCAAAAAATATGATACCCTAATTTTGGTGACTTCTAGGCTCACCAATGATCCTACCCATCTATCCCGCATTAGATATAATGTTCAGTGTATGCAGATATGCTATATATCAGTCTGATCCTAAGGAATCTTATCTATTGGCTGTTAAGCACATTATTAGATACTTGTCTGGTATAATTGATATTGGTTTATGGTATTCTAGAAACTCATCTGCTGAATTGATTGGATTTTCTGATGCTGATTTTACTGGGTATAAATTAGATAGAAAAAGTACTAGTGGAACTTGTCAATTTCTTAGAGTTAACTTAATCTCCTGGTTTAGTAAGAAACAAACTTCAGTTGCACTATCAATAGCTGAGGCTAAGTTTATTGTAGCAGGAAGTTGTTGTGCTCAAATCTTGTGGATTAAGCAACAACTTGAAGATTTTGGAATCAAATTAACTAAGACACCCATAAAATGTGATAATACTAGTGCTATTTGTTTAACTAAAAATCCTGCTCAGCATTCTAGAAGTAAACATATTGAAATTAGGCATCATTTTATTAGAGATCATGTTGAAAATAATGATGTTGTACTTGAATTTATTTGTACTGAATTGCAATTAGCTGATATTTTGACTAAGCCTCTCCAAGAAGATCGATTTAGTATGATTAGAAGAGAACTTGGGGTCATTAATCCTTTTGATTGAAATTTTCTATTCTTTGACCCATAAAAGATCAAATTTGACATCAATTATATTTAATCATCCTGAATGTCATTGTATTTCTAGTGATTTTTGCTCTGCACTTCATTTTCTTTTTTTCGATTTTAAGTCGATGTGTCGACACCTGTATGTGTTGACACCTTGATGCATCGACACATGGTCCTGTGTCATGAGTTGACACATGAACTACTGTAGATTGAGAATAAAGGTGAAAACGAAGTGTTTTCTTCCCCATTTCTTCCCAATTCGAGCAGACACTTGCCCTAGCACTTTTCCAATCACTGTTTCCCTCCAAATTTCATCAAAAACCCTCTAAAATTTCCATTTTGGATGGTTCTTCATTCAGTTTTTGCTACAATCCCCCTTCCATTTTCCATTTTGGACTGTTGAAACCCTAGTTTCCTCTATTCTTTTGTTCAATCCATGAAGCTATGGAATGGGACCTAGAAAGCAAGTGGTTCGTCACCCTCGGCCATCGAACCATGAAGAAGAGAGAAGGACAAAAGCCAGACATGAAGGTAGAGCACTTGATCCACCTATTCGACCACTTTTTCCTGCTTCTAGTCGCATGAGTTCGAAGACAGTTGTCGAAGGACGATGTGTAGACTTTGGATTCATCGACCAATAGCACTTTCGGATTGGTCAGTGGATTAGAGATGCTGGTTTGACTTCAATTTGCTCATTGTCTGAGAGATTCTACCCGGGCATGATACGAGAGTTCTACGGATCTTTAGCCCGTGGCAGTGACAGATGATAGTGCAGGTCCGTGGCAGAGATATCCCGGTGACTGTAGAGGTTCTGAGCAGAGTATGGGATATACCAACGATTGGATATATAGTGGATAGTTTAGTGGATAGGCTCAGTGGTCTTTAGTGCATTTTCGAGTCAAATATTCTACCTGAGGGAGCCACTGTTACAGCATCCCATCTTTCTGTTGAGATGAGACTACTACATCATATCGTTGCCCGGATTCTTCTACTGAAGACCAGACGTTTTGACTGCATCACGGAGAGAGATGCTTGTGATGGTCTCTTTAGTTCAGCATGCACTAATTTGCTTTCTAATACTCATAATACATCAGATGACAGAGGCATCGACCAGTCAGAGACTATGCTTGCCCTACAGGATGGGCTTGACATTGCTCTTCAGAGCATATAAGGTGACATTTGATTATGAGCCCTACCGAATGCTTTTACACACTGATGTCTATGACATCAGGTCACTACACCAGATGGGATATCAGTTGGTCAGAGGCCAATGGAGACGTAGAGTATCAAAACAAGCCGATGACAGAGATGAGGACACTATAGAGTAGGAGTGCATATATTTAGACAAGGTAGGACCTTTAAAGGTACATTTATTTAAGATTCAGCTTGAGCCAGCAGTGTAGCCAGAGCCTGCTCCTCAGTCTGAGCCAGCTACCCAGCCTTAGCCAACACAATCAAATGCTCTAGGAGCTTCAGAGAGTCTTATGGACAGAGTCAGTCACATAGAGATAGATATTATGATTGTTCGACAGTGACTTGATAGCTTCATTATGGAGATGAGAGAGAGCCATAGATGATTGAGTGATGGCATCTTCACTATTTTGTCTGCACTATCTAGACCCTCTCTGGGAGTGTTCCAGATTTAGCTCCAGCTCCACCTGCACCAGGACCAGAGATTGACACTGATGGTGATACTGACTCTGACGGATTCAACTTTCCAGATGTGATGACAAAGCCAGTACAGGAGATAGCTGCTGACTTACCTAGGAGTCCCATTCTTGATCCAGAGAGTTCATCCTTTCAGACTCCTATCATATCCACATCACCTTCTAGAAATGTTGATCATTCTGCCATTCCTATACTTTCACCTATTATTGATTCACCTATTATTGATTCACCTATTGTTGATACACCTATTGTTTTTTCAGCTGATACACCGATTTTGATACACCTGTAGTTGATACACCATCCTTGCATACATCTTCTCTTATTCGAGAGCTAGGTTTCTACACACCTGGTTTCCATTATCTTGATTCAGGTCCTTCATTTGATCGTACACCACTTCCAACAGTTGTTGAGACTATCACTCCGATTTGTTCTATTCTTGCTGATAAGATAGCTTCTATCTCTTTTGCTCCAGCTAGAGGGAGGACTTATGTTCGACACAGAGATCATGGTCATCGTACTCCTTCCAGACCGACCAGGACTCATCTTCATGATCTTAGATCAATATGGCCCCAATCTCGAGCTTTCATTGATATTGGATCGATTGAGATTGGATCCTTAGATGATGAGGATGATGCTTAGGATAGTTTTTATATGGTTTTTATTTTTGTACTTTTTATATTTTGATGTTCACTTTATGTATCAAACTTGTTTTAAGTGAATGAAATATTATGTTTCATCTTATGACTTTGAGTGAATGAAATGAATTAGTTACTCTCAGTAGTTCATTGTTTTCCTTTATGATTGAGTGAATAGCTTACTTCTTTATTCAAATTCATTTAGTTCTTCCTTCCTTTTTAATGATAACAAAAAGGGGGAGAAATCAGTATAAGTATAAATGATAAATGAGATAAATATGTATAATGAATGAAAATTTGAAAATCTAAAATTTTTGAAAAATTCTGTGCATTGAGTGAGGGGGAGTAATACCTCCTTTGTATTGAAAATCAGTTTTGAATTGGATTTCATGTCCAATTCCTATCTTAGATATTTAAAAGATGTTCACATTTTTGTTTATGAATCATCTGCTCAGGGGGAGTATAGTTTATTGCCGAAATTATTTCTTTTAAGCATGTTTTCTTTTAAAGTATCATGATACATGATTTTATCTTCCATATAATTTAAGTTCTGATACTCTTAGCTATGGCAATACTCTTAGCCCTGATACATCTCTTTTAGTATCTCAATACCTATTGCAATATGCTCTATGCATATTGAAAATATTTCCTTGAAAGCTTTTTATTGTGCAATTTATGCTTAAAGGTTATGTCATCATCAAAAAGAGGGAGATTGTTGACTCCGTTATTTTGATGATAAGCAAAATGCTTAAATATAAGTTGAGTGCTAATGATTTCTTTGAAGTATGTTTCTATAGAAAAAGGTGCTCATCAACTTAATAAAAATTGTTTGATTGAAGAGTCCCAAATATGGATGAAAGATTTGCTTAAAGAGGACTTTAGAAGATGAAGAATACTTGAAAGGACACATGAGTTCAACATAAACTTGTTTCAGAAGAAGTTCATATAGTTTTTAGAGAATCTCAGTATTGTGTCGACTCAAATTGTCGACACCTACAACTTAAGTGTCGAACATGATAGTGAAGTGTCGACACAAGCCAACATGCAGAGATAGTTTCAGATGGCACAGCTAAAGTATCAACACATGGATGTGTTGTGTCAACTCAAACTGTTGACACATGGATCAGCTCATCGCCTGAGATTTTTGGATTACAGAACTTGCTGAAGTTGAAGACTTGCCTGAAGTGTCGACACATGGATGCAAAGTGTCGACTTAATGTGTCGACTCACCAGAGAAAGTTTCAACACATCTGAGAATTCCAAAGGACTTCATTGAAGATATTTGAAGTAGGTGCCGACATATGAAGAGCAAGTGCCGACCCTATGTGTTGACTCACAGCCTGAAGTGTCGACACTTGGAGTTCTGGAAATAGTAACGGCTAGTTTTTCAAACATAGAACTCATCCCTCTTAGCTCCCAATGGCTAGTTCTTCATGTCTAACAGCTAGAAACTAAGTTTGAGGCCTTGGAAAGGTATTTAATTGATTCAAATCAAATCTAAACACAAGAGAATGAAAAAGGAATAACCAAGAGAAAAGAAAAGAGAGCATTCACTCCTATTCATTGAGTTCAACACTTTCCAAGCCAAAAGCAAGTCTCCAAGCCTTCAAGAGCATTCAAGTTCAACCTATTTGAGCATTGAAAAGAGGCTTCATCAAGTTGGAGGCAGCACTACAACAAAGCTTCAAAGAGATATTCACTTTTATTAGAAAGCTTTCATTGTTTCTTTACTTCAAACTTATATTTATTGTAAAGGTTTTTGGTTAGCCTATTGGAAAACCAAGGAAGTTATTGGTGAGCTTTTGAAAACCATTTAGGTTCTTGGTTAGCCCACAAAACCAAGGAAGGTTAGTGGTTAGCCTTAAAACCATTTAGATTCTTGGTTAGCCCGGAAAACCAAGTGAGGTTTTGACTTGTAAACCTTGTGAAAACAAGTCGGGTTTTGATCAATGAGCCCGTAAAACTAATCAGCTATAATCGATTGAGATTATAGTGAATTTCCAAGTAGGTCTTGGAGAGTGGATGTAGGTGCATTGGATAGCACCGAACTACTATATATTTTTTATGTTTGTGGTTGCTTGTCTCTTACATTTCTTCTTCTCTTATTGCTTTTATATTTTTGCTGCACACTTATTAAAAGCACTTTATCTTTGCATTCATAGTACTAAGTTTTATAATTGGATTGGTTCACATACTTGCATTTAAATTTTTAGAAATCCAATTCACCCCCCCTCTTGGGTTGCTTACTAGTCAATAGTGTTGTTGAAGAATCTATGCATGCTATATTTGATGAGTCTAATGATAAATTTTCTAGATAAGAAGATTGTTGACCCCTGGAATGATTTGATGATAACCAAACATTGGAGCATGCATTTAATTACTGACTCTTTCAAATGTTCTCAAAGTTTTTGTAGGATGTTTTCATTGAATAACCTTACTTCCTATAACATTGTACAATGTCAAGTTAATTTTTGCTGAAATATAATGTAAAGAAGAGCCCAAAGAAAAATCAATCATGTTTTCATAAAAAGGGCCACTTCTATGTAATTTCCTAGTTTAATTTTCTCAAGATTAGTGTTTGAAGAAGTTGGAATGTCTTTGAGCCATTTTGAAGTCACTGGAAGAAGTCTGAAAAAATTTGAATATTTGAGGAACTAAGTCTCAAGTGCTGACTCAAGACTGGCGAGCCGACTGGAAGTTTGGCATGGCAAGAAGTTTTCTAGCATGCAGACATTCGAGCCAACTCAAGTCAGAAGAGTCAACTCAGGCAGAGTTCAATTCCAAAGTTCTGAGAATTCGAGCTGACTCGAGCTATCTGAGCCAACTTGACCAGAGTGAAGATTTTCTTAGACTACCAACCAAGCGGACTCAAGCATTGAAGAGCCGATTCTTCCAGAGTGCTGAAAATCTTAGTTCTGAAGAACCAGCCAAGCAAGCCGACTCGAAGTAGAAGAGCCGACTCGACCAAAGTGTCATTTTGACCAAATTGAGAATTCGATCCGACTTGAAGTAGAAGAGCTGACTTGACCAGAGTGAAGTTCTGACCTACCTGAGGATCCGAGCTGACTCGAGCTATCCGAGCCGACTCGAGTGACTGTTTCAGGTTAGTAATGGCTAGTTCTAGAACTCTTATTTTTAATTCAAAATGGTCTCCAATGGTCATATTTCGAATCCCAATAGTCTATAGTGGCTAAAACCACTAGAAACTAATTGGAGGGAGTATTTATAAGTGATTTGAACCACTTTGGATAAGTTACCAAGAAAGGAATGAGAAATTAAAGAGCTTTCATTGAACAATCAAAAGAACATACTAGAGAGCATTCAAAGCAAGCACTCAATACTTCACCAACTCTTATTAGAATCTTGAGGCATTCATTGAAGAAGTTAAGAAGCCTTAAAGAGCATTCAAAGTGCAATTAAGAAAGCATTTCAAGTGCTGCAACTACAACCATCCGACAACTTCGGTTTGTCATATTATTGCATTATTCTTTTAACTCTTTATTTGAGTTGTACCAAGTATAGCAAGGGGCTATAACTTAGAGTTTGATAGGTAATTGGTAAGCCTTGAAAACAAAGTGTAGTGGGTTGTTAGTGATCCTGTTCAAAACTAACTTTGTATTGGGATATTGGTTAGCCCGGGATAAAATCAAGTTTGGATTTTGGATTGTGAGCCCGTGAAAACAATTCGGCTATATTTCGAGGGAGAATATTATGGAAATCCCAGGTGGTATCTTGGATAGTGGATGTAGGAGCGAGGTTGCTCCGAACCATTATAAACTTTGTTGTGTTTGTGATTGTGTTTCCTATTCTTATTTGCTTTCCATGGTAGTTAACTTAATTCACAGCACATACCACACTAAGAACTTAAAAGGAGCACATACTTGCAATAATTTTTTAAATACCCAATTCACCCCCCCTCTTGGGTAAGCCACCTGGGCAACAATTGGTATCAGAGTGGTATCTCTAAATTTTAATTAGAGTAAAGATAAATAGCAAACCCTATGAGTACCTTTTTGGTCGAAGGCCAATCCACTAATAGACCTCCACTGTTCACAGGCACTAACTATACTTATTAGAAAGCTTGAATGAAAATATATATTCAGGATATGGACTTTCAATTATGGAAGGTTGATGCGGTATGATGAGGATGATGCAATCTAGTTAATGGATTGAAATATTTGAGCAATGAAACCTATTAACATTCACTAATATCCTAGATAAAGAGTACTAAGGTGCAACTATGGAAAGAACATGAAACATTAAATCTATGCCGTGATGTAGCTAATTAGTCCTAGAGAAGATTAGGATTAAATGATTATGAATCTTAAACCTAGGAGAATACCTTCAATAATTCAGACTTAAGATATTAGGATGTATTCATTACCCATGATGATCACTCCCTTGTTGATGTAGTTCCGTTGAAACACTTGAATGAACTAACCATGGAAGTAAAGATTAGTATTCCAAAGAAACAGGCTCCAGTTGTAATTGATCTTATGGCAAGTGACCTCCTCTTGGACTCCGAATCGTAGAAGGACCCTACATAGAGAATGGATTAGGTTTGGACTAATTTGAAAAGACATCAAAACAAAGTTAGGAGCCAAGAAATCAAGGAGACAAATGATCTTTGATGGAGGGATGAATCCTTGGATGGCGAAGGCTTGACGCTGAAACTTGTTGGCTTGAGATGGAGATGTCACACGCCCAAAGAAGAAGCACTTAAAATACTACAAACATTCTTCACAAACAAATGCAAATTCATTTCATTTCCTCATCAAAAAAAATAGGCATCCCCGTACAATGGGAGATGAAGAGGTCTTTTAATAGCCTTTCAATCCCTTTTGAAAATCCCCAAATCAAGGAGAGATACAAGGAGGGTTGGAGGATATGAGGGAAACTTGTTACATGAAATGTGGAAGGGGGTTGGCCAGCCAAATTGAATTAACCTTGGTCACCCACTTGAAATGACATTTGAAAATTGTTGGCCTTCTTCATGGTGCCACTTGGTGATGATGTGGCTAAGTGAGTTGGTGATGACATGGCTAGGTGAGTTGGTGATGACATGGCTTTCCAACTAGGATGAGGATTTGTTTATTCCAATGACTTTCTTTATCCTGGATAACTGGACTTATTCCAAATAAGTAGATTCCCTCTAGTAATTATTCCAAGTAGCAAAAAATACTCTCCGGTGCTCAAATCGGATTGGCATGTTGAGGAGGCTGAGTGTGCTGCTTTATGAGTCAATCCATAATGATTGAAGTTCTTTACTGGTGTCCACACCAAAGGTCATTCTTAAGGGACCTCAAGTACCCATGATAAAAGTTGATGGCATGGATGTCCCAAAACCTGAAGAGGATGGGATGAACACGACATGAAAATGGATGAGCTGAATGCCAAAGCCATGAACTTATTATATTGTGCTTTGGATGACAATGAGTTTAATAAAATTTTTACTTGCACATCAGTAAAAGAAATTTGGGATAAACTCGAGGTAACCCACGAAGGAACTTCCTAAGTGAAAACCTTAAAAATTAATCTTCTTGTACATAATTATGAATTATTCAACATGAAATCCAATGAGACTATTTCTGCCATGTTCTTATATTTTACAAATATTATTAACAGTTTAAAGGGTCTTGGCAGGACTTACTCTAATGTAGATCTTGTGCAAAAGATATTAAGATCACTTCCAGATAAGTGGGACTCAAAAGTGACCGCCATCCAGGAAGCAAAGGATCTAAATACTCTACCATTGGATGAGCTATTAGGATTCTTGATTACTCATGAGCTAGCTATGCAGCATAGAAGTGAAGATGATCTAAAAAAGAAAATGTCAATTACCTTCAAAACTACTGCAGAGATGAAGAAACAAGAAGAAAAAATTAATGATGAAAGTCCCTTCTCCGAAGATGATCTTGAAGATGAAGATATTGCACTTTTAGTGAGGAGATTTAGTAAGTTTATGGGCAAGAAAAAGGGAAGATATTGGAGAAAATTCCATAGGAAAAGAGAATATAGCAAGGACAAAGAAAAGAAAAAAGAAAAGGATAAAGAGTGACAGCCCATTTGCTATAAATGCAAGAAACCTAGGCATTTTAGATCAGACTATCCAAATTTGAAAAAATCTTTCAAAAAGAAGAAGAAGAAAGCTAAGGTTATGACTTGGAGCAATAATGAGGAGTCTACTTCAAATGAAGAAAAAGAGGCCACAAAAACTATAAATATATGCCTAATGGGTCTTGAAGATGAGGTAATGGCCCCTGATTCTCATGAAGAATTTACTTTTGAAGAGCTAAATAATGCATTTCATGAATTATTGGTTGAATATAAAAGGATCGATTTGAAAATAAAATCTTTGAAAAATAGTAATGATATTTTGATGAAAGAAAAAGAAGTGATTTCAGAAAAGAATAAGATCTTATAAAAAGAATTGAATACCTTTTCTGAAAAATATATTGCTTTAGAAATTGAAAAGAATGATTTCCTTGAGAAAAACAAGATTTTGCATGAAGAAAATATTGGCTTATAGAAAGAAGTTGAAAAACTTAAACCATTAGTTGAAAAGCTGATATTAAGTTCAAATAAACTTGAATTGATTTTGAAAGATCAAAGAGACTTGAGTAATAAAACTGGAATTGGTTATAATTCTTTGCAAACAAATAGAATTTCAGCTACAAAATTTATAACTTCAAAAGCTTATGTTCCTAAGTTTTCAAATCAAAGGTCATTTGTTTCAAATGCTTCTGCATCTATATCTAGAGCTTCAACTTTTGTATCTTTGCAAAATTCAAGAATTATCTATTATGCATGCAATGGGGTTGGTCACAAGTCATTTCAATGCAAGTTCAAAAGAAATGTTAAAAGTAATATTAGAAAGATTTAGGTTCCCAAAGGAACCACTTCTACTAACCTGCAAAATCTAAGAAGGCATGGGTACCTAAAATAACTCCATGACTATTTTGTAGGAATGTCTTATAGCCCAAAATACAAAGAAAAGATGGTATATGGATAGTGGCTGTTCAAGACATATGATGAGTGACAAGGATCAATTCATCACCCTAGAGATGAAAGATGGAGGAATTGTCACTTTTGGTGATAATGGCAAGGGAAAAATAAGTGGCATCGATAAGATCAGATAATCCCTTCTATATTCATTGAAAATGTATTGCTAGTAGATAAACTGAAGCATAATTTGCTATGTATTAGTCAATTATGTGATAAAGGCTTCAAGGTTGTCTTGGAATCATCTATGTGTATTTCACTAACTCACTTGATTCTAGCACCAAGGGTCATAGACTTGGAAACATATATGTGGTAGATTTGAATGATCTAGCCATGTCTAGCAGTACATGTCTAGCAGTACAAGTCTCATAGCAATGAATGCTAAAACCAAGAAGTCTAGCTTACTTTGGCATAGAAGATTAGGTCATGCTAGCATGCATACAATTGCTAAGTTAATTTCCAAAGATCTAGTTAAAGGTTTACCTAAATTCAAGGTTGATTTTGAATATGTTTGCGATACTTGTCAACTAGGTAAACAAACTCGGGGGAGTTTTAAATCAAAAAATATAGTTTCAACTTCTAGACCTCTTGAGCTACTACACATAGACCTATTTGGACCAACTAGGACTGCAAGCCTAGGTGATATGAAATATGGACTCATGATAGTAGATGATTTTTTCAAGATTTACTTGGGTTTTATTCATTACACACAAAGATGAAGCATTTAATGTTTTTCAAAAATTTCATAAGAAAGTTTCAAATCAAAAAAATCTTTCAGTTATTTCAATAAGAAGTGTCACAGCACAGAATTTAAAAATCAATATTTTGATAATTATTGCACTGAGCACAGCATTGATCATAACTTCTCCGCTCCTAGAACACCACAGCAAAATGGTGTTGTAGAGAAAAAAAATAGGACTTTGGAAGAGATGGCCAGAACAATGATATGTGAAGGCAATCTTCCAAGGCACTTTTAAGCAGAAACGGTGAACACTGCTTGCTACATTTTAAATCATGTTTTTATTAGACCGATTTTGAAGAAAGCCCCCTATGAACTTTGGAATGACAAAAAGTCTAACATTCATTACTTTCATGTTTTTGGTTGTAAATACTTTGTGTTAAACAATATAAAGGAAAACCTAGGAAAGTTTGATGCTAAATATGATGAAGCTATCTTTCTTGGTTATTCAATCAATAACAAAGCTTATAGAGGTTTAATAAAAGAACATTAATAGTAGAAGAGTATGTTCATGTTATCTTTTATGAATCTAACCCCTCACCTTCTAGAAAAGAAGAGTGTATAGACAATGATGTAGGTACACTTGATAAAAAAATGGAGGATATGAACTTGAAGGACAAACCAACTCAAGAAGGAGAAGAAATGGTAAGTAAAGATCATGGTGATCTACCAAAGGAATGGAGGTATGTAACTTCACATCCTAGAGATTTAATTATTGGTGATCCCTGGTGTGGACACCAAGGCTAGAAAATATCGACAGGTTAAACCCATATCCTTGTGGATCACTTGTGAATAAAGCCCTGAACCCAAACCCTTTTACCATGTAAATATTTTATTTTAATTTCTGTTATTTTGGGTTAGTTAGGGTTAGCCCCTTTTACCAGCTATAATTAGGGTTTTGTTATTTAGCCTTTTGGACAAACCCTTTTTACCACATTAATCAAAACCCCATTTATCGGTTATGTCAAATCCTATTGGGCCAAACCATGTTTACCAATCTATTCTTTTTGTTACATGAGGTTAAGCCTTTTGATCAAATGATCAATCAGGCTTTAGTTATTTAGTTTTGATTCTTGTAAAAATTAGTTATTGAGTCCTGTACTACAAGGAAGACCCAATTGAAGACTCATGTGACTTCATGTGCATCCAATTGAAGATCCATGTGCTAGCCCAAGACAAGCTATGTGCTAGCCCAAGACAAGCCATGTGCTAGGCCAAGTCAATTTATTTTTGGCACCACCTTTCAAGAATTTGGACAACACCTGCCACATCATCAGGGGACATCAACACATGTCTTGTTTGGACATGTCATTTTGAGACAAGAATACAAGCCATGCCACTTTATTTTGGACATCCCACATGCCATGTTTTTTTTGGACACTTAAGAATTAATTGGCGCCCACATGAGAAGACTTCACGCCAACTTTTTTTTAAGATGAGTAATTAAGAAGGTTTCTACCAAATTGGTGCCCTCCACACAACTTATTTCATGCCAAATCTTATGGTTCGGCCAAGCAATTCTTCCCCTCTTTCTTATATTATTTCTTTCAAATTGATTAAGTTCTTCATGCATGGCCATCATCCATTAGGGTCATTTTCAGCCTCTTCTATACTATGTGGCTCTACTTGTGAGACAAAAGCTAGATAGTCAATGCATCTCTAAGTGAAGACCTAGTCCTAACACCTTGAGAGGGATTGATGTGGGACAAATATTCTAATTAACAAAGATTAGTAGAGAATAATTTTTTTTTATTTTTTTATTTTTTTCTAGATTTTAAAAAGACTCAAAGGAGATAGTAAAGGAAACCAATTTAATTAACTCTCGTGGGGTGTGAGGCCATTTTTCTTTGTTTTTCAAAACATCGCGGGGTGCGAGGCCCTATTTATCCTACCTATTCAGCCGACAAGAATCCCTAACCATCGCTCCTAACCCTTCCCTTTCCTTATTTCCCTTTTCTTTACTGATTTCTAATTTAAATTTTTTTTGTTGAGTATTTGCAGATGATCAAGAATCGAAGTCAGGTATTCTTGCCTCAAAACCAACATCGTGCGGAAGATCGAAGCCCGGGATCGAGTTCTTGAAATCCTGCCACGATGATCTTGAGAGTCCAGCTAGATCTAAAGAAGTGATCTTCATTGGTAAACTTTAAACCTCTTCCCTCCTCTTTAATTTCTAAAGAGTTGATAATTAGACCCTAGTTTTGGTGGTTTCTTAGCCACTAGATCCTGCTTTCCTAGTTATTTTATTAGGTTTACTTGTGCGGGTAGTTAATTAAACTGGTTTCCTTTACTATCTCCTTTGAGTCTCCTTAAAATCTAGAAAAAAATAAAAATATATATATATATATTCTGCTAATCATTGTTAATTAGGGTTTTATTATTTGTCCCGCATTAATCCCTATCAAGGTGTTAGGACTAGGTCTTCACTTAGAGATGCAATGACTATCTAGCTTTTGTCTCATAAGTAGAGCCACATAGTATAGAAGAGGCTGAAAATGACCCTAATGGATGATGGCCATGCATGAAGAACTTAATCAATTTGAAAGAAATAATGTATGGAGCTTAGTAAATAGACCCTCATACCATCCAGTAATAGGAACCAAATAGGTTTATAGGAATGAGCTAGATGAAAGAAAAAGTAATTAGAAATAAAGCAAGAATAGTGGCAAAAGATTATAATCAAGAAGAAGGAATAGATTTTGATGAGACCTATACACCCATAGCAAGACTAGAAGCCATTAGATTATTACTTGCATTTGCTTGCTACATGAATTTCAAACTATTTCAAATGGATGTAAATAATGAATTTTTGAATGGTTTTATATCTAAATAATTTTTGTTGAACAACCAACAGGTTTTGAAAGTCATACTTTTTCAAATCATGTTTTCAAACTTAATAAAGCATTATATGGATTGAAACAAGTACCTAGAGCATGGTATGATAGATTAAGCAAGTTCTTACTTGAAAATGATTTTATTAGAGGCAATGTAGATACAACTTTGTTTATCAAGAAGAAAGAGAATGATATGTTAGTTGTATAGATTTATGTAGATGACATTATTTTTAGTACAACTAATGAGAATCTTTGTAGAGAATTTGCTGAGTTAATACAGGGTGAATTTGAGATGAGCTTAATGGGTGAACTGACCTACTTTCATGGACTCCAAATTATGCAAACAAAGGAAGGAGTTTTTATCAACCAAGCAAAGTACATCAAATAAATTATTAAGAAGTTTGGTATGGAGTCATCCAGAGAAATGAGCATACTCATAAGCCCTACATATAGATTAGAGAAAGATGAAGATGGCAAAAACATTTATCAAAAGCTTTATCGAGGTATGATCGGATCATTATTGTACTCAACTGCTAGTAGGCATGATATCTTGTTCAGTGTATGCATATGTGCTAAATTCCAATCTAATCCCAAATAATCACATTTGACTGCTGTTAAAAGAATTATAAAATATGTTAAAAGAATAAGTAATCTTGGTTTATGGTATTCTAAGCAATCTTCAATAAATTTAATTGGCTTTTCTGATGCTGATTATGGTGGATGTAAAATTGATAGAAAGAGCACTAGTAATACTTGCTAGTTTCTAAGGTTGAACTTAATTTCATGGCACTGTAAGAAACAAAACTTTGTAGCACTATCTACCGCTGAGGCGGAGTATGTAGCTGCAGGGAGTTGATGTGCACAAGTGTTATGGATTAAGCAACAAATAGAAAACTTTTGTGTTATACGGTCTAAAATTCCTATCAAATATGATAACACAAGTGCTATCAATCTTACTGATGTGGGACAGAATGAGAGAGGATCATTGGCGAGCGTAGAAGTCACCAGGAGATTAGGGCTTGCACTCAAGAACAAGGAACCAGGGTGTCACACCCACTCCAATCTGGAGAAAAACTCAAAACTCAGATCAAAATATTTTTTTGTTTGTATTCATAAGAAAAAGATGTTTAATACAAGAGGGGAGGGGCGGTATTTATAGATTCATCCCAGGGTACATTACTTGAGGGCTAAGAAACCCTAACTTGTAGGCCAAGAAACCCTGGTGGACCGGCCAATAGTGGGCTTGTCTTGGGCTGGAGCTCTCTCTTGCAGGCTTGGCAACATGAAAGGGCCTGGATGCATGAAGGCCAGCTCTAGTTGGGGGCCAAGTGAACCTCCTGGTCTGATGCCTCTCATCTTGACTTAAACAACTTAACTGGACTCTTGACTTGAAACAAAAGACTCACAGAACTAAAGGGACTCAACTAGACTCACATGTTCCACTTTTACAGGACTCAATTGGCTCACTTTGACTAAAGTGACACAGGACTAATGGACTCAAATAAAATAAAAAAAATAGACTCTCGGTCCCCATCATTTCCCTGCGGTGGGGAGAACTCGACTCCGTCGAGTCAGGCTCAGTGGGGGTTTGATGGAACCGAAACTAACCAAATCAAAAAGGGACTCCAAGGCTGGGTTCACCCATTTTTATTTTTTCTTTTCTTTTTTTTCTCTGAATTTTTTTCCACTGATTTTCTTTTTTTTTGTTTTGAAATTTTCTTAAACAAGAAGATATTTGCAGACTATGCTCTAATATGCATGAAATATGCTAAAAATAGAGATATGTAAAAGAGATGCTAAACAAAACCCTAAACCTTCCAAAATTATCTTGCTAAAAAATCAGAGCTAAAAAATTTGTAGGCTGTATTTCAGCTTGCAAAAACTACACAGATCGAAATAAAATCTACAAAAATTTTGTAAAATACTTTGATTAATATGAATCTAATAAAACAAAAGTTGAAATTTTTAGAATTTTGACCAGGAAGAAACAATTAAAAGAACAGTGCATATACTGAAAGGCCGAAATGAAAAAAACCCTAAAAGAACTCTGTGTTCTTCTTCAGGGGTCAATTCACAGCGGCACCCCTACCACCATAGGAGATCCCGTCGATTAGGAAAGAGGGTTTCAAAGCCTTAATAATCTCATATGACCGGATGGCCATGGTGAAGCACCCGATCCGAGTAATAAAAATTCTATTGAGTTTTTTTCTTGCTGTGTGCCTCCCTACTGTGTGCATTAAGGGATCTTGTGTGAGCCTGAAGTCCTGCCCGAAGAAACCCTAGCCGACCAACCTTCTTCCAAGCCTCCAAGCCTCTTCTTCCAACACGCCCCTTGCTGCCTTTTCAGAAATTTTTCTTGTTTCTAGCTTTGTTTTCTCACCCTTGACGGTTGTTTGCAGGTCCCTGGGTTCCTACGAATCCAACGACTCCAGCCGGGCTACAATCGAACCACCGAGCAGAAAGCCAGGAATCCGCAGGCCTCCGGCTTAATTTTCCAGGCCACATCCATCGAGGAACGAGTGATCTCTTCGCTGCGATCTTCACCAGGTGCATCAGACGTTACCAGGTACATCCCCTATATTCTCCAGTAATTTTATTATAGATGAACTAGCCCTGATCGAGGCTTCTCAGTCCCAGTGATCCCCTTTTTACTGCTTTCTTAGGTCCTAATCTACATGCGTAGCTTCTAAAATTCATATAGAACTCTCTATATCTTATTTTGATCTGATATTCGGGATTTAACCACCTTACCCCACATATAAAATACACAAAAATAATTGCATGCATATTAGTTTCGCATCACTTACAAAAAATAATATTCAGCATTTAAGAACAAATCATATTGAAATTAAGCATCATTTCATTAAAGATCATGTACAAAATGGAGATATTGAACTTGAATTCATTCCAACTAAAAACCAACATGCAGACATCTTTACTAAGCCACTAAATGAAGAAAGATTTGAAAGATTAGAAGTGAATTAGGGTTGTGTGATCCTTTTTAGATTTTTTGACCTAATTTCTTCTACAATTAAGAAAAATTATCTAGAAGACCTCCTACATAAATTTAAGGACAATGACCACCTTATCTAGAGTGCTACTACCCTTAAAAATCTTTTTGGTAGGTTTTTAGAGCCTTTTCAAGAATTTTTGCTCAAGCTGACTTGAGCAGACATGCCTCTAGCTGAGTTGACTCAATTGTCGTGTTAGGGCTTTTTATATAGAACCTATAAGAATGATTTAGGACTCATTTTCATCGTTGAATCCTAGCCAAATCACCGAAAACCCTTCCAAAAGCTTTGGGACCACTCTCCCTTCCCATTTTTCTTGAGTTTCTATATCTTTCCCTCTTTACTTTCTGAATGGCTCTAGAATGGGCAGTAAGGAAGCATCCTCGGGCCATCGACTCTAGTGCTCAAAGTGAAAGAAGAAGTAAGAGAAGAGAAGAAGAAGAGTCAGCTCGAAGGCAGTAAGAAGAGGAAGTGAAAAATGAGTCACCTTCAGCCCCTCGGTAGGTAATCTCGATAGCCAACAGACCTATCACTGGTGGTAGAATGATTGTATGTACTTTTTTGGATGAATTAGGAGTAAGGATTGAGAAATGGATTGAAAACCAGGGATGGACATTTTTCTATTCTTTAGACACCCCTACTTACCCAAATTTGGTGAAAGCCTTCTTTGAGAATCTTACCCTTGGGGAATACCACATTGAATCTACAGTAAAAGGGGTAAGACTGATTGTAGATGAAGAAAAATTGAGCAACATTTTACAAATGCTGAATGAGGGTGTAAATCACTTGGTTCTGAAAAACAAGCAAAGGGCTTTGAGATTAATATTAGAAAGATCAGATGTGGTCACAATCAAAAATGTGCAGGCAAATATGCTCTCATTGGAAATAAGACTGCTGCACAATATTATTTGTCAGATTTTCCTGTCTAAGACTGGTCACTTTGACTAGATAAGCGAATGGGCCTAGTATTCATGAGACATTTGATTGAGGGGGAGGCCCTCAATCTACCTTACATCATGCTTCTGCAGATGAGAGAGGTAGCAAGAAAGATAAAGGCTTGCTTGCCCTACGGAATAGTCTTCACACAACTATTTCAGGAGGCTGGACTGGACTTGACATGAGAGGATGGTAGATCGTTACACCACACGGATACCTATTCAACAAAATCCCTTCAAAGGATGGGTTACCATCTAGTAGAAGGTGTTTGGTCGAAAAGGATATCTTAGTAGAGGGTTACTACCTCCTTTAATGATGATGAGGATGAGAATGATCTGCTAGGGCATCCAGCTGATGATACTGGGACCACTGCAGCCAGAGAAGATGATGGTACACAGGCTGACACTGATGAGCATGGTCGACATAGAGAGAGCCTGACAGTCCCAAGACACCCTGAGCACCTTCTATGGACATGCTCCTAGACCTTCTACTTCAGCACCATCAGCTTCATAGGCTTTCATAGCCCAACAGATTAAACTTCTTTCTGAGAACCTGATGAGCTCATTTACTTCGATGTTTGGCGACCTTCGTCAGATGGTCAACACTAGTTTACAGGAGATCAGGGCATAACTGGCACAGTTGACTACCAAGATGGAGGTAGTGGAGAGCAAACCGCATCTGCAGGAGGACATTCATTCTGTTATCAGAGAGCTACATGCAGACTTTGGCAGATTGAAAGGAGCTGCTAATTCTTTTAGTGCACAGTAAATAGCTGAGATGCAGTGCATTCAGAAGGGAGTTGAAGGACTGAAGAATGAGTTATAGACAATTTGGGTCTTCTTATCCATACTATCATCTACTATTAAGGCATTCGGAGCACGGTACAAGAAATAAGGCCATTTCCAAGGGATTTTTCGAGGGAAAAAGAAAAAAATCCATCAGAAATTTATATTTCCGATGGATTTCCGACGGAAACATGGTCATCGAAAAAACCATTGGAAAATTTTTCTGAGGGATTTTTTCGAGGGAATTTATTTTTCGGAGGAATTTCCGATGGAGTTTTTTCCTTGAAGATTTTCAATAGACTTTTCAAGGGAAACTCTCCGAGGGATTTGCCGAGGGAATATTTCTAGGGGATTTTCTGAGGGAATATTACCGAGAGATTTTCCAAGGGAACAGCTTTGAGGGATTTTTCGATGAATAATTTCTAAGGAATTTTCTGATGGAACATCTCTGAGGGATTTTCGGAGGGAAATTCTCCGAGGGAATTTCTGAGGGAATATTCCCAGGGGATTTTCTGAGGGAATATTATCAAGGAGTTTTTTGAGGGACAGCTCCGTGGGATTTTCTAAGAGATTTTCCGAAGGAACATTTCCGAGGGATTTTTCGAGGGAAATTCTTCGAGGGATTTGCCGAGAGAATATTTTCAAGAGATTTCTCTAGGGAATATTACTGAGGGATTTTCTGAGGAAATATCTCCGAGAGATTTTTCGAGGGAACATCTCCGAGGGATTTTTCGAGAGATTTTTCGAGGAATAATTTTTGAGAGATTTTTTGACGAAACATCTCCGAGGGATTTTTTGAGGAATAATTTCTGAGAGATTTTTCAAGGGATTTTCTTAGGGATTTTTCGAGGAATAACTTTTGAGGGATTTTTTGAGAGAACATCTCCGAGGAATTTTCTGAAAGATTTTTTGAGAAGTAATTTCTGAGAGATTTTTCAAGGGATAATTTTGAAAAAATATTTTCGAGTTTTTCGAGAATAAATGAAACATTAAATTTTGCACATACCTATTTAAGTTTAAATATGACCATTTAATATCTATGAAAACTTTTTTACGATGGATTTTTTATTTTAAAATTTTTTACTAAGAACCAAATTATCAGAAAAAGATCCCTCGAAAAAACTCTCGCAATAATAATTTCTGAGAGATTTTGCAAGGAATTTTTTTATTGAAATTTTTTACTATGAACCAAATTATGATGAAACAATCCCTCGAAAAATCCATCATAAAAATAACTTGTGAGGGATCTTTCGAGAAAACTTTTCTCCTTAAAAAATTTCTATTAAGAGCTCATTTATAAAGAATAAATCTCTCAAAAAATCCATTACAAAAAAAATTTCCGAGAGAATTTACGAGGGATTTTTTTTTGAAAACATATTATTAAAAACCAAATTATCATGAAAAGATCCCTCGAAAAATCTCTCACAAAAATAATTTCCGAGAGATTATGCGAGAAATTTTTTTATTGAAAATTTTTTACTACGAACCAAATTATGATGAAACGATCCCTCAGAAAATCCCTCACAAAAATAATTTGCGAGGGATTTTCTGAGAAAACTTTTTTCCTCGAAAATTTTTTATTAAGATCTCATTTATAATGAATAAATCCCTCAAAAAATTTGTCACAAAAAAAAATTTCCTAGCGATTTTGCAAGGTATTTTTTATTTGAAAATTTTTACTAAGAACCAAATTTTCATGAAAAGATCCCTCAAAAAATCTATCACAAAAATAATTTCTAAGGGATTTTGCGAGGAATTTCTTTATTTAGTTTTTTTTATTAAGAACCAAATTATGATGAAACGATCCTATGAAAAATCTCTCAAAAAAATAATTTGTGTGAGATTTTCAGAGGAAACTTTTTTTCTCGGAAAATTTCTATTAAGAGCTCATTTATAAGGAATAAATCCCTTGGAAAATCCCTCACAAAAAAAATTTCTAAGGGATTTTGCGAGGGATGTTTTTTTGAAAATTTGTTACTGAGAACCAAATTATCATGAAAAGATCCCTTGAAAAGTCTCTTGTAAAAAAGATTTTCAAGGAATTTTGCGATGAATTTTTTTGTGGAAGTTTTTTTTGCTAAGAACCAAATTATAATGAAACAATCCCATAGAAAATCCCTCATAAAAATAATTTGTATGGGAATTTCTAAGAAAGCTTTTTTTCTTGGATGATTTTTATTAACAGCTCATTTATAAGAAATAAATCCGTTGTAAAATTTCTCACAAAAAAAATTTCCGAGGGATTTTTTATTTAAATTTTTTTTAGTAAGAACAAAATTATCATGAAAAGATCCGTCGAAAAATCTATCGAAAAAATAATTTTCGAGGGATTTTGTGAGAAATTTTTTTATTAAATTTTTTTTTACTGAGAACCAAAATATAATAAAACGATCCCACGAAAAATCACTTGATAAAATAATTTGTGAGGGATTTTCCTAGAAAACCTTTTTCCTTAAAAAATTTCTATTAAGAGCTCATTTATAAGGAATAAATCCCTCGGAAAATCCCTCACAAAAAAACTTTTTGAGGGATTTTGCGAAGGATTTTTTATTTGAAAATTTTTTACTAAGAACCAAATTATCATGAAAAGATCCCTCAGAAAATCTCTCGCAAAAATAATTTTTTAAAAATTTTACGAGTGATTTCTTTTTTCAAATTTATTTACTAAGAACAAAATTATGATGAAATGATCCGTCGAAAAATCCCTCACAAAAATAATTTGCATGCGATTTTCCGAGAATACTTTTTTCCTTGGAAAATTTCTATTAAGAGCTCATTTATAAGGAATAAATCTCTCAAAAAATTCCTCATAAAAAAAATTTCCGAGGGATTTTGCAAGGGATTTTTTATTTGAAAATTTTTTACTAAGAACCAAATTATCATGAAAAGATCCCTCGGAAAATCTCTTGCAAAAATTATTTCTATGAGATTTTAGGAGTAATTTTTTTATTGAGATTTTTTTATCAAGAACCAAATTATGATAAAATGATCCCTCAATAAATCCCTCACAAAAATAATTTGCAAGAGATTTTCTGAGAATACTTTTTTTCTCGGAAAATTTCTATTAAGAGCTCATTTATAAGGAATAAATCTCTCAAAAAATTTCTCATAAAAAAAGTTTCTGAGGGATTTTGCAAGGGATTTTTTATTTGAAATTTTTTTTCTAAGAACCAAATTATCATGAAAAGATCCTTTGAAATATCTCTCGCGGAAATAATTTCAGAAGGATTTTGTGAGGAATTTTTTTTCAAATTTTTTTACTAAGAACCAAATTATGTTGAAATGATCCCTCGAAAAATTCCTCGCAGAGATAATTTACGAGGGATTTTCCAAGAAAACTTTTTTCCTGGAAAATTTTTTATTAAGAGCTCATTTATAAGGAATAAATCCCTTAGAAAATCCCTCACAAAAAATTTCTAAGGGATTTTGCGAGGGATTTTTTATTTGAAAATTTGTTACTGAGAAACAAATTATCATGAAAAGATCCCTCGAAAAGTCTCTTGTAAAAAAGATTTTCAAGGAATTTTGCGAGGAATTTTTTTGTTGAAGTTTTTTTGCTAAGATCCAAATTATAATGAAACAATCCCTTGGAAAATCCCTCAAAAAAATAATTTGTATGGGATTTTCCAAGAAAGATTTTTTTCTTGGAAAATTTTTATTAAGAGCTCATTTATAAGAAATAAATCCCTTGTAAAATTTCTCACAAAAAAAATTTTGGAGGGATTGTTTATTTAAAATTTTTTTACTAATAACCAAATTATCATGAAAAGATCCGTCGAAAAATCTATCGCAAAAATAATTTTCGAGGGATTTTGTGAGAAATTTTCTTATTAATTTTTTTTTACTGAGAACCAAATTATAATGAAACGATCCCATGAAAAATCACTTGATAAAATAATTTGTGAGGGATTTTCCTAGAAAAACTTTTTCCTTAAAAAATTTCTATTAAGAGCTCATTTATAAGGAATAAATCCCTCGAAAAATCCCTCACAAAAAAACTTTTTGAGGGATTTTGCGAAGGATTTTTTATTTGAAAATTTTTTACTAAGAACCAAATTATCATGAAAAGATCACTTAAAAAATCTCTCGCAAAAATAATTTTTTTAAAATTTAATGATTGATTTTTTTATTCAAATTTATTTACTAAGAACAAAATTATGATGAAATGAACTATCGAAAAATCCCTCACAAAAATAATTTGCAAGTTATTTTTCGAGAATACATTTTTTCTTGGAAAATTTCTATTAAGAGCTCATTTATAAGGAATAAATCGCTTGGAAAATTCCTCATAAAAAAAATTTCCGAGTGAATTTGCAAGGGATTTTTTATTTGAAAATTTTTTACTAAGAACCAAATTATCATGAAAAGATCCCTCGGGAAATCTCTTGCAAAAATAATTTCTGTGGGATTTTAGTAGTAATTTTTTTATTGAGATTTTTTTATCAAGAACCAAATTATGATAAAATGATCGCTCAACAAATTCCTCACAAAAATAATTTGCGAGAGATTTTCCGAGAATACTTTTTTCCTCGAAAAATTTCTATTAAGAGCTTATTTATAAGGAATAAATCTCTCAAAAAATTTCTCATAAAAAAAGTTTTCGAGGGTTTTTGCAAGGGATTTTTTATTTGAAAATGTTTTACTAAGAACCAAATTATCATGAAAAGATCACTTGAAATATCTCTCGCAAAAATAATTTCAAAAGGATTTTGTGATGAATTTTTTTTCAAATATTTTTACTAAGAACCAAATTATGTTGAAATGATCCCTAGAAAAATTCCTCGCAAACATAATTTACGAGTGATTTTCCAAGAAAACTTTTTTTCTCAAAAAATTTTTATTAAGAGCTCATTTATAAGGAATAAATCCCTAAGAAAATCCATCACAAAAAATTTCTGAGGGATTTTATGAGGGATTTTTTATTTGAAAATTTGTTACTCAGAACCAAATTATCATGAAAAGATCTCTCGAAAAGTCTCTTGTAAAAAAGATTTTCAAGGAATTTTGTGAGGAATTTTTTTGTTGAAGTTTTTTTTGCTAAGAACCAAATTATAATGAAAATATCCCTTGGAAAATCCCTCACAAAAATAATTTGTATGGGATTTTCCAAGAAAGCTTTTTTTCTTGGAAAATTTTTATTAAAAGTTCATTTATAAGAAAAAAATCCCTTGTAAAATTTCTCACAAAAAAGAAATTTGAGGGATTTTTTATTTAAAAAATTTTTACTAAGAACCAAATTATCATGAAAAGATCTGTCGAAAAATCTATCACAAAAATAAATTCCGAGAGATTTTGTGAGAAATTTTCTTATTAATATATTTTTTACTGAGGACCAAATTATAATGAAACGATCCCACAAAAAATCACTTGATAAAATAATTTGTGATGGATTTTCCTAGAAAACCTTTTTCCTTAAAAAATTTCTATTAAGAGCTCATTTATAAGGAATAAATCCCTCGGAAAATCCCTTACAAAAAAGATTTTTGTGGGATTTTGCGAAGGATTTTTTATTTGAAAATTTTTTACTAAGAACCAAATTATCATGAAAAGATTTCTCAGAAAATCTCTCGCAAAACTAATTTTTTAAGAATTTTACGAGTGATTTATTTATTCAAATTTATTTATTAAGAACAAAATTATGATGAAATGAAGCATCGAAAAATCCCTCACAAAAATAATTTGCAAGCGATTTTCCGAGAATACTTTTTTCCTTGGAAAATTTCTATTTATAGCTCATTTATAAGGAATAAATCTCTCGGAAAATTCCTCATAAAAAAAATTTCTGAGGGATTTTTTATTTGAAAATTTTTTACTAAGAACCAAATTATCATGAAAAGATCCCTCGGAAAATCTCTTGCAAAAATAATTTCTATGAGATTTTAGGAGTAATTTTTTTATTAAGATTTTTTTATCAAGAACCAAATTATGATAAAATGATCCCTCAATAAATCTCTCACAAAAATAATTTGCAAGAGATTTTCTGAGAATACTTTTTTTCTCGGAAAATTTCTATTAAGAGCTCATTTATAAGGAATAAATCTCTCAAAAAATTTCTCATAAAAAAAGTTTCTGAGGGATTTTGCAAGGGATTTTTTATTTAAAATTTTTTTCTAAGAACCAAATTATCATGAAAAGATCCTTTGAAATATCTCTCGCGGAAATAATTTCAGAAGGATTTTGTGAGGAATTTTTTTTCAAATTTTTTTACTAAGAACCAAATTATGTTGAAATGATCCCTCGAAAAATTCCTCGCAGAGATAATTTACGAGGGATTTTCCAAGAAAACTTTTTTCCTCGAAAATTTTTTATTAAGAGCTCATTTATAAGGAATAAATCCCTTAGAAAATCCCTCACAAAAAATTTCTAAGGGATTTTGCGAGGGATTTTTTATTTGAAAATTTGTTACTGAGAAACAAATTATCATGAAAAGATCCCTCGAAAAGTCTCTTGTAAAAAAGATTTTCAAGGAATTTTGCGAGGAATTTTTTTGTCGAAGTTTTTTTGCTAAGAACCAAATTATAATGAAACAATCCCTTGTAAAATCCCTCACAAAAATAATTTGTATGGGATTTTCCAAGAAAGATTTTTTTCTTGGAAAATTTTTATTAAGAGCTCATTTATAAGAAATAAATTCCTTGTAAAATTTCTCACAAAAAAAAATTTCGACGTATTTTTTATTTAAAAATATTTTACTAAGAACCAAATTATGATGAAAAGATCCGTCGAAAAATCTATCGCAAAAAAAATTTCCGAGGGATTTTATGAGAAATTTTCTTATTAAAATTTTTTTTACTGAGAACCAAATTATAATGAAATGATCCCACTAAAAATCACTTGATAAAATAATTTGTGAGGGATTTTCCTAGAAAACCTTTTTCCTTAAAAAATTTCTCTTAAGAGCTCATTTATAAGGAATAAATCCCTCGGAAAATCCCTCACAAAATTTTTTTTTGAGGTATTTTGAGAAGGATTTTTTATTTGAAAATTTTTTATTAAGAACCAAATTTTCATGAAAAGATCCCTCAAAAAATCTCTCGCAAAAATAATTTTTTAAAAATTTTATGAGTGATTTTTTTATTCAAATTTATTTACTAAGAAAAAAATTATGATGAAACGATCCGTCGAAAAATCCCTCACAAAAATAATTTGCAATCAATTTTCCGAGAATACTTTTTCCTTGGAAAATTTCTATTAAGATCTCATTTTTAAGGAATAAATCTCTTGAAAAATTCCTCATAAAAAAAATTTCCGAGGGATTTTGCAAGGGATTTTTTATTTGAGAATTTTTTACTAAGAACCAAATTATCATGAAATGATCCCTCGGGAAATCTCTTGCAAAAATAATTTCTGTGGGATTTTAGGAGTAATTTTTTTATTTAGATTTTTTTATCAAGTACCAAATTATGATAAAATGATCCCTCAATAAATTCCTCACAAAAATAATTTGCAAGAGATTTTTCGAGAATACTTTTTTCCTCAAAAAACTTCTATTAAGAGCTCATTTATAAGGAATAAATCTCTCGAAAAATTTCTCATAAAAAAAGTTTCCAAGGGAGTTTGCAATGGATTTTTTATTTGAAAATTTTTTATTAAGAACCAAATTATCATGAAAAGATCCCTTGAAATATCTCTCGTAAAAATAATTTCAGAAGGATTTTGTGAGGAATTTTTTTTCAAATTTTTTTACTAAGAACCAAATTATGTTGAAATGATCCCTTTGAAAATTCCTCGCAAATATAATTTACAAGGGATTTTCCAAGAAAACTTTTTTCCTCCAAAAATTTTTATTAAGAGCTCATTTATAAGGAATAAATCCCTCAGAAAATCTCTGACAAAAAATTTCTGAGGGATTTTGCGAGAGATTTTTTATTTGAAAATTTGTTACTGAGAACCAAATTATCATGAAAAGATCCCTCGAAAAGTCTCTTGTAAAAAAGATTTTTAAGGAATTTTGCGAGGAATTTTTTTGTTGAAGTTTTTTTTGCTATGAACCAAATTATAATGAAACAATCCCTTGGAAAATCCCTCACAAGAATAATTTGTATGGGATTTTCCAAGAAAGCTTTATTTCTTGAAAAATTTTTATTAAGAGCTCATTTATAAGAAATAAATCCCTTGTAAAATCTCTCACAAAAAAAATTTTCGAGGGATTTTTTGTTTAAAATTTTTTTACAAAGAACCAAATTTTCATGAAAAGATCCATCGATAAATCTATCATAAAATTAATTTCCGAGGGATTTTGTGGGAAATTTTCTTATTAAAATTGTTTTTATTGAGAACCAAATTATAATGAAACGATCCCATGAAAAATCACTTGATAAAATAATTTGTGAGGGATTTTCCTAGAAAACCTTTTTCCTTAAAATATATCTATTAAGAGCTCATTTATAAGGAATAAATCCCTCGAGAAATTCCTCACAAAAAAAATTTCTAAGGAATTTTGCGAGGGATTTTTTATTTGAAAATTTTTTACAAAGAACCAAATTATCATGAAAAGATCCCTCGAAAAATCTGTCACAAAAATAATTTCTGAGAGATTTTGAGAGGAATCTTTTTATTTAAATTTTTTTACTAAGAACCAAATTATGATGAAATGATTCCTTGAGAATTCTCTCGCAAAAATAATTTGTGAGTGATTTTTTGAAAAAACGTTTTTTCTCAGAAAATTTCAATTAAGAGCTCATTTATATGGAATGAATCCCTCAGAAAATCCCTCACAATAAAATTTCCTTAGGGATTTTAAGTGTAATTTTTTATTTGAAAATTTTTTATTAAGAATCATATAATCATGAAAAGATCCCTTAAAAAATATCTTGCAAAAATAATTTCTGAGAGATTTTGCGAGGAATTTTTTTATTGAAAATTTTTTACTAAGAACCAAATTATGATGAAACGATCTCTCGAAAAATCCCTCACAAAAATAATTTACGATTGATTTTCCAAGAAAACTTGTTTTCTCAGAAAATTTATATTAAGAGCTCATTTATAGGGAATAATACAATTGGAAAATCCCTCACAAAAATAAATTTCCAAGGTATTTTGCGAGGCATTTTTTATTAGAAAATTTTTTACAAAGAACCAAATTATCATGAAAAGATCCCTTGAAAAATCTCTCGCAAAAATAATTTCTAAGAGATTTTAAAAGGAATTTTTTAATTGAAATTTTTTTTATCAGGACCCAAATTATGATGAAATGATCTCTCAAAAAATCCCTCATAAAAATCATTTGAAAGAGATTTTCCGAGAATACTTTTTTTCTCGAAAAATTACTTTTAAGAGCTCATTTATAAGGAATAAATCTCTCAAAAAATTGCACATAAAGAAAATTTCAGAGGGATTTTTTATTTGAAAATCTTTTACTAAGAACGAAATTATCATGAAATGATCCCCCGAAAAATCTCTCGCAAAAGTAATTTCAGTAGAATTTTGCAAGGATATTTTTTTTTGAAATTTTTTTAATAAGAACCAAATTATGTTGAAACGATCCCTCAAAATATCCCTCGCAAACATAATTTACCATGGATTTTTCGAGAAAAAATTTTTCTAAGGAAAATTTTGATTAAGAGCTCATTTTTAAGGAATAAATCCTTCGAGAAATACCTCACAAAAATAATTTCTGAGGAATTTTGCAACGGAATTTTTATTTGAAAATTTTATACTAAGAACCAAATTATTATGAAAAGATCCCTTGAAAAATTTCTCGCGAAAATAATTTTCGAGGGATTTTGCGAAGAATTTTTTTTTTAAATTTTTTTTACTAGGAACCAAATTATGATGAAATGATCCCTCCAAAAATCTCTCACAAAAATAATTTGCAAGGTATTTTCCAAGAAAACTTTTTCTCTCGAAATTTTCTATTAAGAGCTCATTTATAAGGAATACATCCCTCGAAAAATCCATCACAAAAAAAATTTCCGAGTGATTTTGTGAGGGATTTTTTATTTGAAGGTTTTTTACTAAGAACCAAATTATCATGAAAAGATCCCTCGAGAAATCTCTCGCAAAAATAATTTATGACAGATTTTGCGAGGAATTTTTTAATTTAAATTTTTTTACTACGAACCAAATTATGATGAAACGATCCCTCAAAAATTCTCTAGCAAAAATAATTTATGAGGTGTTTTTCAAGAAAATGTTTTTCTCAAAAAAAATTTATTAAGTGCTCATTTATAAGGAATAAATCTCTCAGAAAATCTCTCACAAAAAAATCTCCTAGGGATTTTGTAAGGGATTTTTTATTTGAAAATTTCTTACTAAGAACCAAATTATAATGAAAAGATCCCTCGAAAAATCTCTCGTAAGAATAATTTTCGAAGGATTTTATGAGAAATCTTTTTATTGAGATTTTTTTACTAAGAAACAAATTATGATGATATGATCACTTATAAAATTTCTTGCAAAAATAATTTGCGAGGGATTTTTCGATAAAACTTTTTTCCTTGAAAAATTTTTATTTAGAGCTCATTTATAAGGAATAAATCCCTTGGAAAATCCCTCACAAAAAAAATTTCCAAGGTATTTTGCGAGGGATTTTTTATTTCAAATTTTTTTACTAAGAACAAAATTATCATGAAAAGATCCCTTGGAAAATGTCTCACCAAATTATGATGAAATGATCCTTCAAAAAATCCCTCGATTGAATGAGCTCTTAATAGAAATTTTACGAGGAAAAATGTTTTCTTGGAAAATCCCTCCTAAAAATAATTTATAAGAGATTTTTTGAGAAAACTTTTATCCTTCGAAAATCTCTATTAAGAGCTCATTTATAAGGAATAAATCCATCGAAAAATCCCTGATAAAAAAAATTTTTGAGGGATTTTTTATTTGAAATTTTTTTTACTAAGAACTAAATTATAATGAAACGATCTCTCAAAAAATCCCTCACAAAAATAACTTGCGAGAGATTTTTCGAGAAAACTTTTTTCCTCGTAAAATTTCTATTAAGATCTCATTTATAAAAAATAAATCCATCAAAAATTCCTCAAAAAAAAATTTTCGAGGGTTTTTGTGAGGGATTTTTTATTAAAAATTTTTTACTAAGAACCAAATTATTATGAAAAGATCCCTCAAAAAATCTATCACAAAAATAATTTCCGAGAGATTTTGCCAGGAATTTTTTTATTAAGAGTTTTTTACTGAGAACCAAATTATGATGAAACGATCCCACAAAAAATTCCTCAAAAAATAAATTTGCTAGGGATTTTTCAAGAAAACTTTTTTTTTTAGAAAATTTCTATTAAGAGCTCATTTATAAGGAATAAATCCCTCGAAAAATTCCTCACAAAAAAAATTCCAAGGGATTTTACAAGGGATATTTTATTTGAAAATTTCTTACTAAGAACCAAATTATCATGAAAAATCCCTCGAAAAATCTCTCGCAAAAATAATTTTCGAGGGAATTTGGAAGGAATTCTTTTATTAAATTTTTTTTTTTATCAAGAACCAAATTATGATGAAACGATCCCTCGAAAAATCCCTCGCAAAAATAATTTGCAAGAGATTTTCCGAGAAACCATTTTTTTGAGGAAAATTTCTATTAAGATCTCATTTGTAAGGAATAAATCTCTCAAAAAACTCCACACAAAAAAAATTTCTGAGGGATTTTACGAGGGAATTTTTATTTAAAATTTTTTTTACTAAGAACCAAATTATGTTGAAATGATCCCTCGGAAAATCCCTTGCAAAAATAATTTATGAGGGATTTTCCAAGAAAACTTTTTTTTCCAAAAAAATTCTATTAAGAACTCATTTATAAGGAATAAATTCCTAGGAAAATCCCTCGCAAAAAAAATTTCTGAGGGATTTTGCGAGGGATTTTTTATTTGAAAATTTTTTTGCTAAAAACCAAATTATGATAGAAAAATCCCTTGGAAAATCGCTCTCAAAAATAATTTGCAAGAGATTTTTCGAGAAAACTTTTTTTCTCAAAAAATTTTCATTAAGAGCACATTTATAAGGAATAAATCTCTCGAAAAATCCCTCACAAAAAAAATTTCCAAGGGATTTTGCAAGGGATTTTTTATTTGAAAATTTTTTACTAAGAACCAAATTATCATGAAAAGATCCCCAGAAATATCTCTTGTAAAAATAATTTTTGAGTGATTTTGTGAGGAATCTTTTTATTTAAATTTTTTTGCTAAGAACCAAATTATGATGAAACGATCCTTCAAAAAATTTCTCACAAAAATAATTTGCGAGGGATTTTTCGAGAAAACTTTTTTCTGAGGAAAATTTCTATTAAGAGCTCATTTATAAGGAATAAATCACTAGGAAAATCCCTCACAAAACAAATTTCCAAGGGATTTTGCGAGAGATTTTTTATTTGAAAATTTTATACTAAGAACCAAATTATCATTAAAAGATCTCTCGGAAAATCTCTCGCAAAAATAATTTTTGAGAGATTTTGCAAGGACATTTTTTATTGAAATTGTTTTACTAAGAACCAAATTATGATGAAACGATCCCTCGAAAAATCTCTTGCAAAAATAATTAGCAAGGGATTTTTCGAGAAAAAATTTTTTCTCAAAAAAGTTTCTATAAAGTGCTCATTTATAAGGAATAAATCCCTTGAAAAATCCCTCACAAAAAAAAATTCCGAGGGATTTTGTGCAGGATTTTTTATTTGAAAATTTTTTACTAAGAACCAAATTATTATGAAAAGATCCCTCGAAAAATCTCTCGTAAATATAATTTTTGAGAGATTTTTTGAGGTGTTTTTTTATTAAAATTTTTTTTACTAAGAACCAAATTATGATGAAACGATCCCTCGAAAAATATCTCGCAAAAATAATTTGTGAGGGATTTTCTGAGAAAACTTTTTTCCTCGAAAAACTTCTATTAAGAGATCATTTATAAGAAATAAATCTCTAAGAATGTCCCTCACAAAAAAATTTCCTAGGGACTTTACGAGGGACTTTTTATTTGAAAATTTTTTACTAAGAACCAAATTATCATAAAAAGATCCCTTGAAAAGTCTCTCCCAAAAATAATTTTCGAGAGACTTTGCGAGGAATTTTTTTATTTAAATTTTTTTACTAAGAACCAAATTATAATGAAATGATCCATCGAAAAATCTCTCGTAAAAATAATTTACGAGGGATTTTTCGAGAAAACCTTTTTTCTTAGAAAATTTCTATTAAGAGCTCATTTATAAAGAATAAATCCCTCGAAAAATCCCTCACAAAAAAAATTCCGAGGGATTTTATGATAAATTTTTTATTTGAAAATTTTTTACTAAGAACAAAATTATCATGAAAAGATCCCTCGGAAAATCTCTCACAAAAATAATTTCTAAGGGATTTTGTGAGGAATTTTTTTTAAAAATTTTTTTTACTAAGAACCAAATTATAATGAAACGATCTCTCGAAAAATCTCTCGCAAAAATAATTTGCAAGTAATTTTCTGAGAAAACTATTTTCCTCAAAAAGTTCTATTAAGAGCTCGTTTATAAGGAATAAATCCTTCAAAAAATCGCTTACAAAAAAAATTTTCGAGAAATTTTGTCAGGGATTTTTTATTTGAAAATTTTTTACTAAGAACCATATTATTATAAAAAGATCCCTCGAAAAATCTCTCACAAATATAATTTCTGAGAGATTTTTTGAGGAATTTTTTTATTAAAATTTTTTTTACTAAGAACCAAATTATGATGAAACGATCCCTTGAAAAACTCCTCACAAAAATAATTTGTGAGGGATTTTTCGAGAAAACTTTTTTTCTCGGAAAATTTCTATTAAGAGCTCATTTATAAGGAATAAATCTCTCATAAAATCCCTCACAAAAAAACTTCCTAGGGACTATGCGAGGGATTTTTTATTCAAAAATTTTATACTAAGAACCAAATTATGATGAAAAGATCCCTCGAAAAATCTCTCGCAAAAATAATTTTCGAGAGATTTTGCAATGAATTTTTTTATTTAAATTTTTTTTACTAAGAACCAAATTATGATGAAATGATCCCTCGAAAAATCTCTCGCAAAAATAATTTGCGAGGGATTTTCCAAGAAAACTTTTTTTCTCAGAAAATTTCTATTAAGAGCTCATTTATAAGGAATAAATCCCTCGAAAAATCCCTCACAAAAAAATTCTAGGGGATTTTGTGATGGATTTTTTATTTGAAAATTTTTTACCAAGAACCAAATTATCATGAAAAGGTCCCTTGAAAAATCTCTCATAAAAATAATTTTTAAGGGATTTTGTGAGGAATTTTTTTATTGAATTTCTTTTACTAAGAACCAAATTATTATGAAACGATCCCTTGAAAAATCCCTTGCAAAAATAATTTACGAGGGATTTTTTGAGAAAACTTTTTTTCTCAAAAAATTTCTATTAAGAGCTTATTTATAAGAAATAAATCCCTTAGAAAATCCCTCACAAAAAAAATTTCAGAGAGATTTTGTAAGGGATTTTTTATTTGAAAATTTTTTATTAAGAACCAAATTATCATGAAAAGATCCCTCAAAAAATCTCTCATAAAAATAATTTTCAAAAAATTTTGTGAGGAATTTTTTTGTTAAAATTTTTTTTACTTAGAACCAAATTATGATGAAAGGATCCCATGGAAAATCCCTTCCAAAAATAATTTGTGAAGGATTTTTCGAGAAAACTTTTTTTCTCAGAAAATTTCTATTAAGAGCTTATTTATAAGGAAAAAATCTCTCAAAAAATCCCTCACCGAAAAAATTTCTGAGGGATTTTCCGAGGGATTTTTTATTTGAAAATTTTTTACTAAGAACCAAATTATCATGAAAAGATCCCTCAGAAAATCTCTTGCAAAAAATATTTCTGATGGATTTTTGCGAGGGATTTTTTATTAATTTTTTTTTTACTAAGAACCAAATTATGATGAAACGATCCCTCGAAAAATCCCTCACAAAAATAATTTACATGGGATTTTCTGAGAAAACTTTTTTCCTTGAAAGATTTCTATTAAGAGCTTATTTATAAGAAATAAATCCCTCGGAAAATCCCTCACAAAAAAATTTTTCGAGGGATTTTGCAAGAGATTTTTTATTTGAAAATTTTTTACTAAGAACCAAATTATCATGAAAAGATGCCTAAAAAAATCTCTTGTAAAAATAATTTTCGAGAGATTTTGCGAGGAATTTTTTCTTGGAAATTTTTTTACTAAGAACCAAATTATGTTGAAACGATCCTTCGAAAAATCTCTCACAAAAATAATTTACGAGGGATTTTCCAAGAAAAACCTTTTTCTTGAAAAATTTATATTAAAAGCTTTTTTAAAAGGAATAAATCCCCCAGAAAATCTCTCACAAAAAAAATTTTCGAGGAAATTTTTTTTCTCGGAAAATTTTACTGTTAATTTTTTTTTGTCGAAAAATCCCTCGGAATTGCGAGGGATTTCTTGTCTCGGTAAAATCCCTCGTTAAAGCACCATTTTCTAATAGCGGCATCTTCCTCCTGGCAGCCACCAGCACACTCACCTTCTCCACCACTAGCTCAGGCACCACCATTTGTACCTCCTGGACTATTTGATCCCATACTTATCTCTTCACAGCCTGCTTTACCATATCCAGTAGAACCTTGTATGCCACCTTCTGACATTAAAGTAGAGCCCACACCCACTAGAGCCAAACCTAAATCTAGGGCTAAGGCAAAACATAAAGCTTCTATGACCCCTACTAGGACTAGACATAGGGATCTTATATTTAAACCTATGAAAACCAAAACCTCATATGTTGTTCTAGACATTGGATCTTCCTCTAGTGAGGAAGATGACTAGTTTGTATTTTTTCTTTCTTTTTGATGTATCTTTTGAATGTCTTGTACTTTCCTTCAAAGTAATGAAATGCTATCTTTTATAAATCATTATGTTGATGATGTGCCTTCTTATTGTTATGTCTTATTGCTTCTTTGAATGATCTTAATGTTTAATCTCTTTAATTAACCTAATGAGGGGGAGAAACACCTCATCAGAGTGTTAATGAAGAATTTCAATTGAAAAATTCTATGAGAAAGTGGAATTACGTTATCAATGTTCTCATTCTATTTAAAAAGATAAAGTAATTTGTTTCTAACCACCTTTTGGACTAATGACAAAAAGGGGGAGTACTTGTATGAGCATGGAAAACTTGCAAAATCTTTTGGCAAAATCTATTAAAATTGTGCTTGGTTTGAGTGAAACAAGGGGAGTCATCCCTGTTGTTCACAATTTGCTTTATTAATAGCTCTGATACAATCCTATTATAATAACTCTAACATTTTTTGATAACCAAGCTTTGATGCATTTTGTTTGTATTGATAATTTTTGCCTAAGCTTTATACATTATGCTCTAATACATTGTGTCTTGATTTTTCTAAACTCTGATACATTGTGTCTTGATATTCTTTAAGCTCTGATACATTCTTGACTTCAACTTATTTTAGGCAAAAATAGCTTTTGAAAGATATTAACTCTGATACTCATTAGATCTAATTCAAAAGATTTGATACTCTATTTACAAACCCTGATACTGTCAATACATTCATAATACTTGTTGATACACATGAATATATCTCAATTTGAAAGTCATACATAAGTTTTCTTTTACATACATATAGTTTCTCCATGCCCAATGTTTTGTCATCATCAAAAAGGGGAAGATTGTTAACCCCTGGAATGATTTTGATGATAACCAAACATTGGAGCATGCATTTAATTATTAACTCTTTCAAATGTTCTCAAAGTTTTTGTAGGATGTATTCATTGAACAACCTTGCTTCCTAGAACAATGTACAATGTCAAGTTAATTTTTGTTGAAATACAACGTAAAGAAGAGCCCAAAGAAAAATCAATCATGTTTTCATAAAAAGGGCCATTTCTATGTAATTTTTTAATTTAATTTTTTCAAGATCAGTATTTGAAGAAGTTGGAAAGTCTTTGAGCTATTTTGAAGTCATTGGAGGAAGTCTGAAGAAATTTGAACATTAGAGGAACTAAGTCTCAAGAGCCAACTCAAGACTGGCGAGCCGACTCGAAGTTTGGCATGGCAAGGAGTTTTCTAGCATGCAGACATTCGAGTCGACTCAAGTTAGAAGAGCCGACTCGGGTAGAGTTCAATTATGAAGTTTTGAGAATTCGATCCAACTCGAGCTATCTGAGCCAACTTGATCAGAGCGAAGATTTTCTCAGACTGACAACTGAGCTGACTCAAGCATTGAAGAGCTGAGTCTTCAAGAGTGCTAAAAATCTCAGCTCTAAAGAACCAGCCAGGCGAGCCGACTCAAAACAAAAGAGCCGACTCGACCAATGTATCATTTTGACCTAACTGAGAATTCGAGCCGACTCGAAGTAGAAGAGACGACTCGACCAGAGTGAAGTTCTGACCTACCTGAGGATCCGAGCCGACTCGAGCTATCCAAGCCGACTCGAGTGACTATTTCAGGTTAGTAACGGCTAGTTCCAGAACTCTTATTTTGAATCCAAAATGGTCTCCAATGGTCATATTTCGAATCCCAACGATCTACAATAGCTAAAACCACTTGAAATCAGTTGGAGGGAGTATTTATAAGTAATTTGAACCACTTTTGGATAAGTTAATGAGAAAGGAATGAGAAATTAAAGAGCTTTCACTGAACATTCAAAAGAACACACTAGAGAGCATTCAAAGCAAGCACTCAAAACTTCACCAACTCTTATCAGAATCTTGAGGCATTCATTGAGGAAGTTAAGAAGCCTTGAAGAGAATTCAAAGTGCAATCAAGAAAGCTTGTCAAGTGCTCCAACTGCAACCATCCGACAACTTCGGTTTATCATATTGTTGCTTTATTCTTTTAACTCTTCATTTGAGTTGCACCAAGTATAGAAAGGGGCTATAACTTGGAGTTTAATAGGTTATTGGTGATCCTTGAAAGCTAAGTGTAGTGGGTTGTTAGTGATCCTGTTCAAAACTAACTTTGTATTGGGTTTTTGGTTAGTCGGGATAAAGCTAAGTTTGGGTTTTGGATTGTGAGCCCGTGAAAACAATCCGGCTATATTCCAAGGATGAATTAAGTGAAAATCCCAGGTGGTATCTTGGATAGTGGACGTAAGAGCGAGGTTGCTCCGAACCATTATAAAATTTGCTGTATTTGTGATTGTGTTTCCTGTTCTTACTTCCACAGTAGTTAACTTAATTCACAGCACATACCACACAAAGAACTTAAAAGGAGCACATACTTGCAATAATTTTTTAAATACCCAATTCACCCCCCTCTTGGGTAAGCCACCTAGGCAACAAGATGCTCTTGATGATGAAACAAGTGTTCAAAGGATAGAGAAATTAACTCTAAACGATGCACCCTCCAAGGACCTTAAAGAAGATTAAAACAAGGAGGAAGAACAAGAAGAAATACCTTCATCAAGACCAAATGATCTACCAAGAGAGTGGAAATATTCTCATGAACACCCTAAAGACTAATCATAGGTGAGTTATCAAAAGGGATAAGGACTCAATCCTCTCTTAGAAATGTATATAATTACTTAGCTTTTGTATCTCAAGTTGAACAAAAAAATATTGAAGAAGCCTAAAAAGATCCTAATTGGATAAATATAATACAACAAAAATTAAAACAATTTGAAAGAAATAAGTTTTGGTCTTTAGTAAAAAGACCATCTAATACATCAATAATTGAAACTAAATAAGTATTTAGAAATAAGTTAAATAAAAAGAATAGTAACTAGAAATAAAACTAGACTTATAGCTAAAGGATAAATCAAGAGAAGGCATTGATTTTGATAAAACTTTTGCTCCTATTACTATATTAGAGGTAATTAGATTATTACTTGCAATGCATATTTTATGGATTTTAAACTATTTTAAATGAATGTTAAAAGTATATTTCTGAATGGATATATAGAAGAAGAGATTTATGTTGAATAACCACAAGGTTTTAAAAATCATACCTATCCAAATCATTTTTTTAAAACTTATAAAGCTCTTTATGGTTTAAAACAAGCCCTCCCATAATGCTCATCTTGAACTACCCCTGTATTAACTTGGCAAACTCTTGACAAAGAACTTTATTAGTGGTACTAAATATAATATCATCAACATAAATTTATACTACTAATAAACTAAAAAGGAAATCTTCATCAACCAATCATAGTCCATAAGAGAAATACTAAAGAAGTTTGGGATGAAGACAATAAAACCACTTAGCACACCCACAAGTCCCTCAAATAAGCTTGACAAAGATGAGAATGATAAGAGTATCGATAAAAAATTATATAGATATATTATTGGCTCTTTACTGTGTAGAGTTATGGTTGCATAATGGAAGACTAGGTTTTAAATTTTTCAATATTGAATCTAGCCAACCAAAACCCTAGACCCAGGACCCCTTGACAATATCAATTAATAAAGCAATACATATGGAATTTAAAGGAATTCCTGTAATGCTTACATCCTAAATTTCTATAGGCACAGAAGTGTATGCCCTCTAGAGGCGATCTGCACAGGAACTGAATTAAGGAAGCACTCATTAAATTGCTTGCATAGATTCACCTTCCAGTAACCTTTCTTCTCCTAGCAGCCTTTCTCCCTCACTAAGACCTATACCCTACTCAAGGGTATCTTGAGACCTCTCCAAAACCTCTATTAGAATCCTTTTGTCCTTCCTAATTCTTTTCTTAAGCCTTGTCTTAAATGTTGGGTTCTGGGCAGGGTGCGCCCCTTCATTGTGCATGCTATTTATTTCATGCCAATTCCTCTTATTGACCGGTCAAAGCCCCTTCCAAAAGGGCATGGAGATAAGGAAGAAAGTCTTAAATCTTGCTTAGAAAAGGTAATTTAGAAGCAGAAGGACTCTTGGTCCTTCTACGCCCCTTTATTCTTGGCGCATGCCAAACTTGGCACCAAGTGTCCCTTCCACCTTGGACTCTACCATAAATAAAGGATGAAGCCCAACAAAATCCAGATAAATACTGATTAAGGCTGTCCCACTTAGGACTTAGCCCAATCTAAGTTCTACTTAAATTGGTTAGCCCAAATAGCAAGTAACTAACCCAATCCAATTAGGTTAGGAGTTAGGCTAGCCAACATATGCTAGTATATCAATTAGCTAGCCAATTAGGATCCAATGACCCTAATAAAAATACAATTGACTTCCTTTGACAATTTTCTAATATGTGTGACCTTTTGGGTTCCACATCTAGCTAGCAGTAGGTCTAGGTCCAAGCTATTTCGATCCAATCAAAAATTGATTGACCTAATTAGGTCAAATCAAGCTGACCTAAGTTGCCAATTTGAACCAGCTTCCAAATTTACTCATGAATCGATCAATTTGATTCATGAAAATGTACAGGACATGATTGACATCTAGTAACATGTCATGCTTACCTAGAAGAAGAAAAATCTGATTGAAATTACTAAAATATCCTTCAATAGAAAGTTATTATGCAAGTCAATCCTTTGATCTCCCTTTATCCCGAATAAGTGATGGGTATGGAGAATTGTCAAACCCTAGCACTTAATCCTTTCAAATATCAATTCAATAATGAAGACTTGATTAATGAAAGATTAGAAATCCTATCTGATCTCATCCTACTTTGATAAAAGACTTCCTGAGTCAACAATCGAAGAGATTACACAGGATAAGTCCTCCTCTTACTAGGAGTGATCGATTCCTTGTTGATCCATCCATATCCTTCATACACAATCTGCCATATCTGAGAATTCCCCATACATGACTTTTTAACATGAGTGAGTATAAACCACAATATGGCTTTATGTGCATAAGGAACCATGGTGATCTCAGGTCTAAGGATCACTTACATAACTCCCACTATGAGAACTATCTTTTTACAAGTAGTAAGACCTCCATAAGATGTTCTCAAGGTAAATTAGTTTAGTGAACTCATACCCTAATGAGCATCCATATCCTTGTATTAATATCCCTTACAAGTGGCTATGAGACTAATAACCCTCTTCATTAAGTATACATAGGATGTGCTAGTCTTTCTGGAAACATTGATCCCTGAATTGATGATCCAACAACTATAAACATTTTTTATTAGGATTTATAGGAACTTAGGTCTCACCATTATAATCTTCATCGTTACCCTAATTCTATTACCCTAACTTATGGGGTTCATCATAATATTGATAAGATACAGAGTATGATAATCAAATGCCTTTTATTAATAAATAATATCATACATGAGCTGGAAGATCATAAAAATGCTCACACAAAGATTAGCTTTTAGGGCATAATTTTTTTAATCTCCCACTTGCACTAAAGCCAATTGCCTTTGTATTTTACACCCATACAATCTAAGTGGCAATCAAATTGCTGCTATGGTGGTGCTTTAGTGAATGGGTTTGCTATGTTGTTCTTTGTATCTACTCGTTCAATGAGGACATCTTGTCTTTCAATGATCTCTCGAACAAGGTAGAAGCATCTTAGGATGTGCTTGGACTTATGATGAGACCTTGGTTTCTTAGCTTGTGTAACAACTCCAGTGTTACCACAATAAAGTGGCATCGATTGTTGTATAGCAGGAACCATGCCTAATTCCATAATGAATTTCTTCATCCACATAACTTCCTTTTCAGCTTCACTTGCAGCTATGTACTCTGCCTCAATGATGGTTAGCTACAGTTTGTTGCTTTGTACTTTTCGAACTCACTGCACCACCATATAGGGTGAAGGTATACCCTGATATGGATTTGCTATCATTTGGATCTAATTGAAAACTAGAATCTATATACCCTTCTAGTTTCAACTTTGATCCACTATATACTAGAAAAACATCTTTAGTCCTTCTCAGATACTTAAGAAATTTCATAACTTTTCAATGATTCTCCCCTGGATCAACCTGGAACTTGCTTACTATGCCCAAGGTGTTGGGGAACCTAGGAAGCGGGAACCATGTGGCACGGCCCGAGACATGCAATGTAAAAACTTTTTCCATATTACATGATACAGTGGAAGCAGATAAACAATTTATCTAAGCATGTTAATCTAATTAACATAGGTTCCCTATGCAGATCTTGATGCATGTGTAGAATAATGTATGTATTAAATCAAGCATCCATTGAATGAAAAATAGAACTATTCTAGATTCAGACAATGATGCAACAGATTATAATATATCAAGCATATAATCTAAAGGTGTACCTTTGCGATGACGATCACCTGGAAGGCACGTGCTCCGACAACAAGGTGGAACAGCACTCGATGGAGATCAGCCCTGTAGAAAAATGATCGAGCTCTGTGAGCGGCACACGCATACTGCCTCTACAAGTCATTCACACTAGGTAGAGGGATTCCTTCTCCTTCCTTCGAGGTGCTAGCCCCTCCGAAAACACTGATGGCAGTAGCGACTCCTTCTTCAACTCCTTGAAGATATGCGGACTCCTTCAACTCCTTGAAGGGTTGTAGCTACAGTGGTGCTGGAACGAAGATGCTTGAGAACCCTTTCCCAATGCTCTGTCCCAAACCTTCAATAGAAGGTATACACTCAAAGATCCCACCCAAAACTCAAACCCCACTCTATCCTAGAGATCAAATCTCATAATCCCTCAAGGATCAAGCAAGATCTCTAACCAAAAACTATGGCAGAGTATGGACCTTGATCCAAATATGGAGAGTGGAACCTTGAACGTCAACTATTGACCTTCTTCAGCCCTGCTTTAATAACAGCAACCCCCAAAACCATTAAAAGGGTATAATGAGAGATTAGTGGGGGAGTTTTGAGTCTCTAGGGATTCCAAGTAGGTTATGAAAACATTTGGAATTCAGCAATGCAAGCAGTAAAAACTCGAGATGCCCATCATTAAACTCGTAACCATTACAGCATTTAATGAATCATTCTCAAATTTTAGCAGTCTGTTAGATGAGTCGACTCGACTGTTCAAGTCAGCTTGAGTCGAGTCGACTCATCCAGATGAGTTGGCTTGAATACAGGTTTGACAACACTTTGTCAAACAAGTCTGGAATGATTTCCAATCGTTTGCATGCTAACAAAGCAAAAAAAAAATTCCACGGTGTGTGTCCTTGTAGGTTCAAACACTAAATCGATAGAACAGGAACATTTTTAGTACAAGCCAAAGTCACCATCTAGCAATGACACCAGGCGTCTGGATAGGTTGAAGGTTATAGAGAAACATGAACCTGTCGAATATGGAATATCAGTGAACTTATTCCTTTAATCTCCTAATGCTTCGAATGGCTTAGGGTTAAACTGCCCAACCCTAATCAGTCCATCTCAATATGTCTCAAACAAAGAATCCTTGAAACTCCTTTCAAGGAATGCCCTGGCCAAGGTCTTTCTCAATTGAGGCATATTAAGCATTCAATCCAAACCATTTAGAGAGATCAATCCAATCTCGATTCTACTACTGCTACACAAGTACTTGATTATACCCAGCAACCTTCCATCACCGGGTTAGAAATTCGGGTATTCCGGCACCTAAGCATAGTGAGTTACTTGCAAGCAACCATAGTGATCTCAAGTCAGAGGAATAATTCATGTCCACATTCTAATGCAAAACTCCTCTTCAGTAAAAAGATAATCTCGCATGAGAGTCACATTTAGTGAAGTATCAAACACAGTACCTGATGTCACACAAACATCTCCATGCTACTTGGTTAAGAGGACAACCAATAGATATGACATCAATGACCTACTCTCGATACACCATCATCCTGAAACAGCATATCCTTTAGTCGCAAACCAATTTATGAACTACATGATGCATCTTTTCTATATCGCATATAAGGTAGCTCAAAGGACTTCATCACACAAGAGTCTAATCAGGAAGATGACATGTGATGAACAACCAGAATAAACCTTTTATTCAGTTCAATAATCCATATACATATACATGAGTCGCACAACCATTTACAGCCTAAATGATTGGCTTTGGGACATAATTCCCAACAACTCCCACCTGGACTAAAGCCAATCGGAATAGAGTCTAATTCCCATCTTTCATTAGTAGTCATCGAACTCTTAAACTCCAACAGCTTTAGTGAAGGGGTCGGCCAAGTTCTCCTTACCATCGATCTTCAGAAGCTCGATGTCACCTCGTTCAATAATCTTCCAGACAAGGTGATAACAACATAGAATATGTTTGGTCCGCTGGTATGATTTCAGCTCTTTGGCTTGAGCTATTGCTATAGTGCTGTCATAATACACCAGAATAGGTCCATCCAAGGAGGCTGCCACTCCCAGCTACCTAGGAATTTCTGTAACCATATAGCCTCCTTTGCTGCATCTGATGCTGCAATAGACTCTACCCCGCAAATAGAATTAGCCATTATATGCTGCTTGGAACTTTTTCAGCAGACAGCTCCATCATTGAGGGTAAACATAAGACCAGACATACTTTTGCTATCATCTCTATCTGACTGAAAACTAGAATCAGTGTACCCCATAAGTTTTAAGTCAGAATCTTCATAAATAAGCCATTAGTCCTTAGTATTTCTCAAATACTAAAGGATGTTCTTAACAATTTTTCAATGAGCTTCACCTAGGTCAGATTGGTATCTGCTCACTACCCCTAGTGAGTATGCCATGTCTAGTCTAGTACATAGCATAGCACACATAATAAAATCCACTGTCGAAGCATATGGAATCCTACTCATACACTCTCTTTTCTCAGGAGTTGTCGTACAATCATTCTTAGAAAGAGTAATTCCATGACCTATAAGAAGATAGCCTCTTTTGAAATTTTCCATGCTGAACTGCTTCAACACAGAGTCTATATACATAGATTTGGACAGTCTCAGAAGCCTTTTAGATCTATCTCTATAGATCTTCATACTTAGTATGTATGAGGCTTCACCCAAGTCTTTCATAAAGAATTGAGATGAAAGCCAGACCTTTAATCCTTGTAATACTAGAATGTCATTCTCGATTAGGAGAATGTCATCCACATACAAAACAAGAAATACAACTACAAAACTGTTTGCCCACTTATATATATAAGGTTCCTCTCCGTTCCTAACGAAGCCATATATCTTGATACACTTATCAAAGTGCATGTTCCAACTCTGAGAAGCCTGCTTCAATCCATAAATGGACTTCTACAGCTTGCACACTTTAGACTCATCTATGGACGTGAACACTTCAGGTTGCATCATATACAACTCTTCCAGCTCACTATTTAGGAAAGCTGTTCAGACATCCATTTGCCAGATTTCATAATCTAAATATACTGCTAAAGCAAGCATAATATGAATGGACTTAAACATTGTCATAGGAGAAACGTCTTGTCATAGTCATACCATAATGCTGACGATATCCCTTGACAATTAGATGGGCTTTATAAGGCTCCACCTGCCCATCTGCACCCCACTTTTATTTGAAGATCCACTTGCATCCAATGGGTTTTATCCTTTCAAGTGAATCAACCAATGTCCATACATTATTAATTTTCATGGATTTCATTTCGGATTTAATAGCTCTCAGCCATGACTCATAATCAGACCTTGATATTGCATCCATATAGGTGATCAGATCCTTGTCGTTCTCATCGAGCTCAATAGGATCACCGTCCTGGACCAAGAAACCGTAGTATCTGTTCGATTGACATGGTACTCTACCAAATCTCCTTAATGGATGCACTATTGGCTCTGGATCTGATCTAATCAAATCCAAATCCGGTTCTATAGTGGCCTTAGAGTGAGAAGGTTTTTCTATCTATTAAACTTCTCCAAGTTCAACCTCAGTAGCTTGACTGCCTTCACCAAGGTACTCTAATAAGGACATTGGTAAGAGAAAGAAATTACAAACTAATGATCTTTGGTTGTAGTCCCATTTCTTTTCCTTTTTCAGGTTCTCACAAAATTATGAAGCATCTCTTGAAGAACCCTAATTTTATGAAGCAAGATTGAATTGTTTAAATACAAAATTAAGTGAAGACTCCTTCTCCAAGCCCATGGGTTGACCAAGCTATGAAGAAATATTCTACCTTGAAGCCTAATTGAAGACCAAACCTTAAAGGACATGTGGAAGGATGAGATGAAGATAAGTGTTGCAAGGAAATGGTGCCACATGGAGTTTCTAGAATTCTCTTATTAGGATTAGTTGCTAGGAATTAGTTGCTAGGAACTAATCTTGTAAATAGCTACCAATTAAACTTGAATTAGTTGGTCCCTTAATAGATGCCCTTGTCCTATAAATAGGGACCAAGGCCCCCCTCTTGTAAGCATTGAATGATTGATTGATTTGGATGAATGAAAGTTTCCTTGTTTGAGTTCTCTTCCATCTTGCCTAGTTCTCTTGAGTTCTTCCTAGAATTTTGAATGTTTTCTTTGGAGTGTTGAGTTTGATCTTAAATTGGAGTGAGTGCTTTGAGTTTTGGAGTGCCATAGTTCCATTTTCAAGTTCTTCTACACAAGATCCAAATAGTCCAAGAAGAAGAGGAAGTGCTGCCCAAAAATTCCAACAACTCTCTTCACTTCTCTTGTTGATTCCTTCATTTTTTCATTAATTTCTTTGAATTTTGACCTTACCTTGACTCTTTGCAGGTTTTTCTTGGTGATTTGAAGATGATGATGAAGGCTCCATGCTATGGATCATAGCTCCAATGGTGAATCTAAGAAGAGAGTGTAGATCTTGTCTCTAGCCTTCAATTTTTGAGTGGTGAGTGATTCCTTTCCACTTGAGCTTTGATTTCTCTTCATTATTGGAAAAGACCCTCTTGATCCTTAGATATAAGGTTTTTAAAGGTTGCTTAGCCTAGTTTGAGGGTTTCTATGCCCTTAGATCCTCTCTTTTATTATTTTGAAAGAAAGCTTGCATAAGGGTGTCAGATTTTTTGCTCACCAAGTTCCTAGCTCGAAATTCTTCATCCCTTCCACCCATGAAACTGGCCATATCTGGAGCTCTAATGCTAATATGTTGTTGCTAGGTAAGTAGATCACATCTTCACACACCCATTTCATCAATTCGTCCCCCATCATACTCCCTTTCTAAAAAGGTTGCCCTAAGACTAACGAACAACTTTTATTCCTCAGGCAGATAGAAATAATACCCTTTGGATTCTTTAGGATACCCAACAAAAAGACACTTATCAGACTTAGGTCCTAGCTTATCCATCTCCAAATGTCTGACATAAGCTGGACACCCCCAAACCCAAAGGTAAGAGAGAGTTGGCTTGCATCCAGTCCATATCTCATATGGTGTTTTATCAACGGATTTTCTTGAAACTCTATTCAGAAGGTAGGATGCTGACTCAAGAGCATATCCCCAAAAAGATTTAGGTAGACTAGCTAAGCCTATCATGGATCAAACCATGTCCAACAGAGTTCGATTCCTCCTTTCAGACACACCGTTTAAGTGAGGTGTCTGTGGATAGGTCCATTGAGAGAGAATCTCATTCTCCTCAAGATAAGTCAGAAACTCACTGGAAAGATACTTACCACCTCGATCTGATCGAGGAGTTTTAATAAACTTCCTAGTTTATTTTTCAACTTCATTACGATAACGTTTGAACATTTCAAATAATTTAGATTTATGTCTCATGAGGTAGACATAACCGTATCTCAAAAGATCATCTGTAAACATAATGAAATAACTATATCCATCTCTTGCACTGATTTTCATAGGTCCACATACATCAGTATGTACTAGACTTAGAATATCACTAGCTCTTTCACCCTTTCTAGTAAAAGGTGACTTGGTCATTTTTCCAAGAAGATAAGATTTACATGTTGGTAAAGATTCACTCTCAGTGATATCTAGGAGACCTTCTCCCACCAACTTTTTTATCCTGTTCTTGTTTATATGACCTAGTCTACAGTGTTAGAGATAAATATCATTGACCTTATCTAACCTAGGATGTTTATTAGCAGTGTATAATATAGTAACAGGCTATGACAGTACATATATGCCATTCTTTACTTGTCCATTCATCATATTAGAACCATTCAAAGTGATGTAGCAAATATCTTTATTGATAATTCATAACTATCATTAGCCAATAAGCCCACAAAAATGATATTTACCAAAAAAAAAGGACAAAAATGACATTCATTAAGAACGACAGTACAAGACTCGAAAAATAAAGAAATAGTTTCCAATACTAGAACTGGAGATTGACTTCCATTCCCAACCTTCAGGAACTTTTCACTGCCTTCGAATCTCCTACTAACTTGAAGTCCATGCAAAGAATTGAAAATATGGTAAGGACTTTTGGTATCCAACACCTAGCTAGTAGTATCATAAATAGAGAAACTACAAGGATTTATCATATAAATACCTTGACCAGCAACACCTTGCTGCTTTCCCTTCCTTGGCCTGTTCGAGTCTAGAGTAGCAAAGTAAGCAGAATAGTTCTGCTTCCAATGACTCGGCTTCTTGTAGAAGAAGCACTCTGCCTTACTCTTGCTAGCCTTCATACTCTTAGTCTGACTAGGCTGAGCACTTTGCACCTTCTTATTCTTTTTCTTCTTCTTCCCTTTCTTGAAGGGACGATGTCTTGCTCCAGAACCTCCCACCAGATTCACCAATCCCTTATTGAGATTGTGGTCTCTCTCATAGGTCTACAGTAACCCTAACATCTCATGATAGTTCACTGCAGGCCTATTCATTCTAAAATTATCAAGAAAGACCTGGTAGGAAGGGGGCAGAGAATTTAGAATCGCGTCCTTGCTAAGCTACACATGCAAAGGACATCCGAGTTTGTCCAAATGCTCAAATAACTTGATTATGTACATTACATGATCAGTTACTGAAGCTCCATCATGCATACGCGTGTTGTAGATGGTGGAAGAGATTCGGTATTTCTCCGTATCATCCGAAGTGCCAAAAGATTCCTTTAACTTTTGAAGAATCTCCTCTGGCTGGGCCTCCTCGAACTTATGACTAAACTCATCGTTCATCATAGCCAACATAATGCAACGCACCATGGTGCAGTCAAAGATCCACTTCTGGTAAGTGTCCTTGACAGTGCCACGAGCATTGGGGGCTGGGATTTCACATGCCGGATCCGTTATCACATAGAGGATTCTCTTGTGCTCCAAGATAATCTTGAGTTTTTGATACCAGCTATTGAAATTAGGTCCAGAAAGTTTGTCATTATCTAATAATGACCGAAGCGACAAAGTGGTCGACATTACCTGAAAAAGGAGAACAAGACCTACTAGTATATGAATTATTCAAAAAATCCTAAAGACATGGATTTTAGTCTAAAGGTTTCTCCCACTATTTTATTCAGACTGGTAGCCTCTACACTCCAATTCAAAGAATAACATTTATCCTTTAGCGGGTACTAGGATCCAATAGACTACATTTGAGCCCGACTTTGGCCAGCCAACCCAGATGCATCTAAAGGTAGGTACAATACCAATTGCTTCTCCAAGAAATTTCTAGTAATCATTTTGTCCTAGGGGTCCTCACAATCGACCTTTGAGCCTCCCATTGAAGGTCCTGGTTAGGTCCAACCATTAACATGATCAAATTCAATGATTCTAACTAATCCATGATCAAGCTTGACTTTGACCGGCCCACCTGACCATGTGTTAAGAAAGTTGCACTAAGCCTCATATGTTGAATGGCAATCCCACTCGCCTGATGACCACCCATTCTTTGAAACTGCCGATGATCACCCAACCTATGGACTCATTGCCAATCCAACTTAATGGGAGGCTAAGACTTAGGCTATCACATAACTTAGTCTTTTTATGGACCTAATAATTTAGAGGATTTAAATTTTGTGACATTTGAGAGGAAGACATGGACCTTGATTAAGAAAACTTCCACCAAATACTTAGAGGATTTCTAGATCAATTTGGTCCATGGGCACCTATAAACCAGTCAGACTGATTAACCTTAGTTGACATGGGTCAACACGAATCAATAAATAATCTAATCAAATCCGGTTTACCAAATTATCCAGGTAAGTAAGATCAAGGGATGGGTTAAGCCAGGTAAGCTTCTTGCCTTAGACACCAACCATGAGTTAGCCAGGTAAGAGTTAGCCCCAAAGAACCTTGATCACAACTATTAAACTTACCTTAGACACTAAGTGGTTTACCAGACTCAGTCAGACTGACCTAAAGACCTGGCCTCACCACGAAGCCATGAATCAAGTCCATTTAGATGTATGGACCGATCTAACTAACTTTTAGAGAGATCTATAGAGGAGAGACCAAATTCAACTTTTGATTAGTCTTTTCTCTATTTAATCCATTCATCTAAACTTAGAACTAACCGATTTAAGGACCCAATTCTAGCTAACCCAATCAACCCATGGTTTATCAATCATGACTTAAGATTAAAATCATATCCTAAATCTTAAAAATATACAACTTAATTCTCAATTAAGTATATCACACTAATTAAAATATTTTCAAAATTAAGTGAAATAATTTCATAAAAATATGAAGCTTAAAATTACTGTTTCATAGTTTTCTGGTCGAGTCAGCTCTTCCAGAACACAGTTTTCTGGTCGAGTCAGCCCTTGCAAGTCGAGTCAGCTCTTCCAAAACATAGTTTTCTGGTTGAGTCAGCTCTTCCAGAACACAGTAACTTCAAATTTTAGTCATTTTCACTTGAACTTTTCAAAGTTTTAGATCAAACATCTTTTAGATCTTATCTAAACATAGTTATGATCTATTAACCATAGATTAAAACCATTTTAATCCATCAAATTCCTCACTTTCTTGTTCATAAGGTCGTGGCGCAGCGGCACCCCTATACATCATAAGAGAACCCCTTGGAATGGGAAGAGATGGTCTTTAAACCATGCTTATCTCCTATGATTGAACGGCCATGGTGAATCCACCTTAATCCAAGTACTTTATGAAGGAAATAATCTGATTTCATACAAAAACATTAAAACACATGTGCATGCAACCTGGCTCTGATACCGCTGTTGGGGAACCTAGGAAGCAGGAACTGTGTGGCATGGCCCGAGACATGCAATTTAAAAACTTTTCTAGATTACATGATATAGCGAAAGCAGATAAACAATTTATCTAAGCATGTTAATCTAATTAACATAATTTTCTTATGCATATCTTGATGCATGTGTAGAATAATGTATGTATGAAATCAAGCATCCATTGAATGAAAAATAAAACTATTTTAGATTTAGACAATGATGCAATAGATTATAATATGTCAAGCATATAATCTAAACGTGTACCTTTGAGATGAGGATCACTTGGAAGGCATGTGCTCTGACAGCAAGATGGAACAGCACTCGATGGAGATCAGCCTTGCAAAAAAATGATTGGGCTCTATGGGCGGCACACACGTACCACCTCTACGGGTGGTTCACACCGGGTAGAGGGATTCCTTCTCCTTCCTTCGAGGTGCTAGCCCCTCCAGAAACACTGATGGCAGCAGGGACTCCTACTTCAATTCCTTAAAGATGTGTGGACTCCTTCAACTCCTTGAAGGGTTGTTGCTGTAGTGGTGCTGGAACGAAGATGCTTGAGAACCCTTTCCCAATGCTCTATACCAAACCTTCAATAGAAGGTATACACTCAAAGATCCTACCCAAAACTCAAACCCCACTCTATCCCAGAGATCAAATCTCACAAGTACTTGACTGTACCCAGCAACCTTCCATCACCGGATTAGAAATTCGAGTAGTCCGGCACCTAAGCACAATGAGTTGCTTCCGAGCTGTATAGTGATCTCATGTCAGAGGAATAATTCATGTCCACATTCTAATGCAAGACTTCTCTTTGGTAGAAAGTAAATCTCGTATGAGAGTCACGCTCAGTGAAATGTCAAACACGACACCTGATGTCACACCAACATCTCCATGCTACTTGGTTAAGAGGATAACCAATAGATATGACATCAACGACCTACTCTCGATACACCATCATCCTAAAATAGCATATCCTTTGGTCATGAAACAATTTATGAACTACATGATGTATCCTCTCTACATCACATACAAGGTAGCTCAAAGGACATCATCATACAAGAGTTCAATCAGGAAGATGACATGTGATCAACAACCAGAGTAAACCTTTTATTCAGTTCAATAATTCAATACATATACATGAGCCACACAACCATCTATAGCCTAGATAATTAGCTTTGGGACACAATTTGATGGGGACATCACCAGCACTGATCTAGAAGTAGCATGAATTTCGATGCAGCACGAATCTCGATGCAGCATAGATTTCAATAAATTCAAAATCAAAAAAATTAGTTAATCAGGATTAGTTATTTAAAATTTGATTTGTGATTAAGTTGGTTAGGATTGAGATTTGGATAGGCCTTATCTTGTATTTGAATTTGAACCGTCCTTATCTTTTTATCTTGTATTCAAATTCAAATGAGGATTGGAAATGTCTATAAATACAACCCTCAGTCCTTTATAAAAGAATAGTTTGGTGAATAAAAATGAGTTTTTTTTCGAAAGGAGTGATTCTTTTCTTTCACTCCATAAGGAGAGGGTGTGAGGCCCACTCCCAGGACATGATGATAGGTCATGTCTAGTTATCCCCTTCCTTGATTCCATCTTCTTTACCCCTATGTCCTTTGAGATTCACCCTAATGCCTCCAAGTATCGAGATGGGTGGAATGCCCTAGAGGTGAGAGGTCTCTTCGTTAGTGTGAGTTTCAAAGTCCATGAAAGTCCAGATTTTTCTACCTTCTATCTCCATTGTTTCTTTGCCACCACCCTAGAAATATTTTTAAAAAAAGTAGTAGTACCCTAATCTAGGTGACTTCTAGGCTCACTCATGATCCTACCCCCATCTCGTCCCACATCATAATTTCTAACACAAGGCAGAAGCAATATCAGGCCTAGTACACAACATGGGATGCATAATTGATCCTATAGCCAAAGCATAAGGAATCGAACTCATTCTCTCTCTCTCTTCTGATGTCTTAGGGGACATCTTCTTTAAGAGATGTATGCATTGACTCATGGGCAAGTAACCTCTTTTATTTCCCTCCATGTTGAATCTCTTCAACACTAAGTCAATGTACCTGGATTGGGATAAGCCAAGCATCCTCTTAGATCTATCTCTATAGATCTTTATACCTAGTATATAGGATGCCTCTGCCAAATCCTTCATGAAAAATTGCTTTGATAGCCAAGACTTGATCGATTGCAACATTAGAATATCATTCCTAATGATGAGTATGTTATCAACATACAAAATCAAGAAAATAAGGGCACTCCCACTTGTCTTCTTGTACACACACGATTCATCCACATTCTTGATAAAACCAAACTCTTTGATTATTTCATAAAGCAGATGTTCCAACTCCTCGATACTTGCTTTAATCTATAAATGGATTTCTTAAGCTTGCATACTTGGTTTAGTCTCTCACTTGAGACAAACTCCTTTGGTTATGACATATAGACTATTTCCTCAAGATATCCATTAAAGAAAGTAGTGTTACATCGATATACTAGAATAGTCATAGTATGCAACTATGGCAAGCAATATTCAAATGGACTTGAGCATGGCTGCTAATGAAAAGTTTCATCATAATCAATACCATATTTTTGTCTGAAACCTTTTGCTACTAGCCTAGCCTTATAGGTCTCTATATAACCATCTGCTCCAATCTTCTTCTTGAAGACCCATTTACACCCAACTGGATTTACTCTCTCAGGTGGATCTACTAATGCCCAAACCTAATTAGAGTACATGGAGTCCATTTCAGATTTCATGACTTCCAGCCTTCTATCAGAGTCTCCACTTGTGACAGCTTCCATATAGGTCACATGATCATCATCTTGTATGATACTAGCTTCATTATCATTCCCAATAACAAAGCCATATTTTAGAGGTGCACTTCACACTCTCTCTAACCTATAGAGAGAGGGTGTGTGTTATGGTTGTTCCTGAACCTTAGGAACATCTCATTGAGGAATTGCTTCAGGTGTAGGTTGAACATCTTCAAGTTCAAATATCCTCTCACTACCCCCTTCTTGGATAAACTCCTTTTCCAAGAATGTGGCATGCCTACTGATAAATACCTTTTGCTCAGTAGGATGGTAGAAAAGGTAAATCATACCTTCTTTACGATATCCTACAAATCTGCACTTGTCAGCTCTAGCACTTAGCTTATGTCCAAAAGCATTCCTGACATAAGCAGGGCAACCCTAAATCTTAAAATACTTAAGACTTGGTCTTTTCCATTTTCATAATTCATATGGAGTGCTTTTAACTGCCTTTGTATTGGATCGATGCCCCTAACCCACATTTTAAAAGGCCCAGGCCTGTTGAAAGGGTGGAAACAACAGATCTTAAACCGGCAGCACAGCGACCCTGGGGTACATGAGTCGACCAGACCCGTGAGCAGGCTCCGCGAGGACTTGCTGACCCTGGCTCTAGCTCACCCAGCCAGTGGCTGCATTGCACAGACCCCAGACCTCAAATGAATCCATGAGGCATGAGCTAGCACCAGTCCAACATTTCCCCTTAGCGAAATGCCTCAGGGGGCCCTACTCCAGAATCGAGCCCATGACCTTGGCTTTGATACCAGTTGTTGGATCGATGCCCCTAACCCATATTTCAAAAGGCACAAACCTATTGAAATGGCAGAAACAATCGATCTTAAACTGGTAGCATCGTGACACTAGGGCACCATGTCGACCCGACAAGAGTGACCAGACTTGCGAGCCAACTTTGCGAGGACCTGCTAACCCTGGCTCAGCTTACCTAGCTAGCAGTCACATTACACAGACCCCAGACCTCGGGTGAATCCACGAGGCATAAGCTGGCACCAGTCCAACACTTTGATGGCACCCTATTCAGTATGTAGGCTATAGTGTCTAGGGCACAACCCCAAAAAGATACTGGAAGATCTATGAAGTACATCATGAACTTGTTAGTCCAACAAGGTATGATTCCTCCTTTCTGCTACACCATTTAATTATGATGTGCATGGAGGATTCCATTCAGAGAGAATGCCTTTATCTTTAAGATGATCAAGAAATTCACTAGACAAGTTTTCTCCTTCTCTATCAGTCGAAGGATTTTAATACTATGCTCAGTTTGTTTCTTAACTTCACTTTGATGCTCATTGAATTTATCAAAGGCTTTGGACTTCTATTTCATAAGATATACATATCCCAACCTTGATAAATCATTAGTAAAACTGATGAAATGAGAGTATCCTTCTCTAGCCTAGGTTGTCATAGGACCACACACATCTGTGTGTACTAGACCTAACAGCTCAGTTGCCCTCTTTTCATGTCTAGCGAATAGAGATTTAGCCATCTTACCCATGAGACAGGACTCACAAGTTTCTAATGACTCGTGATCAAAAGGTTCAAAGAAATTTTCTTTATATAACTTGTTTATCCTGGACTCACTAATATGACCCAAATGGCAATGCCAGAGATAAGTAACATTCACATCATCTCTCTTTTATTGTTCTCAACAAGCATAACTTCATTATTAAGTGACAGAATCAAAAGACCATTAGCAAATGTACCACAACCAAAGAATTTCTTTGTAAAAAAAATCGAGCACCCATGGCATGACAAATTTATTTCATAACCTTATTTTTAATAACAAAAGTACTAAAATAATATTCTTTATAATGTTGGGTACATAATAACAATCTTTTAATTCAAGAATATTATCTGATGGCAATAACCGTAAATAGGTGCCAATAGCTTCAGCCTAAATGGGTTCACCACTCGCACCAAACAGCTTGAAGTCACCCTTCTTCAAGCTTCTAGTCTCTGTAACCCCTGCAATGACTTGCATATATGAGACCCACATACGGTATCCAATACCCATGTATCAAAAGCCAAAGAACTCAATGACAAGTTTGTTTGTATCATGTACAAACCTTAATGCTCTACCAACATCATGCTTCAGACTTGCAAGATACAACTTGCAATTATTCTTCCAGTGCCCTTGCTTCCCACAGTGATAGTAGGTCCCATTAGTAGAGGGCTTCCTTGCCTTCTTCTTCTTCTGGAAGCTACTCTTAGGGTTCCTTTTCCTTTTTGAACCCTTCCTCATTGCCTGCTTCTTCTTTCCATCAACTAGAAGAATGAAAGGATGCGCCAAATCATTGTGCGTGCTATTTATTTCATGCCAATTCCTCTTATTGACGGTCAAAGCCCCTTCCAAAAGGGCATGGAGATAAGGAAGAAAGTCCTAACTCTTATCTATAAAAGGAGATTTAGAAGTAGAAGGACTCTTGGTCCTTATACACCCCTTTATTCTTGGCACATGCTAAACTTGGCACCAAGTGTCCCTTCCACTTTGGACTCTACTATAAATAAATGATAAAGCCTAATAAAATTTAGATAAATATTGATTAAGGCTACTCCACTTAGGACTCAACCTAATCTAAGCTCTGCTTAAATTGGTTAGCCCAAATAGCAAGCTAATTGACCCAATCCAATTAGATTAGGAGTTGGGCTAGCCAACATATGCTAGTATGTCAATTAGCTAGCCAATTACGATCCAATGATCCTAATAAAAATATAATTGACTTCCTTGGCCAATTCCATAATATGTGTGACCCTTTGGGTTCCACATCTAGCTAGCAGTAGGTCTAGGTCCAAGCTATTTCAATCCAATCAAAAATTGATTGACCTAATTAGGTTAAATCAAGCTGACCTAAGTTGCCAATTCGAACCAGCTTTCGAATTGACTCATGAATCCGATCAATTTGGTTCATGTAAACCTACAAAATATGATTGACATCTAGTAACATGTCATACATACCTGAAAGATAAAAAATTTAGTATAAATTATCAAAATACCCTTCAATGAAAAGTTACTATGCAATTCAATCCTTCGATCTCCCTTTATCCCGATTTAGTGATGGGTATGGAGAATTGTCAAACCCTAGCACTTAATCCTTTCAAATCTTAATTTGATAATAAAGACTCGATTGATGAAAGATTAGAAACCCTATCTAATCTCATCCTGCTTTGATCAAAGACTTTCTAAGTCAACAATTGAAGAGATTACACAGGATAAGTCCTCCTCTTACTAGGAGTGATCGATTCCTTATTGATGCACTCACATGCTTCATACAAATCCACCATATCTGAGAACACCCCGTACATGACTCTTATCATGTGTGAGTATGAACCAAAATATGACTTTATGTATATAAGGAATCATGGTGATCTTAGGTCTAAGGATCAGTTGCACAACTCCTACTATGAGAACATCTTTTGTTAAGTATTAAGACCTCCATAACATGTTCTCAAGGTAGATCAGTTCAGTGAACTCACACCCTAAAGAGCACCCACATCCTTGAATTACTGTCACTACACTAGTGGCTATCAGACCAACCACTCTCTGCATTGAACATACATAGAATGTGCTAGTCTTTCCGAAAACATCGACCCCTGAATCGATGATCCGATGACTAGGAACATTTTCGATTAGGATTTATAGAAACTTAGGTCTCACCATTATGAACTTCATCATAACCCTAATTTCATTGCCCTAACTTATGGGGTTCATCATAGTCTTGATAAGATATAGCAGTATGATGAATCAAATGCCTTTTATCAATAAATAATATCATACATGAGTTGGAAGATCATAGAAATGCCCCTACGAAGATTGGCTTTTAGGGCACAATTCTTTCATTAAAATGGTGGACTTGTCTTAATCTAAAAGACTTGTCATACCAGGAAAAGGAAGAGGATTATTCAGACAACTTGGATGCCTTCGATATTTTCACCAAGACCTTTAAATAGGAAGAGAGGAGGCACCAAACACATCTTTTCCTAGCCCCTTATCTGATATCTCACATATCAGATAATTCCCTTCAAATAGGAGTCCAATGGGAGAAAGGTGTGATGAAATAATCATAAACATATGGAATTTCAATAATCCTTGCACGAAGAGTTGTCCCCTTGCATCTATTTATAAATCCAAATTATTTTGGTGCAAAATTAAGAGGTGTTGATGTGGTCAAAAGTTTTGAAAGTTGTGTCAATTAATTAGGCTTATCTGACAAAAGGTGATTTACTAATAGAAGGACTCTTGGTCCATCTATTTGTGCCATATATTTATGTGACACATCCCTTCATGCCTAAGCAACGACTAACCCCCACACTAATCCACTTTGATCGATCAAACCTTACCTAAAAGGGCATGTAATAGAGATAGAGGAAGAGATTAGCCTTACCCCAAATTTGTGATTCACCTGTAAAAGGACTCTTGGTCCTTCTACATGTGATGGGGACATTGGCCAGCATAGATCCTGATGCACACCTAGCATGAATCCTAATGCAAAAAAATGTAATATTTTTTTGGATAATTTTATGGGTGTATGGGGTTTGAGATATATCCGACTCATTTGAATCAGAGTTTTTAGGATTAGTTTGTTTCGATATCGGAGTTTCTTAGGATTTATTTTATCGGGATCTTTCAGTGGTTCCGGTTGTTTGATTATTTGAAGTCAATTCTAGATAGGTTGGTTTTCAACTAACCACCAAGAACTAAAGTTTATTTAAGATGTTTTCGAATAAAATCATCAAAGAGTTTTATCGAAAAAAGTTTGGATGTGTCCCGACTCCTTCCCCCTTCGTCCTTCTTCCCCTCCTCACCTCCCTTCTCTTCTTCTCTCTTCCTTCCTCTCTCTCTTCTAGTTCTTCCTTCCCCTAGACTCTCCTTCTTCTCCTTCTACTTTCTCTCCTTCTTCCTCTGAGACTCCTTGTTATCTCTTCTCCCTGGACCTTCCCTCTTCCTCTTTCTCTTCTACTCTTCCTAATATTCTTCCCATTCTTTTCTATTCCTAATTCCTTCTTTCATCCTCTAACTCTCTTACTTCTTCCTCTCAACTCTCCTTCTTCTTCCTCTCTCCTCAAGACTCAACTATCTCCCCATATTGCAAGTCATCTCCCTCAGCAGTCGACCAAGTCTACCTCCATCCACCCATCGTCCGATCACCGATCTCACCGGAGACACCTCCATTATTGTTCTCCACCTGTGAAGCTTCCCACTTCGTCTCCCCATGCACTGACCATCGACGGAGTTGATCACATCAGATCTCCCATCCGACTACAGCCCGGCATTTTGAGCACTCTCACCAGCAAGTGGAAACCCCACACCACCGTCCAATGCCCCTCGACCAACTTCCCTCTCCATCGAATAAGCTCCTCACTAGATCTCCCTCATCTCTCCACTGGATCCCGTCGGATCCCTTGCTGCTCAATCCCTCCCATCAGATTGTCCAGATCATCACCAGAAGTCGATGACCTCCGTCGCCTATAGTCGCCAAGACACCAACTCCTCTGAAGCTCACCCAGGCTGATCTCGGTTACATCATGAACATGGAGATCGATCGTGTTGCCGCACCATTTCTAGTCATTCCCCTATTCCGCATCATCCCTCTTTTCTCATGTCCATGCTCACCGTCTTCCTCACCAGCAGAGTCACTACAGTCGAAGTTCTTGCCCCGAGCCCCACCTCCACCACCAGTGCACCCTCTCATTCCCTCACCATCATCATGATCCTTCCTCCCATCCGGTTCTCCCTCTCCCCATGCTACCGTCGTCATTCCAGTGCTATAGCCGGTGAACTACCTATTGGGAATTGTGTCCCAAAGCCAATCGCCTGGGTTGTAGGTGGTTGAGCTAAGTATTGTACTTTTTATTTGAATTAATAAAATATTTTTGGCAGCTCATCACATACTAAATTTTCCTGAAATGAACTCTTTCCATGTGATGAAGTCCTTAGGACTACGATGACTTCGATACAGAGAGGATGTATCGAGTGGTCCTTAAACCCTGTTCACAACCAAAGGATATATTGTACTGGACGGCAATATATCAAGTATAGGCTATTGTAGTTCACATCGTTTGGTTGTCCTCTTGACCAAATGAGTGTGGTGACACTGATGTGATCTACAAGTGGGATATATGATATCTCATTGAACGTGACTCCGTGCAGCCCCTTTCTGCCAAAGGGATACTCACGATTGGATATGGGTATATGTGTCCCTCTGACCTGAGGTCATCACGGTAGCTTGCAAGCAACTCCCTGTGCTTTGGTGCCGGACTACCCGGATTTTTAATCCGGTGATGGAAGGTTTCTGGGTACAGGCAAGTACTTGTGGAGAGTGATGGACCAAGATGGAATTGACCTGTCCAAACAGTTTGGATTGAATATCTCGCAGTATCTCAATTTAGCAAATCCTCGACCGGGGTAGTCCTAGTGAAGAGTCACTGGGCTTGCAAGGTTGAGACACGTAGTCGACTGACTCAGTCTAGGTTGGCAGCCCAATCTCAGTCGTCTCAAGCATTAGAGGTCAAAGGGATGAACTATACGGTAACCATATGCCAGAGGTTCGATAGTTTGCTCCCGCATCTTCGTCCTATCCGGACGCCAGGATCCATTGCTAGATGGTTTCCTGTGCTGGTACTAGAATTGTTCTAGTGCTACCGTTTAGGTTCGAACCTATGAGGTCACACGCCACAGAGGATTACTCTCTGATCCGGATACCGATTATGATTGGGAATTGTCTCGATTTTATGGTCACAGTTTTTTTGAGCACTCTTTTTTCCATCTTACCCTTGTCTGTGTCAACCAAAAATTGTTCCGGACAGACCAGGACTGCACCAAGATTTTTCTGAATTAGTTTTGAACTGATTCGGAGTTCGTTTCGGCCTCCAATTGGTTATGAACCAATTGAACCAAATTCAATTAGGTTGGACCAATTGGTTTAAATGGGTTTGAACCAAAATTAGCTTGGACCAGTTAATTGAACCGGAGTTCCTCTCACTTGGACCGGTTTACACGGTTTTGACGTTGAATTTTTCCTTGTGCTGAGAAGGCCGAACGTCCTCCTGCTGGGCATCCTTTCATCCTCCCACCGGTTTGTTTTAAAACCTTTGTTAATGGCTGTTTAATGGTAGATTGGCAGCCGACATCTTTTGGTTTTCCCAGCCTCTCCATCTCCCTCTTCCCTGCTTCCTTTTTAATCCTCATCTGCGCCCTTATTTCAGCCCAAGTAATATACCGTGTGAAGAAGAAAACAGCAAGTGTGTGTTCTTCCCTTTGAGAGGCTGTGAGCTTGGTCCTTTTCCACCCATTGGGTACTAGTTATGCTGGGATTTGGAGTGTGTGAGGGAGAGAAACAAAGCCTTGTTTCTTGTGCTCAAATTCCCATTTCAGCAAAGCCCTTTTGCTAAAACTTTCCGTGACTGTTTCTCCTTCCAGCGGCTAGCACCGCGCATGAAGGCGGATCCGAGAGCCCCGGGTGTGTCTCCCCTCTAGAGGGAGTACTCTTCTACTCCTGGGAGCAAGCAAGGCGAGCCGGATTTGCTGCTATTGCTCCAAACGCGAAGAAAGAAGTTGCTGTCCTGTTCTGCTGCAGAATTTCTGGCAGCAGACTTTGGGGATTTTATACACCTGTTTTAACTTGTTTTGATTGCAGATATTGGTGGCAAATTGAAGACCAATTGTCCACCTTGCTACTGCTCAAATTTGGGAGAAAATGGAGGTCCGGAAGCCATCGTTCTGGAGACATTTTTCAAGCTCAAAATAGAGTTTTCAATCAGCCCAAGGAAGAAGAAGGCTGGAATAGTTTTATTCCAGCTATTCCAGCCTATTCCAGGTTTATTCTAGAGTTATTCCAGGTGGAATAAAGGTATGGAAAATTATTTTTTTTAATCATGCATGAATAGATTTATTTGTTTAATGTTTTGCAAATATTTTATATTATCATACATGCCTTCATGCAACATGAATAGGTTAGGTTCTGGGTGGAGCAGTTTTCCACTACGCGGATTTTTAAAAATATTTTTAAAATCTATTATGCTCCCGCAGCTATTTGCATGCCTAGTGTAGGACCTTGTTAAACCACCTGCACCATTTTTCTTTTACTACCCTTCTGAATTCCCTCATCTATTCCGTAGTCTCAATCCATTGAGAAGGGATTTTGCTCGATCATGAAAGCTATCTCAGTCCCTGTTGTCGACTTCAAGCTCTGCTGGATCTCAAAGCTACACAAATCTTAGAGTTCCATGGATCTCAAAGCTGCACATATCTCAAAATAGAACCTCCTCTTTGCTTCAAGCCTAATTGGATTTATTTGGATCTATTTGATTGGGTCTATCTCTGAGTTGACAAACGTAGCCTAGCAATCATTTCTTAATGATGAATGATCCATCCTCTTAAACTAATTTTGATTGGATTGTCCCACACCAATTTTGGTATCATAGCATGGTCTAGGTTAGGTTAGGATTATATTTACTTTTTGCATTTGAATTGTCTACATTAAAAAATATATATCTATTTCAAGGCTATGTGGTTTATTGACGAGTCAAGCTAGAGTCAAAAGATACCTGAAATATGGAGCTTGACTCGATGGAGTCGAGTTCTCTCCATCTTAGGAGAATGATGAGGACATCAGCCAGCATAGATCGTGATGCACACCGAGCATGAATCCTGATGTAAATAAATGTAATATTTTTTTTGAATATTTTTATGGGTGTATGGGATTTGGGATATCTCCGACACATTTGAATCGAAGCTTTTAGGATTAGTTTGTTTCGATATCGAAGTTTTTTTGGATTTCTTTTATCGGGATCTCTCGGTGGTTCCAATTGTTTGGTTGTTTGAAGTCAGTTCTGGATAGGTTAGTTCTTAACTAACCACTAGGAACTAAAGTTTATGTAAGATGTTTTAAATAAAATCATCGAAGAATTTTATCAAAAAAAGTTTGGATGTGTCCCGACTCCTTTCCCCCCTCTTCCTTCTTCCCCTCCTCTCCTCCCTTCTTTTCTTCTCTCTTACTTCCTCTCTCTCTTCTTGTTCTTCCTTCCCCCTCTCTCTCTTCTGGTTCTTCCTTCCCCCTCTCTCTCTTCTGGTTCTTCCTTCCCCTGGACTCTCCTTCTTCTTCTCCTTCTACTTTCTCTCCTTCCTCCGAGACTCCCTGTTATCTCTTCTCCTTGGACCTTCCCTGTTCCTCTTTATCTTCTACTATTCCTAATAATTTTCCCCTTCTTCTCTATTCCTAATTCCTTCTTTCTTCCTCCAACTCTCCTGCTTCTTCCTCTCAACTCTCTTCCTTCTTCCTCTTTCTTTAAGACTCAACCATCTCCCTCCATTGCAAGTCATCTTCCTTAGTAGTCAACCAAGTCTACCTCCATCCACCCATCATTTGATCGCTGATCTCATCGGAGACTCCTCCACCACTGTCCTCCACCCGTGAAGCTTCCCACATCTTCTTCACGTGCACCGATCATCAACATAGCCAATCGCATCAGACCTCCCATCCAACTGCAGCCTAGCATTCCAAGCACTCTCATTAGCAAGTGGAAACCCCACGCTGCCATCCAACACCCCTCGGCCAACTTTCCTCTCCACTGAACAAGCTCCTCACCAGATCTCTCTCATCCCTCCACTGGATCCCATCGGATCCCCTACTGCTCGATGCCTCCCATTGGATCATCTTGATCACCACCAAAAGTCGATGACCTCCACCTCCTGCAGCCGCCAAGACACTGACTCCTCTGAAGTTCGACCAAGCCGATCTCAGCCACATCATGCATGCGAAGATTGACCGTGTCACCACACCTTTCTAGTCATTCTCTTGTTTCACAGCATCCCTCTTTCCTCATGTCCGTGCTCACTATCTTCCTCACCGGTGGAGTCGCTGCGACTGAAGCTCCTGCACCGAGCCCCACCTCCACCACCCATGCAACCTCTCCTTCCCTCGCCATCGCCATGATCCTTCCTCCCATCCAGTCCTCCCTCTCCCCATGTCGCCGTCATCATTCCAGTGCCGTAGTCGACGAACTCCCCTTCTAAAGTCCCTCCTCTATTCCATAGCCTTGATCTGTGGAGAAGGGATTTTGCACGATCATGAAAGCTATCCTGGTCCCAGTTGCCGACTTCAAGCTCTGCATGGATCTCAAAGCTGCACAGATCTCAGAGTTGCATGGATCTCAGAGCTACATGGATCTCATAGCATAACCTTTTCTTTGCTTTAGGCCTAATTGGATTTATTTAGATTTATTTGATTGGATCTATCTTTGAGTTGACTAACCTAGCGTAGCGGTCATTTCTTAACGATCAATGATCCATCCTCTTAAACTAATTTTGATCGGGTTGTCCTGCATCAACATGTCAATATTGTGCCCACCATAAGTAGCTCCAACAAGAGTCCCATACAATTGGGACTCTTGCTAAATAGTATGGATAAGGCCTCTAGGACTCCAATTTAGCTGCACCACTAATGTCCTAATCCAATTCAAGTCTAACTTGAATTAGTTAGCCCAATTAGCAAGCTATTAATCCAATCTAATTTGGTTCGGAGTTAGGCTAGGCAACATGTGCTAGTATGTCAATTAGCTAGCCAACTAGGATCCTATGACCCTAATAAAATTATAATTGACTTTCTTGACCAATTCCTTAGCATGTGTGACCCTTTGGACTCTACATCTAGCTAGCAATAGATCTAGATTCATATCAATCTAATTCAATTAGAATATGAATAATCAAATTTGGTCAAAATCAAGCTAACCCAAATTGTTATTTTGAACCATCTCTCAAATTGACTCATGAATTAATCATTTTAATTCATGAAAACCTATAAGACATGATTGATATCTAGAAACATGTCATGCCTACCTAGTAGATGAGGAATTTGATAGAAATTATCAAAATATGCTTCAGTGGTAAATTACCATTTAATTCAATCCTTCAATCATTCTTTCTCTTGAAAAAGTGATGGCATGGAAACTTGTCAAATCTTAATACTTTATTCATTTGAATCTCAATCCAATAATAAAGACTTGATTGATAAAAGATTAGAAACCATTTCGAATTTTATCCTACTTTGATCAAAGACTCCCTGAGTCATCATATAATAAGATTATATGGGATAAATTCTTCTCTTACTAGGAGTGATCGATTCCTTGTTGACCTACTCATAACTGATGCAGGATGAACATTCTAGGGATGAGCATAAAGAAATTGCAGATTATGTGAGCAAGATTTTCAAATTTTTATTTGATTTGGTTCCTAAAAAATACTAAGAGCAACAAGGGTTTTCATGTAAATATTAAAGTTTTACCTACATATTAAGACCTAACAAAGTAGTAAAGAAAGACAGGATCCTATGGTTAAGAAACCACTATTAGGGCATGCTCAGTTTTCAACAAATCAGAAAAAGAGAGAAGGAATGGTTTAAATTAACTGGTAATGATTTCCTCTTTGTTTTAGAAGGGATCACACCTCTCAGGATTGGCACCTGGAAGAAGAAGACTGTTCCCACAGATGTGTCAGCTTTTTATTAGATAGTCCTGAAGGCAAAGAAGACCTCCTCCAAGGGTCATAGTACTGGAGGGATCCTGTAAACACCAAGGATTAGGGAAGTAGAAGATAGGAAAAATAGAAAATAAAAGGTTGAAAGTGGGGAGAAGGTGGGAAGGGGTGGTGCTGGAAGATGGTTGGCGGCCTAATGTATTGGAGGGCGCCTGGACTCTGGAGGGGCAGCTTGGAGATATGATGGTGGCAGCCTGGCTACTTGGAGAGAACACCGGGTGCTGTGAAGATGGCAGTCAGGGGCTGAGAACCAGATTCCTGGCAGCTAGGGTTTTGGAAGATTGATGTTGGTGACCTAGGTTGGAAGATGGGAGGGGTGGCCTAGGGTTTGGAGGACAAAGCAGTTGGTGGCCAAGGGAAAGATGCATGGGGTGGCCTAGGGTTTGGGATGATTGATGGTGGGTGGCGAAGGATGGAAGAAGAAGGGGGCGGCTAGGGTTTGAAAGATTGGACTGGTATTAGTAGGTTGGTTTGGTTGGGTAGCACCTCACGTGCCCTCCTTGTGGAGTGAAAATGGGCCTCTCACCCTCTCCCTCATGGAGCGTCAATGCATAAATGCATGAAAAATAAAGAAGAGAACTCTCATATTTTCATTCATTCATAACCCTGCTTATAAGAGGGAAGAGGCGAGGTATTTAAGACTCACCCAGTCTTTTCCCTATCAAAGTGGGAGTAGATAGTTTGAGTAGGATAAGGAGTACAAAATTTGAGTGGGATAAGGAGACTGGAATCCTTGTAGGACTTGGAGGTTGAACTCCTTGTTGGACTTGGAAGCTTGACTCCTTGTGGGATTGAGGCTTCAACTCCTTATTGGGCTGGGGCTTCAACTCCTAGTTGGGCTGGGTGCCAACTCTTGCTAAGCTTGTTGGGCTAGGGCACCAAGTCTTATCGGGCTGGGGAGGGCACCACATCTTCATCGGCCTGGGATGCCACTCCTTCATGGGCCTAAGGCGGCATGAGTGTGGACCAGGGGTATGGGCTTGGGAGGCACCAATGCTGATGGACTTGGGAGGTGCCAAGGCTGATGGGCTTGGAGGGGCATGAATGGGGACCAGTGGGCACAAGAAATCTTCATTCCCTAGGCTTTAGTGGAGGCATTGTGACTCTCTTGGTCTGGTGACTCTCCTCTTGGACTGGTCTTGAATGAGAGAACTCAACTTACAGGACTCAAATGAACAAATGGACTCAATGGACTCAATTGACTCAATTGGACCACTTTATTACAGGACTCAAATTTTATTACAGGACTCAAGTGACTCTAGACCCAACTAAAAAAATTGAAGGACTTCCCAACACATTAATTAGCAATCCAAATGGAGCCCTGCAATCTTTGTTTGATCTTGGTGTCCTCACCAATTCTCCCAGGATGAGAGGAACTCGACCCTATCAAGCAAAGGTCAATCTGGCTCTGGTACTGCTCTAGCAGGCCTGGGTTGAGGTGTTGCATATTCTCTCGAGTGATCCATGAATCCTTAGATTCTGGTCAACCTTGCCAATGAATCAGGTAACTTGGTAGCCTTTGTTTCGTGTACTAATAGCTTGGTCATCCAGGATACGCTCAATTCTTTCTCTTTCTCTCACTAATTTGTTGATGGACACCCAGGTATGAATCACTCCCAAAGAAAGGGTCAGGTCCAAATAGCTTACTATGTATCATTGCTAGCTCCCTAACTTAACTAGTTCTGAGATATTGAAGGTTGAGCTAATGCCAAATTCGGGTGGTAACTTGAGCACATAGGCATTAGGTCCAACTTTTTTATCACTTTGAAGGGTCTAGCTCCACAGGCATGTAACTTCTTCACAGTCGCTGGAGGAGACCACTCAGGCCTAAGCCTAATCATTTCATAATCTCCCTTAGTGAACTCTTTAACTCTTTTGGGAATTAACCATATTTTTATAAATATCATTGCTTATATTAATCTTATGGCTAACCTCCTAATGCAGATCTCTAACATGCTGGGCAAATGACTCATACTAACACCTAAGGTTTGACTATGCATTCCTAAGGAGATTTATTAAGCCTTCAACTACAACTCTATGCTTGACCCTTGGTTGGTGGATGACATGCAGATAAAAATTTTACATGGACTCCTAATAAATGCCATAAGGTCTTCCAGAAGTAGGTAGAAAATCTTACAGGCTCAAGGGACTGATGCAACCTACTAACCTCAATAAAGTGTAACCTGAAGGTTCTAAAAGCATTGGAAGCCTTAGGATAGCGTAGGAAATAAGAAGAGGATTCATCAACTAATTCTTGACTCATGGGGATGACCTTAAGGTTTAGACATTGATCTATGGCAGCAAAAGGTCTACCTTATGGAAGGTTGAATCGATAATTTTAGGCAAAGGATCTTTAACCAAGACTAAAGGAATGGATTCCTCATGAGGGTATTGAATTGAAGAAACCAAGTCCTCACTAATTTTCTTTGGTTCTTGAATTTCAGGACTAGGCTTATAATCTAATTCTTTTCTAGGGTTTCCTCAGGTAAAGTCATCGGGGTAGTAGTGTTACATTCCTCATAGTTCTCCTCTTCTGATTGGGTTTCCAATACAGGCTCAGTTTGAGTACTTTTCTGGTTAACTAATTTTGGGTCAGCCCTACAAACATTCTCTTCAATGTCAGCCATGTGAACCAATAGGGTAGCAAGGATGGATCGCCTAATGGGAACTGGACTGGTACCTGGCTGATATCCAGGGAATGAATCCTATTGGATTCGGGTCGATGGGTTATGGGTCCCCTCTACTCATAGGACATGGGTAAGTACCTTTTCCTAAGCTTGCTCTTCATGGCTTTCCAGGTAGTTATGAGAATATCTCCTCTTTGTCTAGTCATCCTTTCAACACTTCCCCAATATAGTCTAGCTTGGGGAGCTAACTTGAGTTTAGTAAACTTAAACTTCCTCTCTTTGGTCATCTCATCTTGTTCAAAGTACCAGTCCATACCTCTTTCCTAATCAAGGTAACCCTTCGGATCAATATCGCCGCCAAAAGTAGGTGCTTCTAAGCTAATGTTCCTGATAGCTCTCTCATCCTGGTCCATGAAATCATAATTGGGTCTCCTTGGATTAAGCTCCCAGATTGGGTCATGGCATGGGGCTCTCCTAGGGTTGGGAGGTGGGGGACATGGTGCTTCAGGTTTGGGCTCAGTATGGGTCTTTCTGGTCCTCTCGAGGTTTCCAAGACGTTTCTCCGATTGGTTGAACCGATTGCATAGTTGGGCACTCATTTGGGTAATTTGTTCATTCATGTTCCTCATATAGGTTTCATAGTTAGGTTCCATGGTCAAGCTAGATTGAGGTTGAGACTGATAGAATTGAACTCCTAATCTAGTGGTTATGCAACAAGAACACACATCATTCTAGGGTTTGCTAGACTTAGCAGCTCAAGTAGAATGAGTCGGCTCAACTTACAACCAATCCAACAGTTACCATTTCCACTAGCCAGGTAAGAGGTGGGAGTGTGGGAGGCTCCCCCTGCTCTCGCAGGGTCCTAATTAAGTAACCACAGCTCTGCCTAGGGCATTTACCTCTGGACCTCTAGCCTAGATACCAGTTTCAAGCAATAACTAAAGGATTGGGAGCATTAGCTTTCTCACAATACTACGAACTGGACCTGTTGGTGTCCCTAGCTTGATTAGGTTGCTACTCAGTTTTAATTAAGTCTTGGGTTTGATGCAGGGTGGTTGTTTTGGGCCACGAAAAGGTGATGAAATCCTTTCCTTATCTGACAGAATAGAATTGCCCTTAAGTTGATTTAATGATGCATGCACACACATGAAAGATGCAACATGAAACTAAATCAAAAAATTACAAAAATTAAATTTATTTTTTTACTATTTTTTTGTATGCAAATGGTAGATTTAATGAAGATCAATATTAGTTAATTTAGTGCATAGAAACTAAGTTTTGAAGGGGTTTTATGGCAAACAAATTTCAGCCCTATTCTAGTTATGCAAAAAATTTCAGCAAGGTGACTTTAGGGTTTCATGCAGAATTTATGTAGTTTTCAGATATGAAAATTATAGAAAAATTGCAGAAGTAAAGAGGGCTAATTATGTGAATAAGAGATGCAAATATGCATCATAAACAGCAAGGTTTTAATAAAAAACTAGACCTAGGTTTAGACTATGTAGAATTTAGTATGCAGAATTCTTCAAACTACTATGCATGAGCATGTCCTAAATTGAGCTCTGATACCAAAATTGATGTGGGACAAACATGCTAGGGATGAGTATAAAGAAATTGCAGATTATGTGAGCAAGATTTTCAGATTTTTATTTAGTTTGGTTCCCGAAAAAGACTAAGAGCAACTAGGGTTTTCATGTAAAGACTAAAGTTTTACCTACATATATAGACCTAACAAAGTAGTAAAGAAAGACAGGATCCTAGTGTTAAGAAACCACTATTAGGGCATGCTCAGTTCTCAACAAATCATAAAAAGAGAGAAGGGATGGGTAAAATTACCTGGCAATGATTTCTTGTTTATTGTAGAAGGGATCACACCTCTTAGGATTGGTGCCTTGAAGAAGAAGCTCGTTCCTGCAGATGCATCGACTTTTTATTAGATGGTCTTAAAGGCAAAGAAGACCTCCTTCAAGGGTCGTAGTACTGGAGGGATCCTGCAAACACCAAGGATTAGAGAAGTAGAAGATAGGAAAAATAGAAAATAAAAGGTTGGAAGTGGGGAGAAGGTAGGAAGGGGCGGCGCTGGAAGATGGCTGGCGGCCTGATAAATTATAGGGCACCTGGACTCTAGAGGGGTGGCCTGGACATGTGATGGTGGTGGCCTTGCTGCTTGGAGAGAATGCTGAAATGCTATGAAGATGGCGACCAGGAGCTAAGAACCAGATTCCTGGTGGCTAGGGTTTTGGAAGATTGATGTTGGCAACGTAGGTTGGAAGATGGGAGGGGTGGCCTAGGGTTTGGAGGACAAAGCAGTTGGCGGCCAAGGGGAAGATGCATGGGGCGGACTAGGGTTTGGGATGATTGATGGTGGGCGGCCTAGGATGGAAGAAGAAGGGGGCGGCTAGGGTTTGGAAGATTGGACTGGTATTAGTAGGTTTGTTTGGTTGGGTTGCACCTCACATGCCCTCCTTGCGGAGTGAAAATGCGCTTCTCACCCTCTCCCTCATGGAGTGTCAATGCATAAATGCATGGAAAATAAGGAAAAGAACTCTCATATTTTCATTCATTGATAACCCTGCTTACAAGAGGGAGAAGGGAAGTTTGAGTAGGATAAGGAGTACAAAATTTGAGTGGGATAAGGAGACTGGAGTCCTTGTAGGACTTAGAGGTTGAACTCCTTGTTGGACTTGGAAGCTTGACTCCTTGTGGGCTTGGGGCTTCAACTCTTTGTTGGGCTAGGGTTTCAACTCCTGGTTGGGCTGGGTGCAACTCTTGCTGGGCTTACTGGGCTAGGGTGCCAATTCTTGCTAGGTTGGTAAGGGCACCACTTCTTCATGGGCCTAGGACGCCTCTCCTTCATGGGCCTGGGGTGGCATGAGTGTGGACCAGGGGTGTGGGCTTGGGAGGCGCCAATGCTGATGGACTTGGGAGGTGCCAAGGCTCATGGGCTTGGTGGGTCCTGAATGGGGACCAGGGGGCACAAGAAATCTTCATTCTCTGGGCTTCAGTGGTGGTATGGTGACTCTCCTGGTGTGGTGACTCTCCCCTTGGACTTGTCTTGAATGAAAGAACTCAACTTATAGGACTCAAATGAACAAATGGACTCAATGGACTCAATTGACTCAATTGGCCCACTTTATTATAGGACTCAATTTTTATTATAGGACTCAAGTGACTTTGGACTCAACTAAAAAAATTAACAGACTTCCTAACACATTAATCAGCGATCCAAATGGAGCCCTACGATCTTTGTTTGATCCTGGTGTCCTCACCAATAACCTTCATACATAATTCTCTATATCCATGAACACCATATACATGACTTAGTCATGAATAAGTATGAACCAAAATATGGATTCATGTGCACAAGGTTTCATGGTGATCTCATGGAGGATCAATTTAGACAAGTAAGAACCAACTCCTACTTAAAGAACCATCTTTTGACAAGTAAGACTTCCATAAGATGTTCTCATGGAGGATCAATTTAGTGGACTCATTCCCAGATAAGCACCCATATCCTTTTATTAGTGTCCCTACATATTTGGTCATGAGACCAACCACTCTCTTCATGAAGATACATAGGATATGCTAGTCTTTCCAAAAATATCGATTATTGACTCGATGATCCTTATACTGAAAATATTTTAGATTAAGGTTTATAAAAACTTAGGTCTTACTATTATAAACTTCATCATAACCCTAAATCCATTATCCTAATCCATAGGATTCATCATAATCTTAAGATGATAAATATAAGATACAGTATATGGTAAATCAAAAATATCTCTTTATTAATATAATATCAAACTGGAGTCAGAAGAATTTACACAAAAGGTCTTGTTATACTGGGTCCATTATTCCTATTTTCTCAATTAGGGTCCAATTAGGTCCAATTAGAACCCAATTTGAACCAATCCGAAATCCTAATTCAAATCCGATTCGAATAGAAGTTAGGGTTTGCAACACCTGCTAGAGTGTTATCCTGCAAAGATGATTTAATTCCAAATTAAACTCTTGAACAATCCTCTTAAGTGTGTGACCCATTGGGTTCCACATCTAGCCAGCAGTGGGTTCGAATACAAGTTGACCTAATTTGATTAGAACTCTTTCTAATCGATTTAGGTCAAACCGGGCTTACCCGATTCGATCAATTAGGACTCTTCCTAACAAGTGATCTTTGAACTTGATCAACCCACAAGATAAGATTGATGTCTAGCAACATGTCATGTCTACCCGAAAGATATGGAAATTCTGGTGAAATACCAAAATTGCCCTTCAGTAGAGAGTTACCGTATAATTAAATCTTTCGATCAGCCTGCACCCAAAATATAACTATGGATATGGATATATGTCAAATCCAATATTATATTTACTTCTAGCTCAATCTTATAATGATGATTCGATTATCTTGATATTAGAAACCATCTCTAATATCTTTACTTTGATCAAAGATTTCCTGAATCATCATCCGATTGTTGACTAGCTGGATGCAATCTCCTCTTACTAAGAGTGATCGATTCCTTGTTGACCTACTCATTACCTTCATATCCAATTCACCATTCCCAGTATCAATCCTGTGCATGGCTCAGTGTCATGATTAGGATTGAACCAAAAATGGGTTCATGTACATAAGGTACTTATGGCAGTCTCAGGTTAAAAGATTACTTGTACCACTCCCACTATGAGAACCTTCTATTGACATGTAGCTAAGACTCCATTAGATGTTCTCAAGTTGGATCATATCAGTGAACTCATTCTCCAATGAGCACCCACATCCTAGTATTAGTGTCATACACAAGTGACTGTGAGAGCAGTCACCCTTTCCAGTATACTCGGGATGTGCTAGTCTTATCAGAAAAAACCCTGATCCCCTACTCAGGGTTCCTTTGACTAGGAATACTTTAGATTAAGGTTTTAAGATTTTAGGTCTCACTGGTATGATCTCATCATAACCCTAAAATCATAGCCCTAATCTATGGGGTTCATCATATAATATAAATACAGCGTATGATGAAAAATAATGCCTTTATTTAGAAAATTGTCAATTACAATGGTTTGGGAGATACAACATAGATTGGCTTGTAGGGCATATCCCTTTCAAATTCTCTTAGTCCTATCTCACCATTTTTGGTAGTGTGGCTGGTGGATGCTCAAGGGTTGGTTCACTCTTAAAAAATGGATCAAGTCCAAAAGGCTCATTAGGTATTATTGTTGGTTCCTTTACTCTACTAGGTCTGAAACTTTGAAAGTGGAACTGATACTAAAGTAAGATGGTAATTCAAGCACATGAGTTCTAGGTCCAAATTTCTTTAGTATTTTGAAAAGGGCCTACACCATGGGTATGCAACATTTTCATATAGTTTTTTTCATAAAAGTTCTTTGACTCATAAAATTTAGCCATATGCTTGTTAGTTCTATTGCTCAAATTTTCTTACTAATCATGCTATGCATATGACTCTCGCAGACTTGGACACTTATGAATGGATGACAAGCTCAAATGACACCAAATAACAAAACAAACTCAAATGATACCAAAACAAAAGACAAGCTCAAATGGGCTTTATTATCTAATGATGAACTATATTGTTGGCTAGAAAATTAAAGTTCCTAATTTCCAATATTTTTCTTAAAAGGCTTCTAAGACTCTTGCACATAGCTTCAGGTAAGTGGTAGTAAATCTTAATTTAGTTCCTAATATATGCCATAGAGTCTTAAAAAAAACAACTATTGAATATCACTGGGACCAGGTCAATGGTATGATGGATGTCCAAGAATGGTGAAATGGGATGGGGAAAATGATCGGGGGGTACATATTGAAAGTCCTTTGCAAATTCTACAACTTCTTGGGGTTGATCTTTTCGGATTGGTTCCTTGGTTTCCTTAGTAGTCATTACCCCAATTGGTAATTCCTCAATGATCTCTTGTTTTGAACCCTTAACATTGATTAACATCAATTCACGGTCCTCTTCTTTTATGAACTCTATTATCTTCTCGGGTTGCTCTTCATAATTTTGTCCCTGGACTTTATTTTATTCAATTTGATTATTCTCGTTTTTAATTTTATTAGGCTGGGTAACATTCCAAGCAATTGTTCATGTTCATATTCATCCACTAAGTTAGACCTGGTTTCATAGACTTCTTCCTTAAGTTCTTCAACGGGTTTAGGATCTTCTCTTTCTATCTCTCTATTTGGACAAGATTTTGATTCCCTTCATCTTTAATTCTTCAATAGGTTCAGAAGATTTTTCCTCTAATTCTTTAGTGGGTTTAATCTCTTCTTGATCTTCTTCATATTCATCTATTAAATTTGGTTTGGCTTCATATATTTTTACTTTTGGCTCTTCAGTGGGTTCAAGGATTTCTTCCTTACAAACTACTGGGATAATAGGAGTGGCTTATTTGAAGGAATCAGATTAGAACTAGGCCTATGTCCAGATGTATTACCCCTGTTGGACTTATGTCGAGTGATCAAGAGTTCCCTCTAATATATCTCGAATTCCATAGGAATTTGGTAGGCTTCGAATTTTTTATTGAAATAATTTCCACTAGATATCCTTTCATAGGCCAGCTCGAAATCTAGATATAACCATTGCCTCAGATTCGGCTGTGCTACATCTCCTGACAAACTCATTGAATTTGGTAATATATTCAGACATGATTTTATCATCTTGTCTCAATCTGTACCATTGGTCCAAAAGTCTTTGCTCATAATATCTACCTGGATACTTTTTCTAAGCTTACTCTTCATATCTCTCCAAATAATTATTTTATCTCCACTATAATAACATTCATGCTCAACATCTTCCCAATATAGCTTTGCATGTCGGACTAACCTAAGTTTGGAAAATTGGCACTTTCTTTTTTCTGACATTTCATCATACTCAAAGAATCAGTCCATTCTTTTCTCCCAATCGATGTACCTTCAGGATCTAAATTTCTATCAAAAGTGGGTGCATAGGGTCGACGGTTCCTAAAGGATCTTATCTCCGAATCATCAAAATCTTGGTAGGGGTGTTTAGGATTGTAATCATGGGTGAGATCATGATAATGGGCTCTTGGACCAAGGGGAGGTGGACTAGGTGATTTAGGTTTAGAATGGTGAAGCAATTTTCTTCGAGGTTCCCGATTTGATTATCCACTTATCTTAACTCTTTGTTCATTTACCCTAATTATTTAGTTAGGGTATCAAACTTTTCAATCATGGTCCTCATAAAAAATTCAAGATTGGGATCTATGGGCAAACCAAACTGAGTGTAGGACTATTGGTATAGGCCTTTAGACCAATTAGACAAGCAGTACAAACCTAGCTTCTAGGGCTTCTAGACTTAGAAGTTCAAAAAACAGGAATTGACTAGGTACTAGTAAAGAATGCAATTACCCTTTCCACAGGCTAGGTAAGAGGTGGGGTTGAGGGAGGCTCCCCTCACTTTTGCAATGTCCTAATTAAAAACTGCAAGTCCGTTTAAGGCGTTTGCCATTGGACCTCTAGCCTTAGACACCAGAGTAAATACAAACTCAAATAATACTTTGCCTCATCTTGCACTTGAACTTGACTTGTGGATGTCCCTAGTTTTAGGTTCCTACTTGATTTTAATTATGGCTTAGGTCAATGCAAATGTGAGTGATTGTTTTGGGCCAAGGAAAGGTAATGACCTCCTTCCCTTATGTTATATTGAATGTCCTTAAATGGATTTAGAAATGGATGCACAAACAATTCACCAACTAGTTAGCACAACAATTAGATTAGCACAATCAAATGATTCAAAGTCAAAATTTCAAAATTCAAAATTTAAATTGGAAATTTCAGATATGGAAATATAGATTTTAAAATTCAAATTTTTAAATTTTAAATTTTGAATTTTAGTTAAAAAATTCATTCTTGGAAGTAAAAGTTGTTGTAAAAAAAATTCAGCCACTAACAAACTTCCAACTAACTAGTTTTACAAATTTGAAATTAAAATTTTAAAATTTCAAAAATTAGAATTTTAAATTGGATTTATCAGATTTCAAAGTCCAAATTTCAAATTTTGAAATTTAATTTTCAAATTTTGGTTAGGAAATTCGTTTATGAAGGCTTGTAACTAAAGTCTGTTGCGAGAAGCATCCAACTAACAAACCTCTAACCATAAAACACTCAAAATTTGAAATTCAAATCCAAAAAATTTCAAAATTCAAATTTTCTGAGGTGGAGATCTTAGATTCCAAATTTGGAATTTTTAAATTTCGAATTTATGATTGGAAATTCGTTTTGGAGGGATGTAACCCAAAGTTATTGATAGAAACATCCAACTAACAACCTTCTAATCAAAAATTCGAAATTCAAATTTTAAATTCTCAAAATTTTGAATTTTAAGTTGTAATAATTAAATTTCAAAGTTTAGACTTCAGATTTTAAATTTTGAATTTTAAAATTTTAAAATTATGGGTTGGAAACTTGTTCTTGAAGTATAGGAAAATTTTAGCAACTAGCAAACCTCCAATTGACTAGATTCAAAATTCAAGTTTTAAATTTAAAAATCTTAAAAATTTAAAATTTAAATTAAAACTTTTATATCTCAGAGTTAAGATTTTAAATCCCAAATTTTAAAATTTAAATCTTGAATTTTGGCTTTGAATTTCGGATTTGAAGACAAGCAACATGCAAAGGAACAAAATTTCAGCAACTTGACCTAGTAAACCATAGGCTCTGATACCAAAAATTGATGCGGGACGAGAAGAGATCATGCATTCATGATGGATGGAGATTCAAGCAAGATGATTAATAAGCTAAATTGAGTAATAAATCTACACACAAAGAAGCTAAATTAATCCAAGAAAAGAATTTTCATGAAAGAGACTAGTTGATCTAAATTACAACACCCACAATGTAGATCTAGTTCAAACCAAGAATAGGATCTTAATGGTAAAGAAACCATTATTACTAGGGCAAGTTAACCTTCAAATGATCAGATCTAAAGAGATTAGGAATGGTTCTCCTACCAACAATGATGGCTAAAATTATTTGGTGGAAGGGTTCACTCAACACTCTAGGAAAGAGGCTTGGATCATAAGATCTACACTCCCTAACCTTGTGGACTCACCTTGTAGATGGTTCATGGCTTGGAAACCTTCATCTTTAACCCGAGATCCCTGAGAGAACCTTCAAATAACCCATCATAAGGCATGGAAATGAAATCAAAAGGAGGAAATGAAGAAGGGAAAGAAAGGAAGAGAAGAAGAAAGCTTGGCATGGAGCTTGATGGACTTGAGCTTGGAACCGGATCAAGGGCATCCCACCCTCTTCAAAACAAAATCTAGGGCATCCCACCCTCTTCTCACACAAGGGCATCTCACTCTTCTCAAAATGAGGCTTCACACCTCAAGCAAAAGAAGGCATCTCACCCTTTCCACACAAGAGATCTAAAGAGAACTTTTTGCAAGAAGAAAATCCTTTCATTACTCAATATAAGATGCTTTACAAGAGGGACTTGGGGCCCTATTTATAGGCCAAGCAAACCATAATTTTATCCAAACTAATCCTCAACTAATCTCTTGATTAGTTATACTAATTGATAGATTAGGTAGATCCAATAAAAGTGGTTCCAACAACATTTCTTATGTGGTGCCTAAATTAGTTATACTAATTTATTACAACTAATCTCATGTGGTGCCTAAGTATCATCCATATGTCTTTCTTGCTGATGTAGTGGTCTTGGTAGCTGATGAAGTGGAGGACCAAGTGGCATCCCACATGTCAAGTTAGTTGGAGATTATTGGGGGAAAGTTGTAGGTAGTTTATTCCTTCTATGTGACCCCCAAAATAGTCTTGATGAAGTGGCCTCCATGTAGCACCCAAGGAGGGGTTGTGTGTTGGCTTCATGAATGCTTCCAAATGGCCTTCAAAGAGTGCTTCCAAGTGGCTTCAGAGGAGGGCTTATAAGTGGCATAAGAAAAGATTTTGCTTGACCAATGGGTTGGCTCAAGAAAAGGTTAAGCCGATTCAAAGAGCTTGAGTCGACTCACGAGGTTGATGCCTTTTTTCTTGAGTTGGCTCATGGAAAATTAGGCTTCCTTCATTGACACATTGGTCTTAATCCCTTTAGATGTCCTTCTTGATTAATCCTTCTGGGCTTCAATGTTGAGTCAACTCCCATCCAAATGGCCCTTGTCCTCTTGGCTTATTCCATAAGGAACTTGGTTGAAGCTTGAATTCTTTTTCTAATGCCCGTGTCCCCATCACTTGTGGTAAAGCCAATTGTCTTATTTCCATACAATTTAAATAACGATCAAACTACTATTGAAGAGGGTTTTAGTGAACATGTCAACTATGTTGTTCTTTGTATCTATTCATTATATAACCACATCTTTTCTTTCAATGATTTCATGAATATGATGGAAGTACCTTAGGATGTGCTTGGACTTTTGATAAGACCTTGGTTCCTTAGCTTGTGCAATAGCTCTAGTGTTAACATAATAAAGTAGCACTGGTTGTTATATCATAGGAACTATACCTAATTTCGAGATGAACTTTTTTATCTAGATAGCTTCTTTAGCAGTTTCACTAGTAGCTATGTATTCTACCTTGTTGGGATATCCTGGTTCAGCTACAAACCAAACTCTGGTTCGACTTATCGAAGCCCGTTTCTCCGGACTACGGACTTCGGACTAAGTGAAGGACAGGCTAACTGCAAGCAACCCAAGGCTTCACACTCGACTACAACATCCGTAGGCCAGTCCTTCAGGTAGCACCTACGACCCCGGCCAAAGTCTGAACTACTCATCGACTTCCGAAGACACGTACTTCGGTCCCCATCGTAGACATGATCTTCGGCCTCATGGAAATACCAAGTCTTCGGCCCATGCAAGGGGAAACCCGAAGCTTGAACCACGATCTGTTTCAGAAAGGAAATTGTAGCCAACAGTTACAATCGACACTCATCATGCCATGATCATGGTGCGCAACTCCTGCAGCCACGCCTCTGATCTGGCTGGAATCGCTCATTGACAGCCCACGATCGTCAATCATGGGAGAGATTGGCTCTCCATGATCACCGGAAAAAGAGCGGGCCACAGACCGGAGGCCATCTTTTAAATATGGGTAAGAAGGATAGCTCGTGAGGTATGCGAACAATCTCGCACACATACACTTTCAATCCCCAAGAGCTTTTTCTCTTTCACTCTTTCTCGACATCTTCCCCATTCTGTAGCTAAAATCTACCACTGACTTAGGCATCGAAGTGTCCTCCGCTGGAATAACTCCGACAAGGGACCTGTTTTGCAGGTGAACCAGGGAGCGGTCCTGCAACGTAGCGGCTCCGACCGGCCGATCCAGGGACTCCATGCCAACAGATTGGCACACCAAGAAGGGGGAGTGCATTAACATTCTTTAAGCTCCCTCCTAGACAAGGGGAAGAAAAAAAAGTTTTTGATGGCAAGAGGAAAAGCTCAAATTACTTCTATAAGCTGGAGTTGTGCTCCGTCTCAAGGGGGTGCACCCCCGAAGGAGAACGATGTTCTACCTCCCATAGTTGTTGTGGGAGCGTAGCAGTTTGAAGCTTTTATGAACCAGGTTGCCAACCTAACAGCCATGGTTCAAGAGTTCCAAGACAGAGCCTTTCCGGTGGCAAACCCATCGGCTGTTTCTAGACATAGCTCTCGATCCCGAAGAAGGAGAGCACCACGGGAGGATTCTGCGCATCCCTCCCCCCGTTCTCGGCCCTCTCCAAATGGTCGAACTTCGAGACTGCCTAGGTTTGCCGATTCCCTATAAAAAGGGAAAAGGCCCAGGCAAACCTCCTCCTCCTATTCCTCCTCCAAAGACTCCACTCCGGTGGAGAGAGCGCCGAAGCATACTCCCGATTATGACTGGAGATTCAGAGCCATTGAATCAAAGATGGCAAAGGTACGAGAACAGAGAATGCAGGATCAGAGAGATCCCGATGACTTGATTGTGGGTAATCTACGCCCACCCTACACCGACTGCATCATGGCTGAGGACATTCCTCGGCACTTTAGGGTTCCCCCAGATGGAACCCTACGATGGCACCTCCGACCCCCTCGACCATTTGGGTAGCTTCAAAGCCCATATGATGATCCAAGGAGCTTTGGACGCAATATACTGTTTGGCATTCCCGGCTACCTTGAAGAAGTCCGTTTGGATGTGGTACTCGAGCCTGCGCCCAGGTACCATCGATTTATTTTTTGAGTTAGAAAAATTGTTTGTCTTGCATTTCAGGATCTGCTGCAAGACTCCTCGGAATACGGACACACTCTTCCTCCTTCACCATAATGATGGAAAAAGCCTGCGAGATTATATCTCCAGGTTTAATGCGGCCATGCTTGAGATCCCAGATCTCAATGAACATGTGGCCATGTCAGCACTGAAGAAGGGGCTTCGAACCACCAGGCTTACTTCTTCCCTAGACAAGAAGTTCCCTAAAAGCTACGCTGAGCTCTTGTAGAGGGCTCAGAAATACGCCGATGCCGAAGAGCAGGCGGTGAATCGATGACTGGTTGAAGGGAAACCCCCTTCAAAAAAGAAGAATAATAGGGGACAAGGTCCCCAAACCTCCAATAATAACAACGACGGTAGATATACGGACCGCCGAAGAAGTCTTCCTAAGCCCAGAGCGCTGGGAGGAAGATTCGATTCATACACACCCCTCAACCTCCCCAGAGAGAAGATCCTCATGGAGATAGAGAAAGAAAACTATCTCCAACGGCCTCGTCCCATGAAGGCCTCCTCTTCCGCAAGGAACAGGAACAAATTCTGCTGATTCCACCGGGACCACGGCCACAACACAGAAGAGTGCATCCAGCTGAGGGATGCAATCGAGGATCTCATCAAGAGAGGATACTTGGGGCAGTACATCGGTCGCTAGGGACCCCAGTCGGAAGCAACTGTTCCCCAGCCACCTCCCGAAGAGGCCGAATTGCCAAATCAAAGGCCCACCAATGGAGGTGTAGGGATGATACACCGGCCCACCAACTAGAGAAGGGATGAAGATGAAGCTTCAAAGTGACTGAAAGATAACAACTCCATCCTCTTCTCCGACGATGACCTTGCGGGAGTTCGGCACCCACATGACGACTCTCTTGTAATTTTGGCCGTAGTGGCCAATTATGATGTACAGCGAGTTCTTATTGATAATGGAAGTTCGATTGATGTCTTGATGTACGATGCATTCTCCAAAATGTATTTGCCTAGACATCAACTGCAAAGATCTCCCATACCACTCTCCGGTTTCGGGGGCAACCAAGTTTATACCGAGGGGGAGATAGTGTTGCCTGTAACCCTCGGCACCGAACCTCGATAAAAGACATTGCTGATCAACTTCATGGTGGTCCAGATCACCTCAGCATACAACATTATTCTGGGGATGCTTGCCTTGAACAGGTTCCGGATCGTGATCTCCTCTCACTACCTCTTGGTATGCTTCCCCATCAGAAATGGTGTTGGAGAAGTTAGAGGGAACCAAAGGATGGCACGGCAATGTCTGATGATTGAAGACAGGCATTTCAAGGATTCAACTACTCCGGATCAACTGGATCCAAGGAATGCAACCACAAATCTTGGTGAACCAATGGAAAGGACCATCCTGGTGCCTTTGAAAGAGGAGGATCCCTCCAGAGTTGTGCAGATCGGGAGCGCCCTTGATGAGGAAACCAGAACAGAGCTGATCCATTTCCTTAGGGACAACGCCGATGTCTTCACCTGGTCAGCTTCGGACATGTCCGGGATTCCCGCCGAAGTAATCACTCATCGACTGGAAGTAACCCCTGGGTACAAGCCGGTGCGGCAGAAGAAGAGAAGCTTCATCCCAGAAAGACAACACGCTGTAGATGAAGAGGTTGGCAAGCTCCTCAAGGTAGGGTTCATCAGAGAGGCCCGCTATCCCGAGTGGTTGGCCAATGTAGTGATGGTGAAGAAAGCTAGTGGCAAGTGGAGGATTTGTATCGACTAGACAGACCTCAACATGGCTTGTCCAAATGATAGCTTCCCTCTCCCAAAGATTGATCAACTGGTCGACGCTACTACCGGCCACCAGTTGCTGAGCTTCATGGATGCCTTCTCTGGTTACAACCAAATCAGAATGGATTCGCAAGATGAGGAGAAGATGGCATTCATCACTGACAAAGGTCTTTACTGCTACAAGATGATGCCATTCGGCCTTAAGAATGCCAAAGCGACATTTCAAAGACTCATCAATAAGGTGTTCGAAAAGCAACTGGGAAGAAATATTAAGGCCTATGTTGACGACATGATCGTCAAGAGCCTCCACCGGAGAGATCACATCCATGACTTGGAGGAGTCATTTAGCACCCTCCGGCGCTACCATATGAAGTTAAACCCAGCAAAGTGTGCCTTCGGGGTCACGTCGGGTAAATTCCTGGGCTTCCTTGTCACCAAACGAGGAATTAAGGCAAACCCTGAGAAGACTCAAGCCTTGAAAGATATGAGACATCCCTCTAGAGAAAAGGAAGTCCAACAGTTGACAGGGAGGATTGCCTCCCTAAGCAGATTTATCTCTCGGTCAGCCGAGAAATGTCTTCCATTCTTCAAGGTACTTCGATAATCAAAGGGTTTTGAATGGTCCGAAGACTGTCGTGTTGCCTTTGAGGAATTGAAAAAGTATTTGGAGACCCCGCCATTGCTCTCCAAGCCAAAAGAAGGCGAGGTCCTCTACTTGTACCTCTCTGCTTCATATGAAGTAGTGAGTTCGGTTCTTGTCCGGAAGGAAGAAGATGGGTCCCACAAGCCGATTTACTATATCAGCAAGGTCCTGCATGATGCAGAAACGCGATATGCAAGGATGCAGAAGCTGATCTACTCTTTAGTGATTACAGCAAAGTGACTATGGCCATACTTCCAGGCCCACGCTATTGTGGTGCTGACTGATCAACCTCTCAAGGCTGTTCTCCGATCTCCAGACACTTCTGGAAGGATAGCCAAGTGGGCTGTGAAGCTAAGTGAATTTGACATCAGCTTCCAGCCCCGAGCGGCTATGAAGGCCAAAGTGCTCTCTAATTTTCTGGCTGAGTGCACCTGGAAGTCCGAAGATGAAGCCTCTTCGGAAGAAGAAGAAGCCCTGAAGGAGTCAAAGTCCGTTTGGGTGCTTCATATGGATGGGCTTCCAATGCTACCGGGTGCGGGGCTGGACTCATGTTGGCCGAACCTGACGGCCATACCATAGAGTATGCACTCCGTTTCTCTTTCCATGCCTCCAATAATTAGGCCAAATATGAGGCCTTACTCACCGAACTTCGGATCACCAAAGATCTGGGAGTCCGGCAACTCCGATCCTTCTCCGATTCTCAACTGGTTGTGAATCAAGTCAACGGAGAATACATAGCTAAAGATCCAACCATGGTGTAATACCTGGAGAAGGTTCAGGCTTTATCCTCCCAACTGGAATATTTTGAAATTATCCATGATCCCTGATCAAAGAACTCCTGGGTGGATGCACTGTCTCGACTGGCAACTACAGCACCGAAGTCTCTCGGGCGCACCTTTGTTGAACATCTAGAAACTCCAAGCATTATCGAAGAGGCTGCAGAGGTGTGCCAGATTGATACTGAGCCAAGCTGCATGGATCCTATCATCAGATTCCTGAATGAAGGAAAACTACCGGAAGATAAGGCAAAGGCCAAGAAGATCCACTGGATGGCATCTCAATACATCATCTTAGACGGAACCCTCTACAAGAGATCATTCTCCCAACCAATGCTAAAATGCCTAGGACCCACCGATGCAGATTATGCTTTGAGAGAGGTCTATGAGAGCATATGCGGGGATCATTTGGGTGGCGGTCTCTAGCATACAAAATTATTCGACAGGGATATTACTGGCCCTCCATCCAGAAGGACTCAACTGATTTTGTGCGGAAGTGCGACCAATGCCAAAGGTATGCCAATGTACAGAGACAACCTACGAGTCACCTGACTTAGTTGGCAGTCCCATGGCCTTTTGCCCAGTGGAGGATGGACATTCTTGGCCCATTCCCACCAGCATCAGGGCAAAGGAAGTTTCTCCTAGTGGCCATCGACTATTTCACGAAGTGGGTGGAAGCGAACCATTGGCCCAGATCACAGAGGTCAAAGTAGAAAATTTTGTGAAAAATTCCATCATCTTCAGGTTTGGCATCCCACATGTCATCATCACGTACAACAGAAGATAATTCGACAATCCAAGGTTCAAGGACTTCTGTGCTCGGTACCATATCCAGCATCGGCTGACATCCGTAGCTCATCCGCAGTCCAACGGGGAAGCGAAGTCACCAACCGGACCATCCTTCATGGTCTGAAGACAAGGTTGAACGTTGCCAAGGGACTTTGGGTCGAAGAGCTGACCTTCGTTCTTTGGGCATACCGAACTACCCCGAGAATGACCACCAGCGAATCTCGGTTCAACCTGGCCTACGGTACCGAAGCCGTACTACCCATTGAAGTCTCCCTATAGTCTTTGAGAATTGACAACTTTGAAGAGCCTGAGAATTCCAATCGTAGAAGGATTGATCTGGATTTGCTATCAAGCACCAGGCTGCAGGCCTAGATAAGAATGGCGGCATACCAACAAAAAGTTGCCAAGTACTACAACTCAAGGGTGAAGGAGCAAACTTTCCGCATGGGGGATATGGTATTGCGAAGAGCAGAAGTGTCAAGGCCAACAGAACAGGGTAAATTCTCTCCCAACTGGGAAGGCCCATATCTAGTCGAAGAAGTCATTCTACCAGGGACATATCGACTCAAGATCCTGGAGGGGAAGAACGTATCCCGGCCATGGAATGTACAAAACCTTCACAAATACTATCAATGAAAAAGTTCCAAAAAACTCCTGTACAAAGCTCCTCAACCCTACTCAACTCAGAATGGCTAGTTGCATCGACTGAATGACAACAGCCTGAATGACCCGATCTGAAAAATCGATCAACTACGCAAAGGAGAGTCTGATCCACTCCCCTTATCGGTATGCCCGACAAGCACAATGGATGGTCTAACCAGGCTACCAAAAAGATCAAAGATGCAGGGATGGTTTTCGTAACCTACCCTACGGTGAATCTGAACACGCGCCGAGGCGGGCCTAAACAGCCTACCTTAATCATAACAAAAAGTGCACAAGGATGGTATAAACACCTTATCCTACAAAAAATTTGAACACAACCTAAAAGGACCACTGTTGTCCTCTTTATCAATAACAAACATTCTCAGAATGGTCCAATTGACCTCTTTTCTTCCCTGTAGATCAAAAGTGGTCTACAGAGTCTACATTACAGACAAATTGTGATGCAACACATCACAAAAATTACACGGGAAGAGGTAACAAAAAAGTTCTTTCATTTCTTTCAAATTTTTTACACAAAAAAAAAGAAAGAGAAAAGAAAGAAACTCTCCTAAAAAGAGAGTGAGAAAAAAAGAAAAGAAACTCTCCTAAAGAGAGATGTAAAAAAAAAAAAAGAAGAGTAGCAGCAGCAGAATTTGGAAAATTTTTAATAACTCCCTAATGGGTTTTTCCCGTACCGTCGGGGAGAGACCAGATTGGACAACGAAGGGCCCCCGGGGTTCCCGACCGAACTCGAGTCCAACCCCTTATCAGAGTCAGAATCGAACTCGTGGCCGGAGAAGGGAACAGAGGGTTTGATATTATCCAAGCCCTTCAAGTTATAAAACTTGGAGGCTTTCCTCTGGCACTCCCAAAACCCCTGGTGGAAGGAGTCCAGGGCCACCCCGGTGAGCTCGTCCTTGAAGGTGGTAGAAGCTCTGAAGTTTGTGATGGCATCCGCTACCTCCTTCTTCACCTCCTCCGCTACCGTGGTCGCCACCGTGACTTGAGCCCAGGCCTCCCTCAACCGAGCCTCCAAAAGGTGGACCTTCTTCTCGAGACGGTCCACCAGAGGCTCCTCCTCTTCGCCTCCTGGCCCAGGTGACTCCGGACTTCGCTTCCTCTTGGGGTCAATAGCCCTCCTTTTCACCGCTCGGCGGAGCTCAAAAGTGTTGAACCTCATGGCTAATGGAGGGAAGAAGCCTACGGAAATGATGGCCTTTGACATCAGAGGGCAGGGTCCTATTTATAGAAACACTGTGCCCACAACCGACTGCGGGGAGCCATGTCCCACGTCCTTCCCAGCTACATGAGAAGGCACCACGTGTCCGGGCAATGCTTCGAGAATCATAAAAGTCACTCGGAGCCATCTCTAGGACAACAACCGCCATCGCTTTGAATCCGGAGAAATCCTCATCATGCGATGGCATCATTAATGGCTCCTTTTTGGAAAAAAGAGACCCGACAGCTCGTAAGGCGCTAGATATCATGACTGTACAAATATCGACATGCCACGTAGATAGCAACGATCACAATCAGATCTCCCTTATCGCTGATTTGTGGGGAAATTTTTCTTGCCCGCCCCAACGGACAAATTTGACATCCGAAGTAATGTGACGGTCTTCAGCAACGAAGTTCGGGTCCATTCCAAAGTTTGTCCCCACCGATCGAATAGCCTTCGGCTATGGCTATTCGACTAAGAAGAAGAAAGAATGGTAAAACCGTTTCGAGCTACACATGAAGCACAACAGTATATGCAAAGGAAGGAAAATTCATTCCAAAATTTAGAAAAGTTATCATACAAAGTTCCTTGATTAAGCCAAAAAGAAAGGTGAAAAATACATCTAGAGTGACCCAAGTCACTCAACATCAGTGGAAGAAGGCTCCACACCACAAGACTGGAGTACCTTATCAATTTGCTCTGAGACGACCTTGTCAATCTAAGCTGGGACAGGAGAAGCTTCAGCTTGGACTCCTCTAGCCTAAGTTACCTCCTAGGCTGGGATCGGAGCTGGGATCACCTCCGGATCTTCGACTGGGGTAGCAGCCTCCTCCTTCGGACATGGCGACTCCTCGACCTCCCCTGCTGCTTCGGCCTCCTCCACTTCTTCTCCTTCCTCTCCAATTATGTTGTAGGAGGGAATGATCGAAAGGTCGAGGTGAGGGAGGGTCTCCTTTACCTTGGAGAGTCCATCGTTGAAGCCGTGCTGGTAGGCATACAATGACGCTTTATCAATCTCTGTCTGAAATTGTGAAGACATCTTGAAGTCAGCCATGGCATTGTCTATCCGCTTCCTCAAAGCTTTGGACTCCCTCTTGGCGACTTCAGCCTCCCTCTTAGCAACTTCGGATTCCAGGATCGCCTCTTCGGCCCTCCTAGAAGCCTCCTCTGCCACCTTGGACAAATTTTCCATCTTCTCCTGATCCTCCTTGGCGGCCTGCTCCAGGGACTCAACTTGCTTCCTGCTCCTCTTCCACCCTGCCTCTTGTCCTTCTATCATCGAGTGGGCACCTTTCAGTTCGCTTTTCAGTTCATGAATTTCATCAGTTACCCGAACAAGATGGTCCTCCATGGATTGCTTCAGCTCTTCGGCTACTTTCCTAGCAGCCCTAGCGGTCTGAAGCTCCTCCTTGAGGCTATGGATGAGGCTGTCCACGTTCCCCAGGCCTTCCTCCATGAAGGTGAAATTATAGACCAACTACATCAAAAAAGAAGAATTGAGGATCAAATAACACTCAAGATAAAGGAGGTGGTGATTGTCATACCTGTTGAAGGGCAGCGAAGCCGGAATCAGACACTTTGAGAAAGCTCCGGTTCCGGAGAATTGCCAGGTTGTGGGGCAGTATCGTACCCTTCAATACCTGCCTGGCTTCGGTCGGGACCAGTAGTCCCCCCATAGGCGGGAGCTCCGAGGAGTTCATCGAACGGCCTCCGGCTGAAGAAGCCCCGTAGATGGACTCTCCTTCGACTTGCTGTGCTTTGCCCCTATTAGTGTCAGGGGGGCAAACTGGCGGCACATCCACTCCTTGAGGTGGGCCCCCCGTTGTGTCGACTGGGGAGGCGACCGCCGGTAGAGTTTCAACTAGACAGGGTCTCGTCGGAGCCCCTTCCACAGCCGCTACATCTTCCCCCGGGGTGCCCCGGGAGGACGAAGTGCTTTGGTCCCCTTCGGGGCCATCCCTCTAAGCTTTTTTCCGAACCTCAGACCTGTTGGAAGGGGCCTGTGCAACCCTTTTCTGATGCAGAACAAATAAGATGATGCGATGCGGAAGTAAATTAAGACTATTTTTTTTTTTTTTTTTTTGTGTTTTGTTAGAAGTTGTCTTGACTCAAAAACAAGGCTAACTAATATTGAAAGAAAATATGCACTAAAAGAAAGCACAATTCAAAAGAGTAGATTATTAGAGTAATAATGAAGTAGGATCGCTGGAGATTGAGAAACCCCCAGACCTAGGGTTTACTCCTCTTTCAAGAAACAGACGAAGAGAGAATAGAAGGTTTTATACATGACTGTGATGTCTCTCTTTGCTTCAATTGAAGGACACTCTCGAGCAGATTGTAGGATCCTTGGAGATGGGGTATCTTCGCAATGGATCCTTGGATTGTAGTCCTATGGCAAGGTTGGCCTTCTTCTCGTACTCTGGATCTGGAAAGGATGAAGAACAAGATAAGGATGTAAGAAACTCAAGGAAGAGACCTTTACCTGGGATAGCTCCGGACTTCTCGAACTTTGAAGATGAGGGAAGAGTATGGAGGTGGCGGTGGAAGATGGAGTGGATTTAGGGTTTGGCTGGTAGGGCGACGGCTTGCAGATGAAAAGGACCTAGGGCTTGATATAGTGGGAGGTGGCTTGGAGAAGGAGATGGTGACCTTGAATGAAGTGGGAATAGGGTTTAGGAATTTGGGTGTTGGCGGCTAGGATGATGAAAGGAAATTAGGGTTGGCGGCCAGGGATGAAAGCGAGGCAGGGTTTTGGTAACTTTGGAGATCTCTCACCTCCTCAAGGCTCCAATGGAACCCGGATTTACTCCCTCATGGAGCTCAACACTCAAAGAAGTGCAGAAGAAGAGAACACAAGGTTGCTCAACACAAGAAAAGATTTCATTTACTCATTCCCATCAAAAGATTACATAAGGGTCCAATATATAGACCTTGCAAGAGAAACAAAATTACACTACTTCCCATGTGGGACTAAACATTCTTCCTAAGCATGAAAAACTTTCCCTTGACTGACCAGGCTTCTTTCCTTGGAGTGGGCGGCCTCAAATACAAGGTGATGGCTTCATATGGCAGGTATGTGGGGCACCTCCTAGTTCTTCTCCTTAAGTCATGGGTTTTCCTTCCATGACTTGCTCTTTCTTGGAAGAAAATACTCATCTCCTAGTCTTTCTCCCTAAGACTAGGCTCCTTCCATTCATAGCCAGGTACTTTAGGTAGGTGTGGGCGCCTACCTTGAAGTCCTCTCCAAGAAAAACTCCCTGCTCCTTTAGCTTGGTTACTTTTGGCAGCTTGTGGGCGCCTTCCTTGACTTCTCCTAAGAAAATTTTCTTGCTCTCTTGGGCATGGGGACCAGGGACACTGGGATGAAATATGGCGCCAACTGGTCCTGGGAGTGTGGCTGGGAGTGTGGCATCCTCTTGCATTTGGCCTTGGAAGAAAAAATGATGCCCTAGGGAATGGCACCAACCAGGACTTGACTTGGACTTAGACTGAGTCAACATGACTCAACTAAATGAAATGCAAACTCAAAGAAATAAAAATAATCTGGTTGACCAGGTCAACCCTTATTACAAACCCTAATCTTCGGGCAAGGTCATTCAGAGATCCAGATAGAACCCTGAAGTCTTCTTCTGATTCTGGTGCCCGCACCATCTTTCCCGAAGTCTGGCGAAGCCAGCTCAAATCGTGCTTCATCCCACCACCTGCAGGTAAAGGGGATCACCTCAGTTAAATGAGTTACAATAAAACCTGAAGTAGAGGGTAAGAAATTTCCACTCCTATACCTAGTGAGGGGAAATTACTAATTCTCGCCTGATGGAGATTCCTCTCCTCCAACAGCTCCCAGATGGGGGAAACTTTGGAGTTAACCAAAAGATCATAATCCGACTGATCGGCTACCAACACTTTCTTTCCATCATTGACGGTCAGGCGAGGCTTCTTCCACACAGTGTCGAAGCCCCATAGGTCAAAAGACAACACAAATACGAAGACAGGTTTCCACCCATATGATGCAGGACTAATATGTATGCAATTCTTTTTTATGTTTTATATGTTGGGTTAGGTGATTAATTCCCAAATTTCAGATCAAAATTAGTTGTAGGGAATTTTGTATGAATTTTTGAAGCCAAGCATGCATATTAGAACCTAGAAAAGTACTAAAGAAGGATCGCTGGGGCTGAGAAGCCTTGGTTAGGGCAAGTTCTCCTACAATATAAAGACTGGAGGTAGAGGGGGTGTACCTGACAATGTCTGAAGCACCCGGTGAAGATCGCGGTGAAGGGATCTCTTGTTCCTCGATGGATGCGGCCTAGAAAATCGAGCCAAAGACCCGCGGATACCTGGCTTTCTGCTCGGTGGTCCGATTGAGGCTTGGCTGGAGTCGTTGGATTTGTAGGAACTCGGGGACCATCAAACGACCTGTCAGGGGTTAGAAAACTCAGAGAAAATCAAGAAAACAAAGGAAAATAGCTAAGGAAAGAAAGTTTTGGAGGGGGCTGGAAGGATGGTTGGCGGCAGGAAGATGGTTGCAAACACCGGGAAGAAGAACTCTCAAACCCCTTTATGCACACAGCAGGGTAATCATACAAAACAATATAAGAACTCAAGGTTTATTTCATATCAAAAATCAAGTTTCATACAAGAGGCTAGGGTCCCTTAAATAGATCCTTAACCTTGGGCCCCAAGTAAGGGTACTTTAGACTTTACATAGGACTCATTCTCCCTTTCAAACCCTAACTAAGAATATAAGGCAACCTAGGTAGAAATCCCTAAAACACTTGGACTCCCTCTCCTTGTCTTGGTCAGCCAAGGGGGTGACCATAAGTGGCCGACCAAGGGGAGGGTAATCCTAAGAGGTGGCACCCTAATTCCTCTTCCTGGGCCTGGGCTGGCCTAATTTGCTTCTGGCTGGAACAGGGCTCCAGATTTGTTCTGGTTTTCATTTTCTCCTCCTGGGATCTTCAGGTCTTCAAGTTGGGTTGTATTTGGGCTCAACTTCCATGTCTTCAATTAGGTTGGACTTGGTATTCACTTGTATAAAGTGGTCTTGAGTCTTCGATATGCTTGGATAGGACTCAAAAAAATAAAATTAGCTCGACATGAGCTGACTAATACTGAACTGAACTAGCTCAACATGAGCTGACTAATTACAGGACTCAAATAAAATAGCTAAGCTTTATTACAGTGGACTTGAATGTCAATTAAGTGATCCACAGAGGGTTGAGAAGCCTCTGCCTTATTCTGGTGCCTTTGGTGTCCGCACCAATTCTCTCAGGGTGGGAGGAACTCGACCCTGTCGAGTGAAGATCAGACTGGCTCACATATCTCTCAAGAAGGTCTAGGTTGAGGCATTGCAAGTTCTCTCAAGAAATCCACGAATCGTCTGACTCTGGCCGACCTTGCCATCGGACTAGGAAGCATTGATAGCCACGGCCCCGGGTCATGATGGCTTGATCATCCAAGATACACTCGATCCATTCTCCTCTCTCAGGCCAATTTGTTAGTGGACACTCTAGGTTAGGGTCACTCACAATGAAAAGGAATAGGTCCAAAAGCCTCACAAGGTATCGCTGTCGGTTCCCTATACTCAACCAGGTCTGTAATATTAAAGGTAGAACTAATGCCTATATCTGAAGGCAAGTCTAACACATAGGGATTTGATCTAATCCTTCTCTATCACTTTAAAAGGTCCGGCTCTGCGAGCATGAAGCTTCTTTTAGGCATAAGCCTAACCAAGATAGAATCTACTACATCAAATTCTTTGACCCTTCTTCGGGAATTAGCTAGTTGATTTAAGATTAGTGCGAGTGGTGAACATGCTAGGCACATGCAGACTCCTAACAAATGATGCAAATGACTCATACTGACACCTAACAGACTCGACTGTGCATTCCTATTGAAGGAAATTTTATTGAACTCTTTGGATCTAAACCTATCAGATTATAGGTTCTCTAGTTTTTAACCTAGCTTGACATGCACATGAAAATTTGCAGTGAACTCCTGGCAAATTCCAAAGAGTATGCCAGAAGTAAGATGCAAACCTAACATGCATGATGAATGCATGCAGTATGCTAATCTCAGCTAAATGCAATCTAATAATCCTAGAAATGCTGGAGGTGTCTGGAAATGGTAGAAAATAGGAAGTGGATTCAAAATTAGTCTGGTAGGGTAGGGAAAAAGGTTCAAGGTTAGTTGGATAAAGTAGGATAAAAGAAGGGGCGTCAGGGACTAATCCTAGACTAATGAGGCTAATCTTACGGGATTGTGGAATATCTATGGGCAAGAAAAGGTCCATGCTATGGAAGGATGGGTCAACAATTTCTGGGAAGAGATCTTCAATAGGAATGGCAGGAAGGGATTCATCCTGAGGGCAATGGGTTAAGTAAGCCAAATCCTGAATAAAGTCTTCTTGTTCATGGAATTTAGGAATAGGCTCTACAATTAGATCCTTTTCTAGTGTTTCCTCAGGTAAAATCCTAGTATCAAAGTTCTCTTCCTCTAATTGTTCTTCCACTATAGCTTTAGGTTGGATGTGGTCAAGGTCAACTAGCTCTGGGTTGGTTTTTACCTAGGTATCTACTGGGTCAGCTAATTCAAGGTCTACTAAAGGTGTCTCCTCTTCTCCCTCATACTCATCCACTAGGCTCACATCAGCTTCATACACTTCCACGTTAATGTAAGCCTTGTGAATCTCAGGAATGGTTGGAGAAGGTCGGCTAGCGGGAAATTGGTTAGGTTCTGGTCTCTGATTATGGGTACTACTCCTAGTAGGTTCAGGTTGTATAAAGGGTAGTGGCTCACTACTGGGTTCATATTTAGGGATACTAATCCTATGGGGTTCAAGTTGACTAGGGGAAGCATGACTAGTACTAGATTGATACCTTGAGGTTATGGGCTCCCTAGGCTCATAGGACAAGGGTGCAGATCTATGGGTCATGGGATTATAAGATCTGGGGTCATAGGATTTGGGTTCAGCTCTATGGGTCTTGGGTCTACTGGAATCATGGGATATGGGTTCGTAGATTCTAGAGTCAGAGGATTTGGAGGCATAAGATCTATAGGTTTTGGGTATACTAGGCTTATAGGGAGAGGGTAAATAAGATCAATCTTCTTGGTCTACAAAATCTTGATTGGTCCTTCTAGGACTAACCTTAGGGATTGGGTCATGAGGGCTCTCCTAGGTTCAGCCTCAAGGTATGGATCAGGGTTTGGGGTCCTCCTAGGTTCAATATCATAGTATGGGTCACGATGATGGGCTCTCCTAGGTTCAACCTTGAAAGGGATATGCCCTACAAGCCAATCTATGTTGTATCTCCCAAACCATTGTAATTGACAATATTCTAACAAAGACATTATTTTTCATCATACGCTGTGTTTATTAATATATGATGAACCTTATAGATTAGGGCTATGATTTTAGGGTTATGATGAGATCATACCAGTGAGACCTAAAGTCTTAAAACCTTAATCTAAAATATTCCTAGTCAAAGGAACCCTGAGTAGGGGATAAAGGTTTTTCCGATAAGACTAACACATCCCATGTATACTGGAGAGGGTGACTGCTCTCACAGTCACTTGTGTATGACACTAATACTAGGATGTGGATGCTCATTAGAGAATGAGTTCACTGATATGATCCAACTTGAGAACATCTAATGGAGTCTTAGCTACATGTCAATAGAAGGTTCTCATAGTGGGAGTGGTACAATTAATCCTTTGACCTGAGACTGCCATAAGTACCTTATGTACATGAACCATGCTTTGGTTCAATCTTAATCATGACACTGAGTCATGCACAGGATTGATACTGGGAATGGTGAATTGGATATGAAGGTAATGAGTAGGTCAACAAGGAATCGATCACTCTTAGTAAGAGGAGATTGCATCCAGCTAGTTATCAATCGGATGATGATTCAGGGAATCTTTGATCAAAGTAAAGATATTAGAGATGGTTACTAATATGAAGATAATTGAATCATCAATATAAGATTGAGCTAGAAACAGATATAATATTGGATTTGACATATATCCATATCCATAATTATATTTTGGGTGCAGGTTGATCGAAGGATTTAATTGTACGGTAACTTTCTACTAAAGGGTAGTTTTGGTATTTCACCAGAATTTCCATATCTTCCGGGTAGACATGACACGTTGCTAGACGTCAATCTTGTCTTGTGGGTTGATTAAATTGAATGATCACTTATTAGGAAGAGTCCTAATTGATCATAATCGGGTAAGCCCGATTTGACCTAAATCGATTAGAAAGAGTTCTAATCAAATTAGGTCAACTTGTATTCGAACCCACTGCTGGCTAGATGTGGAACCCAATGGGTCACACACTTAAGAGAATTGATCAAGGGTTTAATTTTATAATTAAATCATCTTTGCATGATGACACTCTAGCAGGTGTTGCAAATCCTAGCTTCTATTCGAATTAGGGTTCCGGATAGGTTCAATTTGGGTTCTAATTGGATCTATTTAGACCATAATTGAGGTTATAGGGATTATGGCTAACCAGGTATCTAGGCTAGCCCCCCACTCGCTCCTTAGCCCTTGCATGCCAAAATGCCAAGAGTCCATGCGCTAATGGACTCTTGGCGCACCAAATGAAGGAGTCCATGGGCGCATGGACTCTTGGCATGCCCACTTAATTCTCCGATGAATGAAGATGGGGCAGCATTTCTTCTCTCTTATTAGCACCTCAGATGTCCTCTCTTGGATTTGAATCCAAGGGTCGATGTTTTTTGAGAAAGGCAGAAAGCATTCGTTGCTTCCCGGTTGCGCGAAATAACATCTCTTCGGAGATTAAAAGTCGCGACTCCTTTCTTTTAAAAACATCATGATTTTTTATTTAAGAAAAGCCATGGGATTTATCCGGAGGGCCGTGAGAAGGAAGGATGGGGCGTGAGAAAATGAGAAAGGGCGTGAGAAGTTTTTCACGGAGAGTTGTGTGGGCGCCTCTCTGAAATCTATTTAAGGGGTCAGGAAAATCAGAACTCGGTGATTGTAATTTTTTCTTCTTCCTCTCTTAAAGACTCTTTCTCTCTTTTCTTGTTCTTGCACTGTTTCCTTTATAGAGTACATCTCTGTCAAAACTCTACTACTGAACAAGAATAAGAGCGAAAGTCTCCGACGGTAAAGGAAAGAAAGAGTTCTGATTTTATTCCTTCTTTCTTACATTAAGACATTCTTGTCTTAGTTTCTCCTCCAATTTAAGACAAGCCTAAATCCCCTTAGGACAAAGTTTTATCTTCAAGACAAGAGTGTCTTAGAGGGTCAAGGTCTTAGTAGAAGGAGGAGAAGAGATAAAAGAAAGGAAGGCAACCTCTTGTGTGGAAGAATTCCAGCCATAATCCGAAGAATTGAGTTCTAGAAAGAAGAACTCAATAGGAGGAACCATTGGACAAGAAGATAGTGTTCTTGATCATTGCTCTGTGTGGATCACCATCGGAGGGCGGACACTTGGACGCCTGGTGAATTCAAATTCTTCGTAAATTGGAATTAGCGATTACAGGTTAGTATTCTAATTCAATTTGCATTGAAATGTTTGTATTCATACATTCTAGTCTTATTAAGGAGTTCCTGTTTTAGGGTTTTTGTGCATATTAATTTCAATTTTTGAAATTACCTTTCCGCTGCGTTGCATCGGAACCCTATAGTGGTATCAGAGCCACCTTAATTAGGACTATAATCTATGATAGTTTGTATGTCACATCTTAGGGTTTTTAAATCCTAATATGTTACTACACTTAGCATATCTTTGATTGCATATATGTTTTGATGTATGCCACTAGTTAGGGTTTTTCACTCAAACCCTAATTATTATAAAGATATGTTTAGTTTTGAAATCATCATACTGAAATAAGGTTGCCCTGGTATAATGGTGGATCCATTATGTGGTAAATGGTTATCCTAGTATGATGACACACTTAGCACATATTTGTTTATTTATAAGAGTGATATGTTGATTGTGATACGTTCTATAAGAATGTGCTGGCAATTTATAAATCCCTTCTCTTAAAAATTATATTTAGTCTTAGTATATTTAACTAATAAGCATCACTAGTCATGATGTACAATTGATCATTCGGTGTCTAGAAAGGTGGTTCTGGGAAGGTAAAGAGAATTATGGATTTTAATTGGTTCCGTTGACTGACCTGGCCAATTTTTATTGGTGTCTAGGAAAGCAACGGGGGGACTCCCACTTCTCTTCCACTTGCCTGGCCGATTTGACTAAATTTAAATCTTGACTAAAATGCTTAGTGTTAAAAATACTATATATTGGCCTTCCTTCATGCTGGATCATTATTGTGTTATGAACCACATTAGGTTTGTTGTGTTATCTGCAAGACCTAATATGGTGATTGACATAATACTAGTCTAGTGCATAGATATGCTTACAGTATATTCAGTATAATGCTTTGTTGTGTTATCTGCAAGGGCATTATATTTGAGTATTAACTGTATAGAAATGAAAGGGTCTTGACTTAACTAGAACATTATGGTTTATTGTGTTTTCTGCAAGACTAATAATGTTCTAGAGGCCAAGTTACTTCTTAAGAATTATATGAGATATAATTGGAAGAGTTTCCTATCTTTGATCTTATAAAAGATTTGTTGTGTTTTCTGCAAGATCTTTTATAAGTTATTAGGATCTCAATCTCACTAAGAAAAACCGATCAAGGTTCTTCTCGATTATCATAGTGAGGGCTATGATTTTTGATAAAATAGTGGGTGACATAATTAAATTGAAGACCTAATTTAATTATGTAAGTCATTTCATGGTTGTTTGCTTATGTATTATTCTTTATTAAATGTAGATAAATGGCATCTTCATTATCACTGTGAAGTATCTTAGATACCAACAAACTAACTGGTCCGAACTATGTGGACTGGTTGAGAAATTTAAAGATTGTGCTGAGTTCAGAAAAACTTTCTTATATTCTTGATACCCCTAGTCTTAATCCACTAGGGGATGATGCCACAGAGGAAGATATGGCCACATACAAAATGTGGCAGAATGACTCCCTTACTGTCAAGTGTATCATACTAGCCTCTATGACCAATGAGTTACAGAGACAGCATGAAAGCATGGATACTCAATCCATAATGCTCAATTTAAAAGAGCTTTATGGAGAACATAGCAGAACTGCTAGATATGAAATATCTAAGCAGTTATTCCGTGCTAGGATGACAGAGGGAACATCCATTCAAGATCATGTTCTGAAGGTAATTGACTTAATCACCAAATTGGGTCAGTTAGGTTTTATCATGGATGGGGAGTTGAATCAGGATTTAATCCTACAATCACTCCCGGAGTCATTTTCTCAGTTTGTCTTGAATTATCACATGAACAAACTGAACACTTCCTTGCCTGAGCTATTAAATATGTTAAAAACAGTGGAGAGCCACATTAAGAAAGAAAAGGCTCCACTTCTTCTTGTTGATAAGACCAATAAGAAGAAATCAGGCAAAAAGGGTTTTAATAGGAGGCTAAACCCTAAGGGTGGCATCAATAAGAATAAGAATGGAAAGAAGGCCTCCAAATAGTCGACCTATTTCTTTTGCGGCAAAGCAGGACATTGGTAAAGAAATTGCAAGGCTTACCTTGCAACTGTGAAGCCTGGTGCATCAGATGCGCCAAAAGGTATGTATGAGATACATGCTATATTGACATTAAATTCATCTATATCAAATACTTGGGTATTGGATACCGCTTGTGGTTACCATATATGCAAATCTTTGCAGGACCTCCACAAGCTTAAAGTATTGAAGGAAGGTGACTTCAATCTCTACGGTGCTAGTGGTGATATCATCCAAGCAGAAGCTGTAGGGACCTATATTCTGAAGTTGCCTTCAGGAAAGATCTTGGAGTTAGAAAATTGTTATTGTATGCCTAAGATTATTAGGAACATTATATCAATTCCCTTGTTATTAAAACAAGGATATGTAATGGATGTAACGAGCACTGGTTGCTCGATAATGTTATCTAATGAATTTGTTTGTTCTGGCATATTTAGCATTGGGCTCTTAACTATTTCTTCCAATGATAATGTTTTTCATGTCAATAATAAAAGAAAAAGAAAAGACTTTAATGATACTTTACTTTGGCATCATCGACTTGGTCATGTTAATGAGTCTAGGATAAGCAAGTTATACAAGGAAAAATTCCTTGATCCTTATGAGTATGAATCATTAGGAACTTGCGAATCATGTCTCATGGGTAAGATGACCAAGACTCCATTTACTGGACATGGAGAAAGGTCAACCGAGTTATTAGGACTTTTACAAACTGATGTATTTGGTCCAATGACAACTCAGGCCAGAGGTGGATACTCATATTTTATCACTTTTACAGATGATGTATCTAGGTTCGGATATGTGTATCTTATGAAACATAAATATGAAGCCTTTGATAAATTTAAGGAATATCAAAGTATGGTCAAAAAACAAACCGGGAAAAGTATTAAAGTTCTTCGGTCTGATCGAGGAGGAGAATACTTATCCACGGAGTTTTTAGACTATCTTAAAGTTAATGGAATTCTTTCTAAATGGACCCCTCCATATACACCATAGCTAAATGGTGTAGCTGAAAGGAGGAATCGTACCTTATTAGATATGGTACGATCCATGATGTGCTTCACAAATTTACCCATTTCCTTCTGGGGTTATGCCCTAGAAACTGCTGTTTACATTCTGAACAAAGTACCTTCTAAATCCGTTGTTAGTACTCCATATGAAATTTGGAGTGGAAAGAAATCGTATCTTAAATATTTTAAGGTATGGAGATGTCCAGCTTATGTTAAAAGAAATTTTGGACATAAGTTGGAACCTAGAGCGGACAAATGTCTATTTGTAGGATATCCTAGAGAGGGTAGAGGATATCTATTTTACCATCCAATTGAACAAAAGATTTTTGTCAGCAGACATGCCACTTTTCTAGAAAAAGAGTTTATTTTAGAAAAGGGCAATGGTAGAACTATTGATCTTGGAGAAGTACAAGAAACACAGATAGACAATTCTCAATCAATAGAACATATAGTTATGACAGAACCAGAATACAAAACTCCTCCCCGTAGGTCTGATAGAGTGCCACAGGCACCTGAGAGGTATGGGTTTATTATTGAAAATAATGAAGCCCAAGTCATTCAAAATGATGAACCTCTGACCTATAAGGAAGCAATCTTGAGTACTGATTCAGATAGATGGCAAGAAGCCATGGAATCCGAGATAGACTCTATGTATGTCAACCAAGTATGGTCTTTGGTCGATGCACTAAAAGGTGTTAATCCTATTGGGTGCAAATGGGTCTATAAGAAAAAGATTGGGGCTGATGGCCAAGTTGAAACCTATAAAGCCAGATTAGTGGCAAAAGGTTTTAGACAAAAACAGGGAATTGATTATAATGAAACATTCTCACCTATTGCCATGCTCAAATCAATTCGGATTTTACTTGCTATAGCAGCATACCACGATTATGAGATCTGGCAGATGGATGTGAAGACTGCATTTCTCAATGGTTTCCTTGAGGAAGAAGTCTACATGTCACAGCCAGAAGGTTTTATTTCAAAGAATAAACCTAATCAAGTATGCAAGCTAAAGAAATCCATTTATGGATTAAAGCAAGCTTCAACGAGTTGGAACATCCGCTTTGATGAAACTATTAAAAGGTTTGGTTTTATCAAAAATGTGGATGAACCCTGTGTTTATAAGAAGACTAGTGGGAGTGCCATAGTCTTCTTGGTTCTGTATGTAGATGACATACTCCTCATTGGGAATGATATCCCAATGTTACAATCAGTTAAGGTTTGGCTATCAAACCAGTTTTCCATGAAATATTTGGGAGAAGCATCTTATATACTAGGTATTAAGATCTATAGAGATAGATCTAAGAGGATGCTAGGTTTATCCCAATCTAGGTACATTGACTTAGTGCTGAAAAGATTCAGCATGGATGGAAGTAAAAGAGGTTATCTTCCTATGAGTCAAGGCATACATCATTCTAAAAGGATGTCTCCTAAGACACCTGAAGAAAGAAATAGAATGAATTCTATACCTTATGCTTCGGTAATAGGGTCCATAATGTATACCATGTTATGTACCAGGCCTGATATGGCATATGCTTTAGGCATTGTCAGTAGGTTTCAGGCTGATCCAGGAGAGGATCATTGGAAAGCAGTTAAAAATATTTTTAAGTACCTGAGAAGGACTAAGGATATTTTTCTGGTTTATGGTGGTTCTGATCTTAAACTAGAAGCTTATTCTGATTCTAGTTTTCAATCAGACCCTGATGATAGCAAATCCATGTCGGGATATGTTTTTACCCTAAATGGTGGAGCAGTGAGTTGGAAGAGTACCAAGCAGCAGACTGTAGCTGACTCAACCACAGAGGCAGAATACATAGCTATCAGTGAAGCCGCCAAGAAAGTAGTCTGGATGAAGAAGTTCATCACAGAGTTGGGTGTTGTTCCTGAGATTGAAAACCCAGTGCCACTTTACTGTGATAACACTGGAGCTGTTGCTTAAGCTAAGGAACCAAGAGCTCATCATAAGTCCAAGCACATTCTGAGACGCTTCCATCTCATCTGATAAATAGTAGAAAGACAAGATGTCTACATAAATAGAGTTGATACAAAGAACAATGTAGCAGACCCGTTCACTAAGGCTCTGCCACAGTGAGAGTTTGATCGCCACCTCGAGTGTATGGGATTAAGATTTAAAGGTGATTGGCTTTAGTGCAAGAGGGAGATTGAAAGGGATATGCCCTACAAGCCAATCTATGTTGTATCTCCCAAACCATTATAATTGACAATATTCTAATAAAGGCATTATTTTTCATCATACGCTGTGTTTATTATTATATGATGAACCCCATAGATTAGGGCTATGATTTTAGGGTTATGATGAGATCATACCAGTGAGACCTAAAGTCTTAAAACCTTAATCTAAAATATTCCTAGTCAAAGGAATCCTGAGTAGGGGATCAGGGTTTTTTCGGTAAGACTAGCACATCCCATGTATATTGGAGAGGGTGACTACTCTCATAGTCACTTGTGTATGACACTAATACTAGGATGTGGGTGCTCATTAGAGAATGAGTTCACTGATATGATCCAACTTGAGAACATCTAATGGAGTCTTAGCTACATGTCAATACAAGGTTCTCATAGTGGGAGTGGTACAAGTAATCCTTTGACCTGAGATTGCCATAAGTACCTTATGTACATGAACCCATGCTTTGGTTCAATCTTAATCATGACACTGAGTCATGCACAGGATTGATACTGGTAATGGTGAATTGGATATGAAGGTAATGAGTAGGTCAACAAGGAATCGATCACTCTTAGTTAGAGGAGATTGCATCCAGCTAGTTATCAATCGGATGATGATTCAGGGAATCTTTGATCAAAGTAAAGATATTAGAGATGGTTTCTAATATCAAGATAATTGAATCATCAATATAAGATTGAGCTAGAAACAGATATAATATTGGATTTGACATATATCCATATCCATAATTATATTTTGGGTGCAGGCTGATCGAAGGATTTAATTGTACGGTAACTTTCTACTGAAGGGTAGTTTTGGTATTTCACCAGAATTTCCATATCTTCAGGATAGACATGACACGTTGCTAGACTTCAATCTTGTCTTGTGGGTTGATTAAATTGAATGATCACTTATTAGGAAGAGTCCTAATTGATCATAATCGGGTAAGCCCGATTTGACCTAAATCGATTAGAAAGAGTTCTAATCAAATTAGGTCAACTTGTATTCGAACCCACTGCTAGCTAGATGTGGAACCCAATGGGTCACACACTTAAGAGAATTGATCAAGGGTTTAATTTTATAATTTAATCATCTTTGCATGATGACACTCTAGTAGGTGTTGTAAATCCTAGCTTCTATTCGAATTAGATTCGAATTAGGGTTCCAGATTGGATCAATTTGGTTTCTAATTGGATCTAATTAGACCCTAATTGAGGTTATAAGGATTATGGCTAACCCTATTGGCTAACTAGGTATCTAGGCTAGCCCCCTACTCATTCCTTAGCCCTTGCATGCCAAAATGACAAGAGTCCATGCGCTAATGGACTCTTGGCGCACCAAATGAAGGAGTCCATGGGTGCATGGACTCTTGGTGCACCCACTTAATTCTCCGATGAATTAAGATGGGGCGGCATAACTTCTCTCTTATTAGCACCTCAGATGTCCCCCCTTAGATTGGAATCCAAGGGTTGATGTTTTTTGAGAAAGGCAGAAAGCATCCGTTGCTTTCCGGTTGCGCGAAATAACATCTCTTCGGAGATTAAAAGTTGCGACTCCTTTCTTTTAAAAACATCATGATTTTTCATTTAAGAAAAGCCGTGGGATTTATCCGGAGGGCCGTGAGAAGGAAGGATGGGGCATGAGAAAATGAGAAAGTGCGTGAGAAGTTTTTCACGGAGAGTTGTGTGGGCGCCTCTCTGAAATCTATTTAAGGGGTCAGGAAAATCAGAACTCGGTGATTGTAATTTTTTCTTCTTCCTCTCTTAAAGACTCTTTCTCTCTTTTCTTGTTCTTGCACTGTTTCCTTTACAGAGTACATCTCTGTCGAAACTCTACTACTGAACAAGAATAAGAGCGAAAGTCTCCGACGGTAAAGGAAAGAAAGAGTTCTGATTTTATTCCTTCTTTCTTACATTAAGACATTCTTGTCTTAGTTTCTTCTCCAATTTAAGACAAGCCTAAATCCCCTTAGGACAAAGTCTTATCTTCAAGACAAGAGTGTCTTAGAGGGTCAAGGTCTTAGTGGAAGGAGGAGAAGAGATAAAAGAAAGGAAGGCAACCTCTTGTGTGGAAGAATTCCAGCCATAATCCGAAGAATTGAGTTCTAGAAAGAAGAACTCAATAAGAGGAACCATTGGACAAGAAGATAGTGTTCTTGATCATTGCTCTGTGTGGATCACCATCGGAGGGCGGACACTTAGACGCCTGGTGAATTCAAATAGCCCGTCGATCTTCAAGTTTTAAGTCTTCGTAAATTGGAATTAGCGATTACAGGTTAGTATTCTAATTCAACTTGCATATAAATGTTTGTATTCATACATTCTAGTCTTATTAAGGAGTTCCTGTTTTAGGATTTTTGTGCATATTAATTTCAATTTTTTAAATTACCCTTCCGCTGCGTTGCACCGGAACCCTACAAACCTCATGTTAGGGATCAGGGTTTGGGGTACTCCTAGATTCAGTATCATAGTATGGGTCATGACGATGGGCTCTCCTAGGTTCAACCTCGTAGTAGGGATCAGGGTTTGGGATCCTATGGGTTTTCTCTAGGGTCCCTATCCTATTCTCCATCTGGTCAAACTTATTGGCTAAGGGTTCAGGTCTATTATTGGTTCGGGTAGTAGACTGATTCAATTGAGTCATCTGGGTAGTCATCTGGGTAGTTAACTGGGTAGTCATCTGGGCCATGGATTGGGTTAGCTGCTTAGCAAAGGCTTTCATCTGGGCTTCTAGCTTATCCATGGATTCAGACAAAAGTGGAGATGGTGGATGATATGAAACCCCTGATCTAGTTCTCATGCAAGACTCGATCAAACCGACTACAGCTAACTAGACCTAGAGTCCAAAACTAAGGGCTCAATCAGGGTGGCAAACTAGCCTATAGTAACCTTGTACTCAGCCAGGCAGGTGTAAGGGGAGTGTTAGGTCCCTGATTGCCAATCCTAGACACCAATCAGAGATTGGCCAAGTAGGCAGACCAGCACACAAGCCCTTCGGGATTGAATCCCTAAACCACCATTCTAGACACTGAGCACAAGGCACACACAGGTTAGCTTGACACAATGATCTGACACTTAGCCCGGACCCGACCAGTTGGTGTCCCTAGCTCACTAGGGCAAATTAAGTCTAGTTAATTTTAGGTTAAGGCTTGGGACCGAATGCAAGGGATGTGGTTTTGGGCTAAGGAGAGGTGATCAAATCCTCCCCCCATCTGATATAGCAAGAGTGCCCTTAAAAGTAAATTATGCAATGATGGCAGGCAGATGAGGATGCAAATTAGTGTTTAGATGTTTTTGGTATTTTTGGAGAATATGTAATTTTTTTTTGGTATTTTCTTAAATAGAAGAAAACTTGCAAATTATGGCCTAATATGTAGGAAATATACTAAAATTAAAAGATATGCAAAAGATGCTAAACAAAACCCTAAAACTTCCAAACTTGTCTTGCTGAAAAAAAATAGAGCCAAAAATTTGCAGGATGTATTTCAACTTGCAGAAAATTCACAGGCTGAAATAAAATCTAAAAAGATTCTGAAAATTACTGTGAATTATGAAGAATCCATAAAAATATATTTCAGAATTTTTAGGATTTTTTTCGGGGAGAAATAATTTAAATAACAGAGTATATACGGACTAAAAAATTGTAGAAAATAAGCCCTAATCTAAGCTCTGATACCAAATGATGCGGGACTAATATGCTTGCAATTCTTTTTGTATGTTTTATATGTGGGGTTAGGTGATTAATTCCTAAATTTCATATCAAAATTAGTTATAGAGAATTTTGTATGAATTTTTGAAGCCAAGCATGCATATTAGAACCTAGAAAAGTACTAAAGAAGGATCGCCGGGGCTGAGAAGCCTCGGTTAGGGCAGGTTCTCCTACAATATAAAGACTGGAGGTAGAGGGGGTGTACCTGACAACATCTGAAGTGCCCGGTGAAGATCACAGTGAATGGATCTCTCGTTTCTCGATGGATGCGGCCTAGAAAATCGAGCCAAAGACCCACAGATACCCGTCTTTCTACTCGGTGGTCCGATTGAGGCTTGGTTGGAGTTGTTGGATTCTTAGGAACTCGGGGACCTGCAAATGACCTATAAGGGGTTAGAAAACTTAGAGAAAATCAAGAAAACAAAGGAAAATAGCAAAGGAAAGAAAGTTTTGGAGGGGGCTGGAAGGATGGTTGGCGGCAGGAAGATGGTTGCAAACACCGGGAAGAAGAACTCTTAAACCCCTTAATGCACACAACAGGGTAATCACACAAAACAATATAAGAACTCAAAGTTTATTTCATATCAAAAATCAAGTTTCATACAAGAGGCTAGGGTCCCTTAAATAGACCCTTAACCTTGGGCCCCAAGTAAGGGTACTTTAAACTTTACATAGGACTCCTCCCTTTCAAACCCTAACTAGGAATACAAGGCAACATAGGTAGAAATCCCTAAAACACTTGGACTCCCTCTCATTGTCTTGGTCGGCCAAGGGGGTGACTATAAGTGGCCGACCAAGAGGAGGGTAATCCTAAGAGGTGGTGCCCTAATTCCTCTTCCTGGGCCAGGGTTGGCCCAATTTGCTTCTGGCTGGAACAGGGCTCCAGATTTGTTCCAGTTTTCATTTTCTCCTCCTGGGATCTTCAGGTCTTCAAGTTGGGTTGTATTTGGGCTCAACTTCCATGTCTTCAATAAGGTTGGACTTGGTCTTCACTTGTATGAAGTGGTCTTGAGTCTTCGATATGCTTGGATAGGACTCAAAAAAATAAAATTAGCTCGATATGAGCTAACTAATACTTGACTGAACTAGCTCAACATGAGCTGACTAATTACAGGACTCAAATAAAATAGCTAAGCTTTATTACAGTGGACTTGAATGTCAATTAAGTGATTCACAGAGGGTTGAGAAGCCTCTGCCTTATTCTGGTCCCTTTGGTGTCCGCACCACCATGGATGGCGCTGGGCATGTCCTTGATCACCCTGCAGCCCGATCTAGGGCCGATCACCCACAATCCATTGCTGTGGAAGTCTATATTGAGAATGAAAAGGGCCGTGAACAAGTTGGTCCTAGGTTCTACATTGGCAATGCTACACATAACCAGGAACCCGCAGATGTTCCTAATACTGTTTGGGGTCAACTGTGCTGGCACTACTTGGTACAAGCAAAAAATCTTAACAAAGAAGGGGTGCAGGGGGAACCGAAGACCAGCCTTCAAGTGATCTTCGTATACAGCTAGGCACCCAGGGGGAGCTTCGTTCACCCGCTCCTCGGGCACGGGGAGGAAAGGGAAACTCCTCAAGAATGCTGTAGCATTCCCAAAGAAGGGCTGCCTTGCCCTGAGAAATCGACCTAGGGACCAACTCCGGACCTACTATATCTCCAGCCCCCGAGGGCCCAACCTTTTTCCCCTAACTCTCAATGGTCTCTTCCATGACAAAGGAATGAAGCAAAGGAGCAGAAAGAGGATTCTACCTGGAGAATAGACTGGTAGTCCAGAACAGTTTGGACAGAGAATGAGATGAGGTTGAAGAAGCTTCCTTGCCCAGACCTTCGCCCTTCCCCAAAAGAAGAGTAAGGGTCTATGGACCCCCATCGAGGGTTGTTTTGACTCAAGGTTATCTTGGGAGGTAACCCACTTGCGACTGATCTCCTAGATAAGATCTACCTTTCATCCAACAGGCGGAGGACAGCCACCACAACTATCCAAATCCCAACCATAAGATTGCCTCAACCACCGTGCAACGGGACAAGAAGAGATAGCCCCAGGGCCACCTACTTTTTTCCAATCTGGGAATGGCACCTGTCCACCATCTGATTCTCAGATCGTGATGGACAGCCCAATAAGGGTCCCATAATCATTCACTGCACCGTCTCTCAGGAGGAAAATGATAAGGCCATAATACTCTCAGTTCTCGAGGCAGATCTTTGCTTCGACAACTGAGAGTAGGGGGTAACTGTTAGGATATCCTGATTTAGCTACAAACCAAACTCTGGTTCGACTTATCGAAGCCCGTTTCTTTAGACTACGGACTTCGGACTAAGCAAAGGACAGGCCAACTGCAAGCAACCCAAGGCTTCACACCAGACTACAACATTCGGAGGCCAGTCCTTCAGGTAGCACATTTGGCTCCAGCCGAAGTCTGAACTACTCATCGACTTTCGAAGACACGTACTTCGGTCCCCGCCGTAGACATGATCTCCGGCCTCGAGGAAATACCAAATCTTCGACCCACGTAAGGGAAAACCCGAAGCTTGAACCATGATCTGTTCCAGAAAGGAAACTGTAACCAACGGTTACAATCGACACTCATCATGCTATGATCATGGAGCGCAACTCCTGCAGCCATGCCTCCGATCTGGCCGGAACCACTCATTGACAACCCATGATCACCAATCATGGGAGATATTGGCTCCCCATGATCACCGAAAAAAGAGCGGGCCACAGACTGGAGGCCATCTTTTAAATATGGATAAGAAGGATAGCTCGTGAGGTACGCGAACAATCTCGCACACATACACTTTCAATCCCCAAGAGCCTTTTCTCTTCCACTCTTTCTCGACACCTTCCCCATTCTGTGGCTAGAATCCTCCACTGACTTAGGCATCGGAGTGTCCTCCGCCGGAATAACTCTGACAAGGGACCTGTTTTGCAGGTGAACCAGGGAGCGGTCCTGCAATGCAGCGGCTCCGACCGGCCGATCCAGGGACTCCACGCCAACATACCTCAATAACTGAGTCAGCTATAGTTTACTATTTGGTACTTTTCCAACTCACTGCTCCACCACATTGACTAAATACATATCCTAATATGAATTTACTATCATCTAAAACTAATTGAAAACTAGAGTCAGTATAGCCTTCTAGTTTTAAATTTGATCCTCCAAATATTAGAAAAATATCTTTAGCCATTTTAAGTATGTAAGAATGTTTTTCATAGCTTTTCAATGATCCTTTCCTAGATCGGCCTGAAACCACTTGCTATGCCTAAGGTATAAGCAATATCAGGTCTGGTATATAATATGGTATACATGATTGATCCTACAACCAAAGCATAAGGAATCTTACTCATTCTTTGTCTTTCTTCAGGTGTCTTAGGAGACATCTTTTTAGAGAGATATATGCCTTGACTCATAGGCAAGTAACCCTTTTTACATCCTTCCATGTTGAATCTTTTCAACACTAAGTCAACATACCTGAATTAGGATAAGCCGAGCATCCTTTTAGATCTAACTCTATAGATTTTTATACCTAGTATATAAGATTGTTCTCCCAAATCCTTCATGGAAAACTTTTTACATAGCCAAGTTTTGACCGATTGTAACATCGGAATATCATTTCTAATGATAAGTATGTCATCAATATACAAAATTAAGAAAACAATAGCACTCCTAATTATCTTCTTATGCACACATGGTTCCATATTTTTGATAAAACCAAATTCCTTGATTATTTTATTAAAGCGAATGTTCCAACTCCTCGAAGCATTCTTTAATCTTAAAATGGATTTCTTAAGCTTGCATATATGGTTCGGTCTCTCACTTGAGACAAACCCCTTTGATTGTGATATATAGACTTCTTTCTCAAGATGCCTATTGAGGAAGGTAGTCTTTACATCTATATGCCAAATTTCATAATCAAAGTATATAGCTATAGCAAGCAAAATCCTAATAGACTTGAGCATAGCCACTAGTAAAAATATTTCATCATAGTCCATTCCATGTCATTGTCAAAAACCTTTTGCCACTAGCCTAGCCTTGCAGGTTTCTACTTGGCCGTCTACTCCAATATTCTTCTTGAAGTCCCATTTGCACCATATTGGGTTTTCCTCCCTTAGGTGGATTAACCAATATCCAAATTTGATTGGTATACATGGAGTCCATTTCATATTTCATGACTTCAAGCCATTTATTAAAGTCTTTACTCTTGATAGCTTTTGCAAAGGTCACAAGATCATCATCTTAAATAATGTTAGCTTCATTGTCATTTCCAATAATAAAGCCATATCTGAGAGGGGCTCTCCATACTCTTTTTGACCTATAGAGAGGAGATATGTGTTGTGGTTGAACATGATTAATAGGTACCTGTGGTTAAGAAATTTCTTGTAGAATGTCTATAGAAGTAGGTTGTAGGTTTTTAACTTTGCTAGGTTCAAGTATCCTCCCACTACCTCCTTGAATAAATTGCTTTTCCAAAAAAGTGGCATTCCCATTGACAAAGACCTTTTATTCAATAGGATGATAAAAAAAGTATCCAATACCCTCTTGAGGATAATCTTTGAACCTACATTTATCAGTCATAGTACTTAACTTATATCTGAAAATATTCTAACATAAGCTAGACAATCTTAAATATTAAAATATTTATAACTTGGCATTTTTCCTTTTCATAATTCATATGGAGTGCTAGTTACTGATTTTGATGGAATCCTGTTAAGGATATAGGCAGCAGTCTCTAGGGCATAATCCCAAAAAGAAACAAAAAGATCTATGAAGCTCATCATGGACTGTACCATACCTAATAAGGTATGATTTCTTCTTTTTTCTATACAATTTAATTGTGATGTATATAGAGGTGTCCATTCTAAGAGAATACTTTTATCCAAAAGATGATTAAGAAATTTATTGGATAAGTAATCTTCTCCTCAATTAGATCAAAGGATTTTAATACTTTTTTAATTTATTTCTTAACCATACTTTGATACTCTTTAAATTTATCAAAGGCTTTAGATTTATGTTTCATTAGATATACATATCTAAACCTTGATAAGTCATCAATGAAGGTGATAAAATAAGAGTATCCACCTCTAGCTTGAGTTGACATAGGTTCACATACATTTATATGTATAAGACCTAATAACTCAGTTGCCCTTTCTCCATGTCTAGTGAATGGAGACTCAGTCATTTTTCTTATAAGACAGGACTCACAAGTTCCTAATGACACATAGTCATAAGGATCAAAGAAATGATCTTTATATAGCTTGTTTATCCTAGACTCACTAATATGATCGAGTATGCAATGCTAAATAAAAGTGACATTAACGTCTTCTCTCTTTCTCTTCTAATTTTCAACAAGTAACACTTCATCATTGAGTAAAAGAACTAAAAGATTATTTTTGAATAAAGGAGCATCCATTGCTCTTTACATTGAATTCAAAACCTAGTTGTAAGAACAAGGATATAAAAATAATATTTCTAATGATATTTAGAACATAATAACAATCCTTTGGTTCTACTTCTTGCCTGAAAGCAATAATAGTAAATAGGTGCCCACGACTTCCACTTGAATGGCTTCACCACTCGCTCCATAAAGCTTAAAGTCACCCTTCTTTAAGCTCCTAATTCTCTGTAGTCCTTGCAATGACATGTGTATATGAGACCCACAAGCGGTATCCGATACCCATGAATCAAAAGTTAAAGAAATCAATGATAACTTAGTTTGTATATGTCCAACCTTTCGATGCACCACTAGCATCAAGCTTCAGACTAGTAAGATATAATTACAAGATTATAATTGCATAGCAAAAGATTAGATTTCAAAATTTTAATCCTTGAAATCTTATCAATTGAAACCCAAGACCCAAGATCCCCTTGATCATATCAATTAATAAGGCAAAATATTAGGAAATAAAAGAATATCTATAACGCTAATATTCTTTATTCCACTAGGCACACAAGTGTATACTCTCTAGAGGTGATCTACACAGGAACTGGATCAAGGAAGCACTCATCTTGCTTGCTTAATTAGAAACTCTTCTTAGCAACCTTTCTTCCTTTAGTAGCCTTTCCTCTCTTCTAGGATCTTTTTTCTTTTGAAGAGTACCTCAAAATCTCTTTAAAAATTATTTTACTATCCTATTGTCCATTCTAATTCTTTTCCTAATCCCTTATCTTAAAATGGCAGACTTGTCTTAAAATAAAAGACTTGTCCTAACAAGAGAAGGAAGTAAGTTATCAAGACAAACTTCAGATGATTTGGTTTCAATCACCGAAGCCTTTAAATAGGAAGAGAAGAGGCACTTAGAACATCCTATCATTAGCCTCTAATATGATATTTAACATATCAAATAAGACCCTTCAAGCAAAAGGAGTCTCTTGGCAAAAAGGTGCTAAGTGAGACATACATTGTTTCACAACATGCACCAAGAGTTGCTTATCACAATTCTTCGAGAAAAATATAATAATTACTCTTTAATTTAAGAATTAAAGACTTGGTCCAACACCTCAATAAGTATATAAACTAGAGAGGCTTATCTAGAAAAGGTGACTGATAAGTAGGACTCTAGTCCATTCCATGCACCATATATTCCAAGTGTCGCATCCCTTCATGTACCCACATGAAATCATGCCCATAATTTTTCAATTTGACAACTCAAATCTAGTCTAACTAGGCATGGATGAGAGAGGATAGGGGCTAAGGTTTATCACCAAAAGGGTGATTTAATTATAAAAGGACTCTTGGTTCTTTTGTGCCGCTTAATATGTGTGCATGCCAATAATATTGGCACCAAGAGTCTCAAGCCTTGGGACTCCTGGTTTAATATATGGATAAAGACTCTAAAATCAGGATAAATTCTAATTTGGCTAGCCCACTTAAGGCTCAACCTAATTTAAGTTCCACTCCAATTAGTTAGCCCAAATAGCAACCATTTCAATCTAATATAATTAGAATAAGAGATAAGCTAGCTAATATATGCTAGTATGTTAATTAGCTAGCCAATTAGGATCTATGACCCTAACAAAAATATAAATAACTTCTTTGATCAATTCCTTAATATATGTGAACCTTTGGGTTCTTCATCTAGCTAGCAGTAGGTCTAGGTTCATATTGATTTAGTTTGATTAGAATTCAACTAATCAAATTAGGTCAAATTGAGCTAACCCTAGCTGCCAATTTAAACCATCTTTCTAATTAACCCATAAATTCAATCAATTTAATTTATGAAAACTTACAAGACATGATTGACGTCTAGCAATATATCATAACTACCTAAAAGATAAAGAATTTGATAAAAATTATCTAAATATCCTTCAATGGTATGTTTCCATGCAATTCAATCCTTCGATCTTTCCTTATCCCGAATAAATGATGGGTACAAAAAATTGTCAAACCCTCATACATTATTCATTCAAACCTCAAATCACTAATGAACAATCGATTGATGAAAGATTAGAAACCCTTCAAATTTCATCTTACTTTAATCAAAGACTTCTTGAGATATCATTTGATGAGATTATATAGGATAAATACTCTTCTTACTAGGAGTGATCGATTCCTTGTTGACCTACTCATAACCTTCATACACAATTCACCATATCCATGAACATCCTATACATAACTAAGTCATTAATGAGTATGAACCAAAATATGGATTCACGTGTATAAGATACCATGGTGATCTCAGGTCTAAGGATCACTTGCACAATTTTTACTAGAGAATCATCTTTTAATAAATAAGTAAGATTTCATAAGATGTTCTCATAATGAATCAATTTAGTGAACTCATCCTTGATAAGCACCCATATCCTTGATTAGTATCCCTATACAAGTGGTCGTGAGATTGTTGCCCAGTAAGCAACCCAAGAAAAGGCATGAATTAGGTCTCTAAAAAATAATTACTTGATGCAATACAATAGTATGTAATCCAATCCAATAATAAATCAAGGTACTATGAATTCAAATGTAATGCTCTTAAGTAAATGTGCATTGAAAATAAAGAGCAATAAGAGGAGACAAGCAACCACAAAGACAAAGAAGTATAGTGGTTCGGTGCTATCTAATGCACCTACATCCACTTCCCAAGATCATCTTGGGAATTCACTATAATCTCAACCAATTACAGCCGATTAGTTTTCCAGGCTTACTAATCGAAACTCAACTTGTTTTCATAAGGCTCACAAGTCAAAACCTTGGTTTTACGAGCTAACCAAGAACCTAAATGGTTTTAAGGCTCACCACCAACCTCCCTTGATTTTCTTGGATAACCAAGAATCTAATTGGTTTTCAAAGGCTCACCAATAACCTTCCATGGTTTTTTAATAGGCTAACGAAGAACCCTTACAACAAATAATAGTTTGAAGTAAAGAGAATAAAAGCTTTCTAATAAAAAGCGGGTATCTCTTTGAAGCTCGAAGTTATGATGCTTTTAAACTTGATGAAGCCTCTTTGATTGCTCAAGAATGGTTGATCTTCAATGCTATTGAAGGCTCTTGAATAATTGGAGGCTTTCTTTTGCTTGAGAGTGGTTGAACTTCAATGAATAAGAGTGAATGCTCTCTTTTCTTCTCTATTGGATATTTCTATTTCATTTCCATTGAACCTCTTTCTTTTGATTTGATTTTGGAGCATATAAATACCTTCCCAAGGCCTCAAATCCGGTTTCTAGCCATTAGACTCAAAAATCTAGTCGTTGCGGGTGAAAAGAGACAAGTTTTGCATTTGAAAAACTAGCCATTACTATTTCTAGAACTTCATGTGTCAACACTTCAGGCTATGAGTCGACACTTCAGGTCGACACTTGAACTTCTTGAGTTGATACCCAGTTCAAATATCTTCAATCTGGCTTTCTGAAAATCTCAGATGTATCGACACTTCCTTAGGTGAGTCGACACTTTGAGTTAACATCGCATCCATGTGTCGACACTTCTGCAGTCCTTCATCTTTAGCAAGTTCTGTAACTTAAAAATCTCAGGCGATGAGCTGATCCATGTGTCGACACTTTGAGTCGACACTTCAGCCATGCCATCTGAAACTTTCTTTGCATACCGGCTTGAGTCGACACTTTACTGTTGTTACAGCCGTTATGATGACGTGGCGTGTCTCAGATTCCGCCGGGCGTAATCCGAACCATGTGGATTTTTTTGGCAGAGCAGGAACGGTCCAGCAAGGTCAGATATGGCTCCACCGTGGCCGAAGTCGAGGTCGGGCTCGGCCTTCCTGCTCCTTCGCCAGGTGTCTGCCCAGGAGTGGTCCACCTCGGCCAAAGCCAGCGGCCCCTTGCTCCCTCGCCGGGTGGCACCCTGAGACGGTTCCACCTCGGCCAAGGTCGAGCCGGGCCTTCCTGCTCCTTCACTAGGTGGCGCCCGGACACGGGTCCACCTTGGTCGAAGTCGAGCACCCCTCTGCCGCTCCGCCAGGTGTCGGCCCAGGAGGCGTCCACCTTGGTCGAAGCCGGTAGCCCCTTGCTCACTCGCCGGGTGGCGCCCTGAGATGGTTCTACCACGGTCGAGGTCGAGCCGGGCCTTCCTGCTCCTTCGCCAGGTGTCCGCCTAGGAGGGGTCCACCTCGGCCGAAGCCGGCGGCCCCTTGCTCCCACACCGGGTGGTGCCCTGAGACGGTTCCACCTCGACCGAGGTCGAGCCGGGCCTTCTTGCTCCTTCGCCAGGTGGCGCCCGAACACGGGTCCACCTCGGTCGAAGTCAAGCACCCCTCTGCCGCTCCGCCAGGTGTCCTCCCAGGAGGGGTCCACCTCGGTCGAAGCCGGCGGCCCCTTGCTCCATCGTCGGGTGGCGCCCTGAGACGGTTCCACCTCGATCGAGGTCGAGCCGGGCCTTCCTGCTCCTTCGCCAGGTGGCACCCGGACACTGGTCCACCTCGACCGAAGTCGAGCACCCCTCTGCTACTCCGCCAGGTGTCCGCCCAGGAGGGGTCCACCTCGGTCGAAGCCGGCGGCCCCTTGCTCCCTCGCTGGGTGGTGCCCTGAGACGGTTCCACCTCGGCCGAGGTCGAGCCGGGCCTTCCTGCTCCTTCGCCAGGTGGCGCCAGGACATGGGTCCACATCGGCCAAAGTCGAGCACTCCTCTGCCGCTCCGCCAGGTGGCACCGGGACACGGGTCCGCCTCGGCCGAAGTCGAGCGCTCCTCTGCCGCTCCGCCAGGTGTCCGCCCAGGAGGGATCCTCCTTGGCCGAGGCCGGCTACCCTGCAGGTGAGGCCACAGAGAAGCAGGGGCACAAGTTCCGAGACCACCCCTCGGGCAGCGCACGCCGCACCTTGAGAGGAGTGCCGGTACGATCGGCAGTAACGCGCGAAATCTCGTTTACATCGGCCCGACGGGTTCCGCAGCCGAGGGGCGAAGTCCTGGCAGACAGGACCCAGTAACGGATGTTGTCGATGCCTGGGAAGGAGAGCGCTCGCGCTCGGCCCAAGGTCTGGCCGGTGTCCTCCCTCTACCCTTTCCTCGCTGGGCTCGGCAAGCAAGACAAGGAGGCCACCGAGTTCCTAGACCCGAAGGGGAAAGGGGAAAGAGAGAGAGAGAGAAGGAAGTGAAAGCGAAGAGGGAGCCCCCCAAGGGTGGGAGGCCGGAGGCAACGTGAGGGGAAAAAAGCTGGGAAAAGAAAAAGGCACCAAGAGTAGGATCCAAGATCCCGAGAGGGGTCCCTTGGCACAAGCTCAGTGAAGGAACTTGGCCCAATTTCCACTCTTCCAGAGACCTTTTTTGCTAAGATAATCTCTAAGCCTGGGACTCCTTCGGGGGCCCACCTTGGAGATTCTGTTCCATCTTGCCATTTTCTAACTTGACCGTCGGAGCTCTCTCGCCGGGATCCCTAGCCAGGGTTTCTGACCTTGTCTTGCAGGATCGGGAGCCCAGAGACCTCGAGGCGAGACGGTCTGATCCCGCCACCAGCTCTGAAGTTACAGGCCGCGGCGGCGAGATCAGCAACAGATTGGCACACCAGGTAGGGGGGCAGGACAACACCCCCAGTGCGAGCTTGCTCTCTGTGGGACGAAACGCGCTCTGGCCATGGTGGTCACACGCGGGTGCGAAGCATCCACCAGCCGAGTAGGGGAGGTCCCTTCCCCTCAGGGGCCATGCAGCCCGGAGAGGGAGCTTCCTGCTCCACCTCCTCTTCCACCACAGCCGACCTCGGTGGACGGACCTTTTGTAGCTATCATCCAACAGCTACAAACCTTGACTACAGCAGTTCGGCAGCTACAGCACCAGCAGTGCTCCATAGCCACGCAGCCCCAGCCAGGGACCCCCTCGGCTCGGGCCGCGGGGTCGCGCAGAAGCCTGCGCTCCATCCAAGGCAGGCCTTCCCAACCACGGGCAGTCTCCAACCCCTGCGAGAGCCACCAAACCCCCGCGAAGAGAAATTACTCCGGTTTGGTGGATCACGAGAGTCGATCCTCGGCCGATGATGCCGAGATGGCGCGCCGCAGTAGGCGACGTCGGGGCAAAGCCCCTCGATAAGACCGATCGGCGCCCCCTTCACCAGTGGCCTCGATGGAAGATTCCACTGACGAGGCCATCAGGCGCCAGGCCAAGAGGCGCCTGGAGGAGCACGAGTGCAAACTGGTGTAGTTCGCCCACCGATTTACCGACCTGCAGAACTCCTCGGTAGACCCGGCAGGCTACGACTCTCGGCCCGCCTTCTCCCAGGAAATCTAAGAGGAGCCGATTCCGAGCCGGTTCCGCATGCCACAGGTGGATCCCTACGATGGCACAACCGACCCTTTGGACCATCTAGAGAGCTATAAGGCTCTCATGAGGGTCCAGGGGGCCATGGATGCTCTTTTATGCATTGCCTTCCCCGCTACCCTCCGGAAGGCTGCTCGAGTCTGGTTCACCCGCCTCGAGCCGGGATCTATTTGCGCCTTCCATCAATTGGAAGGAAAGTTCATGGCGCACTTCGATGCTTGACGGAAGGTGCCGAGAGAGGTGGACAGCCTCTTCTCCATCCACCAGCAGGACCAGTGAAAGGGATATGCCCTACAAGCCAATCTATGTTGTATCTCCCAAACCATTGTAATTGACAATATTCTAATAAAGGCATCATTTTTCATCATACGCTGTGTTTATTATTATATGATGAACCCCATAGATTAGGGCTATGATTTTAGGGTTATGATGAGATCATACCTATGAGACGTAATGTCTTAAAACCTTAATCTAAAATATTCCTAGTCAAAGGAACCCTGAGTAGGGGATCAGGGTTTTTCCGATAAGACAAGCACATCCCATGTATACTGGAGAGGGTGACTGCTCTCACAGTCACTTGTGTATGACACTAATACTAGGATGTGGGTGCTCATTAGAGAATGAGTTCACTAATATGATCCAACTTGAGAACATGTAATGGAGTCTTAGCTACATGTCAATAGAAGGTTCTCATAGTGGGAGTGGTACAAGTAATCCTTTGACCTGAGACTGCCATAAGTACCTTATGTACATGAACCCATCCTTTGGTTCAATCCTAATCATGACACTGAGTCATGCACAGGATTGATGCTGGGAATGGTGAATTGGATATGAAGGTAATGAGTAGGTCAACAAGGAATCGATCACTCTTAGTAAGAGGAGATTGCATCTAGCTAGTTATCAATCGGATGATGATTCAGGAAATCTTTGATCAAAGTAAAGATATTAGAGATGGTTTCTAATATCAAGATAATTGAATCATCAATATAAGATTGAGCTAGAAACAAATATAATATTGGATTTGACATATATCCATATCCATAATTATATTTTGGATGCAGGCTGATCGAAGGATTTAATTGTACGGTAACTTTCTACTGAAGGATAGTTTTGGTATTTCACCAGAATTTCCATATCTTCCGGGTAGACATGACACGTTGCTAGACGTCAATCTTGTCTTGTGGGTTGATCAAATTTAATGATCATTTATTAGGAAGAGTCCTAATTGATCAAAATCGGGTAAGCCCGATTTGACCTAAATCGATTAGAAAGAGTTCTAATCAAATTAGGTCAACTTGTATTCGAACCCACTGCTGGCTAGATATGGAACCCAATGGGTCACACACTTAAGAGAATTGATCAAGAGTCATTTGCATGAAGACACTCTAGCAAGTGTTGCAAATCCTAACTTCTATTCGAATTGGATTCGAATTAGGGTTCCGAATTAATTCAATTTGGGTTCTGATTGGATCTAATTAGACCCTAATTGAGATTTTAGAGATTATGGCTAACCCAATTGGCTAACCAATTGCTTAGGCTAGCATACCACCCGCCCCTTAGGCCTTGCACACCAAAAACACCAAGAGTCCATGCGCTTATGGACTCTTGGCGCGCCATATGGAGGAGTCCATGGGCGCATGGACTCTTGGCGCGCCCACTTAATTCTTCGATGAATTAAGAGGGGCGGTATTCTTTCTCATTTTTAGCACCTCACTTGTCATCCCTTGGATGGTAATCTAACGGGTGGTGGGGTTTTAAGAAAGAAAGAAAGCGTTGTTTCTTCCCGGGTGCGCGAAATCGTATCTCTTCAGAGATTCAAGTTTCACGACTTCTTTCTCCCAATCGTCGCGACTTCTTCCTTTGAGAAAAGCCATGAGAATTGATCCAGAAGGGCGTGAGAAGAAGGAAAGGGCGTGAGAAGAAGGAAAAGGGCGTGAGAAAAATGTTTACGGAGAGTTGTGAGGATGCCTCTCTGAAAACTATATAAAGGAATGAAAATCAGAACTTCGATAATTCTAAAAAATTATATTTTTATTCTTCTTCCTCTCCTAAAGACTCTTTCTCCTTTTATTGTTTTTGCATTGTTTCCTTTACAGAGTACACCTCTGTCGAAACTCTGCTACTGAACAAGAACAAGAGCGAAAGTCTCCGACGGTAAAGAAAAGAAAGAGTTCTGTTTTTGTTCTTTCCTTTCTTTCTTACATTAAGACATTCTTATCTTAATTTCTCCTCCAAATTAAGACAAGCCTAAATCCCCTTAGGACAAAGTCTTATCTTTATGATAAGAGTGTCTTAGAGGGTCATGGTCTTAGTGGAAGGAGGAGAAGAGAAAAAAAAAAAAAGGAGGCAACCTCTTGTGTGGAAGAATTCCAGCCATAATCCGAAGAATTGAGTTCTAGAAGAAGAACTCAATACGAGGAACTATTGGACAAGAAGATAGTGTTCTTGGTCATTGATCTGTGTGGATCACCATCGAAGGGCGGACACTTGAATGCCTGGTGAATTCAAATAGCCCATTGATCTTCAAGTTTTAAGTCTTCATAAATTGGAATTAGCGATTACAGGTTGGTATTCTAATTCAATTTGCATAGAAATGTTTGTCTTCATATATTCTAGTCTTATTAAGGAGTTCCTGGTTTAGCATTTTTGGTGCATATTTAATTTCAATTTTTGAAATTACCCTTCCGCTGCGTTGCACCGGATCCCAACAGCCAGGAGCTGCTTCGGGACTATATTACCCGCTTCAAGACCGCTACCCTGGAAATCTACAGCCTGGATGAGCCCGTTACCATACTGGCATTAAAGCGCGGGCTCAAGACATCCCGCCTGACTTATTCCCTAGACAAGAAACCCCCCAAGACGTATTCTGAGCTCCTCCTCCGTGTCCACAAGTACATCCAAGCGGAGGAGGCTGATCGCACCCAGCGAGAACTGGACGGGAGGACCTTGAAAAAGCCAGCCCCGAGAGATGTTCCTGGGACCCAAAGGCCCGGGCCACCTACTGACCCCCGTCCAAACTCGATGGGCGGAGCCACCCCGGAGCGAAGTTTCAACCCTCTCCTTGCTCCCAGAACGAAGATCCTCATGGAAATTGAGGGAGAGCACTACCTCCGCCGACCACCCCCTCAGAACTCAAGGAACACCAGTGACAAGTCAAAGTACTGCCAGTTCCACCGCGAGCACGGCCATGACATGGAGGAGTGTCGTAATCTGAAGCGGGAAATCGAGGAGCTGATTAAAAGAGTCTAACTCAGGAAGTTCGTGAGGAACGAAGCTCCGGAGGAGGGACAGCCGCTTGCGGCCCTCCCCCCGGTCCCTGTGATCGATAATCGCCCGACGGAGAAGCCAGTGGGCATGATCTCTTGTGGAATCGGGCGGGCGGCAAAGAGAGCCCGGGAGATGGGGGACCCGGAGAATGTATCCCCCTTTGAGAAGGGGAATGAAAACAAAAATGTAAATAATGATGTAGTGGTGGTCGAGATGACCATCGCAAAGCATCCTGTATATCGCATTATGGTAGATAGTGGGAGCTCTACTGACATGCTTTTTTATGATGCTTTCTCCCAAATGAACCTATCTCATGATCAGTTAAGGCCGGTGCACACCCCTTTTGTGGGCTTTACCGGGGACACGGTGGGGGTCGAAGGGAGATCACTCTCCCTGTCACCGCTGTATCCCCACCTCGACAGACCACCATCATGATGACGTTCACCGTTGTCAAACTCCCCTCGCCTTATAATGCGATCCTCGGTCATCCAGGGCTCAACCAGCTGGACACCATGATTTCCATGAAACGGTTGCTAGTACAATTCTCCATGGCCTCCGGACCTGGGGTGATATGGGGGATGACCCAACCAGTCCAGCATTGCCTTCAGGCGGTCCCGGGTGCCCGAGGCACCGAGCTCGGCCCCGACATCGACGACCTCGACTTAAGGGTGAAGGAAACCAGGGGAGGACCCGTGGAACATCTGTTGGCATCTCCCCTCGGTTCGGACCCTCAGAAGACTGTGCATGTGGGGGCCCAGCTCCCGGAGGAAGAGCGGACACGCTTGCTAGATTTCCTCCATGCGAATGCGCATGTGTTTGCATGGTCCGCGGCCGACATGCCGGGCATCCCCCCTGAAGTCATCACCCACAGGCTAAATGTGGATCCGAGGTGCCGCCCGGTCTGCCAGAAGAAGAGGAGCTTCATCGCAGAAAGGCAGAGGGCCATCAACGAAGAGGTGGAGAAGCTTCTCGTCGCCGGTTTCTTGCAGGAAGTACAATGTCACAGCTGGTTGGCGAATGTGGTCATGGTGAAGAAAAGTAGTGGCAAGTGGAGGATCTGTTTGGACTACACTGACCTCAACCGAGCCTGCCCAAAGGATAGTTTCCCTCTTCCGAAGATTGACCAGCTGGTGGACACCACTTCGGGGCATCGCCTACTCTCTTTCATGGATTCCTTCTCCGGGAACAACCAGATTCGAATGCACCCGGAAGACGAAGAGCACACCGCCTTCATCACCGACCGTGGAACTTACTGTTACAAGATGATGCCATTTGGCCTCAAGAACGTCGGGGCCATGTACCAGCGACTGGTCAACAAAGTCTTCAAGGATCAGATCGGCCGCAACATGCAGGTGTACGTGGATGACATACTGATAATGAGCAAGCCCCTTTCAGATCATGTTGGTGACCTGGTGGAGACCTTCGGCGACCTCCGACTTCACCAGATGAAGCTGAACCCGGTGAAGTGCACCTTCGACGTCTCCATCGGGAAATTCCTGGGGTTCATGGTGACCCAAAGAGGGATAGAGGCCAACCCGGAAAAGGTCTAGGCCATCTTGGACATGGAGCAACCCACCTCCAAGAAGCAAGTGCAGTGACTCACCGACCGGATAGCCGTTCTGAGTCGGTTTATCTTGAGGTCGGCCGACCGCTGCCGGCCTTTCTTCAAAGTGCTGAGGAAGATGAGCGACTTCACCTGGATCGAGGAGTGCCAGGAGGCGTTTGACGAGCTGAAGAAGATGCTTGCATCGCCCCCACTACTCTTCAGGCCTGAAAAAGGAGAGGAGCTCGTCCTCTACCTGGCGGTCACCCCGGAGGCCGTCAGCTTGGTCCTGGTTCGGATCGATGACCAGGGAGTTCAGAGGCTGGTGTACTACATGAGCAAACTCCTCCGTGATGCGGAGCTCAGGTATTCCCAGTTTGAAAAGCTCATTTTTGCATTAATAGTGTATGCCCAGCGTCTCAGGCCCTATTTCCAAGCACATCCAATTGCCGTCCTGACTGATCAGCCGTTGAGAGCGATACTCAGCCGACACGACACATCCGGGCGATTGGCGAAGTGGGCGATCAAGCTCAGCAAGTTCAATATCGCTATCGGCCAAGGTCGGCCATGAAGGTGCAAGTGCTCGCCGACTTCTTGGTCGAGTGCGCAGGCCTAGGCAAGGGGATAGAGGAGGACCCTCTGGACCAGCAGTTGAAACCGAAACCCGAGGAGGACGTGTGGATCCTTCATGTGGACAGAGCCTCGAACTCCGACGGGAGCGAAGCTTGTCTCATCCTTGCCAACGGCAATGGGGTCGTCGCCGAATGTGCACTCCGTTTCCAGTTCGCCGCAACTAACAACCAGGCGGAGTACGAGGCACTCCTCGCCGGGCTGAGAGTGTCCCACGAGTTGGGCGTGGCCAACCTCAAGGCCTTCACTGATTCCCAACTGGTGGCCAGACAGATCTCCAGAGAGTACGGTGTGCACGACCCTCAATGGCGAAATACCTGGAGCTCGTGAGAACGAACGCGGCCGAATTTCGGCCCTTCAGCATCTCCCACATACACCACGGGGAAAATGCTCGTGCGGACGCTCTCTCCCGGCTGGCAACCCTGCCGAACTCGTTGCTGGGCCACGCTCATGTTGAGCGTCTCAAGGCCCTGAGCTACGAGACCCCTGTGGAGGTCCAACAGGTCAGCCAAGAGCCCAGCTGGATGGACAAGTACGCCGAGTACATTACCAGCGGCACCTTGCCGAAGGACCGCGCGGCGGCCCACCTTATCAAGAAGAAGGCCGTGTGGTTCGTCCTGATGGATGGGCAGCTGTATCGGAGGTCCTACTCCTACCCCCTCCTCAAATGCCTGAGACCCGCGGAGGCCGCACTCGTACTCCAGGAAATCCACGAGGGCATCTGTGGGAACCACGTGGGGGGCAGAACGCTGGTGTACAAGGCCCTCTGCCAAGGTTATTTCTGGGAGACGATGAAGGAGGATGCCGCTGACTTCATGAAGAGGTGTGATCGGTGCCAGTGGCACGCCGTGGCGTAGCGACAGCCCTCCACTCCACTTTCCTAGCTCTCGACTCCGTGGCCGTTCGCCTAGTAGGGGATGGATCTCTTAGGACCCTTTCCCCCGGCTTCCGGGCAGTGGAAGTTCCTGATCGTGGCCATTGACTACTTCACGAAGTGGGTCAAGGCCGAACCCCTAGCATGGATCACGGAGGCAAACATCGCCAAGTTTCTCTGGAAGTCAATCATTTGCGGTTTCGGCCTACCCCATACCATTATCACTGATAATGGACGTCAATTCGATTGTCGGGAGTTTGAAGAATTCTGCAGCGACCTCAGCATCCACCATCGCTTCACCTCGGTGGCACATCCGTAGACAAATGGAGAAGCCGAGGTGACGAATAGGACCATCTTGCAGGGCCTCAGGATGAGGCTGGATCAGGCCAAGGGTGGGTGGGCAGAAGAGCTCCCGAGCATCCTGTGGGCATCCAACACCACCTTGAGGACGGCCACCGACGAGACCCCGTTCAACCTCGTCTTCGGAGCCGAGGCGGTTATCCCGATAGAGCTCAGCCTACCCACCCTGTGTTGGGAATCCGGTGCACCGCAGCGAAAGTGTAATTTCAAAATGATGAAATTTGCACCATAATCCCCTAGCCAAGATCTCCTTATTCAGGATTAAAACATATAATGAACATACAAACTTACATTATTAGAATTAGGGTACCAACCTGTAATCACTAATTCCAACAAAATTTGATGTTGAAGAGGCTAATTGATTTCACTAGGCATCCAAGTGTCCGCCCTCCGATGGTGATACACACAGAGCAATGATCAAGACAACTCTATCTTCTTTTCAATGGTTCCTTCTATTGAGTTCTTCTTCCTAGAACTCAATTGCTTGGACTATGGCTTGAATTCCTCCACACAAGAGCTTGCCTCCCTTTGTTTGACCTCTTCTCCTCCTTCCACTAAGACCTTGGCCCTTTAGACACCCTTGTCTTAAAGAAAAGACCTTGTCCTAAGAGGACATAGGCTTGTCTTAAGTTGGAGGAGAAATTAAGACAATGATGTCTTAATGTAAGAAAGAAAGGAACAAATCAGAACTCCTTTCCTTCCTTTACCGTCGGAGACTTTTAATCTTATTCTTGTTCAGTAGCAGAGTTTTGACAGAGGTGTACTCTATAAAGGAAACAGTGCAAGAGCAAGAAGAGAATAAAAGAGTCTTCAGGAGAGGAAGAAAGAATAAAAAAAAACACATATCCCGAGTTCTGATTTTTCCTGCGCCTTAAATAGTTTTCAGAGAGGCGCCTTCAAAACTCTTCGTAAACTCCTTCTCATGCCTTTCTCAATTTCTCATGCCCCTTCCTACTTTCTCATGGCCCTTCAGATTAAATCCCACGGCCTTTCTTAAAGAAAAAGCCGCGGTGTTTTAAAAAGAAAGGGGTCGCGACTTTTCATCTCCGAAGAGATGTTATTTCGCGCGCCCGGGAAGAGTTAACATTTTTCTTCTTTCTTAAAAACTTTCCAGCCATTGGATTCCCATCCAAGGGCACACAGGTGAGGCACTAATTCTTAAGAAAGGAGGCCTCCCCAAATAAAATCATCAGAGATTTAAGTGGGGCACGCCAAGAGTCCATGCGCCATGGACTCTTCCAAATGGCGCGCCAAGAGTCCATAAGTGCATGGATTCTTGGCATTTGGCATGAAAATGCAAGGGGGGCGGGTGGGGAGGCTAGCCAAGTTACATGGCTAGCCAATAGGGTTAGCCATAATCCCAATTAACTCAATTAGGGTCTAATTAGATCCAATTAGAACCCAATTTGAACCAATCCGGAATTCTAATTTGAATCCGATACGAATAGAAGCTATGGTTTGCAACACCTGCTAGAGTGTTATCCTGCAAAGATGATTTAATTCCAAATTAAACTCTTGATCAATCCTCTTATGTGTGTGACCCATTGGGTTCCACATCTAGCCAGCAGTGGGTTCGAATACAAGTTGACCTAATTTGATTAGAACTCTTTCTAATCGATTTAGGTCAAATCGGGCTTACCCGATTCGATCAATTAGGACTCTTCCAAATAAATGATCTTTGAATTTGATCAACCCACAAGACAAGATTGACGTCTAGCAACGTGTCATGTCTACCCGGAAGATATGGAAATTCTGGTGAAATACCAAAATTACCCTTCAGTAGAGAGTTACCGTATAATTAAATCTTTCGATCTGCCTACACCCAAAATATAACTATGGATATGGATATATGTCAAATCCAATATTATATTTATTTCTAGCTCAATCTTATATCGATGATTCAATTATCTTGATACTAGAAACCATTTCTAATATCTTTACTTTGATCAAAGATTCCCTGAATCATCATCCGATTGTTAACTAGTTGGATGCAATCTCCTCTTACTAAGAGTGATCGATTCCTTGTTGACCTACTCATTACCTTCATATCCAATTCACCATTCCCAGTATCAATCCTGTGCATGACTCAGTGTCATGATTAGGATTGAACCAAAGAATGGGTTCATGTACATAAGGTACTTATGGCAGTCTCAGGTTAAAAGATTACTTGTACCACTCCCACTATGAGAACCTTCTATTGACATGTAGCTAAAACTCCATTAGATGTTCTCAAGTTAGATCATATCAGTGAACTCATTCTCCAATGAGCACCCACATCCCAGTATTAGTGTCATACACAAGTGACTGTGAGAGCAGTCACCCTTTCCAGTATACATGGGATGTGCTAGTCTTACCGGAAAAACCCTGATCCCCAACTCATGGTTCCTTTGACTAGGAATACTTTAGATTAAGGTTTTAAGATTTTAGGTCTCACTGGTATGATCTCATCATAACCCTAAAATCATAGCCCTAATCTATAGGGTTCATCATATAAACACAGCATATGATGAAAAAATAATGCCTTTATTTAGAAAATTGTCAATTACAATGGTTTGGGAGATACAACATAGATTGGCTTGTAGGGCATATCCCTTTCAATCTTCCACTTGCACTAAAGCCAATCGCCTTTAAATCTTAATCCCATACACTCGAGGTGGCGATCAAAATCTCGCTGTGTTAGAGCCTTAGTGAACGGGTCTGCTACATTGTTCTTTGTATCAACTCTATTTATGTAGACATCTTGTCTCTCTACTATTTCTCGGACGAGATGGAAGTGTCTCAGAATGTGCTTGGACTTATGATGAGCTCTTGGTTCCTTAGCTTGAGCAACAGCCCCAGTGTTGTCACAGTAAAGTGGCACTGGGTTTCCAATTTCAGGAACAACACCCAACTTTGTGATGAACTTCTTCATCCAGACTGCTTCCTTGGCGGCTTCACTAACAGCTATGTATTCTGCCTCTGTGGTTGAGTTAGCTACAGTCTGCTGCTTGGTACTCTTCCAACTCACTGTTCCACCATTTAGGGTAAAAACATATCCCGAAATGGATTTGCTATCATCAGGGTCTGATTGAAAACTAGAATTAGAATAAGCTTCTAGTTTAAGATCAGAACCACCATAAACCAGAAAAATATCCTTAGTCCTTCTTAGGTACTTAAGAATATTTTTAACTGCTTTCCAATGATCCTCTCCTGGATCAGCCTGAAACCTACTGACAATGCCTAAAGCATATGCCACATCAGGCCTAGAACATAACATGGCATACATTATGGACCCTATTGCCGAAGCATAGGGTATAGAATTCATTCTATTTCTTTCTTCAGGTGTCTTAGGAGATATCCTTTTAGAAAGATGTATGCCTTGACTCATAGGAAGATAACCTCTTTTACTTCCATCCATGCTGAATCTTTTCAGCACTAAGTCAATGTACCTAGACTGGGATAAACCTAGCATCCTCTTAGATCTATCTCTATAGATCTTAATACCTAGTATATAGGATGCTTCTCCCAAATCTTTCATGGAAAACTGGTTTGATAGCCAAACCTTGACTGATTGCAACATCGGGATATCATTCCCAATGAGGAGTATGTCATCTACATACAGAACCAAGAAGACTATGGCACTCCCACTAGTCTTCTTATAAGCACAGGGTTCATCCACATTTTTGTTAAAACCAAACCTTTTAATAGTTTTATCAAAGCGGATGTTCCAACTCTTTGAAGCTTGCTTTAATCCATAAATGGATTTCTTTAGCTTGCAAACTTGATTAGGTTTATTTTTTGAAATAAAACCTTCTGGCTGTGACATGTAGACTTCTTCCTCAAGGAAACCATTGAGGAATGCAGTCTTCACATCCATCTGCCAGATCTCATAATCATGATATGCTGCTATAGCAAGTAAAATCCGTATTGATTTGAGCATGGCAACAGGTGAGAATGTTTCATCATAATCAATTCCCCGTTTTTGTCTAAAACCTTTAGCCACTAATCTGGCTTTATAGGTTTCAACTTGGCCATCAGCCCCAATCTTTTTCTTATAGACCCATTTTCACCCAATAGGATTAATACCCTCTGGTGCATCAACCAAAGACCATACTTGGTTTACATACATAGAGTCTATTTCGGATTCCATGGCTTTTTGCCATCTTTCTGAATCAGTACTCAAGATAGCTTCCGTATAGGTCAGAGGTTTATCATTTTGAATGACTTGGGCTTCATTATTTTCAATAATAAACCCATACCTTTTAGGTGCCCGTGGCACTCTATCAGACCTACGGGGAGGAGTTTTGTGTTCTGGTTCTGTCCTAACTATATGTTCTAATGGTTGAGAATTGTCTATCTATGTTTCTTGTACTTCTCCAAGTTCAATAGCTCTACCATTGTCCTTTTCTAAAATGAACTCCTTTTCTAGAAAAGTGGCATGCCTGCTGACAAAAATCTTTTGTTCATTAGGATGGTAGAACATATATCCTCTACCTTCTCTAGGATATCCTACAAATAGACATTTATCCGCTCTAGGTTCCAACTTATGTCCAAAATTTCTTTTAACATATTCTGGACATCCCCATACCTTAAAATATTTAAGATATGGTTTCTTTCCACTCCAAATTTCATATGGAGTACTAACAACGGATTTAGAAGGTACCTTGTTCAGAATGTAAACAGCAGTTTCTAGGTCATGACCCCAGAAGGAAATGGGTAAATTTGTGAAGCACATCATGGATCGTACCATATCTAATAAGGTACGATTCCTCCTTTCACCTATACCATTTAGCTGTGGTGTATAAGGAGGGGTCCATTCAGAAAGAATTCCATTAACTTTAAGATAGTCTAAAAACTCCGTGGTTAAGTATTCTCCTCCTCGATCTGAACGAAGAACTTTAATACTTTTCCCGGTTTGTTTTTCGACCATACTTTGATACTCCTTAAATTTATCAAAGGCTTCAGATTTATGTTTCATAAGATACACATATCCGAACCTAGATAAATCATCTGTAAAAGTGATAAAATATGAGTATCCTCCTCTGGCCTGAGTTGTCATTGGACCACATACATCAGTATGTATAAGTCCAAATAACTCAGTTGACCTTTCTCCATGTCCAGTGAATGGAGTCTTGGTCATCTTACCCATGAGACATGATTCGCAAGTTCCTAATGATTCATACTCATAAGGATCAAGGAATTTTTCTTGTATAACTTGCTTATCCTAGACTCATTAACATGACCAAGTCGATGATGCCAAAGTAAAGTATCATTAAAGTCTTTTCTTTTCCTTTTATTTTTGACATGAAAAACACTATCATTGGAAGAAAGAGTTAAGAGCCCATTGCTAAATATACCAGAATAAATAATTTTATTAGATAACATTATCGAGCAACCAGTGCTCGTTACATCCATTACATATCCTTGTTTTAATAACAAAGGAATAGATATAATGTTCCTAATAATCTTTGGCATATAGTAACAATTTTCTAACTCCAAGATCTTCCCTGAAGGCAACTTCAGAATATAGGTTCTTGCAGCTTCTGCTTGGATGATATCACCAGCAGCACCGTAGAGATTGAAGTCGCCTTCCTTCAATACTTTAAGCTTGTGGAGGTCCTGCAAAGATTTGCATATATGGTAACCACAAGCGGTATCCAATACCCAAGTATTTGATATAGACGAATTTAATGTCAATATAGTATGTATCTCATACATACCTTTTGGTGCATCTGCCGCACAAGGCTTCACAATGCAAGGTAAGCCTTGCAATTCCTTTTCCAATGTCCCGCTTTGCCGCAAAAGAAACAGGTTGACTATTTTGAGGCCTTCTTTCCTTTCTTGTTCTTATTGATGCCACCCTTAGGGTTTAGCCTCCTACTAAAACCCTTTTTGCCTGATTTCTTCTTATTGGTCTTATCAACAAGAAGAAGTGGAGCCTTTTCTTTCTTAACATGGCTCTCTGCTATTTTTAACATATTTAATAGCTCAGGCAAGGAAGTGTTCAGTTTGTTCATGTGATAATTCAAGACAAACTGAGAAAATGACTCCGAGAGTGATTGCAGGATTAAATCTTGATTCAGCTTCCCATCCATAATAAACCCTAATTGACCCAATCTGGTGATTAAGTCAATTACCTTCAGAACATGATCCTGAACGGATGTTCCCTCTGTCATCCTAGCACGGAATAACTGCTTAGATATTTCGTATCTAGCAGTTCTGCTTTGTTCTCCATAAAGCTCTTTTAAATTGAGCATTATGGACTGAGTATCCATGCTTTCATGCTGCCTCTATAACTCATTGGTCATAGAGGCCTGTATGATACACTTGACAGTGAGGGAGTCATTCTGCCACATTTTGTATGTGACCATATCTTCCTGTGTGGCATCATCTCCTAATGGATTAAGACTAGGGGTATCAAGAATATAAGAAAGTTTTTCTGAACTCAGTACAATCTTTAAGTTTCTCAACCAGTCCACATAGTTTGGACCAGTCAGTTTGTTGGTATCTAAGATGCTTCGCAGTGATAATGAAGATGCCATTTATCTACATTTAATAAAGAACAATACATAAGCAAACAACCATGAAATGACTTACATAATTAAATTAGGTCTTCAATTTAATTATGTCTCCCACTATTTTATCAAAAATTATAGCCCTCACTATGATAATCGAGAAGAACCCTGATCGATTTTTCTTAGTGAGATTGAGATCCTAATAACTTATAAAAGATCTTGCAGATAACACAACAAATCTTTTATAAGCTCAAAGGTAGGAAACTCTTCCAATTATATCTCATATAATTCTAAAAAATAACTTGGCCTCTAGAACATTATAAGTATTGCAGAAAACACAACAGGCCATAATGTTCTAGTTAAGTCAAGACCCTTTCATTTCTATACAGTCAGTACTCAAATATAATTCCCTTGCAGATTACACAACAAGGCATTATACTGAATATACTGTAAGCATATCTATGCACTAGACCAATATTACGTCAATCACCATATTAGGTCTTGCAGATAACACAACAAACCTAATGTGGTTCATAACACAATAATGATCCAGCATGAAGGAAGGCCAATATATAGTATTTTTAACACTAAGCATTTTAGTCAAGATTTAAATATAATCAAATCGGCCAGGCAAGTGGAAGAGACGTGGGAGTCCCCCCGTTGCTTTCCTAGACACCAATAAAAATTGGCCAGGTCAGTCAACGGAACCAATTAAAAAACCATGATTCTCTTTACCTTCCCAGAACCACCTTTCTAGACACCGAATGATCAATTGTTCATCATGACTAGTGATGCTTATTAGTTAAATATACTATGACTTAATATAATTTTAAGAAGAGGGCTTTATAAAATTGCCAGCACATTCTTATAGAACATATCACTCTGATAAACATATATGTGCTAAGTGTGTCATCATACTAGGACAACCATTTACCACATAATGGATCCACCATTATGCCAGGGTAACCTTATTTCAGTATGATAACTTCAAAACTAATCATATCTCTATAATAATTAGGGTTTGAGTGAAAAACCCTAACTAGTGGCATATATCAAAACATTAATTATCATATATGCATCCCATAAATTATGCTAAGTGTATCAGCATTCAAGGGTTCAAAACCCTAACATGCGATACTACAACAAAACCACATATGAATAATTTTCATATGTTTTAACTGTAATAAGGATGGCTCTGATACCACTGTTGGGAATCCGGTACACCACAGTGGAAGTGTAATTTCAAAATGATGAAATTTGCACCATAATCCTCTAGCCAAGATCTCCTTATTCAGGATTAAAACATATAATGAACATACAAACTTACATTGTTAGAATTAGGGTACCAACCTGTAATCGCTAATTCCAACAAAATTTGATGTTGAAGAGGCTAATTGATTTCACCAGGCGTCCAAGTGTCCGCCCTCCGATGGTGATCCACACAGAGCAATGATCAAGACAACTCTATCTTCTTTTCAATGGTTCATTCTATTGAGTTCTTCTTCCTAGAACTCAATTGCTTGGACTATGGCTTGAATTCCTCCACACAAGAGCTTGCCTCCCTTTGTTTGACCTCTTCTTCTCCTTCCACTAAGACCTTGGCCCTTTAGACACCCTTGTCTTAAAGAAAAGACCTTGTCCTAAGAGGACATAGGCTTGTCTTAAGTTGGAGGAGAAATTAAGACAATGATGTCATAATGTAAGAAAGAAAGGAACAAATCAGAACTCCTTTCCTTCCTTTACCGTCGGAGACTTTTACTCTTATTCTTGTTCAGTAGCAGAGTTTCGACAGAGGTGTACTCTGTAAAGGAAACAGTGCAAGAGCAAGAAGAGAATAAAAGAGTCTTCAGGAGAGGAAGAAGGAATAAAAGAAAAACACATATCCCGAGTTCTGATTTTTCCTGCGCCTTAAATAGTTTTCAGAGAGGCGCCTTCAAAACTCTCCGTAAACTCCTTCTCACACCTTTCTCAATTTCTCACACCCCTTCCCACTTTCTCACGGCCCTTCAGATTAAATCCCACGGCCTTTCTTAAAGAAAAAGCCACGGTGTTTTAAAAAGAAAGGGGTCGCGACTTTTCATCTTCGAAGAGATGTTATTTCGCGCGCTCGGGAAGAGTTAGCATTTTTCTTCTTTCTTAAAAACTTTCCAGCCATTGGATTCCCATCCAAGGGCACACAGGTGAGGCGCTAACTCTTAAGAAAGGAGGCCGCCCCAAATAAAATCATCGGAGATTTAAGTGGGGCGCGCCAAGAGTCCATGCGCCATGGACTCTTCCAAATGGCGCGCCAAGAGTCCATAAGCGCATGGACTCTTGGAATTTGGCATGAAAATGCAAGGGGGCCGGGTGGGGAGGCTAGCCAAGTTACATGGCTAGCCAATAGGGTTATCCATAATCCCAATTAACTCAATTAGGGTCTAATTAGATCCAATTAGAACCCAATTTGAACCAATCCAGAACCCTAATTCGAATCCGATTCGAATAGAAGTTAGGGTTTGCAACACTTGCTAGAGTGTTATCCTACAAAGATGATTTAATTCCAAATTAAACTATTGATCAATCCTCTTAAGTGTGTGACCCATTGGGTTCCACATCTAGCCAGTAGTGGGTTCGAATACAAGTTGACCTAATTTGATTAAAACTCTTTCTAATCGATTTAGGTCAAACCGGGATTACCCGATTCGATCAATTAGGACTCTTCCTAATAAATGATCTTTGAATTTGATCAACCCACAAGACAAGATTGATGTCTAGCAACGTGTCATGTCTACCCGGAAGATATGAAAATTCTGGTGAAATACCAAAATTACCCTTCAGTAGAGAGTTACCATACAATTAAATCTTTCGATCAGCCTGCACCCAAAATATAACTATGGATATGGATATATATCAAATCCAATATTATATTTATTTCTAGCTCAATCTTATATCGATGATTCAATTATCTTGATATTAGAAACCATTTCTAATATCTTTACTTTGATCAAAGATTTCCTGAATCATCAATCGATTGTTAACTAGCTGGATGCAATCTCCTCTTACTAAGAGTGATCGATTCCTTGTTGACCTACTCATTACCTTCATATCCAATTCACCATTCCCATTATCAATCCTGTGCATGACTCAGTGTCATGATTAGGATTGAACCAAAGAATGGGTTCATGTACATAAGGTACTTATGGCAGTCTCAGGTCAAAAGATTACTTGTACCATTATGAGAACCTTCTATTGACATGTAGCTAAGACTCCATTAGATGTTCTCAAGTTAGATCATATCAGTGAACTCATTCTCCAATGAGCACCCACATCCCAGTATTAGTGTCATACACAAGTAACTGTGAGAGCAGTCACCCTTTCCAGTATACATGGGATGTTCTAGTCTTACCGGAAAAACCCTGATCCCCTACTCAGGGTTCCTTTGACTAGGAATACTTTAGATTAAGGTTTTAAGATTTTAGGTCTCACTGGTATGATCTCATCATAATCCTAAAATCATAGCCCTAATATATGGGGTTCATCATATAAACACAGCGTATGGTGAAAAAATAATGCCTTTATTTAGAAAATTGTCAATTACAATGGTTTGGGAGATACAACATAGATTGTCTTGTAGGGCATATCCCTTTCACCCTGTGCATGGAGCAGTACGACGAAGTGGAGAATCCCGCCAGGATGATGCTGAACCTGGACCTCCTTGAGGAGACGAGGGACAAGGCTCTGGTCTGGATGGCAGTGTACAGGCAGTGAGTGGCCAGGTACTACAACTCCCGGGTGCGACTGAAGTCCTTTCGCCCAGGAGATCTGGTGCTCCGGCGTGCTGAAGCTTCCCAGCCACGGGAGTGCGGGAAGCTCTCCCCGAACTGGGAGGGCCCATACAAGGTGACGGAAGTTCTCCCTTACGGGGCCTATTACCTGGAAAAGTTAGGAGGGTCCAGATTCCCTCGGACCTGGAATGCCTCAAACCTGAGGATGTATTACCAATAATGTAAGGTTCCTCGAACTCCTGTAATGAAATCTTTTTACTTCAAATACTTCTTCTCACCTCGTAGGAAGAGGGACACTTAGCTCTGAGTTCGGCAAACACGGTTGTGGTCGAAGACCTGAGAAGGCGACAAGTCCCGGACATCGGTCCGGAAGGCGGGGCAGAGCCAAACTCACCCATGCAATCACGGAGAACAGCCCGGCAAGCCGTGCAGGGCTCGGATAAAGCCTGCGGCCCCGGGGTTCAGTTTGGAGGTCCCGGACTTCGGTTCGGAAGGCGGGGCAGAGCCAAACTCGCCCACGCAATCATGGAGAATAGTCCGGCAAGTTGCGTAGGACTCGGATAAAGCCTGCGGCCCCGGGGTTCAGTCCGGAGGTGCTGGACTTCGGTCTGAAAGGCGGGGCAGAGCCAAACTCGTCCATGCAATCACGGAGAACAGCCCGACAAGCCGTGCAGGGCTTGTTCGAATGATTTTAAATTAGGTCTAGGTTCGAATGATTGGATGGTGGTTTTGGGCTAAGGAGAGGTAATCAACTCCTCCCCTTATCTTAGATGCTCAATTGCCCTTAAGTAAATTATGAGATGATCACTCCAAAAAGAATTGAATTGCAGAACACAAAAAACAGAGTTATTGTATTTTAATGCTCAGAATTTCTACCGAAACCAATAAATCACAAAAAAATTATAGAAAATAGGATCAATTATACTGGTTTCAACGAAGCAAAAATCATGCAATTCTGAGTTTTATGCAGGGAGAAATAATTCAGACAAAAGGGAAATTACGGGCTGCAACTAGATTGTCTTCCCCGTTTATAATCCCTGCTACGAAGTTATAACCCAATGGATCCCCTACACGCCCTAGGAACACCCCGTGGAATGGGAGGAGGAGGCTTGCGCCTCGCTTAGTTCCTAGGACCGGACGTCCTGGGGAGTCTACTTCGAGCAGACAAAATAAAAAGAGAAAACAATCAAAACAAGCAGCAAGCAAATCAGAAACCCTAGACTGGGCTCTGATACCAAAAATGATGTAGAACAAATAAAGGGACGCGATGCGGAAGTAGATTAAGATTAACTAATTTTTTGTTGTTTTTATATGTTTGTAGAAGTTGGCTTCAAATCAAAGAAAAGTTAACCTAACATTGAAAGAGACTAATATGATAATTGAAAGCACAATTTTAAGGAAACTAAAGTATCAGAGTAGTTCAGAAGCAACGGATTGCTGGGGGTTGAGAAACTCCCAGACCTAGGGTTTCGCTCTGAACTTTCAGCAGAACAGAAATAAAGAAAAGAGATGGTTTACCTAACCAGACAATGATCTTCACAGATTTTGGTGGAAGAACTCTCCCGAGCAGATTGTTGGATCCTCGGATTCAGATTTCTTCGCAATGGATCCTCCAGTACTGGTCCTTTGGCGGGTTGGCTTCTCCTGAACTCAAGATCTGGAAGAGAAGAAAAACAATTGATGGAATCAGAGAGTCAAGGGAGAATTTACCAGGTTGATGAACTTGAAGATTGAAATTGCTGAAAACTGGATTCTCCTGGAAGCTGATGTGATTTTCCTTGGAACTTGCTCTGGATCTGAAGTAGCCGGACTGGATCTGGATGAAGGTGGACGGCCTGGACTTGTAGAGAGAGAGAGGCCGTGGGAGATGGATGGATCTAGGGTTTGATGGATTGAAAATAATGAAGGTGGCTAGGGTTTTGGAATTTCAAGTGGCTAACCTAGGGTTTTGGATAAAGATGGAGATCTCTTACCTCCTCAAGGCTCCAATGGAACCCGGATTACCCCCTCACGGAGCTCAACACTTAGAATAGGACAGAAGAAGAGAAACCTAGGTCACTCAACACAAGAGAGTAGCAAAAAAATAATTTTCTTCATTGATTCTCTAAAGTTACAAAGAGGGGTCTATTATATAGACCTAAAATTTTCTCCAAGCTTGTACAAATTCCCATGTGGGACTAAACTCTTCCAACCTCTAGATTAGGTAGAAAACCCCCTCTCTTGGTCGACCAAGACTTCAAAAAAAAATTGGGACGGCCATAAAGGAATTTTTTTGGAATTTTTATGGCGCCTTCTTTGGAGTTGGATTTGGATTTGGAGTCCTCCTCTTCTTATGGCATTTCTTCTTTTCTTCCACTCCAAGTTAAGCTCTTTGATTTTGATTTGAACTTCAATTGGATGTCCTTCTTTGATTTCTTCTCCAAGAGAAGTCTTCTTCCTTCTTTGCTTAGGTAAAATAGGCAGGTATGGGCGCCTCCTTTAAATTAGCTTCCAATTTGATTTTTTCTTCTTTGGGTGTGGGGACCATGACACTGGGATGCCTCTGTGGCGCCTCCTGGACTTTGGAGTGTGCTCGGAGTGTGGCTGGGCGTGTGGCTTGGAGTGTGGCCTCCACTTGCTTGAACCTTGATTTGATTGGAAGACAAATGTGGCACCATTTTGGACCAAATTGAAACCACATCGGGACTTGCACCGAGTCAACATGACTCAACAAAATTTAAATGGTGACTCAAGAAATAAATAAAAATAAATAAATAAACTGGTTGACCAGGTCAACCTTTATTACAAACCCTAATTTCTCGGGCAATGTCAATCAGAGATCCAGATGGAGCTCTGAAGTCTTCTTCTGAGTCTGGTGCCCGCACCAATTCTCCCGGGGTGGGAGGAACTCGACCCTGTCGAGTAAGGCTCAAGTTGGCTCTGGTATCTCTCCAAGAGGTCTGGGTCCAATTCTTGTAATTCTTCTCGGGAGATCCAAGAGTCATCAGAATCTGGCCTTCCTTGCCAGCGGACCAGGTACCTTTGGTATCCTCGATTACGAGTAGAGATAACCTGATCATCCAGGATCTTTTCAATCTGCTCTTTCCTCACAGGCCAGTTTGTTGGTGGACACACAGGGTCGGGATCACTCTCAATGATAGGGTTAGGCTCAAAAGGCTCACTAGGAATCACAGCTGGCTCCCTGTACTCTACTAAGTCTGTAATGTTGAAAGTAGAGCTAATGCCTAGTTCTGGAGGCAACTCGAGCACATAGGCATTGGATCCTACTCTCTTTACCACTCTAAATGGTCCAGCTCCCCTAGCATGTAACTTTCTAACGGTTCCAGGAGGAAACCGTTCAGGCCTTAACCTAATCATCACATAGTCTCCCTCAACAAAAGATTTGACTCGCCTTTGAGTATCAGCCAACTTCTTATAAGTTTCATTACTTAAATTTATTTTGGCATGAATTTCTTTATGCAAGTCTTTTATATGCTGTGCAAAATTCTCAGCAGATTCGGAGACTCGAGTGTGGACAGGTAAAGGGACTAGGTCAAGAGGTGTGTGAGGTTTGTACCCATGTACAATTTCAAATGGACTCTTACCCGTAGACCTATTGACCGAGTCATTGTACGCAAATTCTGCCCTTGGTAGGTATAAATCCCAATTTCTGGTGTTTTCACCAACAAGACATCTCAGCAGATTTCCTAGGCTACGGTTCACTACTTCAGTTTGGCCATCAGTTTGGGGATGATAGGCAGTTGAAAACTTAAGTTTTGTCCCTAACTTATGCCAAAGGGTCTTCCAAAAGTAACTGGTGAACCGGACATCCCTATCTGAAACGATTGTCTTAGGTAGGCCATGGAGTCTAACTATCTCATTGAAGAAAAGCGTGGCTACCTTAGACGCATCAAAGGTTTGGGAACAAGGCAAGAAGTGGGCCATTTTAGAGAATCGGTCGACTACGACACAGATAGAATCATGTCTCCTCTGGGTCTTAGGTAAACCTAACACAAAATCCATACTCACATCTTGCCAAGGACGATCTGGGACAGGGAGTGGGGTATAAAGGCCAGTGTTTTGTTTTCACTGTTTGGCAACAGCGCAGGTTCGACATCTAGCTACAATATTAGCTACATCCCTTTTCAAGCTAGGCCAGAAAAAGTGGTCTTCAATAGCTAGAATGGTCTTGTCTTTTCCAAAATGGCCGGCTAAACCTCCAGCATGGATTTCCCAAATCAAAAATTCCCTAAGAGAAGTTCTAGGGATGCAAAGCCTATTTTTGAAGAACAAAAAACCATCTACAAGGGTATAATCCTGGTGATTACTAGATGGTCCTTGAACTAGATCCTGATACACAGTTGTGAAATCCGGACAAGACTCATATTCCTCTTTGATTTGCTCAAACCCTATGACCTCAGTTCTAACAGAAGTTAATAACAGGGATCGGCGACTAAGGGCATCAGCTACCTTATTCTCAACTCCAGCCTTATGTTTCAGGACAAAAGTATAGGACTGGATATATTCTACCCACTTAGCATGCCTAGGGTTAAGCTTCTTTTGGGAGTTCAGAAATCTAAGAGCCTCGTGGTCCGAAAATAGTACAAATTCCTGCGGTAGCAAATAATGTGTCCAGTAATGCAAAGCTTGCACCACCGCATAAAATTCCTTATCATAGGTAGAATACCTAAGCTTAGCATCATTAAGCTTTTCACTAAAGAATGCTATGGGATGATTCTCTTGGCTTAGGACTCCACCTATTCCTACACCTGAAGCATCACAGGCAACCTCAAATACTTTAGAAAAATCGGGTAATCTCAGAATGGGTGCCTGGGTCATTTTCTCCTTAAGATCTAGGAAGGCTTTATGGGCTGACTTAGTCCAATGAAATTCTCCCTTCCTAATACAATCAGTGATAGGAGCAGCTAAAGTACTAAACCCCTTGATGAATCGCCTATAGAAGGTAGCCAAGCCGTGGAAACTTCTAACTTCATGCACATTGGTTGGCTCTGGCCAGTCTACTATGGACCTAATTTTCTCAGGATCGGCCGCCACGCCATCAGGGGTTACTACAAAACCAAGAAAGATAACTCTACTAGTCATGAATTCACACTTCTTAAGATTACCGTAGAGTCTCTCATTCCTCAAAACTTGGCAGACTGCTCTAAGGTGGCCTAGGTGATCTGCTGGGGTCTTACTATAGATCAGGATGTCATCAAAATAGACCACCACAAATTTTCCTATGAAAGCTCTAAGTACCTGGATCATAATTCTCATGAAGGTACTAGGGGCATTGGACAACCCAAAAGGCATAACAACCCATTCATAAAGACCATCCTTAGTTTTGAAAGCAGTTTTCCATTCATCCCCGGGTCTAATCCTAACCTGATGATAGCCGCTTTTGAGATCAATCTTAGAAAAAACCATTGCACCAGCCATCATATCAAGCATGTCATCTAGTCTAGGGATGGGAAACCTATATTTGATTGTAATTTTATTGATGGCACGACTGTCAACACACATCCTCCACGTGCCATCTTTCTTTGGGGTCAGTAAGGCTGGGACTGCACAAGGGCTAAGACTTTCTCTAATAAACCCCTTCCTCAATAATTCTCCAACCTGCTTTTGCAGTTCTTCATGCTCAGATGGATTCATCCTGTAATGGGGCAAGTTGGGCAAAGTCGCTCCTGGGATTAGATCTATGGCATGCTGGATATCCCTAAGAGGTGGAAGGTGGTCTGGCAAATCCTCGGGAAAGACATCCTCAAATTCTTTTAACACAGGTTTAAATTCTTGAGGAGGCTCTGAGGGTTCCGAAGTTCTAAGTTCCTTAGCAGTCAACATCCAGATGGGTGAACCACTATGAATTTCTTGTTCTAGATCCTTAGCACTGATTAGGTTCACTCCAGTTTTCATCTCCTTAACCTTACCGGCTCCTTTAGTTACCTTGTCCTTAGGGGGAACTGAATGGATCGTAATCTTCTTCCCATTGAAACTAAAGACACAGGTATTGGATTTTCCTAAGAGGGTGGCATCATGATCATACAACCAAGGTCTTCCGAGAATTATACTGCTCACCCCCATGGGTAAGACATCGCACCAAATCTTTTCATGATAAGATTGCATTTGGATTTGGACTTGACATCTAGACTGGATGGGTATGGAGGTAGAATCTACCCAAGAAACCTTATAGGGGTTGGGATGGGGAACTAGGATTAAGCCTAACATCTTGACAGTGCTAGTAGAGATGGCATTTACACAGCTCCCACTATCTATGATGATCTTACATACCTTATCCCCTAATTTAAGAAAAGTCTGTAGGATGTTAGTCCTACGCCAATCCTCTTGAACTAGATTCTGGGATAGGATGCATCTTACAACTCCTAAGTGGTCAGATTCATTGGGTTCCTCCTCTCCTTCATACTCCTCAACCAAATTCATTCCGGCCTCATAAACTTCTTCTTCAAATTCCTCACTGGGCTCGGAATTATCATTCTCTCCCTCTTCTATGTAAAGGGATCTCCGAGGGCACTGGCTAGCAACATGACCTACCTTATGACACTTGAAACAGGCTATGGCAGTACACTGACTGGAAATGTGACCTGGTTTCTGACACTTAAAACAGGTGATATTTGAACTAGGGGTTCTCTGGGTGTCAGGTGCCTTACCTTTGTCCATGGGCCTAGGGGTAGAAGTACCCTGAAAAGGTTTACTAGGGATAACTTGGCTAGGTCCATTCCTTGGGATTGGGGCACTAACCCTAGAAGGTATAGGTCCTCTCTGAAATTTCTCAGTGTTTAGTGCAATCTGGTAGGCTTGGTCTAGATCAGTAACCTCTCTCAGAAATAGTTCTCTCTTGATATCTTCCCTCAGTCCAGCCCTAAATCTAGACAAAGTGACTTCGTGGGCTTCACTCACATCACATCTCATTAGGTATTCATCAAAAGTAGCTATGTAGTCTGAGACAGATCGGTTTCCTTGTTTCAGGTTTTGCCATTGGTCTAACAGGTTTTGCTGGTATGAAATGGGTAGGTATTTATCTCTCAGTTTTTCTTTCATACCCTGCCAAGTGGTTATGGGCTCAACATTCCGTCTCCTAGTGGTTAGCTCAATGTTCCCCCAGTATAACCTAGCTTGACGCACTAATTTCATCTTGGCAAACTTGTATTTCCTCTCCTCAGACATAGCATACCACTCAAAATATTGGTCCATCTCACCCTCCCAATCAGAATACACCTTAGGGTTCAGACTACCATCAAAAGTGGGTGCATCTAATTTGATGTTCCTGATGAACCTATCATCTCTATCTTCAGGCTCTGGGTCAGGCCTCCTATGATTAGGTTCAGGATCTCTATATAAAGGCCTTCTAGGCTCCTGATGTGGGTGAGGTTGAGGCACATTAAAATCGGGGTCAGGAGTCCAATTCCGATGTCTAGGTTCTTCAAGTACTTGGACTCGGTCCCTAAGTTGGGTAAGATCCTCATGAATTTGTGCGCTAAACTGGGCCACAGTGTTTGTCATATCCTGATTCATTTTAGCCATACTTTCAGTAAGAGTTCTGATCATGGCCTCTAAATCAGGTTGGGTTTGACCAGGTTGATATGGCACTCCGTTTCTGGTAGACATGATGATTCAAGCAAGCACACAAAATGAGACTAGACTAAATCGACTACTGGATCACTAGACCTAGAGTCCAAACTAGATGCCCAATCAGAGTGGCAAGCTAGCCTGTAGTAACTCAGGACTCAGCCAGGCAGGTGTAAGGGGAGTGTTAGGTCCCTGATTGCCAATCCTAGACACCAATCAGTGATTGGCCAGGTAGGCGGACCAGCACACAAGCCCTTCGGGAATGGATCCCTGAACCACCGTTCTAGACACTGAGTGCTAAGCACCACAGAATAACTCGGCAAACTGACTCAACACTAGCCTAGACCCGACCAATTGGTGTCCCTAGCCCACTAGGGCAAATTAGATCTAACTGATTTTAAATTAGGTCTAGGTTCGAATGATTGGATGGTGGTTTTGGGCTAAGGAGAGGTAATCAACTCCTCCCCTTATCTTAGATGCTCAATTGCCCTTAAGTAAATTATGAGATGATCACTCCAAAAAGAATTGAATTGCAGAACACAAAAAATAGAGTTGTTGTATTTTAATGCTCAGAATTTTTACCGAAAACAATAAGTCACAGAAAAATTATAGAAAATAGGTTCAATTATACTGGTTTCAACGAAGAAAAATCATGCAATTCAGGGTTTTATGCAGGGAGAAATAATTCAGACAACAGGGCAATTACGGGCTGCAACTAGATTGTCTTCCCCGTTTATAATCCCTGCTACGAAGTTATAACCCAATGGATCCCCTACACGCCCTAGGAACACCCCGTGGAATGGGAGGAGGAGGCTTGCGCCTCGCTTAGTTCCTAGGACCGGACGTCCTGGGGAGTCTACTTCGAGCAGACAAAATAAAAAGAGAAAACAATCAAAACAAGCAGCAAGCAAATCAGAAACCCTAGACTGGGCTCTGATACCAAAAATGATGCAGAACAAATAAAGGGACATGATGCGGAAGTAGATTAAGATTAACTAATTTTTTTGTTGTTTTTATATGTTTGTAGAAGTTGGCTTCAAATCAAAGAAAAGTTAACCTGACATTGAAAGAGACTAATATGATAATTGAAAGCACAATTTTAAGGAAACTAAAGTATCAGAGTAGTTCAGAAGCAACGGATCGCTGGGGGTTGAGAAACTCCCAGACCTAGGGTTTCGCTCCGAACTTTCAGCAGAACAGAAATAAAGAGAAGAGATGGTTTACCTAACCAGACAATGATCTTCATAGATTTTGGTGGAAGAACTCTCCCGAGCAGATTGTTGGATCCTCGGATTCAGATTTCTTCGCAATGGATCCTCCAGTACTGGTCCTTTGGCGGGTTGGCTTCTCCTGAACTCAAGATCTGGAAGAGAAGAAAAACAATTGATGGAATCAGAGAGTCAAGGGAGAATTTACCAGGTTGATGAACTTGAAGATTGAAATTGCTGAAAACTGGATTCTCCTGGAAGCTGATGTGATTTTCCTTGGAACTTGCTCTGGATCTGAAGTAGCCGGACTGGATCTGGATGAAGGTGGATGGCCTGGACTTGTAGAGAGAGAGAGGCCATGGGAGATGGATGGATCTAGGGTTTGATGGATTGAAAATAATGAAGGTGGCTAGGGTTTTGGAATTTCAAGTGGCTAACCTAGGGTTTTGGATAAAGATGGAGATCTCTCACCTCCTCAAGGCTCCAATGGAACCCAGATTACCCCCTCACGGAGCTCAACACTTAGAATAGGACAGAAGAAGAGAAACCTAGGTCACTCAACACAAGAGAGTAGCAAAAAAATAATTTTCTTCATTGATTCTCTAAAGTTATAAAGAGGGGTCTATTATATAGACCTAAAATTTTCTCCAAGCTTGTACAAATTCCCATGTGGGACTAAACTCTTCCAACCTCTAGATTAGGTAGAAAACCCCCTCTCTTGGTCGACCAAGACTTCAAAAAAAATTGGGACGGCCATAAAGGAATTTTTTTGGAATTTTTATGGCGCCTCCTTTGGAGTTGGATTTGGATTTGGAGTCCTCCTCTTCTTATGGCATTTCTTCTTTTCTTCCACTCCAAGTTAAGCTCTTTGATTTTGATTTGAACTTCAATTGGATGTCCTTCTTTGATTTCTTCTCCAAGAGAAATCTTCTTCCTTCTTTGCTTAGGTAAAATAGGCAGGTATGGGCGCCTCCTTTAAATTAGCTTCCAATTTGATTTTTTCTTCTTTGGGTGTGGGGACCATGACACTGGGATGCCTCTGTGGCGCCTCCTGGACTCTGGAGTGTGCTCGGAGTGTGGCTGGGCGTGTGGCTTGGAGTGTGGCCTCCACTTGCTTGAACCTTGATTTGATTGGAAGATAAATGTGGCACCATTTTGGACCAAATTGAAACCACATCGGGACTTGCACCGAGTCAACATGACTCAACAAAATTTAAATGGTGACTCAAGAAATAAATAAAAAAAAATAAAAAAACTGGTTGACCAGGTCAACCTTTATTACAAACCCTAATTTCTCGGGCAATGTCAATCAGAGATCCAGATGGAGCTCTGAAGTCTTCTTCTGAGTCTGGTGCCCGCACCACCGGGAGTCCTCAAAAAAAAAAAGAAGAAGAAGAAGAAGAAAAGAGATACAAGGGGGAAGCTAGTTCGGCGCAGTAGCACTATCCTCGGGCGGGGGTGCGCACTCTCCACCTGCACCATCGATGGGTGGCTGCTCAGGGGGCTGCTCTGGAGTTGCAGCCTCGATGCCTGCTACCGCTGGAGCCTTTCCACTAGACTCCTGCCTCCTTCCACCGAGGACCACCCCGCTGAGGTCGAGCTCGGGGTAGAAGGAGCCCACCTTATCCCGGCACACCTGGAACCCCTTCAGGAAGGAGTCCACGGCGGCCTCCCGAACCTCCGCAATGTACTCCTCGGAGGCCCAAAATTTCGGGACGGCCTCCTGCGCCTCCTGCTTTGATGCTTCTAGCAGCCCGTTGGCGTTGGAGCTCCTCTCCTTGGCTGCGTTCATCTCCCTCCGAGTCTCCTCCACCCGGCGCTCCGATGACCGGGACTGAGCTCAGAGGCGAGCCTTCTCCGCCGCGTCCTCCTCCGCACGGCGCTGGTTAGAGATCCTCTCCTCAGACAGAGAGGTCTCCAATTCTTTGATGCGCCCCTCAGCGCGCGCCAGGTCGGATTGGAGGGCTTGGTTACTACCCCGTAGCTCGACCCCCTTCTCCATGAGGTTCTTCATGTCGGTCATGAGTTTGCCGAGTTTTTCCTCAGTAGCAGCACGTCGGTCCCAATCTGCACCAGAAAAAGAGAGGTCAGTCAAAATCCAACTAGAACTTTAAAAGGGAGGGTTCCGAGTTCGGGACTTACCGTGAAGAGCTACGGAAGCATTCCGTGCAGGGCGTCGGCGTAATCCCGGCAGCCCCTCAGTCGGCGATCCTGGGAGGTGCAGGCGAACTCCATGACCCTCTCCGCAAGGCCCTGATCATGGATCACGGAGCACCGGCTGGTGAGATTTGGCGGCGGGGCAGATAGGTCGGCAGCGGTAGGGGCGCCCGTCCCCTCGCCGGGTGGAACTGCCACCGACGGAGCAGCTTGAGCCACCGGGGGTGCCGTCGGGGTGGCGATTGAGGCTGGCGTTGCCCGGGAGGGGGCTGGCCCTCCCTCTTCTACAGCCCTGTCGAGGTTGACGACAGGGACGTCGGCAGCCCAGGCTCGAGGTGGCCTAGATGCGGGAGCTGCTGTCACTGGACCGGAGGTGGGAATCGGCACGTCCTCCCGGCTCACCTCGGTGCGAGCCCTCTTCGCCTCGGGTTCATTTCCCTCGGTAACGTCCCTCTGAGCGGCACCCTCCAACAGGTTTTCTAAGGAAAACTTCATACCTGAAAGAAAACAGAGGTCAGTCAGGCTAGTTAAAAAGGAAAAGGGAAAAGTGGGGGTGCGGAGTGGAAAGGAAGGCCGAGCCTCACCCAGCTCCCGGATGGGACTGATCCCAGCCTCGAACAAGTTCTGCTCCGAGAGCAGAACATCGAGCATCAGGACCACGTCACTCAGCAGCAGGGAATAGACCTCTTGGTCCGCCGGCTCGACTTGGGAGTTCCGGTTCGGGGACCGATCCGGCTCGCTCCAGGCCCAGTCGATGTCCTCGACCGAGGCAAAAAAGAATCGGTTCTTCCAACCCTTAATAGAGAAAGGGAGGTCGAACTGGAGGCACCTAGGTCGAGGTGAAATGTACCACCAGCCATCATCGATGGAATAGCGCTTCAGGGAGAAAAGAGCCCTAAAGAGAGAGAAGCGGGCAACAAACCTGTGGAAGTGGCAGAAGACTATAAAGGCGAAGATGACCCGGATGGCGTTTGGAGCCAACTGGGCCGAGACCAAGTGGTAGTGACTGAGAAAGAAGAGGAAAAAAGGATGTAGGGGGAACCGAAGACCCCCAAGGAGGAAGTCCTCGTAAAAGGCTATTCCCCCGGGGCCGCTTAAGGTCACGCGATCCCCATGCCGCGGGAGAGAAAGACGGATCGACTCCGGGATGCCATAGACTTCTAGGAGCAAAGAAAGGTCACCTTCGGTCATCGATGAGACGTGACCGGAGGGACTAACAGAAGAGATGGCCGGAGGAGGAAGATAAGAGATGGGACGGGCGGAAACTACAGGGGGAGACCTAGGACCCCTAGGGATGCCTATGGTTACACCCCCAGGCTGGAGCCACCTGCGGATCTCGTCCGAGATAACCTCCCCTTCCGAGGAAGAGGACGATGGAGTCCTCAGTCGGGATGGACCAGCCTCGTCTGGGTTAGATGAAACATGACGATGGCATGCCGTGGGGAAGGAAATGGTGAAGAAAAGTTGCTAAGGAAAGGGGACGGGAGAAGGAAGCAGATGTGGGCACTCACCAAAATACACTATGCAAAAGAAGTGGCAACCCAGGGAAGTGAAGGATAGCCCACTGCAATCGCCGGCGGAGCACGAGAATGGGAAAGGGCCTCATTTCTGGAAAGTCCCCCTCCTTTTCAAATTCGATCGATAGTGGCCGTACCCCTCATTCTGTTCTGGACCACCAGATGGATGCCGCGTGGACACACGCCCGACATCGACGCTTCGGTTACGTGGAAACGGCCTCCTTTTCGAAGCGATGCATTAAGTGCAACCGGAAATGCGACGCGTGGCAACCCCTCATAGGACCTCGGGTGCAACGAGGAACGGCGACGAGGATTGTGGTAATTATGGCGCGAGATCTTCACCTTCCCCACATCATCTCCGCATTAAATCCCCAAGTTCCAAGCCATGATGCCTCAGCAGAACGAGGGGATGCGGGGCAACTGTTACAACCGTTACGATGATGTGGCATGTCTCAGATTCTGTCGGGCGTGATCCGAACCACGTGGATTTTTTTGGCAGAGCGGGAACGGTCCTGCAAGGTTAGATATGGCTCCACCGCGGCCGAAGTCGAGGTCGGGCCGGGCCTTCCTACTCCTTCGCCAGGTGTTTGCCAAGGAGGGGTCCACCTCGGCCGAAGCCGGAGGCCCCTTGCTCCCTCGCCGGGTGGTACCCTGAGATGGTTCCACCTCAGCCGAAGTCGAGCGCCCCTCTGCCACTCCGCCAGGTGTCCGCCTAGGAGGGGTCCACCTCGGTCGAAGCTGGCGGTCCCTTGTTCCCTTGCCGGGTGGCGCCCCAAGACGGTTTCACCTTGATCGACGTCGAGCTGGGCCTTCCTGCTCCTTCGCCAGGTGTCCGCCTAGGAGGGGACCACCTCAGCCGAAGCCGGCAGCCCCTTGCTCCCTCGCCGGGTGGTGCCTTGAGACGGTTCCACCTCGACCGAGGTCGAGCCGGGCCTACCTGCTCCTTCGCCAGGTGGTGCCTGGACACGGGTCCACCTCGGCCGAAGTCGAGCGCCCCTCTACCGCTCCGCCAGGTGTCCGCCGAGGAGGGGTCCACCTCGGCCGAAGTTGGCGACCCCTTGCTCCCTCGCCGGGTGGCATCCTGAGATGGTTCCACCTCGACCGAGGTCGAGCCGGGCCTTCCTACTCCTTCGCCAGGTGGCGCCCGGACACGGATCAACCTCGGCCGAAGTCGAGCACCCCTCTGCCACTCCGCCAGATGTCCGTCCAGGAGGGGTCCACCTCGGCCGAAGCCGGCGGCCCCTTGCTCCCTCGTCAGGTGGCACCCTGAGATGGTTCCACCTCGGCCGAGGTCGAGCCGGGCCTTCCTGCTCCTTCGCCAGGTGGCGCCAGGACACGGGTCCACCTCGGCCGAAGACGAGCGCCCCTCTGCCGCTCCGCCAGGTGTCCGCCCAGGAGGGGTCCACCTTGGCCGAGGCAGGCTACCCTGCATGGTGAGGCCGCTGAGAAGTAGGGGCATGAGTTTCGAGACCGCCCCTTAGGCAGCACGTGCCGCACCTCGAGAGGAGTGCCGGTACGGTCGGCAGCAACACGCGAAACCTCGTTTACATCGGCCCGACGGGTTCCGCAGCCGAGAGGAAAAGTCCTGGTAGACAGGACCCAGTAACGGACGTTGTCGATGCCTAGGAAGGAGAGCGCTCGTGCTCGGCCCAAGGTCTAGCCGGTGTCCTCCCTCTACCCTTTCCTCACTAGGCTCGGCAAGCAAGACAAGGAGGCCACCGGGTTCCTCGACCCGAAGGGGAAAGGGGAAAGAGAGAGAGAGAGAGAGAAGGAGGTGAAAGCGAAGAGGGAGCCTCCCAAGGGCGGGAGGCCGGAGGCACCGTGAGGGGAAAAAAGGCTAGGAAAAGAAAAAGGCACCAAGAGTAGGATCCAAGATCCCGAGAGGGGTCCCTTGGTGCAAGCTCGGTGAAGGAACTTGGCCCAATTTCCACTATTCCAGAGACCTTTTTTGCTAAGATAATCTCTAAGCCTGGGACTCCTTCGGGGGCCCACCTTGGAGATTCTATTCCATCTCGCCATTTTCTAACTTGACCGTCGGAGCTCCCTCGCCGGGATCCCCGGCCAGGGTTTCTGACCTTATCTTGCAGGATCGGGAGCCCAGAGACCTCGAGGCGAGACGGTCTGATCCCCCCACCAGCTCTGAGGTTATAGGCCACGGCGGCGAGATCGGCAACAACTGTCATGTGTCGATACTTGGTATCATGTGTCGATACTTTGAGTCGACTCCTTACCGAGATCTTCACAAAATACTTGAACTTGTACTGAACCAAATTTTTATCTTACTCAAGTATCCATTCAAGCAAACTTTAACTGTCGAAGTCTTCTTTGAGTAGATCTTTCATCTAAACTTGGTTTCTTCAATCAAACAAACTTTATCAAATTGATGAGCACCTTTTTCTATTAAAACACACTTCAAAGAAATTATTACTACTCAACTTATACTTAACCATTTTGCTTATCATCAAAATCAATAATGGAGTCAACAATCTCTCCCTTTTTTATGATGACAAAATCTTTAAGTATAAATTGCATAAAAAGCTTTTAAAAAAACTTATCACGGTGCAAAGAGCTAAATGCAATAGGTGTATCAAAGTAATTTGTAATATTGACATGATGTATCAGAGCAAGTGTGATATAATGATTAGGAGTGTCAGTGCTTGTTATGATGATTAAGAGTATTAGAGCTTTGGGATATCTAAGACATGAACTCATGTATCGCGATACTCTACAAGAAAACATGTTTAGGAGAGACAAAAATTCAGTAATAGACAAGGCTCCCCCTGAATTGAAGATTCATAAAAGAGTTTGTAAATATCTTTTCAAACATTTAAAGAAGAGATTTAAGATGAAATTCAATTCAGAAAATATTTTCAATGTAAAGAAAGTATTGCTCCCCCTTAAGGAATTTGTAAACAATTTTCAATTCAAGTTCAACTAAGTTTTCAGAATAACTTTTGATTTACACCATTTTATTACTCCCATGCACATTTATACTTTAGTCTTATTACTCCCCCTTTTTGTTATCATTAAAAATGTAGGAAGAAGAAAAAGGAAAGTCATTCAAGATATAGCATTGAATTACAATAAAAAATTCATTCATTCATTAATGAAGAGAATGAGGTACTAAAGGAAAGTTAAAGCATTTCATTCGTTTGAAGTCATAATCATGAAGTACAACATAATATTCAATTTAAATTCAGAATTTGTACAATAAAAAAACATACAAAAGATGTATAAAAGTAAACTATCTAAAGATACAAAGATATCCTAATCCTCATCCTCATCATCATCAGAATATCCGATCTTAATCGATCCAGTATCAGTAAAAGAGCAAGCTCGAGGCCACATCGATATGAGATCTCGAAGGTGGGTCCTGGTCGGTCATGGAGGAGTACGGCGATCACGTCTTCTGCAATGAGCATATGCCCGACCTCTAGCAGGAGCAGAAGAGGTGGAGGTTATGCCCTCAGTAGGAACAGAGCAGATAGGGGCGACAGTCTCTACGACTGTCGAAAGTAGTGTACGATCAAAAGACGGACCAGAATCAAGATACTGAAAGCCAGGTGTGTAAAAACCTAGCTCCCGAATAAGAGAGGATGTATGGATGGTAGGTGTATCAAGAATGGGTGTATCAAAAATAGGTGTATCAGCTGATGAAATGATAGGTATATCAATGATAGGCGTATCAGCTAAGGAATGAATGGGTGAATCTACAATCGGTGAGTCAATAATAGGAGTGTCAATAAAGGTTGTATCGACAATGGGTGAATCAACAATAGGTGAAAGAATAGGAATCAGAACATGATCATCTGATCTTGATGGTGGAGCAGATAGGATAGGTGTCTGAGTAGGTGAACTGGAAGGGTCACAAATGGGACTCCTAGGCAAATCGACTATCTCTTCTGCCACTGGCTCTAAAATAAAATCTGGGAAGTCGAATCCATTAGAGTCAGTCTTTTCATCATCACCATCATCATCACTGTCATCAACAACTGGTGCTAGAGCAGGTGGAGCTGTATCAGAAACTGGAGTACTCCCTGTAGGTCTGGATAGTACGGTTAGAATAGCTGAGATGCCATCACTCAGTCCACTATGGCTCTCTCTAATCCCAGTAATGAAACAATCAAGACACTATCTAATGATCAAAACATCTATCTCAATGCACCTAACTCTGTCCAATAGGCTCTCTGTAGCTCCTGGAGTATTCGATTGAACTGGCTGAGGTTGAGATGAAGGCTCAGACTGAGAAGCGGTCTCTGGTTGTGCTACTATCTCAGGCCGACTCTCTGGAAGAGGTGCCTCTATAGGTCCTGCCTCGTCGGAAAGGATGCGCTCCTCCTTTGCAGCATCATCATCATCTCTGTCGTCGGCCTGACCATATACTCTACATCTCCACTGGCTTCTGAATAGATGATAACCCATTCGATGCAATAACCCGATGTCATAAACATCAGTATGTAAGAGCATCTGGAAGGGCTCATCCTCAAAACTAACACCATACTCCCTGAACAATAAAGTCAACCCCATCCCGTAGGGTAAGCAGAGTCACAGACTCATCGAAGCCTCTGTCATCTGATGAACCATGAGCACCGGAAGGCAAACAGGTGTGCGTTGTACCAATGAGACCATCACGAGCAACTCTTGTTTAGTGATGCAATCGAAAAGTCCGGTCTTCAGTAGAAGGGTCCCGACGATAATGTGGTGCAACAGTCTCATCTCCACAGACAAACGGGATGCAGGCATGGTGGCTCCCTCAAGCAAATGTCTAACTCGAATATACACTGGAAACCACTCACTCTATAAATCAAACTGTCAACAACTGACCCAGTCATAGGAATATCCTATACTCTGCTCAAAATCTCTGAAGTAATAGGGATATCCCTGCCTCTGACCTGAGCCAGCCAACCATCACTCCCACAGGCTAATGATCCATAGAACTCTCGTACGAGTCCTGGGTAGTATCTCTCACTCAGAGAACAGAAGGATGTCATACTAGCATCTCGAATCCACTAACTGATCCGGAAGTGCTGCTGGTCAACGAAACTGAAGTCCACATGGTGTCCTCCGACAACCGTCTTCAAACTCATCTAGCTAGAAGCTGCAAATAAGGGTCGAGCAAGTGGATCTGGAGCTCTAGCTTCGTGTCTGGCCTTGGTTCTTTATTCTTCTTCTTGATTGGATGATCGAGGGTGATGGACTACTTATTTCCGGGGTCCCATTGCATAGAATAAAGATTTGAACAAATTGGAGGAGAAACCTAGGGTTTCTAGGGTTCAAATTAGAAATAGGAAGTGGAAAGTCATTCAATCCAAGCCAAAAAGCATCCCAAATGAAGAATCGAAGGGTTTTGAGCATGAATTGTAGGGAAGAAACTGTTGGGAGTGAGTTAGGGTATGTGTCGGCTCGAGTGGGGAGGTGAAATAAAGGAAAAAATACTTCGGAAAGCCCTTATTCTCGGTCTGTTGCCATTCATGTGTCGACTCATGAATGTGTCGACACATTCAGGTGTCGACACAATCATGTGTCGACACATCGGCTTAAAACCAAAAAATAAGAGACAGAAAATCTGATCAAATACACTAGAAATTCAATGAAATTTGTGATAAATGAATATGAGTGTTGTCAAATTGATCTATTTGAGTCAATGATTGGAAGATTTTAATCAAAAGGATTAATGATCCTAAGCTCTCTTCTAATCATACAGAACTGATCTTCCAGAAGAGGCTTTGTCAAAATATCAGCTAATTAAATTTTAGTACAAATAAATTCAAGCACACATCATTATTTTCAACATGATCTCTAATAAATGATGTCTAATTTCAATATGTTTACTCCTAGAATGTTGAACTTTATAGGTGTACTAGTCAACTTGATTCCAAAATCTTCAAGTTGTTGCTTAATCCACAAGATTTGAGCACAACAACTTCCTGCTGCAATATACTCAGCCTCAGCTATGGATAATGCAACTGAAGTTTGTTTCTTGCTAAACCAAAAGATTAAGTTAACTCCAAAATTTGGCAAGTATCACAAGTACTCTTTCTATCAAATTTACAACCAGCAAAATAAACATCAGAATATCCAATTAATTCAGCAGATGAATCCTTAGAATACCATAAGCCAATGTCAATTGTACCAGATAGATATCTAATAATGCACTTAACAACCAATAGATGTGATTCTTTAGGTTCAGACTGATATCTAGCACACATGCATACACTGAACATTATATCTGGTCTACTTGCAGTTAAGTACAATAAAGAGCCAATCATACCTCTATATAATTTTTGATCTACAGATTTGCCATGCTCATCTTTATCAAGTCTACAAAAGGGGCTCGTAGGTGTACCTATTGATTTAATATCTCCATCCCAAACTTCTTTATAATCTCTCTTATATACTTAGCTTGGTTAATGAAGATTCCATCTTTAGTTTGCTTGATCTGGAGTCTAAGAAAGAAATTAAGTTCTCCCATTATGCTCATCTGGAACTCACCCTGCATTAGCTTAGCAAACTCTTGACCAAGAATTTCATCAGTAGCACCGAAAATAATATCATCAACATATATTTGTACTACTAATAAATCATTATCTTTCTTCTTCAAAAACAAGGTTTCATCAACATGGCCTCTAGAAAATTTATTTTTAATCAAAATTTGTTGTCTTTCATACTAGGCTCGAGGTGCTTACTTTAATCCGTAAAGTGCTTTGTGCAACATAAAAACATGATCAGGATGTGTGTGATTTTCAAATCCAGGTGGTTGTTCAACAAAAACTTTTCTGTTATAAAACCATTTAGAAAAGCACTCTTAACATCCATTTGAAACAGTTTGAAATTCATAAAACAAGCAAATGCTAATAGTAGTCTAATTGCTTCAAGTCTAGCAACAGGAGCAAAAGTTTCATCAAAATCAATTCCTTCATCCTGATTGTAGCCTTTAGCAACTAGCCTAGCTTTATTTTTAACAACAATTCCATTTTCATCTAATTTATTCCTAAATACCCATTTTGTGCTAATAATAGAAATATTAGATGGTTTTTCTATTAATGTCCAAACATTATTTCTATCAAACTGAATTAGTTAATCTTGCATGGCATTTATCCAGTTAGGGTCTTTTTCAGTATCTTCAAAACATTTAGGCTCAACTTGAGAAACAAAAGCTATATAATCACATTCATTTCTAATTGAGGCTCGAGTTCTTACCCCTTTAGATAGATCACCTAGGATTAATTCCTTAGGATGTCCATGAGCATACCTCCACTCCTTAGGTAGATCTTGGTTCTTTGGAGTGTCTTCACCTTTCTCACTTTTGTCTTGATCTTCTTTACTTGGCTGAGGGGGTTGATCATTCAATGTCAAATTTTGAAGCTTATCAGCACCTGCACATGCATCAAAAGTATCATCTTTTCTGAAGGATTTGTTAGTAGATTCTTCAAAAACAACATGTATAGACTCCTCTACAACTAAGGTTCTTTTGTTGAAAACTCTGTATGCCCTGCTTGATATGGAGTATCCTAAAAAAATACTTTCATCAAACTTGGCATCAAATTTTCCAAGATTATCTTTGCCATTATTTAAGATAAAAATTTTACAACTAAAAACTCGGAAATACTTTAAAGTTGATTTTTTTTGATTCCAAAGTTCGTAAGGAGTTTTCTTCAAAATAGGATGGATTAAAACTTGATTCAAAATATAACATGTAGTATTAATAGCTTCAGCCCAAAAATATCTTGGTAAATCATTTTCATAAAGCATAGTGCGTGCCATTTCTTCTAAAGTACGATTTTTTCTTTCTACTACACCATTCTGCTGAGGTGTCCTAGGTGCAGAAAAATTATGTTCGATATCTTTTTCATTACAAAAGCTTTCAAAATCCTGATTTTCAAATTCAGTTCCATGATCTCTATGAATGCATACAACTGAAACATCTTTTCATTTGAAACTTTTCGATAAAACTTTATAAATGCAGAAAATAACTCATCTTTATGTGCTAGAAAGAAAATCCATGTAAATCTCGAAAAATCATCCACTATAGCTAATCAATATCTCTTGCCTCCTAGACTTGATATTCTAGTTGCTCCAAAAAGATCCATATGAAGTAGTTCTAGTGGCCTACTAGTAGTTACAAAACCTTTAGGCTTGAAAGAAGTTTTGACTTATTTTCCAAATTGACATGCTTGGCAAACTCTATCTTTTTCAAAACAAAGTTCAGGTAAATCTCTAACTAAATTATTTTTGCAAAGTTTTGAAAGTAGATACATACTAGCATGCCCTAATCTTCCATGCCAAATCCAACTAGTCTCATCATTAGTAGAATCCATTGCAACAAGGCATTCTCCATCAAGCAAAGATAGATCATCTAAATCTACTAAGTAAATGTTACCATGTATTTTTTCAATGAATTGTACTCCATTTATATCTAGACTAGCAATCATACAATAAGATGATTTAAAAATAACTTTAAAACCTTTATCACAAAATTGACTAATACTTAAAAGATTATGCTTTAAACCTTCAACTAAGAGTACATTACTAATACAACTAGAAGGAGTTATGTGAACCTTACTAATAGCAATGATTTTTCCTTTACCATTATCCTCGAAGGTCACACTCCCTCCATTCATTGCTTCAAGAGAAGTGAATTGCTTCACATCTCCCGTCATGTGCTTTGAGCAACCACTATTAAGATACCAAAGTCTTTTGTTCTCCTTGGTTGCAAGACACACCTGCAATAAAATCAAGCTTTGTTTTTAGGTACCCAAATCAACTTGGGTTCTTTAGGGTTAGCACTTAAAATGGTTCCTTTTGGAATCCAAACTTTTTCAAAATAATTAATTTTTCTCAAATTACATTGAAAAAATTTATGACCTTGCTTTTTACATGAAGAACATGTTATGCTAGATGATGCAGGTACAAAAAAGTTTTTAAAGTACTTTTGTTGTTTTTGGGGTCTATAACCTAATCCTATTTTGTTGAAAATAGCTCTTTGGCTATTCAAAAGTAGGTTTAATTTTTCTGAACTATAGGTAAATTTTCCAACAAAAGGCTTCATTTTATCAAGTTTATTTTTGTACTTTATATTTTCTAATTCAAAATCTTTATTTTTCTTTAGAAGATCACCATTTGAAATAATAGTTTTGTGTCTTTTTAAAACTTCATTTTTCATAGTTAAAGCATTATTTTTCTTTTCTAAAACATCTAATTTAGTTTTCAAATCATTAACTTCATTTAATAAACAATTATTTTCATGAGAAAAACTGTTTGCATACTTTCTCAATCTTTTATTTTCAAATAAAACTAATTTGTAATCATGCGTAAGTTCATCAAAAGCATTTGTTAACTCATCAAAAGTAAAATCTACTTCGGTATCAAAATTTACGTCATCTTGCTCTTGATGTGCCATTAGACAAAGATTTGCAATTTCTGTCTGCTCTTCTTCAGAACTGGAGTTCTCACTATCACTCCAGGTGGTCATCATTGCTTTCTTTCTTAACTTCTTCCTTGACTTCTTTAGAAGAGGGCAATCGAATTTGTAGTGACCCGGCTTCTTGCACTCGAAGCATGTAGGTATTTCCTTCTCCTTTTTTTTTTCCTTTTCTTTCTCTTTCTCTTTTCCCTTTTCTTTATTTGATTGAAATTTCTTCTTGTAAGGGAACTTCCTCCTCTTCATGAATCTTCTAAATTTTCTAGTAAGAAGAGCTTCTTCACTTTCATCTTCTTCTTCTTCGGACTCATCTATTGAGGATTCTTCTTGTATATTTGATTTGAATGCAATCCCCTTTTTCTTCTTGTCCATGTCCATTAACTTTTGCTTCAAATTCAGCTCATAAGTCATGAGCGATCCAACCAACTGCTCTAATGATAGCTTGTCAACGTCCTTTGCTTCGTGGATGGTAGTCACCTTCGGATCCCATGATATTGGAAGTGACCTGATGATTTTATTCACAAGATCAATGTTAGACATTACTTTTCCTAGACTTCTCATTCCATTTACAATATTTGTAAATCTAGTATACATGTCAGTGATAGACTCATTAGGTTTCATTCAGAACATTTCATAAGTATGCACTAACATGTTCACCTTAGTATTTTTCACTTGATCGGTACCCTCATGGGTAACTTCAAGTGTGTCCCATATTTCTTTGGCTGAAGTACAAGTAGATATCCTATTGAATTCACTAGGATCTAATACACAATAAAAGAGATTCATTGCCTTAGCATTGATCTCGAATTGTTTAATATCATTTTCATCCCAATCCTCTTCGAGCTTTGGGATGGAAACACCATTAACCACAACCGAAGGAATATGAGGACCTTTATCAACTACTCTTCATAAGTTATAATCAATAGAATGCACATAAATTCTCATCCTAGTTTTCCAATATGTATAATTTGATCCATTGAAAAATGGAGGTCTATTTGAGGCTTGACCCTAAACTACACTAGTACCAATAGGGGCTGCCATAGATCTTTACTCAAGGTGGTAAAGCCTATAAACTGAGAACAGGACTTTGATACAACTTGTTGTCCAGTAAGCAACCCTAGAGGGGGGGGTAAATTGGGTTTCTAAAAAATAATTACTTGATGCAATACAATAGTATGTAATCCAATCCAACAATTAATCAAAGTACTATGAATTCAAATATAATGCTCTTAAGTAAATATGTAGCGGAAATAAAGAGCAATAAATGTAAGAGCAATAAGAGGAGACAAGCAACCACAAAGATAAAGAAGTATAGTGGTTCGATGCTATCCGATGCACCTACATCCACTCCCTAAGATCCCCTTGAGAATTTACTATAATCTCAACTGATTACAGCTGATTAGTTTTCTGGGCTCACTAATCAAAACCTGACTTGTTTTCACAAGGCTCATAAGTCAAAACCTCACTTGGTTGTATGGGCTAACCAAGAACCTAAATGGTTTTAAGGCTATCAACCAACCTCCCTTGGTTTTCTGGGATAACCAAGGACCTAATTGGTTTTCAAAGGCTCACCAATAACCTCCCTTGGTTTTGCAATAGGCTAACCAAGAACACTTACAACAAATAATAGTTTGAAGTAAAGAGAATAAAAGCTTTCTAATAAAAAATGGGTATCTCTTTGAAGCTCGAAGTTGTGATGCTTTTGAACTTGATGAAGCCTCTTTGATTGCTCAAGAATGGTTGATCTTTAATGCTCTTGAAGGCTCTTGAATGCTTGGAGGCTTGCTTTTGCTTGAGAGTGGTTGAACTTTAATGAATAGGAGTGAATGCTCTCTTTTCTTCTCTCTTGAATATTTCTATTTCATTTCCATTGAACCTCTTTCTTTTGATTTGATTTTGGAGCATATAAATACCTTCCCAAGGCCTCAAATCTGGTTTCTAGCCATTAGACTCGAAAATCTAGCCATTGGAGGTGAAAAAAGATAAGTTTTGTGTTTGAAAAACTAGCCATTACTGTTCCCAGAATTTAATGTGTCGACACTTCAGGCTATGATTCGACACTTCAGGTTGACACTTGAACTTCTTGAGTCGACACCCAGTTCAAATATCTTCAATCTGGCTTTTTGAAAATCTCAGATGTGTCAACACTTTCTCAGGTGAGTCGATACTTTGAGTCGACACATCATATCCATGTGTCGACACTTCTGTAGTCCTTCACTTCAGCAAGTTTTGTGACTTAGAAATCTCAGGTGATGAGCTGATCCATGTGTCGACACTTTGAGTCGACACTTCAAGTCCATGTGTAGACACTTCAGCCATGCCATCTGAAACTTTCTTTGCATACCGGCTTGAGTCGGTACTTCATTGTCATGTGTCGATACTTGGTATCATGTGTCGACACTTTGAGTCGACACCTTACTGAGATCTTCACAAAAATACATGAACTTGTGCTGAACCAAATTTTTATCTTACTCAAGTTTCCATTCAAGCAAACTTTGATTGTCCAAGTCTTCTTTGAGCAGATCTTTCATCTAAACTTAGCTTCTTCAATTAAACAAACTTTTTTAAATTGATGAGCACCTTTTTCTATAGAAACTTCAAAGAAATCATTAGTACTCAACTGATAGAAAAGTCTCATAAGAGCCAATCATTATGAGGGCCTTTTTGTAAACTTTCAGCTCATGTATGACATACTTTCATATTAATAAAGGTATTTGATTCATCATATACTGCTGTGTCATGTTTTTATTGATTATGATGAACCCCATAGAGTAGGGCAATGGAATCAAGGTTATGATTGAATTCATAATAGTGAGACCTAATTTTCTATAAACCCTAATCTAGAATGTTCCTAGTTCTTAGACCATCGATTCAAGGATCGATGAATCCGGAAAGACTAGCTTATCCTATGTATGCTCAGTTGATGAGAGTGGTTGATCTCACAACCACTTATGTAGAGACACTAATACTAGGATAAGGGTGCTCATCAGGGTATGAGTACACTGGATTGATCTACATCAGAATTATCTTATGGAAGTCTTTCTACTTATCAAAAGATAGATCCCAGAGTAGAAGTTGTGCATGTGATCTTTAGACCTGAGGTCACCATGGTTCCTTGTGCACACTAAGTCATATTTTGATTTATACTCATTCATGCCATTGCAACATATACGGGGTGTTCTGGGTATGGTGGAAGGTGTACGAAGGATGTGAGTGGACCAACAAAGAATTGATCATTCCTAGTAAGAGGAATTGTTATCCCATGCAATCTCTTCGATGAGTGACTCAAGGAGCCTTTGATCAAAGCATGATGAGATTAGTGGAATTCAATCAGTCATCAGCTGAGTCCTCATGATCGAGTTGAGATTCGATATGATGAAGTATTAGGGTTTGACATCTATCCATACCTATCACTTAATCGGGATAATGGGAGATCGAAAGATTGACTTTCATGGTAACTTACTACTGAAGGGTATTTTGAAATTTTCCACCAAATTCTTCATCTTCCGGGTAGGCATGATACGTTGCTAGACGTCAATCTTGTCTTGTAGGTTTTCATGAACCAATTGGTTTGGTTTCATGAGTCAATTCGATGTGTGATTCGAATTGGACAATTAGGTAAGCCAATTTGACCTAATTAGGTCAATCAGGTTTGATCGGATCGAATTGGCTCAAACCTAAACCTACTGCTAGCTAGATGTGGAACCCAATGGGTCACACACAATAAAGACTTGGCCAAGAAAGTCATTCATGATTTAATTAGGGTCATAGGATCCTAATTGTTTAGCCAGATTTCATACTAGCATGTGTAGGCTAACCTAATTATTAACCCAATTGGATTGGATCCAGTTGCTTGCTAATTGGGCTAAGCTAAATATGGAAAACCTAAATTAGGTTGAGTCCTTAGTGGGGCTATCCAAATCAAAGCTTAATCTGATTTTAATTTGGACTTAAGGGCATTTTAAGCACCATATATGAAGAGTTCCAATGGCATGGGACTCTTGGTACCTAAATGATATCTTAACTTCAAAAGGGCACAGAAGGGCCTACAGATCTCTGATCAAAAATATAAGATTTGGTTGGAAAGCTTATTTGATGCCCTTTCCAATGACATCCATATTGCATATGTTTGACCAAGTCAATTTGATGCTTTGGGCAGACTAAATGGAATGGGAAAGACTATTGGTGCCCGTTGGCGCACCCGGGAGAATAAGTGGCATGTAGAAGGACTAAGAGTCCTTCTGCATTTGAGACTTTAAGAGTTTCATCAGGAAAGGCATCTCTTCATTTTATCCCCATGGTCTTAAGAAGTCTAATAGCCGGTTTAAAGTTTAAAGGGATGGCTTAAGGAGGTGTGAAAGGTGGCACGCACATGAAGAGTCGCGCCTCTTCATATACGCGCGCACAACAGAGGGCAAAGTCCTTCTGCCTCCAAAACTCTTCAAGCCTCGCATTACTTCATAGTAGAAGAGGTGTCTCCCTATCTTAAAAATTGATATTTGACACATGGCATGATGGGGATTGGTCTGGTAAGTGAAAGAACACATATTTGACTCTCTATTCTCGAAGAGTCTTACCAGATATGTTGTTTCATATCTGATAAGTGTTGTCGGGATGCATTTCATGCCCTATCTAAGATTATAAATAAGGGTATGGTGAAATGAGAAATACTGACTTTGATCTTCTGAGAATCTGAGTGTTTTATTTTCCAGAGAGTCAGAGTGTTCTTCCACTTTCTCCCTCCCTCTTTCTTGTTTTAGGACATGACTTGTCTTATTAAGATAAGTTCTTCTACACTAGGACAAGGCTTGGTTTTAGGACATAAGCCTATAGGATCCTAGAGGAGGGTAGTCCTATATCTTACAGTGGTTTAGGACAGTGTCTTGAGTGCCCTTCAGTAGGACAGGGTGTCCTATAGTGGTCAATAGACCAAAGGCTGCCGAAAGAGTTCCACTTCACCAAGCAACTTGAAGAAAGAGTACTTCCTTGGTTCGAGTTTTGTGTGGATCACCGTTGGTGGGCTTGCGCTTGTGAGCCTTATGGAAAAATTTGGATTTCAGCGATCCAAGTATTTTTCTTAACTTTGTTTGATGATTCATTAGTTGCTATTGCCCAAGGATTTCCTGGGAATTAGGGTTTTATATACATGTTATACATGTTAGGGTATCATGATATGAAATTTTATTTTGAAAGTCAATTTCACATGCTGCATGATCCCCGGCACCCTGAGATAATTTCCATCAGTGGTATCAGAGCCATCCTTGTGGCATTCCAATTATGAATGTTTTTGAAGTTTGATTAAATTCAACTACCTAGCCGACCCAAACCTTATCGAGTCGACTCGACCGTGTTCATATGTATGATATTATGTCAATATAATGCTATGCATATTAGGGTAATATGCTTGATGACATGAATTTTAATGCATATGCTAGAGTGATGTGCATTGGATTTATATTTGTTATAAACTTGGATATCATATTTATGTTTATACTTGTAGTAATAAACACTATTATCATGATAGTTTTAGAATGTGTTTTGAGACCATCAAAGCCCTCATCAAAAAGCATATTTAGTCATAGTATAAAACTTAGTCTAGATGCAAAACCGGTTAAGGTTTGATTAGCCAATTGGTGTCTAGGCAAGTGGTTCTGGGAAGGTAAAGGGAATGAGGTTTTTAATTAGTTCTGTTGTCTGACCTAGCCAATCTAATTGGTGTCTAAGGAAAGCAATGGGGGGGCCCCCTCACCCCTCCATTTACCTGGCCAATTTGGTAATATCTAAATCTTAATTTGGTAGTGCTAATTGGTTAAGTATACTATAATTTTCCTTCCTTCATGCTAAGCCAAATTTATGTCAAAACTATAGTAGGTTTGTTGTGCACACACAAGGCCTACTCTAGGAATTGATATAAGATTTGTCTTGGTGCACTTAGTGCTTTATAGCATGTTTGGATATGTTGCTTTGTTGTGTACACACAAGGGCAACATTATTTAATCATGGCTATATGGAAATGAAGTGTCCGACTAAACTAAGACATTATGGTTTGTTATGTACACACAAGGCCATAAGTGTCCTAGAGGCAAAGATAATTATTGAGAATTGCACGGGTTGCAATTGGAAAGGTTGTCCTATCATTGAACTCATGTGTGTTTGTTGTGTACACACAAGGCACTTGTGAGGAATAAGGATCTCAACCCCACTAAGGAAACTAGGAAGGTTTCTCACTTAACGTAGTTAAGGGTTATGGTATTTGAAGAAAATAGTGGGAGACATAATTAGATATAAAGTCCTTATCTAATTATGAATGTCATAATTATGTGGTCTTCTAATATTGTTCTTTAATTAAATATAGGACATTTAAATAATGGCTTCAAACTTATCACTGAGGGGCATCTTGGATGCCAACAAGTTAACCGGTCCAAATTATGTGGACTGGTTGAGGAACCTGAGAATTATATTAACTCAGGAGAAGCTTTCATATATACTTGATTCTCCGAATCCAGTGTTGATCAGAGAGGATGTATCAGAGGAGGATATTGCCACATACAGGATGTGGCAAAATGATAGTACAACTGTCAGATGCATCATGTTGGCCTCAATGAGCAACGAGCTCCAGATGCAACATGAAGGCATGGAACCTCAGTCCATATTGCTCAATTTAAAGGAGCTATATGGAGAGCAAAGTAGGGTTGCTCGATACGAGATATTGAGTAGTTGTTCCATGCTCAGATGAGTGAGGGTTCACCTGTGCAAACCCATGTGCTGAAAATGATTGACTTGATCACTCGATTGGGTCAATTAGGGTTTGTCATGGATGGTGAACTCAATTAGGACTTGATCTTGCAATCACTCCCAGATTCCTTCTCTCAGTTTGTTCTCAACTACCATATGAACAAACTAAACATTTCATTGCTAGAGCTGCTTAACATGCTTAAGACAGCTGAGAGCCACTATAAAGGAGATAAGGCTCACGTGCTTCTTGTTGATAGAAAGAAGCAGGCAATGAAGAAGGGTATGAAGAAAAAATTCAACCCTAGGAAAAGCATCCAGAAGAAGAACAAGAAAGCTAAGAAGGCTGATGGAGCCTATTTCCATTACCGCAAGACTGGGCATTGGAAGAAGAACTGCAAGGTTTACCTTGCAAGTGTGAAGCAAGATGCAAGTGGAACATCTAAAGGTCTGTACATGATACAAACTAATTTATCATTGAGTGCTTCCACTTCTAATTCATGGGTATTGGATACTGCATGTGCATCTCATATATGCAATTCATTGCAGGGACTCCATATAATTAGAAGATTGAAGAAGGGTGACTTTAAGCTGCATGGGGCAAGTGGTGAAGCCATACATGCTGAAGCTGTGGGTACCTATCTTTTTTTATTACCTTTGGGTGATGTAATAAAGTTAGAAGAATGCTTCTATGTACCAGATATTATTAGAAACATTATTTCTATACCCTTGTTATTACAATAGGGATATGAAATAAATGTAAAGAGCAGTGGCTGCTCTATTCTTCATAATAATAAAATATTTGGACATGGATCTTTTGTACATGGTCTTCTAACCTTACAACTCAATGATAATATTTTTCTTATTGATAATAAGAAGAGGAAAAGAGATAATGACAATGTTACATATCTCTGGCACTGATGATTGGGTCATACCAGTGAGTCAAGAATAAACAAGTTGGTCAAAGATAATTACTTTGACTCTAATGATTTCCAATCATTAGGAACTTGTAAATCTTGTCTCAAAGAAAAAATGACCAAGTCTCCATTCATTGGACATGGAGAAAGGGCAACTGAATTGTTAGGTCTAGTGCATACTGATGTATGTGGACCTATGTCAACTCAGGCTAGAGGAGGATATTCTTATTTCATCACTTTTATTGATGATTTATCAAGGTACGGTCATGTGTATCTTATGAAACACAAGTCCAAAGCCTTTGATAAGTTTAAAGAATATCAGAGTATGGTTGAAAAACAAATTAGACTTAGTATTAAAGCTCTTCGATCTGATTGAGGAGGAGAATACTTATTTAGTGAGTTCCTAAACCATCTAAAAGGCAAAGGCATTATTTTTGAATGGACCACTCCTTATACATCCCAGTTAAATGGAGTGGCAGAAAGGAGAAGTCGCACCTTATTGGACATGGTGAGGTCCATGATGAGCTTCACAGATATTCCCATTTCCTTTTGGGGACATGCCCTGGAGACTGCAGCACATATATTAAATAGGGTTCCATCTAAGTCAGTAAGTAGCACTCCATATGAGTTATGGAATGGCAAAAGACCAAGTCTTAAGTACTTGATGATTTGGGGTTGCCATGCTTATGTCAAGAATAACTTTGGACATAAGTTAAGTGCTAGAGCTGACAAGTGTAGATTTGTTGGTTACCCAAAAGTAGGTATGGGATATCTTTTTTATAATGCTAATGAACAAAAGATAATTGTCAGTAGGCATGCTACATTCTTGGAACAAGAGTTTATCCAAGAAGGATGTAGTGGTTCTTCACTTGAGTTATGTGAAGAACAGAACCAACAAACCAATGAGCCCTCAAGTGAAGTTCCTCAACCAGAGGTTTTTATAGATCAAGAACAACCACAATACACACCTCCTCTCCAAAGGTCAGAGAGGGTGCGGGGATCACCTCTTAGATATGGTTTTGTCATCGGGGATGACAATGAAGCCAGTATCATATAGGATGATGATCCTATGACCTATTCGGAAGCTGTCAAGAGTAAAGACTCAGACAAATGGCTTGGTGTCATGAAATCTAAAATGGACTCCATGTATTCCAATCAGGTTTGGACTTTGGTAGATCCACCTAAAGGAATTAACCTAATTGGATGTAAATGGGTCTTCAAGAAGAAGATTGGAGTAGATGGTCAAGTTGAGACCTACAAGGCTAGACTGGTAGCAAAAGGTTTTAGACAAAAACATGGTATAGACTATGATGAAACTTTTTTTCCAGTAGCCATGCTCAAGTCCATTCGGATATTGCTTGTAATAGTAGCATACCATGACTATGAGATCTGGCAAATGGATGTAAAGACTGCTTTCTTCAATGAAAACCTTGAGGAAGAAGTCTACATATCATAGCCAGAAGGTTTTGTCTCAAGTGAGAGACCAAACCAGGTATGCAAATTAAAGAAGTCCATTAATGGACTTAAGCAAGCATCGAGGATTTGGAACATCCATTTTGATGAAACAATCAAAGGATTTGGTTTTATCAAAAATATAGATGAACCATGTGTGTACAAGAAGACAAGTGGGAGTGCACTTGTTTTCTTGGTTTTATATGTGGATGATATACTGATAATTGAGAATGATATCCTAATATTACAGTCGGTTAAAACTTGGCTATCATCAAAATTTTCCATGAAGGATTTGGGAGAAGCATCCTATATACTGGGTATAAGGATCTATAGAGATAGATCCAAAAGGATGCTGGGCTTATCCCAATCCAGGTACATTGACTTAGTGTTGAAGAGATTCAACATGGATGGAAGTAAGAAATGTTACTTACCTATAAGTCAAGGCATACATCTCTCTAAGAAAATATCTCCTAAGACATCAGAAGAAAGAGAGAGGATAGCTATGATTCCTTATGCTTCGGCTGTAGGATCGATAATGTATACCATGTTATGTACTAGACCTGATGTTGCATATGCCTTGGGTATAGTGAGCAGGTTTCAGGCATATCTAGGAGAGGATCATTGGAGAGCTGTAAAAAATATTCTTAAGTACCTGAGAAGGACTAAAGATATTTTTCTAGTATATGGAGGATCTGAGTTGAAACTAGAAGGTTATACAGATTCTAGTTTTCAATCAGATCCAGATGATAGAAAATCCACATCGGGGTATGTCTTCATCCTGAATGGTGGTGCAGTGAGTTGGAAAAGTACAAAGCAGCCAATAGTAGCTGACTAAGTCATTGAGGTAGAGTACATAACAGCTAGTGAAGCTACAAAAGAAGCTGTATGGATGAAGAAATTTATCATGGAATTGGGCATGGTTCCTGATGTACAATAGCTAGTGCCATTATACTATGATAACACTGGGGTTGTTGCACAAGTTAAGGAACCAAGGCCTAATCACAAGTCCAAGCACATTCAAAGATGGTTCCACCTCGTTCGAGAGATCATTGAAAGATAAGATGTCGTCATTGAACGAGTTAACACAAAGAACAATATAGCAGACCCATTCACTAAAGCTTTAGCCAAGCAGCAGTTAGATCATCACTTAGATTGTATTGGCATAAAATACAAGGGTGATTGGCTTTAGTGCAAGTGGGAGTTTGATAGAAAAGTGCCATAAGAGCCAATCATTATGAGGGCCTTTTTGCAAACTTCCAGCTCATGTATGACATACTTTCATATTAATAAAGGCATTTGATTCATCATATACTGTTGTGTCATGTTTTTACTCTATGATGAACCCCATAGAGTAGGGAAATAAAATTAGGGTTATGATGGAATTCATAACAGTGATACCTAATTTCTTATAAACCCTAATCTAGAATGTTCCTAGTCGTTGGACCATCGATTCGGGGATCGATGAATCTGGAAAGACTAGCTTATCCTATGTATGCTCAGTTGATGAGGGTGGTTGATCTCACAACCACTTGTGTAGAGATACAAATAATAGGATAAGGGTGCTCATCAGGGTATGAGTACACTGGACTGATCCATACCGAGATTATCTTATGGAAGTCTTACTACTTATCAAAAGATGGATCCTAGAGTAGAAGTTGTGCATGTGATCTTTAGACCTGAGGTCACCATGGTTCCTTGTGTACACTAAGCCATATTTTGGTTCATACTCATTCATGCCATTGTGACATGTACGGGGTGTTCTAGGTATGGTGGAAGGTGTACAAAGGATGTGAGTGGACCAATAAGGAATCAATCATTCCTAGTAAGAGGAATTGTTATCCCATGCAATCTCTTCGATGAGTGACTCAAGGAGCCTTTGATCAAAGCAGGATGAGATTAGTGGAATCTAATCAGTCATCAGCTGAGTCCTCATGATCGAGCTGAGATTCAATATGATGAAGTGTTAGGGTTTGACATCTATCCATACCTATCACTTAATCAGGATAATGGGAGATCGAAAGATTGAATTGCACGGTAACTTACTACTGAAGGGAATTTTGATATTTTCTACCAAATTCTTCATCTTCCAGGTAAGCATGATACATTGGTAGATGTCAATCTTGTCTTGTAGGTTTTCATGAACCAATTGGTTTGGTTTCATGAGTCAATTCGATGTGTGATTCGAATTGGATAATTAGGTGAGCCAATTTGACCTAATTAGGTCAATCGGGTTCGATCGGATCAAATCGACTCAAACCTAAATCTATTGCTAGCTAGATGTGGAATCCAATGGATCACACACAATAAAGACTTGGCCAAGAAAGTCATTAATGATTTAATTAGGGTCATAGGATCCTAATTGGTTAGCCAGATTGCATACTAGCATATGTAGGCTAACATAATTCCTAACCCAATTGGATTGGGTCCGGTTGCTTGCTAATTGGGCTAACATAATTATGGGAAACCTAAATTAGGTTGAGTCCTAAGTTGGGCTAGCCAAATCAGAGCTTAATCTGATTTTAATTTGGACTTTAGGGCATGTTAAGTACCATATATGAAGAGTCCCAATGGCATGAGACTATTGGTACCTAAATGATACCTTAACTTCAAAAGGGCACAGAAGGGCCTACAGACCTTTGATCTAAAAATAAAAGACATGGCCAGAAAGCTTATTTGATGCCCTTTCCAATGACACCCATATTGCATATGTTTGACCAAGTCAATTTGATGCTTTGGGTGGACTAAATGGAAAGGGAAAGACTATTGGTGCCCTTTGGTGCACCCGGGAGAATAAGTGGCGCACAGAAGGACTAAGAGTCCTTCTGTAGAAGAGACTCTAAGAGTTAATCAAGAAAGGCATCTCTTCATTTATCCCCATGGTCTTAAGAAGTCTAATAGCCAGTTTAAAGTTTAAAGGGATGGCTTGAAGAGGTGTGAAAGGTGGCGCGCACATGAAGAGTCGCGCCTCTTCATATGCGTGAGCACAACAGAGGGCAGAGTCCTTCTGCCTCTGAAACTCTTCAAGCCTTGTGTTACTTTGGATTAGAAGAGGCGTCTCCCTATCTCAGAAATCAGTATTTGACACATGGCACAATGGGGATTGATCTGGAAAGAGAAAGAACACATATATGACTCTCCATTCCCGAAGAGTCTTATCAGATATGTTGTTTCATATCTGATAAGTGTTGTCGGGATACATTTCATGCCCCATCTAAGATTATAAATTAGGGTATGGTAAAATGAGAAATACTGACTTTGATCTTCTAAGAATCTGAGTATTTTATTTTTCCGAGAGTCAGAGTGTTCTTCCACTTTCTCCCTCCCTCCTTGTTTTAGGACATGACTTGTCTTGTTAAGACAAGTTCTTTTACACTAGGACAAGGCTTGGTCTTAGGACATAAGCTTGTAGGATCCTAGAAGAGGGTAGTCCTAGATTCTACAGTGGTTTATAATAGTATCTTGAATGCCCTTCAGTAGGACAGGGTGTCCTACAGTGGTCAATAGACCAAAGGCTGCCGAAAGAGTTCTACTTCTCCAAGCAACTTAAAGGAGTTCTTCCTTGGTCTGAGTTTCGTGTGGATCACCGTTGGAGGGCTTGCACTTGTGAGCCTTGTGGAAAAAGTTGGATTTCAGCGATCCAGGTATTTTTCTTGACTTTATTTGATGATTCATTAGTTTCTATTTCCTAAGGGGTTCCTGGGAATTAGGATTTTCTATACATGTTATACATGTTAGGGTATCATGCTATGAAATTTTATTTTGAAAGTCAATTCTGCATGCTGCATGATCCCCGGCATCCTGAGAGAATTCCCATCATCAACTTATACTTAACCATTTTTCTTATAATCAAAATCAATAACAGAGTCAACAGAGACTAACCACTATCTCCATCGAGCATCCATAGGATGTGCTAGTCTCTCCAAAAATATCGATCCCTGACTCGATGATCCTTTGACTTGGAATATTTTAGATTAAGGTTTATAAGATCTTAGGTCTCACTATCATGAACTTCATCATAACCCTAAATTCATTGTCCTAATCTATGGGATTCATCATAATCCTAAAATAATAAAGTATAAGACATAGCATATAATGAACAAAATATCTTTTATTAATATTATATATGAGTTGAGAGAACATTATAGAAATGTCCTTAATATATAAGAAATATGATTGTCTTTCAAGATACTATTCTTTCAATCTCCTACTTGCACTAAAGCAAGTCTTTCTTGTATTTAATTCCCATATAATCTAAATGGCAATCAAATTGTTGTTGAGGAAGGACCTTAGTGAATGAGTCTGCTATGTTGTTCTTTGTATCTAGTCATTCTAAAGTCACATCTTGTCTATCAATGATTTCATGAACGAGATGGAAGCACCTTAAGATGTGCTTGGACTTTTGATAAGACCTTAGTTCCTTAGCTTGTACAACAGCTCCAATGTTATTACAATAAAGTAACATTGGTTGTTGCATCGTAGCAACTATACCCAATTCTGAGATGAACTTTTTTATCCAGATAGCTTCTTTAGCGACTTTACTAGTAGTTATATATTTTATCTCAGTAACTGAGTCAGCTATAGTTTGCTACTTGGTACATTTCTAACTCATTATACCTCCATACAGAGTAAAGATGTACCTTGATATGGATTTGCTATCATCTAGATCTGATTTAAAACTAGAGTCAATATAGCCTTCTAGTTTTAAATCTGATCCTTCATATATTAGAAAAACATCTTTAATTCTTTTAACGTATTTAAGAATATTTTTCATAGCTTTCTAATGATCCTTCCCTGGATGAGCCTGGAATATGCTTGATATGCTTAAGGGATAAGCAACATCAAGCTTAATACATAACATGGCATACATTATCGATCCTATAGCCAAAGTATAAGGAATCTTAATCATCCTTTGTCTCTTTTCAGGTATCTTGGGAGACATCTTTTTAGAAAGATGTATTCCTTGACTCATGGACAAGTAACCCCTTTTACTCTCCTTCATACTGAATCTTTTTAATATTAAGTCAATATACTTGGATTGGGATAAGCTGAGCATCCTCTTAGATCTATCTCTATAGATCTTTATACCTAGTATATAAGATGCTTCTCCTAAATCCTTCATGGAAAACTATTTAGATAGCCACGCTTTGATCAATTGTAACATTGGAATATCATTCCCAATGATAAGTATGTCATCAACATACAAAATTAAGAAGATAATGACACTTTCACTTGCCTTCTTTTATACACATGGTTCATCCACATTTTTTATGAAACCAAATGGTGGGGACACCAGAGGCACCCGAATAAGACAGAGGCTTCACAGCCCTCTATGGATTACTTAGCCCATTTGAGTCCATTTTTAGTTTGTCATTTGAGTCTTTGAGTTATTATTTCAGTTCAGTATTAGTCAGCTCATGTTGAGCTAGTCCAGTCCAGTGTTAGTCAGCTCATGTCGAGCTAATTTTATTTTTTTGGGTCCTGTCCAACCATACTGAAGACTCAAGACCACATCATACAAGTGAAGACCAAGTCCAACCAGATTGAAGACATGGAAGTATAGCCCAAGTCCAACCCAGCTTGAAGATTTGATGACCACAGGAGGAAAATTTAGAAAACCCTTATTCCTTGTAGATGCCCTCTAGATGCCCAGATTTCCTTCCAGATACCAGAGTATAATCATAGACCAGGGCATCCATGATTCCAGAGGTCCACCTGCATCCTAGACCAAAGAAATAAAGCCCAAGCACCAAGCCCAAGCCCTTAAGAAAAAAGATACCAGGGAATATTCCTGCTACCTAGCTACCAGGCCATCCCAGCTTCCAGAGGCCCAAGCCCATGCGCCCAAGCCCCTTTGGGCTGGACCCTTGCTGGTCCTAGAAGTCCAACACACCCCCCTAGGCATCCTTGAAGTGTTGACCAAGTCAAGAGAGGAGGAGAGAATTTTTAGGGATTTTTTCTACCTAATGTTTCTTTATTTTCTAGCTAGGGTTTGGGTGGGAAAAGGATTCTTATGTAATGTCTAATGTACCCTTACTTGGAGCCCAAGACTAAGGGTCTAATTAAAGGACCCTAGTATCTTGTATGAGGATTGATTTTGATATATGAATTAAACTTGAGTTCTCTTCAATTTCTGTGTGTTGCCCTGCTGTGTGCATAAAGGGGTTTTTGAGAGTTTCTTGTTCCCGATGTTGCAACTATCTTCCAGCCATCAACCATCCTTCCAGAGCCCTGGCCGCCCTCCTCCAAAACTTTCTTTTCCTTGTTGTTTTCTATTGTTTCCTCATTTCCTTGAGAGTTTTATAACCCCTGACAGGTCATTTTCAGGTCCCCGAGTTCCTACGAATCCAATGACTCCAGCCAAGCCTCAATTGGACCACCGATCAGAAAGCCGGGTATCCGCGGGTCTTTGGCTCGGTTTTCCAGGCCGCATCTATCAAGGAATGAGAGATCCCTTCACTGTAATCTTCATCAGGTGCATCAAACATTGTCAGGTACACCCCCTCTACCACCAATAATTTTAATATAGGAGAACTTGCCCAAACCGAGGCTTCTCAGCCCGACGATCCATCTTTACTGCTTTCTTAGGTCCTAATCTGCATGCTTAGCTTCTAAAATTCATATAGAATTCTCTACAACTTATTTTGATCCAATATTTGATATATAATCACTTCACCTCATATATAAAATCCATATAAATAATTGCATGCATATTAGTCCCGCATCATCTGGTATCAGAGCTTAGATTAGGGCTTATTTTCTGCATTTTTATAGTCCGTATAAACTCTATATTTTTAGTTATTTCTCCATGTTAAGAACTCCAAAAATTATGGAATTTATGTTTTTGGATTCAACTTAATTCAAAGTATTTTATAGAATTTTTTCAGATTTTATTTTGATCTGTGCAGTTTCTGCAAGCAGAAATACAGCCTGCAAATTTTTGGCTCTATTTTTTCAGCAAGACAATCTTGGAAGGTTCAGGGTTTTGTTTAGCATCTCTTTGCATCTCTTTTATTTTTAGTATGTTCCTTGCATATTAGGTCATTGGCTGCAAATCATATTTCTGCAAAAAGAATAAAAAAAAAATACATATAATCAAAAAAACACATAAAAAAAACATCTAAACCCTAATTTGCATCCTCATCTGCCTGCCATCATTGCATAATTTACTTTTAAGGGCACTCTTTCTATATCAGATTAGGGGAGGAGTTGATAACCTCTCCTTAGCCCAAAACCACACCCCTTGCATTCAGTCCCAAGCCTAACCTAAAATTAACTAGACTTAATTTGCCCTAGTGGGCTAGGGACACCAACTGGCCGGGTCCGGGCTAGTGTTAGACCATTGTGTCAAGTTAACCTGTGTATGCCTTGTGTTCAGTGTCTAGAACGATGGTTCAGGGATTCAATCCTGAAGGGCCTGTGTGCTGGTCTGCCTACCTGGCCAAATCTGATTGATATCTAGGATTGGCAATCAGGGACCTAACACTCCCCTTACACCTGCCTGGTTGAGTACAGGATTACTATAGGCTAGTTTGCCACCTTGATTGAGCACTTAGTTTTGGACTCTAGGTCTAGTCAGCTGTAGTTGGTTTGATCGAGTCTTGCATAAGCACTAGATCAGGAGCATCATATCAGCCATCATCTCCATCTCCTTGAACCCATGGATAAGCTGGAAGCCAAGATTCAAGCCCTTATAGACCAAGTAGACCAGATGAACCATAAGTTTGACTAGACGGAGAATAGGATAGGAACCCTAGAGAAAACTCGTAGGACACAAACTAGATCCAAACCTGAGCCACCTTTACCCTATGTACCCAAAACCTATGAACATAGATCCTATCCATCCACTCCTTATAAGCCTAGTATACCCACAACCTATAGATCTTATGACTCCAAATCCTATGACTCTAGAACCTATGAGCCCATATCCCATGAGTCCAGTAGACCCAAGACCCATAGAGTTGAACCTAAATCCTATGACCCCAGATCCTATAATCCCATGACCCATAGATCTATACCCTTGTCCTATGAGCCTAGGGAGCCCATAACCCCTAGGTATCAGCCTAGTACTAGTCATGTTTCCCCTAGCCAACTTGAGCCCCATAGGATTAGTACCCCTAAATATGAACCCAGTAGTAAGCCACTACCCCTTAAGCAACTTGAACCTACTAGGAGTAGTGCCCATAATCAAAAACGAGGACCTAGCCAATTTTCCCTTAGCCGACCTTCCCCTACCATCCCTTAGAGTGACAAGGCTTACATTAATGCAGAAGTGTATGAAGCTGATGTGAATTTAGCGGATGAGTATGAGGGAGAAGAGGACATACCTCTAGATGACCTAGAATTAGTTGACCCCGTAGGTACCCAAGTAGAAGCCAACCCAGAGGTAGTTGACCCTAACCACATCCAGCCTTAAGCTATAGTGGAAGAATAATTAGAGGAAGAGAACCTAGATATTGCTGCTAGAACCTTGCCTGAGGAAACCATAGAGGCGGGCCAATTTATAGAGTCTAGTCCTAAAATACAGGAGCCAGAAGAATTTATTAAGGACCTGATCTCTTTGAATCAGTACCCTCAGGATGAGCCCCCTCCTATAGTTTCCATTAAGGACCTCTTCCCCGAGATTGGCAACCAATCCGTCCATTATACAAACCCCATAGATATACTGCAACCTGAAAGGGATATGCCCTACAAGCCAATCTATGTTGTATCTCCCAAACCATTGTATTTGACTATATTCTAATAAAGGCATTATTTTTATCATACGCTGTGTTTATTATTATATGATGAACCACATAGATTAGGGCTATGATTTTAGGGTTATGATGAGATCATACCAGTGAGATCTAAAGTCTTAAAACCTTAATCTAAAATATTCCTAGTCAAAGGAACTCTGAGTAGGGGATCAGGGTTTTTCCGGTAAGACTAGCACATCCCATGTATACTAGAGAGGGTGACTGCTCTCACAGTCACTTTGTGTATGACACTAATACTAGGATGTGGGTGTTCATTAGAGAATGAGTTCACTGATATGATCCAACTTGAGAACATCTAATGGAGTCTTAGCTACATGTCAATAAAAGGTTCTCATAGTGGGAGTGGTACAAGTAATCCTTTGACCTGAGACTGCCATAAGTACCTTATGCACATGAACCCATGCTTTGATTCAATCCTAATCATGACACTGAGACATGCACAGGATTGATACTGGGAATGGTGAATTGGATATGAAGGTAATGAGTAGGTCAACAAGGAATCGATCACTCTTAGTAAGAGGAGATTGCATCTAGCTAGTTATCAATCGAATGATGATTCAGGGAGTCTTTGATCAAAGTAAAGATATTAGAGATGGTTTCTAATATCAAGATAATTGAATCATCAATATAAGATTGAGCTAAAAACAAATATAATATTGGATTTGACATATATCCATATCCATAATTATATTTTGGGTGCAGGCTGATCGAAGGATTTAATTATACGGTAACTTTCTACTGAAGGGTAGTTTTGGTATTTCACCAGAATTTCCATATCTTCCAGGTAGACATGACACGTTGCTAGACGTCAATCTTGTCTTGTGGGTTGATCAAATTTAATGATCATTTATTAGGAAGAGTCCTAATTGATCAAAATCGGGTAAGCCCGATTTGACCTAAATCGATTAGAAAGAGTTCTAATCAAATTAGGTCAACTTGTATTCGAACCCACTGCTAGCTAGATGTGGAACCCATTGGGTCACACACTTAAGAGAATTTATCAAGGGTTTAATTTTATAATTAAATCATCTTTGCATGATGACACTCTAGCAGGTGTTGCAAATCCTAGCTTCTATTCGAATTAGATTCGAATTAGGGTTCCGGATTGGTTCAATTTGGGTTCTAATTGGATCTAATTAGACCCTAATTGAGGTTATAGGGATTATGGCTAACCCTATTGGCTAACCAGGTATCTAGGCTAGCCCCCCACCCGCCCCTTATCCTTTTCACGCCAAAATGCCAAGAGTCCATGCGCTAATGGACTCTTGGCACGCCATTTGGAAGAGTCCATGGCGAATGGACTCTTTGTGCACTCAATAAAAAACTCCGGTGTTTTTATATGGGGCGGCTTTTCTTATCTCCTTTAGCACCTCAATTGTCCTCCCTTGGATGGAAATCCAACGGATGATGGGGTTTTAAGAAAGAAAGAAAGCGCTCCTGCTTCCCGTTGTGCGAAATCATATCTCTTCGGAGATTCAAACTTCATGACTCCTTTCTTCTCCAATCTTCATGACTTTTCCTTTGAGAAAAGCCATGGGATTTAATCTGGAAGGCCGTGAGAAGGAGGAGAAGGCCGTGAGAAGGAGGAAAAGGCCATGAGAAGGAGGGAAGGGGTGTGAGAAAATGGGAATGGCATTTATGGAGAGTTGTGTTGGCATCTCTCCGAAAACTATTTAAGGAATCAGAACTTCGGGATAAAAAACTTTTAATTTTAATTCTTCTTCGTCTCCTAAAGACTCTTTCTCTCTTTTCTTGTTGTTGCACTGTTTCCTTTATAGAATACACCTCTGTCGAAACTCTGCTACTGAACAAGAACAAGAGCGAAAGTCTCCGACGGTAAAGGAAAGAAGGAGTTCTGATTTTATTCTTTCTTTCTTACATTAAGACATTCTTGTCTTAATTTCTCCTCCAATTTAAGACAAGCCTAAATCCCCTTTGGACAAAGTCTTATCTTCAAGACAAGAGTGTCTTAGAGGGTCAAGGTCTTAGTGGAAGGAGGAGAAGAGATAAAAGAAAGGAAGGCAACCTCTTGTGTGGAAGAATTCCAGCCATAATCCGAAGAATTGAGTTCTAGGAAGAAGAACTCAATAGGAGGAACCATTGGACAAGAAGATAGTGTTCTTGATCATTGCTCTGTGTGGATCACCATCGGAGGGTGGACACTTGGACGCCTGGTGAATTCAAATAGCCCATTGATCTTCAAGTTTTAAGTCTTCGTAAATTGGAATTAGTGATTACAGGTTGGTATTCTAATTCAATTTGCATAGAAATGTTTGTCTTCATACATTCTAGTCTTATTAAGGAGTTCCTATTTTAGGGTTTTTGTGCATATTAATTTCAATTTTTGAAATTACCCTTCCGCTGCGTTGCACCGGAACCCTATAGTGGTATCAGAGCCACCTTAATTAAGACTATAATTTATGATAGTTTGTATGTCACATCTTAGGGTTTTTAAATCCTAATATGTTACTACACTTAGCATATCTTTGATTGCATATATGTTTTGATGTATGCCACTAGTTAGGGTCTTTCACTCAAACCCTAATTATTATAGAGATATGTATAGTTTTGAAGTCATCATACTGAAATAAGGTTGCCCTAGCATAATGGTGGATCCATTATGTGATAAATGGTTGTCCTAGTATGATGACACACTTAGCACATATTTGTTTATTTATAAGAGTGATATGTTGATTGTGATACATTCTATAAGGATGTGCTGGAAATTTATAAATCCCTCCTCTTAAAAATTATATTAAGTCTTAGTATATTTAACTAATAAGCATCACTAGTCATGATGTACAATTGATCATTCGGTGTCTAGAAAGGTGGTTGTGGGAAGGTAAAGAGAATTATGGTTTTTAATTAGTTCCGTTGACTGACCTGGCCAATTTTTATTGTTGTCTAGGAAAGCAATGGGGGGACTCTCACATCTCTTCCACTTGCCTGGCCGATTTGATTAAATTTAAATCTTGACTAAAATGCTTAGTGTTAAAAATACTATATGTTGGCCTTCCTTCATGCTGGATCATTGTTGTGTTATGAACCACATTAGGTTTGTTGTGTTATCTGCAAGACCTAATATGGTGATTGAAATAATATTAGTCTAGTGCATAGATATGCTTACAGTATATTCAATATAATGATTTGTTGTGTTATCTGCAAGGGCATTATATTTGAGTATTGACTGTATACAAATGAAATGGTCTTGACTTAACTAGAACACTATGGTTTGTTGTGTTTTCTGCAAGACTAATAATGTTCTAGAGGCCAAGTTACTTCTTGAGAATTATATGAGATATAATTGGAAGAGTTTCCTACCTTTGAGCTTATAAAAGATTTGTTGTGTTTTCTGCAAGATCTTTTATAAGTTATTAGGATCTCAATCTCACTAAGAAAAATCGATCAGGGTTCTTCTCGATTATCATAGTGAGGGCTATAATTTTTGATAAAATAGTGGGAGACATAATTAAATTGAAGACATAATTTAATTATGTAAGTCATTTCATGGTTGTTTGCTTATGTATTGTTCTTTATTAAATGTAGATAAATGGCATCTTCATTATCACTGCGAAGTATCTTAGATACCAACAAACTGACTGGTCCGAACTATGTGGACTGGTTGAGAAATTTAAAGATTGTGCTGAGTTCAGAAAAACTTTCTTATATTCTTGATACCCCTAGTCTTAATCCACTAGGGGACGATGCCACACAGGAAGATATGGCCACATACAAAATGTGGCAGAATGACTCCCTTACTGTCAATTGTATCATACTAGCCTCAATGACCAATGAGTTACAGAGACAGCATGAAAGCATGGATACTCAATCCATAATGCTCAATCTAAAAGAGCTTTATGGAGAACATAGCAGAACTGTTAGATATGAAATATCTAAGCAGTTATTCCGTGCTAGGATGATAGAGGGAACATCCGTTCAGGACCATGTTCTGAAGATAATTGACTTAATCACCAGATTGGGTCAATTAGGTTTTATCATGGATGGGGAGTTGAATCATGATTTAATCCTGCAATCACTCCCGGAGTCATTTTCTCAGTTTGTCTTGAATTATCACATGAACAAACTGAACACTTCCTTGCCTGAGCTGTTAAATATGTTAAAAACAGTAGAGAGCCACGTTAAGAATGAAAAGGCTCCACTTCTTCTTGTTGATAAGACCAATAAGAAGAAATCAGGCAAAAAGGGTTTTAATAGGAGGCTAAACCCTAAGGGTGGCATCAATAAGAATAAGAAAGGAAAGAAGGCCTCAAAACAGTCAACCTATTTCTTTTGCGGCAAAGCGGGACATTGGAAAAGGAATTGCAAGGCTTACCTTGCAACTATAAAGCCTGGTGCGTCAGATGCACCAAAAGGTATGTATGAGATACATGCTATATTGACATTAAATTCGTCTATATCAAATACTTGGGTATTGGATACCGCTTGTGGTTACCATATATGCAAATCTTTGCAGGACCTCCACAAGCTTAAAGTATTGAAGGAAGATGACTTCAATCTCTATGGTGCTAGTGGTGATATCATCCAAGCAGAAGCTGTAGGGACCTATATTTTGAAGTTGCCTTCAGGGAAGATCTTGGAGTTAGAAAATTGTTACTATATGCCTAAGATTATTAGGAACATTATATCTATTCCTTTGTTATTAAAATAAGGATATGTAATGGATGTAACGAGCACTGGTTGCTCGATAATGTTATCTAATAAAATTATTTGTTCTAGCATATTTAGCAATGGGCTCTTAACTCTTTCTTCCAATGATAGTGTTTTTCATGTCAATAATAAAAGAAAAAGAAAAGACTTTAATGATACTTTACTTTGGCATCATCGACTTGGTCATGTTAATGAGTCTAGGATAAGCAAGTTATACAAGAAAAATTCCTTGATCCTTATGAGTATGAATCATTAGGAACTTGCGAATCATGTCTCATGGGTAAGATGACCAAGACTCCATTTACTGGACATGGAGAAAGGTCAACTGAGTTATTAGGACTTATACATACTGATGTATGTGGTCCAATGACAACTCAGGCCAGAGGTGGATACTCATATTTTATCACTTTTACAGATGATTTATCTAGGTTTGGATGTGTGTATCTTATGAAACATAAATCTGAAGCCTTTGATAAATTTAAGGAGTATCAAAGTATGGTCGAAAAACAAACCGGGAAAAGTATTAAAGTTCTTCGTTCTGATCAAGGAGGAGAATACTTATCCACGAAGTTTTTAGACTATCTTAAAGTTAATGGAATTCTTTCTGAATGGACCCCTCCTTATACACCACAGCTAAATGGTATAGCTGAAAGGAGGAATCATACCTTATTAGATATGGTACGATCCATGATGTGCTTCACAAATTTACCCATTTCCTTCTGGGGTCATGCACTAGAAACTGCTGTTTATATTCTGAACAAGGTACCTTCTAAATCCGTTGTTAGTACTCCATATGAAATTTGGAGTGAAAACAAACTGTATCTTAAATATTTTAAGGTATGGGGATGTCCAGCTTATGTTAAAAGAAATTTTGGACATAAGTTGGAACCTAGAGCGGATAAATGTCTATTTGTATGATATCCTAGAGAAGGTAGAGGATATCTGTTCTACCATCCTACTGAATAAAAGATTTTTGTCAGCAGGCATGCCACTTTTCTAGAAAAGGAGTTCATTTTAGAAAAGGGCAATGGTAGAACTGTTGAACTTGGAGAAGTACAAGAAACACATATAGACAGTTCTCAACCATTAGAACATATAGTTAGGACAGAACCGGAACACAAAACTCCTCCCCGTAGGTCTGATAGAGTGCCACGGGCACCTGAGAGGTATGGGTTTATTATTGAAAATAATGAAGCCCAAGTCATTCAAAATGATGAACCTCTGACCTATACAGAAGCTATCTTGAGTACTGATTCAGATAGATGGCAAGAAGCCATGGAATCTGAGATAGACTCTATGTATGTAAACCAAGTATGGTCTTTGGTCGATGCACCAGAGGGTGTTAATCCTATTGGGTGCAAATGGGTCTATAAGAAAAATATTAGGGTTGATGGCCAAGTTGAAACCTATAAAGCCAGATTAGTGGCAAAAGATTTTAGACAAAAACAGGGAATTGATTATGATGAAACATTCTCACCTGTTGCCATGCTCAAATCAATCCGGATTTTACTTGCTATAGCAGCATACCATGATTATGAGATCTGGCAGATGGATGTGAAGACTGCATTCCTCAATAGATTCCTTGAGGAAGAAGTCTACATGTCACAGCCAGAAGGTTTTATTTCAAAGAATAAACCTAATCAAGTATGCAAGCTAAAAAAATCCATTTATGGATTAAAGCAAGCTTCAAGGAGTTGGAACATCCGCTTTGATGAAACTATTAAAAGGTTTGGTTTTATCAAAAATGTGGATGAACCCTGTGTTTATAAGAAGACTAGTGGGAGTGCCATAGTCTTCTTGGTTCTGTATGTAGATGACATACTCCTTATTGGGAATGATATCCCAATGTTGCAATCAGTTAAGGTTTGGCTATCAAACCAGTTTTCCATGAAAGATTTGGGAGAAGCATCCTATATACTAGGTATTAAGATCTATAGAGATAGATCTAAGAGGATACTAGGTTTATCCCAATCAAGGTACATTGACTTAGTGCTGAAAAGATTCAGCATGGATGGAAGTCAAAGAGGTTATTTTCCTATAAGTCAAGGCATACATCTTTCTAAAAGGATGTCTCCTAAGACACCTGAAGAAAGAAATAGAATGAATTCTATACCCTATGCTTCGGCAATAGGGTCCATAATATATGCCATGTTATGTACCAGGCCTGATGTGGCATATGCTTTAGGCATTGTCAGTAGGTTTCAGGCTGATCCAGAAGAGAATCATTGGAAAGCAGTTAAAAATATTCTTAAGTACCTAAGAAGGACTAAGGATATTTTTCTGGTTTATGGTGGTTCTGATCTTAAACTAGAAGCTTATTCTGATTCTAGTTTTCAATCAGACCCTGATGATAGCAAATCCATTTCGGGATATGTTTTTACCCTAAATGGTGGAGCAGTGAGTTGCAAGAGTACCAAGCAGCAGACTGTAGCTGACTCAACCACAGAGGCAGAATACATAGCTGTCAGTGAAGCTGCCAAGGAAGCAGTTAGGATGAAGAAGTTCATCACAGAGTTGGGTGTTGTTCCTGAAATTGAAAACCCAGTGCCACTTTACTGTGACAACACTGGGGCTGTTGCCCAAGCTAAGGAACCAAGAGCTCATCATAAGTCCAAGCACATTCTGAGACGCTTCCATCTCATCCGAGAAATAGTAGAAAGACAAGATGTCTACATAAATAGAGTTGATACAAAGAACAATGTAGCAGACCCGTTCACTAAGGCTCTACCACAGCGAGAGTTTGATCGCCACCTCGAGTGTATGGGATTAAGATTTAAAGGCGATTGGCTTTAGTGCAAGTGGGAGATTGAAAGAGATATGCCCTACAAGCTGTTGGGGTTTCAGGTGCACCGCAGCGGAAGTGTAATTTCAAAATGATGAAATTTGCACCGAAATCCCTTAGCCAAGATCTCCTTTTACTAATTAAAACATACATACTAACATTCAAACATAGATTGTTAGAATTAGAGTACCAACCTGTAATCGCTAATTCCAACAAAGTTGATGTTGAAGGGGCTGATTGAATTCACCAGGCGTCCAAGTGTCCGCCCTCCGATGGTGATCCACACAGAGCAGTGATCAAGACAACTCTATCTTTTTTCAAAGGTTCCTTCTATTGAGTTCTTCTTCCTAGAACTCAATTGCTTGGACTATGGCTTGAATTCCTCCACACAAAGGCTTGCTTTCCTTTCCTTGACTCCTTCTCCTCCTTCCACCAAGACCTTGGCCCTTTAGATACCCTTGTCTTGAAGAAAAAGACCTTGTCCTAAGAGGACATAGGCTTGTCTTAAGTTGGAGGAGAGATTAAGACAATGATGTCTTAATGTATGAAAGAAAGGAAGAAATCAGAACTTCTTTCTTTCCTTTACCATCGGAGACTTTTACTTTTATCTTGTTCAGTAGCAGAGTTTCGACAGAGGTTTACTCTGTAGAGGAAACAATGCAAGAGCAAGAAAAAATAAAAGAGTCTTCAGGAGAGGAAGAAAGAAAAATATTACATAATGTTCTGATTTTTCCCGACCCTTTAAATAGAAATCAGATAGGCGCCTACACACCTCTCCGTGATTTCTTTCTCACGCCCTTTCCAATTTCTCACGCCCCATCCTCCCATCTCACGGCCTTCCAGATTAAATCCCACGGCTCTTCTTAAAGGAAAAACCGCGGTGTTTTAAAAAGAAGGAAGTCGCGACTTTTCATCTCCGAAGAGATGTTACTTCGCGCGCCCGGGAGGAGTTAGCGCTTTCTCTCTTTCTCAAAATCCCATCAGCCGTTGGATTCTCATCCAAGGGGGGAGAGAAGGTGCGCTAATCACTTAAGAAGGAGGCCGCCCAAATAAAATCATCGGTGATTTTATTTGGGGCGCGCCAAGAGTCCATGCGCCATGGACTCTTCCTTAAGGCGCGCCAAGAGTCCATATGCGCATGGACTCTTGGTGTTTGGCGTGAAAAACAAAAGGGGGCGGGTGGGGAGGCTAGCCAAGCTACATGGCTAGCCAATAGGGTTAGCCACATTCCCATTTTTCTTAATTAGGGTCTAATTAGGTCCAATTAGAACCCAATTTGAACCAATCCGGAACCCTAATTCGAATCCGATCCGAATAGAAGCTAGGGCTTGCAACACCTGCTAGAGTGTTATCATGCAAAGACAATTTAATTCCAAATTAAATTCTTGATCAATCCTCTTAAGTGTGTGACCCATTGGGTTCCATATCTAGCCAGTAGTGGGTTCGAATACAAGTTGACCTAATTTGATTAGAACTCTTTCTAATCGATTTAGGTCAAACAGGTCTTACCCAAATCGATCAATTAGGATTCTTCCTAACATGTGATCTTTGAACTTGATCAACCCACAAGACAAGATTGACGTCTAGCAACGTGTCATGTCTACCCGGAAGATATGGAAATTCTGGTGAAATACCAAAATTACCCTTCAGTAGAGAGTTACCGTACAATTAAATCTTTCGATCAGCCTGCACCCAAAATATAACTATGGATATGGATATATGTCAAATCCAATATTATATTTGTTTCTAGCTCAATCTTATAATGATGATTCGATTATCTTGATATTAGAAACCATCTCTAATATCTTCACTTTGATCAAAGATTTCCTGAATCATCATGCGATTGTTGACTAGCTGGATGCAATCTCCTCTTACTAAGAGTGATCGATTCCTTGTTGACCTACTCATTACCTTCATATTCAATTCACCATTCCCAGTATCAATCCTGTGCATGTCTCAGTGTCATGATTAGGATTGAACCAAAGGATGGGTTCATGTACATAAGGTACTTATGGCAGTCTCAGGTCAAAAGATTACTTGTACCACTCCCACTATGAGAACCTTCTATTGACATGTAGCTAAGACTCCATTAGATGTTCTCAAGTTGGATCATATCAGTGAACTCATTCTCCAATGAGCACCCACATCCCAGTATTAGTGTCATACACAAGTGACTGTGAGAGCAGTCACCCTTTCCAGTATACCCGGGATGTGCTAGTCTTATTGGAAAAACCCTGATCCCCTACTCAGGGTTCCTTTGACTAGGAATTCTTTAGATTAAGGTTTTAAGATTTTAGGTCTCACTGGTATGATCTCATCATAACCCTAAAATCATAGCCCTAATCTATGGGGTTCATCATATAATAAACACAGCGTATGATGAAAAATAATGCCTTTATTTAGAAAATTATCAATTACAATGGTTTGGGAGATACAACAGAGATTGGTTTGTAGGGCATATCCCTTTCAATCTCCCACTTGCACTAAAGCCAATCGCCTTTGAATCTTAATCCCATACATTCTAGGTGGCGATCAAAATCTCGCTGTGGTAGAGCCTTAGTGAACGGGTCTGCTACATTGTTCTTTGTATCAACTCTATCTATGTAGACATCTTGTCTCTCTACTATTTCTCGGACAAGATGGAAGCGTCTCAGAATGTGCTTGGACTTATGATGAGCTCTTGGTTCCTTAGCTTGAGCAACGGCCCCAGTGTTGTCACAGTAAAGTGGCACTGGGTTTTCAATTTGAGGAACAACACCCAACTCTGTGATGAACTTCTTCATCCAGACTGCTTCCTTGGCGGCTTCACTAACAGCTATGTATTCTGCCTCTGTGGTTGAGTCAGCTACAGTCTGCTGCTTGGTACTCTTCCAACTCACTGCTCCACCATTTAGGGTAAAAACATATCCCGAAATGGATTTGCTATCATCAGGGTCTGATTGAAAACTAGAATCAGAATAAGCTTCTAGTTTAAGATCAGAACCACCATAAACCAGAAAAATATCCTTAGTCCTTCTTAGGTACTTAAGAATATTTTTAACTGCTTTCCAATGATCTTCTCCTGGATCAGCCTGAAACCTACTGACAATGCCTAAAGCATATGCCACATCAGGCCTGGTACATAACATGGCATACATTATGGATCCTATTGCCGAAGCATAGGGTATAGAATTCATTCTATCTCTTTCTTCAGGTGTCTTAGGAGACATCCTTTTAGAAAGATGTATGCCTTGACTCATAGGAAGATAACCTCTTTTACTTCCTTCCATGCTGAATCTTTTCAGCACTAAGTCAATGTACCTAGATTGGGATAAACCTAGCATCCTCTTAGATCTATCTCTATAGATCTTAATACCTAGTATATAGGATGCTTCTCCCAAATCTTTCATGGAAAACTGGTTTGATAGCCAAACCTTGACTGATTGCAACATTGGGATATCATTCCCAATGAGGAGTATGTCATCTACATACAGAACCAAGAAGACTATGACACTCCCACTAGTCTTCTTATAAACACAGGGTTCATCCACATTTTTGATAAAACCAAATCTTTTAATAGTTTCATCAAAGCGGATGTTCCAACTCCTGGAAGCTTGCTTTAATCCATAAATGGATTTCTTCAGCTTGCATACTTGATTAGGTTTATTCTTTGAAATAAAACCTTCTGGCTGTGACATGTAGACTTCTTCCTCAAGGAAACCATTGAGGAATGCAGTCTTCACATCCATCTGCCATATCTCATAATCGTGGTATGCTGCTATAGCAAGTAAAATCCGAATTGATTTTAGCATGGCAGCAGGTGAAAATGTTTCATCATAATCAATTCCCTGTTTTTGTCTAAAACCTTTAGCCACTAATCTGGCTTTATAGGTTTCAACTTGGCCATCAGCCCCAATCTTTTTCTTATAGACCCATTTACACCCAATAGGATTAACACCCTCTGGTGCATCAACCAAAGACCATACTTGGTTTACATACATAGAGTCTACTTCGGATTCCATGGCTTCTTGCCATTTATCTGAGTCAGTACTCAAGATAGCTTCCGTATAGGTCAGAGGTTCATCATTTTGAATGACTTGAGCTTCATTATTTTCAATAATAAACCCATACCTCTCAGGTGCCCGTGGCACTCTGTCAGACCTACGAGGAGGAGTTTTGTGTTCTGGTTCTGTCCTAACTATATGTTCTAATGGTTGAGAATTGTCTATCTGTATTTCTTGCACTTCTCCAAGTTCAATTGTTCTACCATTGCCTTTTTCCAAAATGAACTCTTTTTCTAGAAAAGTGGCATGCCTGCTAACAAAAATCTTTTGTTCAGTAGGATGGTAGAATAGATATCCTCTACCTTCTTTAGGATATCCTACAAATAGACATTTATCCGCTCTAGGTTCCAACTTATGTCCAAAATTTCTTTTAACATAAGCTGGACATCCCCATACCTTAAAATATTTAAGATATGGTTTCTTTCCACTCCAAATTTCATATGGAGTACTAACAACGGATTTAGAAGGTACCTTGTTCAGAATATAAACAGCAGTTTCTAGGGCATGACCCCAGAAGGAAATGGGCAAATTTGTGAAGCACATCATGGATCGTACCATATCTAATAAGGTACGATTCCTCCTTTCAGCTATACCATTTAGCTGTGGTGTATAAGGAGGGGTCCATTCAGAAAGGATTCCATTAACTTTAAGATAGTCTAAAAACTCCGTGGATAAGTATTCTCCTCCTCGATCAGAACGAAGAACTTTAATACTTTTCCCGGTTTGTTTTTCGACCATACTTTGATACTCCTTAAATTTATCAAAGGCTTCAGATTTGTGTTTCATAAGATACACATATCCGAACCTAGATAAATCATCTGTAAAAGTGATAAAATATGAGTATCCTCCTCTGGCCTGAGTTGTCATTGGACCACATACATCAGTATGTATAAGTCCTAATAACTCAGTTGACCTTTCCCCAGTGAATGGAGTTTTTGTCATCTTACCCATGAGACATGATTCGCAAGTTCCTAATGATTCATACTCATAAGGATCAAGGAATTTTTCCTTGTATAACTTGCTAATCCTAGACTCATTAACATGACCAAGTCTATGATGCCAAAGTAAAGTATCATTAAAGTCTTTTCTTTTCCTTTTAGTATTGACATGAAAAATACTATCATTGGAAGAAAGTGTTAAGAGCCCATTGCTAAATATGCCAGAACAAATAATTTTATTAGATAACATTATTGAGCAACCAGTGCTCGTTACATCCATTACATATCCTTGTTTTAATAACAAAGGAATAGATATAATGTTCCTAATAATCTTTGGCATATAGTAACAATTCTCTAGCTCCAAGATCTTCCCTGAAGGCAACTTCAGAATATAGGTCCCTACAGCTTCTGCTTGGATGATATCACCACCAGCACCGTAGAGATTGAAGTCGCCTTCCTTCAATACTTTAAGCTTGTGGAGGTCCTGCAAAGATTTGCATATATGGTAACCACAAGCGGTATCCAATACCCAAGTATTTGATATAGACGAATTTAATGTCAATATAGTATGTATCTCATACATACCTTTTGGTGCGTCTGCCGCACCAGGCTTCACAGTTGCAAGGTAAGCCTTGCAATTCCTTTTCCAATGTCCCGCTTTGCCGCAAAAGAAACAGGTTGACTGTTTTGAGACCTTCTTTCCTTTCTTATTCTTATTGATGCCACCCTTAGGGTTTAGTCTCCTGCTAAAACCCTTTTTGCCTGATTTCTTCTTATTGGTCTTATCAACAAGAAGAAGTGGAGCCTTTTCTTTCTTAACATGGCTCTCTGCTGTTTTTAACATATTTAACAGCTCAGGCAAGGAAGTGTTCAGTTTGTTCATGTGATAATTCAAGATAAACTGAGAAAATGACTCTGGGAGTGATTGCAGGATTAAATCCTGATTCAGCTCCCCATCCATAATAAACCCTAATTGACCTAATCTGGTGATTAAGTCAATTACCTTCAGGACATGATCCTGAACGGATGTACCCTCTGTCATCCTAGCACGGAATAACTGCTTAGATATTTCGTATCTAGCAGTTCTGCTTTGTTCTCCATAAAGCTCCTTTAAATTGAGCATTATGGATTCAGTATCCATGCTTTCATGCTGCCTCTGTAACTCATTGGTCATAGAGGCCAGTATGATACACTTGATAGTGAGGGAGTCATTCTGCCACATTCTGTATGTGGCCATATCTTCCTGTGTGGCATCATCCCCTAGTGGATTAAGATTAGGGGTATCAAGAATATAAGAAAGTTTTTTCTGAACTCAGTATAATCTTTAAGTTTCTCAACCAGTCCACATAGTTTGGACCAGTCAATTTGTTGGTATCTAAGATGCTTCTCAGTGATAATGAAGATGCCATTTATCTACATTTAATTAAGAACAATACATAAGCAAACAACCATGAAATGACTTACATAATTAAATTAGGTCTTCAATTTAATTATGTCTCCCACTATTTTATCAAAAATCATAGCCCTCACTATGATAATCGAGAAGAACCCTAATCGGTTTTCTTAGTGAGATCGAGATCCTTATAATTTATAAAAGATCTTGCAGACAACACAACAAATCTTTTATAAGTTCTAAGGTAGGAAACTCTTCCAATTATATCTCATATAATTCTCAAAAATAACTTGGCCTCTAGAACATTATAAGTCTTGCAGAATACACAACAAACCATAATGTTCTAATTAAGTCAAGACCCTTTCATTTCTATACAGTCAATATTCAAATATAATGCCCTTGTAGATAACACAACAAGGCATTATACTGAATATACTGTAAGCATATTTTGCACTAGACCAATATTATGTCAATCACCCTATTAGGTCTTGCAGACAACACAACAAACCTAATGTGGTTCATAACACAGTAATGATCCAGCATGAAGGAAGGCCAACATATAGCATTTTTTTTTTAACACTAAGCATATAAGTCAAGATTTAAATATAATCAAATCGGCCAGGCAAGTGGAAGAGATGTGGGAGTCCCCCCGTTGCTTTCCTAAACACCAATAAAAATTGGCCAGGTCAGTCAACAGAACCAATTAAAAACCACGATTCTCTTTACCTTCCCAGAACCACCTTTCTAGACACCGAATGATCAATTGTTCATCATGACTAGTGATGCTTATTAGTTAAATATGCTATGACTTAATATGATTTTAAGAAGAGGGCTTTATAAAATTGCCAGCACATTCTTATATAAAAACATATCATAATGATATCACTCTGATAAACATATATGTGCCAAATGTGTCATCATACTAGGACAACCATTTACCACATAATGGATCCACCATTATGCCAGGGCAACCTTATTTCAGTATGATGACTTCAAAACTAATCATATCTCTATAATAATTAGGGTTTGAGTGAAAAACCCTAATTAGTGGCATACATCAAAACATTAATTATCATATATGCATTCCTTAAATTATGCTAAGTGTATCAGCATTCAAGGGTTTAAAACCCTAATTTCGATACTACAACAAAAATGCATATCATATGTTTTAACTGTAATAAGGATGGCTCTGATACCACTGTTGGGGTTTCAGGTGCACCGCAGCGGAAGTGTAATTTCAAAATGATGAAATTTGCACCGAAATCCCTTAGCCAAGATCTCCTTTTACTAATTAAAACATACATACTAACATTCAAACATAGATTGTTAGAATTAGAGTACCAACCTGTAATCGCTAATTCCAACAAAGTTGATGTTGAAGGGGCTGATTGAATTCACCAGGCGTCCAAGTGTCCGCCCTCCGATGGTGATCCACACAGAGCAGTGATCAAGACAACTCTATCTTTTTTTCAAAGGTTCCTTCTATTGAGTTCTTCTTCCTAGAACTCAATTGCTTGGACTATGGCTTGAATTCCTCCACACAAAGGCTTGCTTTCCTTTCCTTGACTCCTTCTCCTCCTTCCACCAAGACCTTGGCCCTTTAGATACCCTTGTCTTGAAGAAAAAGACCTTGTCCTAAGAGGACATAGGCTTGTCTTAAGTTGGAGGAGAGATTAAGACAATGATGTCTTAATGTATGAAAGAAAGGAAGAAATCAGAACTTCTTTCTTTCCTATACCGTCGGAGACTTTTACTTTTATCTTGTTCAGTAGCAGAGTTTCGACAGAGGTTTACTCTGTAGAGGAAACAATGCAAGAGCAAGAAAAAATAAAAGAGTCTTCAGGAGAGGAAGAAAGAAAAATATTACATAATGTTCTGATTTTTCCCGACCCTTTAAATAGAAATCAGATAGGCGCCTACACACCTCTCCGTGATTTCTTTCTCACGCCCTTTCCAATTTCTCACGCCCCATCCTCCCATCTCACGGCCTTCCAGATTAAATCCCACGGCTCTTCTTAAAGGAAAAACCGCGGTGTTTTAAAAAGAAGAAAGTCGCGACTTTTCATCTCCGAAGAGATGTTACTTCGCGCGCCCGGGAGGAGTTAGCGCTTTCTCTCTTTCTTAAAATCCCATCAGCCGTTGGATTCTCATCCAAGGGGGGAGAGAAGGTGCGCTAATCACTTAAGAAGGAGGCCGCCCAAATAAAATCATCGATGATTTTATTTGGGGCGCGCCAAGAGTCCATGCGCCATGGACTCTTCCTTAAGGCGCGCCAAGAGTCCATATGCGCATGGACTCTTGGCGTTTGGCGTGAAAAACAAAAGGGGGCGGGTGGGGAGGCTAGCCAAGCTACATGGCTAGCCAATAGGGTTAGCCACATTCCCATTTTTCTTAATTATGGTCTAATTAGGTCCAATTAGAACCCAATTTGAACCAATCCGGAACCCTAATTCGAATCCGATCCGAATAGAAGCTAGGGCTTGCAACACCTGCTAGAGTGTTATCTTGCAAAGACAATTTAATTCCAAATTAAATTCTTGATCAATCCTCTTAAGTGTGTGACCCATTGGGTTCCATATCTAGCCAGTAGTGGGTTCGAATACAAGTTGACCTAATTTGATTAGAACTCTTTCTAATCGATTTAGGTCAAACCGGGCTTACCCGAATCGATCAATTAGGATTCTTCCTAACATGTGATCTTTGAACTTGATCAACCCACAAGACAAGATTGACGTCTAGCAACGTGTCATGTCTACCCGGAAGATATGGAAATTCTGGTGAAATACCAAAATTACCCTTCAGTAGAGAGTTACCGTACAATTAAATCTTTCGATCAGCCTGCACCCAAAATATAACTATGGATATGGATATATGTCAAATCCAATATTATATTTGTTTCTAGCTCAATCTTATAATGATGATTCGATTATCTTGATATTAGAAACCATCTCTAATATCTTCACTTTGATCAAAGATTTCCTGAATCATCATGCGATTGTTGACTAGCTGGATGCAATCTCCTCTTACTGAGAGTGATCGATTCCTTGTTGACCTACTCATTACCTTCATATTCAATTCACCATTCCCAGTATCAATCCTGTGCATGTCTCAGTGTCATGATTAGGATTGAACCAAAGGATGGGTTCATGTACATAAGGTACTTATGGCAGTCTCAGGTCAAAAGATTACTTGTACCACTCCCACTATGAGAACCTTCTATTGACATGTAGCTAAGACTCCATTAGATGTTCTCAAGTTGGATCATATCAGTGAACTCATTCTCCAATGAGCACCCACATCCCAGTATTAGTGTCATACACAAGTGACTGTGAGAGCAGTCACCCTTTCCAGTATACCCGGGATGTGCTAGTCTTATCGGAAAAACCCTGATCCCCTACTCAGGGTTCCTTTGACTAGGAATTCTTTAGATTAAGGTTTTAAGATTTTAGGTCTCACTGGTATGATCTCATCATAACCCTAAAATCATAGCCCTAATCTATGGGGTTCATCATATAATAAACACAACGTATGATGAAAAATAATGCCTTTATTTAGAAAATTATCAATTACAATGGTTTGGGAGATACAACAGAGATTGGTTTGTAGGGCATATCCCTTTCACAAGCCAATCTATGTTGTATCTCCCAAACCATTGTAATTGACAATATTCTAATAAAGGCATTATTTTTCATCATACGCTGTGTTTATATTATATGATGAACCCCATAGAATAGGGCTATGATTTTAGGGTTATGATGAGATCATACCAGTGAGACCTAAAGTCTTAAAACCTTAACCTAAAATATTCCTTATCAAAGGAACCCTGAGTAGGGGATCAGGGTTTTCCAGTAAGACTAGCACATCTCATGTATACTGGAAAGGGTGACTGCTCTCATAGTCACTTGTGTATGACACTAATACTAGGATGTGGGTGCTCATTAGAGAATGAGTTCACTGATATGATCCAACTTGAGAACATCTAATGGAGTCTTAGCTACATGTCAATAGAAGGTTCTCATAGTGGGAGTGGTACAAGTAATCCTTTGACCTGAGACTGCCATAAGTACCTTATGTACATGAACCCATGCTTTGGCTCAATCCTAATCATGACACTGAGTCATGCACAGGATTGATACTGGGAATGGTGAATTGAATATGAAGGTAATGAGTAGGTCAACAAGGAATCGATCACTCTTAGTAAGAAGAGATTGCATCCAGCTAGTTAACAATCGGATGATAATTCAGGGAATCTTTGATCAAAGTAAAGATATTAGAGATGGTTTCTAATATCAAGATAATTGAATCATCAATATAAGATTGAGCTAGAAATAAATATAATATTGGATTTGAAATATATCCATATCCATAGTTATATTTTGGGTGCAGGCTGATCGAAAGATTTAATTGTACGGTAACTCTCTACTGAAGGATAATTTTGGTATTTCACCAGAATTTCCATATCTTCCGGGTAGACATGACACGTTGCTAGACGTCAATCTTGTCTTGTGGGTTGATCAAATTCAAAGATCACTTATTAGGAAGAGTCCTAATTGACCAAATCGGGTAAGCCCGGTTTGACCTAAATCGATTCGAAAGAGTTCTAATCAAATTAGGTCAACTTGTATTCGAACCCACTACTGGTTAGATGTGGAACCCAATGGGTCACACACTTAAGAGGATTGATCAAGAGTTTAATTTGTGATTAAATCATCTTTGCAGGATAACACTCTAGCAGGTGTTGCAAACCCTAGCTTCTATTCGAATCGGATTCGAATTAGGGTTCCAGATTGGTTCAATTTGGGTTCTAATTGGATCTAATTAGACCCTAATTATGAAAATAGAGATTATGGCTAACCCTATTGGCTAACCATGCACCTAGGCTAGCCCCCCCCTGCTCCTTATTCTTTTCACGCCAAAATACCAAGAGTCCATGCACTAATGGACTCTTGGCGCGCCATTTGGAAGAGTCCATGGTGCATGGACTCTTGGCGCGCCCCACTTAATTCTTTGATGAATTAAGATGGGGCGGCCTCCTTTCTTAAAGTTAGCGCTTCACTTGTCCCCCCTTGGATGGGAATCCAACGGTTGGAAGATTTTTAAGAAAGACAAAAGGCGCTGACTCTTCCTGGTTGCGCGAAATAACATCTCTTCGGAGACCGAAACATCACGATTCCCTTCTTCTGGAATTTCACGACTTTTCTTTTAGGAAAAGCAGTGAGTTTTAATCTGGAAGGGCGTGAGAACGAGGGAAGGGGGCGTGAGAAATATGGAAGATCATGAGAAATATTTTACGGAGAGTTGTGTTTTTTTGAAAAGGCACCATTTTGTAATCTATTTAAGGAACAGAGACTTCGGGTGATTGACTAATGTGCGACAGAGGTTTTTATTTTTCTTTTCTTTCCAGGTGACTGATTCCTCCTTAGCTTGTTTAGGACACAGAGAGTTTCCCTTTTACAGAGTTCTCTACTCTGTTGAAACTCAAGTCTAAAACAAGAGATAGGAAGAATCTCTCGATCGGTAAAAGAAAAGAATTACTACTCTGTTTCTATTTCCTTTTACATTAAGACATTAGTGTCTTAAATCCTCCTCCTCCTTCAAGACAAGAGTTTTATTCTTAGGACAAGGTCTTAAGAAAGGGAGAGGAAGAAGAAAGAAAGGAAGTAAGGAGTCCCTACCGTGGAGTTTTAAAGCCATAGTCCTCTTGAGTTCTAGGATAAGAATTCAAGTGAAGGAATTTTGAAGAAGCTAGCATCTTGATCAATCTTCTTGTGGATCACCATTGGAGGGTGGACATTTGGATGCCTGGTGAATTCAAAAGGGGCATTTAATATCAAGTTTTGATTCTACATCAAAATTGGATTTAGCGTTAACAGGTTGGTGCCCTAATTCTAACAATGTAAGTTTGCATGTTTAATATATGTTTTAATCCTGAATAAGGAGATCCTGGCTAAGGGTTTATGGTGCAAATTTCATCATTTTTGAAATTATTTTTCATAATGGTGCACCGGATTCCCAACAGGATCATCATCTTGAATGATGTTGGCTTCGTTATCATTTCCAATAATAAAGCTATATCTGAGAGGTGCATTCCATATTCTCTCTAACCTATGAAAATGAGGTGTGTGTTGTGGTTGTACCTAATTAATAGGTACTTATGGTTAAGGAATATAAGGTTGATTATCTATAGGAATAGGTTGTAAATCTTGAACTTCACTAAGTTCAATTATCCTTCCACTACTTCCTTTTTAGATAATTTTTTTTTCCCAAAAAATGGCATGCCTATTTATAGAAACCTTTTATTGAGTAGAATGATAAAAGAGATATCCAATACCCTCTCGGGGATAACCTATGAACCTACATTATCAGCCCTAGCACTTGGCTTATGTCCAAACACATTTTTAACATAAGCTGGGCAATCCTAAATCTTAAGATATTTAAGTCTTAGTCTTTTGCATTTCCATAATTTATATGGAGTGCTTGCTACTGATTTTGATGGTACTCTATTTAGTATATAAGCAGCAGTTTCTAGGGCATAACCCCAGAAGGATATAGGAAGATCAGTGAAGCTCATCATGGATCTTACCATGTCTAACAAGGTACAATTCCTCCTTTCTGCTACACCATTTAATTATGGTGAATATGGAGATATTCATTCTAAGAGAATGCCTTTATCCTTAAGATGCTTAAGAAATTTACTAGATAAGTATTCTCCTCCTCAACCTGATGGAAGGATTTTAACACTCTTTCTAATTTGTTTCTCAACCATACTTTGATACTCTTTAAATTTATCAAAGGCTTCATGCTGGTATCTGGCCAGTGCAGCGAAATATTGGGTTTCAAAATTTTTATTATTGAAACCCTAATTGGTCGGAACCCTAAACCCTTGTACCACTTGACTATGACAACTAATAAATTAAAACATTAGGATTATAGAAGAACACCTGGAGCACTATACTCCTTAATTTTTATAAGGTACACAAGTGTATGCCCTCTAGAGGTGATCCACACAGGAACCAGACCAAGGAAGCACTCCTACCAAGCTTGCTTATTTGACTAGGACTCTTTCAGCAGCCTTTCAAACTTTCTCCCTTTGTTGGAACCCCTACCCTCTTATAGGGTACTCAGAGACCTCTCTAAATCCTCTCCTAAAATCTATCTATCCCTCATATATCTTTTCCTAAGATCTTATCTTAAAATGACAAGTCTTGTCTTAAAAGGACAAGCCTTGTCTTAAAGGGACAAGGAAGAGAAAATATAAAGGGATTTCTTTTAGATATTTTTTGGATACTCTGGCATCAGATTACTGATGCCTATTTATATAGAAGAATGAGACTCCTAATAAATCTTTTCCTTAGCCCTTTGAAAAGACTCCTTCAAGTAGGAGTCTTTTGGGTGAGTAGACTTTCATGAAAAGTCAATTCATGCACCGAGAGACATATAGATGTCTCTTCATAATTCCAGCAAATTCTCCACATGCCATGTGTCATGTTACTAGTCAAATAATGGCTAAGGGGTGTGGGCTCCCAAAGGACATATTGGAGAAACCAGAAGCCTTCAAATAGAAGGACTCTAGATTTCAAAATTTGTGCCAAAATGAAGGGATGTGACCCTTCATCATGCATGCCACATTTCTCATGCCATTTTTCCATCTTTTGATGGGTCAAAGCCTATCAAATTAGGCATAGAGATAAGGGAAAAGAGCTTAGAGTTTATCTAAAATTTGTGATTGACTGGTAGAAGGACTCTTGGTCCTTCTGTGCCCCTTAATTTGCCATATGCCAATCATGTCACCAAGAGTCCTACCCACTTAGGACTCTTCCATAAATCAAGGATAAAGCCTAAATAATTCCAGATAAAATCTAATTTTAAACTACCCCAATTAGGACTTAATCCAATCTAAGTTTTATTTAAATTGGTTAGCCCAAATAGCAAGCTAATTGACCCATTCCAATTGGCTTAGAAGTTGGGCAAGCCAACATATGCTAGTATGTTAATTAGCTAGCCAATTAGGATCCTATGACCCTAATTAAAACCCAATTGACTTCTTTGGCTAATTTTCTAATGTGTGTGACCCTTTGGGCTCCACATTTAGCTAGTAGTAGGTCCAGGTCCAAGCTATTTTGATCCAAACAAAATAGATTGACCTAATTAAGTAAAATCGAGCAGACCCAAGTTGCTAATTTGAAATAATTTCCAAATTGACTCATGAATCCAACAAATTTGATTCATGGAAACATATAAGATATGATTGACACTAGCAAAATGTCATGCCTACCCAGAAGATGAAGAAGTTGAAAGAAATAACCAAAATACCCTTCAGTGAAAAGTTCCCGTGCAATTCAATCTTTCGATCTTCCTTTATCCCGAATAAGTCATGGGTATAGAGAATTGTCAAACCCTAGCACTTAATCCTTTTGAATCTTAATTTGATAATTAAGACTCCGTTGATGAAAGATTAGAAACCCTATCTAATCTCATCTTGCTTTGATCAAACACTTGCTAAGTCAATAATCGAAGAGATTATATGGGATAACTCCTCCTCTTACTAGGAATGATCGATTTCTTATTGATCCACTCACATCCTTCATGCACAATCCACCATATCCGAGAACACCCCATACATGACTCTTTATCATGAATGAGTATGAACTAAAACATGGCTTTATATGCATAAGGAACCATGTGATGGGGACATCAGGTCAACCCTAGTTCACTATGGATCCCTGAGTTTTGAGTTGCTTAGCCATGATTTAAATTTTATCTTTGAGTCCAATAATCTGGCTGTGTTAGCCATTTGAGTCCTGTATTTGGGCCTTGAGTTTTATTTTCAGGCCTTGTTATACTCAAGTCTTGTATTTTGAGTCGACTAACATAATTAGGATTTATGAGTCAAGTTTTGGGATATGTTCGGTTTAGTTGAGTTTAATTGTTCAGTTAAACTAATTTTGAGTCCTATGAGTCCTGTAAGTTTTATGTTGAGTCTAGTCCAATTAAGTTGAAGTGAGTCCTGTAATAAGTTGAGCATTTTAACCAATCCAATTGAGTCCTGTAGGTCTAGTACAAGATTGCGTTACAAGTCTATGTCAAGTACCAGTTCATACAAGAGGAGGATCACCAAAGTAGAAGCCCATGAATTCTCTCCACATGAAGATTCCAGGCATATTCTTCTTCCAGGCATCCCAGCCCAGAGGATCTTCAAGTCCAAAAGCCATGGCACCCCAGGTTTTCACAAATCCACTTCTATGTTGGCACCCAGGAGTTCCAGCCCACCAGGGGACATGCACCAAAGCCTAGCACCCAACCTTGGAGGCTGCCCAAGACCAGGCCCATGTGCCCCTTGCTGCCCAAAATCCAAGCCTAAGAGAGGATGGCGTCCAAGCCCAAGTGAAGCACATTTGACCAAGTCCAAGAGAGGAAGAAGTCCAATTCTAACAAGAAGATCAAGTTTAATTTCTATTCAAATTGTATACTTCTTGTTGTAAGAAAATTTGTAATCCCTCTCCCACTTAACTTTATAATGCTATCCTAACAAGGAGAGGACATGGGAAACATCTATAAATACCCCACCCCTCCACCCTCTTGTAACTAATGATTGAATTATTATGAATGAATTTTTCTTGAATTTTCCTCACAGTTCTATGAATTTTATGTGATTAAGGGTATCTGTGTGATCCCTCAGGGTTTCTGTGTGATCCTTACACCCTGCCTCCTAGCCACTATCCTTCTTTCCCTCTTGGCCACCTTCTTCAAACCTCTTCCCCTTCTTCTTCTTTCAGTGATCAAACCCTTTTCTTCCTTGTTTTCTAATCCATGTTAGGTGATTTGCATGTCCCTTAGAGTTCATGAATCCAAGGATTCTATCTGACTAGCTTTCGGGCCATCGGATTGAAAGCCACGAATCTGCAAGGTCGATAGCTTTGTTTTCCAGGCCGCATCCGAGAGTGTAAAGCGAGCTCTTCATGGATCGATCTTCAAATCTCTACCAGGTACATCCCCTAGATACCTCTGGTAGCAGTATTGCAGAAGAGCTAGTCCTAACCAGGGCTTCTTAGCCTTGGCGGTCTTGTTTCTTCACTTTTAGGGTTTATTTCTGCATGCCTGTGCTTCAAATTTTTTATAGAATTCCCTATTTAATATCTTGGCTTGAAATTTAGGATACAAACTCCTAGCTTAATGCCTAATAACAAAATAATAATTGGCATGCATGAATAGTCTCGGATCATTTGGTATCAGAGCATGTTTTAGCACTAGTTTTGCATCTCATAATTCATATACATGGTCTGCTATTTTTATTGTTTCTACATGTAGGTAGATCAAAAAATTATATATTTTATTTTTTCTAGATTCTCCATAATTTATAGTATTTTTAGATTTTTTTTTATAATTTATTTCAACATATAGAATTTTTTCATGCCTATTTTCTTTTGCCCTAGAAACTTCTGCATCCTGTCTCTGCATTAGGGGTCTAATTTTTGGTCTATTTTGTTAACTTAGAGATTTTATTTTTCATTGAAGTTTTCACTGAATACTCCTTGTTTAGTCTTGATAACCTTCATAATTCTTAATTATTTTTATCAGAACAAAAAATTATAAAAATTCTGCATCTTAGAAACCCTAATAAAAATCTAGAACTTCTGCATATAGTCTAAAAAACCTAGGTTTTGCATCATCATCTGAATTTTTCTCTACATGCAATTTAGAAAGAATCATCTGCACTATTCATATTCTATCTTAATTTTTTTTTGAAATTTTTCTGCACTAAAAACCAAACCAAATTATGCACCGAATCAAACCCTAATTCCTGTTCTGTAAACTTGATCAAACCAAATCTAATCAACATCCAAACCCTACCTCACCCAAGCCCTAATTCTGTTTGATAATTTAATCAACTTAAATTTAATTTGCCACCTCATAAAAAGATAAAAAAAATTATTTTTATTTTTTGATTGTTATTAGTTGCATTAGGGCTCATAGTGTGTTCATCATTTAATTCAATCAATTTTAAGGGAAATTTCCTCTCTCAGACCACGGCAGGATTTCATCACCTGTCTTGGGCCCAAAACAACAAACCAGCATCAGAACCCAAGCCTTAACTAAAATTAATTAGCAACCTAATTACTCTAGAGAGCTTAGGGACACCAACAGGTTGGGTCCGAATTGTGTGGGCCAACTAGTGCACCTAATTCCCCAGCTATTACTGAAAACTAGTGTCTAAGGCTAGAGGTCCAAAAGCAAATGCCCTAAGTGGACTGGTGGTGTGGGCACTAGAATCCAACAAATGCTCCTCAACCCTATGTGGATATTTGATTAGGGTTTTATTTTATCGGGCCATGTAATAAGGCTTCAAGCCTAAGCATTTTATTTTTTTGAGTCATGAATTTAGTCTCAATTGCTTTTGTTTTAGTCATGTACCTTGACCAATTTGGTCAAGTTGTGTCTATGGGTCCTGTAATGATTCCAGTCTGAGTCAGTTTGAAGATTGGGCCCAAGCCAGAGTGGTCGTCGAGTCTAGTCCAATTTGTAATTGGTCAAGCCACTCCCAAGCCATGAAAGATGCCACTTGGCACCACCTCATCCATCCCATGTGGTGCCACATCACCTTGACATGTGGATGTCCAAGGCAAGAAAGGAATTCTTGAATTTTTAGGCACCATTCCTTGATTCTTTCCTCCCTTCCCTTCCCCTATCAAGCCTCTTTCCAAAGGAGCTATGGGCAGCCAAGGAAGGTCAATGGGCAATGAAGGCATGATCCTTGTTTCAAGCCCCATATCAAAACTTCTTCCAAAAGTGCTTGGTCAGCTATGGAAGAAAAGCATTGACCTTCAAATCAAGAAAACAACTCCCTTGTTTCAAGCCCCATATCAAGCCATCTTCCCAAAGTGCTTGGTCAGCTATGGAAGAAAAGCAATCACCCTCAAATCAAGAAGACAACTCCATTCTTTCAAGCCCCAAATCAAGCCACAAGACCTTGGTCGGCTAAAGGAAGAAGAAATTTGAATTTGGGTGCCCTCTTCATGAAGCTTTGTATTTTTTTAAAACTTGAATGGGTTTTAAGGTGACAATATAAAGGGCCTTACCCCTCTCTTGTAAAGTTTAATCTTGATGAATGAAACAAAATATTTTTATTGCTACTCTTCTAGTTATTACCTTCGTTCCTTAAGAACGTCGATCCCCGTGAGGGAGCGCCTTCGCCTCAGGCGTTGAGAGGTGTGAGACCTCAGGTTACCTTCTCTTCCATGCAAGCCATTCTCCATCTTTGAGTTCAGAGTCCATCAGGATGATCCACCTTGGCACCTAGCAAGAAGATCCCCCATTCACCATCTTCAACTATTCTTCCCTAATTATTTCTTGTCTCTTGCTAACTCCCAACATTTCTCTTGATTGCTCGCAGGACCTCCAGGTGCCACGAATATGGTGTCGGTCTTCCTTGCCTTTGAGACCTTCGAACGGATAGCCGGCGCATCCACGGGGTTGAAGGCTCAATCATCCAGGCCGCATCCACGAGAGCGAGTGAACTCGGTATCAAGCACTTCAGAACTTTTAAGGTTTGCCACCCTAACTCCTATGTTGGTATTGATCCGAGAGCTAAGTCATACGGGGTTTTTCAATCCTGGGGTCCTCTTCTTATCCTATTTAGGGGCTACTTTCTAGTTTGAAGTTCTTATTTTTATAGAACCCTAGATCTACTCTCGCTTGTCTTCAAGAATCTTTCACTCCATTTAAAAACCTAAAAGCACAAAAGAAAAATCACTTGCATCATCATAGCATCTAGTTAGTCCCACATCATCTGGTATCAGAGCATGGTTAGGACTTAGCATCTTCTTAAGTACTTGGATTAGGTGCTTCACCATGGCCGTCCGGTCATAGAGAAAAGAAAGGCTACAAGACCCTCACTGATGCAGAACAAATAAAGGGATGCGATGCGGAAGTAAATTAAGATTAACTAATTTTTTTTTTTTGTTGTTTTTATAGGTTTGTAGAAGTTGGCTTCAAATCAAAGAAAAGTTAACCTAACATTGAAAGATACTAATATGATAATTGAAAGCACAATTTTAAGGAAACTAAATGATCAGAGTAGTTTAGAAGCAACGGATCGCTGGGGTTGAGAAACTCCCAGACCTAGGGTTTCACTCCGAGCTTTCAACAAAACAGAAATAAAGAGAAGGGAAGGTTTATCTAACCAGACAATGATCTTCACAGATTTTGGTGGAAGAACTCTCCCGAGCAGATTGTTGGATCCTCGGAGTCCGATATCTTCGTAATGGATCCTCCAATACTGGTCCTTTGGCAAGTTGGCTTCTCCTGAACTCAAGATCTGGAAGAGAAGAAAAACAATTGATGGAATCAGAGAGTCAAGGAAAAGATTTACCAGGTTGATGAACTTGAAGATCGAAATTGCTGAAAACTGGATTCTCCTGGATGCTGATGTGATTTTCCTTGGAACTTGCTCTGGATCTGAAGTAGCCGGACTGGATCTGGATGAAGGTGGACGGCCTGGACTTGTAGAGAAAGAGAGGCCGTGGGAGATGGATGGATCTAGGGTTTGGTGGATGGAAATTAATGAAAGGTGGTTAGGGTTTTGGAATTTCAGGTGGCTAACCTAGGGTTTTGGATAAAGATGGAGATCTCTCACCTCCTCAAGGCTCCAATGGAACCCGGATTACCCCCTCACGGAGCTCAACACTTAGACTAGTGCGGAAGAAGAGAAACCTAGGTTGCTCAACACAAGAGAATAGCAAAAATAATTTTTCTTCATTGATTTTCAATGTTACAAAGAGAGGTCTATTATATAGACCTAAAATTTTCTCCTAGCTTGTACAAATTCCCATGTGGGACTAAACTCTTCCAACCTCTAGATTAGGTAGAAAACCCCCTCTCTTGGTCGACCAAGACTTCAAAAAAAATTGGGACGGCCATAAAGGAATTTTTTTTGGAATTTTTATGGCGCCTCCTTTGGAGTTGGATTTGGATTTGGAGTCCTCCTCTTCTTATGGCATTTCTTCTTTTCTTCCACTCCAAGTTAAGCTCTTTGATTTTGATTTGAACTTCAATTGGATGTCCTTCTTTGATTTCTTCTCCAAGAGAAGTTTTCTTCCTTCTTTGCTTAGGTAAAATAGGCAGGTATGGGCGCCTCCTTTAAATTAGCTTCCAATTTGATTTTTTCTTCTTTGGGTGTGGGGACCATGACACTGGGATGCCTCTGTGGCACCACCTGGACCCTGGCATGTGCTCGGAGTGTGGCTGGGCGTGTGGCTTGGAGTGTGGCCTCCACTTGCTTGGACCTTGGTTTGATTGGAAGACAAATGTGGCACCATTTTGGACCAAATTGAAACCACATTGGGACTTGCACTGAGTCAACATGACTCAACAAAATTTAAATGGTGACTCAAGAAATAAATAAAATAAATAAACTGGTTGACCAGGTCAACCTTTATTACAAACCCTAATTTCTCGGGCAATGTCAATCAGAGATCCAAATGGAGCTCTGAAGTCTTCTTCTGAGTCTGGTGCCCGCACCACTCACATCCCATTCCACGGGGACTTCCTATGGCATGTAGGGGTGTCGATGTGATTGACCTTTGCAGGGGAACACAAGGAGTTAGTTTTTTTTTTAATAAAATCCTAAAGAAAATTTTTGCATCATTAGATCTCATCTTCTTTAAATTTCTGCATATTTTCATCTCAGTACATGGCCTGTTGTTTTAGGTGTTTCTGTTTGTAAGAACCTTCAAACTTTTTGATTTTTGTTTTGCCAGATTCCACATAATTGAAAAAATTCTTGATAATTTTCTTAGATTTTATTGCAGCATGTAAAATTTTTACATGCTGGAAAACTACTTGAGAACAAAATCCATTCTGAGAATTTCAGCAAGTGCATATTTTCATGTTTTCATTTCTCAAATAGTTTAATTTTGTATTTAGGATCATATCTTGTTATTCCCAGCATCTTATTTCTATTATCATACATCAAAACCCAAAAACAAAGTTTAGTTACATTCCATTAGATCATGTGTATGCCATCATTCTCATAAATAACTTAAGGGCGTCAATATCAAAAGATAAGGGAAGGAAGTCATTACCTTTCCTTAGCCCAAAACAACCACCCTTGCATTTCAAACCCAGACCTAATCTAAAATCTAGTAGCAACCTAATAGATTAAGGACATCAACGAGTTGGGTTTGACCATTTTGGGGAAGCTGGTTGCATACAACCATTCAATTGGTACCGGGAAGCCGGTGTCTAAGGCAAGAGGTCTAGTGTCAAACGACCTAAGCAGTGTTGTGGTTCCTTAATTGGGCCCACCTCTTACCTGGCCGGTGAAAGGGCTAGCTGATTGTGCTGTGTGTCTTCTACATGGACTCATTGTGATTGAACTCTTAGGTCTAGCAAACCCGTAACACCTTTCGTTGTGTGTTGCATGTCGACTAGATCAGGAGTCCCCTATCACCCTCACCATTCCCAATCAAGTGAACCCATGGAGAACGATTGCGAGGATCAACTAAAGGTCATCATTCAATAGTTAGCTAGGTTGAACAAAAGGTTTGATGAGTTTGAAATCAGAATTGAAACAAGGCTAGAAACTCTGGAGAGAACCCGGGAGCCTTCCACTAAACTTGAGTCTGAGTCACCTCCCGCACCAAGTTTGGTAGAAGATCAATTGTTAGAAGAATATGAGGGAGAGGAGGAGCTGTCTGAATCTGAAGACCTTTTAGGAGTAGTTATAAAAATCCTTACCTAAAACATGGTGCAAGAAGATCGGCATAGGACCAACATCCTATAAACCTTTATCAGACTAGGAGATAAGGTGTGCAAGATCTTAGTTGATAGTTGGAGCTATGTCAATGCCATCTCTTTAAGTACTATCAAATCCCTAGGATTGACCCTAGTTCCTCACCCCAACCCTTATAAGGTCTCATGGATAGATTCGACCTCAATACCTATAAAATCTAAATGCCAAGTCTTGATCAAGCTACAATCATATAAAGAGACGATTTGGTGTGATGTCCTTCCCATGGGCGTCAGTAGCGTTATCTTAGGTCAACCCTGGCTTTACGATCATGATACCACCCTTTATGGTCGGACCAATACCTGTACCTTTAACCACCATGGGAAGAAATTTATAATCAATCCAATTCTTCCTAAGGACCAGGTTAAAAGAGGATCTAGCAGCCTAAAGGAAGAGAAGCAAGAAGTCAACCTGATCAAGGCCAAAGAGTTAGAGAATGTGATGACTGAGGGAACCCTTGCCACAAAAGAGATTTATGATCCAACCCAGAGAGAAGGACCTTCTGAAGAGTTTTAGGGAGAAAAGATTGAGCCCACTAAGAATTTAAGTGAAGAAACCCCTGAGCCTATCGAGGAATCCCAAGAAGAAATCCATGAATCAAGTTTAGTTGAGAAGTGTGATGAAGATGGGCCCAAGGTTGAAATCATTAAGGAATCAAAGGATAATGATCTTGAAACCACTACAGGATTTGATGAAGAAATGACCGAGTCAGGATCAAACAAGGTCGATGAAAGTGAAGGTTCTTAAGTATTGTCCACAGAGAAGGTCTAGGAATAAGAAGTGGACATTAGTTTAAAGGACTTTCAAGATAAACTTTCCAAAGACCTTCCTGATGACCTTCCACCTTCTAGGAGCACCCAGCCTACCCTAGAACTTGCACCTATAGGTCCACCTAGTACTAATCATAAAGTTAGGACAAGCACACCCATAGACCAATATTCACACATTAAGGTCAGTCTTTTTAGCTTTGAACTAGTCCCTGAGTCTCCTTCCTATTTCCTACCCTTTTCTGAGTCTACACATGTTGCTAAAGCCATTAGGTTACATCTTATTGAGATCACCAGGTTGCATGAACCCTTAGAGCCCATCCCATTTGTGACCTACTTTTGGAAGACCTTATGGCATTTGCTAGGAACCCATGGTAAATTCTCATGTGCATACCAAACCAAGGTCAAACCTAGAAAGTCAATAATTTGTTAGGTTTAGGCCCTAGAGAGTCTAATAAAATTCCTCTTAATAGGAATACATAGTTGAGTCTGCATTTTGCAACATACTAGAATTCTGCATTAAGTACAAATTCTAAAATAATTTGATTGATTCCCGAAAGAGAGCCAAAGAGTGTGAAATTGGGGATTCTGTAATGATAAGGCTTAGGCCTGAATGTTTTCAACCAGTAACCATTAAGAAAGTTCACGCTCATGGAGCTAGCCCCTTTAAAGTGATAAGGAGAGTTGGCCCTAATGCCTACGTACTTGAGCTACCCCCAGATTATGGCATTAGCTCGACTTTTAATATCTCAGACTTCGTCAAGTACAGGGAACCAGCAAACATATCCAGTGAGACATTTGGGCTTGAACTTTCATTTGAGAGTGAACCCGACCCAGAGTGTCCACCTCCAATTTTACTTGAGAGAGGAGAGCGGATTGAGCATGTCCTGGATGACCAAGCTATCACCACCCGAGGCAACAAAGGTTATCAATGTTACTTGGACCAATGGCAAGGCCGACCAGAGTTTGATGACTCGTGGATTACCCAGGAGGACTTGCAACGCCTTGACCCCAACCTTTTGGAAAAAGTATCAAATCCAAATCAACTCTTACTTGATAGGATTGAGTTCCTCCCACCCCGAGAGAACTAGTGTGGGCACCAGAATCCGACAAAGGCTATTTAACCCTATGTGGATATCTGATTAGGGCTTCATTTTATCGGGCCATGTAATATGGCTTCAAGCATAAGCATTTTATTTTCTTGAGTCATAAATTTAGTCTCAATTGCTATTGTTTTAGTCATGTACCTTGACCAATTTGGTCAAGTTGTGTCTATGGGTCCTATAATGATTCCAGTCCGAGTCTGTTTGAAGATTTGGCCCAAGTCGGAGTGGTCTTCGAGTCTAGTCCAATTTGTAATGGGTCAAGCCATCTCCCAAGCCATGAAAGATGCCACATGGCACCACCTCATCCATCCCATGTAGTGCCACATTGATGGGGACCTCACCAGCACGGATCCCAGAACAAGCACGAATCTTGGAGTCATGCGAATCTCGGAGCATATCCAGAATAAATTTAGAATTTATCTTTTTATTTGAAATTTGAATTAGGATTTGGTTGGTTAGGATTGAGATATTGATAGGCTTATCTTATCCTATCTTGTATTTGAATTTGAATCATCTCTATCTTTTTATCCTATATTCAAATTCAAATGAGGGTTGGACAGGTCTATAAATACCACCCTCAGTTCTTTGTAAAAAAAAAGTTTTGGAGAAAAAAAATTAAGTTTTTAGAAGAGTGATTCTTCTTGCCTTCTCCTTCGGGCATGGGCGTGAGGCCCTAGTAATCCCCCTTCCCAACCCATTTTCTTTAACCCCTCATGACCTTTGAGATTCAACCTAGTGCCTCCAAGTATCGAGGAGGGTGTAATGCCTTAGAGGTGAGTGGTCTCTTTGTTAGGGTGAGTCCCAAAGTCCATGAGCTCCAAATCCTGTCTTCCAGCCCCACTATTCCTTCACCATCCCTAAAAAAAAAATTTCGAAAAAAAATATGAGATCCTAATTTTGGTGACTTCTAGGCTCACTAACGATCCTATCCATCTTGTCCCCCATCACACATCACCTTGACATGTGGGTGGCCAAGGCAAGAAGGGAATGATGGAGTTTTTGGGCACCATTCCTTGATTCTTTCCTCCCTTCCCTCCTCCTATCAAGCCTCTTTCCAAAGGAGCTATGGGCAGCAAAGGAAGGTCAATGGGCAATGAAGGCTCCCTATATGGATATCTGATTAGGGTTTCATTTTACCAGGCCATGTAATAAGGCTTCAAGCATAAGCATTTTATTTTCTTGAGTCATGAATTTAGTCTCAATTGCTTTTGTTTTAGTCATGTACCTTGACCAATTTGGTCAAGTTGTGTCTATGGGTCCTGTAATGATTCCAGTTTGAGTCTGTTTGAAGATTGGGCCCATGTCGGAGTGGTCTTCGAGTCTAGTTCAATTTGTAATGGGTCCAGCCATCTCCCAAGCCATGAAAGATGCCACTTGGTGCCACCTCATCCATCCCATGTGGCACTACATCACCTTGACATGTGGGCGGCCAAGGCAAGAAGGGAATGCTGGAATTTTTGGGCACCATTCCTTGATTCTTTCCTCCCCTCCTCCTATCAAGCCTCTTTCCAAAGGAGCTATGGGCAGCCAAGGAAGGTCAATGGGCAATGAAGGCATGATCCTTGTTTCAAGCCCAACATCAAAACTTCTTCCCTAAGTTCTTGGTCGGCTATGGAAGAAAAGCATTGACCCTCAAATCAAGAAGACAACTCTCTTGTTTCAAGCCCCATATCAAGCCATCTTCCCAAAGTGCTTGGTCGGCTATGGAAGAAAAGCATTGACCCTCAAATCAAGAAGACAACTCTCTTGTTTCAAGCCCCATATCAAGCCATCTTTCCAAAGTGCTTGGTCGGCTATGGAAGAAAAGCATTGACCCTCAAATCAAGAAGACAACTCCCTTCTTTCAAGCCCCAAATCAAGCCACAAGACCTTGGTCGGCCAAAGGAAGAAGAAATTTAAATTTGGGCGCCCTCTTCATGAAGCTTTGTATTTTTTTGAAATTTGAATGGGTTTTAAGGTGCCTATATAAAGGGCCTTACCCCTCCCTTATAAAGTTTAATCTTGATGAATGAAAGAAAATATTTTGAGTGCTACTCTTCTAGTTATTGCCTTCGTTCCTTAAGAACGTCGATCTCCATGAGAGAGCGCCTTCGCCTTCGGGTGTCGAGAGGTATGAGGCCTCAAGTTACCTTCTCTTCCATGCAAGCCATCCTCCATCTTCGAGTTTGAAGTCCATCGGGATGATCCATCTTGGTGCCTAGCAAGAAGATCCACCATTCACCACCATCTTCAACTTTTCTTCCCTTATTGTTTCTTGTCTCTTGCTAACTCCCAACATTTTTCTTGATTGCTTGCAGGACCTCCAGGTGCCATGAATACGACGTCGGTCTCCCTTGCCTTCGAGACCTTCAGACGGAAAGCTGGTGCATCCACGGGGTTGAAGGCTCGATCATCCACGCCGCATCTACAAGAGTGAGTGAACTCGGCATCGGGCACTTCAGAACTTTTATGGTTTGCCACCCTAACTCTTAAGTTGGTATTGATCTGAGAGCTAAGTCCTACGGGGTTTCTCAATCCCGGGGTCCTCTTCTTATCCTATTTAGGGGCTTACTTGCTAGTTTGAAGTTCTTATTTTTATAGAACCCTAGATCTACTCTCGCTTGTCTTCGGAATCTTTTACTCAATTTAAAAACCTAAAATCACAAAAGAAAAATCACTTGCATCATCATAGCATCTAGTTAGTCCCGCATCAACTGGTGGTTTTTAATTAAGACCCTATCATAGGCAGGGGGAGCCTCCCACCATCCCACCTCTTACCTGGCAGTGGAAGGATTAGCTGTTGAGTTAAGTGTAAGTTGAGTAGACCCATTCAATTTTGGCTCTAGGTCTAGCAAACTATAGTCCAATTTCACCTTGTGTGCCTGACTGCATCATACCACCCTGCTTGTTTTATTGTATGACCACTAGACTAGGGACCAAATTTCAACAGTCTAAACCCCAACCCAGTTTAGCCATGGACTCCAACTTTGAAACCTTCATAAAGGCCATGAGTGACCAGATTGTCACCTAATTAACCACCCAATCCCAAAACCAGTTTGCCCAGATGAACCTCAAGTTTGACCGATCCAATACCCAAACCCAAAACCAGCTTGCCCAGTTGATCGCTCAGATAAACCAAATAACCCAATCAAATGCCCAAGGAACCAATAGGCTTGACCAATTACCCAATAGGTGTGACTGGGTAGGAGATTGGTTAGGAACCTTAGAGGATAACCATAAGACCCATACTAGACCTAAACTCGAGTTACATAGGAGAGGCCCACACCTTGATTCCACATCCTATGAACCTAGTTCCTATGTACTCAAACCTTTTGAACCCATATCCCATAGCCCTAAGCCCACATCCTATAAGCCTAAGAGATCTATAACCTCTAGGTTTGAGTCCCGGTCCTATGAACCTAAGGAACCCCTAATCCTTAGGTATCAGCCTAGTATCAATCAGGTTTTCCTTAGTCAACCCGAGCCCCATAGGACTAGAACCCCTAGATATGAGCCTGGTGTTAGTCCACTTCTCTTTAGTCGACCTAAACCCTTTAGGACTAGTGCCCCTAGCCCAGGACCAGATCCTAACTAGCCCAACCCGAGCCAACCCCAGCCCAGTATCACTACGGCCCATAGAGAAGAAACAGGCAAGTCTGTAAAGGTTCAGAAGAGTTCCAATCTCCCGAGAGCATGTTTTAGATGTCGCAAACCAGGCCATTTTTTTAGCCAGTGTCTAGTCAGTGCCCTATACCTAGGTGAGCTAGATGAAGATGTGTCTGAACCCATTGTTGAGCCTGAAGAAGAGGTATATGAGGCTGATCCAAGTCAGGTAGAGGAGTATGAAGATGAAGAACCTATTAAAGATTTAGAGAAAGAAACTCCTGAGCCCATTGAAGAATCTAAAGAAGACATTAATGAGTTGAGTCCAGTAGAGATACCTATAGAAGACCTATAATTAGTTGACCCAGTAGATATCCAGGTAGAAGCCAACCGAAAGTTAGTTAACCCTAACCATACCCCAATAGAAGTCAATCCAAAGGTAATTGACCAAGACCACACCCAAATTGAACCTGTAGTGGAAGACATACTAGAGGAAGAGAACTTCGATACTGCTACTAGAGTTCTACCTGAGGAGACATTAGAAGAGAATCCAATTATAGAGCCTAGTCCTAAAAGCCAAGTGAAAATTATTAAGGATATGGTCTCTTTAATTCGATACCCTCAGGAGGAGTTCACCCCTTCAATTCCAATTCAAGATCTCTTCCCAGAAATTGTTGACCCATCCTTCTATAGCATGAACCTTTTCTTTCCCATAGACATAACTTAATGTTCATACATTAAGGTCGGTCTCCTTAGCCTAGAATCAGTCCCTAAATCCTCTTCCTATTTCCTATCCTTCTTTGAGTCGTCTCATGTGTCTAAGACCATTAGGTTACATTTTGTTGAGATTACCAAGTTGCATGAATCTTTAGAGCCCATCCCATTTGCTACCTACTTCTGGTATACCTTATGGCATTTATTAGAAGTTCATTGTAAATCTTCATGTGCATGTCAACCCAGGGTCAAACCTAGAGAGCCTAAATTTTGTTAGGTTTAGATCCAAAGAGTCTAATAAAATTCTCTGATAGGAATGCCTAGTCGAGTCTATTAAGTGTTGGTTTTGAATCCAATAAGTCTCCAGATCTAATTCATCTGTCCACACCTACACTGACCTCTGCACAGCATTTGCATCAAGACATTATCCAAAAGATTAATTTATGTAATGAAATCTATAAAAATTAGCTAATTCTCGAAAGAAAGCCAATGAATTTAATGTAAGAAATTCTGTTATGGTTAAGAACCTTCATGCTCGTAGAGTTGAATCCTTTAGAGTGATAAAGAAAGTGGAACCCAATGCCTATGTGCTTGACCTGACCTTAGATTTAGGCATTAGATCTACCTTCAATTTCACGAACTTGGTTGAGTATAGGGAACCGACAGTGATTCCTAGTGAGATTTTTGGACCTCACCCATCCTTTGAGAGAGAAACCTTATTTGAGTGTCCACTAAATTTGTCTAAGAAAGGAATATGGATCGAGCGTATCCTAGATGATCAAGCTATCATGACCCAAGGCCACAGCTATCAATGCTACCTGGTCCGACGGCAAGGTCGACTAGAATTCGGCGATTCATGGATTACTCGAGAGGACCCATAGCACCTCCACCCAGACTTACTGTCAGGACCAGACTAACTTATACTCGACAAGGTTGAGTTCCTCCCACCCCGGGAGAATTGATGGGAAAATCAGTTCAACCCTAGTTCACTATGGGTCCCTGAGTTTTGAGTTCCTTATCCGTGATTCAAATTTTGTCTTTGAGTCCAATAATCTGGCTGTGTTAGCCATTTGAGTCCTGTATTTGAGCCTTGAGTTTTATTTTTAGGCTTTGTTATACTTGAGTCTTGTATTTAGAGTTGACTAACAAAATTAGGTTTTATGAGTCAAGTTTTGGGATATGTTCAGTTTAGTTGAGCTTAGTTGTTCAGTTGAGCCAATTTTGAGTTCTATGAGTCCTGTAAGTTTTAAGTTGAGTCTAGTCCAGTTAAGTTGAAGTGAGTCCTGTAATAAGTTGAGCATCAACCAATCCAATTGAGTCTTGTAGGTCTAATACAAGTTTGTTTTACAAGTCTGTGTCAAGTACCAGTTTGATACAAGAGAAGGATCATCAAAGTAGAAGCCCATGAAGTCTCTCCACATGAAGATTCCAGGCATATTCTTCTTCCAGGCATCCCAGCCTAGAAGATCTTCAAGTCCAAAAGCTATGGCACCCCAGGCTTTCATAAACCCACTTCTACGTTGGCGCCCAGGAGTTACAGCCCACCAGGGGACATGCACCAAAGCCCAGTGCCCAACCTTGGAGGGCCACCCAAGACCAAGCCCATGTGCCCCTTGCTGCATATAATACAAGCCCAAGAGAGGATGGCATCCAAGCCCAAGTGAAGCACATTTTACTAAGTCCAAGAGAGGGAGAAGTCCAATTCTAACAAGGAGATCAAGTTTAATTTCTATTCAAATTGTATAGTTCTTGTTCTAAGCAACTTTGTAATCCCTCTCCCACTCAACTTTGTAATTCTATCCTAACAAGGAGAGGACATAGGAAATATCTATAAATACCCCACCCCTCCACCCTCTTGTAACTAATGATTGAATTATTATGAATGAATCTTTCTTGAGTTTTCCTCAAAGTTCTGTGTGAATTTTGTGTGATTAAGGGTATTTGTGTGATCCCTCAAGGTTTCCATGTGATCCCTGCACCCTGCCTCCAAGCCACGAGCCTTCTTTACCTCTTGGCTGCCTTCTTCAAACCTCTTCCCCTTCTTCTTCTTTCAGTGATCTAACCCTTTTATTCTTTGTTTTCTAACCCATGTTAGGTGATTTGCAGGTCCCTCAGAGTTCATGAATCCAAGGATTCCATCTGACCAGCTTTCGGGCCACTATATTGAAAGCCACGAATCCGCAAGGTCGATAGCTTTGTTTTCCAGATTGCATCCGAGAACATAGAGCAAGTTTTCATGGATTGATCTTCAAATCTCTATCATGTACACCCCCTAAACTCCACTGGTAGCAGTATTGCTTCCTAACTAGGGCTTCTTAGCCTTAGTGGTCCTATTTCTTCACTTTTAAGGTTTATTTTTGCATGCCTATGCTTTAGATTTTTTATAGAATTTTTTATTTAATATCTTGGCTTGAAACTCAGGATACAAACTTCTAACTTAATGCCTAATAACAGAAAAATAATTGGCATGCATGAATAGTCCCGCATCACCATGGTGATCTCAGGTTTACATATCACTTGCACAACTCCCACTATGAGAACCATCTTTTGACAAGTAAGACCTCCATATGATGTTCTCGAGGTGGATAAGTTCAGTGAACTCATACCCTAATAAGCACCCACATCTTTGTATTAGTTTTCCACACAAGTAGTTATGAGACCAACCACCCTCTCCATTGAGCATACATAGGATGTGCAAGTCTTTTCGGAAACATCGACCCCCGAATCGATGATCCAATGACTAGGACCATTTTATATTAGGATTTATAGGACTTTAGATCACACCATTATGATCTCCATCATAACCCTAATTCTGTTGCCTAACCTATGGGATTGATCATAATCTTAATAAGATGTAGCAGTATGATGAATCAACAATTACCTTTTATTAATAAATAATATCATACATGAGTTGAAAGATCATAAAAATGCCCATACAAAGATTGGCTTTTAGGGCATAATTGTTTGAATCTCCCACTTGCACTAAAGCCAATCACCCTTGTATCCTACACCCATATAATCTAAGTGGCGATCAAACTGTTATTGTGATAATGCTTTAGTGAATGGGTCTACTACGTTGTTCTTTGTATCTACTCATTCGATGACAACATCTTGTCTTTCTATGATCTCTCGAACAAGATGGAAGCATCTTAGGATGTGCTTAGACTTATGATGAGACCTTGGTTCCTTAGCTTGTGCAACAGCTCCAGTATTATTATAATAAATTGGCACCGGTTGTTGTGTAGCAGGAACCATGCCTAATTCTATGATGAATTTCTTCATCCACATAGCTTCCTTTGTGGCTTTACTTGTAGCTATGTACTGTGCCTCAGTAACTAAGTCAGCTATAGTTTGCTGCTTTGTACTCTTCCAACTCACTGCACCACCATATAGGATCAAGATATACCCTGATATGGATTTGCTATCACCTAGATCTGACTAAAAACTATAATCTGTATACCCTTCTACTTTCAACTCTGATACAGCATATATTAAAAAAACATCTTTAGTTCTTCTCAGGTACTTAATAATGTTTTTCATATCTTTCCAATGATCCTCCCTTAGATTAGCTTGGAACCTACTTACTATGCCCAAGGTATAAGCAACATCAGGCCTGGTATATAACGTAGCATACATAATTGATCCTACAGCCAAAGCATAAGGAATCAAACTCATGTTCTCTCTCTCTTCTAATGTCTTAGGAGACATCTTCTTGGAGAGATGTATACCTTGACTCATGGGCAAGTAACCTCTCTTATTTTCCTCCATGTTGAATCTCTTCAACACTAAGTTAATGTACCTAGATTGGGATATGCCAAGCATCCTCTTAGATCTATCTTTGTAAATCTTTATACCTAGTATATAGGATGCCTCTCCCAAATCCTTCATGGAAAATTGCTTTGATAGCCATGACTTGACCAATTGCAACATTGGTATATCATTCCTAATGATAAGTATGTCAGCAACATACAAACCAAGAAAACAAGGGCACTCCCACTTGTTTTCTTATATACACATGGGTCATCCATATTCTTGATGAAACCAAACTCTTTGATCATCTCATCAAAGTGGATGTTCCAACTCCTCGATGCTTGTTTCAATTCATAAATGAATTTCTTAAGCCTGCATGCTTGGTTTGGTCCCTCACTTGAGACAAATCCCTTTGGCTGTGACATATAGACTTCTTCCTCAAGATATCCATTAAGAGAGAATACCATTTTCTTTTTTGCTACACCATTTAATTATGGTCCATTTAGAGAGAATACCATTTTCCTTAAGATGATTAAGAAATTCACTAGATAAGTATTCTCCTCCTCGATCAGATCGAAGGACTTTAATACTTTTTTCCAATTTTTTTTTCAACCATACTTTGATACTCTTTAAATTTATCAAAGGCTTTAGATTTATATTTTATGAGATACACATATCCGTACCTAGATAAATCATCAATGAATGTGATGAAATAAGAGCATCCTCCTCTAACCTGAGTTGACATAGGTCCACATACATCTGAATGTATTAACCTTAACAATTCAATTGCCTTTTCTCCATGTCCAGTGAATGGAGACTTGGCCATTTTTTCCATGAGACAAGATTCACAAGTTCCTAATAATTTATAATCATAAGGGCCAAAGAAATCTTCTTTGTATAACTTATTAATCCTTAACTCACTTATATGACCTAATCAACAATACCAAAGGAATGTTTTATTAGTATCATCTCTCTTTCTCTTTTTATTTTCTACAAGCAACACTTCATCATTGAGCGATAGAATTAAAAGACCATTCATAAATTTATCCATTCCAAAGAAGTCATTAGAATAAAAAATGGAACACCCATTTTTCTCAACTTTTATTTCAGAACCTTGTCTTAATAACAAGATACAAAAATAATATTTCTAACAACACTTGGAATGTAATAATAGTCTTTTAATTCCAATATCTTGTCCAAAGGCAATAATAACATGTAGATTCCAATATCTTCGACATGAATGGTCTCTCCACTCTTGCTAAAAAGCTTGAAGTCACCTTTCTTCAAACTTCTAGGTCTCTATAACTCTTGCAATGACTTGTAGATATGAGACCCACATGCGGTATGCAATACCCATAAATCAAAAATTGAAGAACTCAATGATAAATTTGTTTATATCATAAATATACCTTTTAATGCTCCACGATATCTTGCTTCAAACCTGCAAGGTATGTCTTGTAGTTCTTCTTCTAATGTCCCTTCTTGCCATAGAAGAAACTGGATCTAGCATTTGAAGGCCTCTTCATCTTATTACTCCTATTGATGCTTTTCTTAGGGTTCAGCTTTCGTTTTGTGCCCTTCTTCATTACCCCTTTCTTCTTCTCATCAACTAAAAGAAGATGATTAGCCTTATCTCCTTTGAAGTGGCTCTCAGCTATCTTAAGCATGTTAAGCAGCTCTGGTAATGAAAGGTTTAGTTTGTTCATGTGGTAGTTCATGACAAACTAAGAGAAGGAATCTAGGAGTGATTGTAGGATCAAATCTTGATTAAGCTCCCCATCCATGACAAAGCCTAATTGACCTAATTGGGTGATTAAGTCAATTATCTTGAGCACATGGATTCATATGGGCGAGCCCTCACTCATTCATGCCCAGAACAACTACTTCGATATTTCATATCTAGCAGTCCTATTATGCTCTCCATACAGCTCTTTGAGATTGAGCAGTATGGACTGAGGTTCCATGTCTTCATGTTGCCTCTATTTCTCATTGCTCATCGAGGCTAATATGATGTACTTGACAGTCAAGCTATCATTCTGCCATATTCGATAAGTGGCCTTTTCCTTCTCTATAGCATCATCTTTAATCGAAGCTGGATCAAAAAATTGAGGATGTAGGAAATTTTTTCCTAAGCAAGTACTATTCTTAGGTTCCTCAACCAGTCCACATAGTTTGGTCAGGTCAATTTATTAGCATCCAAGATGCCCTGTAGTGATAATGATGAAGCCATAAATTAAATCTATGAATAAACAAGAGTAATACATAAGCAGACCACTCAAGATGATAACCATAATTAGATAAGGACTTGAAATCTAATTATGTCTCTTATTATTTTCTTTGAATACCATAACCCTCAACTATGGTAGATCAAAAACCAATATCCGGTTTCTTTAGTGGGGCTGAGATCTCAATTTTTTATAAATATCTTGTGTTTGCACATCAAACACTTATAAGTTCAAGGGTAGGAAATTATTTTCCAATTGCATCCCTTACAATTCTCAACATAACACTTGCCTCTAAGACACTTATAGCCTTGTGTTTGCACAACAAATTATAATGTCTTAGTTTAGTCAAACCCTTCAATTTATATAGTCATGATTGATTAATGTCACCCTTAAGTCTACTCAACAAAGTAACATTATCAAACATACTATAAATCATAAAATGCACCAAGTCAAACTTTATATCAAATCCTAATAGTAAGCCTTGAGTAAGCTTACTATAGTTTCGATACAAATTCAGCTTAGCATGAAGGAAAGCATATTATAGTGTACTTAATCAATTAGCATTTCTAGTTTTAGGTTTAGATGTGACCAAATTGACTAGGTAAGTGGAAGAGATGAGGGGGTTCCCCCATTGCTTTCCTTAGACACCAATTGAATTGGCCAGGTCAGACAACGAAACCAATTAAAAACCTCATTCCCTTTACCTTCCCAGAACCACTTTGCTTAGATACCAATTGGCTGATCATACCCCAATCGGATTTGCATCATTATTAACTTACACTATGACTAAATATAATTTTTATGAGGGCTTTGATGGTCTCTAATATGGCCAGACCGCTGACATGGAGTACACCTCGGATCCAGCTGGCAGCCAGGCAGGCAAAAAAGCACCGCGTCGAGTTCCCCCCGAAGCTCTCCAGCTAGGTGGCCTCACCAATGGTCTAGCCCACCTCGGCTTAGGCTCGACACCCCGGTTTCTTCACTAGGTGGCTTCCCCAGATCGATCCTAGCTCGGTCGAAGTCAAGGTCACCTCGGCCCGAGCTCGGCATCTCCGGTCCTCCACTAGGTGGCTCCCTAAGGGTCGAGTCCACCTTGACCGGAGTTGAGCCCTTCCCCGCTCCTCCACCAGGTGGCTTTCCAAGGGTCAAGCCAACCTCGATCGAAGTCGAGCCCATCTCCACTCCTCTGCCAGGTGGCTCCATATGGGTCGAGCCCACCTCGACCGGAGTTGAGCACTGCTCCGCTCATTCACCAGGTGGCTCCCCATGGGTCGAGCCCACCTCGACCAGAGTTGAGCCCTTCTCTGCTCATCCACCAGGTGGCTCCCCATGGGTCGAGTCCACCTCGTCTAGAGTCGAGCCCTGCTCCACTCCTCCGCATCAATCGAGCCAACCTCGATCGGAGTCGAGCCCTGCTCCGCTCCTCTACCAGGTGGCTCCACATGGGTCAAGCCCATCTCGGCTGGAGTCGAGCCCTTCTCTTCTCCTCTGCTAGGTGGCTCCCCAGGGTCGAGCCCACCTCAGCTGGAATCGAGCCCTGCTCTGCTCCTCTGCCAAGTGGCTCCCCAGGGGTTGAGCCTACCTCGACCGAAGTCGAGCCTTGCTCTACTCCTCTGCCAGGTGGCTCCCCATGGGTCGAGCCCACCTCGACTAGAATCGATCCCTGCTCCGCTCCTCTGCCAAGTGGCTCCTAATGGGTGGAGCCCACCTCGATCGGAGTTGAGCCCTCTCCTTGAAAGCATCGAGAAGGATAAAGGCACCTACTCCAAGATCGCCATCGAGATAGATGCGTGCAGTGCGGCATGCCTAGTATGGCACATCCCAGATCTGTAATGATGTGCGTAACCTCGTTTACACCAGTTAGGAGGGGTGCCCCGATCGAGATGTCAGATCCTGCGGCTGACCACCTAGAACCCCCTGAAGGAGAAGGCTGCATTTAACATATCAGGCCCGATGGCGGCCGTGCCCAAATCAAGGTTCTGCCTAATTCTCCCCTTTGTGACAACACACCAGGCAAGGCAAGTCTACGACTTAACTCCTAGCTACAAAGGGAAATAATCTCGGGGGAGCGGCTAACAGACATCGTTGACCCCTAAGCCCCCCTAGAGAAGGCAAATCGATGCACTGGACAATCGACGATCTACAAAGGCAACAACGGACGAGAAACCAGGTGAGCAATCAATCAACCAGAAGGGGGAAGGAGCACACGAGATAGCAAAAAATGAGTGAATTGAAGGCAGGAAGCTCCCAAAGGACTCTCGGAGAGAGTCCAGCGAGCACATCGCCGCAACTCAAGCACCGTTCCTCTCTTGACTCCTCCCATTCAGTTCTTTAGTACAAGCTCCTCTAAGTACAGAGACCAAAGCGGGATCCACCTTAGGGGATCTATTTTGCTTTGCCATCCTCTAACTTGATCGTTGGAGTGCCCCCACCGGGATTTCCGGCCTGGGTCTCTAACATTGTTTTGCATGTCCGAGAATGTAAGGGTTCCGAAGTGAAGGGATGAAGGTCTGGCACTGCTTCAGGTAGCTTGGGTCTCTAACACTGATTTGCAGGTCTAGGAATGTAAGGGTTCCGAAGTGAAGGGATGAAGGTCTGGCATCACTTCCAATTGCAGGCCACAATTGTAAGGTCGGCAACAGATTGGCACACTAGGAAGGAGGAAGTCCCTACACAATCTTAACAGCTCAATGTGAAGCATGGTGGTGACTTGCAGAAGAGAAGCCTCCACCAACTGAGCGGGAGATACTCCCTCTCCTCCGCGCCCATGTAGCATGGAGAGGGAGCTTCGAGATCCTCCTTAACTACCCATGGCAGACATCCAGTACGCCACACTTATCCAACAGATGCAGGCACTGACCGCAGCCATGAGGCAATTGCAACATCAGCAGTACTCCCTGGTCACTCAACCTCAACCAGGGACCCCCACGGCCCAAGCCGTGGGCCCTCGTGGAAGCCTGCACTCTATCTAAGGCAGGCCATCTCATCCACGGGCCACAACCAATCCTTCCGGGAGTCACCAAACCCCCACAAAGAGAAACCGCTTTGAGTCGACGGACCAGGAGAGCCGATCCCCGGCAGATGACAATGCCATCATCAAGCGTAGCAAGCACCACCGGGGCAAGGCCCCACATCGCGACCACCCCCAGCTATCAACTCCTTCTCCAGCAGCCTCAATTGAAGGCTCCACTAACAAGGCTATCCGATGCCTGGCCGAGAGGCACCTAAAAGAGCAAGAGCGCAAGCTGGTAGAGCTCTCCTGCAAGTTAGCCAATATACAAGGCTCCTCCGAAGAGCCAGCGGCCTATGATGCCCGACCCAACTTCTCCCGGGAAATCCAAGAGGAACCGATTTCAACTCGGTTCCGCATGCCTCAGGTAGATCCTTATGATGGGACCACCAACCTCCTAGACCACCTAGAGAGCTACAAGGCTCTCATAAGAGCCCAAAAGGTGACGGACGCCCTCCTGTGCATCGCCTTTCTGGCAACCCTTTGAAAGGCCGCTCGAGTCTGGTTCACTCGCCTTGAGCCCGAAAGTATCGACTCCTTCCAGTAGCTGGAGAGGAGGTTCATGGTTCACTTTGATGCTTGTCAAAAGGTGCTGTGAGAGGTGGATAGCCTCTTTTCTATTTGGCAGCAAAACAATGAGCTCCTATAGGACTATGTAACCTGCTTCAAAGCTGCCACCCTGAAGATTTACAACCTAGATGAGCCGTCGCCATGCTGGCGTTAAAGCGAGGGCTCAAGACCTCCCGCCTCACTTATTCTTTGGACAAAAAGATGCCAAAGACATACTCTAAACACCTCCTTCATGTCCATAAGTATGTCCATGCTGAGGAGGCAAACTGCAACGGAAGAGAACTAGACGGGAATCCCCCGAAGAAGCTGGCCCCAAGGGATACACCTATGATGCGAAGACCTGGGCCACCTGCGGACCTCCAAGCTGGACCCAAGTCGAAGGATGGCCCCACTCCTGAGAAGACTTTCACTCCCCTCCTAGCTCAAAGATCAAAGATTCTGATGGAGATCGAAGGTGAGTGCTACCTGCACCGACCTCCACCATAGAAGCCATCGAGCAGTCGCGACAAGATGAAGTATTGCCAATTCCACCGTGACCATGGCAAGGACATTGAAGACTGCCGCAATCTGAGAAGGAAAATTGAGGACCTAATCAAGAAAGGCTACCTCAGAAAGTTCATGAGGAGTGACGTCTCGGCAAGGACCAACCACTTGCAGCTCTCCCCCTATTCCTGTAGTTGATAATTGACCCATAAAGAAGCCCATGGACATGATTTCTTGGGGAATAGAGCACACACCGAAGAGAGCCTGGGAGGGAGGAAATGTAGAAAATGTACTCCCCTTCATGAAGGAAAAGGGAGGTGAGGAAGAAAATGTAAACAATGATGCTGTCGTGGTTGAGATGACCATCTCCAAGCACCTTGTAAGATGCATCATGGTTGATAGTGGATGTTTCACAGATGTGCTTTTTTATCATGCTTTCTCTCGAATGAGGTTATCTCCTGATAGGCTAAGGCTAGTGCACACCCCACTCGTGGGTTTTACCGGAGACTCAGTGGGAGTCGAGGGAGAAATTACCCTCCCTATCACCACCGGGTCACTACCCCGGTAGAGCACAGTTATGATGACCTTTACCGTCATTAGACTGCCATCACCGTACAGTGCTATTCTAGGCCACCCTGGGCTCAACTTGCTTGACACGGTCATATCTACTAAGAGATTATTAGTGCAGTTTCTGATCCATTACGGTGTGGGAGAAATTAGGGGGGCAGCTCAACCCATCCCGCATTGCTTGCAGGCTATCCCAGGGGCCAAAAGTACCGAGCCTGACTCTGATGTCGACGACGTCGACAAAAGGGTGCAGGACCCTAAAGACGGCCCCGTCGAGCATCTCCTGATGTATCCCCTTGGCTCGGACCTGCTGAAGACGGTGCAGATAGGAGCCTAACTACCAGAAGATGAACATGCTAGCCAGATTAGTTTCCTCCGGGCGAATGTAGATGTGTTTGCCTGGACTACGGTGGATATGCCAGGTATTCCAATAGATATCATCACCCACCAGTTGAAGATCGATCCAAAATGCTATCCAGTTCGGCAGAAGAAGAGGAGCTTCACTTCGGAGAGGCAGAAGGCTATCAACGACAAAGTGGAGAAGCTCCTCACCGCTGGCTTCATTTGCAAAGTATAGTACCCCAGTTGGCTGGCGAACGTAGTCATGGTCAAGAAGAATAAGAGGAAGTGGAGGATCTGTATAGACTACATCGACCTCAACCGTGCTTTCCCAAAAGATAGCTTCTCCCTCCCGAAGATCGACCAGCTCATGGATGACACCTTAGGGCACCGCCTTCTTTCCTTCATGGATGCATTTTCTGGGTACAACCAAATCCGGATGCATCTAGAGGACGAGGAGCACACTGCCTTCACTACAAACTATGGGATGTACTACTATAGGATGATGCCCTTCGTCCTGAAGAATGTTGGCGCCATGTACCAGCGACTGGTCAATAAGGTCTTCAAAGACCAAATTGGCCACAACATGCATGTATACATAGATGACATGCTCATCATGAGCAAGCCAACCTCGGACCACGTCGACAACCCAGCAGAAACCTTCCGCAACCTTCGCCCCCATCAAATGAAGTTGAACCCAGCGAAGTGCGTGTTTGGTGTAGCAGCAGAAAAGTTTCTTGGCTTCATGGACCTAGAGGGGGATTGAGGCCAACCCAGAGAAGGTCCGGGCGATTCTTGACATGGAGCGGCCCACCTCCAAGAAGCAAGTTCAACGACTCACCAGCCGGATAGCAGCCCTGAGTCGATTCATCTTATGATCCGTCAATCATTGCGAACCCTTCTTCAAGGCAATGCAGAAAATGCATGACTTCACTTGGATGAAGGAGTGCAAGGAGGCCTTCGAAGAACTAAAGAAGAACCTAGCATCACCACCACTGATCTCATGACCAGAGGTAGGAGAGGAGCTCCACCTGTACTTGGCAGTCACCCCGGAGACCATCAGCTCAGTCCTGGTCCATACGGATGAAGGAGGAATTCAGAGGCCCATGTACTACACAAGCAAACTTCTCCATGATGCTGAGGTCAGGTACTCTCAATCTGAGAAGTTAATTTTTGTGCTCATTGTGTTTGCCCAGCACCTCAGGCCCTACTTCCAAGCACACTCGATCGCGGTTCTGATGGATCAACCATTGAAGGCTGTACTAAGCTGCCAAGATACTTCTGGATGCCTGGCAAAGTGGGCGCTGAAGCTTAATGAGTTTGACATCGCCTACCACCCGAGGTCATCCATGAAGGTGCAGGTACTGGCTGACTTCTTGGTTGAGTGTGCAGGCCTGGGTAAGGGACCGGAAGAGGGCCCTAGAATCAATAATTAGGACCTGAACCAGAGGAGGACATCTGGGTCCTACATGTGGACGGAGCATCCAACTTTGATAGAAGTGTAGCTGGACTCATTCTCACCAATAGCAAAGGAGTCATCGTCGAATGCGCACTCCGCTTCCAGTTTGCCACCACCAATAGTCAGGTAGAGTATGAAGCACTCCTCGCAGGGCTAAGAGTCTCATGTGAACTGGGCGTACCAAGTTTGAAGGTCTTCACGGACTCACAGTGGGTGACCAGGCAAGTCTCGGGCGAGTTCAAAGCCTGGGACCCTCAGATGTTGAAGTACCTGGAGCTAGTACGTGTGAGTGTCATGGGCTTCAAGCACTTTAGCATCTCCCATATCCCACGTGGAGAGAACGTGCGCGCTAATGCCTTTTCCTGGGGCAACCTTGCCGGACTCCTCCCTCGACCGCACCTACATCGAGCATCTTCAGACCCCGAGCTATGAATCACCCAGAGAGGTCTAGCAAGTCACTCTAGAGCGTAGCTGGATGGACAAGTACATCAAGTATATCACCGACGGTGCCTTGCCCGAAGATCGAATAGAGGCCGGCCTTATCAAAAGAAAGGCAACGTGCTTTGTGCTGATGGATGGGCTACTTTACTGAAGGTCCTATTCCTATCCACTCCTCAAATGCTTGAGACCCTCAAAGGTAGCAGTCGTGCTTCAGGAGATACACGAAGGCCTCTGTGGAAACCATGTGGGGGGTAGAACTTTGGCTTACAAGGCCCTCCTCCAGGGATACTAATGAGAAATAATAAGGGAGGATGCAGCCAACTTCATCAAGAGGTGTGACCGGTGCCAACGTCTCGCTATCGTGCAACGCCAGCCGGCTGTGCTGCTCTTCCAGCTCTCCACCCCTGGTCGTTCGCCCAGTGGGGCATGGACATCCTTGGTCTTTTTCCTCCCGCATCTTGGCAGTGTATGTTCCTGATAGTTGCTATCGACTACTTCATAAAGTGGGTCGAAGCTGAGCCATTGGTCGGATCACGAAGGTGAATGTCAGCAAGTTTTTTTGGAAAATGATCGTATGCCACTTCGGGCTCCCCCATACGATCATCACCGACAACGGATGACAATTTGACAACCAGGAGTTCGAAGAGTTCTGCAATGACCTCGGCATCCACCATCACTTCACCTCGGTGGCACATCCTCAGACCAATGGAGAGGCCGAGGTGACCAACCAGAATATCCTCTAGGGACTCCAAACAAGACTAGACCAAGCCAAGGGTAGGTGGGCCGAAGAGCTCCCCAGTGTCCTATGGGCATACCACACAATGCCGAGACGGCCACAGATGAAACCCCATTCAACCTCATCTTCGGCGCAGAAGCAGTGATCCTAGTGGAACTAAGCCTACCAACACTGTGGATGGAATAGTACGATGAAGTCGAGAACCCAGCATGCCTCCTGCTTAATCTGGATCTACTTGAAGAGACAAGGGACAAGGCTCAAGTCCGCATGGCAGCCTACTGGCAATGGTTAGCCAGATACTATAACTCCAAGGTGAGGCCAAAGTCCTTCCGCCCGGGAGATCTAGTGCTGCGATGGGTGGAAACTTCCCAACCTCGAGAGTATGGCAAGCTCTCTCCAAACTGGGAAGGCCCTTACAGGGTGGTTGAAGCCCTTCCTCACGGGGCTTATTACCTAGCCGAGCTCGACGGGATGCAATTTCTATGGACGTGGAACACCGCCAACTTGAGGAAGTATTACCAATAATGTAAGACTCCCTAACATTAATAATGAAATGCTTTCTAGCGCAATGCTTTTCCCCATTTTGTAGGACCACCGTTGCTAGATTTCACTACCAAAGAGGGGACAGAAATCCCGCAAGTAATTTGCAGGTAGCGCCAAAATGCCGGAGTCCGGTCCGGCACAAAAGCCCGGAGTCCAGCCCTCTAGCACAAAAGTTCGGAGTCCAGCCCTCCGGCACAAAAGCACGGAGTCCAGTCCTCCAGCATGAAAGATTGGAATCTCTTCAAACCTGACACTTAAAGGCCGAAAGCTCCGGCAATGGAAACTCTAGGAGTCTTGTGCCAAGCCTGGACACCCTTGGAATATTCTAAGTCATCACAATGACTATAGCACTCCGGGGAGGACCAAGAGCTTGAAGTCAGGAAGGATCGGAGCAATGGGATTATACATGACAAGACAGAATAGAAGATGGATAATTGCAAAGGTATAAGAAGAAAAAAGCTTCATTTCTATGATACTATCTTTTACAATTAGAAGGGACCCCGACAGGCTGGGCGACCCTAAAAAAGACAAAATAAGGAAAGCCATATGCTAAGTACAGAAATGAAGAAGACCCCGAAGTCACTAGGCCACCGGCCCCATCTCAACTTGGTAGGCCTCCGTGTCGTCAGCTGTCGACTCGGCTGGCTGCCCGGTGGTCACCACCTCAGCCACCCCTGAAGATGGCTCCGGAGCCTCAGACTGTCCCTCGATGTCGCCAATGGTGATGCCTCCCAAGTCGAGCTCCGGGAAGAGTGAGGCCACCCTCTACTGGAAGACCTCAAACCCCTTTAAGAATGGGTCCACAGCAGCCTCGTGGACCTTATCCTGGAACTCCTAGGATACCCGAAACTTCAGCACGGCCTCTAGCATGTCCCTTTGTGTAGCTTCCATGATGGGGGACTAATATGCATGCAATTCTTTTTGTATGTTTTATATGTGGGGTTAGGTGATTAATTCCCGAATTTCAGATCAAAATTAGTTATAGGGAATTTTGTATGAATTTTTGAAGCCAAGCATGCAGATTAAAACCTAGAAAAGTACTAAAGAAGGATCGCCGGGGCTGAGAAGCCTCGGTTAGGGCAAGTTCTCCTACAATAATAAGACTGGAGGTAGAGGGGGTGTACCTGATAATGTCTAAAGTACCCGGTGAAGATCGCGACAAAGGGATCTCTCGTTCCTTGATGGATGCGGCCTGGAAAACCGAGCCAAAGACCTGCGGATACCCGGCTTTCTGCTCGGTGGTCCGATTGAGGCTTGTCTAGAGTCGTTGGATTCGTAGGAACTCGGGGACCTGCAAACGACCTGTCAGGGGTTAGAAAACTCAAAGGAGATCAAGAAAATAAAAGAAAATAGCAAAGGGAAGAAAGCTTTGGAGGGGCTGGAAGGATGGTTGGCGGCAGGAAGATGGTTGCAAACACCGGGAAGAAGAACTCTCAAACCCCTTTATGCACACAGCAGGGTAATCAAACAAAACAATAGAAGAACTCAAGGTTTATTTCATATATCAAAATCTCCCTTCATACAAGAGGCTAGGGTCCTTTAAATAGACCCTGAACCTTAGGCTCCAAGTAAGGGCACATAAGTCTTTACATAAGAATCCTTTTCCTTCTCAAATCCTAGCTAGAAAATAAGGAAACATTTGGTAGAGAAATCTCTAAAAATTCTCTTAACTTGGCCAACACTCCAAGGATGCCTAGGGGGGCGTGTTGGGCTTCTAGGAGCAACAAGAGGCCAGCCCAAATGGGCTTGGGTGCATGGGTTTGGCCCTCTGGAAGCTGGGGTGGCCTGGTAGCAAGGTAGCAGGAATATTCCCTGGTTTCTTGCTTCTTAGGGGCTTGGGCTTGGCACCTGGGCTTGATTTCTTTGGGCTAGGATGAAGATGGACCTCTAAAATCATGGATGCCTTGGTATATGAATATATTTTGGCATCTGGAAGGAAATCTGGGCATTTGGAGGGCGTCAGCAAGGAATCAGGGTTTTCTGAATTTTTCCTCCTAGGGTCTTCAAATCTTCAAGCTGGGTTGGACTTGGGCTATACTTCCTTGTCTTCAATCTGGTTGGACTTGGTCTTCACTTGTATGATGTGGTCTTGAGTCTTCAATATGGTTGAATAGACTCAAAAAAATAAAATTAGCTCGACATGAGCTGACTAACACTGGACTGAACTAGCTAAACATGAGCTGACTAGTACAAAACTGAAACTCAGAAGACTCAAATAACAACTAAAATGGACTCAGATGGGCTAAGCCCTTATTACAGATGGACTCATAAATTATTGATCAATTCACAGAGGGTTGAAAAGCCTCTGTCTTATTCTGGTGCCTCCGGTGTCCGCACCAATTCTCCCGGGGTGGGAGGAACTCGACCCTGTCGAGTGAAGATCAGACTGGCTCACATATCTCTCAAGAAGGTCTGGGTTGAGGCATTGTAAGTCCTCTCGAGAAATCCATGAATCGTCCAACTCTGGCCGGCCTTGCCATCGGACTAGGAAGCGTTGATAACCACGGCCCTGGGTCGTAATGGCTTGATCGTCCAGGATATGCTCGATCGGTTCTCCTCTCTCAGGCCAATTGATGGGTGGACACTCTGGGTAAGGATCACTCTCAACAAGAGGGATAGGTCCAAAAGCCTCACTAGGTATCGTTGCTGGTTCCCTGTACTCAACCAGGTCTGTAATATTTAAGGTAGAACTAATGCCCATATCCGAAGGCAAGTCTAGCACATAGGCATTTGATCCAACCTTCTTTAACACTTTAAAAGGTCCGGCTCTACGAGCATGAAACTTCTTTTAGGCCTAAGCCTAACCAAGATTGAATCCACTATATCAAATTCTTAGGTCCATCTTCGGGAATTAGCTAGTTGTTTCAAATTAGTGTAGGTGGTGAACATGCTGGGCACATGCAGACTCCTAACAAAATGATGCAAAGGACTCAAACTAACACCTAATAGACTCAACTTTGCATTCCTATCGAAGGAAATTTATTAGACTTTTATGGGCCTAAACTTAAGAGACTATAGACTCTCTAGGTCTGACCCTAGTGTGGTGTGCACAAGAGTATTTACAATGGACTCCAAGCAAATGCCAAAGGGTATGCCAAAAGTATAATGCAAACCTAGCATGCGTAATGAATGCATGCAGTACGCTAATCTCAGTTAAATGCAATCTAATAATCCTAGAAATGCTGGGGGTGTCCGGAAAAGGCAGAAAATAGGAAGTGGGTTCAAAATTAGTTTGGTAGGGTAGGGAAAAAGGTTCAAGGTTAGTTGGATAAAGTTCGATATAAGAAGGCATGTCAGGGACTAATCTTAAATATTTCAAGATATGGGGATGTCCAGCTTATGTTAAAAGAAATTTTGGACATAAGTTGGAACCTAGAGCGGATAAATGTCTATTTGTAGGATATCCTAAAGAAGGTAGAGGATATCTATTCTACCATCCTATTGAACAAAAGATTTTTGTCAGCAGCCATGCCACTTTTCTAGAAAAAGAGTTCATTTTTAAAAAAGGGCAATGGTAGAACTATTGAACTTGGAGAAGTACAAGAAATACAGATAGATAATTCTCAACCATTAGAACATATAGTTAGGACAGAACCAGAACACAAAACTCCTCCTCGTAGGTCTGACAGAGTGCCATGGGCACCTGAGAGGTATCGGTTTATTATTGAAAATAATGAAGCTCAAGTCATTCAAAATGATGAACCTCTGACCTATACGGAAGCTATCTTGAGCACTGACTCAGATAAATGGCAAGAAGCCATGGAATCCGAAGTAGACTCTATGTATATAAACCAAGTATGGTCTTTGGTTGATGCACCAGAGGGTGTTAATCCTATTGGGTGTAAATGGGTCTATAAGAAAAAGATTGGGGCTGATGGCCAAGTTGAAACCTATAAAGCCAGGTTAGCAGCTAAAGGTTTTAGACAAAAACTGGGAATTGATTATGATGAAACATTTTCACCTGTTGCCATGCTAAAATCAATTCGGATTTTACTTGCTATAGTAGCATACCACGATTATGAGATATGGTAGATGGATGTAAAGACTGCATTCCTCAATGGTTTCCTTGAGGAAGAAGTCTACATGTCACAGCCAGAAGGTTTTATTTCAAAGAATAAACCTAATCAAGTATGCAAGCTAAAGAAATCCATTTATGGATTAAAGCAAGCTTCCAGGAGTTGGAACATCTGCTTTGATGAAACTATTAAAAAGTTTGGTTTTATCAAAAATGCGGATGAACCCTGTGTTTATAAGAAGACTAGTGGGAGGCCATAGTCTTCTTGGTTCTGTATGTAAATGACATACTCCTCATTGGGAATGATATCCCAATGTTGCAATCAGTCAAGGTTTGGCTATCAAACCAGTTTTCCATGAAAGATTTGGGAGAAGCATCCTATAAACTAGGTATTAAGATCTATAGAGATAGATCTAAGAGGATGCTAGGTTTATCCCAATCTAGGTACATTGACTTAGTGCTGAAAAGATTCAGCATGGAAGGAAGTAAAAGAGGTTATCTTCCTATGAGTCAAGGCATACATCTTTCTAAAAGGATGTCTCCTAAGACACCTGAAGAAAGAAATAGAATGAATTCTATACCCTATGCTTTGGCAATAGGGTCCATAATGTATGCCATGTTATGTACCAGGCCTGATGTGGCATATGCTTTAGGCATTGTCAGTAGGTTTCAGGCTGATCCAGGAGAGGATCATTGGAAAGCAGTTAAAAATATTCTTAAGTACCTAAGAAGGACTAAGGATATTTTTCTGGTTTATGGTGGTTCTGATCTTAAACTAGAAGCTTATTCTGATTCTAGTTTTCAATCAGACCCTGATGATAGCAAATCCATTTCGGGATATGTTTTTACCCTAAATGGTGGAGCAGTGAGTTGGAAGAGTACCAAGCAGCAGACTGTAGCTGACTCAACCACAGAGGCGGAATACATAGCTGTTAGTGGAGCCGCCAAGGAAGCAGTCTGGATGAAGAAGTTCATCACAGAGTTGGGTGTTGTTCCTTAAATTGAAAACCCAGTGCCACTTTACTGTGACAACACTGGGGCTGTTGCTCAAGCTAAGGAACCAAGAGCTCATCATAAGTCCAAGCACATTCTGAGACGCTTCCATCTCGTCCGAGAAATAGTAGAGAGACAAGATGTCTACATAGATAGAGTTGATACAAAGAACAATGTAGCAGACCCGTTCACTAAGGCTCTACCACAGCAAGATTTTGATCACCACCTCGAATGTATGGGATTAAGATTTAAAGGCGATTGGCTTTAGTGCAAGTGGGAGATTAAAAGGGATATGCCCTACAAGCCAATCTATGTTGTATCTCCCAAACCATTGTAATTGACAATTTTCTAAATAAAGGCATTATTTTTCCATCATACGCTGTGTTTATATTATATGATGAACCCCATAGATTAGGGCTATGATTTTAGGGTTATGATGAGATCATACCAGTGAGACCTAAAATCTTAAAACCTTAATCTAAAGTATTCCTAGTCAAAGGAACCCTGAGTAGGGGATCAGGGTTTTTCCGATAAGACTAGCACATCCCGGGTATACTGGAAAGGGTGACTGCTCTCACAGTCACTTGTGTATGACACTAATACTGGGATGTGGGTGCTCATTGGAGAATGAGTTCACTGATATGATCTAACTTGAGAACATCTAATGGAGTCTTAGCTACATGTCAATAGAAGGTTCTCATAGTGGGAGTGGTACAAGTAATCTTTTGACCTGAGACTGCCATAAGTACCTTATGTACATGAACCCATTCTTTGGTTCAATCCTAATCATGACACTGAGCCATGCACAAGATTGATACTGGGAATGGTGAATTGGATATGAAGGTAATGAGTAGGTCAACAAGGAATCGATCACTCTTAGTAAGAGGAGATTGCATCCAGCTAGTCAACAATCGCATGATGATTCAGGGAATCTTTAATCAAAGTGAAGATATTAGAGATGGTTTCTAATATCAAGATAATTGAATCATCATTATAAGATTGAGCTAGAAATAAATATAATATTGGATTTGACATATATCCATATCCATAGTTATATTTTGGGTGCAGGCTGATCGAAAGATTTAATTGTACGGTAACTCTCTACTGAAGGGTAATTTTGGTATTTCACCAGAATTTCCATATCTTTCGGGTAGACATGACACGTTGCTAGACGTCAATCTTGTCTTGTGGGTTGATCAAGTTCAAAGATCACATGTTAGGAAGAGTCCTAATTGATCGAATCGGGTAAGCCCGGTTTGACCTAAATCGATTATAAAGAGTTCTAATCAAATTAGGTCAACTTGTATTCGAACCCACTGCTGGCTAGATGTGGAACCCAATGGGTCACACACTTAAGAGGATTGATCAAGAGTTTAATTTGGAATTAAATCATCTTTGCAGGATAACACTCTAGCAGGTGTTGCAAACCCTAACTTCTATTCGGATCATATTCGAATTAGGGTTCCGGATTGGTTCAAATTGGGTTCTAATTGGACCTAATTGGACCCTAATTATGAAAATAGGAATATGGCTAACCCTATTGGCTAGCCATATAGCTTGGCTAGCCTCCCCACCCGCCCCCTTTGTTTTTCCATGCCAAATGCCAAGAGTCCATGCGCTTTTGGACTCTTGGCGCGCCTTAAGGAAGAGTCCATGGCGCATGGACTCTTGGCGCGCCCCAAAAATTTCTCCGATGATTTTATTTGGGGCGGCCTCCTTGCTTACTCATTAGCACCTCAAATACCTCCCTTTGGATGGGAATCCAATGGCTAGAAGTCTTTTAAGAAAGACAAAAGTCACTGTTTCCTCCCGGGCGCACAAAATAACATCTCTTCGGAGATGAAAAGTCGCGACCCCTTTCCTTTTTAAACACCGCGATTTTTCCTTTTAGAAAAGCCATGGGATTTAATCTGGAAGGCCATGAGATAGGAGGATGGGGCGTGAGAAATTGAGAAGGGCATGAGAAAGTCATTACGGAGAGGTGTGTAGGCGCCTATCTGAGAATTATTTAAAGGGTCGGGAAAATTCAGAACATAGTAATCTTTTCTTTCTTCCTCTCCTGAAGACTCTTTTATTTTTTTTTTGCTCTTGCATTGTTTCCTTTACAGAGTAAACCTCTGTCGAAACTCTGCTACTGAACAAGAATAAAAGTAAAAGTCTCCGACGGTAAAGGAAAGAAAGAAGTTCTGATTTCTTCCTTTCTTTCTTACATTAAGACATCATTGTCTTAATTTCTCCTCCAACTTAAGACAAGCCTATGTCCTCTTAGGACAAGGTCTTTTTCTTCAAGACAAGGGTGTCTAAAGGGCCAAGGTCTTAGTGGAAGGAGGAGAAGGAGTCAAGGAAAGGAAAGCAAGCTTTTGTGTGGAGGAATTCAAGCCATAGTTCAAGCAATTGAGTTCTAGGAAGAAGAACTCAATAGAATGAACCTTTGAAAAGAAGATAGAGTTGTCTTGATCACTGCTCTGTGTGGATCACCATCGGAGGGTGGACCTTGGATGCCTGGTGAATTCAATCAGCCCCTTCAACATCAACTTTGTTGGAATTAGCGATTACAGGTTGGTACTCTAATTCTAACAATGTATGTTTAAATGTTCAATATATGTTTTAATCCTGAATAAGGAGATTTTGGCTAAGGGATTATGGAGCAAATTTCATCATTTTGAAATTAAACTTCCGCTGCGGTGCACCGGAAACCCCAACAGAAGCATGGATTTCAAAAATTATTATGAAATCCTTACCGAACCCTGAAAACAAGACCTCCTTATTATAGACAAAATCATACAAACATGCAATTAAATAACACATTAAGTTAAAGCACCAACCTTTGATCGCTAAATCCAAATTTGGTGATAGATTTCTTGAAGCAAACTTGATCACTCCACCAGGTGTCCAAATGTCCACCCTCCAACGGTGATCCACAAGAGAAGCAATCAAGACACTAACTCTTCTAGGAAATGGTCCCTCTTCCTTTGTACTTCCTTCTTCCTAGCCTTGTCCTTGTTTTCCCTAAAACACTTATTCAAAAGAACACTACCTTCTTGAAGGAAGAAGAATGTTCTAAATGAATAAATTGTGTCTTAAAGAAAAACTACTAAGATAACTATTGTCCTTTTACAAGAGAGAAGGAAAAATTTTCTATTTCTTTCCTTTGCCTTTCAAGAGTTTCACTCTTACTCTTGTTATAGATTAGAGTTTCGATAGAGTTCTAACTCTGTAAAGGAAACTCTTCTTAAACAAAAAAAGAGGGAAACAGTATTCAGGAGAGGAAGAAAAAAAATAGTAAACAAAACACCCATAATACCACTCCTTAAATAGTTTACGTATAGATGTCAATCCAAAGATCACATCCCTCTGCAAAACTCTTATCATGCCCTTTCTTAATTTCTCATGGCCTTCCAAATTTAATCTCATGGCTTTTCTTAAATGAAAAGTCACGATGAATTTAAAAAGAAGAAGTCACAAACTTAAATCTCCGAAAAGACGTGAATTCACGCTACCGGGAAGCAACCACGCCTTTCTTAAAATCCAAATTAAATTCCCACCATTTGATGGCCATCCAATGATCAACAAAAGAGGTGCTAATTTGTGAAAGGAGGCCACCCCAAAATTCTTCATGGATTTTTTTATGCACTAAGATGTGAAGAGTCCATGCGTGCATGGACTATTCTCATTTGGCGCACAACATAAAATGGGCGAGTGGAGGGGCTGATTTGGGTGTTTGCTTAGCCAATTGGGTTAGCCATGGATTAGCTCAAAAACCCAATTTACATAATTAGTCTTCAATTAGGCTCAATTAGAACCCAATTAAGGCCAATTCAGAACCATAAACTCAAATCCGATTTGATTTCGAGCTAGGGTTTGCAACACATGCTAGTGTGTTTGTCCTGCAAACATGATTTAATCCAAATTAAATCCTTGATCAATCCTCTTTCATGTGTGACCCATTAGGTTCCACATCTAGCCAGCAGTAGGTTCGAGTGCAAGTTGACCTAACCTGATTAGAACTCTTTCTAACCGATTTAGGTCAAACCGAGCTAACCCAATTGAAAATTAGAACTCATTCTAATTCATGATTTAATAAAACTATTTAATTTGATCAACCTACAAGACATGATTGATGTCTAACAACATGTCATGCCTACCCGGAAGACATGGAATTTTTGGTGGAATACCAAAAATACCCTTCAGTGGAAAGCTACTGTACAATTCAATCCTGCGATCACCTAACATCCTGAATATGACTCTGAATATGGAATTATGTCAAATTCAATATCATATTCATATTTGTTTCAATTTGATAATGATGATTCAAATTTAATGCAATATTAGAAACCATTTCTAATATTCATTATGCTTTGATCAAAGACTCCCGAATCATCAAGTAATTAAAAACAAGTAGGATGCAATCTCCTCTTACTAGGAATGATCGTTTCCATATTGATCTACTCACAACCTTCATATTCAATCTACCATATCCAGAACATCCCGTACATGACTTAGTCATGAATGAGTATGAACCAAAACATGGTTTCATGGATACAAGGTTCCATGGTAATCTCAGGTCAAAGGATTATATGTATAACTTTCTACTATGATAATATTCTATTAACAAGTAGATAAGGCTCCATTAGAAAATCTCAGGTTGGATCCATTCAGTGAACTTATTACCTAATAAGCACCCACATTCTAGTATTAGTGTCCTACACCTGTGATAGTGAGATCAGTCACCCAAACATACATAAAATGTGCTGGTCTTTTCGGAAACATTGATCCCCTACTCAAAATTCCACCGACCAAGAATATTTTAGATTAAGGTTCCAATGTTTTAGGTCTCACTGGTATGATTACATCATAACCCTAAAACCATAGCCTTAATCTATGGGGTTTATCATTTCCTAATTTATAATTAAGACACAGCAAATGATAAAAATAATGCCTTTATTGATAAAATTGTCAATACATTGGTTTGGAAGATATAAGAATATCCCATTAGAATACAATTTCGATTGGCTTATAGGGCATATTCCTTTCAGGGGTGTGCTAGATATGGCCTCTCATCAGCCTATGATCTATCAATTAATAGATCATCTAAGACCCTTCATTAAGGAGTCTTATCTTTAAAAAGACATGACTCTTCTATGCCAACTGCCTCATTCAAGTCCCTTCATGAATTCGTCGGACTTCTCCACTTGCTATTTATCATTTTTTGGTTACATAAGAACCAAGGGACATGGCCTTTTATTCAGAAGCATTGATGATTTGAAAATTCCTTAAAGCAAAAGGACTCTGCTTCTTAGAATTAGTGCCAAACATGAAGAGTCGCAACTCTTCATTTGTGCCAATTCCCTTCCACCGAACTTCTTCATTTTAACCGGTCATAAATCATTCAAATTGGTGTGGAGATGAGGATAAGATGCACCTTGTTTCATCTAGAAACTAATTCCCAAAGCAGAAGGACTCTAGGTCCTTTTCTTTGTACCAAAACATCTTGGCACAAAAACAATTTGGCACCAAGTGTCCCTCCTCATTTGGACTCTTCAAAAGATCATGATAAAGGCTAAATTAAATCTAGATAAAACCAAATTAGTGCTGCCCCACATTGGACTCAACCCAATCTAGGATTCCCTCAAATTGGCTAGCCCATTAAGCAACCTTATAGATCCAATTCAATTGGATTAGGAATTAGGTTAGCCTACACATGCTAGTGTGTAATCTAACTAACCAATTAGGATTCCTTGACCCTAATTTACTTCCTAGGATAACTCCCTAATGTGTGTGACCCTTTGGATTCCATATCTAGCCAGTAGTAGGTCTAGGTCCGAGCCAATTTGATCCAATCGAACCCAATTGACCTAATTAGGTCAAATTGAGCTGACCTACATTGCCAATTCGAACTAGCTTTCGAATTGACTCATGAATCCAATCAAATTGATCCATGAAAACCTACAAGATATGATTGACATCTATCAACATGTCATGCCTACCTAGAAGTGAGAAATTTGGTGAAAAGTATCAAAATACCCTTCAGCAAAAAGTTACCGTGAAATTCAATCCTTCGATCTCTCTTTATCCCGATTAAGTGATAGGCATTGATAAATGTCAAACCCTAATACTTAATCATTTTGAATCTTAATTTGGTAATGAAGACTCAACTGATGATAGATTAGAAACCCTATCTAATCTCATCCTACTTGGATCAAAGACGTCTTGAGTCATCATTTGAAAAGATCACATGGGATAATAACTCCCCTTTATTAGGAGTGATCGATTCCTTGTTGACCTACTCATTATCTTCATACAGAATCTAGCATATCCAAAAACATCTCATACATAACTTAATTGCCATGAATGAGTATGCCCAAAACATAGATTCATGTGCACAAGATACTATGATAGTCTCAGGTCTAAGGATCACATGCACAACTCCCACTAAGAGAACATTCCCTTGACAAGTAAGTAAGACTTCCATTTGATGTTCTCTTGTCAGATCAGTTCAGTGAACTCATACCCTAATGAGCACCCTTATCCTTGTATTAGTGTCTCCACACAAGTGGCTGTGACATCAACCACCCTCTCCATTGAGCATACATAGGATAAGCTAGTCTTTTCGGACTCATCGATCCTCGAACCGATGGTCCATTGACTAGGAATGATTTAGATTAGGGTTTATAGGAACTTAGGTCTCACTGTTATGATTTCTATCATAACCCTAATTTCGTTGCCCTAACCTATGGGGTTCATCATAATCTTCAAATAAGATAGCAATATGATGAAATAAAATACCTTTATTAATATAATAATATCATATAAGAGTTTGAAGATTACAAAAATACCCTTATAAAGATTAGCTTTTAGGATACTTTTCTTTCAATCACCCACTTGCACTAAAGCAAATTGCCCTTGTATTTTACATCCATATAATCTAAGTGGTGATCAAACTACTACTGAGGTAGTGCTTTAGTGAATGGGTCTGCTATATTTTCTTTGTATCAACTTGTTCAATGATAACATCTTGTCTTTCTATGATTTCTCGAACGAGGTGGAAATGTCTTAGAATGTGCTTGGACCTATGATGAGACTTTGGTTCCTTTGCTTGTGTAATAGCTTGTGTTATTATAATATAATGGCACTAGTTGTTGTATTTCAGGAACCACGTCCAATTCCATGATAAATTTCTTCATCTAGACAGCTTCCTTCGTAGCTTCACTTGCAGCTATGTATTCTGTCTCAGTGACCAAGTTAGCTATGGTTGGCTACTTTGTACTCTTCCAACTTACTGCACCACCATATAGGGTGAAGACATACCCTGATATGGATTTGCTATCATCTGGATCTAATTGAAAACTAAAATCCGTATATCCTTCTAGTTTCAACTCTAATCCTCCATATATAAGAAAATTATCTTGAATCCTTCTCAGGTATTTAAAAATATTTTTCACAACTTTTCAATGATCCTCTCTTGGATCTGCCTAGAACCTGCTTACTATGCCTAAGGCATAAGCAACATCAGGCCTAGTACATAGCATGGCATACATAATTGATCCTACAGCTGAAGCATAAGGAATCATAGCCATCCTCTCTCTTTCTTCTGATGTCTTAGGAGACATTTTCTTAGAGAGATGTATGCCTTGATTCATAGGTAAGTAACCCCTCTTACTTCCATTCATGTTGAATCTCTTTAACACTAAGTCAATGTACCTGGATTGGGATAAGCCTAGCATCCTCTTAGATCTATCTCTATAGATCTTTATATCTAGTATATAGGATGCCTCTCCCAAATCCTTCACAAAAACTTTGATGATAGCTAAGTTTTGACCAATTGTAACAGTGGGATATCATTCCCAATGATTAGTATGTCATCAACATACAATACCAAGAAAAGAAGTGTACTTCCATTTGTCTTCTTATACGTTCATCCACATTCTTGATAAAACCAAACTCCTTGATTGTTTCATCAAAGCAAATGTTCCAACTCCTCGATGCTTGATGTAGTCCATAAATGGACTTCCTTAGCTTGTATACTTGGTTTGGTCTCCCACTTGAGACAAAACCCTCTAGCTATGTCATATAGACTTCTTCCTCAAGATTTTCATTAAGGAAAGCAGTCTTTACATCCATCTACCAGATTTCATAATCATGGTATGCTGCTATAGCAAGCAATATCCGAATGGACTTGAGCACGGCTACTGGTGAAAAGGTTTCATCATAGTCAATGCCATGGTTTTGTCTAAAACCTTTTGCCACCAGCCTGGCCTTGTAGGTCTCTACTTGACCATCTGCTCCTATCTTCTTCTTGAAGACCCATTTACACCCTATTGGGTTAATTCCTTCAAGTGGATCTACCAAGATCCAAACCTGATTAGAATACATTGTGTCTATTTCAGATTTCATGGCATTTAGCCATTACTCGGAGTCTTTACTCTCAACAGCTTCTGTATAGGCCACAGGATCATCATCCTAAATGATACTGGCCTCATTGTCATTCCTGATGACAAAACCATATATGAGAGGTGCTCCCCGCACCCTCTCTGACCTTCGGAGAGGAGGTGTGTGTTGTGGCTATTCCTGATCAACAAGAACTTCTGGTTAATGAATTTCATTCGAAGACTCTTCAGGAATTGGTTGTTGGTTTTGAACTTCACTTTGTTCAAGTGTTGTTTCACTACTTCTTTCTTGGATAAATTCTTGCTCCAAGAATGTAGCATATCTACTGACAAATACCTTTTGTTCTGTAGTATGATAAAAAAGGTATCCAACACCCTGTTTTAGATAACTAACGAACTTGAACTTATCAGCACTAACACTTAACTTATGTCCAAAATTATTCTTGACATAAGCATAGCAATCCCAAATCTTCAAGTATTTAAGATTTGGTCTTTTGCCATTCCATAACTCATATAGAGTGCTAGTCATTGACTTTGATAGTACCCTATTCAAAATATAAGCTACAGTTTTCAAGACATATCCCTAGAAGGAAATAGGAAGATCTATGAAGCTCATCATGGACCTCACCATGTCTAACAAGGTGTGACTTCTCCTTTCTGCCACACCATTTAATTGGGGTGTATAAGGAGTCCATTCAAAGATTATGCCTTTATCCTTAAGATGGTTTAGAAACTCACTAGACAAGTATTCTCCTCCTCGATCTAAATGAAGAATTTTAATACTATGTCCAGTTTGTTTTTCAACCATGTTTTGATACTTTTTAAATTTATCAAAGGCTTCATACTTATGTTTCATTAGATACACATGACCAAACCTAGATAAATCATCGATAAATATGATAAAATAAGAGTATCCACCTCTGGCCTGAGTTATCATAGGTCCACACACATCAGTATGCACAATACCTAATAACTTAGTTGCCCTGTCTCCATGCCTAGTGAATGGAGACTTGGTCATTTCTCCTTTGAGGCAAGACTCACCAGTTCCTAATGACTGAAAATCATAAGGGTCAAATTAATTATCTTTGACTAACTTGTTTATCCTTGACTCACTTATATGACCTAAAGGGCAATGCCAAAGAAATTTGATATTGACATTATCTCTTTTTCTCTTCTTGTTATCAACAAGTTATATTTCATCATTGAGTTCTAAAGTTAGAAGACCATTAATAAAATAACCATGTCTAAATATTTTATTACTATGAAGAATATAGCAGCCACTACTCTTTACACTTATTTCATATCCTTTTTTTAATAACTAGGGTATTGAAATAATATTTTTTATAATATTCAGTACATAGTAACATTCTTCCAACTTTAAAATATTATTCGAAGGTAATAACAGAAGATAGGTGCCCACAACTTCAGCATACATGGCTTCACCACTTGTGCCATATAGTTTAAAATCACCTTTCTTCAATCCTCTAATTCTGTGGAGTCTCTGTAAAGATTTACAGATATGAGACCCACATGCAGTATCCAATACCCATGAATTAGACATAGAAGCACTCAATGATAAATTTGTTTGTATCATGTACAAACCTTTAGATACTCCTTCGGCATCTTGCTTCATACTTGCAAGATATGACTTGCAATTTTCCTTCCAATGCCCTTATTTGCCGCAGTGGAAACAGGCTCCATCATTACCAGCCTTCTTCGCCTTCTTCTTTTGGATGCTCTTATTACGGTTGAATTTTCTTTTCAAACCCTTTTTCATTGCATGTTTCTTCTTTCCATCAATGAGAAGAAGATGAGCCTTAATTCCTTTAGAATAGCTCTCTGCTATCTTAAGCATGTTCAACAGTTCATGCAAAGAAATATTTAGTTTGTTTATATGATAATTTATAACAAACTATAAGAAGGAATCTGGGAGTGACTGCAAGATCAAGTCCTGATTGAGTTCACTATCCATTACAAACCCTAATTGACCTAATCAGGTGATTAAGTCAATCATTTTCAAAACATGGGTTTGCGCTGATGAACCCTCACTTATTCATGCACGGAACAATTGCTTCGATATCTCATACCGAGCAACCCTACTTTGCTCTCCATAGAGCTCCTTTAGATTGAGCAATATGGACTGAGGTTCTATCCCTTCATGTTGCCTTTGAAGCTCATTTCTCATTGAGGCTAACATGATGCACCTGATAGTTATGCTGTCATTCTACCATATTTTGTATGTTGCTATTTCCTCCTTGGAAGCATTCTCTCTGATTGGCTCTGGATCCGGAGAATCAAGAATGTAAGAAAGCTTTTCCTGAGCCAATACTATCCTCATGTTCCTCAACTAGTCCACATGATTAGGACCGGTTAACTTGTTAGCATCTAAGATGCCCCACAGAGACAAACTTGAAGCCATAATAAATCCTACATTTAATAAAGAATAGTATAACCAGACCACTCAAGATGACATTCATAATTAGATAAGGACTTTATATCTAATTATGTCTCCCATTATTTTATTCGAATACCATAACCCTCAACTTATGGTAAGCAAGAAACCTTACTTAGGTTTCCTTAGTGGGGTTGAGATCCCAATTCCTCATAGGTGCCTTGTGTTACATAACAAACACTCATGAGTTCAAAGGTAAGAATATCTTTCTAATTATAACCCATGCAATTCTCAACAAATGAACTGCCTTTAAGACACTTATAGTCTTGTGTTACACAACAAACTATAATGTATTAGTTTAGTCAGACCCTTCATTTCTATATAGCCATGATCAAATAATGTTGCCCTTGTGTTATACAACAAATCAACAATATCAATCATGCTATAAAGCACTAACTGCATTAAGACAGATTTTATATCAAAACCCTAGAGCAGGCCTTATATTACACAACAAACCTACTATAGTTTTTGATATTAATTTGGCTTAGAATGAAGGAAGGCAAATTGTAGTGTGTTTAATCAATTAGCATTCCTAATTTAAGGTCTAGATATGACCAAATTGGCAAGGTGAGTGGAAGGGGTGAGGGGGTCCCCCGTTGCTTTCCATATACACCAATTGAATTGGCTAGGTCAAACAACAGAATCAATTAAAAAGCTCATTCCCTTTACCTTCCTAGAACCACTTGCCTAGACACCAATTGGCTGATCAAACCTTAATCGATTTTGCATCATGATTAACTTTACACTATGACTAAACATAATTTTAATAAGGGCTTTGATGGTCTCATAAACATCCTAAATAATCATGTTATTATGATATTTATACAACAAGCATATTAACCTTAATATGCATAACATAGCATGATTATAACAATATTCCATTCACCTCACTTGTTCATGGGATATGGCCACAACAGCACCCCTACACGCCATAGGAGACCCCATTGAATGGGAACAAAGGGCCTTTAAACCCTACTTGGCCCCTATGACCGGATGGCCATGGTGACTAACCCAATCCAAAGCAGTTACGAGGATAACACATATTCTTAATATGCATTTGAATTAATCATGTATAGAATCATATAATCATTCGATAGCATGCACTATCCATGATAATATTTACTATCATATATAGATCAGGGTTTAAGTATAAAAGCCCCTAGCCAGTGGCAAGCATCATACTTATGATTACCATACATAATCATTCAATATTTCACTAAACCCTAATTATTAGCATGCATCAAAATATTTGATCAAACTAACTATCACATAAGCATTTGACCATAAATTTGACCATTAATTGAATGAAATAAGGGGGCATTGATACCACTATTGGGTTTCTAGGGTTTCGATGGCATAGCAAAACAATGGATTTCAAAAAATTTCATTCTTGAAAACCCTAACAACTAGAAACCCTAAGCCCAAGATCCATTATTCACTACAATCAACAAGTCATTAAATTAGGGTTATGAAGAATACTAGAATGTTAATTCCTTCTTCTTTCTACTAGGCACACAAGCGCATGCCCTCCAACGGTGATCCACATAGGAGTCGGGCCTAGGAACCACTCCTAAGCAGGTTGCTTAAGCCATTGGGACTCTTCTGAAGGCCTTTCTTCCTTCGGCAATCCCTCCTTTCTAGCTCAGACCTTTGCGCTCCTGTAAAGCACTCTGAGCCTTCTCCAAAACCTCTCTTCACTCACTTTTTTACTTCTTAAATCTCTTCCTACACTCTTGTCATAAAATGGAGAACTTGTCTTAAGAGAATATAAGAGAGAGAGGAGACAAGACCTAAATTCTAACAAGAGAGATAGGAGACAAGGATAATATAAGAGAATGTAGTGTAAGAAAGAAAGGAATTAGATAGCATTCGGCCTAAACACTGAATGCTATTTATAAGAAATTGGGGGGTGCTAGATATGGTCTCTCATCAGCCTATGATCTATCAATCAATAGATCATATAAGACCCTTCATTAAGGAGTCTTATCTTTAAAAAGACATGACTCTTCTATGCCAACTGCCTCATACAAGTCCCTTCATGAATTCGTCCGACTTCTCCACTTGCTATTTGTCATTTTTTGGTTACATAAGAACCAAGGGACATGGCCTTTTATTCATAAGCATCAATGATTTGAAAATTATTTAAAGTAGATGGACTCTGCTTCTTAGAATTAGCACCAAACATGAAGAGTCACAACTCTTCATTTGTGCCAAGTCCCTTCCACCGAACTTCTTCATTTTAACCGGTCATAAATCATTCAAATTGGCATGGAGATGAGGCTAAGAGGCACCTTGTTTTATCTAGAAATTAAGTCCCAAAGCAGAAGGACTCTAGGTCCATTTCTATGCACCAAAACATCTTGGCACAAAAACCATTTGGCACCAAGTGTACCTCCTCATTTGGACTCTTCAAAAGATCATGATAAAGGCTAAATTAAATCTGGATAAAACCAGATTAGTGCTGCCCCACATTGGACTCATCCTAATCTAGGATTTCCTAAAATTGGCTAGCCCATTAAGCAACCTTATAGACCCAATTCAATTGGATTAGGAATTAGGTTAGCCTACACATGCTAGTGTATAATCTAACTAACCAATTAGGATCCCTTGATCCTAATTTACTTCCTAGGCCAACTCCCTAGTGTGTATGACCCTTTGGGTTCGACATCTAGCTAGCAGTAGGTCTAGGTCCCAGCCAATTCAATCCAATCGAACCCGATTGACCTAACTAGGTCAAATTGAGCTGACCTACGTTGCCTATTCAATCAGCTTTCGAATTGACTCATGAATCAAATTGAATTGATCTATGAAAATCTACAAGACGTGATTGATATCTAGCAACATGTCATGCCTACCCAGAAGATGAGAAATTTGATAAAAAGTACAAAAATATTCTTCAGCAAAATGTTACCATGCAATTCAATCCTTCGATATCCCTTTATCCCGATTAAGTGATGAGCATGGATAAATGTCAAACCCTAACACTTAATCATTTCGAATATCCATTCGATAATGAAGACTCGACTGATGATAGATTAGAAACCCTATATAATCTTATGCTACTTTGATCAAAGACTTCTTGAGTCATCATTCGAAAAGATCACACGGGATAACAACTCCCCTTTATTAGGAGTGATCGATTTCTTGTTGACCTACTCATTATCTTAATACATAATCCATCATATCCAAAAATATCTCATACATGACTTAATTACCATGAATGAGTATGCACCAAAACATGGATTCATGTGCATAAGATACTATGGTAGTCTTAGGTCTAAGGATCACATGCACAACTCCCACTTAGAGACAATCCCTTGACAAGTAAGTAAGACTTCCATTTGATGTTCTCTTATTGGATCAGTTAAGTGAACTCATACCCTAATGAGCACCCTTATCCTTGTATTAGTGTCTCTACACAAGTGGCCGTGAGATCAACCCCCTCTCCATCGAGCATACAAGGATAAGCTAGTCTTTCCAGACTCATCGATCCCTGAACCGATGGTCCATCGACTAGGAATATTTTAGATTAGGGTTTATAAGAACTTAGGTCTCACTATCATGATTTCTATCATAATCCTAATTTCATTGCCCAAACCTATGGGGTTCATCATAATCTTTAAATAAGACATAGTAATATGATGAAATAAAATACCTTTATTAATATAATAATATCATACAAGAGTTGGAAGATTATAAAAATATCCTTACAAAGATTGGCTTTTAGGGCATTTTTCTTTCATTCTGTATGATTAGAAGAGAACTAGGGGTCATCAATCCTTTTGATTAGATTCCGATCATTTCATGTCTCTTCAAATTCCCTTGAAAATTTATTGATCAAATTTACTTAAAAATTTTGTTTAAACCATTCATAATCCTTTGAAATTAATCTTTTTTTAAATGGTTTTTTCCTATTTTTTTTTAATATTTTGGATGAAGTGTCGACACATTGAAGTATCGACATCTCCAAGTGTCAACACTTGACCCACAGTCATGAGTCGACACTTGGCCAGCGGGTTTCTGAGAATAAATAGAGAAACTGTTCATTTTTCTTCCCATTTCTTCCTAAATACCCTGAGCCGACTCACCCTTTAGGCATTCCAAACCTTCCATTTCTCCCCAGTCACTGTTCCTTTGGCTTGATTCCTTGTTTGAAGTTGTTTTTCCTCTATTTCTCATTGTTCCTCAACCATTTCTCATGGTTTTCACAGTGAAAACCATATCTTTTCTCCCCACATTTGCTTATTATCTTGTTTCCTTTGAAATGGGTGCTCGAAAACAAGTTATCTGGAGACCTCGACCATTAGTTCTAGAGGTAGAGCAATGGACAAAGGCTAGACATGATGATTCAGAGGTAGTTGAGCCATAGGTCCAGTAGGATGTCCCCGTCAAACTGTCAGCAGTGGATAGGATGAGTTCCAAGACTATTGTTGGTGGACGACGAGTCGACTTTGAGTTCCTAGACCAGCATCACTTTTAGATTGGCTAGTGGTTAAGAGATGCTGGCCTAGCACAGTTCTACACATTATCTGAGAGGTTCTACACTGGCTTGATCAGAGAGTTTTATGGACACTAGCTAGAGGTGCTGATGGATGGGTAGCAGAGGTCCGTAGGAGAGAGATTCCACTTACTGCAGAGATCTTGAGCTAGACTTGGCAAATTCAAATGAGTGGATCAAGAGTGGACTCATTAATGGATCGCATGAGTGGACTCCGGTGTATCTTTAAGATAGATAATCTTCCAAAGGGAGCCACTATAGTTGCATCCAGACTCTTGCCCAAGATAAGGCTACTACATCATATCATCGTCCAAATCTTATTATCAAAGACTGGATGTTTTGACTTTATCACTGAGCAAGAGCTACTGGTCATGGCATCACTGATACAGCACACCCCAGTCTGCCTACCCGTGCTTATGGTTCATCAGATGTCGGAGGCAGCGACCAGCAGGAGGCTTTGCTTACCCTACGGTATGGGTTTGATGATACTTTTTAGGGCATATGGAGTAGTTGTAGATGGAGAGCCATATAGGCAGCTTCTACATACAGACATCTACGATGAGAGATCCATTTATAGGATGGGCTATCATCTTGTCAGAGGTCAATGGAGATGACATATATCAGGTCATACCACTAATGCAGATGATGAGGCAGTAGAGGTGGAGTGCATTTGATGCAGAACTATCAATGCATGCAAAATTATTTTTTTGTGTTTTTATATTAAGTTATGTATCTTAATCTCGAAGATCAAGCCACAAATCTGATTAGAGGGTTCTATGCAAGTAAGAAACTAAAGCATGCAAAGTAGAACCTAAAAAGTAATAAGAAAGAGGACCGCCAAGGCTAAGAAGTCTTGGTTGAGCTAGTTCCCCTTCAATAAGGCTACTAGCAAGCATAGGGGGTGTACCTGACAATGGTAGAAGCGCTCGATGAAGACTGTAGATGAAGGGATCGCTCTCACTCTCAGATGCGGCCTGGATGATCAAGCCGGAGATTCGTGGATTCTCAGCTTTCTACCCATTGATCTGATTGCAGTCCGGCTGGAGTTGTTGGATTCGTGGAAGTCGAGGGACATAGAATCCCCGTAGCACACAACAGATAGCACACAACAATTAGAAAAACTCAGTTATATTTCATCAAAAAAGTATCTTCATATAAGAGAATAGAGTATCTTAAATAGACTCATAAACTTGGCCCCCAAGTAAGGTTATAATAGTCATTACCTAGGAATTTGAATCCCACCCAAACCCTAGCTAGAATACATGGTAGGTCTTAGGATTTGATTTCCCTCAAATCACTCCTCTCTCTTTTGCCTTGGTCGACTAAAGGTGGTGACTCTAGTGGCCGACCAAGGGGTGGTTAGCATAAGGAAAGGCTCTGGTGTCTGCACCAATTCTTCCGGGATGAGAGAAACTCGACCCTGTCGAGTAAGGGTCACACTGGCTCACATATCTCTCGAGAAGGTCTGGTGATGGGGGACTAATATGCATGCAACTCTTTTTGTATGTTTTACATGTTGAGTTAGGTGATTAATTCCCGAGTTTCAGATCAAAATTATTTGTAGGGAATTTTGTATGAATTTTTGAAGATTAGCATGCAGATTAGGACCTAGAAAAGTAGCAAAGAAGGACCGCCAGGGCTGAGAAGCCTCGGTTAGGGCAAGTTCTCCTACAATAAAACTATTGGAGGTAGAGGGGTGTACCTGACAACGTCTATGAAGATCACAGCGAAGGGGTCTCTCGTTCCTCAATGGATGCGGCCTGGAAAACTGAGTCAATGACCCGCGGATACCTGGCTTTCTGCTTGGTGGTCCGATTGAGGCTTGGCTGGAGTCGTTGGATTCGTAGGAACTCGGGGACCTGCAAACGACCTGTCATGGATTAGAAAACTCACAAAGAAACAAGAAAACAAAGGAAAAATAGCAAGGGAAGGCTTCTTTTGGAGTGGGCATCCAGGGATCTGGAGGGTTTGTTGGCAGCATGAAGATGATTGCAAACACCGGGAAGAAGAACTCTCACAAACCCCTTTATGCACACAGTAGGGTATCACACAACTCAATATAAGAACTCAAGGTTTTAATTCATATTAAAAGTTAGGTTTCATACAAGAGGCTAGGATCCCTTAAATAGACCCTTAACCTTGGGCTCCAAGTAAGGGTACATAAGTCTTTACATAAGAATCCTCTTCCCTCTCAAACCCTAGCTAGAAAATAAGGAAACATTAGGTAGAAAAAATCCCTAAAAATTTTCTTGACTTGGCCAACACTCCAAGGATACCTAGGGGGCGTGTTGGGCTTCCAAGAGCAGTAAAAGTCCAGTCCAAAGGGGCTCGGGTGCATGGGTTTGGGCCTCTGGAAGCTGGGGTGGCCTGGTAGCCAGGTAGCAGGAATATTCCCTAGTATCTTGTTTCTTAGGGGCTTGGGCTTGGCACCTGGGCTTGATTTCTTTGGGCTAGGATGCAGATGGACCTCTAGAATCATGGATGCCCTTATCTATGAATATACTTTGGCATCTGGAAGGGAATCTGGGCATCTGGAGGGCATATGCAAGAAATCAGGGTTTTCCTGAATTTTCCTCCTGGGGTCTTCAAATCTTCAAGCTGGGTTGGACTTGGGCTATACTTCCATGTCTTCAATCTAGTTGGACTTGGTCTTCACTTGTATGATATAGTCTTGAGTCTACAGTATGCTTGGACAGGACTCAAAAAAATAAAATTAGCTCAACATGAGCTGACTAGCATTGGACTGAACTAGCTCAACATAAGCTGACTAGTACATAACTGAAGTAACAACTCAAAAGACTCAAACAACAACTAAAAAAAGGACTCAGATGGGCTAAGCCCTTATTATAGATGGACTCATAAATTATTGATCAATTCACAGAGGGTTGAAAAGCCTCTATCTTATTCTGGTACCTCTGGTGTCCCCACCAATTCTCCCGGGATGGGAGGAACTCGACCCTGTCGAGTGAAGATCAAGCTGGCTCACATATCTCTCGAGGAGGTCTAGGTTGAGGTGCTGCAAGTCCTCTCGAGAAATCCATGAATCGTCCGACTCTGGCCAGCCTTGCCATCAGACCAGGAAGCATTGATAGTCACGGTCCCGGGTCGTGATTGATTGATCATCCAGGATACGCTCGATCCGTTCTCCTCTCTCAGGCCAATTTGTTAGTGGACACTCTGGGTTAGGATCACTCACAATGAAAAGGAACAGGTCCAAAGGCCTCACTAGGTATCGTTGCTGGTTCCCTATACTCAACCAGGTCTATAATATTGAAGGTAGAACTAATGCCCAAATCTGAAGGCATGTCTAACACATAGGCATTTGATCCAATCCTTCTCTATCACTTTAAAAGGTCCGGCTCTACGAGCATGAAGCTTCTTTTAGGCCTATTCCTAACCAAGATAGAATCCACTACATCAAATTCTTTGACCCTTCTTCGGGAATTAGCCAGTTGTTTTAAGATTAGTGCGTGTGGTGAACATGCTAGGCACATGCAGGCTCCTAACAAATGATACAAAGGACTCATACTAACACCTAACAGACTCGACTATGCATTCCTATCGAAGGAAATTTTATTGAACTCTTTGGATCTAAACCTTATAGATTATAGGTTCTCTAGGTTTGATCCTAGCTTGACATGCACATGAAAATTTACAGTGAGCTCCTAGCAAATTCCAAAGAGTATGCCAGAAGTAAGATGCAAACCTAACATGCATGATGAATGCATGCAGTATGCTAATCTCAGCTAAATGCAATCTAATGATCCTAGAAATGCTGGAGGTGTCAGGAAAGGGCAGAAAATAGGAAGTGGGTTAAGAAGTAGTTTGGTAGGGTAGGGAAGAAGGTTCAAGGTTAGTTGGATAAAGTTCGATAAAAGAAGGCATGTCAGGGACTAATCCTAGACTAATGAGGCTAACCTTACGAGGTTGTGGTATATCTATGGGGTTTGCATAATGGAAGGATGGGTTACTAATCTCAGGGAAGAGGTCCTTAATGGGAACTATAGGAGGAGGCTCATCCTGAGGGTACTGATTCAAAGAGATCAAGTCCTTAATAAATTCTTCTGGTTCTTGTATTTTAGGACTAGACTCTATAATTTGGCTCTCCTCTATGGTTTCCTCAGGTAAGGCTCTAGTAGTAGTACATAGGTTCTCTTCCTCTATTTGTTCTTCCACTATAGCTTTAGGTTGGATGTGGTCAAGGTCAACTACCTCTAGGTTGGCTTTTACCTGGGTATCTATTGGGTCAGCTAATTCTAGGTCATCTAAAGGTGTCTCCTCTTCTCCCTCATACTCATCCACTAAGTTTGCATCAGCTTCATACACTTCCGTGTTAATGTAAGCCTTGTCAATCTCAGGAATGGTTGGAAAAGGTCGACTAGGAGAAAATTGTCTAGGTCCTGGTTTCTGATTATGGACACTAATCCTAGTAGGTTCAGGTTACCTAAGGGGTAGTGGCTCACTACTGGGCTCATATTTAGGGGTGCTAATTCTATGGGGTTCAAGTTGACTAAGGGAAACCTGACTAGTACTAGATTGATACTTAGAGGTTATGAGTTCTCTAAGCTCATAGGACAAGGGTGCAGATCTATGGGTCATGGGATTATAAGATCTGGGGTCAAAGGATTTTGGATTAGCTCTATGGTCAGGTTCTAAGGATGGATCATGGTATGGGGTCCTCCTAAGGTTGGGCTCCCTATATGGGTCAGGATATTGGGTTCTCCTAGGGTTGGACTCCCTATATGGGTCAGAATATTAGGTGTTGGGTCTACTAGGCTCATGGGATATGGGTGCATAGGATCTATGATCATGGGATCTAGAGTCATAGGTTATGGATTCATAGGTTCTAGGTTCATAGGATTTGGAGTCATAAGATCTATAGGCTGTGGGTATACTAGGCTTGTAGGGAGAAGGTAAATAGGATCTATCTTCCTGGTCTATAAAATCCTGATTGGGTCTTCTAGGACTAACCTTAGGGATTGGGTCATGATGATAGCCTCTTCTAGTTTCAACCTCAAGATATGGATCAGGATTTGGGGTCCTCCTAGGTTGAGGGGAATTAGGATCTGGCTCAGACTGTGACCCATGGGTTTTTCTTGGGGTCCCTACCTGGACTTTTAACTGATCAAACCTATTGGCAAGATGGTCAATTCTATCATTGGTTTGAATACGAGACTGAGTTAACTGGGTCATCTGGGTAGTTATCTGGGTAGCCATCTGGGCCATTTAATCAGCTAGGGCTTTTATTTGGGCTTGTAAATTTTTCATGGGTTCAGACATTTGTGAAGGAGGTGGGTGATATGAAACTCCTGATCTAGTGCTCATGCAAGACTCGATCAGACCGACTATAGTTGACTAGACCTAGAGTCCAAACTAGATGCTTAATCAGGGTGGCAAACTAGCCTATAGTAACCCTGTACTCAGCCAGGCAGGTGTAAGGAGAGTGTTTGGTCCCTGATTGCCAATCCTAGACACCAATCAAAGATTGGCCAGGTAGGTGGACCAGCACACAAGCCCTTCGGGATTGAATCCCTGAACCACCGTTATAGACACTGAGCACAAGGCACATACAGGTTAACTTGACACAGTGATCTAACACTAGCCCAGACCCGACCAGTTGGTGTCCCTAGCCCACTAGGGCAAATTAAGTCTAGTTAATTTTAGTTTAAGGCTTGGGACCGAATGCAAGGGATGTGGTTTTGGGCTAAGGAGAGGTTATCAACTCCTCCCCTTATCTGATATAGCAAGAGTGCCCTTAAAGGTAGATTATGTAATGATGGCAGGCATATGAGGATGCAGATGAGGATGCAATGATGGCAGGCTCTGATACCAAATGATGGGGGACTAATATGCATGCAACTCTTTTTGTATGTTTTACATGTTGAGTTAGGTGATTAATTCCTGAATTTTAGATCAAAATTATTTGTAGGGAATTTTGTATAAATTTTTGAAGATCAGCATGCAGATTAGGACCTAGAAAAGTAGCAAAGAAGGACCGCCGGGGCTGAGAAGCCTCGGTTAGGGCAAGTTCTCCTACAATAAAACTACTAGAGGTAGAGGGGTGTACCTGATAACGTCTGTGAAGATCGCAGTGAAGGGGTCTCTCGTTCCTCGATGGATGCGGCCTGGAAAACCGAGCCAATGACCCGCGGATACCTGGCTTTCTGCTCGGTGGTCTGATTGAGGCATGGCTGGAGTCGTTGGATTCGTAGGAACTCGGGGACCTGCAAACGACCTATCAGGGGTTAGAAAACTCACAAAGAAATAAGAAAACAAAGGAAAAATAGCAAGGGAAGGCTTCTTTTGGAGTGGGCGTCCAGGGATCTGGAGGGTTTGTTGGCAGCAGGAAGATGATTGCAAACACTGGGAAGAAGAACTCTCACAAACCCCTTTATGCACACAGTAGGGTATCACACAACTCAATAGAAGAACTCAAGGTTTTAATTCATATTAAAAGTTAGGTTTCATACAAGAGGCTAGGGTCCCTTAAATAGACCCTTAACCATAGGCTCCAAGTAAGGGTACATAAGTCTTTACATAAGAATCCTCTTCCCTCTCAAACCCTAGCTAGAAAATAAGGAAACATTATGTAGAAAAAATCCCTAAAAATTCTCTTGACTTGGCCAACACTCCAAGGACACCTAGGGAGGCGTGTTGGGCTTCCAGGAGCAGCAAAAGGCCAGTCCAAAGGGGCTCGGGTGCATGGGTTTGGGCCTCTGGAAGCTGGGGTGGCCTGGTAGCCAGGTAGCAGGAATATTCCCTAGTATCTTGCTTCTTAGGGGCTTGGGCTTGGCACCTGGGCTTGATTTCTTTGGGCTAGGATGCAGATGGACCTCTAGAATCATGGATGCCCTTATCTATGAATATACTTTGGCATCTGGAAGGGAATCTGGGCATCTGGAAGGCATCTGCAAGAAATCAGGGTTTTCCTGAATTTTCCTCCTGTGGTCTTCAAATCTTCAAGCTGGGTTGGACTTGGGATATACTTCCATGCCTTCAATCTAGTTGGACTTGGTCTTCACTTGTATGATATAATCTTGAGTCTTCAGTATGCTTGGACAGGACTCAAAAAATAAAATTAGCTCAACATGAGCTGACTAGCATTGGACTGAACTAGCTCAACATAAGCTGACTAGTACAGAACTGAAATAACAACTCAAAAGACTCAAACAACAACTAAAAAAAGGACTCAGATGGGCTAAGCCCTTATTACAGATGGACTCATAAATTATTGATCAATTCATAGAGGGTTGAAAAGCCTCTAACTTATTCTGGTACCTCCGGTGTCCCCACCATCTAGGTTGAGGCACTACAAGTCCTCTCGAGAAATCCATGAATCGTCTGACTCTGGCCAGCCTTGCCATCGGACAAGGTAGCATTGATAGCCATGACCCCGGGTCATGATAGCTTGATCGTCCAAGATATTCTCGATCTATTCTCCTGTCTCAAGCCAAATAGTTGGTGGACACTCTGGGCTTGGGTTACTCACAATGGAAGGAGTAGGTCCAAAGGCCTCACTAGGTATCGCTGCTGGTTCCCTATACTCAACCAGGTCTGCGATATTGAAGGTAGTACTAATGCCCAAATCCGAAGGCAAATCTAACACATAGGCATTTGGTCCAACCCTCTATATCACTTTAAAAGGTCCGGCTCCACGAGCATGAAGCTTCCTAATGGTCCTGGGTGGGAACCGCTCATACCTAAGCTAATCATGACAGAATCCCCTACATCAAATTCCTTGACCCTTCTTCGGGAATTAGCCAGTTTCTTATATGTTTCATTTCTTATGTTAATCTTTTGGCTAATGTCCTTATGCAAGACTCTAATATGCTGTATGAATGACTCTGTAGATTCTGAGACTCGTGAATGAATAGGTAAAGGAATCAAATCAATGGGGCGATTAGGCTTATACCCATGGACTATCTCAAAAGGACTCTTGCCCATGGTCCTATTTACTGAGCTATTGTAAGCGAACTCTACTCTAGGCAATAATAGGTCCCAATTTCCAATGTGTTCACCAACCAGGCATCTAAGGAGGTTTCCTAGGCTACGGTTCACCACTTCAGTTTGGCCATCTGTTTTGGGATGGTAGGCAATAAAAAACTTTTGCTTGGTCCCTAACAGGTGCTAGAGGGTTTTCCAGAAATAACTAGTGAACCTAACATCCCTATCTGATACGATGGTCTTGGGTAGGCCATGGAGTCTAACCACATTGTCTAAGAAAAGATTGGCTACTCTATACGCATCAAATGTCTGGGAACATGGGATGAAGTGAGCCATCTTAGAGAACCTATCGACCACTACAAAGATAGAATTGTGTCTTTTATGGGTCTTAGGTAATCCTAACATGAAGTCCATACTGAGATCCTACCAAGGATGATCAGGCACTGGTAAAGGTGTGTAGAGACCAGTGTTTTTCTTTTGCTATTTTGCAACAGCACAAGTTCTAGACCTGGCTATAATTTGAGCAACATGCCTTTTCAAACCTAGCCAATAAAACTGGTCTTCTATTGCTAAAATGGTCTTTTTTCTATCAAAGTGATCAGCTAAACCTCCAGCATGGGTCTCCCAAATCAAGAATTCTTTAAGAGAAGTTCTAGGGATACACAGTCTATTATTTTGGAAAAGGTAGCCATCCTGAATGGTATACTCACTATGGGTACTGGATGGTCCTAGCCTAAGGGTCTGGTAAAGGTCACCAAAGTCTGGGCAGGCTTCATACTCTTCCTTTAGTCTATCAAACCCTATGACTTGGGTGCTGACTGAACCTAAAAGCAAAGATCTACGACTAAGGGCATCTGCTACCTTATTGTCTGTTCCGGCATGGTGTTTCAGGATAAAGGTGTATGCCTGAATGTACTCGATCCATTTACCATGCCATGGGTTAAGTTTCTTTTGGGAGTTTAGGAACTGGAGTGCCTCATGGTCAGAAAATAAGACAAATTCCTGTGGTAATAAGTAATGTCTCCAATATCTAAGGGCCTGGACTACCGCATAAAATTCCTTGTCATAGGTGGAGTACTTAAGTTTAGCCTCTTCAGCTTCTCACTAAAGAAGGCTATAGGGTGATTTTCTTGACTCAGTACCCCACCTATTCCTACTCCCAAGGCATCGCAAGCAACCTCAAACACCTTAGAGAAGTCAGGTAATATAAGGATGGGTGTGTGGGTCATCTTATCCTTAAGTTCTAAGAAGGCCTTATCAGCTACTTTGGTCCACTCAAATGCAACCTTCCTAATGCAATCGGTTCTAGGTGTGACGACAGTACTAAAATCCCTAATAAATCTCCTGTAAAAGGTTGCTAGGCGATGAAAACTACGCACATTGTGCACATTAGTGGGTATAGGCCACTCAACAATTGTCCTAACCTTTTCAGGATCTGCAGAAACTCCCTTAGGGGTGACAACAAAACCTAGGAAGATAACCCTATGTGTCATGAACTCTCTTTTCTTAAAGTTGGCATAAAGGCTATTCTCCCTAAGGGTCTGGCATACTAGTCTAAGGTGACTAAGGTGGTCCTTTATAGTCCTGCTATAAATTAAGATGTCATCAAAATAGACCACAATAAATTTTCCAGTATATTCTCTCAGGACTTGGGTCATAATCCTTATAAATGTACCTGGTGCATTAAAAAGGCCGAAAGGCATCACAACCCACTCAAATAAGCCATCCTTAATTTTGAAAGCGGTCTTCCACTCATCCCCAGGTCTAATCCAAACCTGATGATAGCCGCTCTTAAGGTCTATCTTTGAGAAAACTTTAGCACCGGCCATCATATCTAGCATGTCGTCCAATCGGGGAATGGGAAACCGATACTTCACAGTTATTTTGTTGATGGCTCTACTGTCTACACACATCCTCCAAGTATCATCTTTGATGGGGGACTAACTAGATGCGAATATAAAAAAATGATGCAAGTGATTTGTTGGTTTTGTGGTTTTTTTAAGTTTTAAAGATTTTGTTTTGTTTTGGATTCCCGAAGACAAGACAATAGCAGATGTAGGGATTTAATAATAACAAGAACTTCGAGCAGGTGAATTAGCCCCTAAACAAGGATAAAAAGAGGATCCCGAGATTGAGAAACCCCGTAGGACTTAGTTCTCAGAACAATATTAACTTAGGAGTTTAGAAAGGCAAACCTCTAAGATCTGAAGCGCCCGATGTCAAGATCACTCACTTTGGTGGATGCGGCCTGGATGATCGAGCCTTCAATCCCGCGGAGGCGCCATAAGCATAGGGCCAACTCTCTTTATCAACCTAAAGGGGCCAGCTCCACGAGCATGAAATTTCTTAACAGTTCTGGGTGGAAACCGTTCAGGCCTAAGCCTAACCATTATAGAATCCCTAATTTCAAACTCTTTGGCTTGTTTCCAGGATTCAGCCAAATTATTTTAAAATTTATATTTAATGCAGAATTCTATCATGATGCAAAATGCAGACTTAACTATGCATTCCTATTGAGAAAAATTTTATTGGACTCTCTAGGGTCTAAACCTAATAGACTTTTGACTCTCTAGGTCTGACCCTAGTCTGGTATGCACAAGAAAAATTACCATGAATCCCTACCAAATGCCATAAGGTATACCAGAAGTATGTGGCAAAAGGGATGGGTTCTAAGGAGTCCTGCGTTATGGTAATCTCAACAAAAAGTAACCCCATGGCTCTAGAAATGTGAGAAGGCTCAGGGAAGGGTAGGAAATAGGAATCTGAGTCTTGGGACAACCTATGGAAATAATGAAACAGACCTTGGTTACTCATGATAACCTCAAAATTTGGACATTGTATTATGGGTGCACTCGTCCTAACCTCATGATTAGTACTAGGAGGGTCTACAGGTGCAAGTTCTAGGGTAGGCTAGGTGCTCTTAGAAGGTGGAAGGTTATCAAGAAGGTCTTTGGAAAGTTTATCTAGAAAGTCCTCTAAACTACCATCTTCTTCTTGTTCTTGGACCTTCTCTATGGGCGATACTTGAGAACCTTCACTATCATCGACTTTGTTTGATCCTGACTTGGTCATTTCTTCTTTAAATTCTGTGGTGGGTTCAGGATCATTATCCTTTGATTCCTTGATGACTTCAACCTTGGGTTCATCTACATCACACTTCCCCACTAGGCTTGATTCAGAGATATTTTCTTTGGATTCCTCACTAGGCTCAGGGGTTTCTTCACTTAAATTCTTAGTGGGCTCAATCTTTTCTCCCTGAAACTTTTCAGTTTGGGGATACCCTAAGTCTTGAATATTAATGCACTCAATTTGTACTTCAGGATTCTTGTCCCTATCATTCATATGAACTAATGGGATAATAGAAGTTGGTTGGTCTAAGGGAAGTTAAGTAGGGTTAGGTTTGGGTTCAAAGGTACTAACCCTGCTGGGCTTAACTTGGTAGTTCATGAATTTTCTTTGATATGACTCAAATTTCCTAGTAGTGTCATAGGCTTCTTCCAGGCTATAAATCTTCCAATTGAGAAGTTCTTGGTAAATACCCCTACGTAGACCATCTCGAAACCTAGCTATGGTCTCACACTTAGATTCAGTGGTGTTACATCTCCTGACAAACTCCTGGAATTTTCTGATATACTCAGATACTAGCCTATCATCCTGTCTCAATCGATACCATCGGTCTAAAAGTCTTTTCTCATAGAATATACCTAGGTACTTATCTCTCAACTTAATTCTCATGTCTCTCCAAGTACTTATTTTCTCTTCTTTGTGATAACATTCATGCTCAATAACATACCAATGCGACCTAGCATATTGGGTGAACTTGGTTTTGGCCAACCTAACCTTTCCTAATTCCGATATGTTAGTGCGCTCAAAATATTGATCCATTTGTTCTTCCCAATCGATATATGCCTCTTGTCTTCCATCAAAGGTGGGTGCATAAGGTTTGGTGCTCCTAATGGGTCCCTCCTCAGAGTCAACCAAGTATGGGTATGGGCTCTAGGGCTAGACTCAGGGGCAAGATCATGATCATAGGCTCTTGGATCAAGGGAATTAGACCTAGAGGAGTTGAATTTAGCATGGGCCTTGCGGGCTTCAAACTTATCTTCATACTTATCAAGCTTATTGTTCATCCTAACTATCTATTCAAGGATGAGCTTTAATTGATCTTCTCATTCATTCTCCATAGGTTCACTTGATTGGGAATGGTGGGGATGATAAGGGACTGATGATCTAGTCGACATGAGTTAAGCACGCAAATTGTCTATGATCTATTAGGCCTAGAATCTCAACCAGTTGCCTAAGTCAAGGTGGCAAACCAGTCTGTAGTAACTCTGTGCTTGGCTAGGTAGGTGTAGGAGAGTGGAGGTCCCTGAACGCCAACCTTAGACACCAATCTGGGATTGGCCAAGTAGGCGGACCAAACTCACAAGCCCTGAATCACCAAGCCTATACACCAAGAGCAGCAGCACATATAGAATGGGCTGATGCCAAGAATAGACACTTAGTCTTGACTCGACCAGTTGGTGTCCCTAAGCTCTCTAGAGCAAAATTAATGACTACTCGATTTTAATTAGAGCTTGGGTTTGTGATGCAGGTTAGTGATTTTTTGGGCTAGGGACAAGTAATGAAATCCTGACCCTATGTCAAATTGCTGCCCTTAAGATGATTTATAAGAATGATGGCAAACAAATGATCTAATAAAATGTCACTAAGTTATATTTTTGGATTTTGATGTTTGATAACAGAATTAAGATGATGAAAATGAAAAATATATGACCCTAAATGCAAAGTTAAACTATATGAAAAGATTGAAGATGAGATGAGATGTGCTTGCTGAATTTCAGAGCAGAATTTGCTCTCAGTTAGTATTCTAGCTTGTAGAAATTCTACAAGCTATAATAAAATCTGAGAAAATTCTGAAAAATATTTCTAATTATGCAAAGTCTAGTAAAACAAAAGTCATAAAAACCCAACATTCCTACAGGCAGAAATAATCAAAATAGTAGACTATATTTGGATAGGAAAAATGCGGAACTTGAAAGACAAAGAGATCTAATGATGCAATATTTTTATGTTTTTTTTTTCTTTTTTTTTTTTTTAATCTATTTTTCTTGGGTTCTCTTTCAAAGGTCAATCATAATGGCACCCCTACATGCCTTAGGAGATCCCCGTGGAATGGGAGGAGAGGGTCTTGAAATCCTACTTTTCTCCTAAGACCGGACGGCCTGGTGAAGCACCTAATCCAGGTACTTAAAAAGAGCTAAAGTCCTAACCATGCTCTGATACCAGAAATGATGGGGGACTAACTAGATGCGAATATAAAAAAAATGATGCAAGTGATTTGTTGGTTTTGTGGTTTTTTTAAGTTTTAAAGATTTTGTTTTGTTTTGGATTCCCGAAGACAAGACAATAGCAGATCTAGGGATTCAATAATAACAATAACTATGAGTAGGTGAATTAGCCCCTAAACAAGGATAAAAAGAGGACCTCAGGATTGAGAAACCCTGTAGGACTTAGCTCTCAAAACAATATCGACTTAGGAGTTTAGGGAGGCAAACCTCAAAAATCTGAAGCGCCCGATGCCGAGATCACTCAATCTGGTGGATGCGGCCTGGATGATCAAGCCTTCAACCCCGCGGAGGGGTCGGCTTGCGTTTCAAAGGTCATGAAGGCAAAGGAGATCAATTTCATGTTCGTGGCACCTAGAGGACCTGCGAGAATTCAAGGAGAGTTAAGATTTGATCAAAGAGGAAGCAAATAGAAGAAGGGATGAAAGTTGAAGTGGTGATGGTGGAGTCTTCTTGCTAGGTGCCCAGGTGGATGATCCTAATGGGCTCCAATTCGAAGTTGGATGATGGAATTGCGAAAGTGACAGTAACTTGAGGCCTCACACTTGCAACGCCCTCAAGCGAAGGTGCTCCCTCATGGAGATCGACATTCTTAGTGAACGAAGGCAACTAAAGAGAAATTAAATCTCAAGAAACTTGGTTTTTTTTTCATTCATCAAAGATTAACCTTACAAGGGAGGGGGTAAGGTCCTTTATATAGGCACCTTAGACCCTTTCAAAATTTGAATGAAAAAATACATTTCTTCTCTTGCTAAGGCACCAAAAAAATATTCAAAAATCTGAAATTCAAACTCCTTGGCTGACCAAAGCTTCTTGGATTTGGGCATGGCATGATAATGGGCTTGGAAGAAGGAACTTGGCTCCCTTGGACTTGGAAAGTTGACCTTTAATTTTGGGAAGAAGGCATGATGCAAGGCTTGTGTCTCCCTCTTTCCTTAGTTGCTCACCCTTCTTTGGAAAGAAGCTTGATATGAGGCTTGAAGCAAGGCCTTTGTCTTCAACCTTTCCTTGGTTGCTTAGCCTTCTTTGGAAAGAAGCTTGATATGAGGCTTGGAACAAGGCCTTTGTCTTCAACCTTTCCTTAGTTGCCCATGACTCCTTTAGTAAGTGGCTTGATGGAGGGAGAGAAAGGAGGAGAGAATATTTGATGTGTCTCCATTTGGCATCATAGAAAATCTCACTTGTGCTGCCCATAGGGCTGGATAAGGTGGCACCACATGGGATGATAAAGTGGCGCCACATGGGGTGGTGAAGTGGTGCCCTAGGGTTGACATGTTGACCTTCAAGGCTCGGCCCAAAGTAGTTGAGCTGGACTCAAAGACCACTCTGGCTTGGACCCAGACTTGGACTAGACTCAATACAGAACTGAACTCAATACAGGATACAACTTGACCCAATTGGTCAATGTATAGGACTAAACAAAAATAATTGAGACTAAATTTATGATTAAAAATTACAATGCATAGGCTTGATGCCTTATTACAGGACCCAAAAATTGAAACCCTAATCAAAGGTCTGGTGCCCATACCAATCTTTCTTAGGGGTCAGTAGAGCAGGGACTACACATGGACTCAAGCTCTCCCTAATGAAACCCTTCCAAGTAACTCTCCCACTTGTTTCTGTAATTCTTGATGCTCACTAGGGTTCATTCTATAGTGAGGAAGGTTTGGTAAGATGGCTCTTGGGACTAGATCTATGGCATGTTGGATGTCTCTAAGTGGTGGTAATTGATCAGGTAAATCATTAGGGAAGACATCCTCAAATTTTTGAGAGCCTTAACAATTTTTGGAGGGTATTCCTTTTGGGTCGGCTCATGAATTTCTTTGGTGGTCAAGATCCAAATAGGGCTACCCTCAGCAATTTCTTTCTCTAACTCCTTAGCCTTAATCAGATTAACTCTTGGTTTATTGTCCTTAAGCTACTAGAACCTCTCTTGACTGGGTCTCTAGGTGGAGTTGGGTGGATAACAAACTTATTTCCATGGTGGCTAAAAGCACAGACATTGGTTCGACCAAACAGGGTTGCATCATGATCAAAAAGCCAAGGTCGACCTAAAATGATACTACTTACTTTCATGGGAATGACATCACACCAAATCTTTTCCTTATAGGTTTGCAGTTTAACTAAGATTTTGCACCTAGACTTGATCTGGATGGAGATGGAATCTACCCAAGAAACCTTGTAAGGGCTAGTATGGGGAACTGTGGTCAATCCTAAAGATTTGATTGTACTAGCAGAGATAGCATTGACACAACTCCCACTATCTATGATGATCTTAAGCACCTTACCCCCTACCTTAACAAAAGTTTGTAGGATGTTAGTCCTATGCCAATCTTCTTTAGCTTGGGTTTGGGTCAAGATGCACCTAACCACTCCTAATAGGTTCTCAGACTCAGGTTCCTCTTCCTCTCCTTCGTACTCATCCAACAACTGGTCATTAGCCTCATAGATTTCTCCCTCGGGTTTAGTTATGGGTTCAGGCTTCTCTTCCTCTAGCTCACCTAAGTGTAGGGTACTAACTGGGCACTGGCTAGCAAAGTGGCCTGGTTTCTGACATTTAAAACAAGTCTTCTAAGGATTGGGACTCCTGTAGACCTCTACAAATTTACCTCTATCATCTCTATGGGTCAAATGAGTACTAGGCTGGGGTCGACTCGGGTCAGGGTAACTCGGATTGGGTCAACTCGGGCTAGGTCGGCTAGGCTGGGTCGGCTCTATTAGGACTGGCTAGCTCCTGGGTACTGACTAGGGTATCTAGTGGGCTCGGGTCTACGGTAGATGGGCCCTCTTTGAAAATGTTCATAATCCCTAGCAATCTGGTAGGCATGGTCCACTAACCTCTCTCATGTAGAGCTCCCTCTTTATATCATCTCTAAGGCCAGCCCTAAACCTAGACAGAACAACATCCTCAGCTTCATTTAAGTCACATCGCATGGAATACTCATCAAATTTTTTGATGTACTCATCTACACTCTTGCTGCCCTGACTCAACCTTTGCCACTGATCCAACAAACCATAATGATATGAGGTTGGAACGTATTTCCCTCTAAGCTTAGCCTTCATGGCCCTCCAGGTGACTATAGGTTCATGTCCTCCTAGTCTAAGTGCTCTCTCAACAGTAGCCCAATACAACCTGGCCTGGCAGACTAACTTAAGCTTGGCAAACCTATACTTACGTTCCTCCAACATATCGTACCACTCAAAATACTAATCAACTTCTCCCTCCCAATCTATATAGGCCTTTGGGTCAAGACAACCATCAAAAGTGGGGGCATCAAGTTTAATGTTTCTATAGGCTCTGTCTTCCTGGTCCATACAATCCCTGTCTTCTCGATCCATACAATCCTGATTGGGTCTCCTTGGATGAACCTCTAGGACTGGATCATGATAATGGGCTCTCCTAGGTTCAGCCTCAAAGTATGGATCAGGGTTTGGGGTCCTCCTAGGATCAGCCTCATAGTAAGGATCATGGCGAGGGGTTCTCCTAGGATGGGGAGGTGATTCAGGGTCTGGTTCACTGCGAGGCCTACGTGCCTCCTCTAGGGTTCCAAGTCGGTTGTCTATATGCTCAAACCTATGGTTCATCTGGGCCATTTGGTCTATAAGGGCTTGAATTTGGGCTTCCAGCTTATCCAAGGGTTCAGCCAAAGGTGGAGATGGTGGATGAAATGGGACTCCTGATCTAGTGCACATGCAAGACTTAACACTAACTCGACTATGGTTGCTTAGACCTAGAGCCCAAACAGAATGGGTTGACTCAACTTACACACAACTCAACTCCTAGTCCTTCAGTCTGGCCAATTAAAAGGTGGGATGGTGGGAGGCCTCCCTGCTCTCGCAGGGACCCAATTAAGGAACCATCGATCTGCTTAGGTCATTTGACACTGTACCTCTAGCCTAGACACCAGCATCTAGTAATAGGAGATGAATTGGGTGCACTAGTCATCCCACAATGATCAAACCCGACCGATTGGTGTCCCTAGCCCACTAGGGCAAATTAAGTCTAGTTAATTTTAGATTAGGCTTGGGACTAAATGCAAGGGAGGTGGTTTTGGGCTAAGGAGAGGTTATCAACTCCTCCCCTTATCTAACATATAGAAAGTGCCCTTAAAGTATTTTATGCAATGATGGTAGGTAGATGAAAATGCAAATTAGGGTTTAAGTGTTTTTGGTGTTTTATGAATATATGTAAATTTTTTTTTTGTTTTGGTATTTTCTTAAACAAAAAGATAATTTATAAATAATGACCTAAAATGTAGGAAACATGCCAAAATTATAAGATATGCAAAAATTATACTAAAAGAACCCTAAACTTGCTAAAATTGGTTTTGTTGCCAAAAACAGGATAGAATTATCTCAGGCAGTGTTTTGGTTGGCAGAAAACCACAGGCTGAAATAATTCCTGAGAAAATTTTGAAAATTAATATCAATTATAAGGAATTTAGAAAAACAAATTTCAGATTTTTTTGAGTTCTATGTAAGCAGAAACAATTGAAACAGCAGGTAATATACTGAGAAGGCCGAAATGCAAAAAACCCTAGTGAACTCTTTGTGTTCTTCTTCAGGGGTCAATTCACAGTGGCACCCCAACATGCCATAAGAGATCCCATAGATTGGGAAGAGAGGGTCTTGCAGCCCTACTTGTCTCTTATGACCGGATGGCTATGGTGAAGCACCCGATCCAAATATGCAAAGAGAACTGAGCCCAAACAGGCTCTGATACCAAATGATGCGAAACTAACAATGCATGCAAAATTATTTTATTATATTTTTATATTAAGTTATGTATCTTAATCCCGAAGATCAGGCCATGAATCTGATTAGAGGGTTATATGCAAGTAAGAAACTAAAGCATGAAAAGTAGAACCTAAAAAGTAATAAGAAAGAGAACTGCCGAGACTGAGAAGTCTCGGTTGGGCTAGTTCACCTTCAATAAGGCTACTGGCAAGCAGAGGGGGTTTACCTGATAATGATGGAAGCACCCGATGAAGACCGTAGAAGAAGGGATCGCTCTCGCTTCCGGATGCAGCCTGGATGATTAAGCCGGAGACCCACGGATTCTCGGCATTCTACCAGGTGATCTGATTACGGCCTGGCTGGAGTTGTTGGATTCGTGGAAGTCCAGGGACACAGAATCCCCATAGCACATAGCAATTGGAAGAACTCAGTTATATTTCATCAAAAAAGTGTCTTCATACAAGAGAATAGAGTCTCTTAAATAGACTCATAAACATGGCCCCCAAGTAAGGTTACAATAGTCATTACCTAGAAATTTGAATCCCACCCAAACCCTAGCTAGAATACATGGTAGGTCTTAGGATTTGATTTCCCTCAAATCACTCCTCGCTTTCTTGCCTTGGTCGGCCAAAGGTGGTGACTCTAGTGGCCGACCAAGGGGTGGTGAGCATAAGGCATGGCGCCCCTTGGTTCTCTCATGGGCCTAAGCTGGCCCAAATTGCTTCTGGCTACGGTTCAGGGCTTCAAGCAACTCATCAAGGTTCCAGGACTTTGAGCTTCTTTTGCTGGGCTTTTCATGGTCTTCATAGCTTCCAGTTGGGTTGGTCTCTACTTGTACTTGGCTGGGTATTTACTTGTATGAGTCTTCACTTGGACTTGGACTAGCATGTACTGAACTCCAAAAGAAAACTAGCTCAACTGAGCTAACTGGTACAGGACTCAAATAATGAAAAGACAACTCAAATGGGCTAAGCCCTTATTACAAGTGGACTCAAACACCACAAAGTAATCCATAGATGGTTGAGAAGCCTCTGTCTTATTTTGGTGCCTCTGGTGTCCGCATTAGCATTTTCATAGATGAGGTCGGGCCTTCTAAGACACACAAAGAGATTTCAAAGGCACAACCCAAGCCTACTACATAGCCTGAGTCTGCACCTCAGCTCAAGTTAGCTGCTCCTACATAGTCAAAGATATTGGGCACTGGAGATAGCTTGGAGGATAGAGTCACTCACATGGAGATAGAGATTATGATTATACGATAGCGAGTTGACCAGATCCATATGGAGATGAGAGCAGACCACCAGAGTTTTAGACAGAGTGTTACTACTATTTTGGCTACTCTGGAGAGGTTGACTTCAGCAAGAGCTCCAACACCTTCATCTCCTTCGTCACCTGATTCACCTCCAGCACCTCCAGCACCTTCAACCCCAAGACTTGATATAGGAAATGGTTAGGGTGACTCTTTTGTCGAGTTCGATGTCAAAGATTTTATGGCGGAGCCTGAGTCTAAGACTGTAGTAGAGGATGTTTCGAGGAAACCAGTTCAGGATCCATCTAGTTCCTCATTCCAGACACCAATCCACTCCAGTTCCTCACCCACCCTTCCTCACCCACCCTTCCTGACCCACCTAATACTTTTGCTCCTACTCCTATACTACACATAGATCTTCTTGATACTAATTTACCTACTTTGATCCTTAGCATTCTTACTAGGACTTCACCTATACCTTCCACATCTTCCCTGATTCAGGAACTAAAGTTTTATACTTCTGGTTTCCATATTCTTTCATCTGGACTAGTTTTTGATGATACTCCTTTGTTCACTGATACTAGGACTACTGACCCTGTCATTGCTGCTCCTGCTTCTGATATTCCCTCATCCTCTTCAGCACCAGCTAGAGGAAGGACATATACCAATCGTAGAGGCCGAGGTTGTGGCATTGCACCGAGACCTACCCAGAGCAGATTATCTGATCTTCGATCGATGTGGCCAAGACCTAGACCTTCTAGGGTTACAGGTCCCATCATTCTTGAGATCGGGTCCTCCTCTGATGAGGAGTGCACTCCTTCTGTTTGATCTATACTTCAGCTAGTATGTATCTCAGTGCTTATTATGTTTTATGTATGTTTGTATTTCAGTTCTGTTTATATATCAGTATCTAATGTATCAATTTTTCTTGATGTATCAAATTCTACATGATATATCAACTTTGGTCTTATGTATCAAATTATGTTTCAATCTAATATATCAAATCTTTTTATATATTTTACCTTTTAAATTTTGTGTATATTCTCTCACTATAATGAAATGTTTCATATATCCTTCATTCTCTTTCTTACTTTTTTAATGATGACAAAAAGGGGGAGTGAAATGAGAAAGTAATTTTTAAAAAGGAGGAAAATTAATGAAGAGTTAATAGAAAATTAATAGAGATTCAATGAGGATTTATGCAATTTTTCTTGAAAGAAATTTAATTAAGAAGAGAGCAATGAGTAAGGGGGAGTGAGAAAGAAATTTTCTTAAGTAGCAAGCATTTTCTTGAAAATCGTTTTCAAATTCTTTTGAAAATAAGTTTTTCAGATCATATATTGAGGGGGAGTATATATACCATCAAATTCTTTTTTTATTACTTCTATTTCTGTGCTCTGATACTCTTTAATGTCATACCCGACACTCTTTGATGATTTATTATCATTTGCTCTAGTATTATCTATTCTCTTTTGGTACATGTTTCATGCTAAAATGCCTATCTTTTATAAGTGTTTTGATATACCTCTTAAGCATCATGACATTTGAGTATATCTTAGCTCTGATGCTCTTTAATCATAGCTCTGATACTTTATAATCACCAACTCTGCTTCATTAAATTCATAGCTTTGATGTTGAAGTTATGCAAGTTTGAATATATATATATATAGCTCTGATACTTTGAAAATAAGTTTTATTTCTTCACAATCAATACAATTTAAGACTCTGATATCCCTTCATTATTTGCTCTGATACTTAATGAAAAATACTCTACACTTGTTGAAAATATATTGAGCTTTTTATTTGTATATACTTAAAGGTTTTGTCATCATCAAAAAGGAAAATATTGTTGACTCCTGTATTGATTTTGATGATTAACAAAACTAATGCGGGACGATCCTAGGACTGATGCAAAATAGAAAACTAATTTTTTTAGATTTTTTTTAGAATTTAATTCGGTGGCTAAAAATCCGAAAATAAGTAAAGAATCAGCAGAAAGACTAGTAATGCTAGAAACTAACATACCCACAAGATAACTCATGCAGAATAATAATAAGCCAGGATTCGAGAATTGAGAAATTCCTAGCTTAATATAGTGTACCTGTCATCAGATCAGAATAAAGGAGGGGGAAGGCTTTTACCAGGCAGTGATTGTAGTTTCTTCGATGAAGAGATCTCTCAGCCTCTAGATGGCGCTTAGAAGAACAAGCCTTTGATTCCCAAATCTGAAGGCGATATGGATCCGGTCTGAAGGCAAAGAAAGCCTCCTCTAGGGAGGGGGAAACACCTTAGAGATCTGCAAAATGTCAAGGTTAGGCATGAATTAGGTAATCAAAGAAAAAAATAACAAGATTGATGTGGGACTAATATGCATGCAATTCTTTTTGTATGTTTTATATGTGGGGTTAAGTGATTAATTCCCGAATTTCAGATCAAAATTAGTTGTAGGGAATTTTGTATGAATTTTTGAAGCCAAGCATGCAGATTAGAACCTAGAAAAGTACTAAAGAAGGATCGCCGGGGCTGAGAAGCCTCGGTTAGGGCAAGTTCTCCTACAATATAAAGACTGGAGGTAGAGGGGGTGTACCTGACAACATCTGAAGCACCCGGTGAAGATCGCAGTGAAGGGATCTCTCGATCCTCGATGGATGCAGCCTAGAAAATCGAGCCAAAGACCTGCGGATACCTGGCTTTCTGCTCGGTGGTCCGATTGAGGCTTGGCTGGAGTCGTTGGATTCGTAGGAACTCGGGGACCTACAAACGACCTGTCAGGGGTTAGAAAACTCAGAGGAAATCAAGAAAACAAAGGAAAATAGCAAAGGAAAGAATGTTTTGGAGGGGGCTGGAAGGATGGTTGGTGGCAGGAAGATGGTTGCAAACACCGGGAAGAAGAACTCTCAAACCCCTTTATACACACAGCAGGGTAATCACACAAAACAATATAAGAACTCAAGGTTTATTTCATATCAAAAATTTAGTTTCATACAAGAGGCTAGGGTCCCTTAAATAGATCCTTAACCTTGGGCTCCAAGTATGGGTACATTAGACATTACATAAGAATCCTTTTCCCTCTCAAACCCTAGCTAGAAAATAAGGAAACATTAGGTAGAAAAAATCCCTAAAAATTCTCTTGACTTGGTCAACACTCCAAGGATGCCTAGGGGGGTGTGTTGGGCTTCTAAGAGCAGTAAGGAGCCGACCCAAAGGGGCTCGGGTGCATGGGTTTGGGCCTTTGGAAGCTGGGATGGCCTGGTAGCCAGGTAGCAGGAATATTCCCTGGTATCTTGCTTCTTAGGGGCTTGGGCTTGGTGCCTGGGCTTGATTTCTTTGGGCTAGGATGCAGATGGACCTCTAAAATCAAGGATGCCTTGGTCTATGAATATACTTTGGCATCTGGAAGGGAATCTAAGCATCTGGAGGGCATCTGTAAGGAATCAGGGTTTCTGATTTTCCTCTTGGGGTCTTCAAATCTTCAAGCTGGGTTGGACTTGGGCTAAACTTCCATGTCTTCAATCTAGTTAGACTTGGTATTCACTTGTATGATGTGGTCTTGAGTCTTCAGTATGCTTGGACAGGACTCAAAAAAATAAAATTAGCTCAACATGAGCTGACTAGCATTGGACTGAACTAGCTCAACATGCGCTGACTAGTACAGAACTAGAAGAACAACTCAAAAGACTCAAATAACAACTAAAATAAACTCAGATGGGCTAAGCCCTTATTACAGATGGAATTATAAATTATTGATCAATCCATAGAGGGTTTAAAAGCCTTTGTCTTATTCTGGTGCCTCTGGTGTCTGCACCAAAGATGAAACAAGAAAGGAAAGGGATTAGGGCAAAGGGCTGGTGGCAAGGAAGCAGGAAGAGCTCTTAATATGGGCATCTTCAAGGCTTCTCTTTTGGATGTTGCTAATGCTTGGAGATCTGATTTGCTGCTTGGGGCATGGAGGATTGCAATGATAGAGGTCGGCCAACACAAGAGAATAAAAACTAGAACCCAAAAACAAAAACACAAGAACACTAGTCTTAAAAACAATTCAGCAGAGTTTAATTTATAAGAGTTTATTGATTACAAGAGGAGAGGTGGGGTATTTATAAAGCTCCATGCCCTCTCCTAAAGGGATTACAAGTCTTCTCCTAGTTAGAATAGGTTTGCATAATTTAAATGGGAGAAAGATTATAAAATAAACCTAGAACTAAAAGTATACAAGTTAAATGAAACTAGGTTTCCTTCTTCCATTTGAATTCCTCCTTCTTAGCTTGGACCAAGTCAACACTTTGGACATGTTGGGCTTCATGGGGCCAGCAAGGGGCAGCCAAGGAAGGGTTGGGCGCATGGGCTTTGGGCCCTGGAGTCCTGAGATGCCTAGAGCAGGAATATTCCAGGTATCTTTGTTCTATGTTAGAATATAGCTGGAATCTTGGTTCTTAAGGGCTTGGGCTTGGCACCTGAGCTTAATTTCCTTGGGCTGGGGCATAGATGGACCTCTGGATTCATGATATAACCTGGTCTGGGAATATACTCTAGCATCTGGAGGGAATCTGGGCATCCAGAAAATATCTGGAAGGAATTAGGTTATCTAGAAAGGCATCTTGGGTGTCATGCAAAATCCAATAAGCTGATGTAGTGGCCTCTGACTCCTGGATGAGGCCTAGTAAAACTCCAAAATAGGGTAACCTCTTCTCTTGTACAAAAATTGGACTCATACTGGACTTATACTGAAATACAGGACTCGATACTGGACTGGGGTTGAGACAAATTAACTAGCCTAAACTTATTACAGGACTCAATCTTAGTTGATTACAAAATTATGATACATGACTAAGGTTCTGAAAAAACCCTAATCAGTAAACCTTATGGGATCCAAGGATCTGTGTCTGATCCTGGTGTCCCCACCAATTCTCCCGGGGTGGGACGAACTCGACCCCATCGCGTAAGGGTCAATTTGGCTCTCAAGGAGGGTTTGGGTTGAGGCGCGGCAGATTCTCACCAGTGCTCCACAAATCCTCAGATTCTTGCTGACCTTGCCATCTGACCAAATACCTTTGATAACCTTCATCTTGGGTACTGATGGCTTGATCATCCAGGATTCGCTCACTCCTTTCCTCACTTATTGGCCAAATTGTATGTAGACACTCTAGGGTGGGTTCACTCACAAAGGAAGGAATTGGCTCAAAGTGCTGGCTAGGTATCACTACTGGCTCCCTGTGCTCCATAAGATCTGAAATATTGAAGGTTGAGCTAATACCTATATCAGGTAGCATCTCACGCACATAGGCATTAGGTCCACTACTCTTCATTAGTCTGAATGGGTCAGCTTTGCGAGTAGAAAATTCCTTTACAATCACATAATCCTCTACAGAAAATTCTTTATCTCTCTTTCAGGAATTAGCCAAGTTGTTATTTAGTTCATTATTTTTATTTAACTTTTGACTAATATCCTGATGTAAATGCTGTGCAGAAGTCAGTGCATGTGTGGACAGATGAATCAGGATTGTAAATTTATTAGACTCAAGACTAACACCTAATAGACTCGACTAGACTTCCTATCAAAGAAAATTTATTGGACTCTTTGGGTCTAACCTAACACACTATAGACTCTTTACATTTGACCCTAGCATGGCATTTACATGAGAATTTACTATGTACTCCAACTAGGTGCCATAGGGTTCTCCTAAAGTAAGATTCAAACATGATAAACTCAACAAATGAATGCAACATGCAAACCTCTATAAAATGCATATGAATGGTTAAAGAAATATAAGAAGATTCATAAAAGGATAGAAAATAAGATGTAGGTTCAGGGTTAGTCTAGCAGGAAAAGGGTTCGGGATTGATTGGATAGAATGGAATGCAAGAAGGTGTGTCAGGAATTAGTCCTAGACTAATGAGGTTTACCTTATGGGTTTGGGGTATTCCTATAGGGTCTACATTATGGAAGAAGGGGTCATTAACGTCAGGGAAGAGATCAATTGGAGTCAATGGAATGATTTTATCCAGAGGGTATTGATTCAAAGAGATCAAGTCCTTAATAAATTCTTCTGACTCACAAACCAAAAGACTGGGCTCTATAGTTGGGCTTTCTTTTAGTGGCTCCTTAGGTAAGGTTCTGATAGCAGTATTTAGGTTCTCTTCCTCTAGCTAGTCTTCCATTACAGATTTAGCTTGGTTATAGTCAGGTTCAACTAATGTTGGGTGGTCTTCTACCTAGGTATCTATCAGGTCAACTAATTCTAAGTCTTCTATGGGGAACTCCTCTTCTTCCTCCTCGTATTCATCCACTAAGCTTAGGTCAGCCTCATATATCTCCTCTTCAATATCTTTCTAGTGAACCAATGAGGTGGTAAGAGGGGGTTGGCTAAGGGATACCTGACTAATATTTGGCTCAAATCTAAGGGTACTGATCCTATAGGGTTCAGGTTGACTGAGAGATAGTGGGTTACTACTGGATTCATATCTAGGGACTATGGGTTCCTAGGGTTTACTGGATTGGATCATTTGGTCAAGCTTGTTATTAATTTGGGTAAGCTAGGTTTGGGATTGGGTATTGAATTGGTCAAATTTGAAGTCCATCTTTTCACTCAGGGCTTTTTTGAGGGCTTCTAGATTGGACTCCATGATTGGGCTAGGTTGGGATGTAGACTTTTGGTATTGGGTTCCTAGTCTAGTGGCCATACAACAAATAATCAATCAAAGTGGGATGGTGCAACCAAGCATGCAAAAAGAAAAAGACTAGTACAATCTAGGGTTTCCTAAACCTAGAGCCAAAACTGAGTGGGTCAGCTCAACTTACACCCAACTCAATAACTAATCCTTCCTCTGGCCAAGTAGAGGGTGGGAGTGTGGGAGGCCCTCCCTGCTTTCGGAGGGACCCAACTAAAAACCACAACACCACTTAGGTCATTTGACTCTGGACCCTCAGCCTTAGACACCAGATTTCAGTAATAGTTGATGAATTGAATGCACTAGTTGGCCAACACAATTCGGACCCGACCTGTTGGTGTCACCTAGCCCTCTAAGGAAAATTAAGTCTAATTAATTTAAATTAAGATTTGGATGAGAATGCAAGGAGATTGTTTTAGGCCCAGGACAGGTTATGACCTCCTGCCCTGATCTAAGATAGAGAAACTGCCCTTAAGATTAGTTTAATGCAGATGATGGCAATCGATGGTCCTGATGCAATCTAAAATAATCAAAAATATAAAAATATTTTATATGTATTTTATGAGGTGGCAAGTTAAGTTTAGGTTGATTAGGTTAGCAAACAAATTGGGCTTGGGATTGAGGTGTGTGGAAGTTGGTTAGGTTTGGTGAAGTAAAAGTACAGAAATAGTAGAATTCAAAAAATTAGGGTTTTAGAAGATGCAGGATTTGACATAGTTATTAATGCATAAAAAAATAAAAAAAATTCTAAGATAGAGGATAGATGGCTATGATGAACTCTACCAAATTTGATGCAAAAAAAAAAATCAGATGATGATGCAAATCCTAGGGTTTTCAGAATGATGTAGAAATATTAAGATTTTAGTTAGGGTTTCTAGTATGCCAAATTTTAGTAAATTAGGATTTCTATAAAATTAATTAAAAATTATAAAAATTATAAAGATAAGACGATGAACACTTCATACAAATTTCATAGAAAAATAAAATTCCTAGGTAGTCAAAATCAGATAAAAAATAGACACCTAATGCTATTAGTAGGATGCAAAAATTAGGGTTTGTGATTCTAATGTAGATGAATGCTATCCTAAACCTGCTCTAATACGAAACTGATGTGGGACAATCCTAAGACTGATGCAAAATAGAAAACTAATTTTTTAAGATTTTTTTTAGAATTTAGTTCAGTGGCTAAAGACTTGAAAATAAGTAAAGAATCAGCAGAAAGATTAGTAATGCTAGAAACTAATATACCCGCAAGATAACTCATGCAGAATAATAATAAGCCAAGACTGAGAATTGAGAAATTCCTGGCTTAGGATAGTGTACCTGTCATCGGATCAGAACAAAGGAGGGGGAAGGCTTTTACCAGGCAATGATTGTAGTTTCTTCGATGAAGAGATCTCTTATTCTCTAGATAGCGCCTGGAAGAATAAGTCTTTGATTCCTAAAGCTTGAAAGGACTTAAGTTTTAAGTTTGAAGAAGATTCAACATAGTTTCATTTCAGTTTCAAAAAGTTTCAGCAAGTGTCGACTCGCTGTGCAAGTTTAACTCACAGAAGCCTGAGCTGATATATAGAAGAAGTCTCAGATGGTACGATTGAAGTATCAACTCATGTGTCGACTCAAGGATCGACTCAAGGCCTGAGATAAATTTTTCATAGAACATGCTAAATTTCAATACCTCCCTTAAGTGTCACTCATGGAAGCAAAGTGTCGACTCACCAGATGAAGTGTCGACTCACCTAAGATTTTTAGAGAGCTTCAGGAAATATTTTTAAACTAAGTATCGACTCATGGAAACCAAGTATCGACTCATGACCTAAAGTGTCAACACTTGTAGTTCTGGTGAATAGTAACGGCTAGTTTTTTGAAGTCCAGAACTTGCCCTTTTCACTCCCAATGCCTAGTTTCACCTCTCTAATGGTCATAAACTACCATTTAAGCATTGGAATGATATTTAAAGTAGATTAATCATAAGTGGGAAGCAACTAATGAAAAAGAAAAAGAAAAAGAAGAGCATTCACTCCAATATTCATTGAGAGCAACTACCTTCAATTAAAAAGAAGCCTTCAAGCATTCAAAGCAATCAAGAGTATTCAAGTCCAACCATTTGAGCATTGATTGAGGCTTCAACAACTTGAAGATAAGCAACTTCAAAGAGCTTCAAAGAGATAATAGCTTTTATTTTAAAGCTTTCTTGTATTTCTTATATTCTTACTTGTCTTTTGTTGAGGTTGGTTGGTGAGCCTATGTATTAAAACCAATAAAGGATTTTGGTGAGCTTTGAGAAAACCAAAGAGGTTTGTGGCTAGCCTTGTGAAAACCAAGGAGGTTGTTGATGAGCCTAAGTTATGAAACTAACTAGATTTTTTGTTAGCCCATAAAATCGAAGGGATTTTGACTTGTATTCCCAGTGAAAATAAGTTGTATTTTGATTAGTGAGTCTGGAAAACTAATCAACTATAATCAAAAGTGATTATAGTGAATTCCCAAGAAAAGCTTGGGGAGTGGATGTAGGTGCCTTGGTGTGCACCGAACTACTATACTTCTTGGTGTTTGTTGTTGCTTGTTCTCTTATTACTTGCTCTTACTTTTATTGCATTTACTTATCTATTTTCCGCTTCATACTCTACAAGAGCACATAACACTTGTATTACACTAGTACTTGAATTGTTTTTCAATTGGCACATACTTTGTAAAAATTTTTGCAACCGAATTCACCCCCCCTCTTGGGTTGCTTACTAGGCAACAGGGTAGCACAAGAATCCCTTATGTTAGGAATTCTTGCTTCGATTAGGAGTCCCTAGGTGCTAAGGAATTTTCCCCTTCCTAGGGTGTGGTGGCATGGATGTTGATATTACCCTGATAGAGAGCGACAACCAGAGAGGAAGCAAGGGAGAAAGAAGATGGATATCAGGGAGAAAAGGTTATTTCACTTTGACAGCTCCCATAAGCCCCATATACAAAGTGTATATATACTAGGTCACCATGACCTAACCCTAAAACTTCAATAAGCCAACTTAATGCATAATTTAGTTTTCCAAGTCCAAGTACACCCTTGACTTAGTCCAATCACACATACCTAGGACTAAAAACCAGCCCAATACAAGTTGGCCCATTGAGGACCAAGTCTCCTGAACCTCAAGACTTGAAAAGATAATAGCCTTTCATCCTAGGAACTAAACTAGCCCTAGAATTCCATGATAGCATCTTGATCATTGGACCTTGGCCTTAGCTTTGGTCCCCTGAGCCTTGGAAGCACCACATAAGACCCAACAATCTCTACCTTGGTGCTTTAAGGCTTTAGCTAACTCCATCTTGTCCACAAGCTGCATCAGTGCCACATACTTGCGAAAGCTATCATGCGATAGAACCTTCGTTAGTGCATCTACTCGATTCTCCTTGGTATGTACCATCACTAGCTCCACCTCACCATCCTCTATGAGCTCTCTAGTCTAATGGTATTTGATATTGATGTGCTTGGTTCAAGCATGATAGACAGAGTTTTGTGCAAGTAGAAGTGCACTCTGGCTATCGCAGTGTACCCTGACAGCCTCCTGTTTAAGGCCCATTTCTAATGTTAAGCCCTTCAGCTATAGGGCCTCCTTTGCTATCTCTGTAACACCAATGTACTCCACCTTCATGGTTGATAAAGCCATAACAAGCTGCAAGCATGATCTCCATGAAACGGGACCTCCATACAAGCAAAAAATAAAACCTATCATCGAGCGACAGGTGTCCACATCTCCACCAAAATCCATATCCATGAACTCTCTTATCAACCCTTGAGCCTCCTTGTTCATTCTGGAGTCTCTCGGCACCTCCTCGCTGTCTGTAGTAGATGCCAACTCCAATTATGCCCGCCAAGTACCTGAATACTCCTTTCAGTGCTTGCTAGTGCTCCCTGCCAAGCTGTGCCATGAACCTGCTGACCTGGCTCACTACATGGGTGATATCCGGCCTATAAAAAGCCATGGTGTACATGAGACTTTCTACACTAGATGCATACAGCACCCTCTCCATCTCATAAACCTCCATCTCAGTCTATGGTGCCATGGTCTTCAAGAGTCTAATGTGTCCAGCAATAGGTAGCTCATCGATTTTGCTTCCTTCATTCCATATCCCTCAAAAACCTTCTTTATATAACCACCCTGAGATAAATGCAGCACCTTCTTGGCTCTGTCTCTGAAGATTTCCATCCCTAAGATCTTCCTTGCAGGCCCTAAATCTTTCATCTTAAACTTCCAAGATAAAATTGCCTTCAGTTCCTGCACAATCTTTCTACTCTTGCATGCTATCAGCATGTCATCCACATACAAGAGTAGATAGATTCTAGAGCCATCATCCAAGGTCCTCACATAAACACAAGAATCATGATCACACCTGGAAAGTCCAATGTTCCTTGTAAAAGTATCGAACCACTTGTACCATTGCCTCGATGATTGCTTCAACCCGTATAGCGACTTTTTGCAACAAACAGACTTTCCCTTCTGATCCTAGCTCTCTGAACCCTGGGGGCTGCTCCATATAGATGCTCTCCTCTAGATGCCCATAGAGAAATTCTATCTTGACATCTATCTGCTCTAGCTCCAAGTCTTAAGTTGCTACAATGCTTAATAGTACCCTGATGTAAGTATATTTGACAACAAGAGAGAAAACCTTGCAGAAGTCAATTCCTTCCTTCTGAGAGTATCCCTTGGCCACTAATTGAGCTTTGACCTTAATGCCTCCCTATTCCAAAGCTCCTTTCTTGCATTGCTAAACCCACTTGGATCCTATAGATTTCTTTCCTTGTGGCAATTGTACCAATCATCATGTATCATTCATCATGTATCATTCTTGTGGAGAGACTGCATCCCCTCGGACATTGTTTGGACCCACCTCTCTTTGTCTTGGCTCTCCATAGCCTCCTTGTAGGTGTAAGGGCCTCCATTTGCTGTCACCAGGGGATATGACACCATCTCTTCGAAGCCATATCGATCCGGTTGCCTGACTTCCTTTTGGGCTAGTGTAGCGCAACCTTGATATCCCTCCTGAGTCCAGCCCACTCCTGCTAGTCCTCCTGGCTTCCATCACCTATTCGAGATGTCTCCATATATGGATGCACCCTTTGGAAGTGCTCCACCTAAATATCAAGTCTTCCATATGCACTTGAAAGTGGCAAAATAAAAAATAATGTGAGTTGTCCAGTATAGCCCTATTGGACCACCTGCTGCTCCTATTGCTCCTCCATGCTACCTGACCTTTAGAGAACTAAATTTTCATCAAAGGTCACATCCATACTGATGATGACCTCCATCTCCAAGAGATCTTATAGCTGATATCCCTTAACTCCTCGTAGATTCCCAAGAATACCATATTCTAAGATCTGGCAATTTACTCTGCTCACCATTACCTACATGCACAAATGTCATGCATCCAAACACCCATAGATGGCTCAGCCCAATCTTCCTTCCAGACAATCTTTCCTTTGGAATTCCACCATCTAACTTAGTGTGAGGTGACTGATTCACCAAATAATAGGCTGGTCAACTGTGTCAGCCCAGAATGCTTTAGGAAGCCCTGCCTGCAGCCTCATGCATTGTGCCTTTTCTATAAGGGTCCTATTCATTCGTTCGGCCATCCCATTTGCTGAGGAGTTCCTCTAACCAAGAAGTGACTTTTGATGCCACACTCCTCACAAAAAAAATTGAACTACTTGCTAGTGTACTCTCGGCCATTGTCTGATCGTAGACATTTCACTCTTCTACCCTGCTCCTTCTCCACTTCAGCTTTTCACACATTGAATCTTGAGAAGACTTCTGATTTTTTCTTCATGAAATAGACCCAAACCTTCCTAGAAAATTCATCTATCAGGGTCAAGAAGTATCTCGCTCCATTTCTGACTGAAATTGAAGCCAGTCCCCACACATCAGCATGAACTAGTTCTAGTAGGGCTGCACTGTGGACTGAATTACTAACAAACTGAACTTTCTTGTATTTTCCCATTTGGCATGGCTCACACACCTCTAAAACTCTTCCATCTAGATCTAGAATCAATCCATGTTTGCTCAGCTCCTTAATCCCATGATCTTCCATGTGGCCTAGGCGGTAGTGCCATAATCGATGAACCCCCTGCTGATCCTGCACTGTAGCTGCTGTATTAGTCTCCTCAATCATAACTGATCCCTCCATGCTGTAGAGGTTATTATCCAATCTCTTACCTATCATCACTATCATAGCTCTATTTGAGATATTTAGAACTCCACTCCTGGCTCGACTACTGAAGTTGAAACCACTCTACTCCAGGTAGCTAAGTGACACTAGATTTTTCTTCAATTCAGAAACATGCTTTACATTTGTAAGAGTCTTCACGATCCCATCGAACATCCTCACTCGAGCACTTCCAATACTAGCAACCTTGCATGAGTGATTATCTCCAAGTGTCATGCATCTCTCATCAATCTTGGTATAGGTCACAAATCATGATCGATTCAGGGTATAGTGATGTGAACAGGCGGAGTCAAGAGTCCATATATCTGTGTGACACTTGTGACCATGTGATACAACCAAGAGGTCATCCTCCACCTCTTTGTCGGCCACCATGCTTAAAGAATCAGATCCTCCTTTGTCTCCTTTATGGTTCTTCCACTATGGGCTATCCCGTTTAAAGTGCCCAATCTATTTGCACTTGTAGCACTTTGCTTCATTCCTGCTCCTTCTCTTGCTCTAGGACTTTGAATGTCCCCTCTACTTGGATCTTTTCCTTCCTCTTCTAGATCTCTCCCCTATGGCCAAGCCCTCCTGGGAAACACCTTCCTTGGTTAACTTCTCCCTCTGCTTGTTAGATCACAACACGGAGACCATGTCTTTATACTCCAGAGTCTCCTTTATGTAGAGCAGTGTAGTAACCAATGAATCAAAGGAAGGGGGCAGCAAGCAAAGCAAAAGCAAGGATTTGTCTTCCTTCTCTAACTTCACCCTGATATTCAGTAACTCATTGCACATCTAGTCAAACTTTTGAATGTGATCCACTACATTTCCACCCTCCTACATCCAAAAATCGTAGAGCCTTTTTTTCAGCATTAGTTTGTTGAACATGTTCTTTCCCATGTAAAGACTGTGCAACTTCGACCACAAATTAATGTGGACAACAGGGCTAGAAAATATTGACAGGTTGAACCCACCTCCCTGTGGATCACCTGTGAATAAAGCCCTAAACCCAACCCCTTTTATCAATTATAAATATTTATTCTGTTATATAGGCTTAGTTGGGTTTAGCCCTTTTTACTAATTAGGGTTTGTATAAAAATCCCATTTATCAGTTATGTCAAACCCTATTATGCCAAACCCTGTTTACCAAATTTATTCTCTTTTGTTACATGAGATTATGCCTTTTTGATCAATTTGATCAAGTTGGGCTTAGAGTTGTTTTTTAGTTGGTTAAATTATGTGACTAGTTAGTTATTGAGTCCTATAGTACAAGGGGGACCTAATTGAAGAACCCATGTGATTTCATGTGCACTCAAATCAAGACCCATGTGCACCTAAATCAAGATTCCATGTGACCCCATGTAATAGCTCAAGGCAAGCCATGTGACTCCATGTGCTAGCCCAAGTCACTTGTCATATATAACTAAGTCTTGGTGCCACCTTTTCAAGAATTTGAACAACATCACATGCTATGTTTGAGCATCCCTTAACACTTCATTAGGACAACACTACATGACTTGTCTGGACACCACTTGCAACTTCATTAGGACAACACCACATGACTTGTCTAGACATCACTCACCACATCACCCAGGACATTATCACATAGCATGTCACTTATGTTTGGACATCCCATATGCCATGTCTTAAATGAAAGCAAGAATTGGCGCCCCTTCTTTTTAAGAGGAGTAAAGCAGGAGTCCTCCAATTGGCACCCTCCTACTCAAGTATTTGATACCAAAAATTCTAAGAAGTCGGCTAACATCTCTTCCTCTCTTTGATGCTAACTTCCAAGAGTTTCAAGCCTAGTTGATCATCCATTTCAATGCACTTCTATCTCAAGGGGACACCAATCAAGGAGAGGATCAAAGAAATTTCCTACTACAGAGTTCAACTTACTCAAGCTCCAAACTCAAGAATCTAGAGAAAGCCCTTGAGTTTTCTTCTATCCAGACTGAAGAGTTCACCATCCTGCAGGAGTCCACATCATCCAAACTCTAGAGTCCAATAATCAAGGCAACCCATGAAGCAATCTTGGCCTTTCATCATGACACTTCACCAATGCTCCACCTTGGCATGAACTTTGGATGAGAGTCCCATGAATTCGTCCACCTTGGAGAGAGTCCTAGATTAGTCCAAAAATAAGAGTCCAAGATGCCCAAAGCAAGGATTCTAGGAGTTATTGCCTAAGAAAAACAAACACTAGTCTTTGTAATCCTTACATCTCTGGTTGTTGGTCTATATATACTTCATCAACCCCCCTGTATTATGAATGATTATTGATGAAATACAATGACATTCTATCAAATTCTTTCTTTTGCTGTGTGCATCACGAGGTGTGAGGCCCTTTCCTTTGTTCTTCGGAGCATCGTGAGGTGTGAGGCCCTAGTTATCCTACTTATCCAGACACCAAAAAACCCTAGCTAACCTCTTCCTTTCTTCTTCTCTTCACTTTCCATCTTTTCTTTTCTTTGTTTCTTTCTAACTTAAAACTTTCTTTGTTAAGTGTTTGCAGGTGATCAGGAACTCAAGTCGAGGTGTTCCTACCTAGGAACCAATATCGTAGAAGATCGGAGCCCGAAGAGCAAAATCTTGAAGCCCTACCATGGAATCCTGAGAGTTCTAACATATCTGCTTTAGAGAGAAAAATTTGATGTTGGTAAAATTCAAAATCCTTTTCTCTACTCCTTAGTTTCTGATCTTTGAAAGTAGACCCTAGTTTACGGTGATTTATTAGCCACCAAATCCTGATTTTCTTGCTTACTTGTTAAGTTTATTTATGGGTAGTTAACTAGAACTAGTTTACTTTATTGTTACCTTTGAGTCTTCTTAAAAATCTAAAAAAAAATAAAAAAATAAATCTTTATTTTTTTTAATAATTAGGACTTATTAACAGTAATTTAGTTTTAATTATTATCCTGCATCACAAACCCCTTGGGGTCTTCTCCTCTATCATCGAGTAGAGAGCCGCATCCACCAAACATCCTCTAATCATGGCATAGGTGATGGGGGACGAAAATAAAATGATGAATTGAGAGTTTTATTAAGCTAACCAGCAAGCAAACTTGAGCAATTAATTATCAAATAAATGGTCTAAATTAATCCAAGAAAAGAATCTTCATAAGAAGACTAGTTGATCTAAGTTACGATACCTGTTGTTGCGGCATCAACTCCTGGACTGGGGCTGGATGTGCTGGAGCGCTTCTCTCCCGGGTGAACCTGCAACAAAGTCCCCAAGGGTGCCGGTGGTGTTCCGGTGGGGGACCCTCTGATGCCTAAGTTAGCAGGAGGTTGAAGGCAACAGAATGGAGAAACCAAGCAAAGAACAGCGTATGGAGAGGGAAGAGTTCTTCTACCTTCAAACGGGGTCCCCTGAGTACCTTATATAGGCACAGAACATTCCAAAATCCATTAAGGGAGAGGCTGAGAAAGATCGATCTGCCCCTAGGAAAATCTAAAGAGTGGCCATGTGGCGTGCAAATACGGCGACATCGTGGAAGTAGTAGAGCAGGGCTATTAGGATAGCAGGATCCTGCAGTAACAGAAAGGTACTTCTGGAATTCCCTGGATGCTAAGGCATGCTTGTCGGACGTCGGTCGAGGGAAACTCGGTCGGCCAGACCAAAGGCCAAACCTCTGAAGGAGAGCGGCGGGCCGGACCCCAACAAGAGAGGGTCGTTCGGACCTCTGCTCCGGTGGGCTGGACCTCTGAAGGAGAGCGACGGACCGGACCCCAGCAGGAGAGGGTCGTTCGGACCTCTGCCCCGGTGGGTCGGACCTCTGAAGGAGAGTGACGGGATGGACCCTAGCAGGAGAGGGTCATTCGGACCTCTGCCCTGGTGGGTCGGACCTTTGAAGGAGAGCGACGAGCCGGATCCTAGCCGGAGAGGGTCGTTCGGACCTCTACCCAGGTGGGTCGGACCTTTGAAGGAGAGCGATGGGCCGGACCCCAGCAGGAGAGGGTCGTTCAGACCTCTGCTCTAGTGGGTCGAACCTCTAGTGGTTGGAGCCTTGAAGGGGTGGCCCGGTCAGACCGCAAGAATGGGCCGATTCTGGCTAAGGGTAAGCCATCAAGGTACAACACCCGTAATGTAGATCTAGTTCAAAATAAAGATTAGAATCTTCATGTCAAGAAAACCATCACTACTAGGACAAGCTAACCTTCAAATGATTAGATCTAATGAAGATTAGGAAGAGTTTTCCAACCAACAATGATGGCTAGAATATTTGATGGAAGAAGAAGCTCTCAACAACACTCTTGGATTTGAGGACTATAAGGCAAAATGATCACTCTCTACTTTGGGACTTACCTTGCCCTTAATCAATGGCATGAAGACCTTCCTCTTGGATATGGAAACTTGAGAGAACCTACAAACAAACTTGGAATTAGACATGGAAGGCGAATCAAGGTTGGAATGGAAACAATAGAGAAATGGAAAGAAACAAGGCCGACGGCTTAGAACTTGGGGCTTGAACTTGGAGCACTCAATAATGGAGTCACACTCTTCAATCTTCAAAGCAGCAATCACTCTCTAACACACACTCAAAGGACCTCTCACTCACTTCTCAAATACAAATTTAAACACTCCAACTAGAAGAACTAAATCACTCAATATAAGAAGAACTCAAGATATAACTCAACAAGAAGAAAACCTTCATTAATTTTCAAAATATTTCATACATGGAATGCCTTACAAGGGGAGCCTTGGACCCTATGTATAGCCTTAGAGGTCAGCCAAAGTGAGGAGGAGAGGTGGAGTTAGGTTAGTTAACCATTTCTAGTTAAATCCAACTCCTTTGGTTACATAGTTGCAACAAGAAACAACTTCTAGGTAAGAGATTGTAACAACTTGCTATGTAGCACCTAGGTGGCTTTGACATGGTTTCTAATTACTGATGTAGAGTCCTAGGTGTCATGTGATGTGGCATCCCACATGGCAAGTTGGTTGGGGGGTTGTTGGGTGAGTGAGGCGTGGTCCCATGCTTTCTCTCAAAATGCTTGATGTGTTGTTTCTCATGTCTCCCAAAATGTGTCCCATATGAAGAATAAAATGGGCTTCTAAGAGGTGACATCATGGGCTTCAAAAGGTGGTATCTTGACTTGCTTGGGTTTTGACTTGGGCATGCTTGAAGTTGGTTCTGATCTGGATTGAGTTGACTCAAGGGACTGGTGGCCTTCTTTCATGAGTCGGCTCATGAATTGGTCTTTGTCTTCAAAGGTTTGGTGGGCTTCATTCCAAGGTTCTCATTAATCCTAGGTATACTATATTAGCTACAAAAAAATATCAAGAGAATTAGTTGAAAAAATATTTTTTTCTTGTTGATGTCCTATCAGTTCTCCCGGGATGTAAAAAGAGCTCGACTCCATCGAGGAGGAATCAGTCTGACTTTGGTAATACTCTAGTAGGTCAGGGTTGATTCTTTGTAGGTCCTCTCAAGTTATCCATGAGTCATTAAAATTAGGACATCCTTGCCAATAAACCAAGTAGCGCTGATAGTCTTTGTTTCGAGTAGTGATAATCTTGTCATCTATGAATTGCTCAATCCTATCTCACTGCTTCGAAAATATGGCTGGTGGACACTCAAGGGTTGGCTCACTCTCAAAGGTAGAATCAGGCCCGACTTGCTCACTAGGTATCATTGTCAGTTCCTTGTACTCTATTAGATTTGAAATGTTGAAAGTGGAACTGATACCAAGGTCGGATGGTATATTTAGCACATATTAGGTCCAATTTTTCTTACTATTTTAAAAATGACCTACACCACGAGCATATAATCATTTTGAGCCTAATCAAGACATAGTCTCTTTCTTAAAATTCTTTGACTTTTTTTATAAAACTTAGCCATATGCTTGTTAATTTCATTGCTCAAAATTTGTTTTACTAATCACGCTATGCATATGACTCTCGTGATCATGGATACTTATGCATGGGACACCAAATGACAAGAGACAAATGCAAATAATATTAAATGGTAAAAGATAAACAAAAATAAAACAAGCTCAAATGGACTTTATTTTCTATGGACTAAACTTTATTGTTAGGCTAGGAAACAAGGTTCCTAATTCCCAATATTTTCCTAAATGACTTTAAAGACTCTGGCACATAATTTCAGGTAAGTGGCAGTGAATCTTAATTTAATTCCTAACATATGCTTTAAAGTCTTAAAAAAGTAACTACTAAATATTACTGGGACCAGATCAATGGTATGGTGGATATCCTAGCTTGGTTGAATAGGAGAGTGCATGTAACGTAGTGGTGAATCAGGCTTAGGGCAGTTATCAGGGATTACAATTTTCATTTTCCATCTCTTCCATTTCCATCTTTTAATTCCTACCATCTTTTCACTTCCAATCCTCATGTTAAATTCTTTTGCAGGTTCTGCAATTTCTTGGGGTTGTTCCTCTGGAATTGGTTCAGATTTTCTCTGATGGTCAATACCCCATTAGGTGATCCTTCATTAATCTCTAGATTTAATTTCTCAACATTGATTAATTTCGGGTCTTCTATTATCTTCTCGAATTGTTCTTCTTGGCTTTGTCCCTGGACTTCATGTTTTTCAAGTTGATTATTCCCGTTGTTGATTTCTTTAGGCTGGATAATTATTTTATCTTCAAACAATTGTTCTTGGTCATACTCATCCATAAGGTTAGACTCAGCTTCATAAACTTCTTCCTTAAGTTCTTCAATGGGTTTAGGATCTTCTCTTTCTAACCCTTCATTTGGACAAGATTTTGACTCTATTTCATATTTAAATTCTTCAATAGGTTTAGGAGATTTTTTCTCTAATTTTTTCATGAGTTTAGTCTCTTCTTCATCTCCCTCATACTTATTGAATTCAGCAATATATTTAAACATAATTTAATCATCTTGTCTCAATTTGTACCATTAGGTTGGAAGATTTTGCTTATAAGATTTGCCTAGGTATTTTTCTCTCAGCTTACTCTTCATATCTCTCCAAGTAATTATTTTATCCCCACTATAATAACTTTTATGCTCAACATGTCCCCAATATGGCTTGGCATGTCGGACTAGCTTTAATTTGGCAAATTGACACTTCCTTTCTTTCGACATTTCATCAAACTCAAAGTATTGATCCATTTTCTTCTCCCAATCGACATACACCTTAGGGTTTCCATTAAAAGTGGGTGCATAGGGTTGATTGCTCCTAAAGACTCTTTCCTCCTAATCTACAAAGCCTTGACAGGGGTATCTAAGTTTATACTCAGGGGTGAGATCATGACAATGGGCTCTTGGATCAATGGGAGGTGATTTAGGATTAGTACGGGTCAAGCGATCTTTTTCGAGGTTCCCGATTTGATTATTTACTTGCCCTAACTCTTTGTTCACTTGTCCTAATTTTTAGTTAGGGTATCAAATTTTTCAGTCAAGGTCCTCACAAAGAATTCAAGATTGGGATCCATGGATATGTGTAGGACTATTGGTATAGGGTTTCAGATCAAATAGGAAAGCAGTACAAATCTAACTTTTAGGGCTCCTAGATCTAAAAGTTCAAAATACAGGAATTGACTAAATACTAGTTAATGTTGTAATTCCATTTTCCACTGGCCAGGTAAGAGGTGGGGTTGCGAGAAGCTCCCCTCGCTTTCACGAGGTCCAAATTAAAAACTGCAAGTCCATATAAGGTGTTTGCCATTAGACCTCTTGCCTTAGACACCAATTTCAAGAAGTAAGTACAAACTCAACTAATATTTGGTCTCATCTTGCACTTAAACCCGACTTGTGGGTGTCCCTAGTTTTAGGTGCCTACTCGATTTCAATTATGATTTAGGTCAATGCAAATGTGGGTGATTGTTTTGGACCAAGAAAAGGTAATGACCCCTTCCCTTATGTTATGATTGAATGCCCTTAATTAGATTTAGAAATGGATGCACAAACAATCAACTTGCTAACAAGATATCTATACTAGCTCAAATATGTTATTCAAACCCGAATTAAAAAAAAATTAAAATTCAGAAATTTAATTGAAAAATTAAGATTTTGAAGTCCAAAATTTAGAAATCAAATTTTAAAATTTAAATCTCGAATTAGGATTAAAAATTCATTCTGGAAGTTAGAGTTGTTGCAAGATAGTTTCAGCCCTAACAACTTCTAGTCAACTAATTTTAAAAATTCAAAATTAAAATTTTAAAATTTTAAAAAAAATTAAAATTTGAATTTGAATTGTTAAATCTCTTAGTGAAGATTCTAGATTCTAGATTTTGAAATTTAGTTCCTAAAATGTGATTAAGAAATTCATTTTGAAAGCTTGTTGTAAAAGAAAATCTCAGCAGGGAACAACTTTCAACTAGCTAGTTTTAAAATTTAAAATTAATTTTTTTAAAAAAATATAAAAATTCAAAACAGGATTGATTTGGTTAGCTCTCATATCATAATTCTTGGATTTTAAAGTTTTGACTTCAGATTAACTCAAATTTTGGTTGAAAACGTAGTTTGAAAATAGTTGCTAGAAGGTTCCAGCAGTTTAGCTAACTTTTAATAACCTGAATTCAAATTTTGATTTCCTAATTCTAAATCCTTCTAAAATTCAAAATTCTAGTAGGAAATAACAAAACTCGAAGTATGGATCTTAAATATAAAATTCAAAATTTAGAAAAATATTGTTTATTTTTTTGAAAATTAAATGAAATGGAAGGCAGAAACAGAATTCTGGACAGAACTTCAGAAATGATCTAAGAACTCATATTTTTAAATCTAGAAATAAAAGGAAAATATTTTTTGAATTTTATATTTCAAATCCCAAGATACTAAGGTACTGGAAAAGTATTTTTTACATTTTAAATACTAAAATTTGTAAAAAAATTCGGGTGAATACTAGAACCGAAATTTCAGCAATCAAACACTTGACCTAGTAAACCATAAGCTCTTATATCAAAAAATTGATGGGGGATGAAAATAAAATGATAAATGGAGAATTTTAGCAAGCAAACTAGCAAGCAAACTTGAGTAATTAATTATCAAATAAATGGTCTAAATTAATCCAAGAAAAGAATTTTCATAAAGAGACTACACTACAGGAAAAGAGACTTTTCCTGACGCTTTAAAGCGTAAAGCGTCGGGAAAAATCCTTCCCATGCTTCTCAAAGAGTCGCAAGTGCAAGAGTGAAGAATTTTTTTAGGACAGTTTTTCCCGACGCTTTTAAACATCGGGAATAACTTTATTTCCGATGCTTTAAAGCATCGGGAATAACTAGTGTTATTCCCGATGCTTTAAAGCATCGGGAAAAACGGTTGGAAATAAAGTTATTCCCAATGCTATTTAAAAGTATTGGGAATAAAGTTATTTTCGATGCTTTAAAGCATCGAAAATAATCCAAAAATTATTCCCTATGCTTTAATGTACCGAAAATTCTAATTTATTTTAAAAAAAATAAATTAATACGGTCCTGGTGGATGGGTGGGTGTACTTAAAAGGCATCTTGATCAATACCATTTTATTAATGCATGATGTCATCCCAGGAGAATCTACAATCATAAATAACTCTGAATCAGGCCTTCCACGTTCCTTCGTCTTTCTGCCTCCAAGGAGTAATTTAAAATAACCTGTAGGCTGTACTCATGCATTGAACAGGGCATGATGTGCACTCTAGGACTTTTCCATTGTATGGACGAAGTGTTCAATGCATTCAATTCCTTGCTGCTGAATAATCGAAGAAGGCAAGAAGACAGTGCAGGAAGAAACTGATCTTAAAGTCATGAGGTCAAGCTCGTCCTTATCATGAAAAAGATTGCTCACGCGCAAGGAGGTAGAACAAAATACTGACCGCACGAAATTTCCTGCTGAGGTTCCACCGTTGCTTTATGCTAAACGAATCATTTTCCGATTAGGTAGCTAATAATACATCCAAAGATAAGTAGAGGAAAGAGGGAAGAAAAGCAAGACTGAAATAGTGATTTCAACATCTCCTTGGAATCAAATATGCCGAGAGGAAGCTTCCTTAGTCAAACATGCATTTTCTTGTGCAAAATTAGGCAGCACTTCCTTTATGAATCTTTGAGGGGCAAGCTATTGCAGCAGGCGACTCCTAATATCCCAAGTCACCAGTGCCCTATTAACACAAATCCACCGCTCTTCAGAACCCCATCTCCTCCATCCATGGACCCAAGACGGCTAGCCTCCATCGTAGCCATCTTGTTGTTAGCGCCTACCATTGCCTCCGGAGAAGACTGCCGCCCTTCTTCTTGCAGAAATATCCGGAACATAAGCTCCCCCTTCTGCCTAACCACCGATCCTTCCACCTGCGATGATCCCCGGAACATAAGCGATAGAATTAGTGACCGAATTATACATCCCAGCCAGAGCAACTGATTCTTATCGGGCAGTCAACATCAGAGACAACTTCCTTGTGGATGCTTCAATTAAAACAATATCACAATGATACGTTATATAAAATGATAGGCTACCATAGTACACCTTGTCTCTCCTTTCAAGTTTTCCGTACAAACCTCTCAACTATCAAAGTAATGCAGGAATTAAATGTGAGCAGAATTACATTTTATAACAAGATTAGTAATTCGCTGATTTATTTAATAGTAAAAGGAAGAAATAAGACTTTCCAACTCTGTTTATGCAAATCGTGTACTTGAAGTTGGGGCATCTGGGCTCAAAAACTACTCCCATTCAACTTGTTCTGCATAAAAATCGCAAAGATATTAGAGCCTGTAAATCAAATTGACAAGAAACCTTTCCGTGCACGTTGATGTAAAAACAAATAAATCTCTGAAAAAAATATCCTACCAAGTGGTACATCTGGAAGACTTTGATATGTGCCCAAAGGTTGTATTGCATGCTCATTCTACCACTAAGCCCCGACATCACCTCAAGTGCTGCCCCCCCCAACAGGAATAATTATATGCATCCAAGGATTTCTAAAATGGTACCAAGATCCATACTGGTCACCAAACAATCAAAAATAGAAATAAATACAAAAATCCAAAAAAAAAAATCTAATTCACAGGCATATCTCATTTGGTTGCAATTCTTTTAAAATCCTAGAGCACCTTCTCAATAGCAGAAGCATGTCAAAAATCCTGACTTAAATTACAATAAGAAATTCAGATAGTAACATGATTACAGCACCTTCAGGACAGCCTCAATGCAAATCTGATACCAAAGGGCCGATCAAGTCTTGTATACCCCTAGAAGGAATGCTAGGACGTGGTTCCCAAGCAAACTCCCCAGCATGCTCAAACACCAATTTGGTATGTCCCTTGTGAGATGAGTTATAGATAGATAGAAATATAGATAGATGGATGAAGAGATTCCAATGGTCTCAATTCACATCCATATGGTTCCAAATATCAATGTAATCATTTGTAGGCTAGCTGTCATGCTTCAGGAAGTAAACATGTAATATAACAATCAATTTATTGATAATGTATAATCCACCAGAGAAGAACTTGGGGCAATAACATGTAGCACCCATCTACATGTCAATAAATCAGAAACAAAACCAAATATTATATAAGGTGCAACATGTTAGCACTCTTGCATCAATAACAATCACGTATTTTGAATATTTCATAACAAAAATTAACTTAGAGAACAAGATATAATTAAAGAAAATGACAACTCCCACAAAATTGATACAACAATAACCTTGAATATTTCTCAAATCTGCAATGAAGTATGGCTTCTTTATGGGGATATGAAGGCATCAATATACCATCTCTGAAGAAAAAAGTTAATGCTGATTGTAATAGAGAAATACTTTCACTATTTGCTATTTCAGAATCCTCCTCATTTCTTATGTGGCAACCGCATTCTGTTGGTATGAAATGTACCATATGCTGAGACGACATTTTCATAACCTGCTTGTCAACATTGTCATGACAAATACAGCACTTGGACTGAACTCTTTGATATTGACTTTTTCCAAAGCATTCTTTAGAGTTGGTGCTACTTTGAGAAATATAAGATTTCCGTACTGCTGCTAAAAGATGCAAAGAACATGAAGCAAGTAGATCATGGATATCATCTATTGTTGAATAATGGCCCTTAGATTTCTAGCAATCATAGAGAATTCTACGAACCAACACGTAGATGGCACATAAACATCTAGAGAAACAACAGTACAGGAATGCAGTCCCAGAGACAACTGAAAGCTCAATACTCTTTCCATGTGTGCACTAAGAAACTGTACCAGGCTCATCGGTAACACGCCCACCACTACTTGAAGATTGATAATTGTCCAGACAATTACACTTGTCACTAGCCTCTTTTGAGCAAGATAGGGTCACTGCAACCGAACTGTCAAGCTTGCACGTATTAGCCCTAGCAGGAAGGTTGCTTTCTGTCACTCCCAAGCCATCGACATGTTTCATATTCACCAGCTTGTCACCATGTGATGGACTCTTTGATCCATGAGTTCCATCACTATTTCATGTAGGTGCAGCTAAGGTAGAACCTGAATGAAAGATGGAGTGATTAGGCTCCTGAAAATGATTAACATCTGGTATGATGCTTGTATCAAAACTAGGTGATGTCCCTTCATTAAAATCAACACATTCTCCATTACTGGTAACTAATTTATGAGGACTTGCTTTGGGCGAAACCTCTTCATTGCAGCTTACATTTGGTACACTCCGCATGCTCAAAGGATAATGAACAATATTACTGCTGCTCAAACTATTATCTACATAAAGACTCCCTGTAAGCACTGGCTTGGTGTTTGACATTGTCATCTGATTATCTGTTTGTACACTGACACTGTAGAAACAAAACAGAAAGAACAATAATAGTTAGTCAAAAAAACAATAATGTGAAAAAGTTAGCTTCACAACCTGGCACCCCTTACTGTTTCTGCCCTCTATCCCTCTCACATCTTCTTCTACCTCCCCTTAAAGCCACCTTTGTCTCCTCCAATTTCTCAACATCCTCGGTAATACCTCACATCTTGTACCTCTCCTATGAAATTCAGATTGAGTTAGAACTGAAATCTTTTCTGAAATCTAATATACAAAAGGAGCTAATGATAACCTTGTTCTTTAGATTAAAAAAAGGCCAGAACCAGATCTAAAGCAAATTTATATTTTGTAACCCCAAATGTAGATTTGATGTGGCTAGAAATGCATTGAGATCAGGAATTCAATTAGCCTAGCTGGCATAGCAAGAAGGACTCTCATTCATGTGTTAAAGAATAGCACAATATTTTTTAGTTGGGCTGAGGGGCTAATTCAGTCTAGTTGCAAAGCTAATAATGAAGTCACTAGAGCAAGGATTCTCAGATTCCTGGCATGGGGTACATAGAATCTAACGATGATGTTTTCCATCAAATATTTGTTGCAATACTACTAAATTTGTTCAACACGTTAGTTGCATTTAAAATAAAGTGAGTCAAATCCAACCAAATCTGAAACCTTTTAATTTATGTAATATTTTATGAAGATAACCCCCATGAGGTTATGCGGAAATCCATGACATGTAAAAGTTGAATTACTTACAGGATAGGTTTGGCAATGTGGGGCTTTATTAGTTTGATGTATGGATGTTAAATAAATACTTGGATTATTTAATATTTTTTATTAAATTTCAAAGAAATTATTTTTACTTGTTTATTATCTTTACGAGCTATGACATCATGTATCAATGTTTTGACTTCTGGTTGAACAGCGGACCAATGACCCAGCCACCAAAACAGGTTGTCACAGACAGGTTTCAGAACATCTTTTGGTACGCTCTAGAAACAAGTAGCGTCATGTTTTAAGCCAAAAAATATACAATAGTTTGTTGATGCAACACATAAGAGATCATAAGTAATGGTAGTCCCTCGTGCATGACAACACAACAATTGGATATAGCAAAAAGAACGCTAGCAATTTTTTGAAAATATAAATCACTCAAAGAAAATTCCAACTTGCAAGGCTCAGAATATGCTCAAGGCATACCTCAGCAGCCTCAGAGGTAGAAGAAATGTACTGATAATAGTAACGGTGCAAAGCATCCGATATACAAGCTGAACTGTTTGGCCAGACATCAAGGTTTTGATCAATAACCTGCAGTGTAACATGATCAGATGAATGATGCATTGGGATTTTATGTAAATCAAAGAAAGAAGAAGAATAAATAGATCCAAGTAAAATCCCTTGCATTGAAGAATTTCCGTCAAAATCCTGCATGAGCACAAATTGAATTTGAATTTCAAGCTCAAAACATATGCATTGCCGAGAACATAAAAACCTTGGTCGAATGCGAAAAACTTTATTGCCACTGCACTTTCATGAACAATAACTGCAATAACATTGTACAAGTTTATGAAAATTGATGACAAACCACCAGTTTTCTGCATATTTTGATAAATATCCAAAGTTTTGGTGAACTATATTGTCAATTTAACTTAAAGAGCAAGTACCATAGGCCCATATTGTTACTATAAGCAAGTACCATAGGCCCATATTGTTACTATAAGGCACTGAATCAAGATTTGCCATCTCCATACCAATGAAATTTAAACACCATTGATGTAATAGAAAGAAAATAAAAGCATAAGAAAATGAATTGAAGGAGTCTTACCTCGATCTAGCTCGATATCAAGAAAAAAATGCCCACCGATTTCCTATGGTCCGATGGTCGGAAAAGCCTACTTCTTCTCTCATTTAGGTCTCTCGGCGGCTTCCCTCACTTCGCTTGCTTCAATCCTTACAAGAATCCGGTGAGATCCGCAGAGAATGGAAGGAGGGAGGGAGAGAAAGGTGCCGGCGGCTAGGAATATGGTCAGGGATCGAACTGAAGGGAAATGGGAGGAATCCGGTGAGATTCGTAGATAATGGAGAGAGGGAGGGAGGTGCTTCAAATGTCTCAGAACACAAAAACACAGAGAACGGCGTGGTGGGCGGGGACGGCGGGTGAAGGGCACAAGGCAGCCGTGGAACCCTCAAGGGGGGCGACGGCTAGGAGGAGGTCAGTGGACAAGGAGGAGGCGTAGACGCCGTCGAGGAGGGAGCAGAGGCGGAGGAAGGCGATCTTGGCCTTGAGATCCTCGATCTCCCACTTAAGCTCCTCCTCCATCTAGCTTGCTTCCTCGTAGCACTCCTTGCACATCCCAGCGTCCCCCTCCTCGTACTCCTCCTGGCACGACTGGCACCACATCCTCTCTCTCCCTCTTGCTGCACTCACCGAATGAAATTAGGGATTGGGGGAATATGAGAACCTCCCGATGCTTAAAAGCATCGTCAAATTCCATTCATTCAGTAGCAAGCTTCGGGAATTCACGATGCTAACATAAAGCATCGATAAAAATCAGTTGCCTTTGCCCTGTTTCGTTACGGTACTAGTTGATCTAAGTTACAATACCTGTAATATAGATCTAGTTCAAAATAAAGATTATGATCTTCATAACAAAGAAATCATCATTATTAGGGCAAGTTAACCTTCAAATGATTAGATCTAATGAAGCTTAGGAAGAGTTTTCTTACCAACAATGATGGCTAGAATATTTGATGGAAGAAAAAGCTCTCAACACTCATGGATTTGAGGACTAGAAGGCAAGATGATCACTCTCTACTTTGGGACTTACCTTGTCCTTGATCAATGGCGTGGAGACCTTCCTCTTGGATGTGGGAACTTGAGAGAACCTACAAATAAACTTGAAATTAGACATGGAAGGGGAATTGAGGTTGGAATGGAAATAATAGAGAAATGGAAAGAAACAAGGCCGACGGCTTGGAACTTGGAGCACTCAATAATGGCATCACACTCTTCAATCTTCAAAGCAGCAATTACTCTCCAACACACACTCAAAGGACCTCTCACTCCCTTCTCAAACATGAATTTAAACACTCCAACTAGAAGAACTAAATCAGTCCATACAAGAAGAACTCAAGATATAACTCAACAAGAAGAAAACCTTCATTAATTCTCAAAATATTTCATACATGGAATGCCTTACAAGGGAAGCCTTGGACTCTATTTATAGGCTTAGAGGTCGACCAAAGTGAGGATAGGAGGTGGAGTTAGGTTAGTTAACCATTTCTAGTTAAATTCAACTCCTTTGGTTACATAGTTGCAACAAGAAACAACTTCTAGGTAAGAGGTTGTAACAACTTGCTATGTGGCATGTAGGTGGCTTTGACATGGCTTCTAATTGCTGATGTGGAGCCATAGGTGTCATGTGTTGTGGCATCCCACATGGCAAGTTAGTTGGGGGTTTGTTTGGTGAGTGAGGAGTGGTTCCATGCTTCCCCTCAAAATGCTTGATGTGTTTGTTTCTCATGTCTCCCAAAATGTGTCCCATGTGAAGAATAAAATGGGCTTCTAAGAGATAGCATCATGGACTTCAAAAGGTGGTATCTTGACTTGATTGGGCTTTAACTTGGGCATGCTTGAAGTTGGTCTTGATCCGGATTGAGTTGACTCAAGGGACTGGTGGCCTTCTTTCATGAGTCGGCTCATGAATTGGTCTTTGTCTTCAAAAGTTTAGTGGGCTTCATTCCAAGGTTCTCATTAATCCTAAGTACACTATATTAGCTGTAAAAAAATATCAAGAGAATTAGTTGAAAATTTTTTTTTTTCTTGTTGATGTTCCATCAACAGGCCTTCTTTCTCAAGGACATCCATTGCTTCTCCGATGACCTTGTCAGGCTTTTCCTCCAATGCCTAATCTAGATCCAACTGAACCAAGAGAACCTCCACACGAACTTTCCACATGGAAAAATCCTCTTTCCCATCAAAATTCTCGAAATCAACCTTTATGCTACTACCCTTGGCCGGATCCAAGCCAAACATGCAACAAATAAACCAAGGGATTTGAGAAATACCTTGATAGGAACCTTGCTGAGATTTTAGCACTAGAAGATCTACAACTTCTGGTGTCTCTCACGAACTCCATGCAACTCAGGCTCTGATATTATTTGTTGAAGCATGTTCCCAGGTGCGTGACCAACCTCCTACCAACAACCAACCTCAGAACATTATATTGGAAGCAGCAGCAACAGGGGATTGAAGCAATCAATTTGGCAGGGATTCAACCTTCTTGTGCAGAAATCTCCTAACTTGTTCAGAGTGCCCCGAATGTTCCAGAATTGATATGGACATGAAACCTCCTCTCAGAGGACCTCCAACCAGTGAGTATTCAACCCTTCAAAGATCTTGGTCGAACACCTAAAGGGTAGAGAGAGGGATGACTCCAAAAATGCTAGGCATTGGGTTTCCTACTTGGACTAGGAAACCATGACAATCTTCTTCCAACGCCCACCAATCTAACTAGATCTCTTCCAAATCTAATCCCCCTCTAAGCAGGACTTGGAACCAACCTTGAAGAGCCCTAAGATCATCAAGTTTAATGAGAATAGTATTTGCATGTGGGCGGCACAAGAATCCCTTGTGTTAGGGATTTCTATTTCAACTAGGAGTCCCTAGGTGCTAAGGAATTTTCCCCTTCCTAGGGTGTGGCGGCTTGGATGCTGATATTACCCTAATAGAGAGCAACAACTAGAGAGGAAGAGAGGGAGAAAGTAGATGGATATCAGGGAGAAAAGATTATTTCACTATGATAGCTCCCATCAGCCCCATATACAAAGTACATATATACTAGGCCACCATGACCTAACCCTAAAACTCACATAGGCCAACATAATGCATAATTAAGTTTCCCAAGCCCAAGTTGATGTGGGCATCAGGGTTTGACTTGAGCCCTTCAAACTTCGGGGGATCTCTGATTAGGGTTCCGTGTTTATCGAGTCCTGTAATAAGGCTGTCAGCCTCTAATTTATTTGCTTAAATGGAGTCTATACCTCGACCCATCGGGTCGAGCTGAGTCTTGTAATAAGTCGGGCCGAGTCTAAGCCCATGAAGTCTTTAGTGGTTCAAAAGTTAAGTCTTTTTTAAGCCTAACAAAGGCAAGGAGACATGTCAGCTCAGGGCCCACCTTATCTGTTTATGTGGTGCACTGAGGTGATGACATGTGGTTTGTTTTGGGTGACCAAGAAAGGGGACCACTCACATGATCCATGCCCCCTTCCCCTCCACTCTTCAAGCTCTCTTCCAATCTAGGATGGGTGGTCATGGAAAGAAGTTTCAAATCCCTTGATGCATGCCTCCACTCAAGACTCCTTCCATAAAGAAGTCAAGCAAGACAGGCATCTTCCATTCTCTAGGTGGAAAGAAGTTTCAAATCCCTTGATGCATGCCTCCACTCAAGCCTTCTTCCATAAAGAAGTTAAGAAAGAAAGGCATGGTGAAGACATCAAGCCTCAATCCAAGCCTTCTACCAAAATAAGCCATGCAAGGAAGGAAGGTCAAAGACCAATCCCCCTCTCCAAGCCTCCAATCATGCCACGCCTAGGATTATTCCCATTTGGTCGGCCTTGAATCAAGCCAAGAAAAGTTAAAGTGGGACAAATCCCTCCAAGCTAGACTTACTTCATGTTTTCTACCAAAACCAAGCAAGCAAAGAAAGAAGTTCTCCTCCAAATTTTGGGCGCCAAGTGTAATGGGGTAGTTTAAATTTCAAAGTGCTCTTGGGTGCTTATTTAAAGGACCCAAACCCCTCTTTTAAAGGATTATTGATGATTAATGAAAGAAAGCTTGTGTGTTCCATCCTCTTCTTCAATCCTTGTCTCCTAGGCTAGGTTGAGTGAGAGCTTCCTTCGTCCTCTGGGACGTCGCGTGGTGAGAGGCCACATTCCTTCGCTTGAGGGCGTCGCGTGGTGAGAGGCCACATTCCTTCGCCTGAGGGCGTCGCGTGGTGAGAGGCCACATTCCTTCGTCCTCCGGGACATCGCGGGGTGCGAGGCCCCAAGTTATCAACTTCGATTTCGGACTCCAGTCGGATACCGGGCTCGAAGCCCTATTTCTCTACCCTAACCCTATTTCAACTTCAGCACTTCTCATCTCTTTGCTAACCGTTCTTTCTCTTGCTGCCTACAGATCTTCCTCAGTGCTACGGACATCGGAGATGGGTCATCTTGCCATCACGGGCACATGATCGGGAACCGGCGCATCCACGAGCGCGATTGCTCGGACATCCATGCCACATCCATCGAGTGGAGCGATCTCTGCACCAGGCGCTTCAGAATTTGAAAGGTTTGCATCCCCATCTTTTAGGTAGGTATTGATTGTATCGAGCTAGTCCTAATCCCGGGGTTCCTTAATCTCGGGGTCCTGGTCTATCATTTCTTAGGGATTGATCTGCTAGCATAGACCTCTTTGCTTTCAGTTTTCCTAGGTTCTCTTTGCTTGCAATCCGGAACCAAAGATAAAACCCTAAAAAAAAGAAAACAAAATATAACCACCTTTGCATCATCCGTGCTCGTCTCATCATCGTCAACCTTTTTTTTTCCCGTATCATTCTTGGTATCAGAACCTAGGCTAGGACTAGTGCTCTTGCATTTAGTTTCTGCATTCTGTCCAGTTCGTAATTAGTCTGCTATTTTAATTTTTTCTTTTTGTAGGAATCTCTGTTTTGTTTTGTTTTTTTTTTGTTGGATCTATTGAATTTAGAGGATTTTTTTGTTGTTTTCTCAGATTTTATTTCAGCCTGTAGAAATTCTACAAGCCAAAAAACCACCTGAGAAAATCTCAGGCCTGCAGTTTCAGCAAGCATCTCTTTCTTGTCTCATTTAGTTAGTTCATGTATTTAGTTCATGTTTAGATTTTTACATTTTGCTTAATAATAATAATAATAATATATTATTATTATTATTAAATCATTTTCTTGGACATTTGTGTGCATACATTGTTCATAAAACACTTAAGGGCGACAAGTTAACATAGGGTCAGGAGTTCATAACCTGTCCCTAGCCCAAAAACCACCACCCGACATTTCGAACCCTAGCCATTAACTAAAATCAATTAGACGTAAATCTGCTCTAGTGAGCTAGGGACACCCATGAAGTCGGGTCAACCCAAGTGTTGGACCAAGCTAGATTGCTTGGAAGTGTGTGCTTGTGTAGCTGGTGTCTAGGCAAGCGGTTCAGGGACTAGATCCCGAAGGGAAGTGGGTTGGTTCGCTTACCTGGCTAATTGCAAGATTGGTGTCTAGGCAAGCAAAGAGGAACCTCCACTAACCTTACGCTTACCTGGCCAGGTGCCAAGTTACTACTACCAGGTTCGTCTTCTTGACTTTTCATTTGGTGAGATCTCCTAGGTCTAGCACACCATAGTACCGTTTTGTGTGTTTGCATGTGCACTAGATCAGGAGCCCTTTTTCACCCACCGTCTCCAACCCCTATCGAAGACATGGACCAACTTCGTGTTGAGCTTGCAGCCATGAACGAATCCCTGACTCGAGCCATAACTCAGTTAAGCACCCGGTTAGATGATAGATGTGATCAAGTAGAGGCCAGACTAGGTCCCATAGAGGAAGCCGCTAGGCTCCGTGAGCGTTTCCAGAGAGCTCCCACCTACAGAAGACCTGAGCCTTTTAGGAACCAAAGCCACATCCCCGAATCCACCCAAGATTATAGCCAGGCTTACCCAAGTCGACCAAGCCCGAACCGATCTGACCCCAGTCGACCAAGCCTAGCCCAACCCAGTCCTAGTCGTCCCAGTCTAAATCGACACCAATACAGTAGAGAGGACAAGGGTAAGGCTATTGAAGTCCAGAGGAGACCCGATCCCCAAGGTAACAACTATAGGTGTCATAAACCTGAGCATCTTGCCAGTCAGTGCACCGCCGCTGCCCTACTTATAGATGAACCGATTGAAACTGAACCCAAACCCATTGAGGAATCAAAGAAGAAAAGATTAGAACCCTTCTGTGAGTTTGAGGAAGTCATATATGAGCCTGACATAAGCTTGATTAATGAATATGAAGAAGAAGAAGAATGTGAGGAGGTATCGCCTGATAATTTAATTGATCAGCTCCCACCTGATGGAATCATTACGGATACCCCAGAACTTAGCAAGGACCCAAATGATAATGATCCTGAGTCCACTATAGACCTTGTAGTAGAACTAACCAAGCTAGGATCAAACGAAATAGATGAAGGTATAGATTCTCAAGATGAATGTTCCAAAGACCTTCTCGAAAGCCCTCCACTATCTAGGAGCATCCCGCCTACCCGAGGACTTGCACCTATCGATCCTCCTAGTACTGACCATGCGGTTAAGATGAGCACACCTTTAGACCTTCATTCATACATTAAGATCAGTAGCCTAAACCTTGAACTAGTCCTTGAGTCTCCTCCTTATTTTCTACCCTTCCCTGAGCCTTCTCACATTTCTAGAGCCATGGGGTTACTTTTTGTTGAGATTATCATTTTGCATGACTCCTTAGAGCCCATCCCATTCGCCCTCTACTTCTGGCATACTTTATGGCATCTGTTAGGGATCCTTAAAAATTTTTCTTGTGCATACCAGGCTAGGGTCAAGCCTAGAGAACCAATGGTCTAGTAGGTTTAGGCCCTAGGACCCCAATAAATTCTTCTTACTAGGAATACCTAGTTTAGTTTGCTTTTGTTGAGTGTTACTTGAGTCTCAGAATCTGCATGATCTCTTGCATTGCATACTAGGGACACGAAAATTAATAATTAAAATTTGGTTGTTCCTGAAAGTAAGCTACGTAGAGAATTGGGGATTCTGAAATAATAAAGAAGTTTTTATGCTCGCTGAATTGGTCCCTTAAAGTGATAGGAGAGTGACCCTAATACCCTGATTTGGGATATTAGCTCGACTCTCAATATCTTGCACTTAGTTGAGTATAGGGAACTAGCAAACCACCTAGCGAGTGATTTGAGCCTAATCCTTTTTGGAGAGTAAACCTGACTAGAGTGTCCACTTCCAAATTGACCTGAGTAAGGAGTGCGGATCGAGCATATCTTGGATGGTCGAGCTACCGCAGCCCAGGGCAAAGGCTTTCAGGTTACTTGGTCCGTTGGCAAAGCCGACCCCAAATCTGATGACTCGTGGATCACCCAGGAGGACCTGCCATTCACCGACTGTTGGAGAAGTACCAAAGCCAAATCAACTTCCACTCGACAGGGTCGAGTTTCTCCCACCCCGGGAGAATTGATGTGGGCATCAGGATTTGACTTGAGCCCTTCAAACTTCGGGGGATCTCTGATTAGGGTTCTGTGTTTATCGAGTCCTTTAATAAGGCTGTCAGCCTCTAGTTTATTTGCTTAAATGGAGTCTGTACCTCGACCCATCGGGTCGAGCTGAGTCTTGTAATAAGTCGGGCCGAGTCTAAGCCCATGAAGTCTTTAGTGGTTCAAAAGTTAAGTCTCTTTTAAGCCTAACAAAGGCAAGGAGACATGTCAGCTCAGGGCCCACCTTATCTATTTATGTGGTGCACTGAGGTGATGACATGTGGTTTGTTTTGGGTGACCAAGAAAGGGGACCACTCACATGATCCATGCCCCCTTCCCCTCCCCTCTTCAAGCTCTCTTCCAATCTAGGATGGGCGGTCATGGAAAGAAGTTTCAAATCCCTTGATGCATGCCTCCACTCAAGACTCCTTCCATAAAGAAGTCAAGCAAGAAAGGCATCCTCCATTCTCCAAGTGGAAAGAAGTTTCAAATCCCTTGATGCATGCCTCCACTCAAGCCTTCTTCCATAAAGAAGTTAAGCAAGAAAGGCATGGTGAAGACATCAAGCCTCAATCCAAGCCTTCTACCAAAATAAGCCATGCAAGGAAGGAAGGTCAAAGACCAATCCCACTCTCCAAGCCTCCAATCATCCCACACCTAGGATTATTCCCATTTGGTCGGCCTTGAATCAAGCCAAGAAAAGTCAAAGTGGGACAAATCCCTCCATGCTAGCCTTACTTCATATTTTCTACCAAAACCAAGCAAGCAAAGAAAGAAGTTCTCCTCCAAATTTTTGGCACCAAGTATAATGGGGTAGTTTAAATTTCAAAGTGCTCTTGGGTGCCTATTTAAAGGACCCAAACCCCTCTTGTATAGGATTATTGATGATTAATGAAAGAAAGCTTGTGTGTTCCATCCTCTTCTTCAATCCTTGTCTCCTAAGTTAGGTTGAGTGAGAGCTTTCTTCGTCCTCCGGGACGTCGCGTGGTGAGAGGCCACATTCCTTCGCCTGAGGGCGTCGCGTGGCGAGAGGCCACATTCCTTAGCCTGAGGGCGTCGCGTGGTGAGAGGCCACATTCCTTCGTCCTCTGGGACGTCGCGGGGTGTGAGGCCCCAAGTTATCAACTTCGATTTCGGACTCCAGTCGGGTACCGGGCTCGAAGCCCTGTTTCTCTACCCTAACCCTATTTCAACTTCAACACTTCTCATCTCTTTGCTAACCATTCTTTCTCTTGCTGCCTATAGGTCTTCCTCGGTGCTACGGACATCGGAGATGGGTCATCTTGCCATCACGGCCACATGATCGGGAACCGGCGCATCCACGGGCGTGATTGCTCGAACATTCAGGCCACATCCGTCGAGTGGAGCGATCTCTACACTAGGCGCTTCTGAATTTGAAAGGTTTGCATCCCCATCTCCTAGGTAGGTATTGATTATATCGAGCTAGTCCTAATCCCGGGGTTCCTTAATCTCGGGGTTTTAGTCTATTATTTCTTAGGGATTGATCTGCTAGCATAGACCTCTTTGCTTTCAATTTTCCTAGGTTCTCTTTGCTTGCAATCGGGAACCAAAGATAAAACCCTAAAAAAAAGAAAATAAGATATAACCACCTTTGCATCATCCGTGCTCGCCTCATCATCATCACCTCATTTTTTTTCCGCATCACAAGTACATCCTTGACTCAACCCAATCACATATACCTAGGACTTAAAACGAGCTTGATAAAAGTTAGCCTTTTGAGGCCCAAGTTCCCGAACCTCAAGATCCGAAAGGTTAACAGCCTTTCATCCTAGGTCCCAAACTAGCCCTAAAAATTCCATGACAACATCATGATCATTGGACCTTGGCCTTAGCCTTGGTCCCCCGAGCCTTGGAAGCACCATATGAGACCCAACAAGTGCTCACCTTTGATAAGTGAGAAATCCTAACAAGATTTTTTTAGTGGGGTTGAGATCCCAATTATTCATAAATGCCTTATGTTACGTACCAAACATTCATGAATTTAAGGGTAGGAAATTCCTTTTCCAATTGCAACCCATGCAACTCTCAACATTACAGCTGCCTCTAAGACTCTACCTTTAAGATACTTATAGGCTTGTGTTACACAACAAATTATATAGTCTTAGTTTAGTCAGACCCTTCATTTTAATATAGTTATGTTTGAATAATGTTACCCTTATGTTACACAACAAAGAAACACCATCAAACATGCTATAAAGTATTAGATGTACTAAGACAAATTTTATATCAATCCCTAGAGTAGACCTTGTGTTATACACTAAACCTACTATAGTTTTTTATATGAATTTGGCTTAACATGAAGGAAGGCATTTAGTAGTGCTTTAATCGATTAGCATTTCCAATTCAAGGTCTAAATCAATCGAATTGGCCAGGTAAGTGGGAGAGAGGTGGGAGGCCCTCGGTGCTTGCCTTAGACACCAAAAATTTGGCCAAGTAAGCAATGGATCCAATTAAGAATTATGTTCTCTTTATCTTTCCAGAACCACTTTCCTAGATATCAATTGATCAATCAAATCCTAAATGGATTTGCATTATAATTTTATAACACTATAACTAAATATAATTTTAATAGGGTTTTAATGGTCTCATACACATCCTAATTCTACATGTAAGAATATAAGCATATTAAATTACGATATTATGTGCCAGGTGTGTTATCATTCTAGGATAACCTTATTTCAACATAGTAGACATCCATTGCTATGTTAGGATAATCTAATTTCAAAATGATGACTAAACAATCTGATTATATCTCTATATTGACTAGGGTTTAAGTGAAAACTCCTAATCAGTAGCATTCATCAAACAACATATATTACAACTATCATGCTAGATATAAAATATAACATTCATAATTGCAGCAAACCATTAATTGAATCAATCAAGGTGGCTCTGATACTAATGTAGGGTTATGATTGCAAATAGTAGAAGACCAGATTTCAAAATTTTTTAATGTTGAAATCCTAGCTAAACAAAATTCTAGACCCAGGATCCCTTAACTATATCAATTAATAAAACAATATATAAGGAATTTAGAGGAATACCTATAATGCTTATATCCTAAATTTTTATAGGTACATAAGTGTATGTCCTCTAGAGGTATCTACATAGGAACTGGATCAAGGAAGCACTCCTTAAATTACTTGCCTAGACTGTCCTCCCGGTTGCCTTTCTTCTCCTAATAACCTTTCTCGCTTACTAGGACCTATACCCTACTTAAGGATATCTCGAGATCTCTCCAAAATCTCTCATGGAATCTTTTTATCTTTTCTAATTCTCTTCTTAAGCTCTTACCTTAAAATGGTGGACTTGTCTTAATCTAGAAGACTTGTCCTAATAAGGAAAGGAAGACAATTATTTAGATAACTTGAATGCCTTTGGTGTTTCCATCGAGACCTTTAAATAAGAAGAGAGGAGGCACCAAACACATCCTTTTCTAGCCCCTTATCTAATATCTCATCTATTAAATAAGACCCTTCAAATAGAAAGAGTCTAATAAGAAAAAAGTGGGATGAAACAACCATAAATATATGATGTTTCAATAATCCTTGCACCGGGAGTTATCCCCTCACATCTTTTCATAAATCCAAACTATTTTGGCACAAATAAAGAGATGTTGATCTAATAAAAAGTTCCAAAAGCCATGTTAATTAATCAAGCTTATATGATAAAAGGTGATTTACTAATAGGAGGACTCTTGGTCCATCTATCTGTGCCATATATTTATGCAACATATCCCTTCATGCCTAATCAAGGATTAATACCCATATTAATCCACTTTGATGAGTCAAACCATATATAAAAGGGCATGTAATAAAGAGAGGAAGAGATTAGCCTTATCCTAAATGGCATGGATAAGACCTCTAGGACTTCAATTTAGCTGCCCCACTGATTTCCTAATCTAATTCAAGTCCAACTTAAATTTTTTATCCCAATTAACAAGCAATTAAATCTAATCTAATTAGGTTAGGAGTTAGGCTAGCTGACATATACTAGTATGTCAATTAGCTAGCCAATTAGGATCCTATGATCCTAATAAAAATACAACTAATTTTCTTGACCAATTTATTAGTGTGTGTGACCCTTTGGGATCCACATCTAGCTAGCAGTAGGTCTAGGTTCATGCTGATCTAATTTGATTAGAATCCGAATAATCGAATTAGGTCACAATCAAGCTAATCCAAATTATCAATTTGAACCATCTCTCAAATTGACTCATGAATTAATCATTTTAATTCATGAAAATCTACAAGACATAACTGACATCTAGCAATGTGTCATGCCTACCTGAAAGATAAGGAATTTGCTTGAAATTATCAAAATACCCTTCAATGATAAGTTACAAAACAATTCAATCCCTTGATCACCCTTTATGCTGAATAAATGATGGATATAAAAACTTGTCAAATCCTAATACTTTATTTATTCAAATCTCAATCCAATAGTGAAGACTTGATTGATGAAAGATTAGAACTCTTTTCTAATTTCATCCTACTTTGATCCAAGACTCCCTAAGTCATCATATTATGAGATTACATGGGATAAATTCTTCTCTTACTAGGAGTGATTGATTCTTTGTTGATCTACTCACAACCTTCATACACAATTCTCCATATTCATGAACATCCCATATATGACTTCATTATGAATGAGTATGAACCAAAATATAAATTAATATGCATAAAGTTTCATTATCATCTCAGGTCTAGGATCACTTGCATAATTCCTACTTGGAGATCCATCTTTTGACATGTAAGACTTCCATAAGATGTTCTCATATTGGATCGATTTAGTGGACTCACTCCCAGATGAGCACCTACATCCTTGTATTAGTATCCCTATACAAGTGGTCATGAGACTGACCACTCTCTCCATTGAGCATATACAGGATGTGCCAGTCTTTCTGAAAATATCGATCTTTGACTCGATGATCCTTCGACTGAGAATATTTAAGATTAAGATTTATAGAAACTTAGGTCTCACTATTATGAACTTCATCATAATCCTAAATCCATTATCCTAATCCATAGAGTTCATCATAATCTTAAGAAAATAAATATAAGATACAGCATATGATTAATCAAAATTACCTCTTTATTAATATAATATCATACATGAGTTAAAAAAATTTACAGAAAAGCTCCTATTATATAAGAAATATGATTAACTTTTAGGGTACTATCTTTCATATGGTATCTCACTACTAGTAGAACAGACATTATATTTAATTTTTGCATATATGCTAGATATCAGTCAAATCCTAAAGAATCTTAGTCAAATCTTAAAGAGTCTCATTAATTAACCATTAAATATATATTTAGATATTTTTCTGGTACTATTGATATTGGCTTATGGTACTCTAGATAATCTTCAATCGAGTTTATTGCATATTCTGATGCTAATTTTGGTGGATATAAATTAGATAGAAAGAGCACAAGTAGAACCTATCAGTTTCTTGGAGTTAATTTGATCTCATGGTTTAGCAAGAAATAAAATTTAGTTGCACTATCTAAGGCTTAAATCGAGTATATAGTAACTAAAAATTTTTGTGCTCAAATTTTATGGATTAAACAATAACTTGAAGATTTTGGCATTAAATTAAACAAAATCTCCATAAGATGTGATAATGTAAGTGCAATCAATTTAATTAAAAATTATGTTCAACATTTAAGAAGTAAACATATTGAAATAAAACATCACTTCATAAGAGATCATGTACAAAATAGTGATGTATTGCTTGATTTTGTATGTACTAATAAACAATTAGTAGATATCAAAACCAAACTCCTTAGTCAAGATAGATTTTATTTGATTAGGAGAAAATTAGGAGTAAAAGACCCGTTTGAGTAGAACCTTCATATCCTTTCTAGTTTAGTCTTTTGCAATCTCATTTTAATTGAAAATTCATTTTTTTGAATCACCAAAAACCTCCTAACATCATCTACAAAATCTCCTTGAATTTCTTTTTCAATAGAAAAATTTAGAATTTTTTCAAGAAACCCAAGTGTTGACACTTGTGATTTTGTCAAGTTTCAACTCATCAAAGTGTCAACACTTAAGCAAATTGCAAGTGTCGACTCACCAGCGAAAAACCTATTTTAAATAGGGCTCTTTCGTGACTTTTTATTCATTCCATTTTTTTCATTTTTTCACTCCTAAGTTTTCCAAATTCACTCCACTTGCCCTCCAATAGTAGGATTAGTGATCTTGGTCTTCTATTTTTGGTTTTCCCCATTTTGTTCATCTAGTTTTAGGGATGGAACCCCATAAGCAACTTGCACACCAAGCCAAAAAGACAAGATCGGGAGATTCTCATGGACACAAGCGATGATCAAAGGCTTGACATGACCTTAAGGAGCAGAGGAAGACTCGCCCTCCCCCTTCACTAGTGGCCGATAGGATGTCAAGGAAAGCCATTGAGTGGGTTTTTCCATTGGTGAATGGATTCAAGCAATTGGATGTGAGTCATTTTATTCGATGATAGAGAGGTACTACTTCCACCTCATTCGAGATTTCTATAGCTCCATGGCTCATGATACTGATGGTTGGACTACATAGGTTAGAGGCATTCAAATTCCTATGATTGTAGATATGCTAGACAGAGTTTGGGAGCTTTTAGTTTGGGGCACGACTACTGGCAGTCTAGGTGATAGAGTTGCAGGATTCAAATACATTCTAGAGAGAGGATGTACGGGGTGTATCCATTATGGTCACCAACGAGCTTTCAGTAGAGATGTGACTACTTCATCATATCACTGCATGCATTCTCGTATCGAAGACTAGTCAATTCGACTTTATTACTGAGCAAGAGTTGATACTCATGACTACCCTCACATGGAGAATGGTAGTCAACCTCCCTGGGATCATGGCCCATCAAATGCAAGAGGTAGCAACTAGCAAGCTTCTATGTTTGCCATATGGGATGGAGCTAACTAGAGTGTTCCATGCTTTCAATATCTCACTTGAGGGCAAGGCCTTCAAAGAGCTCTTGCATACTGATATGTATGATGATTGGTCCTTGCATCGCATGGGGTATCAGAAGATGGGTGAGAGATGGATCAGAAGCATCATAGAGTAGGAGGCAGAGCTTGATTCTAAGGATGAGATCGGAGCTATTGAGGCTGGACCTTCTGAGCCAACCGGTGATGGCACATGCGAGGTAGAGCTAATAGATGACAATGCAGCTGAGGTGCGGACTCCAGCTTAGCCGACACCACGGTCTCCTAGAGCACCTCCTTTGAGAGCTCAGATAGATGATGATATATCGAAGAGGATTAGTTCCATTATCAGCATGGTTAGATAGGATATTCATAACTTCTATCAAAGTTGATCGGATATAGACAGAGATGCATCTCCCGAGGACTCATACGATGACACTCTAAGGTATCTTAGGAAGAGGATGGAGATATGATTTATGAAGATCCTAGTTGCTATCCAGCACCTGACTCTAACTTTAGCTCTAGCAAGATAATCTAACCCTCCACTAGACTCTCCACTATCTACACCACCTATGGATCATTCCTCACCAATAGTAAATCCTCCAACTCAAGTAGACCCTTAGCACCAGTAGTTGATCCCGATCTTTCAGCACCTCACTTCTCATACCAGACTCCAATTTCACCATTTGACCATGCTCTACTATATCTAAGATTCAGACTACCTGGATCTAGGATCTTACACTCTAGGGTTCCATCACTATAGTCCATCTCACAAGACTAGAAGCATGACTCACAAGACCCCTAGGTTTATAGCCTCTAGGATTATGGCTCCCATAGTCTTAGATATTTCATCTGATTAGGAGTAGCCTCATAGATTATCCTATAGTTGATCGTATCCTCCTTATGATGTCCTATAGAATATCTATTTGGTTGTACTCTAATGTTCGCAAAACATCAATTTTGTACTACAACATATATTAATAAATATTTCATGATTTCTCTTCATCTTGAAGCTCTATGTGAATGAAATTTTCTTTCCAATGTTTGCTCTGATACAATTACTAAGTATCATATATGATACATTGTGAAATGATTTTCATTTCTATTTGGTTTTGGGCTGACATAATGGAAGACCGAGTTTCAAAATTTTTATTATTAAAATCCTAATCGATCGAAACCCTAGACCCAAAGATCACTTGACCATGTGATGTGAGATAGGGGGTAGGATCGTTGGCGAGCGTAGAAGTCACGAGTAGCGAGCAAAGAGATGGACGGCCGGAGTCTTTCATGGGTGGTGGATAGCGATGGAGGTGTTCCCGGTGTGATCAGCGACCGAAAGACGGTCGGATGGTGCTTGCAGCATCGATTGGTGGATCCGGTGGATGGCTTGGGCAGAGGTGGATGTAGCATCTTGTAGGGTTGGCCGATGGCTATCTAAGGTTGGGAAGATGGCCGAAAGCATTGGACCGAAGGGGGGTTTCTAATCGATAGTGGTGGTGGCTCGTGCAGAGACTTGGCCATGGATATCCCGGCGGTGAAGGTGGATGAAAGACTTCGATCTGACGGTGGAAGATAGCATCTCAGACAAAAAAAAAAGTAGTACCCTAATCTAAGTGACTTCTAGGCTCGCCAACGATAATACCCCATATATCCCCCATCACCATGATAACTTATAAGTCATAATTTAGGGTTATAAAGGAATACCTACAGTGCTATACTCCTTAATTTCCACAAGGCATCCAAGTGTATGCTCTCCAAAGGTGATCCACACAGCAATTGGACCAAGGAAGCACTCCTACCAAGCTTACTTATTTGACTAGGACTCTTTCCGGCAGCCTTTCTTCCTTCAGCAGCCTTTTCTCCCCTTTATAACCTTTTTTCCTTTCGAAGAGTGGCTTAGTACCTCTTCAAATACTCTTTTACTATCATGTTATCATTTCAAATTCTCTTCCTAATCCCTTGTCTTAAAATGGTGGACTTGTCTTAAAAAATAGACTTGTCCTAACAAGAGAAGAAAGAGAATTATCAAGATAACTTTCGGATGCCTTGGCTTCAATCACCAAAGCCTTTAAATAGGAAGAGAGTAGGTGCCTGATACACCTTTTCATTAGCCCTTTATCTGATATTTAACATATCAGATAAGACCCTTTAATCAAAAAGAGTCCCTTGGTAGAAAGGTGTAAAGTGTGACACTGTTTCATTAATTATATGCACCAAGAGTTGTTTATCACAACTCTACAGTAAAATTTGATAATTAATATCTTAATTTTAGATTTAAAAAAAGGTCCTACACCCCAATAGGCATATCAAATGAAGAGGTTTATCTAGAAAAAATGATTAATATGTAGAAGGACTCTTCCTTATCCATGCACCATATTTATATATTAAGCATCGCATCCCTTCACCAAATTATGCCCATTTGTATATGATTCGACTAGTCAATTCTAGCCAAATGGATATCTATTGGATAGGATAGGGGCTAAGCCTTATCACCTAAAAGGTGATTAATTTACAGGACTCTTGGTCCTTCTGCACTCCTTTATTTATGCACATGCCAAAATGGTGCAAAGAGTCCCATGCCCCTGGGACTCTTGGTTTAAATAATGGATAAGACTTGACAAATTAGGACAAATCCCAGTTTGGCTACCCCACTTAAGGCTCAACTGATTTAAGTCCTACTCAAATTGGTTAGCCCAAATAGCAAGCAATTAAGACTAATCTCATTAGGTTAGGAGTTAGGCTAGCCAACATATGCTAGTATGTTAATTAGCGAGCCAATTAGGATCCTATGACCATAATAAAAATCCAATTGACTTCTTTGACCAATTTCCTAGCATGTGTGATCCTTTGGGCTCCATATCTAGCCAACAGTAGATTCAGGTCCAAGCTATTTCAATCCAATCAAAATTGATTGACCCAATTAGGTCAAATCGAGCTGACCCAAGTTAGCCAATTCGAACTAATTTCCAAAATGACTCATGAATCCATCCATTTTGATTCATGAAAATCTACAAGACATGATTGATATCTAGAAATATATCATGCCTACCCAAAAGATGAGTAATTTGATTGAAATTACTAAAATGCCCTTCAGTGGAAAGTTATTATGCAATTCAATCCTTCATTCTCCTTTATCCCAAATAAGTGACGGGTATGGAGAATTGTCAAACCCTAGCTCTGAATCCTTTTGAATCTCAATTTGATAATGAAGACTCGATTGATGAAAGATTAGAAATCCTTTCTAATCTCATCCTTCTTTGATCAAAGACTTTCTAAGTCAATAATCAAAGAGATCACATGGGATAAGTCCTCCTCTTACTAGGACTGATCAATTTCTTGTTGATCCACTCATTACTTTCATATACAATCCATCATATCCAGATGCACCCCGTACAAGACTTAATCACCATGAATGAGTATGCATCAAAATATGGATTCATGTGTACAAGATACTATGGTGATCTCAGGTTTAAGGATCACATGCACAACTCCTACTAAGAGAAAAATCTTTTGACAAGTAAGACTTCCATTATATGTTCTCTTATTGGATCAATTTAATGAACTCATAACCTAATGAGCACCTACATCCTTGTATTAGTATCACTACACAAGTGGTCATGAGACCAACCACCCTCTCCATCGAGTATACATAGGATATGCTAGTCTATCCGAATTCATCGATCCCCAAATCGATGATCCTATGACTAGGAATATTCTAGATTAGGGTTTATAAGTTTTAGGTCTCATTGTTATCTCTATAATCCTAAAACCATTGCCCAGATCTATGGGGTTCATCATAATCTTATAACTAAAACACAAGATACAGCATATGATGAATCAAAAATTGCCTTTATTAATATCAATCTTGAGTTGAAGGAATATAAAAATGCTGCTAATACAATAACTATGATTAGCTTTCAAGGCATAATTCCTTTCAATCTTCCACTTGCACTAAAGCTAATCATCCTTGTATTTAATACCTATACAATCTAGATGGCAATCTAGCCACTGTAGAGGAAGTGCCTTAGTGAATGGGTCTACTATGTTGTTCTTTGTATCTGCTCGTTCGATGACAACATCTTATCTTTCAATGATTTTTTAAATGAGATGGAACCATCTCAGGATGTGCTTGGACTTATGGTGAGACCATGGTTCTTTTGCTTGTACAACAGCTCCAGTGTTATCACAATACAATGGCACTAGTTGTTGTATTATAGGAACCACGCCTAATTTTGTGATGAATTTCTTCATCCACATAGCTTCCTTTGTGGCTTCACTTGTAGCTATATATTCTGTCTCAGTGACTAAGTCAGCTATAGTTGGCTACTTGGTACTCTTCCAACTCACTACTCCTCCATTCAGAGTAAAGACATACCCTAATATGAATTTACTATCATTTGGATCAGATTGGAAACTAGAATTTCTATAGCCTTCTAGTTTTAGATCCGATCCTCTATATATTAGAAAAATATCCTTAGTCCTTCTTAAGTACTTAAGAATATTTTTTACAACTTTCTAATGATCCTCTCCTGGATCTGCCTAGAACCTACTTACTATGCCTAAAGCATAAGCAACATCAGGCCTGGTATATAGCATTGCATACATTATTGATCCCACTGTCGAAGCATAAGGTTTCTTATTCATCCTATCTCTTTCTTTAGGAGTCTTAGGTGACATCCTTTTAGATATGTGTATGCCTTGACTCATGGGTAAGTAACTCTTTTTACTTCCCTCCATATTGAATCTCTTCAAAATTAAGTCTATATACCTGGATTGGGATAAACCTAGCATCCTTTTAGATCTATCTCTATATATCTTTATTCCTAAAATAAAGGATGCTTCTCCTAAATCTTTCATGGAAAATCATTTTGACAGCTATGTTTTAACTGATTGCACCATTAGAATATAATTTCTAATGAAAGTATGTCATCGACATACAAGACCAAGAAGATAATGGCACTCCCACTTGTCTTCTTACATACACGGCTCATCCGTATTCTTGAAGAAACCAAATTCCTTAATTATTTTATCAAAATGAATGTTCTAGCTCCTTGATACTTGCTTCAATCCATAAATGGATTTCCTAAGCTTGCATACTTGGTTTGGTCTCTCACTTGAGACAAAACCCTCTGGCTATGACATATAGACTTTTTCCTCAAGATTCCCAATGAGGAATGCAATCTTAACATCCATCTCCTAGATCTCATAATCATAGTATGCAGTAATGGCAAGCATAATCTTAATGGACTTGAGCATGTAAATTGGCGAAAAAGTTTCATCATAGTCAATACCATGCTTTTGCTTGAAACCTTTTGCCACCAACCTAGCCTTATAGATTTTTATTTGCCCATCCACTCCAATCTTCCTCTTGAAGATCCATTTACACCCTATTAGGACAATTCTCTCGGGTGGGTCAACTAAGGTCCAAATCTGGTTGTCATATATGGAGTCCATTTTGGATTTCATGGTACTGAGCCATTTGTCAAAGTCCTTACTCATGATTGCTTCCATATAAGTTAGTGGACCATCATCTTCAATGATGCTGGTTTCATTATTGTTTTTAATCATAAAACTATATCTTAGAGGTGTTTCCTGCACTCTTTCTGACCTACGGAGAGAAAGTGTGTATTGTGGTTGTACTTGATCAACTAGTACTTTTGGATGAGGAACTTAGTTTGTTCATTTTGAATTTCACTAAATTCAATTATTCTCTTATTACCTTCTTCTTGGATAAATTCTTTTTCCAAGAAAATGGCATGCCTACTAACAAAGACCTTTTGTTTAGTAGGATGATAAAATAGGTATCCAATATCCTCTTGAGAATAACCAATAAACCTATATTTCTCAGTCCTAGCACTTAGCATATGTCCTAATTTCTTTTTAACATTAGCTGGACAACCTAAATCTTAAGGTGTTTAAGACTTGTTTTTTTGCTATTCCATAATTTATATGGAGTGCTAGGTACTGATTTTGATGGTACCCTGTTTAATAGATATGCAGCAATTTCTAGGATATATCCCCAGAAAGATTTTGGAAGATCTGTGAAGCACATCATGGACCTTACCATGTCAAACAAGGTACGATTCTTCCTTTCTGCTATACCTTTTAATTATGGTGTATATGGAAGGATCCATTCAGAGAGAATACTATTTTTCTTAAGATGGTTAAGAAATTCACTAGATAAGTATTCTCCTCAATCAGATCAAAGGACTTTAATACTTTTTCTAGTTTGTTTTTCAACCATATTTTGATACTCTTTAAATTTATCAAAGGCTTCGGATTTATGTTTCATGAGATACACATATCCGAACCTAGATAAATCATCAATAAATATGATGAAATAAGAGTATCCTCCTCTAGCTTGAGTTGACATAGGTCCACATATATCTAAATATATTATCCATAACAACTCAGTTGCCTTTTCTCCATGTCCAGTGAATGGAGACCTGGTCATTTTATCCATGAGGCACGATTCACAAGTTCCTAATGATTTATAATCATAAGGGCCAAAGAAATCATCTTTGTATAACTTGTTAATCCTTGACTCACTTATATGACCTAATCGGCAATGCCAAAGGAATGTTTTATTAGTATAATTTCTCTTTCTCTTTTTATTTTCTACAAGCAATACTTCATCATTAAGTGATAGAATTAAAAAATTATTCACAAATTTATCCATTCCAAAAAAGGTAATTAAAATAAAAAATGGAGCAACCATTGCTCTCAACTTTTATTTCGAAACCTTGTCTTAATAATAAAGGTAATATTCATAACAATATTTGAATTGAAATAACAATCTTTTAATTCCAAAATCTTGCTCGAAGGCAACAATAACATGTAGGTTCCAACAGCTTTTGCATGAATGGCCTCTCCACTCATGCCATAAAGCTCGAAGTCACATTTCTTCAATCTTCTAATCTTTTGGAGTCCCAACAAAGATTTGCTATGTTGACCCACATAAGGTATCCAATACCCATGAATCAGAAGTTGAAGAACTCAATGATAAGTTTATTTGTATCATAAACAAACATCTTAATACTCCACTATCATCTTGCTTCAGACTTGTAAGGTATGTCTCGCAGTTCTTCTTCCAATATCCCTTCTTATCGCAAAAGAAACAGGATCCATCATTTGAAGATCTCTTTGCCTTCTTCCTCTTATTGATACTCTTTCTTGGGTTTAGCTTTCTCTTTGAACCCTTCTTCATTACTCCTTTCTTCTTCCCATCAACTAGAAGAAGATGATGAGCCTTATTACCTTTGAAGTGGCTCTCAACTATCTTAAGCATGTTAAGCAGCTTTGGTAAAGAAAGGTTCAGTTTGTTCATGTGGTAGTTCATGACAAATTGAGAGAAGGAATTTGGGAGTGATTGCAGGATCAAATCCTGATTAAGCTTCCTATCCATGACAAAGTCTAATTGACCTAATCGAGTGATTAAGTCAATCATCTTAAGAACAAGGACCTGTATGGGCGAGCCCTCACTCATACATGCCTGCAACAATTGCTTTGATATCTCAAATCTAGCAGTCCTACTATGCTCTCTATACAGCTCTTTAAGATTGAGCAGTATGGACCGAGGTTCCATATCTTCATGTTGCCTCTATAGCTCGTTGCTCATCGAGGCTAACATGAAGCACTTGACAGTCAAGCTATCATTTTGCTGTATTCTATAAGTGGCCTTTTTCTTCTCTATCGCATCATCTCCAATCAGATCTTGATCCAAAAAATTGAGGATGTAGGATACTTTTTCCTAAGCATGTACTATTCTCTGGTTCCTCAACCAGTCCACATAGTTTGGTCTGATTAGTTTATTGGCATTAGTATATCCCACAATAATAATGGTGAAGCCATTAATTTAAATCTATAGTCAGACAAGAATAATACATAAGCAGACCACTCAAGATGATAATCATAATTAGATGATGACTTTAAATGTAATTGTATTACCAACTATTTTTTATGAATATCATAACCCTCAACTATGGTAAACAAGAAACCAATATCTGGTTTCTTTAGTGGGGTTGAGATCCCAATTCCTTATAAATATCTTGTGTTTGCATAATATGAATTATAAGTTCAAGGGTAGGAAATTCTTTTACCAATTGCATCCCTTGCAATTCTCAACATAATACTTGCCTCTGAGATACTTATAACCTTGTGTTTGCATAACAAATCATAATGTCTTAGTTTAGTCAGACCCTTTATTTTGTATAGTCATGATTGAATAATATCATCCTTGAGTTTGCTCAACAAAGTAACATTATGAAGCATACTATAAAGCATAAAATGCACCATGTCAATTTTTTTTTATCAAACCCTAATAGTAAGCCTTGAGTTTGGTCAACAAACCTATTATAGTTTTGATATAAATTTAGCTTGGCATGAAGGAAGGCAAATTGTAGTGCTCTTAATCAATTAGCATTTTTAATTTAAGGTCTAGATATAACCAAATTGGCCAGGTAAGTGGGAGAGATGAGGGGGTCCCCCGTTGCTTTTCTTAGACACCAAAAGAATTAGCCAGGTTAGATACCAGAACCAATTAAAAACCACATTCTCTTTACCTTCCTAGAACCACTTGCCTAGACACCAATTGGCTAAGCAAACTCTATATGGATTTGTATTATGATTAACTTACACTATGACTAAATATAATTTTATGAGGGCTTTGATGGTCTTAAACACATCCTAATTAAACATGCCAACATGACACATATTCCAGCAAATAAGCATGTTAACCCTAATAGTCATAACCACAGCATGATTAAAACAACAAACTGTTCACCTCACTTATTCATGGGATAAGGCCATAGCGGCATCCAACACGTCATAGGAGACCCCAGTGAATAGAAAGAGAGGACCTTTAAACCATACTTTGCTCTTATAACTGGATGGCCATGGTGACTAATCCAATCCAAAGCAGTTACTAAGAGCATAACATATCACATATGTAATATGAACTAATCATGTAAGAGTCATGGCAAATAATTAACACTTAAAGGACTACTAATTGCATGAATCAAGATGTCTCTGATATTATTGTTGAGTTTTGGGCTGACATAGTAGAAGACTGAGTTTCAAAATTTTCATTATTGAAATCCTAATCGATCAAAACCCAAGATCCAAAGACCACTTGACCATGACAACTAATAAATCATAATTTAAGGTTATAGAGGAATACCTAGAGCACTATACTCCTTAATTTTTACAAGACATACAATTGTATGCCCTCCAGAGATGATCCATATAGGAACTGGACTAAGGAAGCACTCTTACCGAGCTTGCTTATTAGATTAGGACTCTTCCCGGTAGCCTTTCTTCCTTTAGCAGCTTTTTTTTCCCTCTAGGACTTTTTTTCCTTTTTAAAAGTAGCTTAGTATCTCTCTGAATATTTTCTTACTATCCTGTTATCCTTTCAAATTCTCTTCTTAAGCCCTTATCTTAAAATGGTAGACTAGTCTTAAAATAATAGACTTATCCTAACAAGAGAAGGAAGAGAATTATCAGGACAACTTTCAATGCCTTGGCTTCAATCATTGAAGCCTTTAAATAAGAAGAGAGTTGGTGCCTGATACACCTTTTCATCAGCCCCTTATCTGATATTTAACATATCAGATAAGACCCTTTAATCAAAAATAGTCCCTTGGCAGAAAGGTTTAAAGTGAAATACCATTTTACTAATTATTTGTGCCAAGAGTTGCTTATCGCATCTCTACTATAAAATCTGATAATTAATCTTTTAATTTCAAATTTAAGATAAGGTTCCATATCCCGATAGGCATATCAAATGAAGAGGTTTATTTGGATAAAATGATTAACAGGCAGAAGGACTCTTCCTTATCCATGCACCATATTTATATATTAAGCATCACGTCCCTTCACCAAATTATGCCCTTTTTTACATTATTTGACTAGTCAATTCTAGCCAAATGGATGTTCATTTGATAGGATAGGGACAAAGCCTTATCACCTAAAAGGTGATTAATTTGTAGGACTCTTGGTCCTTCTACATTCCTTCATTTGTGCGCACACCAAAATGGCACTAAGAGTCCCATGCCCTTGGGACTCTTGGTTTAAATAATGGATAAGGCTTGATAAATTAGGACAAATCCTAATTTGGCTGCCCCACTTAAGGCTCAACCCAATTTAAGTCTCACTCAAATTGGTTAGCCCAAATAGTAAGCAATTAAACCCAATCTAATTAGGTTAAGAGTTAGGTTAGCCAACATATGCTAGTATGTTAATTAGCTAGCCACTTAGGATCCTATGACCCTAATAAAAATCTAATATGCTTCCTTGACTAATTATCTATCATGTGTGACCCTTTGGACTGCTCATCTAGCTAGCAATAGGTTCAGGTCCGAGCTATTTCGATCCAATCAAAATTGATTGACCCAATTAGGTCAAATTGAGCTTATCCAAGTTAGCCAATTCAAACCAATTTCCAAATTGACTCATGAATCCATCCAATTTGATTCATGAAAACTACAAGACATGATTGATGTCTAGCAATATATCATGCCTACCCAGAAGATGAAGAATTTGATAAAAATTATCAAAATACCCTTCAGTGAAAAGTTATCGTGCAATTCAATCCTCCAATCTCCCTTTATCTCGAATAAGTGATGGGTGTTGCCACCTAGATCACTGTGGCCCATAGCTCTAACATGTCATGGGTGCATCGAGCTCCCTCTAGGTGCTTGGTCCTCTCTCTGGTTAGCTCCTGGGTTGGTGTGACGTGCAAAATAGAGGAGACCCGGGCTGGGGATTTTGATGGGGACACTCCAATGATCAAGTCAGTTGAGATGATCAAGGAGAATAGAGCCTCAATGATGGAGAGCTCTAGAGCTTCTCCATCTAGAGGAGTGAGAGTGAGATCTCAAAGATGGAAAAATGAAGAGAAGTGGAGAGTAGAGAGCAGGGAGGTTCTCCTTGTCAGTTACTTGTCCGTTTGCTCTCTTTGTCTTACCAGTTGTCTGTCTCTTGTCGAAGGTCCCTTCCTCTATTTTACAAGAGAGGAATGGCCCATACCAAGTATGGGGCTTCATGGGATGTCACTTTTTTGGTGCCCCATTTGGGAGGGGTTTTTCTTTGTCAGCAACCTCCCCCCTATCAGACCGGTCCTTGAAAGGAGATCCTTCCATTAGGGGTATTCATCGACATAGTGCAGGTCTTGTCCCTTTGGTGGTGCAGTCTCTCATAGGAGGTGCGGGCCCGTGCCGCTAAGCCCTGAGCCATGGTGGGGCATTTCTATTCTAGGAGGAACCATCAAAGTATTACTGGACCTGGAGCCTTAATAGGATACTCCTCTTGGACAAGACATAGATGACATGTCGTGGGAACCAAAGCCCTGGCTGCACGATGATGGGCATTGGTGGCATGCCACAGGGCCTGGAACTTGGTGGAACGTGCATCACACAAAGGATGCAGGTGGTACATTGCAATGCCAGGAACCTTTGGCAGGGCATGTACCACCTCCTGGGGGTTGCGGGTAGTTGGGAGCTTCCACGCCATGGTTTGATCTTCTCCCGATCCTTTCTTTCTCATTATTGGTAGGAACTTCGATCCTGGCAAGACGGGGAGCTTTATCTTAAGTGCTTGACCCCAGATGGTAGGAGCGCGACCTCGATTAGGAGCTGACCTCGATTAGGGGCTCGACCCTGGATGGTGGAAGCATGACCTCGACTGGGAGCTGACCTCGATCGAGGGCTTGACCCTGGATGGTGGTAGCATGACCTCAACTATGAGCTCGACCTCGGATGGGAGCTGACCTCGACTAGGGGCTTGACCCTGGATGGTGGGAGCATGACCTCGATCGGGAGTCCAACCTCAGATGGGAGTTGACCTCGGTCAGGAGCTCGACCCTAGAAGGTGGGAGCATGACCTCGGCTAGGGGCTCGACCCTGGATGGCGGGAGCATGACCTCGACCAGGAGCTCAACCTTGGATGAGAGCTGATCTCGACCGAGAGCTCGACCTTAGGTGGTGGGAGCATAACCTTGACTGGGAGCTCGACCTCGGATGGGAGCTGACCTCAACCAGGGGCTCGAACTTGGATGGCGGGACCACGACCTCGGCCAATAGCTCAACCTCGGTTGGGAGATGACCTTGGCTAGGAGCTCAGCCTTGGATCTTCATTTGGTCACCACATCCAGGTGGCACTTTCCACCAGCATAGCTACTAGCTAGTTTGGCATACGTTCCACGTTAGTGATAGTGCCACATCAAGTGCCCCTCACTCTCGAGCCCAAAGTACGATGCGATGCTCTGGGTGAAGGAAGTAATGATCATGCTGATGTGGAGGGACATACCTCCTATGCTATTAATGCCTCGATCATCGATGCCCTAGAGATCGTGCTTCTACACCAACAAAAAGACACCACATCACCTCATTTAGGAGGGCCATAATTATTGTGCCGAGCCCGAAGCAATTACCTCCGAATCGAAGCATCACCTCCAACAGATCTCAATACATGGCGAGCTATGGTTGGCCAAGAAGAAGAGAGGATGCACGTTTTTAATCAATACAATGCAATGGGGGGGGCCTGTAGGCTTTTGAAAGAAGGGGCTTGTCTTTTTGCTCCTTAAGGACTTTCCGAGCGAAGAGAGCAAGGTCTTTCTGCAGTGCTCTCTTCTTCCTTCCATCTCGTGCGTACATTCTTATTCCAGAGTCTTTGTAGGTTAGTCCTTCCTTTTTTCTTTCTTCCTCCTCTCTTCTCCTTCGGCCTGTGCTGAAGAAGATCTGGTAGAGTTCCGTAGGTTTTCTATCTTTCCCTTATCTTCTTTTCTTCTTGCTTTCATCCATGAGTTTGTCTGACAGAGGGCACCGCCGCTCGGACCATTCTAGTGAGGTGGGGCTGTCATGACCGAGGCCTCTTTCCTTAGATAGCAAGGAGGAGGATGTTCCTGCAATGATCTGCAGGGGTCCCTACTAGACAGGGATGGTCATAGGACCCCTTATGACTCCTCCTCCTCCTCCTCCTCCCTTTAGGGAGTTAGCTGGTCCCTCCGACATTACTTCGATGATGACCAGTGAGGACCTCCTCTACGTCCATAGTGCGTATGGGATCCTGAATTCCATCCAGTTCTCAACCCTAGGATCGGAGGAGTGGGTCACTTCCAGTGGCCTAGGCCATATTGCCCTATATGAAGATTTTTTCTTCAGGGGTCTCCGTCTTCCTTTCCATCCTTTCTTTCTTTCCTTCTTGAATAATTTTTGTCTAGTCTCGATCCAACATACCCCCAATGTCGTCAAGATTATTTTTTTGTTTCATCATCCTTTGCCATTTTTATAGGATTTTAGCCTATTTCTCTCTCTTCAGGGCCTTGTTCACCTTGAAGAGCCACCCAGTTGATAATGGGTGATGGTTTGTGGCCCCCGCCCGGGGGCCATCAAATTGGACTTGCCTTCTTCCATCAAGGGATAGAAGAGCAGGTTCCTGTTTGCCTCAGTTGAGGGGGTAGACTGCGTATGGAGTGACCCAGACCGCTCCCCTAACTGTCAGTCTTCTGTCAAGCCGGTTAATAAGGAGGTGTATGATCGGCTCACCACCTTCGAGATCCTGGCTCTTTGGGATCTGCTGACTGAGTGTAACCTCATCGATCCAGGGGTCAGCCTGGCCCAATCCTAGGGTAAGGCTTGACATCTGGGCTTTTTCCTTTTAAAAGTATATTTTGCTTCAGTCGGTAACTAACCTTTCTCTTTTCTTTTTGCAGGGATGAAGTTCATAATAGAGCAGCTCCTTCAAATATCAAGGAAGAGGGCTACTCCCGTGAGATCCAGAGAGGAGCTCGCCAAGAAGGCCCGGGAGGAGCCGGAGTGGAGGCTCGGTGAGAGGCCCTCCACGAAGCCGTCTGCACCTAAGCCGGCAGTCCAGTCTTCTTCCTACAAGCCCAGGAGTGGGGCTGGACCTATGGAGGGGGCCACACCAGTAGCCCCGGTGGCCCCTCCATGAACTGAAGCTCCACCTCGACCGGAGGTGGTGGAGGTGGTGGAAGAAACCACCACAGTGAGACTGGCCCCACTGCCAATGAATGAGCCACCGGAGTCTAGCCCATGGCCACCACGCCTCCACCAATGGCCATGCTGGGACCCACAGAACCATCCATGACATCAAAGTTGAAGATGAGGAAAATGCCCCTCTACATGCCTCCAGACATGGTGTTGACAAGGGATGAAAAGTTGGTAGAGTAGGTGATGAATGCCATCATCCAGCTGCAAGATCGCCAAGAGAATGGCGATCGGTAGCTAGTGGATGTCCTCATCAGGGTATTCCCCTAACTTCTATCGATAAGCCATTTCCTAGTTACTTCATTTTCTTTTCCAACTGAGTTTTTAAATGTTAGCTGACCTTCTTCCTGTTTCTATTGCAGGTGGTCGTCGATACTCAGCTCATCCAGGATTCATGCCTAGGGCTGATGAAGCGGGATCACCACCTCCACAAGGAGAGGGATGCCACCGAGGCCAAGGCCCAAACTCAGGCTGCCCGGGTATAGGAGCTGGAGGGTCAGGTGAAGGCCCTCCAAGCTGACCTGACTAGCTCCTAAGTGATGGCAATGAAGCTGGAGAAGAAGTCCACCAAGCTCGATGGGGCTCTAAAGGCAGAGAAAGAGAAGGCCTCATGCCTGGTAGTGAGGGAGGCCAGCTCTACGATGGAGGTGGCCCACCTGGAAGGGAGGTTACAAAGCCTCCAAGTGCGACTCGAAGAGGAGGCAGCCCGGGCTATGGTGGTCGAGGAGAATGGTGTGGACACTAAGGCTAGAAAAGATTAACATATTGAACCCACATCTCTGTGGATCACCTGTGAATAAAATCCTACCATACTAACCCATGTGTGTCCACCTACCATACCACTAGCCTGGAGAGACAGGATCATGCAGATCTTGGATGACAAGATTATCACTACTCGGGGCAAAGATTATCAGCGATATCTAGTTTGTTGGCAAAGACGACCTGAGACTGATGATTCTTAGATCACCAAAGAGGAGTTGCAGAGAGTTGACCCAGACTTACTAGAGCACTATCACAGTGGAGTTGACCCATACTCGATAGGGTCGAGTTTCTCCCACCCGGGAATAATTGGTGTGGACACCAAGGCTAGAAAAGATTGACAGGTCGAACCCACATCTCTGTGGATCACCTGTAAATAAAGCCCTGAACCCAAACCCCTTTTTCCTGTAAATATTTTATCTTAAATTCTATTATTTAGGCTTAGTTGGGTTTAGCCCTAAACCCTAAAATTTAGTCCTTGTAAAAACCCCTGGATCCAAAATTGAGTATGTAAAAAAATCCCAATATCAATTAGGTCGTAAATGGTCCAGTGTTAGCTAGCCCTTTTAACCAATTAGGGTTTGTATAAAAATCCTATTTATCAAGTTGTGTCAAAACCTAGTTTGGACCAAACCCTATTTACCAGCTTAAGCCATTTTATTTTATTGGTTATGCCTTTTGATCAATTTGATCAAGTTGGGCTTTAATTAATTAGTTGGTTGAGTCTTGTAATTATTAGTTGAGTCCTGTAATAGAAGGGGGACACAAGTCCAGATCTATGTGACTCCATGTGCTAGCTCAAGACAAGCCATGTAACTCCATGTGCTAGCCCAAGTCACTTTCCACATGACAACCACTTCTCGGTGCCACCTTTTCAAGATTTTGGACATCACATGACATGTTTGGACATCACTTGCCACCTCATTGGGACAACACCACTTGCCACCCCATCAGGACAACACCACTTGCCACCTCATTGGGACAACATCACATGCCATGTCATTTATCTTGGTTGGCCAAATTTATGTAAAAGAAAATAGTTATCTTTATTTTTTATCAAGACATTAAGATATCCGGATATCCAGACATCTAGACATCCAAACATTTAGACAACATGCAACCTTATCCATGGAGGGTGCCTCATTTAAATTCCGAGATGCCGATGGTTTTAAAAGAAGTAAAGCAGAAGGAGTCCAACCAAGTTTAGCACCATTTATTCTCATATTTGTCACCACTATTTTTTAAGAGGAGTAAGTGGGAAGGATTCTACATCTCGCACCTCATCTTATTTTCTTCTTGTCGCCCAACTCAAAACCAAAGTGTCGCCACTTTTTAAGATGAGTAAATGATGAGTCCAAGCCATATTAGCACCTCATCTCTTCTCATTGTTGTCGCCCACTTTGAAGGAAGCTCCAGATCAACCCAAAAACAAGAGTCCAAGACACCAGAAACAAGGATTTAAGGAGTTATTGCCTAAGAAAAACAAATACTAATCTTTCTAACCCTTACATCTCTGGTTGTTGGTCTATAAATACTCCATCAACCACCTTGTAAAATGAATGATTATTAATGAAATACAATGACATTTTGTCCAATTGTTTTCTTTGCTATGTGCATCACAGGGTGTGAGGCCCTTCCTTTGTTCTTCGGAACATCGTGGGGTGTGAGGCCCTAGTTATCCTTCCTTCCATCCAGAAAACCCTAAAACTACCACCTTCCATCCCTTCCCTTCCACTTTTCTATTATCTTCCTTTCTTTTCTACCTTCTAACCTGAGTGATTTTCTTTGTTGAGTGATTGCAAGTGATCGAGGATTCAAATTCAGGATGTTCTTGCATTGGAACCAATATCGCGAAAGATCGAAGCCCGAAGGTCGAGATCTTGCAGCCCTGCCTCAAGATCCTAAAAGTCCCAATTGATCTACATCAAAGGAGTTAATCTTTGTTGGTGAAATTTAAAACACCTTCCCTACTCTTTGATTCCTGATCCCTTGATAAGTAGACCCTAGTTTATGATGGTTTCTTGGCCACCAAATCCTATTTTCTAGTTTACTTTGTTAGATCTACTCGTGTGGGCATAAACTAGTTGACTAGTTTACCTTAATTGCTTACTTTGAATCTTTAAAACTGAAAAATCATAAAAATGTTTGATCTCTATTTTTCTCTATTAATTAGGTTAATAATCAGTAGATTAAGTTTCCATAATTGTCCCGCATCATTTTTGGTATTAGAGTGAAGGTTAAACTAGGGTTTAACTACTAATTCTGAAATTTCTGCATACTTAGAACTAGGCTGAAATTAAAACTGCATAAAACCTAAATAAAAATTCAAAAAAATTAGAAATAAATTTTTTGATAATCCTCTATTAATTCTCTATTAATCTTAGAAAGAATCAGATAAAAAAAAAATTATTTGCTATTTTTTGGTGAAAGGAAATCATGTCTCCTGAGCAGGTATCACAAGTATAGTGTCACGACCAATGGGAATAGTGAGCTATAGCCGAACATGATATCCCGAGATCGGAAATCTGAAATTAATCAGATCTAAAATTAATTTTGCAAATAATTAAAATTTTAATTAATTTTTATTTTTTTGTTATTTTTAATTATTTTAATTTTATTGCATATTAGGGTTTCATCTTGTGTGTGCATCATCAAGTAAATGAATCTTAAGGGCACTTGAACATCTCAGATCAGAGCAGGATTTCATCACCTATCCTAGGCCTACAACCACCACCTTTGCATCGAACCTAATCCTAATTAAAATTAATTAGAAACCTAAACCAATTTAGGGACACCAACAGGTCGGGTTCTAAGTATTGTGTGAAAGCTAGTGCACCCAATCCTTTGATTATCACTTGAATCTGGTGTCTAAGGTTAAAGGTCCAGATGCAAATGCCCTAAGTGGGCTTGTGGATTTTAATTAGGACCTTGTTAGAGCAGGGGGAGCCTCCCACGACCCCACCGCTTACCTAGCCAGTGGACAAGGTAATTGCTAAATTGGTTGTAAATTGAGCTGACCCATTCTACTTGAGCTCTAGGTCTAGGAAATCCTAGAACGATGTGTTTAAATTGCATAACCCCTAAATTAGGAGACCAATACTTGTAGCCTCAAACCTAATCCAATCTGGTTTGATCATGGAGTCCAGCTTTGAAACCTTTCTTAGGACCATGACTGAACAATTTGCCCTGATGAATAATAAGTTTGATCTACTGGACCGACGATTAGGGAACCTAAAGAAAACCTATAAGACCCATCCGGAACCTAAATTTGAAACACACCCTAACCCATTCCTGGAGCCCAATCCTAGGAGACCCCCACACCGTGACCCAATATTTGATCTTAGTTCAAAGAGACCCAATTATGATTCTATAGACCAGGATGAGAGAGCCACAAAGAATTTTAGTGTATAAGCACCTAAATTTGGTGGTGATCTTGATCTTGAGGACTATATTGATTGGGAAGAAGGTATGGATCTGTATTTTAAGAGGGAACTAGTGTATGATGAAAGAAAGTTTAAGTTTGCTAAGCTTAAGTTAGTTCGCTAGGCTAGAATCTATTAGGATGATGTTGAAAGAATGATCGACGAAGAAGAGACATACACATAACTACCTGGAGTGACATGAAACTTAAACTTAGGCAAAAGTATCTACCCAGATCCTATGAACCCAGCTCCTGCGAACTCAGATCCATGACCCATAGGTCTGAACTCATGTCCTATGAACCTAGAAACCATCAACTTGAGCCCATCAGGAATAGTATCCCTAGATATGAGCCTAGTATTAGTCCACTTCCACTTTGTTGTCAACTTGAACCTTCTAGGTTCAGTACACCTAGTCAAAATCCTAGAGCCAGCCAGTTGCCCCTTAGTCAACCTATACTTACTACTCCATTGGTCACCAAGATGCCATTGAAGAAGCAGTGTATGAAGCTGAGGTGAACTTAGTGGATGAGTATGAGGGAGTAGAGAAAATATATATGGCTGACCTAGAATTAGCTAGCCCGGTAGGCACCCAGACTGAAGCCAGCCCAGAGTTATTTGACCATGACTCTACCTAGACTGAAGCTATACTCGAAGGACCCTTAGAAGAGAACCATGAGAAGTCTAACCCTACTGTTAGAATTATACCTGAGGAGACTTTAGAGGAAAGCCAAATTGAAGAGCTTAGTCCTGAAGTAATCAATGAGGACTTGGCTTATTTAGTCCACTACCCTTAGAAAGACTTCACCCCTTTGACTGCAATTGGAGATCTCTTCCCTGAAATTACTGACCCATTCTTCTATCAAGTGGACCTTTTAGTGCCTGTAGATGTAAATCAGTGTCTAAACTTTAAGGTCAACCTCATTGGTCTAAAACAAATCCCTGAACCCTTTTCTTATTTCCTAGCCTACCAAGTTACCCCCGAATCCACTTCTTATTTTCTATCCTTCCCTGAGGTTTCCAATATTTCTAGACCATTAGATTACATTTTGTTGAGGTTAGCATGTTTCATCAATTCTTTAACCATGTTAGATTTTCCACTTATTTCTGGAGAATCTTATGTCATCTGTAAGGAGTGCATGTCAAATTTCCATCTACATATCACCCACCGACCAAGGGTCAAGCATAGAATTAAAATTAAGGACTTAAAAAATGATAAAATAAATAAATAAATATTTTTTTTCACTAGTAATGCATAATGAGTCAATTACACATTTGCAGAGTCATATGTTAAACATATTGCATAAGAATCATATAAATATATGGTTAATTCAAGAAAAAAAGACTCAAAGAATATAATAATGAAGACTTTGTCATGGTTAGGCTACAACCTGAACGGTTCCATCAAAAAGTTACATGCCCGTAGCAGTGGACCATACAAAGTAATTAGAAAAATCGAATCTAATGCCTATGTGCTTGAGTTACCACCTGAACTAGGCATTAGTTCCACTTTCAATGTTTCAGACCTTATTGATTATAGGGAGCCAACGTTGATTCCTAGTGAGCCTTTTGGGCCTGATCCAATCCTTGAGAGTGAGCTAACCCATGTGTGTCCACCTAACATACTACCAGCCCGGAGAGACAGGATCATGCAGATCTTGGACGACAAGATTATCGCTACTCGGGGCAAAGATTATCAGCGATATCTAGTTTGTTGGCAAGGATGACCTGAGATTGATGACTCTTAGATCACCAGAGAGGAGTTGCAGAGAGTTGACCCAGACTTACTAGAGCACTATCACAGTGGAGTTGACCCATACTCAATAGGGTCGAGTTTCTCCCACCCGGAAAGAATTGGTGAGGACACCAAGGCTAGAAAAGATTGACAGGTCGAACCCACATCTCTATGGATCACCTGTGAATAAAGCCCTGAACCCAAACCCCTTTTTCCTGTGAATAAAGCCCTGAACCCACATCTCTATGTGTGTCCACCTAACCCAAACCACTTGCCACCTCATTGGGACAATATCACATGCCATGTCATTTATCTTGGTTCCAATTTTATGTCAAAAAAATGGTTGTCTTTAATTTTTATCAAGATATTAAGACATCCGGACATCCAGACATCCGGACATTTTGACAACATGCAAGCTTATCCAAGGAGGGTGCCTCATTTAAATTCCAAGATGCCGATGGTTTTAAGAGAAGTAAAGCAGGAGGAGTCCAACCAAGTTTAGCACCATTTATTCTCATATTTGTCTCCACTTTTTTTTAAGAGGAGTAAATGGGAAGGATTTTACATCTCATGCCTCATCTCATTGTCTTCTTGTCACCCAACTCAAAACCAAAGTGTCACCACTTTTTAAGATGAGTAAATGAAGAGTCCAAGCCATATTAGCACCTCATCTCTTCTCATTATTGTCACCCACTATAAAGGAAGATCCAGATCAGCCCAAAGATAGGAGTCCAAGACACCAGAAGCAAGGATTCAAGGAGTTATTGCCTAAGGAAAACAAACACTAGTCTTTGTAACCCTTACATTTCTGGTTGTTGGTCTATAAATACTCCATCAACCCCCCTTGTGAAATGAATGATTATTAATGAAATGCAATGACATTCTATCTAATTGTTTCCTTTGCTGTGTGCATCGCGGGGTGTGAGGCCATTCCTTTGTTCGTCAAAACATCGCAGGGTGTGAGGCCCTAGTTAACCTTCCTTCCATCCAGAAAACCCTAAAACTGCCACCTTCCATCCCTTCCTTTCCACTTTTCCATCTTCCTTTCTTTTCTACCTTCTAACCTGAGTGATTTTCTTTGTTGAGTGATTGCAAGTGATCGAGGATTCAAAGTCTGGATGTTCTTACCTTGGAACTAATGTCACGGAAGATTAGACCCCGAAGATCGAGATCTTGCAGCCCTGTCGCAAGATCCTTAGAGTCCCAACTAATCTACATCGAGAGAGTTAATCTTTATTGGTAAAATTTAAAACCCCTTCTCTACTCTTTGATTTCTAATCCCTTGATAAGTAGACCTTAGTTTACTGTGGTTTCTTATCCACTAAATCCTTTTTTCTGGTTTACTTTGTTAGATCTATTCGTGCGGGTATAAACTAGTTGACTAGTTTACCTTCATTGCTTACTTTGAATCTTTAAAATTGAAAAATCATAGAAAAAATTTAATCTCTATTTGTTTATGTTAATTAGATTAATAATCAATAGATTAAGTTTCCATAATTGTCCTGCATCAGAGAAGGCCATGGTGGCGATGGCGCTAATGGAGGCAGCGATAAAGGAGGCCACCGAAGCCATCCCCAAATTCAAAGCATTAGAGGCCTTCATGGATGAGGTCATCGAGGCGATCTTGGACTCCTACTAGGAGGAGTTCAATGACTTTCGGGGTAAGGCTAGCCAGTTCTTTGGATTGAAGGGGCTGGACAACATCTACCCCAATCTACCTATCATTGCTGGGGTGCCAAGAATGCTCGCTGCTGAGGTTGAGCCGGAGCCGAAGCTAGAGATTGAAGAGGAGTATGAGGTCAAACCTGCCACTGCCCAAGACTCCTCATGGACCGAGGCCACGCCAGCACCTAGTGAGGCTACCCGTTGGCCAGGGAAGGAGCCGGCAACCTCAAAGTAGTTAGGATTTTTAATTTTTTCTATACTTTTTTTATAACTAAGTTTTGAAGGGCTTTGTGGCCTATTGGGAACCTTTATAATTATAAAAAAAAAACTTTCATGAATAAAAAATGTCTTCTTTTCATTCGATAAGTACTTAGATTTTTTACCCCTTCTCTTTGTGTACTCAGATTATTTGAAGAACTTCCTGGCCTATCGGGAGTCTTCACAGATGTAAAGGAAAACTTTAGTCAATGAACATATTGTTTCTTCATTTGCTGAGTGCTTCTCTATCTCTTTCTTTTTTTTTTACATATTGGAATCTTTCATACCATGAAGGGCTAACTTCCACAATGAAGAATAAGCCTTACTTGGTCGATGAACTTTGCCTTGCTCTTCTCCCCTTAGCTTTCATACCTTTTTCATGATAGAAAGATTGGCATCATGACAGTGAAGCCTGAGGCTTCCCAGGTCTCGGCCATTTTTGGCCAAGTCTAAAACCTCATGATCGGTTAGGAGGACTTTGGGAACACTACGGCTCTCCTTGCCGGTCGTAAGACCATGCAATGGTTAGTGAAGAGCTTCTAGAGTTCCCCAGCTTGCCTCACTAGTTCAGAGGAATGGGATGAATGAATGACACATGCGGGGCTTTTGGAGTCTCCTGGCTTATCTTCCTAGTTCAGAGGAATGGGGTGTATGAATGATAGATACGGGGCTTCTGGAGTGTTTCCTAGTAAGCAACCCAAGAGAGGGGGTGAATTGGGTCTCTAAAAATTTGATAACTAATATTACTTGATACTAAACAATGCAATCCAATTCAGTAAATAAGTTAGCAAGGTACTTTTAAAAGCAATTGCCATGCTCTAAGATAATAGTGCAGCAGAAATAAAGAGCAATAAGTAAAGAGCAAGGAGAGAGAGATCAAGCAATTATAAATACCAAGAACTATAGTGGTTCGGTGCCAATCAATGCACCTACATCCACTCCCCAAGATCTCCTTGGAAATTCACTATAGTCACATAATTACAGCCGATTAGTTTTCCGAGCTCACTAATCAAAACCCGACTTGTTTACACAAGGCTCACAAGTCACAACCTCACTTGGTTTTACGGGCTAACCAAGAACCTAATTGGTTTTCACAAGGCTAACCAACAACCTCCCTTGGTTTTCCGGGCTAACCAAGAACCTTAGTGGTTTTGTGGGCTAACCACCAACCTAATTGATTTTCCAAGGCTTACCAATAACCTCACTTGGTTTTACAATAGGCTAACCAAGAACCCTTACAAGAAATATTGTTTAAAAGTAAAGAATCAATGTAAGCCTTCTAAAATAAAGCAGATATCTCGACGTAGCTCGATGTAGAGTTGCTTTACACTTATCGAAGCCTTTTAAATGCTCAAGAATGGATGATCTTCAATGCACTTGAAGGCTTTTAAATGCTTGGAGGCTTCCTTTTGCTTGAGAGTGGTTCAAACTTCAATGAATGGGAGTTAAAGCTCACATTTCTTCTCTCTTCTAAAAACTCTTTAATGTTCTTCAATGATTATTTGTTTTGATTTGATTTGGAGCATATAAATGCCTTTCCAAGGCCTTAAAATCGAATTCTAGCCATTAGACTTGAAAAACTAGCCGTTGGAGGCAATTTGGGCGAGTTTTGTGTTTGAAAAAACTAGCCGTTACTATTGCCAGAACTCCATGTGTCGACACTTCCTTAGTTAAGTCGACACATAAGGTCGACACTTGATCTTCTTGAGTCAACACATAAGGTCGACACTTGATCTTCTTGAGTCGATACATAGTTCAACTTACTCCATTCTGATTCACTGGAAATCTTAGATGTGTCGACACTTCCTTAGTTGAGTCGACATTTTGAGTTGACACCTTGCTTCCTTGTATTGACACTTCAGCTATTCCATCAACTTCTACAAGTTCTGTGGCTTGAAAGTCTCAGGCATTGTATTGATCCATGTGTCGACACTTTGAGTCGACACTTCAGGTCAATGTGTTGACACTTCATCTGTGCCATTTGAAACATTGCAGCATACTGGCCTGAGTCGACACTTCATCTTTATATGTTGATACTTCATGTCATATGTCGACACTTTGAGTCGACACTCCTTTGAAAAATTCACAAAACATGCTGAATTTGATCTGGAATGAGTTTTCATTTGACTTAGCCATCCATTCTACCAACTCTTGAGTGTCCAAGTCTTCTTTGAGCAATCTTTTCATTCAAACTTGGCTTCTTCAAAACAATTGGACTTCTTCAAATTTTATGAGCACCTTTTCAATAGAAACACACTCAAAGCAAATCATTAGTCCTCAACTTATACTTAACCATTTTGCTTATCATTAAAATTAATTAAAGGAGTCAACAATCTCCCCCTTTTTGATGATGACAAAACCCTTAAGTATAAATTGCTTTAAAACAAAGCTTTTAAGAGAATTGATCAAGGTGCAAAAAATTGAAAGCATTAAGTTTATCAACATTACTTGCATTAATTATATGACCATTCGGAACACAAGTAATAGAGCTAGAGCTTGTTAGAGAGTATCAGAGTTTTGGGATTTATTTAAATGCATAGAAAACATGTATCATGATACTCTATAAGAAAATTTCAACAAACAAAGCTCTCCCTGAATCAATGATTCATAACAAAATTTGTAAGAATCTCTTCAAACATTGAAAGAGGGGTTTTAAGATGAAATTTGCTTTGAACATAAAGTAAAGCTCCCCCTTTCTTGAAGAATTTTGTAAATGATTTTCAATTCAGGTTTTTCAAAAATTTGTCTATCCCTTGCATATCACAAAACTAAATCAAAACTACTCCCCCTTTATTTTGTAAAGTATACCTATTTATACTTAAATCTCACTTAAACTACTCCCCTTTTTTGTTATCATTAAAAAGGTAGGAAAAAATAAATAGATTGAGTAGTCAAGATATAGCATTGAGTTAATATACTCATTTTCTAAACTACTCCCCCTTTGTCTTTAAGAAAGTCATTCAATTAAGAGTGAAGACATTGAAGTATAAAAGCAATTCAAGATATAACATTCATTTTCATCACAGATATAAAGAGAAGGAACAACAAGTTTTTTCATATAAACTTAGAGCTTGTATAACAAAGATAACAAAAAAAAAAATACATAGAAGCATAAAAGCAAACTATCTAAAAATACATAAAAGTCCTAATCATCATCCATGGAATCATCAGAAGATGAACCGATCTCAATCGATCCTGTATCAGTGAAGAATCGAGATCACAGCCATCTTGATCGAAGATCTTGAAGTCTGGTCCTAGTCGGCTGTGGAGGGGTATGATGACCACATCCTCTGCGATGAGCATATGTCCGATCTCTGGCTGGAGCAGTTGAGGCAGAAACAATGTCCTCCACAGGAACGGAACTGATCGGGTAAACCAACTCAGCAACCGCTAGAAGAGGCGTGCGATCAAATGAAGGTCCAGAGTCAAGATATTGAAAGCTGGGTGTATAAAACCCAAGCTCTCGAATAAGCGATGATTTGTGAAGAGTACGAGTATCAGTAATCTAAGTATCAAGGATGGGGGTAACAGCTGATGATACAACAAGCATATCAAAAATAGAGGTATCAGCTATAGAATGTATCTGTGTATCTATAATAGGTGTATCAATAGTGGGGGTCTCAATTATAGGTGTATGAATAAATGATGTATCAATATCAGGTAAATCAATAATAGGTGTATCGATAACTGGAGTGAGAATAGGAATAGGAACAGGTATGCGATCATCCGATCTAGATGGAGAAGATGGAATAGGAGTTTGGGCAGGTGAACATGATGGGTCAGGAACAGGACTTATCGGCAAGTTAGCCATCACCTCCTCAATTGGCTCTAAAGTAGGATCAGCAATGTCAAGTCTGTCTGAGTCAGTCTCCTCGTCTCCATCGTCATCTCCAATAACTGTATCACCAACAGTATCACCATCTCCAACGGTAATATCAACACCAATATTAATATCATCAATGTCATCCGCTGGTGCAGGAGCAGGTACTTGAGCAGGCGCAGGAGCAATATCGGCTACCGGAGCACTCGCTGAGGATCTGGACTGTGCAGAAAGAAAAGCTAAGATGCCATCACTAAGTCCAGCATGACTCTCTCTCGTCTCAGCTATGAATACATCAAGACACTGCCTCATGATGAACATGTCAATCTCTATGCATCTGACTCTGTCCTCTAAACTATCTGAAATGCCTGGAGTCTCTGTCTGTGCTGGCTGAGGCTGTGCAGATGTAGAAGGATCAGATGAGGAGCAACCGTTGGCTACGCTGCCATCTTAGGCCGAGTCTCGCTAGGTCCTGCCTCACCGGAGAGGATGCACTATTCCTCTGCTACGTCATCATCATCAGCTCGGTCCTTGGCCTGACCTGATATCCTGTGAGTCCACTGGCCTCAAAACAAGTGATAGCCCATCTGATGCAATGATCTGATGTCATACACATCATTATGAAGCAATGTACGATAGGGCTCATCCTGAAAGCTGACTCCATACTCCCTAAATAATACTGTCAGTCCCATGCCATAGAAAAGGCAGAGCCGCTGCCTAGTCGACGTCTCTGGAAATCTGATGTACCATCAGAAATGGAATGCATACTGGCGTGCACTGAACCAGTGAGACCATCATGAGCAACTCCCGCTCGGTGATATAGTCAAAATGTCCGGTCTTTGGTAGAAGTATCCGGGTGAGGATGTGGTGCAGTAGTCTCATCTATGTAGACAACCTGGATGCTGGTACAGTGGCTCCCTTTGGTAGAATGTCAGACTCAAAAATGCACTGAAGACCACTGACTCGATCCATCAAACTATCAACAACAGATCCCGTCATCGGTATATCCTATACTCTGCTCAGAATCTCTGAAGTAATGGGGATATCCTGTCCTCTGACCTGTGCCAACCAACCATCTGTCCCACGGGCGAGTGATCCATAAAACTCTCTCATCAGCCCGGGGTAATACCTCTCACTGAGTGAACAGAATATGGTCAGACCAGCCTGTCGAATCCACTCTCTAATATGAAAATGCTGCTGGTCGACAAATGAAAAATCCACTCAACATCCTCCAACCACAGTCTTCGAGCTCATCCGGCTAGATGGAACAAACAAGGGTCATGCAGACAGATCTGCAGCTCTAGACTCATGTCAGGTCTTTGTCCTTCGCTCTTCTTCTTGGTTTGATTGGCGAGGTTGACAAACAACTTGCTTGTGAGGTCCCATTGCTTAGATTAAAAGATTGGGCAAGATTTTGGTGGAAATTTGGGGATTCTAGGGTTTAGAAATCAAAACCTAGGAGGAATTCAACCAAAAATGGCTACCGAAAGTCCAAATCGAAGAAACAATGTCTATAAACTTGTAACCGGGAGAGGGAACAGTGAGGATACCTTGAAAACTTGTGTCGGCTCGAAGGAGAAAAGATTTGGGAAGAAAAACAGTTCGGAAACCCCTTAAATCTTAGTCCGCTATCATTCATGTGTCGGCTCATGCATGTGTCGACACATTTTGGTGTCGACACATCGATGTGTCGACACATCGACTTAAAAACCAAAAATCAAGGATTTTAACATCAAATCAAAATCAATTGAAATATGATAATTCTAGAGTCAAATCAATGATGATTGAACATGATTTATCATGAATACGATCAAATTGATCTAGTTTGAGTCAAATGTGGAAAAAATTTAATCAAACGGATTGATGATCCCGAGCTCTCTTCTAATCATACAGAATCGATCTTCCAGAAGAGGTTTAGTTAAAATATCAGCTAATTGAAATTCAGTACTGATAAATTCAAGCAAAACATCATTGTGTTCTACATGAACCCTAATGAAATGATGTCTAATTTCAATGTACTTCATCCTAGAATGTTGAACAGGATTTTTAGTCAAGCAAATAGCACTGGTATTATCATATTTAATAGGAGTACTAGCCAACTTGATTCCAAAATCTTCAAGTTATTGCTTAATCTACAAGATTTGAGCACACAACTTCCTACTGCAATATTCTCAGCCTCAGTTGTGGATAGTGCAACTGAAGTTTGTTTCTTGCTAAACCATGAGATTAAGTTAACTCCAAGAAATTTACAAGAATCACTAGTACTCTTTCTATCCAATCTACAATCAACAAAATCCGTATTAGAATATCCAATCAATTCAGTAGATGAATTTCTAGAATACCATAAACCAATACTAATAGTACCAAATAGATATCTAATAATGTGCTTAATAGCCATAAGATGTGATTCTTTAGGTTCAGACTGATATCTAGCACACATGCAAACACTAAACATTATATCTGGTCTACTAGCAGTTATATACAATAAGGAGCCTATTATATCTCTGTATAACTTTTGATCTACAGATTTACCATGTCCATCTTTATTAAGTCTACAAGAGGGGCTCATAGGCATACCTATTGATTTAGTAGTCTCCATTCCAAACTTCTTAATAATTTTTCTTTTGTACTTAGCTTGGCTGATGAAGATACCATCAACAGTTTGCTTGATCTGGAGTCCGAGAAAGAAATTGAGTTCTTCCATCATGCTTATCTCGAACTTACCCTGCATTAACTTAGCAAACTTTTGACAAAGAATTTCATTAGTAGCACCGAAAATAATATCATCAACATATATTTGCACTACTAATAAATCATTATCTTTCTTTTTCAAAAATAGTATCTTATCAATATTTCCTCTAGAAAATTCATTTTCAATTAGAAATTTGCTTAGTCTTTTATACCATACTCTAGCTGCTTGCTTTAATCCATAAAGTGCTTTGTGCAATTTGAAAACATGATCAGGATGTGCATGATTTTCAAATCCAGGTGGTTATTCAACAAAAACCTTTTCAGTTATAAAACCATTTAAGAAAGCACTCTTAACATCCATTTGACATAATTTGAAATTCATAAAACAAGCAAATGCTAATAATAGTCTAATTGCTTCAAGTCTAGCAACAGGAACAAAAGTTTTATCAAAGTCAATCCCTTCCTCCTGATTGTAGCCTTTTGCAACTAGCCTAGCTTTATTTCTAATAACAATACCATTTTCATCTAATTTATTCCTCAATACCCATTTAGTACCAATAATTGAAATATTAGATGGTCTTTCTACAAGTGTCCAAACATTATTTCTATCAAATTGAATTAGTTCTTCTTGCATAGCATTGATCCAATTAGAGTTTTTTTCAGCTTCTTCAAAACATTTAGGTTCTACTTGAGATACAAATGCTATATAATCACATTCATTTCTAATTGAAGCTCGAGTTCTTACCCCTTTAGATGAATCACCTAAGATTAATTCCTTAGGATGTCCATGAACATACCTCCACTCCTTAGATAGATCTTGATGCTTTGGAGTGTCATCTTCTTTTTCATTCTTGTCTTGATCTTCTTCATTTGGTTGAGCTTGATCATTCAATGTCAGCTTCTGAAGCTTGTCTGCACCTGCACATTCATCAGATGTATCCTCTTTTCTCGAGAATTTGTTAGTAGATTCTTCAAAGACAACATGTACTGACTCTTCTACAACCAAAGTTTGTTTATTAAATACTCTGTATGCCTTGCTTGATGTAGAGTATCCTAAGAAGATACCTTCATCAAAATTGGCATCGAACTTTCCAAGATGATCCTTTCCATTATTCAAAACAAAACATTTACAACCAAAAACTCGAAAATGTTTCAAAGTCAGTTTTCTTTGGTTCTAAAGTTTATAAGGAGTTTTCTTTAAAATAGGATAGATTAAAACTCGATTTAAAATATAACAGGATGTATGAATGGCTTCAGCCTAAAAATACCTTGGCAAATCATTTTCACAAAGTATAGTGCATGCCATTTCTTTCAAAGTATGGTTTTTCCTTTCTACTATCCCATTCTGCTGAGGTATCCTAGGTACAAAAAAATTGTGTTCTATTCCTTTTTCGTTACAAAAATATTTGAAATCTTGATTTTCAAATTCAGTTCCATGATCACTACGGATACAAACAACTGAAACACCTTTTTCATTTGAAACTTTTCAATAAAACTTTATAAATTCTGAAAATGATTCATCTTTTTGTGCTAAAAAGAAAACCCATGTGAATCTTGAAAAATCATCTACAATGACTAATCCATATCTCTTGCCTCCTAGACTTGATGTTCTAGTTGGTCCATAGAGATCCATATGAAGTAGTTCAAGTGGCCTACTAGTAGTTACAAATCCTTTTGGTTTAAAAGATGTTTTGACTTGTTTACCAAATTGACAAGCTTGACAAATTCTATCTTTTTCAAAATAAAGTTCAGGTAAATCTCTAATTAAATTCCTTTTACAAAGTTTTGAAATAAGATACATACTAGCATACCCTAATCTTCTATGCCATAGACAACTAGTCGCTTCCTTAGTAAAATTCATTGCAACAAGGCAGTCTCCATTAGGCAAAGATAGATCATCTAGGTCTACCAAATAAATATTTCCATGCCTTTTTCCAATAAATTATACTCCATTTATATCCAGACTAGTAATCATGCAATATGATGATTTAAAAACTACTTGAAAACCTTTATCACAAAACTGACTAATGCTTAAAAGATTATGTTTCAAACCATCTACTAAAAGTACATTATTAATACTACTAGAAGGAGTTATGTGAACCTTACCAATACCAATGATTTTTCCTTTACCATTATCACCGAAAGTCACACTCCTTCTATTCAAAGTTTCATGAGAAGTGAATTGCTTCACATCTCCAGTCATGTATCTTTAGCAACCACTATCTAGATACCAAAATCTTTTGTTCTCCTTGGTTGCAAGACACACCTGCAATAAGATCAACCTTTGCTTTTAGGTACCCAAGCTAACTTGGGTCCTTTCAGGTTAGCATTCAAAATGATTCCTTTTGGAACCCACACTTTACCAAAAGAAATGATTTTTCTAAAATTATGTTGAAATGATTTATGTCCTAACTTTTTGCAAGTAAAACAAGTAATGATAGATGATGCAGGTACAAAAAAGTTTTTGAAATACTTTTGTTGCTTTTGTGGTTTATATCCTAAACCTGCTTTATTGAAAACTGCTCTTTGATTGTTTAGAAGTAGGTTTAACTTTTCTTAACTATAAGTAAATTTTTCAACAAAAGGTTTTATCTTTTTAAGTTCATTTTTGTACTTAACATTTTCAAGTTCTAGATCCTTGTTTTTTTTTAAAAGATCATTATTAGAAATAACGTTTTTAGGTCTTTTAAAACTTAATTTTCCATAGATAAAGCATTGTTTTTCTTTTCTAAAACATCTAATTTAGATTTCAAAATACTAACATCATTAAGTAAAGAATTATTTTCAAAAGATAAACTATTTGCATGCTTTTTCAATTTCTTGTTTTCAGATAAAACTAATTTGTAATCATGTATAAGTTCTTCAAAAGCTTTTCTAAGTTCATCAAATGTGAAATCAATTTCAATGTCAGAATTTACCTAATCATTATCCTGATGTGCCATGAAGTAGAGATTTGCAACTTCAATATGCTCGTCTTCAGAACTGGAGTCTTCGCTGTCACTCCAAGTGGCCATCATTGCTTTCTTCCTTAATTTCTTTCTGGATTTCTTGAGGAGAGGATAATTAAACTTGTAGTGTCCTGGCTTCTTGCACTCGAAGCATATAGGTACTTCCTTCTCTTTTTCCTTTTCTTTTTCTCTCTTTTTCTTTTCCTTCTTCCTTGGATTGATACTTCTTTTTGTAAGAAAATTTTCTCCTCTTCATGAATCTTCTAAACTTTCGTGCAAGGAGGGCTTCTTCACCTTCATCTTCCTCTTCATCTTCGGACTCATCTATTGAGGATTCTTCTTGAATGTTTGACTTGAAAGCAATCCCCTTATTCTTCTTATCCATGTCCATAGTTTTTTGTTTCAGATTGAGCTCATAAGTCATGAGCGATCCAACTAGCTACTCAAGAGGTAACTTGTCGACATCCTTTGCTTCTTGAATTGTGGTCATCTTCGGATCCCATGATGTTGAAAGTGACCTGAGAATTTTATTTACAAGATCAGCATTAGACTTGTCTTTATCAAGACTTCTCATACCATTAACAATATTTGTGAATCTTGTATACATATCAGTGATTGATTCATTAAGTTTCATTCGGAACATCTCATAAGTATGCACTAAAATATTAACTTTAGTGTTCTTCACTTGATTGGTACCTTCTTGTGTAACTTCAAGTGTGTCCCATATTTCTTTGGCAGACATGCATGTAGATATCCTATTAAATTCAATAGGATCTAATGCATAATAAAGGAGATTCATTGTCTTAGCATTGATCTCGGATTATTTAATATCATTTTCATCCCAATCCCCTTCGAGCTTTGGGATGGAAACACCATTAACCACTATCGAAGGAATATGAGGACCCTTATCAACTACTTTCCATAAATTATAATCAATAGAATGTATATAAATTCTCATCCTAGTTTTTCAATAAGTATAGTTTGTACTATTGAAAAATGGAGATCTATTTGAGGCTTGTCCCTCAATTACACTAGTACCAATTAGGGCTGCCATAGATCCTTACTCAAGGCGATAAAGCCTATATACTGAGAACAGGGCTCTGATACCATTTGTTGCCCAGTAAGCAACCCAAGAGGGGGGGTGAATTGGATCTTTAAAAATTTGACAACTAATATTACTTGATACTAAACAATGCAATCAAATTCAGTAAATAAGTTAGCAAGGTACTTTTAAAAGCAATTGCAATGCTCTAAGATAATAGTGCAGTGAAAATAAAGAGCAATAAGTAAAGAGCAAGGAGAGAGAGATCAACCAATCACAAACACTAAGAACTATAGTGGTTCGGTGCCAATCAATGCACCTACATCCACTCCCCAAGATCCCCTTGGAAATTCACTATAATCACACGATTACAGCCGATTAGTTTTTTGGGCTCACTAATCAAAACCCGACTTATTTTCACAAGGCTCACAAGTCACAACCTCACTTGGTTTTACGGGCTAACCAAGAACCTAATTGGTTTTCATAAGGCTAACCAACAACCTTCCTTGGTTTTCCGGGCTAACCTAGAACCTTAGTAGTTTTGTAGGCTAACCACCAACCTAATTGATTTTCCAAGGCTTACCAATAACCTCACTTGGTTTTACAATAGGCTAACCAGAACCCTTACAAGAAATATGGTTTAAAAGTAAAGAACCAATGTAAGCTTTCTAAAACAAAGCGGATATCTTGATGTAGCTCGATGTAGAGTTGCTTTGCACTTGTCGAAGCCTTTAGAATACTCAAGAATGGATGATCTTCAATGCTCTTGAAGGCTTTTAAATGCTTGGAGGCTTTCTTTTGCTTGAGAGTAGTTCAAACTTCAATGAATGGGTGTTAAAGCTCACTTTTCTTCTCTCTTCTTAAAACTCTTTAATGTTCTTCAATGATTATTTGTTTTAATTTGATTTGGAGCATATAAATACCTTTTCAAGGCCTCAAAACCAAATTCTAGCTATTCGACTTCAAAAACTAGCCATTGGGGGCAATTTGGGAGAGTTCTGCATTTGAAAAAACTAGCCATTACTATTGCCAGAACTCCATGTATCGACATTCCTTAGTTGAGTCAACACATAAGGTCGACACTTGATCTTCTTGAGTCGACACATAGTTCAACTTACTCCATTCTGATTCTCTGGAAATCTCAGATGTGTCGACACTTCCTCAGTTGAGTCGACACCTTGAGTCGACACCTTGCTTCCTTGTTTCGACACTTCAGCTGTTCCTTCAACTTCTGCAACTTCTGTGGCTTGAAAGTCTCAGGTGATGTGTTGATCCATGTGTCGACATTTTGAGTCGACACTTCAGGTCTATGTGTTGACACTTCATCTATGCCATTTGAAACATTTCTGTGTACCGGCCTGAGTCGATACTTCATCTTCATGTGTTGATACTTCATATCATGTGTCGACACTTTGAGTTGACACTTCTTTGAAAAATTTACAGAAAGTGCTGAATTTGAGCTGGAACGAGTTTCCATTTGACTTAGCCATCCATTCAACCAACTCTTGAGTGTCCAAGTCTTCTTTGAGCAATCTTTTTATTCAAACTTGGCTTCTTCAAAACAATTGGGCTTCTTCAAATTTTGTGAGCACCTTTTCAATAGAAACATACTCAAAGCAAATCATTAGTCCTCAACTTATACTTAACCATTTTGCTTATCATCAAAATCAATTAAAGGAGTCAACATGGAGTCTCCCGGCTAGCATCTCCAGTTTGGAGAAATAAGATGAATGAATTAATGCTGCGGGCTTCTGGAGTTTCCTGGCTTTGGAGTGCAGGGCTTCGTAAGTTTCTCGACTTTGCAGTGCGGGGCTTCATAAGTTTCCCAGCTTTGAGTGCGGGGCTTCATAAGTTTCCTGGCTTTGTGTGCAGGGCTTCTAGAGTTTCTCAACTTTGGAGTATGGGGCATCATAAGTTTCTTGGCTTTAGAGTGCAGGGCTTTGTAAGTTTCCCAGCCTTGAGTGTAGGGCTTCTAGAGTTTCCCATCTTTAAGTGCAGGGCTTCTGGAGTTTCCTGACTTTATTCGTTAGACTTGGAGTTGGACGGATGGGTTCTTACACAGGTGGAAGATAATGTTGCACCAAAACAAAACTTTAATAATTGAGGGAAAGCCTTATATTATTGGTAGTACATCCTCAGATTGCTGGCATTCCATGTTAGTGTGAACCGGACACCATCGAGTTCAGTGAGGTAGTAGGCTCTGCTTGGCAGAGCCTCGACCACCTTGTGAGGACCTTCCCAGTTCGGGAAGAATTTGTCACATTCTCCTAGTTGGGATACTTTTGCTCGCCTGAGAACCAGGTTGCCTGGATGGAAAGTCTTGGGCCTGATAAGGGAGTTGTAGTAGCGAGCTACCCGCTGCCGGTATGTTGCCATCCGAATTCAAGCTTTGTCCCTTGTCTCATTCAAAAGATCCAGGTTAAGAAGAAGGCGGGCCGGATTCTCAGCCTCATCGTACTGCTCTACCCGTAATGTAGGCAGACCTACCTCCACTAGAATCATAGCCTCTACACTGAAAATGAGGTTGAAGGGCATCTCACCAGTTTCCATGCGAGGTGTACTATGGTAGGCCCATAGCACACTAGAGAGTTCCTCGACTCATTGACCCTTAGCTTCATCCAGTCTAGTGTGGAGCACTTGCAAGATGGTTCAGTTTGTCACCTTAGCCTCCCCGTTGGTCTGAGAGTACACCATTGAAGTGAAGTGATGCGGATGTTGAGGTCAGCACAGAATTCTTTGAAAGCCTGATTATCAAATTACCACCCATTCTAGGTGATGACTGAGTGCGGGAGTCCAAAATGGTAGATGATTGACATCCAGAAGAGAGATCTGGCCTTGGCCTCATTGATCCATGCTAAGGGCTTGATGTGAACTTGAAGTTATAACCGCAAGTGCACGGTGTGCAGAGTAGCACGTCCAGCGAGTACGGGTTGATCCCACAAGAAATTTGTCTGAACTGTGTTCAAACCCTCACTTAGATAGACTGACAAGAATGAGTAGAAGTAAATTAAATTGATGAAATAAATAATTTGAAGATCTAGAACATTTGAATCCACTAGACCAATGATTTAGAAAATATTCCTAAGATTACTTTCATATCATCCATTCTCTTTCTTGTGTTAACCAAGTATAGAGTATGAAAGGATTCTAACAATACTCTATCAAGGTTTTATTTACAAAAAGAATGAAAAGGGATTCAACAATATTGAGTCTTCTATCTATTTCCCCTCTTGCACTGAATCAAGTATGAATTATAAAGGGAATGAAACCTAATAATAGTTCATCAAGTCTCTTGGCAAGAAGTTCAAAAAGGGAAGATAAATTCTTAAAAATTAAAGCCCAAAAAGGAATCCAAAGAAGGGCTTCTAATCATGATCTAGCTTCATCGCCAACCCCAGAAGGATTTGCTTAGCCAGATATGATTAAAATAAAAACTTTGAAAATTAAAAAAAAATAAAATGATATAAAATCAATTATACTACTTGTAGAAATATAAATTACAAGATTTAATTACAAAAATAAAAACTACCCTAATTACAGGAATTTAAATAGCATAAAATAAATTGCCAAAAAGAAAACATCCTAGTGCTGGAATTAAAAAAATAAGAACAATTTAAATAAAGAAAATAAATCTTTTATTGCAAAGGAAATAATCTAATTACAAAAGATTTAACTCCTAAGCCATTACTGGGCTTGGAGTTAAAATAAAAATAAAAATAACAATAACTAAGGACTCCCTGGCTAACTTTCCTTCTCGTATATTGAAAGGGTAGAAGAAAGTAAGAGAAGGGGCAAGAGAAAAGAGTGGACCTTCGATGGAATCCCCGGTAACGAAGAGATGATGCTCTATAAATAGGTGCAGAGAGCGCGTCAGCACCGTGTAAAAGAACCATGTTGGTTTCTCATCGCTTATATGCCCCAACTACCTTTTATTATCCTTATCTCCGTACCTGTTTCTTAAAAATTAAATTTCCAGTATATCCTATCTCTATTCCGCATTCCCATCCATATCCACTTAACCATCATAACTGCTGTTTTATCTTTTCTTTAAAATTGAACCTCGATCGTTCGCGTAGAACCCGTGATCGATCTTTCGTTGTCGAACAATCACTCCTTCCCTGTATATGGACATTACTTCACACACCATCTATTACTGCAACTTCACCCGGACCAGGTCAGGTAGGCTTGGTTGGAGCGCTCTTCTCCCGGTTCTTGCAAAAAGGGTCCCCAAGGGCCAATGGTGTTCCGATGGGGGACACTCCGATGCTTAAGTTAGCGGGAGCTTGAGGGCAACAGAATGGAGGAATCAACGAGATAAGCTTATGTAGCAGAAAGAGAATACTTGGCCCTTATTCGTAGTCCCCCATTTTCCTTATATAGGCATAGAATACTGCCAAATTCTATTAGGGGCCCGGCTGGGAATGTCCAATTTGCCCCTAGGAGAATCAGGGTGATGGCTAGGTGGCACCAGAATGTGGCCACGTGAGGTTTGTTGTAACAGAATTCTGGTACCAACTGGAAAAGACTTCTGGAGCCTTTGAGCTACCCCTGGAGTTGTTCTTCTGAGCTCAATGTAGACTTCTGCCATTAGAGTGGGTCAGTCAGACGTCGGTTAGAGAGGGCCGGTCGAATCATGATGAGAGAAGGCCGACCGGACCTCAGCAGGAGTGGGTCAACCGGACCTCAGTAGGAGTGGGTCAGTCGGACCCTTGATCTACCCCGTCCGAAGGATCGTCGGCTATGGTCCGGTTCAGGAAAAAGCCGGTTGGGTATAACAGTTGCCCCCTTGCTCTTGGCCTTTGAGAGGACACATGACTTCGAAGGGAAAGAGCACCATCCTTGTGTAGACTGTGCCTATCTTTGAAATGACTGTGAATTTGATTGGGCGTGTCGCGTCTGGTCACTCCGAATCTCCCAAGATCAATGTCTAGGACAGGTGTCGACCCCGCGTTGGAGGCGAGGGAGTTGTAGTTAATACAAAAGGGGTGCAATGATGAAGGGCCAACCTGGCCCGCTCGGTCGTTGGACTTCGGAGGTGAGCCGTGCGACATGGCAGCATCTGAACGGCCGGCACCGTGCCGGGGGCGATCCCCTCGCCGTTGATTTGGCATCCATGCGGATCATCGTCTGCTTGCTCCCATCAATCTATCACATCGACTTTCACAACATGAAGAGTCATACCATCTGACGGAAAGGTTGTGATGCCTGAGGGACAGGGGAAGGTGCCTCTTCGAAGGTCTATAAAAGGAGATGCAGGGTGCCTGGGAGGAACTTCTCACTGCAATCACATTCGATGAGAGAAAAAGAGCGACTCCCCCTTCCATCGCGTTCAACCTTCTAGGAAATCAGTCCCAGGTTAGTTCTTCCCTTCCTTTCTCCATCTTCATGTCAATGGCTTCTGGCAACCATGGTCCCATTCATAGAAATAGGGAACCATGCACGAGCGAGATCCGATCAGAGATGACTCGGGAATAGGTTGAAAACCTCAGGGTAATGTATAACATACCTCGACCTTGCATCTCACAGTCCCGAACTGAGAGGGGAGAGTGAACAATCCACTTGGGCCAGGAAACCTTTTGATGTACGAAGACCACCTTAATGCCTACCTTAGGTTCCCGTTGTGCAATTTTTTCGTAAAGGTCTTCAATTCTTATAGGGTAACCCCCGCACAGCTGACCTCGAACAGCATTCGAGCGATCAGCTACTTCATGGTCTTATATCACAGAGCCGAGACCAAACCCAGGATTTCCCTCTTCGCCAACTTTTTTATTTTGAAGAAGGATTTTAGGAGCCAGGTGTGGTGGATGTTTAGTCCCCGCCCAGGCCGAAAGATATTAGGGGCCCTCCCGTCGGCCATCCATGGGTGGAAGGCCAAGTTCTTCTTCATAGATAGTCTCCAGCCTTGGGGTTTTAATCCGCTGTGGAGGGAACCAAGGCCGAGGCTCCGTGAGGGAAGGGAAATATTGATGGCTGACTAGGCCAGCTTTAATGACATGGAAGGGGTCGGCCCTACTATGGTGTTCGAATTGCTTCGAAAAGATGCCCTTCATCAAGTAGGGGTCAGTGGCCACACGATCCTAGGTAGGACAGGGGGCCGCCACCATTGACCAACCTTTCCCCTTGCATTTATTCTATTGATCTTGCTACTTTCCTTCTCTTCATTCATCCTAATCTTTCCTTGAAACAGGAGAAAAAATGAAGATTGACAGAGCCAGGGTGGTTCAATAGGCGATAAGGAAGAGGGCCATCCAGAACACGGAGCCGATCACAGAAGGGCCGAAAAGGAGGCGGGCGGAGGAGCAGCCCGCACCTGTCATAATCGTGGACTCTGACAAGGATGACTTCCCTTTGTCGAAGTGATTGGCAACGAAGGCACCGGGGTCTTCAACTCCCGTTGGGTTGTCGGCTCCACAACCAGAGCAGGAGCAGCCAGAGCTGTCCGATGCGATGATGGCTCCAGCCCCACCATCCACCGAGTTAGCGGATGCGGTCCCCCCTGTAGATAAGGGAAAGGGGGTGGCAGAAGGAGAGGTGGCCGAAGAAATCTACCAAGAGGCACATTAGCACTGGCATGCCCTGAGGGATGCAACACAGGCACGGGGCCTGCTCAAAGGAGCAATGATGGATGCCGACTGGGAGGAGTCGATCCAGCAAAACCTGAGCGACGTGGCGAAGTATTCTTACCGTGACCTTATGAGGGTAAGACACCAATTTCGCTCCCTCATCCCTTCCTTCTTACTTGTCTTATATATGACTGACTCAGCCTCTTGCTTGCAGCTACTTCACGGGATCCCCTTGATGGACGACGGCCTTGGTCAGCTACTCTTTGCAACCAAAGCCATGGCCAAAAAGGTCCAGGAGTTGGAGGTGGCCTAAGCGGTGATGGAGGCATCGCTGAAGGCAATGGAGGAGAGGCTGTCAGCTGGCCTAGCTGAAGCCGAGTCATCGAAGGAGGAGGTGAAGGACCTGCGGGCTCAGCTAGCCAATCGGGAGGCTAGGCTAAAGAAGAAGAAGGTGAAGGTTAGCTCCCTCATTCGTCGGCTGAGGAAAGAGGAAGAGCGGTCCACCGAAGCCAACAAGAGAGCTCAGGCCGACCAGGTGGTGGCAGCGAAGTGGGCGAGTCAGCTGAGCGAGGCCAAGGTGCTAGTGACGAAACGGGTTTGTGATGCCGTAATAGAGTACAAGGCTTCGCGGACTTCACTGAAAAGGTGGAAGAGGCTGCATTGGAGTTCTATATGAGCGGCTATAATGATTGCTTAAAGAAGGTAGCCGAGCTCTTCCCAGAACTTGATCTATCTGGTGCCCCGCTGTGTCGGTCAGCCAAGGGAGTGGAGCACCTGACTGATGGTGGGGCCGACATGCAAGTTCCTTCTGAAGCAGGTCCATCAGGGGTTTCGATCGAGACTTCGGACATGGCAGGGAAAGCCGAAGCCAAAGCCCTTTCATCCAACTTCTCTTTGTACCTGCCGGGCAAGGCTAACTGATTGTAACAGCCTGCCCCCTTTTGTATAAAACTTTTTGTTTAACTAATAAAGTTTTTCTTTCCTCAGATATGCATCTTTGATGTATGCTTATTTTGATGTGAGTGGTCAGCTTCATCTGAACCCATCTTTTTCTCTTTCTTTTGATACATCTGTTGTGTGTATTTATGAATGTGGGGATCGGCCTGATTGACCGAAACCTTTTTCTTTCAAAATGTTTCCAAGTGCTGATGGTCAACTTAGCTGAGCCGCGGGTCCTCGGAAATAGATGTTGAACAGTGGCTGAATCCGAACCCAATCACTTAGAAATTTTTCTAAGTGTTGGTCCATCGGCTAGTTTGAACGTGAGGTCGGATCTTCCGAAGTAGCTGCTGAATGATGGCTCAGTCCAAACTCAATCAATTAGAAATTTTTCTATGTGTTGATCCGTTGACTCGTAAGGTCAAATTTTCTGAAGTGGCTGCTAAACGGTGGCTCAGTTTGAACCCAATCACTTAGAAATTTTTCTAAGTATTGGTCCGTCGGCTCGTCTGAACATGAGGTCGGATTTTCAAGGGGGCTATTCTGAAGCCTTTGCCGACCGAACTCAAACTTTCAAAAGTGGGTTGCCCTAGAGCCTTTGTCGATCGGAGTCAGACTTTCATAAGTGGCCAGCCCTAGAGCCTTTGCTGACCGAAGTCAAACATTCAGAAGTGGGATGTCCTAGAGACATTACCGACCAGAGTCAGACTTTCAAAAGTGGGCTACCCTAGAGCTTCTGCCGACTAGAGTCAGACTTTCAGAAGTGGGCTGCCCTAGAGCCTCTACCGACCGGAGTTAGACTTTTGAAAGTGGGCTACCCTAGAGCCTCTACCGACCGGAGTTGGACTTTCAAAAGTGGCTGCCCTAGAGCCTCTGCCGACCAGAGTCAGACTTTCGAAAGTGGGCTGCCCTAGAGCCTCTACTGATCGAAGTTGGACTTTCGGAAGTGGGCTGCCCTAAAGCCTCTACCGACAGGAGTCGGACTTTCAGAAGTGGGCTGCCCTAGAGCCTCTACCGACTGGAGTCGGACTTTCGAAAGTGGGCTGCCTTAGAGCCTATGCCGACCGGAGTCGGACTTTCGAAAGTGGGCTGCCCTAGTGCCTCTACCAACCGGAGTCGAACTTTCAGAAGTGCTTCATAGTAGAAGTGATGGCCTTTATTGATAGTATTTGTGAAGGTTGTCTACATTCCACAGACATGCCAGTTGCCATCCATCCAAATGCTTAAGTCGATAAGTTCCGGCTCGAATTACTTCAACAACTCGATAAGGGCCTTCCCAATTGGGGGAGAGTTTCCCTTGCTCGATCAATCTTGAAATTTCTGTCCTCCACAAAACTAGATCTCTGACCCAAAAGGTTCGAGCCTTGACTCGAGAGTTATATTATCTGGCCATCTTATGATGGTAAGTTGCCATCTTTATGCCCGCCTGGAGCCTGGTTTCATCAAGTAGGTCTAAGTCAGCCCTCCTTTGCTCTGAATTGGTCGGTTCAACGAAATGATCAATTCGCAAGGATTGTAAGGAAATTTCCACAGGGATGACTACTTCACTTCCATAGGTCAGATTGAATGGAGTCTCCCCAGTCACCATTCGGGAGGTCATCCGATAGGCCCAGAGCATTGAGTGAAATTCTTCTGCCCAAAATCCTTTTACATCATTCAGTCGGGTCTTTAGTCCATGCAGGATCATCCGATTGGTGATTTTGGCTTCTCCATTGGACTGAGGATGATCGACTGATGTTAGTTTATGGGAGATGTGATATCATTGACAGAATTCTCGAAACTTGGGATTATCGAACTACCTTCCATTGTTGATGATAATCGTCTTCGATATGCCGAACCAGAAGATGATGCAGTTACAAATAAAATTCTCCACTTTAGCTTCTATAATCTGTGCTTGTGATTCAGCCTCCACCCACTTGGTGAAATAATCAATCGCCACAATCAATAATTTTCGCCGGCCGGATGCTAGGGGGATTGGCTCTAGGATGTCCATTCCCCACTGCATGAACGGCCAAGGTGCGGTGAGCGGGGTTAGCTGACTGGCCGACCTTCTTTGAATGTTGGAGTATCTTTGGCATGCATCACACCTTCTGACGAAGTTCGGTGCATTCCTCTGGATGGTCGACCAGTAGTATCCCTGTCGGATGATCTTGTAAGCTAGGGACCTCCCTCCTAGGTGGTCGCCATAGATGCCTTCGTGCACTTCTCTGAGTGTGTAGTCAGCGTCAGTCGACCCCAAGCACTTCAGCAACGGCTGTGAGAATGATCGCTTGTAAAGGGTGTCATCAAGGATGACGTATGTTGCCACCAAGATCGTCGTGGCCTGTAGCTCTTGTCAAGGTCGGATCGCCCCTTTGGTTTTCTTGGGATGTCCTGCACCTTTGAACCTGCAAAAATGAGGTTAGTGACCTGGGTCGAGGATTCTAGTGGGGGCACTCCGACGGTCAAGTCAGTAACAATCCAGGAAAATAGATCCTCCTGGTCGAGCCCCTCTTGATGGACTCTATGCTAGGAGGAGTGAGTGGTGTGTGAATGGGATGCAAGTGCATTGGGAGAATGGTGGCCAAACTAGAGGGATCCTTTAGGTGGCCTTTTCTCCCTTGACTTGCTTGATCCTGATGGGGGAACAGTGGTGTTGATGGATTAGCTCGTGTTTGCGTACCTCCCCCATTTGAGGGTGTCGAACCTTCTTGTAAGCCTGGGTGACTGTTGGGCACCTACCTCGGGATCTCTCCAGGCTGTCAGGCACGTGTAGCGATGTTCTGCACCGTGGGCTGGACGTCTTTCTCGATACGTGATAAGGGGAATTATCACGTGCTCTGACATTCCTTCATGTCGCCCCATTCTGGGAAGCCTAGCAGTGTCTCAATCAGGAGGCCATCGCCCCCAGGATTCGAATCTCCTGGTTGACTTCCTCTTCTGGGTGGTTCAGGCAGTTGGTAGAGAGTGTGGCACCTTGGTCAGGGAGGTTCTCACCCTTTTAGTGTAAGTGGTGGCCGCAGATAGTTATTATGGCATGACAGGCACTTCCTCGTGGATTTCAGGTTGCTTGCCGGTGTCTCAGGGAGGCTGCTCCACCCTATTATTGGCCGGTGGTGCTGTCCGAGTTGGTTGCCGAACTAAAGAGATGGGCTTGGCTCTGACCCGGGAGGCTCGAGCTAGTTGAGGAGGGCTGAGCTCGACTCCGATCCAGGGGGCTTGACCTTGGAGGGCCTAGACTCGGTGGGGGAGGACTTGACTCCTACTTGGAGGGCTTAGCCTCGGAGGGGCTCGACCTGGCGGAGGAGGGTTGAGCTCCTGCTCGAAGGGCTCGGCCTCGGAGGGGCTCCACCTAATGAAGGAGGGCTGAGCTCGACTTTGGCCCAGGGAGCTTAGCCTCGGAGGAGCTCGATCTGGCGAAGAAGGTCGCTCAGCTCCGGCCTAGGCACCCCGAGCTTGCGAGTGCCGACCTGGCGAAGGATGGAGCTCAACTTTGGCCGGCCACCTCGTTCATTCAGAGGAGCTCGGCCCGGCCAAAGGAGCCCAAGATGGGGTGTCCACCATGGCGAACTTCTGACATGGCATCCATCAAAGAGTACACATCAGCTTCTGGCAACATCATTTGCCCCCCACTCCCAAGTCCCGTTGGTGTGGGGCACTCAAGGCGAAGGGAGTAAATGCTCTTGCTGATATGGAAAAGAGGGGATTCGATGCAATGATGATCATGATCGGTGGTGTCTCGAGAAGTGGTTTCTTCACCCTACCTGGAGGAGCGACGTGGCCACGTCCGAGGAGTTGTTATTGCGGGCGCAGAATCCAGAGCGACCACAGTTGAAACCAGATGTCAGTGTTGCCGATGAGTGATGCATGGCACAGATCCGATGCTAGAGACTTGTAACGGTACGGTCGGGTGCCGGTCATTTCAAAAGGAAAAGCAATCTTTCCCAAAATACGTCTTCTTTCAAATCTCTCATGCCTGCTGCTATACCGAGGCTCCCGCTTTCATCCTTCTGGAAGTCCTTATCCATCCAAAGCTCCCGGTAGGTCAGTCCCCTTCTTCTTTGTTAGGTTGAGTAGGGGCTCCTTCTTCTCCCTGTGACCTTCTTAGAGCCAGGCTTGTCTCAGGACCTCCGTCTATCCCTTTTCTTCTTCCTTTGGTCTTTTCTTGTCATGTCTCGTTTTGGGCCTAACTTCCATCCTTCTACTAACCAGGGCAAAGCCGGGTCTTCTAGGCCGAGGCCGCCATCATCTTCTTCTTTCGATGAGAAGGGAGATGGGATGCACTTTGAGCTTAGGGGGAGGCATCACCATGGTGGTATTGTCATTAGGGAGCATGCCTTAACCCTTCTTGTACTCCTCATCCACCTCTGTCTGAACTCGTTCCCGTGCCTGCCCGGTCAACAGGTCCCGACGGGATCACTTTGACGATCACTATTGAGGAACTGGGGGCCATCCGGGATGTATGGCATCCCATACTCTGTCTGACTTTTGATCCCTCGATTGGGGGACCGGGTTACTTCCAGTAGCCCGTGCTGAATTATTTTTTATGAGGAGGCCTTCTTAGGAGGGCTCCGTTTTCCCTTCCATCCATTCTTTCTGTCCGTGCTGAGGAATTATCGTTTGGTTCCTGCTTAGCTAGTCCCTAATGCAATAAGGACCATTTTTTGCTTCATTGTACTCTGTCACTTCCACGGGATTGTTGCCCATTTCTCCCTCTTCAGAGCCTTCTTCACTCTGAAGCGCCACCCCACCGAAGACAGGTGGTGGTCCCTCTCTTCTCGTCCGAGGGGGATCAGATTCAAGCTCCCCTCTTCCATCAAAGGATGGAAGAGCAAGTCCTTCTTTGCCACCATCAAGGGGATCGACTGGGTATGGAGTGACCCATATCGGTCCCCGAATAGGAATTCTGCAGTTCTGAACTGCTCAGATTCCTTCTTTTGAGGTTATGCTATCAGAGCAGAACCTCGCCGAGGCCGGGGTCAACCCAACGGGGGAGTTAGGTGAGTTCGGCTTGAGTCTTTTTCTACTCTTTTTAACTTATTTTCTCTAAGCTAGGGCTGACACTGCTCTTTTTGTCTTCTGTATGCAGGCATGAGGTTCTCCATGGAAGACCTCCTCTCGATCACCCAAAAGAGGCCCCCGGTTGGACTGGCAGAGGAGCCTTCTCAAAAGAGGGCCCGTGGTGAAGAGGGCACATTGGTGACCACCCATATCAAGCGAACCGAGCCGAGGATTCAAGAGTCTTCTCCTGCTCCCGTAAAGGCAAGGGGAGCAGTGATTGCTGCATCCGAGCCAGAATGGAGGGTGACCGGGCTTGCGGTGGAGCAGCAGAGGTGATGGGAGGCGGCCGCCATTTCGGAGCCCAAGGTGGTTGTCTGGGCCAGGGCGGCCACAGTAGCTGCCGCTATCATGCCATCTCCTATAGAGCTCATCGTCGTCAAGGAGGAAGCACAGGAAAGAGAGGACCCTGCATCAGGAGTAACACTAGAGGGGGCGCCGAGCTCTCAATCGGCCCCCAAGGGCTCTGTTGATGGCGGAGTTGGTGACTCCGCCTCGAGGGTAGCCAGGAGAGAGGGAGTATCATCGGTTCCCGTTCAGGATGGGGCCCGATGCGTCGCTCCTTTGAGACCGGAAGTTGGCCGAGTGCATGATGGACTTCTCCATCCAAGCGTGCGACCAGCAGGAGATGGCGAGAAAGGTGTTGGGGGAGGCGATTAGCAGCATCTTCCCCCTACTCTTCACGGTAAGTAGGTCTGATCTTCCGGAGCTTCCTTCTATTTCTTCTTCCCTTCTTGACACCTTGTTTATTGCAGGTCAGCGCCGAGATGCTCTTTATCCAAGATTGCTACCGGAACTGGTCGAAGAACGATCAACGACGTACAGCCGAGGTCGAGGACTTGATGACCAAGCTGAAGGAGAAGATTGAGGTTTCCCGAAAGCTCAGCTTGAAGAATGAGAAGCTCTAGAGTGGGCTGGCTGGTGCTCAGAAGCACTCAAAGGACCTCGACCGGGAGCGGGGTTGCTCAAAGGGCAAGGCCGAGGAGCTGGCGGACATTGAGAGAAGGCTGACCTTATTCAATGTCGAAGCAGTTCGGTAGAAGGGGATCGCCCAGTCCCTTCAAGCTAAGCTGGCCACAATCGAGATGGAGGTGACGGAAGTGGCCAGATCGACGGAGGTAGCAAAGGCACAGGCCACTGAAGCAAGGAAGGAGGTTGAGGGGGCCGTAGGTAGGTACAAGGCCTCGGAGGAGTTCACCGTCGAGTTTTATTAGATGGTGTCGGACTCCTTCTTTATGGGCTTCATGTATCTGCACGACCAGACTGAGGGGTTTATCCCCGATGATGGTCAAAGATGGCTCAGGTTTCCTCGGGCTCCAGGCCTGGGGTCGAGTAGTGCAGAGGATCCGGAGACCGTCCCTGATCTTCTCCCGCCGGTGGTGGCCACCGAGTTTGGAGCTGAGTAGCCTGAAACCACTGGTGACGGGGCTCTACCACCGCAAAGCCCTATCGAAGGGGCTGCAAGGGTAGACTAGGACTTTAATTTTTCTTTGTTTCTTAGCATTGGCTCGGGTCGCCCGGCATGTCGGGGGCCCGAGGACAGTTGTAAATGAACACTTGCTTCTTAATGGAAATAGTTCGTTCTTCAATTGTCTTGACTTGTGCACTTCAGGCCTGAAGTGGTGCGGGCACCAGACTCAGAAGAAGACTTCAGAGCTCCATCTGGATCTCTGATTAACCTTGCCCGAGAAATTAGGGTTTGTAATAAAGGTTGACTTGGTCAACCAGTTTATTTATTTTTATTTATTTCTTGAGTCACCATTTAAATTTTGTTGAGTCATGTTGACTCGGTGCAAGTCCCGATGTGGTTTCAATTTTATCCAATATGGTGCCGCAATTGTCTTCCAATCAAATCAAGGTCCAAAATGGTGCCACATTTGTCTTCCAATCAAATCAAGGTCCAAGCAAGTGGAGGCCACACTCCAAGCCACACGCCCAGCCACACTCCGAGCACACGCCAGGGTCCAGGAGGCGCCACAGAGGCATCCCAGTGTCATGGTCCCCACACCCAAAGAAGAAAAAAATCAAATTGGAAGCTAATTTAAAGGAGGCGCCCATACCTGCCAATTTTATCTAAGAAAAGAAGGAAAGGGACTTCTCTTGGAGAAAAAATCAAAGAAGGACATCCAACCTACTCCTAATTGAAGTTCAAATCAAAATCAAAGAGCTTAACTTGGAGTGGAAGAAAAGAAGAAATGCCATAAGAAGAAGAGGACTCCAAATCCAAATCCAACTCCAAAGAAGGCGCCATAAAAATTCCAAAAAAAATTCCTTTATGGCCGTCCCAAATTTTTTTGAACTCTTGGTTGGCCAAGAGAGGAGATTTTCTACCTAATCTAGGGGTTGGAGGAGTTTAGTCCCACATGGGAATTTGTACAAGCTTGGAGAAAATTTTAGGTCTATATAATAGACCTCTCTTTGTAACTTTGGAAGAAATCAATGAAGAAAAATTATTTTTGCTATTCTCTTATGTTGAGTGACCTAGGTTTCTCTTCTTCCGCACTATTCTAAGTGTTGAGCTCCGAGAGGGGGTAATCTGGGTTCCATTGGAGCCTTGAGGAGGTGAGAGATCTCCATCTTTATCCAAAACCCTAGGTTAGCCACTTAAAAATCCAAAACCCTAGCCACCTTTCATTATTTCCAATCCATCAAACCCTAGCTCCTCCCATCTCCCACGGCCTCTCTCTCTCTACAAGTCCAGGCCATCCACCTTCATCCAGATCCAGTCCGGCTACTTCAGATCCAGAGCAAGTTCCAAGGAAAATCACATCAGCTTCCAGGAGAATCCAGTTTTCAGCAATTTCAATCTTCAAGTTCATCAACCTGGTAAATTTCTCCCTTGACTCTCTGATTCCATCAATTGTTTTTCTTCTCTTCCAGATCTTGAGTTCAGGAGAAGCCAACCCACCAAAGGACCAGTATTGGAGGATCCATTGCGAAGATATCTGAATCCGAGGATCCAACAATCTGCTTGGGAGAGTTCTTCCACCAAAATCTGTGAAGATCATTGTCTGGTTAGGTAAACCATCTCTTCTCTTTATTTCTGTTCTGTTGAAAGTTCGGAGCGAAACCCTAGGTCTGGGAGTTTCTCAACCCCCAGCGATCCGTTGCTTCTGAACTACTCTGATAATTTAGTTTCCTTAAAATTGTGCTTTCAATTATCATATTAGTATCTTTCAATGTTAGGTTAACTTTTCTTTGATTTGAAGCCAACTTCTACAAACATATAAAAACAACAAAAAAAATTAGTTAATCTCAATTTACTTCCGCATCGCATCCCTTTATTTGTTCTGCATCATTTTTGGTATCAGAGCCCAGTCTAGGGTTTCTGATTTGCTTGCTTGCTTATTTTGATTGTTTTCTCTTTTTATTTTGTCTGCTCGAAGTAGACTCCCCAGGACGTCCGGTCCTAGGAACTAAGCGAGGCGCAAGCCTCCTCCTCCCATCCCACGGGGTGTTCCTAGGGCGTGTAGGGGATCCATTGGGTTATAACTTCGTAGCAGGGATTATAAACGGGGAAGACAATCTAGTTGCAGCCCGTAATTGCCTTGTTTTCTGAATTATTTCTCCCTGCATAAAGCTCCAAATTGCATTATTTTTGCTTCGTTGAAACCAGTATAACTGATCTTATTTTCCATAATTTTTCTGTGATTTATTGGTTTCAGTAAAAATTCTGACCATTAAAATACAACAACTCTATTTTTTTGTGTTCTGCAATTCAATTCTTTTGGAGTGATCATCTCATAATTTACTTAAGGGCAATTGAGCATCTAAGATAAGGGGAGGAGTTGATTACCTCTCCTTAGCCCAAAACCACCATCCAATCATTCGAACCTAGACCTAATTTAAAATCAGTTAGACCTAATTTGCCCTAGTGGGCTAGGGACACCAATTGGTCGGGTCTAGGCTAGTGTTGAGTTAGCTTGCTGAGTTATTCTGTGTGTGCTTAGCACTCAATGTCTAGAACGGTGGTTCAGGGATCCATTCCCGAAGGGCTTGTGTGCTGGTCCGCCTACCTGGCCAATCACTGATTGGTGTCTAGGATTGGCAATCAGGGACCTAACACTCCCCTTACACCTGCCTGGCTGACTCCTGAGTTACTACAGGCTAGCTTGCCACTCTGATTGGGCATCTAGTTTGGACTCTAGGTCTAGTGATCCAGTAGTCGATCTAGTCTAGCCTCATTTTGTGTGCTTGCTTGAATCATCATGTCTACCAGAAACGGAGTGCCATATCAACCTTGTCAAACCCAACCTGATTTAGAGGCCATGATCAGAACTCTTACTGAAAGTATGGCTAAAATGAATCAGGATATGACAAACACTGTGGCCCAGTTTAGCGCACAAATTCATGAGGATCTTACCCAACTTAGGGACCGAGTCCAAGTACTTGAAGAACCTAGACATCGGAATTGGACTCCTGACCCCGATTTTAATGTGCCTCAACCTCACCCACATCAGGAGCCTAGAAGGCCTTTATATAGAGATCCTGAACCTAATCATAGGAGGCCTGACCCAGAGCCTGAAGATAGAGATGATAGGTTCATCAGGAACATCAAATTAGATGCACCCACTTTTGATGGTAGTCTGAACCCTAAGGTGTATTCTGATTGGGAGGGTGAGATGGACCAATACTTTGAGTGGTATGCTATGTCTGAGGAGAGGAAATACAAGTTTGCCAAGATGAAATTAGTGCATCAAGCTAGGTTATACTGGGGGAACATTGAGCTAACCACTAGGAGACGGAATGTTGAGCCCATAACCACTTGGCAGGGTATGAAAGAAAAACTGAGAGATAAATACCTACCCATTTCATACCAGCAAAACCTGTTAGACCAATGGCAAAACCTGAAACAAGGAAACCGATCTGTCTCAGACTACATAGCTACTTTTGATGAATACCTAATGAGATGTGATGTGAGTGAAGCCCACGAAGTCACCTTGTCTAGATTTAGGGCTGGACTGAGGGAAGATATCAAGAGAGAACTATTTCTGAGAGAGGTTACTGATCTAGACCAAGCCTACCAGATTGCACTGAACACTAAGAAATTTCAAAGAGGACCTATACCTTCTAGGGTTAGTGCCCCAATCCCAAGGAATGGACCTAGCCAAGTTATCCCTAGTAAACCTTTTCAGGGTACTTCTACCCCTAGGCCCATGGACAAAGGTAAGGCACCTGACACCCAGAGAACCCCTAGTTCAAATATCACCTGTTTTAAGTGTCAGAAACCAGGTCACATTTCCAGTCAGTGTACTGCCATAGCCTGTTTCAAATGTCATAAGGTAGGTCATGTTGCTAGCCAGTGCCCACGGAGATCCCTTTACATAGAAGAGGGAGAGAATGATAATTCCGAGCCCAGTGAGGAATTTGAAGAAGAAGTTTATGAGGCCGGAATGAATTTGGTTGAGGAGTATGAAGGAGAGGAGGAACCCAATGAATCTGACCAATTAGGAGTTGCAAGATGCATCCTATCCCAGAATCTAGTTCAAGAGGATTGGCGTAGGACTAACATCCTACAGACTTTTCTTAAATTAGGGGATAAGGTATGTAAGATCATCATAGATAGTGGGAGCTGTGTAAATGCCATCTCTACTAGCACTGTCAAGATGTTAGGCTTAATCCCAGTTCCCCATCCCAACCCCTATAAGGTTTCTTGGGTAGATTCTACCTCCATACCCATCCAGTCTAGATGTCAAGTCCAAATCCAAATGCAATCTTATCACGAAAAGATTTGGTGCGATGTCCTACCCATGGGGGTGAGCAGTATAATTCTCGGAAGACCTTGGTTGTATGATCATGATGCCACCCTCTTAGGAAAATCCAATACCTGTGTCTTTAGCTTCAATGGGAAGAAGATTACGATCCATTCAGTTCCCCCTAAGGACAAGGTAACTAAAGGAGCCGGTAAGGTTAAGGAGATGAAAACTGGAGTGAACCTAATCAGTCCTAAGGATCTAGAACAAGAAATTCATAGTGGTTCACCCATCTGGATGTTGACTGCTAAGGAACTTAGAACTTCAGAACCCTCAGAGCCTCCTCAAGAAGTTAAACCTGTGTTAAAAGAATTTGAGGATGTCTTTCCCGAGGATTTGCCAGACCACCTTCCACCTCTTAGGGATATCCAGCATGCCATAGATCTAATCCCAGGAGCGACTTTGCCCAACTTGCCCCATTACAGGATGAATCCATCTGAGCATGAAGAACTACAAAAGCAGGTTGGAGAATTATTGAGGAAGGGGTTTATTAGAGAAAGTCTTAGCCCTTGTGCAGTCCCAGCCTTACTGACCCCAAAGAAAGATGGCACGTGGAGGATGTGTGTTGACAGTCGTGCCATCAATAAAATTACAATCAAATATAGGTTTCCCATCCCTAGACTAGATGACATGCTTGATATGATGGCTGGTGCAATGGTTTTTTCTAAGATTGATCTCAGAAGCGGCTATCATCAGGTTAGGATTAGACCCGGGGATGAATGGAAAACTGCTTTCAAAACTAAGGATGGTCTTTATGAATGGGTTGTTATGCCTTTTGGGTTATCCAATGCTCCTAGTACTTTCATGAGAATTATGACCCAGGTACTTAGAGCTTTCATAGGAAAATTTGTGGTGGTCTATTTTGATGACATCCTGATCTATAGTAAGACCCCAGCAGATCACCTAGGCCACCTTAGAGCAGTCTGCCAAGTTTTGAGGAATGATAGACTCTACGGTAATCTTAAGAAGTGTGAATTCATGACTAGTAGAGTTATCTTTCTTGGTTTTGTAGTAACCCCTGACGGCGTGGCGGCCGATCCTGAGAAGATTAGGTCCATAGTAGACTGGCCAGAGCCAACCAATGTGCATGAAGTTAGAAGTTTCCACGGCTTGGCCACCTTCTATAGGCGATTCATCAAGGGGTTTAGTACTTTAGCTGCTCCTATCACTGATTGTATTAGGAAGGGAGAATTTCATTGGACTAAGTCAGCCCATAAAGCCTTTCTAGATCTTAAGGATAAAATGACCCAGGCACCCATTCTGAGATTACCCGATTTTTCTAAAGTATTTGAGGTTGCCTGTGATGCTTCAGGTGTAGGAATAGGTGGAGTCCTAAGCCAAGAGAATCATCCCATAGCATTCTTTAGTGAAAAACTTAATGATGCTAAGCTTAGGTATTCTACCTATGATAAGGAATTTTATGCGGTGGTGCAAGCTTTGCGTTACTGGAGACATTATTTGCTACCGCAGGAATTTGTACTATTTTCGGACCATGAGGCTCTTAGATTTCTGAACTCCCAAAAGAAGCTTAACCCTAGGCATGCTAAGTGGGTAGAATATATCCAGTCCTATACTTTTGTCCTGAAACATAAGGCTGGAGTTGAGAATAATGTAGCTGATGCCCTTAGTCGCCGATCCCTGTTATTAACTTCTGTTAGAACTGAGGTCATAGGGTTTGAGCAAATCAAAGAGGAATATGAGTCTTGTCCGGATTTCACAACTGTGTATCAGGATCTAGTTCAAGGACCATCTAGTAATCACCAGGATTATACCCTTGTAGATGGTTTTTTGTTCTTCAAAAATAGGCTTTGCATCCCTAGAACTTCTCTTAGGGAATTTTTGATTTGGGAAATCCATGCTGGAGGTTTAGCCGGCCATTTTGGAAAGGACAAGACCATTCTAGCTATTGAAGACCACTTTTTCTGGCCTAGCTTGAAAAGGGATGTAGCTAATATTGTAGCTAGATGTCGAACCTGCGCTGTTGCCAAACAGCGAAAACAAAACACTGGCCTTTATACCCCACTCCCTATCCCAGATCATCCTTGGCAAGACGTGAGTATGGATTTTGTGTTAGGTTTACCTAAGACCCAGAGGAGACATGATTCTATCTGTGTCGTAGTCGACCGATTCTCTAAAATGGCCCACTTCTTGCCTTGTTCCCAAACCTTTGATGCGTCTAAGGTAGCTACACTTTTCTTCAATGAGATAGTTAGACTCCATGGCCTACCTAAGACAATCGTTTCAGATAGGGATGTCCGGTTCACCAGTTACTTTTGGAAGACCCTTTGGCATAAGTTAGGGACAAAACTTAAGTTTTCAACTGCCTATCATCCCCAAACTGAGGCCAAACTGAAGTAGTGAACCGTAGCCTAGGAAATCTGCTGAGATGTCTTGTTGGTGAAAACACCAGAAATTGGGATTTATACCTACCTAGGGCAGAATTTGCGTACAATGACTCGGTCAATAGGTCTACGGGTAAGAGTCCATTTGAAATTGTACATGGGTACAAACCTCACACACCTCTTGACCTAGTCCGTTTACCTGTCCACACTCGAGTCTCCGAGTCTGCTGAGAATTTTGCACAGCATGTAAAAGACTTGCATAAAGAAATTCATGCCAAAATAAATTTAAGTAATGAAACTTATAAAAAGTTGGCTGATACTCAAAGGCGAGTCAAATCTTTTGTTGAGGGAGACTATGTGATGATTAGGTTAAGGCCTGAACGGTTTCTTCCTGGAACCATTAGAAAGTTACATGCTAGGGGAGCTGGACCATTTAAAGTGGTAAAGAGAGTAGGATCCAATGCCTATGTGCTCGAGTTGCCTCCAGAACTAGGCATTAGCTCTACTTTCAACATTACAGACTTAGTAGAGTACAGGGAGCCAGCTGTGATTCCTAGTGAGCCTTTTGAGCCTAACCCTATCATTGAGAGTGATCCCGACCCTGTGTGTCCACCAACAAACTGGCCTATGAGGAAAGAGCAGATTGAAAAGATCCTGGATGATCAGGTTATCTCTACTCGTAATCGAGGATACCAAAGGTACCTGGTCCGCTGGCAAGGAAGGCCAGATTCTGATGACTCTTGGATCTCCCGAGAAGAATTACAAGAATTGGACCCAGACCTCTTGGAGAGATACCAGAGCCAACTTGAGCCTTACTCGACAGGGTCGAGTTCCTCCCACCCTGGGAGAATTGGTGCGGGCACCAGACTCAGAAGAAGATTTCAGAGCTCCATCTGGATCTCTGATTAACCTTGCCCGAGAAATTAGGGTTTGTAATAAAGGTTGACCTGGTCAACCAGTTTATTTATTTTTATTTATTTCTTGAGTCACCATTTGAATTTTGTTGAGTCATGTTGACTCGGTGCAAGTCCCGATGTGGTTTCAATTTTATCCAATATGGTGCCGCAATTGTCTTCCAATCAAATCAAGGTCCAAAATGGTGCCACATTTGTCTTCCAATCAAATCAAGGTCCAAGCAAGTGGAGGCCACACTCCAAGCCACATGCCCAGCCACACTCCGAGCACACGCCAGGGTCCAGGAGGCACCACAGAGGCATCCCAGTGTCATGGTCCCCACACCCAAAGAAGAAAAAAATCAAATTGTAAGCTAATTTAAAGGAGGCGCCCATACCTGCCAATTTTATCTAAGCAAAGAAGGAATGGGACTTCTCTTGGAGAAAAAATCAAAGAAGGACATCCAACCTACTCCTAATTGAAGTTCAAATCAAAATCAAAGAGCTTAACTTGGAGTGGAAGAAAAGAAGAAATGCCATAAGAAGAAGAGGACTCCAAATCCAAATCCAACTCCAAAGAAGGCGCCATAAAAATTCCAAAAAAAATTCCTTTATGGCCGTCCCAAATTTTTTGAACTCTTGGTCGGCCAAGAGAGGAGATTTTCTACCTAATCTAGGGGTTGGAGGAGTTTAGTCCCACATGGGAATTTGTACAAGCTTGGAGAAAATTTTAGGTCTATATAATAGACCTCTCTTTGTAACTTTGGAAGAAATCAATGAAGAAAAATTATTTTTGCTATTCTCTTGTGTTGAGTGACCTAGGTTTCTCTTCTTCCGCACTATTCTAAGTGTTGAGCTCTGAGAGGGGGTAATCCGGGTTCCATTGGAGCCTTGAGGAGGTGAGAGATCTCCATCTTTATCCAAAACCCTAGGTTAGCCACTTAAAAATCCAAAACCCTAGCCACCTTTCATTATTTCCAATCCATCAAACCCTAGCTCCTTGATGGGGAACTAATATGCATGCAATTTTTTTGTATGTTTTACATGTTGAGTTAGGTGATTAATTCCCAAATTTTAGATCAAAATTATTTGTAGGGAATTTTGTATGAATTTTTGAAGATCAGCATGCAGATTAGGACCTAGAAAAGTAGCAAAGAAGGACCGCCGGGGCTGAGAAGCCTCGGTTAGGGCAAGTTCTCCTACAATAAAACTACTGGAGGTAGAGGGGTGTACCTGACAACGTCTGTGAAGATCGCAGCGAAGGGGTCTCTCGTTCCTCGACGGATGCGGCCTGGAAAATCGAGCCAAAGACCCGCGGATACCCGGCTTTCTGCTCGGTGATCCGATTGAGGCTTGGCTGGAGTCGTTGGATTCGTAGGAACTCAGGGACCTGCAAACGACCTGTCAGGGGTTAGAAAGCTCACAAAGGAACAAGAAAACAAAGTAAAAACAGCAAGGGAAGGCTTCTTTTGGAGTGGGCGTCCAGAGATCTGGAGGGTTTGTTGGCAGCAGGAAGATGATTGCAAACACCGGGAAGAAGAACTCTCACAAACCCCTTTATGCACACAGCAGGGTATCACACCACTCAATAGAAGAACTCAAGGTTTTCATTCATCAAAAATTCCCCTCATACAAGAGGCTAGGGTCCCTTAAATAGACCCTTAACCTTGGGCTCCAAGTAAGGGTACATAAGTCTTTACATAAGAATCATTTTCCCTCTCAAACCCTAGCTAGAAAATAAGGAAATATTAGGTAGAAAAATCCCTAAAATTTTTCTTGACTTGGTCAAGACTCCAAGGACGCCTAGGGGGGCGTGTTGGGCTTCTAGGAGCAGCAAAAGGCCGGCCCAAAGGGGCCCGGGTGCATGGGTTTGGGCCTCTGGAAGCTGGGGTGGCCTGGTAGCCAGGTAGCAGGAATATTCCCTGGTATCTTGCTTCTTAGGGGCTTGGGCTTGGCACCTGGGCTTGATTTCATTGGGCTAGGATGCAGATGGACCTCTGGAATCATGGATGCCCTTATTTATGAATATACTTTGGCATCTGGAAGGGAATCTGGGCATCTGGAGGGCATCTGCAAGGAATCAGGGTTTTTGATTTTTCTCCTGGGGTCTTCAAATCTTCAAGCTGGGTTGGACTTGGGCTAAACTTCCATGTCTTCAATCTGGTTGGACTTGGTCTTTACTTATATGATGTGGTCTTGAGTCTTCAGTATGCTTGGATAGGACTCAAAAAAAATAAAATTAGCTCAACATGAGCTGACTAGCATTGGACTGAACTAGCTCAACATGAGCTGACTAGTACAGAACTGAAATAACAACTCAAAATACTCAAATAACAACTAAAATGGACTCAGATGAGCTAAGCCCTTATCACAGATGGACTCATAAATTATTGAACAATTTACAGAGGATTGAAAAGCCTCTATCTTATTCTGGTGCCTCCGGTGTCCCCACCAATTCTCCCGGGGTGGGAGGAACTCGACCCTGTCGAGTGAAGGTCAGACTGGCTCACATATCTCTCGAGAAGGTCTGGGTTGAGGCATTGCAAGTCCCCTCGAGAAATCCACGAATCGTCCGACTCTGGCCGGCCTTGCCATCGGACCAGGAAGCGTTGATAGTCATGGCCCTGGGTCGTGATGGCTTGATCGTCCAGGATACGCTCGATCCGTTCTCCTCTCTCAGGCCAAATTTGTTTGTGGACACTCTAGGTTAGGGTCACTCACAATGAAAAGGAATAGGTCCAAAGGCCTCACTAGGTAGCGCTGCCGGTTCCCTATACTCAACCAGGTCTGTAATATTGAAGGTAGAACTAATGCCCAAATCCGAAGGCAAGTCTAACACCTAGGCATTTGATCCAACCTTCTCTATCACTTTAAAAGGTCCGGCTCTGCGAGCATGAAGCTTCTTTTAGGCCTAAGCCTAACCAAGATAAAATCCACTACATCAAATTTTTTGATCCATCTTCGGGAATTAGCCAGTTGTTTTAACATTAGTGCGGGTGGTGAACATGCTAGGCACATGCAGACTCCTAACAAGATGATGCAAAGGACTCAAACCTACACCTAGCAGACTCGACTAAAGAGGTTTATTAGGTCTTAACTACCACTTGGGCATGGGGGCATGAGTCGTGGTTGATGGATGACATGCAGAAGAAAATTTGCTAGTAACTCCTAATAAGTGCCAGAGGGTCTGCCAAAAGTAGGTAGCAAATGGGATGGGCTTTATGGATCCTTGCAACCTAGTAACCTCAACAAAATGTAACCTAATAGTTCTAGACACATGAGAAAACTCAGGAAAAGGTAGAAAATAGGAAGTGGGTTCAGAATTACTCTGGTAGGGTGGAGAAAAAGGTTCTGGGTTAGTTGGATAAAGTAGAATCAAAGAAGGCATGTCAGGGACTAATCCTAGACTAATGAGGTTAACCTTATGGGGTTGCGATATATCTACGGGGTTTGTATAATGGAAGGATGGGTTATTAATCTCAGGAAAGAGGTCCTTAATGGGAACTATAGGAGGAGACTCATCCTGAGGGTACTGATTCAAAGAGATCAAGTCCTTAATAAATTCTTCTGGTTCTTGTATTTTAGGACTAGACTCTATAATTTGGCTCTCCTTTATGGTTTCCTCAGGTAAGGCTCTAGTAGCAGTACCTAGGTTCTCTTCCTCTATTTGTTCTTCCATTATAGCTTTAGGTTGGATATGGTCAAGGTCAACTAGCTCTGGGTTGGTTTCTACCTGGGTATCTACTGGGTCAGCTAATTCTAAGTCTACTAAAGGTGTCTCCTCTTCTCCCTCATACTCATCCACTAGGCTCACATCAGCTTCATACACTTCCACGTTAATGTAAGCCTTGTCAATCTCAGGAATGGTTGGAGAAGGTCGGCTAGGGAAAAATTGGTTAGGTTCTGGTCTCTGATTATGGGTACTACTCCTAGTAGGTTCAGGTTGTATAAGGGGTAGTGGCTCACTACTGGGTTCATATTTAGGGATACTAATCCTATGGGGTTCAAGTTGACTAGGGGAAGCATGACTAGTACTAGGTTGATACTTAGGGGTTATGGGTTCTCTAGGCTCATAGGACAAGGGTGCAGATCTATGGGTCATGGGATTATAGGATCTGGGGTCATATGATTTTGGGTCAGCTTTATGATCAGGTTCTAAGGATGGATCAAGGTATGGGGTCCTCCTAAGGTTGGGCTCTCTATATGGGTCAGGATATTGGGTCCTCCTAGGATTGGACTCCCTATATGGGTCAGAATACTGGGTCCTCCTAGGGTTGGACTCCCTATATGGGTCAGAATATTGGGTGTTGGGTCTACTAGGCTCATAGGGTGTGGGTGCATAGGATCTATGATCATGGGATCTAGAGTCATAGGATCTGGAGTCATAAGATCTATAGGTTGTAGGTATACTAGGCTTGTAGGGAGAGGGTAAATAGGATCGATCTTCCTGGTCTATAAAATCCTGATTGAGTCTTCTAGGACTAACCTTAGGGATTGGGTCATGACGATAGGTTCTCCTAGGTTCAGCCTCAAGGTATGGATCAGGGTTTGGGGTCCTCCTAGGTTGAGGATTGTAGTACGGGTCAGGATAAGGGGCTCTCTTAGGTTCGACCTCATGGTATAGATCAGGGTTTGGGGTCCTCCTAGGTTGAGGGGAGTCAGGATCTGGCTCAGTCTGTGACCCATGAGTTTTTCTTGGGGTCCCTATCCGGACTTTTAACTGATCAAACCTATTGGCACGATGGTCAATTCTATCATTGGTTTGAATACGAGACTGAGTTAACTGGGTCATCTGGATAGTTATCTGGGCAATTTGATCAGCTAGGGCTTTTATTTGGGCTTGTAAATTTTCCATGGGTTCAGACATTTATGAAGGAGGTGGGTGATATGAAACTCCTGATCTAGTGCTCATGCAAGACTCGATCAGACCGACTATAGCTGACTAGACCTAAAGTCCAAACTAGATGCTCAATCAGGGTGGCAAACTAGCCTATAGTAACCCTGTACTCAGCCAGGCAGGTGTAAGGGGAGTGTTAGGTCCCTGATTGCCAATCCTAGACACCAATCAGAGATTGGCCAGGTAGGCGGACCAGCACACAAGCCCTTCGGGATTGAATCCCTAAACCACCGTTCTAGACACTAAGCACAAGGCACACACAGGTTAACTTGACACAGTGATCTAACACTAGCCCGGACCCGACCAGTTGGTGTCCCTAGCCCACTAGGGCAAATTAAGTCTAATTAATTTTAGGTTAAGGCTTGGGACTGAATGCAAGGGATGTGGTTTTGGGCTAAGGAGAGGTGATCAAATCCTCCCCCCATCTGATATAGCAAGAGTGCCCTTAAAAGTAAATTATGCAATGATGGCAGGCAGATGAGGATGCAAATTAGGGTTTAGGTATTTTTTTTTTGTTATTTTTGGAAATATGTATTTTTTTTTTTTTGGTATTTTTAAATAGAAGAAAACTTGCAAATCATGGCCTAATATACTGGAAATATACTAAAATTAAGAAATATGCAAAAACTCCTAAACAAAACCCTAAAACTTCCAAACTTGTCTTGCTAAAAAAAACAGAGCCGAAAATTTGCAGGCCCTATTTCGGCTCGCAGAAAATTCACAGGCCATAATAAAATATGAAAAAATTTTAAAATTACTGTGAATTATGATAAATCCAGGAAAATAAATTTCAGAATTTTTGGAGTTTTTAACAGGGAGAAATAATTAAAATGATAGAGTATATACGGACTGAAAAATTGCAGAAAACAAGCCCTAATCTAAGCTCTGATACCAAATGATGGGGAAAATAATATGCATGCAATTTTTTTTGTATGTTTTACATGTTGAGTTAGGTGATTAATTCCCAAATTTTAGATCAAAATTATTTGTAGGGAATTTTGTATGAATTTTTGAAGATCAGCATGCAGATTAGGACCTAGAAAAGTAGCAAAGAAGGACCGCCGGGGCTGAGAAGCCTCGGTTAGGGCAAGTTCTCCTACAATAAAACTACTGGAGGTAGAGGGGTGTACCTGACAACGTCTGTGAAGATCGCAGTGAAGGGGTCTCTCGTTCCTCGACGGATGCGGCCTGGAAAATCGAGCCAAAGACCCGCGGATACCCGGCTTTCTGCTCGGTGATCCGATTGAGGCTTGGCTGGAGTCGTTGGATTCGTAGGAACTCAGGGACCTGCAAACGACCTGTCAGGGGTTAGAAAGCTCACAAAGGAACAAGAAAATAAAGTAAAAACAGCAAGGGAAGGCTTCTTTTGGAGTGGGCGTCCAGAGATCTGGAGGGTTTGTTGGCAGCAGGAAGATGATTGCAAACACCGGGAAGAAGAACTCTCACAAACCCCTTTATGCACACAGCAGGGTATCACACCACTCAATAGAAGAACTCAAGGTTTTCATTCATCAAAAATTCCCCTCATACAAGAGGCTAGGGTCCCTTAAATAGACCCTTAACCTTGGGCTCCAAGTAAGGGTACATAAGTCTTTACATAAGAATCCTTTTCCCTCTCAAACCCTAGCTAGAAAATAAGGAAATATTAGGTAGAAAAATCCCTAAAATTTTTCTTGACTTGGTCAAGACTCCAAGGACGCCTAGGGGGGCGTGTTGGGCTTCTAGGAGCAGCAAAAGGCCGGCCCAAAGGGGCCCGGGTGCATGGGTTTGGGCCTCTGGAAGCTGGGGTGGCCTGGTAGCCAGGTAGCAAGAATATTCCCTGGTATCTTGCTTCTTAGGGGCTTGGGCTTGGCACCTGGGCTTGATTTCATTGGGCTAGGATGCAGATGGACCTCTGGAATCATGGATGCCCTTATTTATGAATATACTTTGGCATCTGGAAGGGAATCTGGGCATCTGGAGGGCATCTGCAAGGAATCAGGGTTTTTGATTTTTCTCCTGGGGTCTTCAAATCTTCAAGCTGGGTTGGACTTGGGCTAAACTTCCATGTCTTCAATCTGGTTGGACTTGGTCTTTACTTATATGATGTGGTCTTGAGTCTTCAGTATGCTTGGATAGGACTCAAAAAAAATAAAATTAGCTCAACATGAGCTGACTAGCATTGGACTGAACTAGCTCAACATGAGCTGACTAGTACAGAACTGAAATAACAACTCAAAATACTCAAATAACAACTAAAATGGACTCAGATGAGCTAAGCCCTTATCACAGATGGACTCATAAATTATTGAACAATTTACAGAGGATTGAAAAGCCTCTATCTTATTCTGGTGCCTCCGGTGTCCCCACCACTCCTCCCATCTCCCACAGCCTCTCTCTCTCTACAAGTCCAGGCCATCCACCTTCATCCAGATCCAGTCCGGCTACTTCAGATCCAGAGCAAGTTCCAAGGAAAATCACATCAGCTTCCAGGAGAATCCAGTTTTCAGCAATTTCAATCTTCAAGTTCATCGACCTGGTAAATTTCTCCCTTGACTCTCTGATTCCATCAATTGTTTTTCTTCTCTTCCAGATCTTGAGTTCAGGAGAAGCCAACCCGCCAAAGGACCAGTATTGGAGGATCCATTACGAAGATATCTGAATCCGAGGATCCAACAATCTGCTTGGGAGAGTTCTTCCACCAAAATCTGTGAAGATCATTGTCTGGTTAGGTAAACCATCTCTTCTCTTTATTTCTGTTCTGTTGAAAGTTCGGAGCGAAACCCTAGGTCTGGGAGTTTCTCAACCCCCAGCGATCCGTTGCTTCTGAACTACTCTAATAATTTAGTTTCCTTAAAATTGTGCTTTCAATTATCATATTAGTATCTTTCAATATTAGGTTAACTTTTCTTTGATTTGAAGCCAACTTCTACATACATATAAAAACAACAAAAAAAATTAGTTAATCTCAATTTACTTCCGCATCGCATCCCTTTATTTGTTCTGCATCATGAAGCCATTTCTCGTCTCTCTCTTCTTTTTCTTTTTGGTATATACATGCAATGGGGTGAGAGGAAAGGCTTCGTTCTTATTGCTTGGTATCTTGGGCTCCAGTGTTGTAGAGCCGATCTCTGAGCTTCGGCACCTCGGAGCTGCACTTGGAGACTTAATGGTCGGAGCTCTGAGCTCCGGGTCTTTGTTTCTTGGAGCTGGGCTCGAAGGCTTAGTGGCTGGAGGTTTGAGCTTCGGGTCTTTGATGTCTTGGAGCTGGGCTTGAAGACTTGGTGGCCAGAGAGCTTGGCTCCGGGCTTTAATGTCTTGGAGCTGGGCTCGAAGACTTGATGGCCGGAGAGCTTGGCTCCGAGCTTTGATGTCTTGGAGCTGGGCTCAAAGACTTGGTGGCCGGAGAGCATAGCTCTGGGCTTTGAGGTCTCGACGCTGGGCTCTGGGACCTAGTGGCTGGGCAACTTAGCTCTGGGCTTTGATGTCTTGGAGTGGGCTCGAAGACTTGGTGGCCGGAGAGCTCGGCTTCAAGCTTTGATGTCTCGGAGCTAGGCTCGGAGACTTGGTGGCTGGGGAGAGCTTGGCTCCGGGCTTTGAGGTCTCGGCACTAGGCTCTGGGACCTGGTGGCCGGATAACTTGGTTCCGTGCTTTGATGTCTTGGAGCTGGGCTCGAAGACTTGCTGGCTGGAGAGCTTGGCTCCGGGCTTCGAGGTCTCAACGCTGGGCTCTGAGACCTAGTGGTCGGACAACTTGGTTCCAGGCTTTAATGTCTTGGAGCTGGGCTCGAAGACTTGGTGGCCTGAGAGCTTAGCTCCGGGCTTTGAGGTCTCGATGCTGGGCTCTGGGACCTAGTGGCTGGACAACTTGGTTTCGGGCTTTGATGTCTTGGAGCTTGGCTCGGAGACATGGTGCCCAGAGAGCTTGGCTTTGGGCTTTGAGGTCTCGAAGCTGGGCTCGAAGACTTGGTGGCCGGAGAGCTTGGCTCTGGTCTTTGAGGTCTCGGTGCTGGGCTCTGGGACGTGGTGGCCAGAGAGCTTGGCTCTGGGCTCTGAGGTCTCGGTGCTGGGCTCTGGGACCTAGTGGCCGGACAACTTGGTTCCAGGCTTTGAGGTCTCGGTGCCAGGCTTGAAGACTTGGTGGCCGTAGAGCTTAGCTCCGGGCTTGGATGTCTTGGAGCTGGGCTCGAAGACTTATTGGCTGAAGAGCTTGGTGGCCGAAGAGCTTGGCTCTGGGCTTGGATGTGTTGGAGCTAGGCTCGAAGACTTGGTGGCCGGAGAGCTTGGCTCCGGGCTTTGAGGTCTCGGCGCTGGGCTCTAGGACCTAGTGGCCGGAGAGCTTGGATCTGGGCTTTGAGGTCTCAGTGCTAGGCTCTAAGACTTAGTGGCCTGATAACTTGGTTCCAGGCTTTGATGTCCTGGAGCTGGGCTCGGAGACTTGGTGGTCAGAGAGCTTGGCTCCGGGCTTTAAGGTCTCGGAGCTGGGCTAGAAGACTTGGTGGCCGGAGAGCTTGGCTCCGGGCTTTGATGTCTTGGAGCTAGGCTCGAAGACTCGATGGCCGGAGAGCTCGACTCCGGGCTTTGATGTCTTGGAGTTGGGCTCGAAGACTTGGTGGCCGGAGAGCTCGGCTCCGGGCTTGGATGTCTTGGAGCTAGGCTCGAAGACTTGGCGGTCGTAGAGCTCGGCTCCGGGCTTTGATGTCTTGGAGCTGGGCTCGAAGACTTGGTGGCCGGAGAGCTCGGCTCCGGGCTTGGATGTCTTGGAGTTGGGCTCGAAGACTTGGTGGCCGAAGAGCTTGGCTCCCGGCTTGGATGTCCCTACAAGGCAGATAACCTTTTATGCAAAGAAAAATCTTTATTATTATTATTAATAGAAGAAAGCCTTACACTATTGATAGTATCTCCTCGGATTGCAGGCATTCCATGTTCGAAGGAACCTGGCACCGTCCACGTCCTCAAGGTATTAGGCCCCATGTGAGAGGGCCTCAGCCACTTTGTAGGGGCCTTCCCAGTTTGGCAAGAGCTTGCCGCACTCCCGGGGCTGGATGCTTCAGCTCGGTGCAGCTCCAGGTCTCCGAGTCTGAAGACCTTTCCGCCTTACCCGTGCGTTGTAGTACCGGGCTACTCATTGCCCGTATGCCACCATTCGGAGTCAAGCTTTGTCCCTTTTTTCTTCGAGGAGGTCTAAGTTGAGCAGAAGGTGTGCCGAGTTCTATGCTTCGTCGTACTGCTGTACTCGAAGCATGGATAAGCCGAGCTCAACCGGGATGACTGCCTCGGTGCCGAAGACAAGGTTGAACGGCATCTTGCCAGTTGCCATCCTGGGCATTATGTGATAGGCCCATAGGATACTTGGGAGTTCTTCCGCCCACCTACCCTTGGCTTGGTCCGGCCTTGTTCTATGTCCTTGGAGGATGGTCCGATTGGTCACCTCGGCCTCCCCTTTCGTTTGGGGGTGGGCCACCAAGGTAAAGCGGTGTTGGATGCCGTGCTCAGTGAAAAATCCTTTAAACTCCCGGTTATCAAATTGCCACCCGTTGTCGGTGATGATACAGCGGGGGAGTTTGAAGCAGCAGATCACTGACTTCCAGAAGAATTGGTGGACATTGTCTTCAGTGATCCGGGCTAGCGGTTCTGCTTCAACCCACTTGGTGAAGTAATCAATTGCCATTAGCAGGAACCTTCATTATCCCAGCGCAGGGGGAAACGATCTAAGGATGTCCATTCCCCCTGAGCAAAGGGACAAGGACATGAGTGCTGGGAGATCGGTGCCGCCGGTTGGTGCTGTATTTGGGCATGGTGCAAGCACTTTTCACACCTTTTGACGAAGTCAGTGGCATCCTCCCTTATGGTCTCCCAAAAGTATCCCTGGCGAAGGGCTTTGTACGCCAGCGTTCTCCCTCCCACATGGTTCCCACAGAGGCCTTCGTGTATCTCCTGGAGCACGAAGGCCGCTTCTGTGGGCCTGAGGCACTTCAGGAATGGGTAGGAATGAGATCGATGGTAGAGCTGGCCTTCCATCAAAATGAACCGAGAGGCCTTCTTCTTGATGAGGCTGGCCTCCACGCGGTCCTCTGGCAAGGTGCCATTAGTGATGTACCTGGCATACCTGTCCATCCATCTCGATTCCGGGGTGACTTGCTGCACCTCTTCTGGTCCTTCGTAGCTTGGATTCTCGAGGTACTCGATGTAGGCGTGCCCTAGTGATGAGTCTGGTAAGATAGAGAACCTCGATAATGCATCTGCATGTGCATTCTCCCCCCGGGGGATGTGGAAAATGCTGAAGCGCTGGAAGCCTGTTGTGATTGAGCGGACTCGTTCCAGGTACTTCATCATCTGGGGGTCTCTTGCCTCATACTCTCCTAAGACTTGCCTGGCAACCAGTTGGGAGTCAATAAAGACTTTCAAGCTTTGCACGCCCAGCTCATGGGAGACTTTCAGACCCACGAGGAGCACCTCGTACTCTGCCTGGTTGTTGGTCGTGGCGAACTTGAAGTGGAGGGCACATTCTGTCACCATCCCATCACTGTTGGCAAGGATGAGGCCTGCTCCACTCCCGCCGAAATTAGACGCACCATCCACGTGGAGGATCCAAGGCTCCTCCCCTAGTTCGAGCTCTTCTTGTCGCTCCGTCACTGTCTGCTCTGGCTCCTCAGCAAACCCCATGCATTCGACCATGAAGTCGGCTAGGACTTGGACCTTCTGTGAAGACCTTGGCCGATACGTTATGTCGAACTCGCTCAGTAGCAGGGACCACTTGGCCAGTCTCCCAGAGGTCTCGGGGCGGCTAAGTACGGTTTTTAGTGGCTGGTCCTGTTGGGAATTGTGTCCCAAAGCCAATCGCCTGGGTTGTAGGTGGTTGAGCTCAGTATTGTACTCTTTCTTTGAATTAATAAAATATATTTTTTGGCAGCTCATCACATTTAATATTTCCCTGAAATGAACTCTTTCCATGTGATGAAGTCCTTAGGACTACACTGACTTCAATACAGAGAGGATGTATCGAGTGGTCCTTAAACCCTGTTCACAACCAAAGGATATATTGTACTGGACAGCAATATATCAAGTATAGGTTGTTGTAGTTCACATCGTTTGGTTGTCCTCTTGACTAAATGAGTGTGGTGACACTGATGTGATCTGCAAGTGAGATATGTGATATCTTATTGAACGTGACTCCATGCAGCCCCTTTCTGCCAAAGGGATACTCACGATTGGATATGGGTATATGTGTCCCTCTGACCTGAGGTCATCACGGTAGCTTGCAAGCAACTCCATGTGCTTTGGTGCCGGACTACTCGGATTTTTAATCCGGTGATGAAAAGTTTCTGGGTACAGGAAAGTACTTGTGGAGCAGTGATGGACCAAGATGGAATTCACCTGTCCAAACAGTTTGGATTGAATGTCTCGCAGTATCTCAATTTAGCAAATCCTCGACCGGGGTAGTCCTAGTGAAGAGTCACTGGGCTTGCGAGGTTGAGACATGTAGTGGACTGACTCTGTCTGGGTTGGCAGCCCAATCTCAGTCGTCCTGAGTATTAGAGGTCAAAGGGATGAATTATACGGTAACCATATGCCAGAGGTTCGATAGTTTGCTCCTGCATCTTCGACCTATCCAGACGCCGGGACCCATTGCTAGATGGTTTCCTGTGCTAGGACTAGAATTGTTCTAGTGCTACCATTTAGGTTCGAACCTATGAGGATTACTCTCTGATCCGGATACCGATTACGATTAGAAATCGTCTCAGTTTTATGGTCATGGTATTTATTTTTGAGCACTCTTTTTTCCATCTTGCCCTTGTCTGTGTCAACTGGAAATTATTCCGGGCTGACCAGGACTGCGCCAGGATTTTTCTAAATCAGTTTTGAACTGATTCAGAGTTCGTTTTGGCCTCCAATTGGTTGTGAACCAATTGAACCTATTTTATTGGGCTTGAACCGGTTCAATTGGATTGAACCAAGAGGTTTAAATGGGAATGGTTAATTGAACCAATGGGAATGAACCAAATTTTGCTTGGACCGGTTTTTTGAACCGGTGATCTTTTTATTTCTCCCAGCCATTTTACATGGCAAAATGCTGGCTGAACTCCCAAGCGTCAAAACCATTCCATGCATCCAATGAAGACCGAACGTCTCCCCTCGCTGGCGCCTCTTCTTCTCCCTCCACCGCTGCTCATTTATCCCTGTTTTATGATTGAATGGGTGAACGGCAGCTACCTTTTTCCTTCTCCCAGCCTCTACATATTCCTCTCCTTCGCTGCCTATAAAAACTCCAGCAAGTCCCCTGTTTCAATCAAGTTTTTAGCCGTGAAAACATCGTGAAACTGCAACCTGGGCATTCTTCTTTGAGAGGTTGAGAGACCCCTTGGTTGAGAGCTTAGACTTTGCACTTATAGGCTGAGATTTGGAGAGTGTGAGGGAGTGTTCAAGGGCCATTTTACTGCTCTTTCAAGTGCTCAAACCTGCACTGCAGCAAAGGAGTATTGCTGCAGTCCACTGTGGCCTTGAATCATCTTCCAGCGGCTAGCATCGCGTGTGGAGAGGGATCCGAGGCCCCGGGCACATCTCCCCTCTAGAGGGAGTACCATTCAAATCCTAGGAGCAAACCACGCGAGCCGAGATCGCTCCAGCTGCTCCAAAAACAAAGGCCAAAGCCTACTGCCCAGTTCTGCTGCAGAAAATCTGGCAGCAGACTTTGGTGGATTTTTATAATTTTTGGCTAACATTTTCTTGCAGCTTTCGATTGGAGATCGAAGACCTCTTGTCCAAGTTGCCGCTGCTGAAATTTGGGAGCAAACGGAGGTCCAGAAGGTGGTGTTCCGACACCGTTTTTCAAGCGAAAAATAGAGTTTGTTTTCAGCCCAAGGAAGAAGAAGGCTAGAATAGTTTTATTCCAGCTATTCCAGCCTATTCCTGCTTTATCCCAGAGTTATTCCAGCCAGAATAAGGTATGAAAAAATTATTTTTTAATCATGCATGAATAGAATTTTTAATTCAAATATTTTGCAAATATTTTATATCATCATACATGCCTATTTGTAACTAGAATTAGATTAGTTTCTGGGCAGAGCAGATTTCCGCTGCGCAGATTTTTAAAAATATTTTTAAAATCCATTCTACTCCCGCAGCTATTTGCATGCCTAGTGTAGGATCATGTCAAACCACCTGCATCATTCTCTTTCAGGTCCATCACGACCATGATGGGATGTGCTTGGAAGTAAGGCCTAAGGTGCTTAATAGACATTATTTATGCAAAAATGAGTTATTCGAAGCGAGTATACCTAATCTCTGCATTATGAAGGATTTTGCTGGTGTAGTACACCGGCTTCTGGGACCCATCCTTGTCTGCACAAATGAGGACCGAGCTGACTGCTCCGGGTGTGACCGCCAGATAGAGTAGGAGCTCCTCCCCTTCCTCTGGTCTGGAGAGCAGTGAAGGAGTGGCCAGGAACTCCTTCAATTCCTTGAAGGCTGCTCTGCACTCCTCCGTCCAGGTGAAGTTGTTCATCTTGCACAGTGCCTTGAAGAAAGGGAGGCAGTGATCTGCCGAACTCGAGATGAACCGGCTCAGTGCTGCGATCCGCCTCGTCAGGCGCTGGACCTGCTTCTTGGATGTCGAGTGCTCCATGTCGATGACCGCCTGGACTTTCACTGGATTGGCTTCAATGCCCCTATGAGTGACCATGAAGCCAAGGAACTTTCCCACCGCTACTCCAAATATGCACTTGGCCGGGTTTAGCTTCATCTGATGCTTTTGGAGGTTGTGGAAGGCTTCGACGAGGTTGGCGACGTGGTCTAAGCTCGGCTTTCTCATGACAAGCATGTTGTCCACATACACCTGCATGTTCCGGCCAATCTGGTCTTTGAAGACCCTATTGACTAGATGCTGGTATATGACCCCGGCATTCTTCAAACCAAAGGGCATCATCATATAGTAGCATGTCCCTTGGTCGGTGATCAAGGCGGTGTGCTCCTCATCCTCTGGGTGCATTCGGATCTGATTGTATCCAGAAAATGCATCCATAAAGGAGAGGAACCTGTGCCCTGAGGTGGCGTCCACCAACTGATCGATCTTCGGTAGGGGAAAGCTATCCTTTGGGCATGCCTTATTAAGGTCGATGTAGTTCACACAAATCCTCCATTTGCTATTACTCTTCTTTACCATCACCACATTCACTAGCCAGCTCGGATATTGCACTTCCCGAATGAAACTGGTGGTGAGAAGTCTGTCTACTTCTTCATTGATGGTCACCTACCTCTCCGCAGCGAAGCTTCTCTTCTTCTACCGAACTGGCCTGCACTTCGGGTCAATGCTTAACTTATGAGTGATGATGTCAGGGGGGATACCTAGCATGTCGACTGCCATCCAGGCAAACACATCTGCGTTCGCTCGTAGGAACTCCAGTAGGTGGGCTATTTCCTGCTTTTGCAGCTGGGCCCCAATCTGCACCGTCTTCTCCTGATCGGTTCTAAGCGGGAAGGATAGCAGGTGCTCGACCAGGCCACCTCTAGAGTCCTGTGCCCTTTGGTCAAGCTTGTCCGCTCTGGGATCTTCCTCGGGGACTCTGGTACCCAGGAGGGATTGGAAGTAGTGTTGGACTGGCTGAGGCGCACCTCTCATTTTATCGACCCCATAAGGAGTTGGGAACTGCACCAACAATCGCTTTGTGGAGATGACTGCATCAAGTAGATTGAGTCCAGGTCAACCGAAGATCACATTGTAGGCAGAGGGGAGTCTAACTACTGTGAAGGTCATCATGACTGTGCTCTACCGAGGTGGGATCCCTGCGGTGACCGAAAGAGTAATTTCTCCCTCAACTTTCATAGAGTTCCCTGTGAAGCCGACAAGGGGTGTATGCACAGGCCTGAGACGTGCAGGAGACAAGTTCATTCTAGAGAAAGCATCATAAAAAAGCACATCCATGGAGCTTCCACTATCAATCATGATGCATTTTACAGGATGCTTAGTGACGACCACAGCATCGTTATTTATATTTTCCCCCCAGCCTTCCCCTTCTCTCATAAAGGGGAGTACATTTTCAGATTGCCCTGCCCCCCGGGCCTTCTTGGATGTACACTCGGCCCCCCAACTTATCATCCCCACCGACTTCTCGGTGGGGCGGTTATCCACTGTAGGAGCTGGCGGGAGAGCGACGAGCGCCTGAGGTTTTGCTTGAGGTCTGCCCCCCACGTACCTCCCGAGATAGCCTCTCTTGATGAGTTTTTCGATCTCCTTCTTGAGGTTGCGGCATTCCTCGGTGTCATGGCCGTGGTCACGGTGGTAGCGACAGTACTTCATCTTGTCACGACCAAAAGATGGCCTCATCGAAGGTGGGCACTTCAGGTAGGGCTCACCTTCGATCTCCATGAGGATATTCATCCTCAGGGCGAGGAGGGGGGTGTAACTCCCCTTGGGAATGGGAGCGTCTCTCGTCCTTGGCCTCTGCTGGAAGCTTGAAGCTGGGGGTCCTAGCTTCTGCATCGTGAACACCTCGGTGTGGACAAGTTTCTTTAGTGGCTTCCCATCGAGCTCTCGCCTCGTACGATCCACCTCCTCGGCATGAATGTACTTCTGAGCTTGGAGGAGGAGCTTGGAGTAGCTCTTGGGGGCCTTCTTATCGAGCAAGTCAGGCAGGAGGTCCTGAGTCCTCGCTTCAGAGCCAACATGGCAACTAGCTACTCGAGGTTGTAAATCTCCAATGCGACAGCCTTAAAACGGGCCACGTAGTCCTGCAAGGGCTTGCAATCCTGCTACCTGATGGAGAAGAGGCTGTCTGCCTCTCGTGGCATCTTCTGACATGCATCGAAGTGGGCCATGAACTTCTACCCCAGCTGGGTGAAGGAGTTGATGCTCTCTGGCTCCAAACGGGTGAACCACACCCGAGCTACTTTTTGGAGAGTGGCAGGAAAGGCGACGCAGAGTGATGCGGAACTAATATGCATGCTATTATTTTTGTGTGTTTTATATGTGAGGTGAGGTGGATAAATCTCGAATATCAGATCAAAATAAGATGTAGAGAGTTCTATATGAATTTTAGAAGCTACGTATGGAGATCAGGACCTAAGAAAGCAGTAAAAAGGGGATCACCGGGACTAAGAAGCCTCGGTTAGGGCCAATTCACCTACAATAAAATTACTAGAGAATATAGGGGGTGTACCTAGCAACATCTGATGTGCCTAGTGAAGATCATAGCAAAGAGATCACTCATTCCTCGATAGATGTGGCATGGAAAATCAAGCCGGAGGCCCACGGATTCCTGGCTTTCTGCTCGGTGGTCCGATTGTGGCCCGGCTGGAGTCGTTAGATTCTTAAGAACTCGGGGACCTGCAAACAACCGTCAAGAGTAAGAAAACAAGGCTGGAAACAAGAAAAATTTTAGAAAAAGGTAGCAAGGGGCATGTTGGAAGAAGAGGCTTGGAAGAAGGTTGGTCGGCTAGGGTTTCTTCGGGCAGCACTTCGACAGGACTTCAGGCTCACACAAGATCCCTTAATGCACATAGTAGGGAGGCACACAACAATTAGAGAATCAAGAGTATTTCATATATCAAAATTAACTTCTCATACAAGAGACTAGGGTCTTTTAAATAGACTTTTAGTCTTGGGCCCCAAGAAAGGGTACAATAGACTTTACCTAGGAATTCTATTCCCACCCAAACCCTAGCTAGAAAATAAGGAAACAAAGATAGAATAAATCCCTAGAATTTCTCTCCCTCTCCTTGCCTTGGTCGGCCAAGGGAGGTGACCATAGGGGAGGCCGACCAAGGGGGGTGTCCATAAGCTGGTTTGGCTCCTTGGTTCCCTCCTGGGCCTTCATCTGGCCCAATTAGCTATGGGCTACAGTTCAGGGCTCCTGGGCTTCTGATTTCTCCTCTTGAGGTCTTCAAATCTTCAGGCTAGGTTGGACTTGGGCTTCACTTCCATGTCTTCAAACTGGTTGGACTTGGTCTTCACTTGTATGATGTGGTCTTGAGTCTTCGGTGTACTTGGATAGGACTCAAAAAATTAAAATTAGCTCAACATGAGCTGACTAGCACTGACTGAACTAGCTCAACATGAGTTGAGTAATACTGAATTGAAATGACAACTCAAAAGACTCAAATGACAAACTAAAATGGACTCAAATGGACTAAGCCCTTATTACAGATGGACTCAAATACTACTAATTAATCCACAGAGGGTTGAGAAGTCTCTATCTTATTCTGGTTTCTCTGATGTCCCCACCAATTCTCCTAGGGTGGGAGGAACTCGACCTTATCATGTGAAGATCAAGCTGGCTCGCATATCTCTTGAGAATGTCTGGGTCGAGGCATTGCAAGTCCTCTCGAGAAATCCATGAATCGTCCGACTCTGGCCGGCCTTGCCATCAGACTAGGAAGCATTGATAGCCGCGACCCCGGGTCATTAAGGCTTGGTTATCCAGGATATGCTCGATTCGTTCTCCTCTCTCAAGCCAAATTTATTAGTGGACACTCTGGGTTAGGGTCACTCACAATGGAAGGAGTAGGTCCAAAGGCCTCACTAGGTATCGCTGCCGGTTCCCTGTACTCAACCATGTCTATAATATTGAAGGTAGAACTAATGCCCATATCCGAAGGCAAGTCTAACACATAGGCATTTGATTCAACCTTTTTTAACACTTTAGAAGGTCTGGCTCCACTAGCATGAAGCTTCTCCTTTAGGTCTAAGCCTAACCAAGATAGAATCTACTACATCAAATTCGTTGGCCCTTCTTCGGGAATTAGCCAGTTTCTTTCAAAATTAGTGTAGGTGGTGAACATGCTGGGCACGTGCAGACTCCTAACAGGTGATGCAAAGGACTCATACCTACACCTAACATACTCGACTATGCATTCCTATCGAAGGAAATTTTATTGACCTCTTTCGGAGCTAAACCTAAGAGATTATAGGTTCTCTAGGTTTGATCTTAGCTTGACATGCACAAGAAAACTTACAATGGGCTCCTAGCAAATTCCATAGGGTATGCTATAAGTATAATGTGAACCTAACATGTGTAATGAATGCATGCAGTATGCTAATCTCAACTAAATGCAATCTAATGATCCTAAAAATGCTGGAGGTGTTAGGAAAGGGCAAAAAATAGGAACTGGGTTCAGAATTAGTCTAGTAGGATGGAGAAAAAGGTTCTGGGTTAGTTGGATAATGTACGATATAAGAATGCATGTCAGGGACTAATCCTAGACTAATGAGGCTAACCTTATGGGGTTACGGTATATCTATGAGGTTTGCATAATGGAAGGATGGGTTATTAATCTCAGGGAAGAGGTCCTTAATGGAAACTATAGGAGGGGGCTCATCCTGAAGGTACTTATTCAAAAAGATTAGGTCCTTAATAAATTCTTCTGGTTCTTGTATGTTAGGACTAGACTCTATAATTTGGCTCTCCTCTATAGTTTCTTCAGGTAAGGTGCTAGCGGCAGTATGTAGGTTCTCTTCCTCTAATTGTTCTTCCACTACAACTTTAGGCTGGGTATAATCAGGGTCAACTATGTCTGGGTTGGCTTCTACCTGGGTATCTATTTGGTCAGCTAATTCTAGGTCTTCTAAATGTGTCTCCTCTTCTCCCTCATACTCATCCACTAAGTTCATATCTACTTCATATACTTTCGCGTTAATGTAAGCCTTGTGAATAGGAGTTGTAGGAGAAGGTCGGCTAACGGAAAATTGGCTAGGTCTTGGTTTCTAACTCTAGGCACTAATCCTAGTAGGTTCATGTTGCCTAAGGGGAGTGGCTTACTATTGGTCTCATATCTAAGGGTACTAACCTTATGGGGTTTAGGTCGATGGCCTATGGGTTCATTCTACTCATAAGTCATGCGTCTACTGGGTTTATAGGGTATGGGTAAATAGGATCTAGAGTCATAGGATCTAGGTTCATAGGTTTTGGGTACATAGGTTCTAGGTTCATAGGATTTGGAGTCATAAGATCTATAGGTTGTGGGTCTCTTGGAATGATAGGACTTGGGTAGGTACTTTCTCCTTAGTTCAAGTTTCATGTCACTCAAGGTAGTTATGGGTTCATGGCCTTCTAGCCTAAGTATTCTCTCAACATTATCCCAGTCTAACTTGGCTTGGTGAACTAATTTAGCTTTAGCAAACTTGAACTGACATCTCTCAGAATCGAAACCTATATTTTGTTCAAAATACAGGTCCACATCTCTTTCTCAAGATAGATAATGCTCACACTCAGGATCACAAAATTTAGGTGCTACCCTTACAACGTACCTAGGTGATCTCCTAGGGTTGGGCTCTAAATAAGGGTCATGGTATGGGTCATGACGAGGGGTCCTCCCGGGATGGGGCTCCCTATATGGGTTAGAGTATTGGGTCCTCCTAGGGTTGGACTCCCTGGTTTCTGGTGCGGGCACCAGACTCAGAAGAAGACTTCAAGGCTCCATCTGGATCTCTGATTGACCTTGCCCGAAGAATTAGGATTTTCTGGTTTTGTAATAAGGGTTGACCTGATCAACTCAATTTTGAGTCTGTAATTTTGTCATTTCAATTTTTGTTGGGTCATGTTGACTCAGTCCAAGTCCAAGGCCCAGGTAGGTGTCATTCCCTTTGCCATAGGGCACCACATTTTCCAGCTACAAGTGGGTGCCACACTCCCTGCCACATCTCCATCCAGTGTACCTTGGTCCCCACGCCTCAAGTAAGCAGGTTCTTTTTTCTTGCACCACTTGGGGGAGAAATCCATCAAGATACCTCAATCCAAGGAGGAGCCAACTTATTTCTAGATAAACCCAAGCCAGGATTGCAAGAATTTTTCTTGAAGAGAGGATCAAGGAGGTGCCCCACAATGTTCCATAAAAATCCAAGTTATAAAAGGGAAGAGAGCATGTCTTGGGGAGAAAATCAAGGAGGCACCCAAAAGTTTCCAAAAGTGCCAAAGCCAAGAAAGGAAGAAGCCTAAACTTGTGGAGCAAGACTAGGAGGTGTCCAAATGAGCCAAACCATGAAGGGAAAATCCTTGATTCATGGAGAGATACTAGGAGACACTACCATAACCTGCCATTTGGAGCTGATTTTCAAGTTTTCTTGGAGTTTTTGGGCTGCCCACTCATGGAAGGAGTCTTGGGAAGAGAATTTGATGCCTAAAGTGTGGGTTAGTCCTATTAGTCCCACATGGGAAATGTATAAAATTTTATTTCTTTGTTATGTCTATATATTCAACTCTATGTAACTCTTGAATTAATCTGATGAATGAATCCAATTTATGTGTGAGCAAACTCTGTGTTTTCTCTCTTCTGCACTTGCATCCAGGTGTTGAGCTCCGTGAGGGAGTAAATTCGGGTTCCCCAGGAACCTTGAGGAGGTGTGAGATCTCCAACCCCAAAACCCTAGGTTAGCCACTTCAACTCCAAAACCCTAGCCGCCCATCATTCTCCTCAATCCACCAAACCCTAGCCTACCCTACCTCCCACGGCCACTCTCTCCAAGTCAAGGCCGACCACCAGCATCCGGGTCCAGTCTGGATACTTCAGATTCAGAGCAAATTCTAGAGGGAGCCAGATCAACCTTTAGGAGAATCCAGATTTCAGCAACATCAGCTTTCAAGTTCTTCAATCTGGTAAATCCTTCCTTGAGTATCTGATTCCATCACTTGTTCTTCTTCTTTCCCAGATCTTGAGTTTAGGAGAAGCCGACTCAGCCACAGGACCAGTATTGGAGGATCCATTGCGAAGATATCCGAATCCGAGGATCCAACAATCTGCTCGAGAGAGTTCTTCCACTAAACTCTGTGAAGATCACTGCCTGGTTGGTAACCCATCTCTTCTCTTTATTTCTGTCCTGTTGAAAGTTCAGAGCAAAACCCTAGGTCTGGGAGTTTCTCAACCCCCAGCGATCCGATACTTCTGAATCACTCTGATAACCTAGTTCTTTTAAATTGTGCTTTCAATTATTACCTAGTTTCTTTCAATTTAGTTTAGCTTTCCTTTGAGTCAAAGCCAATTTCTGAAAATATATATATATAAAAAAGAATTAATCTTAATTTATTTCTGCATCGCATCATCTCTTCTTTCGTTCTGCATCATTTTTGGTATCAGAGCTTCTGTTCTACATCATTTTGGTATCAGAGCCCTGTCTAGGGTTTCTGTCTTGTTTGCTTGTTTGAGTGTCTCTCCTTTTTACTTTGTCTGCTCGAAGTAGACTCCCCAAGACGTCCGGTCCTAGGAACGAAGCGAGGTGCAAACCTCCTCTTCCCATTCCACGGGGTGTTCCTAGGGCGTGTAGGGGATCCGCTGGGTTACAACTTCGTAGCAGGATTTGTAAACGGGGGAAGCACTCTGTTTTCAGTCTGTAACTACCCTATTGAAAGAATTGTTTCTTATTGAGGTTAACTCTAAATTATGTGATTTTTGTTTTGCTGGAACCATTATAATTGAAGCTATTTTACATAATTTTCCTGTGATTTATTGGTTCCCGTGAAATTTCTGAGAGTTAAATTACTGCAACTCTATTTCTGTGTTTCTGCAATTCAATTTTTTGAGTGATCATCTCCTAATTCATCTTAAGGGCATTTGAGCATCTAAGATAAGGGGAGGAGTTGATAACCTCTCCTTAGCCCAAAACCACCACCCACTCATTCAATCCTAAGCCTAATTTTAAAATTTATTAGACTTAATTTGCCCTAGTGGGCTAGGGACATCAACAAGTCGGGTCAAGGCTAGTGTTGAGTTAGTTTGTCTAGTTACTCTGTGTGTGCTTTGTACTCAGTGTCTAGAATGGTGGTTCAGGGATTCTATCCCGAAGGGCTTGCATGCTGGTCCGCCTACCTGGCCAATCACTGATTGGTATCTAGGATTGGCATCTAGGGACCTAACACTCCCCTTACACCTGCCTGGCTGAGTCCCGAGTTACTACAGGCTAGCTTGCCACTCTGATTGGGTATCTAGTTTGGGCTCTAGGTCTAGTTAGCCCGTAGTCGTTTCAGTTGAGTCTCATTTCGTGTGTTTGCTTGCATCATCATGTCTACCCGGAATGGAGTACCCTACCAACCTGGTCAAACCCAACCTGATTTAGAGGCCATGGTTAGAGCTCTTACTGAAAGTATGAACAAATTAAGTCAGGATATGAATGAGAATTTTAACCAGTTTAGAGATCGAGTCCAAGTACTTGAGAAACGTAGACATCAAAATTGGACCCCTGATCCAAAATTTAATATGCCCCAACCTCATCCATGCCAGGAGCCTAGGAGGACCTTATACCGTGATCCCGAGCATAACCTTAGGAAGCCTAACCATGATATCTATAGTGTGGATCGTGTCTATGAGAGGTCCTTACAATATTCTAGACCAGTCACTCAACAACCCAAGTCTTCTAGATCAAACCATTTATATCCACACCCATGCCCAAGTAAGGTCTCTACTAGCTTGAAACCCAGTGTGACCCAGGTTCCTATATCGCAAGAATGTTAGTTTTGTGGAGAAAGAGGCCATAAATCTAGTCAGTGCCCATGCATAGGACTGGCTTGTGCACAGCTAAGTGGTAAGAATCCTAAGGATGACATTAATGAGGGAGAACCCAAGCCTACCAATGAGGAAGAAAGGTTAGGTATGACAGACCCAGAATCAGTTGACCCGATTACCACTGACCCGAAACCCATTAAAGATGGCATCAAGGATGTATATGATGCTGGCTTGAGTCTAGTTGATGAATATGAGGGGGAAGAACTTGAAGAATGTGACATCGATACTATCGGTCCCTTACCTGAGGAGACCTTGGAGAGCAACCAAGTGGTAGGACCTAGTTTAGAAATTGAAGAGATTTGTGAGAATCAGGTTCCTTTAGTCAAATACCCCCAGGAAGAACTCATAGTGTTAGCCCGAGCTATCAGTTTGTACCCTATAATAACAGTCATTCCCCAAGTACCAATTGAAGATCTTTGCACTGAACTGTTTATGTTTGCCCACCCTATGGTAGATCCTCTCCTTAGGATGACTGAATCAAGCCTCTTACAATTGGACCTTGTCCCATGCCCAGCCACTAAGGTCTCTCCCGTAATCTCAGTTGAACATCCTTGTCTTGAGCAGATTGATTCACCCAGTCCTGTAGAAGTCCTCCTTATGACCCCAGACCCCTTCCTTCGTATGACTGACCTACCCTTCTATAGAGTATACCTTTCCTCACCCATAGGTCAAATTTCAAGTCTTGAAGTCATCATCTATAGACCCTCCCATGAATCATTCTCTAATCCATTTCTTGAGAAAGTGGATCATTGTTTGCTTAGAGAACAAACCTTAACTATTGCAATCACATGTCCTAGGCTACTCCCCGAACCATCTCTTGATCCATTCCTAGGAGTAGCAAACTTTTCCTTTCGTAAGGATGACCAGTTGACACTCATAGATCACCATTCAAACCTTCAGGTCACCACCCTTAGTCAGCAGGTAATTAGAGACTCCACCTCATATTTCCTCCCTTTCTCTAGGACTTCCAATGCTTCTTACACCATCCAAGTATACTTTGTCGAAGTCTTTAAAGTGAACCACGTGTCAGAACCTATTAGGTTTGCCACCTACTTCTGGAAGACCTTATGGCACCTACTAGGCACCCATGATAAGTTTTCATGCTCTGCATGCCCTCCTCCGACCCAAGGTCAAACCTAGAGAGCCTTAGTTTGTTAGGTTTAGACCTAGGGTTCCTTTGTAATAAAGTCCATTCTTTAGGAATGCGTCGTCAGTCTAGTTTAGTTTTTCTTGACCCTTTACTAGGCTTTGGCTCAGATTTTGGTTTGATTGAGAGCACCAGGAATTGGGATTTGTATTTTGTCCAGGGCTGAAATTGCATTCAATATTTCGATCAATAGGTCTATAGGCTAGAGTCCCTTTGAAATTGTTCATGGATACAAGCCTCACACACCACTTGATCTGATTTCACTATTAGCCCACACACACAAGTCTCTTGATGCACTTGCATAGCATGTAAAGGACTTGCATAAAAAAATTCATGCCAAAATAACTTTAAGTAATGAAACTTATAAGAAGTTGGCTGATTCTCAAAGATGAGTCAAAACTTTTGTTGAGAGAGACTATGTAATGATTAGGTTAAGGCCTGAGAGGTTTTCTCCTGGAACCGTTAGAAAGTTACATGCTAGAGGAGCTGGACCATTTAGAGAAGTGAAGAGAGTAGGATCCAATGCCTATGTGCTCGAGTTGCCTCCAGAACTAGGCAATAGCTCTACTTTCAACATTGCAGACCTAGTAGAGTACAGGGAGCCAGCTATGATTCTCAGTGAGCCTTTTGAACCTAATCCTGTTATTGAGAGTGATCCCGACCCTGTGTGTCCACTAACAAACTGGCCCGTGAGGAAAGAGCAGATTGAAAAGATCCTGGATGATCAGGTTATCTCTACTCGTAATCGAGGATACCAAAGATACCTGGTCCGCTGGCAAGGAAGGCCAGACTCTGATGACTCTTGGATCTCCCGAGAAGAATTACAAGATTTGGATCCAGACCTCTTGGAGAGATACCAGAGCTAACTTGAGCCTTACTCGACAAGGTCGAGTTCCTCCCACCCCGGGAGAATTGGTGTGGGCACCAGACTCAGAAGAAGACTTCAAGGCTCCATCTGGATCTCTGATTGACCTTGCCCGAAGAATTAGGATTTTCTGGTTTTGTAATAAGGGTTGACCTGATCAACTCAATTTTGAGTCTGTAATTTTGTCATTTCAATTTTTGTTGGGTCATGTTGACTCAGTCCAAGTCCAAGACCCAGGTAGGTGTCATTCCCTTTGCCATAGGGCACCACATTTTCCAGCTACAAGTGGGTGCCACACTCCCTGCCACATCTCCATCCAGTGTACCTTGGTCCCCACGCCTCAAGTAAGCAGGTTCTTTTTTCTTGCACCACTTGGGGGAGAAATCCATCAAGATACCTCAATCCAAGGAGGAGCCAACTTATTTCCAGATAATCCCAAGCCAGGATGGCAAGAATTTTTCTTGAAGAGAGGATCAAGGAGGTGCCCCACAATGTTCCATAAAAATCCAAGTTATAAAAGGGAAGAGAGCATGTCTTGGGGAGAAAATCAAGGAGGCACCCAAAAGTTTCCAAAAGTGCCAAAGCCAAGAAAGGAAGAAGCCTAAACTTGTGGAGCAAGACTAGGAGGTGTCCAAATGAGCCAAACCATGAAGGGAAAATCCTTGATTCATGGAGAGATACTAGGAGACACCCCCATAACCTGCCATTTGGAGCTGATTTTCAAGTTTTCTTGGAGTTTTTGGGCTGCCCACTCATGGAAGGAGTCTTGGGAAGAGAATTTGATGCCTAAAGTGTGGGTTAGTCCTATTAGTCCCACATGGGAAATGTATAAAATTTTATTTCTTTGTTATGTCTATATATTCAACTCTATGTAACTCTTGAATTAATCTGATGAATGAATCCAATTTATGTGTGAGCAAACTCTGTGTTTTCTCTCTTCCGCACTTGCATCCAGGTGTTGAGCTCCATGAGGGAGTAAATCTGGGTTCCCCAGGAACCTTGAGGAGGTGTGAGATCTCCAACCCCAAAACCCTAGGTTAGCCACTTCAACTCCAAAACCCTAGCCGCCCATCATTCTCCTCAATCCACCAAACCCTAGCCTACCCCACCTCCCACGGCCACTCTCTCCAAGTCAAGGCCGACCACCAGCATCCGGGTCCAGTCCGGATACTTCAAATTCAGAGCAAATTCCAGAGGGAGCCAGATCAACCTTTAGGAGAATCCAGATTTTAGCAACATCAGCTTTCAAGTTCTTCAATCTGGTAAATCCTTCCTTGAGTATCTGATTCCATCACTTGTTCTTCTTCTTTCCCAGATCTTGAGTTTAGGAGAAGCCGACTCAGCCACAGGACCAGTATTGGAGGATCCATTGCGAAGATATCCAAATCCGAGGATCCAACAATCTACTCGAAAGAGTTTTCCACCAAACTCTGTGAAGATCACTACCTGGTCGGTAACCCATATCTTCTCTTTATTTCTGTCCTGTTGAAAGTTCAGAGCAAAACCCTAGGTCTGGGAGTTTCTCAACCCCCAGCGATCCGTTACTTCTGAACCACTCTGATAACCTAGTTCTTTTAAATTGTGCTTTCAATTATTACCTAGTTTCTTTCAATTTAGTTTAGCTTTCCTTTGAGTCAAAGCCAATTTCTGAAAAAAAAAAAAAAAAAGAATTAATCTTAATTTATTTCTGCATCGCATCATCTCTTCTTTCGTTCTGCAACAGTTTTGGTATCAGAGCTTCTGTTCTACATCAATATCACTAGGTTGAGTTGGGTTAAGGCTATCGGTATTAGATCTAGTTTGAGTCCTATGGGTTTTCTCTAGGGCCCCTATCCTATTCTCCATCTGGTCAAACTTATTGGCTAAATGTTCAAGTCTATTATTGGTTCGGGTAGTGGACTGAGTCATCTGGGTATTCATCTTGGTTAACTATTCAGTAAGGGCTTTAATCTGGGCTTCAAGAGTGTCCATCGATTAAGCCAAAGGTGGAGATGGTGGGTGATATGATGCTCCTGATCTAGTGCTCATGCATGATTTGATCAAACCAACTACAGCTCCCTAGACCTAGAGTCCAAAACTAGATTCTCAATCAGGGTGGCAAACTAGCCTATAGTAACCTTGTACTCAGCCAGGCAGGTGTAAGGGGAGTGTTAGGTCCCTGATTGCCAATCCTAGACACCAATCAGAGATTAACCAGGTAGGTGGACCAGCACACAAGCCCTTTGAGACTAAATCCCAGAACCACCATTCTAGACACTAAGCATAAGGCACACATAGGTTAGCTTGACACAGTGATCTGACACTTAGCCCGGACCCGACCAGTTGGTGTCCCTAGCCCACTAGGGCAAATTAAGTCTAATAGATTTTAAGTTAGGCTTGGGACCGAATGCAGGGGATGAGGTTTTGGGCTAAGGAGAGGTGATCAAATCCTCCCCCCATCTGACATAGCAAGAATGCCCTTAAAGGTAGTTTATACAATGATGGCAGGCAGATGATGCAAAATTAGGGTTTAAATATTTTTGGTAGCTTTTATATATGTATTTTTTTTTTATTGTTTTGTAGAAATATGATTTGTAGCCAATGACCTAATATGCTAGAAACATACTAAAATAAAGGAGATGCAAAAGAGATGCTAAACAAAACCCTAAACCTTCCAAAGTTGTCTTGCTGAAAAAACAGAGCCAAAACTTTGTAGGCTGTATTTCGACCTACAGAAACTACACATATCGAAATAAAATCTTTAGAAATTTTGTAAAATACTTTGAATTAAGATGAATATAGAAAAGTAAAAATTGGAATTTTTGGAGTTATGAATAGGGAGAAACAATTAAAAGAATTGTGCATATACAGACTATGAAGGGTGCAAAAAATGACCCCTAATCTAAGCTATGATACCAGATGATGCATAACTAATATGCATAAGATTATTTTGTGTGTTTTATATGTGGGGTGAGGTGGTTAAATCCTGAATATCAGATCAAAATAAGATGTAGAGAGTTCTATATGAATTTTAGAAGCTATGCATGCAGATCAGGACCTAAGAGAGCAGTAAAAAGGGGATCTCCAGGATTGAGAAGCCTCGGTTAGAGCCAGTTCACCTACAATAAAATTACTGGAGAATGTAGGGGGTGTACCTAGCAACATCTGACGTGCCTGGTGAAGATCGTAGCAAAGAGATAACTCATTCCTCGATGGATGCGGCCTGGAAAATCAAGCCGGAGGCCCGCGGATTCCTGGCTTTCTGCGCGGTGGTCCGATTGGGGCCCGGCTGGAATCATTGGATTCGTAGGAACTCCTAGACCTGCAAACAACTGTCAAGGGTGAGAAAACAAGGCTGGAAATAAGAAAAATTTCAAAAAAAGGTAGCAAGGGGCGTGTTGGAAGAAGAGGCTTGGAAGAAGGTTGGTCGGCTAGGGTTTCTTCGGGCAGCACTTCGGCAGGACTTCAGGCTCACACAAGATCCCTTAATGAACACAACAGAGAGGCACACAGCAATTAGAGAATCAAGAGTATTTCATATATCAAAATTAACTTCTCATACAAGAGACTAGGGTCCTTTAAATAGACTCTTAGTCTTGGGCCCCAATTAAGGGTACAATAGACTTTACCTAGGAATTATATTCCCACCCAAACCCTAGCTAGAAAATAAGGAAACAAAGGTAGAATAAATCCCTAGAATTTCTCTCCCTCTTCTTGCCTTGGTCGGCCAAGGGAGGTGATCATAGGGGAGGCCAACCAAGGGGGGGTGTCCATAAGCTGGTTTGGCTCCTTGGTTCCCTCCTGGGCCTTCATCTGGCCCAATTATCTACGGGCTACAGTTCAAGGCTCCTGGGCTTCTAATTTCTCCTCCTGAGTTCTTCAAATCTTTAGGCTGGGTTGGACTTGGGCTTCATTTCCAAGTCTTCAAACTGGTTGGACTTGGTCTTCACTTGTATGATGTGGTCTTGAGTCTTCAGTGTACTTGGATAGGACTCAAAAAATTAAAATTAGCTCAACATGAGCTGACTAGTACTGGACTGAACTAGCTCAACATGAGCTGACTAATACTGAACTGAAATGACAACTTAAAAGACTCAAATGACAAACTAAAATGGACTCAGATGGACTAAGCCTTTATTATAGATGGACTCAAATACTACTAATTAATCCACAGAGGGTTGAGAAACCTCTGTCTTATTCTGGTGCCTCTGGTGTCCCCACCATAGAGGAGGGCGTCGGTAGCCCCCTGGACCCTCATGAGAGACCTGTAACTTTCTAGGTGATCTAGGGGGTCGGTGGTCCCATCGTAATGATCAACCTATGACATGCGAAACCGATCTGGGATCGGCTCCTCTTGTACTTCTCGGGAGAAAGGGGGATGGGCATCGTAGCCTGCTGGCTCGCTAGTGAAGCCTGGTAGATTGGCAAATCGGCGGGATAATTCCGCAAGCTTGCGGTCATGCTCTTCCAGGCGCTTCTCCGCCATGCACTTGATGGCTTCGTTAGTGGACCCCTCCGCCAAAGGAGTTGGAGAAGGTGGCATGAGTGCATGGTGCCCGTGGCGGGGGGTCCTACTTTTCCTACCTTGGTGGGGTCTAGACACCACACACTCAAGGTTTGGTGAGTGGCTCTCCTTGTCGGCAGACCCGGCTCGTTATCTTTTCATCGAAGTTTGGTGGCTATCCCAGTTGTTAGTGATGGCCCGTGGCTACGAAGGCATTCCTTGGAAGGAATGCAGGTTATCGCGGGGTGCTGCGGCATGGGCCGCGGGAGTCCCTGGCTGCTGATGAGTAGCCAAGGACTGGTGCTGGTGTTGAAGCTGGTTCACTGCCGTAGCAAGGATCTGCATTTGCTGGGTGAGTGCAGCCAATTGAGACTCCGGAGGAAGTGGTTGAGCTAGAGAGGGTCGTTCCATCTCTAGGTTGTGTGGGTTCCCCCGGGAAGGGGAGTCACCCGCATGACTGGTGGAGATCTCTCTCACCCACGCCATCACCATGCTTCCGTCAGACTGCTTGTAAGGGGGCTAAAGCTGGATCAAAGATCACTTCATTTCCTCCCCTTCCTGGCATGCCAATCTATGGCCACCAAGATCGTCATGGCCTGTAGCTCTTGTCGAGGTCGGATCGCCCATTTGGTTCTCTTGGGATGTCCTGCACCTTTGAACCTGCAAAAATGAGGTTAGTGACCCGGGCTGGGGATTCCGGTGGGGGTACTCCGATAGTCAAGTCAATGATGATCCAAGAGAACAGATCCTCCTGGTCGAGCCCCTCTTGATGGACTCCATGCTAGAAGGAGTGAGTGGTGTGCGAACGGGATGCAAGTGCGTTGGGAGAATGGTGGCCAAGCTAGAGGGATCCTCTAGGTGGCCTTTTCTCTCTTGACTTGCTTAAGCCTGATGGGGGAATAGTGGTGTTCGTGGATTAGCTTGTGTTTGTGTAACTCCCCCCTTTGGGGGTGTCGAACCTTCTTGTAAGCCTGGGTGACTGTTGGGCTCCTACCTCGGGATCTCCCCAGGCTGTCAGGCACCTGCAGCGGTGTTCTGCACCATGGGTGGGTCATCTTTCTCGATTCGTGATAAGGAGAACTGTCACGTGCTCTGACATTCCTTCCAGTTGCCCCATTCTGGGAAGCCGGCAGTGTCTCGATCGGGGGGCCGCCGCCCCCAGGATTCGAATCTCCTGGTTAACTTCCTCTTCCGGGTGGTTCAGGCGATTGGTAGAGAGCGTGGCATCTTGGTCAGGGAGCTTCTCACCCTTCTATTGTAAGTGGTGGCCGCGGATAGTTATTATGGCATGACAGGCACTTCCTCACCAATTTTGAGTTGCTCACCGGTGTCTCAAGGAGGCGGCTCCGCCCCATTGTTAGCCGTTGGTGCTATCCAAGTTGGTTGCTGAACTGAAGAGCTATGACTCGGCTTTGACCCGGGAGGCTCGAGCCGACTGAGGAGGGCTGAGCTCGACTCTAGCCCAGGGGGCTCATCCTCGGAGGGTCTGGACCCGGTAGGGGAGGATCTGACTCCTGCTCGGAGGGCTCGACCTCGGAGGGGCTCAACTTGGCAGAGGAGGGCTGAGCTCGACTCCAACCTAGGGGGCTCAGCCTCGGAGGAGCTCGATCTGGTGAAGGAGGTCGCTTAGCTCCGACCTAGGCGCCCCGAGCTTGAGGGTGCCGACTGGTGGAGGATGGAGCTCGACTTTGACGGGCCACCTCGTTGATCCGGAGGAGCTCGGCCCGGCTAATGGAGCCCGAGATGGGGTGTCCACCGTGGCGAACTTCTGACATGGCATCCATCAGAGAGTCCCTTTGACAACGTACTTTGAAGCCGTCCAGCTTATATGCTTGGCTTCGGTCGTATCTTCCGATAGAGTCCCTTTGACAAGAAATGCAAAAATAGGATCCATCCAAGTGGCTTCTTGCTCCACTTAGTGAACTTCTATCAGCTCTTCAGCAATGCTTGGGCACTGTAGATACTTCACAAAGGTCCTGTCAGAGGTGTTGGTAACGACCATAGCCAACCGCGATAAAGCATCCACCTGAGAGTTCTGCAATCGAGGAATATGGAGAATTTTGAAAAATTTAAGCTGAGACACGAGGCTTTGTACCTTGCTCAAGTACTTGGCCAGGGTCGGATCTCTTGTCTCGTATTCATCCTTCACCTAGTTCACCACTAGCTGGGAGTCGGAGAAAACCCTGATCTGACTGATGCTTAAATCATTGACCATTCTTAGACCTATAAGGAGGGCTTCATATTCTGCTTGGTTATTTGAAACCTGAAATGCGAGGTGTAAAACATACTCCAAGCTCTGTCCATCGGGGTCGGCTAGGATCAGGCCCGCTCCATAGCCTGCAAGGTTGGATGCTCCATCAACATGGAGAGTCCAAGTAGGTTTCTCTTCTTCAATGGCATTATCTTCAGGTGCATCGACAGCTTGTGAAGGTGCCTCCTGTCTCCAGGTACATTCTGTAATGAAGTCAGTGATTACCTGAGCCTTCATGACCGACTAAGGATGCAAAGAAATGTCAAATTCACCAAGCTTGACGGCCCATTTGGCAAGCCGATTGGATGTGTCTGGGCTCATGAGGATTGCCTTAAGAGGTTGGTTAGACAGGACGACAATCGGATGTGCCTGGAAGTAGGGTCGCAGTCGCTTGCCTGCTATGACCAAAGAATAGACAAGTTTCTGCATCTTGGGGTATCTCGTTTTAGTGTCATGGAGAACTTTGCTGATGTAATAGACAGGTCTTTGTTGATTACCTTCTCCTATTCGAATGAGGATGGAGCTTACCACCTCATCCGATGCCGATAAGTACAAGTATAAGGGCTCTCCCTCCATCGGCTTAGCCAGCGATAGAGGGTTCTTTATATAGGTTTTCAATGCATCGAAGGTCGACTGACACTCGTCGGTCCAATGGAAGCGGTCTGACCACCGCAAGGTCTTGAAGAAAGGTAGAGATTTCTCAGCTAATCGGGAAATGAAGCGGTTGAGAGAGGCTATTCGGCCTGTAAGTCCTTGCACTTGCTTCTTGTTGGTCGGATGCCCCATGTCCATGACAGCTTTGATCTTGTTAGGGTTGACTTCAATTCCTCTTTGCGTAACCAGGAAACCAAGAAACTTTCCAGAAGTCACCCTAAAGGTGCACTTGGCAAGATTTAGCTTCATCCGATGACGTCTCAATGCATCAAAGGATTCCTGCAAGTCTCTAATGTGGTCAGCTTCGCGGAGGCTTTTAACTATCATATCATCAATATACGCCTCCATATTCCTTCCAAGCTATCCTTCGAAGACCCGGTTGATCAACCTTTGAAAAGTGGCACCAGTATTCTTCAGGTCGAAGGGCATTATTTTGTAGCAATATAGTCCTTTGTCGATGACAAAGGCTATCTTCCCTTTATCCTCCAGATGCATCCTGATTTGGTTATAACCAGAGAAGGCATCCATGAAGCTCAACAGCTGATGACTGGCTATGCCATCCACCAGTTGGTCAATCCTCGACAAAGAAAATCTATCCTTTAGACAAGCCTTGTTGAGGTCGATGTAGTCCATGCATATTTTTTATTTTCCAATATCCTTTTTCATCATTACAACATTCGCCAGCCAGTCGGGGTAGTGGGCCTCTCTGATGAAGCCAGCATTAGAGAGCTTCTTGACTTTCTCGTCAATTGATCTCTGTCTCTCGGGAGTGAAGCTCCTCTTCTTCTACCTGACAGGCCTGTAGGTCAGATCTACTTTAAGCTGGTGAGTTATGACTTCCAACGGAATGCCTAGCATGTCCGACACCGACTAAGCAAAGACATGGCATTATTCCTTAGGAAGTCAATTAGTTCCAACTTGACCTCCTCACTAAGAGTGCTTCCAATTTGGAGGACCCTAGTGGGATCATCCTCCCAAAGGGGAACAAATCGAATTCTTTCAACTGGTTGGCCGCAGCTGTCGGCTTCGGCCTTGGACTCAAGCTGATCCAGAGTGGAATGATCTTTTGAATACCTGTCTTGGATGGTTAAACATTACCTGGTCATCCTGCAATCTCCCCTCATAACTCCGACCTCATTCCGAGTCATTTCTTCAGCAGGTGGTAGGTAGAGACTAGGGCTCGGAACTTGTTGAGGGTCGGTGGGCCCAAGATGCATTGTATGCTGAGGTCGTATGTATGACCACAAAGTTGATGGGGAGAGTCTTCTAGAAATGCTCTGTTCCGATGGACACGAGCAAAGTTGTCTCCCCTTCCACTCCGACGGAGTTTCCCCCGAAGCCTATCAGCGACATAGAAGACTCTTGAAGCTTTGATTTGGATAGATTCATTCTGACAAAGGCATCATACAATAACACTTCCAGGGAGCTTCCATTATCGATAAGGGTCCTCTTTACATCATAGTGGGCAATTACCGGCGACACGACTACAAGATCATTCCCAGAAATGTGGGATTCTACGAGGTCCTCGTCGAAGAAGCTAATTACATTAGAACCCCTGACCTCTTCACAACATCTTGGTCTTCTTTATATCTCCAGTCGGACCGACGGTGCAGCATGCCAACATTCCCGTTGATCGGATGCTAGTTGGGGAGCTCTGTCTCCTCTTGGGGATCTTTGGTAGTTGAAGCTTCGGCTCGATTCCTTTGGGGTCGGACATACTTGTGCAGGTATCCCCTTTTGATAAGGTCTTCAATTGCATCCTTCAGCTGGAGGCAGTCTTTAGTGTTGTGTCTGTGGTCCCGATGGAACCGGCAGTATTTGTCTCTATTTCTGGATGCAGAGGGGCCCTTCATCGGATGAGGCCTTTGTAGGAAGGTCTCGTTCTCAATTTCTAGAAGGATCTTCTCCCTCGGAAGGGAGAGGGGTGCATAAGTTTCGAACCTCTTGGGGAAGTCCTTCTGCTTTGAGTTGCGGAGTCGAGCTGAGTTGTTGCCATCGTTGGGAGGTCGGACTTCATGAGCCTTGTCGCTCCGCTTCTTAGGAGCTGACCTCCCTTCAGCCTGGCATCGGCTTGCCACCTGTTCTTCTGCCATGGCATACTTCTGCACTCAGGCCAGTAGCTCGGAGTAGCTTGTCGAGAATTTCTTATCCAGGAAGAATGTTAGCCTGACAAGGGCAGCCCTCTCTTGAAGGCCGACATAGCTACATCTTCATTAAGGTCCAGGATCTCCATGGCCACTGAGTTGAAATAGGCCATGTAGTCCAAGAGGGTCTCTCCCTCGTTTTGCAGTACAAGGAAGAGGTAGTCGGTGTTCCTCGGTGTCCGACTGCATGTCCTGAAATGGGAGAGAGAGACTTTCAAGCTAAGGAAAGGAGTGGATCATACCTGGTCAGATGGCAGAGAACCAAATTCGAGTCGCCTTCTTGAGAGTTGCAGGGAAGGCGATGCAGTGGAGGGCATCGGAGGTGCCCTGTACCATCATGTGGGCCTTGTAGGTGTCCAAATGGTCCAGTGGATCAGTGGTACCATCGTAAGGGTCCACCTATGTGATCTTGAAGTGGCGGGGAATAGGCTCCCCATGATTTCGGTAGAAAAAGCTAGACAGGAGTCATACGCCTGCCCCCATCGGGTTTTTGCCGATCGACCAGCACGGCAATCTGCTCCTTCATGCGCTAAAGTTTGTTGGTGTAGTCCCTTGGGACCTCGCTGCAGTATTGACTGTCGTTGGGGACTGAGTCAGCGGAGGAGGGTGAGGTGGACCTCACTCTTTTCCCATCAACATGTGCCCTCTGGGACCTTCGGGGCTCGGGAACATCGTAGGAATGGGGCTGAGGGACTTCACGCCATCGGCTTCCCTCAGCAGCAGGCTGGTGGTTGGTGCGAGACACTGCAGGCAGCCATTGCTGGTTAATAGCTGCATCTTGGAGGTTTTGAACCATGGCAGTAAGGGTGTCAATGTGGTTCAGGAGGGTCTGGAATTGCTGTTGTCCTAGAGTAATGGTGGGCTCAGCAATGTCATTCTCCCTAAGAAGTCCTTCCGATCTGGACAAAGAGTGACCTCTCCTGGCGTAGGTGTTCTGAGCTCTTCTCTTTGCCATTGTTCTTCCTAGTGGATGGATTTCTCCTTTTAGAGAAGGGAACACAAGAACGAAGGTTTAGCCGCCCCTTTTTCTAGCACCAATCTGTTGCTGCAACTTCCCCCGGACCAAGTTCAAGAAGGCTTAGCTGGAGCACTCTTCTTCCGGTTCCTGCAAAAAGGGTCCCTAAGGGCTGGTGGTGTTCCGACAGGGGACACTCTGATGCTTAAGTTAGCGGGAGCTTGAAGGCAATAGAATGGAGGAATCAACGAGATAAGCTTATGGAGCAGGAAGAGAATACTCAGCCCTTATTTGAAGTCCCCCATTGTCCTTATATAGGCATGGAATACTACCAAATTCTATTAGGGGCTAGGCTAGGAATATTCGATTTGTCCCTAGGAGAATCAGGATAATGGCCAGGTGGTACCAGAACGTGGCCACGTCATGAGGTTTGTTATAATAGAATTCTAGCACCAGTTGGAAGAGGCTTATGGAGCCTTTGAGCTATCCCTGGAGTTGTTCTTCTAAGCTCAATGTAGACTTCTGCCATTGGAGTGAGTCGGTTGAACTTCGGTTAGAGAGGGCCGGTCGGATCACGATGAGAGAAGGCCGACCGGACCTCTGATGAAGATGGTCAGTCAGATCTCAGCAAGAGTGGGTCAGCTAGATCTCAGCAGGAGTGGATCAGTCAGACCCTTGCCTGTCCTGTCCGAAGAATCGTCGGCTTCGGTCTGGTTCAGAAAAAAGCTGGCTGGGTATAACACCATCCTTCTGACCAACATCAAGAGTGGCAGGCTAATGGAAGAACGGAAGAGCAAGAAGTGATGGTGGATCGTTCTTCTCAATGCCGAGGAGGACATGGTCGGAAGCTCAGACAGTAGCTCAAGATGGGAAGAAGACCGATAGATAAGAACGGTGACTCGTTGGTAGCAGCAGTGAGAAGATGACCCGGTGTAGAGCTGGACGATGAAGACAAGAAGAAAATCGGTGATGGTCATGTGGTTGTTCGGAAGCTCGGAGCAGTGATAGCGACAGTGAGGACAAGAAAGGTCATTGAGAGAAGGAAATCAGTGGTGAAGAGAGCTCGGATAGTCATGGGAGGCGACTTCCTGGGATTTTCCGGCATGGGAGGCAACGACCGTGACGATCTGAGGCAGATCCGGAGAAGGAGGCTTTTCCGGTGAAGGAGATGAGCGGCATTTTCACAAGGAAGGATGAATCAAGCGGAGGATGGGCGGCCGACGGTTCTAAACATAGTGAAGACTGAACGAAGAAAGGAGAAGAAGACAGCTCGATGGTTCTTCATTGGATTTTCTGATCATTCATGGCTTCTCCGGCATCCCAGAGGTGAGGAGAGCTTCCCGTCGGTGAGAAGATCATCTCCGGCATCTTCCTTGGCGAGATCGGAGCTTTGTTTGGCCTGTGGTCCACGGATCTGTTTCGTGGACCGGCTATAATGGAGCTTATGGACCAGCTGCTGCTTCGTGGACCAACTGGCTGGTTCATAGTGAACTGGCGCTTTAATTGCCGTGCTATTCCTTGTATTAATTCTTCAAAAATCACTTCCCGATTCAATTGAAGTCCAAATTGCATGCTGTTTACACCGTTAGATCCCATAAATCATACTGCGTTGGCAAGATTTTTTTCATTAAAACACTACATAAAAATATTAATTTTAATGAAATAACATGAATTTGATTAATAAATTAATGTATTTATTACTAATTTTTATGTACTTATCACTTCCCTCAACTTAAATTTTACTCGTCCTCGAGTAAATGATTAAGAAAACTACCAAGAACTCTTAATATCTCACACAAATTTACTTGGACTCACAGATTGTTCTCATACCCTTTTTATAAGTAGAAGATTTTCCAATAGATAGTAAATGAAATGAATCATTGGAATATTAATAGCTTCAAGTAAATTGGTTAAGTGCAAACTCCTCATTTTTCTAAATAATTTTCAACCAACTCCTACTATTATTTCTAAATCCTCTACTCCTATAGAGTGGTGAGATATCAATTTAGTACAAGGATGTTATTCTTATTCTTTCACTTTTCTTTCTTTTCTCTCCTTTTTTTTTTAAATACAGACCGTGCAATGTTTTAATCTCTTAAGCTTTCTATCTGACCCATGTAACAAGTTTTCGACCAATATCTTCTAGACCAGTTGGCCTTAGGGTACTAGGTGTAGAGTATCCCTCAGGCTTACTGGCTTGAGTCAGAAAGGCTATAGATCAAAACTGGCTGTATAGCAAAATTTCTTCACATCTCTACTTTTTGATGTGAGACTCAACTGTTTACTTAGACGAAGAGGCCCGGTTACTCGGTGGAACAATGTTTAGAACTTGCTTTTATTATCTCTTTTTTTTCATTAATAAAGGATCTTTGCATTTAACAACATCCACACACATCCAAGAGGTAGATTCTTCTTTGATGCGAATAGGAGGGTTAGAATTATTAGAAATTTGATTTCATTCTTACTTACCATTTTTACTTGAGTCTATTAATATTTTATTCCTCATTATTTCAAAAATTATCTAGACCGTTCAATAATTACTTATAAAAAGTGTGTTTTATCCTCAGTCTAAGATCAACAAGTGTAAGAATATTAAGGTAAAGATAGCTCCAAATATTTACTTAGTCAGCTTATTATTCTCCCATGAATACAAATTGATTCTAAATGTATGCATGATATGGTATAAAAGGAAACAAAAATACTTGAGGGATTTTCTTGAGCTCTCCCCCCAACTTAGCTAATGGAGCCTATTTGAATCAGAATCTGCTAACCTAAACATGCTAAAAACAAAATTATTAGAAAGAAAGAAAGAAGCTGGGTTGCCTTCCAGGAGTGCTAAGTTTAAAGTCTTCAGCTAGACCAAGTGGATCTTTTAGATTATATCGGTTGATACATCCACTAAATTATCATATATACCTAGCCACGGTGGATAGTTGGATGAAGCCCAATCAGTAATGTCTCACACGATATCTCTGTTATGTGTATCTATAAGATGTATCATACCTGAAGATAGCTTGGTTGATGGTTTATCCTTAAGTGTTTCAGTAGGAGGTTCCCACCTCTAGCTAATCTTGTCATCAAATATTTTATCAATGCTCTCATAATCATGTGTTGGCCAGATACTCAACTCAAGATTGACTTCTTCTTCACTAATGTCTATGGATTCATAAATTTCATCTTGGATTATACTCACATTAGCATGATTGGTAGATTCATGTTCCAAATTGAATAAATTCAGCTCAATAATAATGTTCCCAAAAGATAGTTTCATAATTCCATTCTGATAATTAATTTTAGTATTAGCAATAGCTAGGAATGGTCTTCCTAAAATAACTAGGATATGACCTTTATGATTTGATACCAGTTCAATCTCCAAAACAATAAAATCTACAAGAAAGATAAAATTTCCAACCTTAATTAAAACATCCTTTACCATTCCTTTAGGGATTCTAAAAGATCGATCTGCTAATTGTAATGTGATCCCTATTGGTTGTAGTTTTCCCAATCCCAATAGCTCATAAACTGAATATGGCAGAATATTTATACTAGCCCCTAAATCAAATAATGCCTTCTCAATATAGATTTCTCCTATGACACATGAAACTGTTGGAGATCCTGGATCCTTGTACTTTATAGGCATGTGACTCAACAGTATGAACTCATACTGCTAAGAAAGTTCTTTTTGGTACATTGGTAGTCCTTTTTCTGGTACAAAGATCTTTTAAGAATTTGGCATGAGTCGAAACCTGTTAGATGATGTCTAGTAGAGGGATATTTACTTGAACTTGCTTAAACACCTCTAACATTTTATCTGAATGTTTCAATTATTTATTAGACCTTAATCGATTTAGAAAAAGAGCTCTAGAGATTTCAGGTACCTGGTTTGGTGGGCTATTAATTTCAGAATCTTAAGTTTGTAAGGTAGGTTGTTCATTAGGTAGCTTAGTTGACTCAGTAGTTAAGTCCTCTCTAATGTCAGATGTATCTACCTTATTATCTACTTGCTTCCCTGATCTTAAAGTATGAATTATATTAACTTGATTGACTTTATTTCCTTGGGGTGGATGATCATTTTGATTCCTTGGATTGGTCTCAGGTTGGCTAGGTAGCCTACCTCATTCACATTCACTGATGGTAGATGCTAGCTGACCCACCTACATTTCCAAGTGGGCTATGGCCTGAGAGTTTGAATTAAGAAGTTGTCTCATGGTTTGCATGAAATTACTCAATGTAGCACTGGTATCAGCATTGGATTTGGCTAACGCTTCCAGGCTTTTCTTTAAAGAACTAATTTTTTTTTCATTAATATTGAAGCCTGGTGGTGGTAGGTTGTTCATCACAAGATTAAGCCTTGGGTTTTGTCGATTGAAGCTAGGACCACCTACATTTAGGTTCTATGACCATGAAAAATTTGGATGATTCCTCCATCCTAGGTTATATGTAGGTGCATAAGGATTGTTCAATGATCTCTGATATATAGCATTCACCTATGCACATCCATTCTCTATTGGGTTCATCATAAGTGGACATTCCTCAAGGACATGGTCTGGTGCATTGCACCCATTACACATTAGTGCAGACACTTGGTTCAAACTAGCTGGTCTTTGAAGTTCTAAGGCCTCTAACCTATGTGTCAAGGTTACAATTTTAGCCTCTGCAACTAAAGAAGTCTATATTTGATGCATTCCACCTCTTGATGGTATGGTTCTTTCTGGTTTCCTAGTTGTTTCCCATTGTAGATTCTTTTTAGCTAAGTCTTCTTGAAATTACCATGCTTCATTGGGTTCTTTATACATGAATTAGCATTGGCATATGGACTCTAGCATAGTTCTTGAATTGGAATCTAAACCCTCATATATGATTTGGCATAGTCTCCAAGTTTTTGTTCCATGGTGTGGACATTGGGTCAAGAGGTTCTTGAAATAGTCAAAGTACTTCCAAAATAACTCACCAGCTAATTGATAAAATTCGTTTATTTTATTTCTAATCTTAGCTGTTTTATGATGAGGAAAATATTTTTTTAAGAACACTCTTACAAAGCCCCCTCAAGTTGTGAGGGATTGATTTGGAAGACTATAAATCCACTTTTTAGCATTATCTTTAAGGGCAAAGTTGATTAGTCTCAGCTTGATTTCATCCTCTGACAATTATTGCAGCCTCATGGTTGCATATACCTCTTCAAATTCTCTAATAAATATATATGCATCCTCTATTTCTGTGAACTTTGGAAGCATATTAATCATTTGATGTTTGATTTCAAAATTATTTGCTGTGGGTTGAGGTAGCCTAATGCAAGAAGGTTGGATAGAACTAACTATATAACATAAATCCTTCAAGGTTTGGGTTTGATTAGTTAAATCTATTATAGTAGAGGTCGTAGGATCTGAAACAGGAATCAAATCGGTTTTAACAAGTCGATCCAAAATCCTTCTCCACACAGGAGTTGGAGAATTCACTAAATCTACTATCTTCTATTTTTTGAATTTTGTATATTTATATTTTTTTTATTTTTTATTTAGAAGCTTTCTTAAAAGAAATTCTAAATTGATTCAACCTTTTAATACCCTAGAACAACCATGCAACATAACTTCTAGTTATGCCAAGGCAACCTTATGTCAGGGTAGTCAAGATTGAGAATACCTAAAGAAAAAAAAAATTTCAAACAAGTTTCACACAAAATTAATCCTATCTAAGGATAACCTAAAACTAGACAGCTCCTAACTGTTCCAAGTTGACCTTCATGTTAGGTGTATGTCCTGAAAACCATGTTGGCTTGACACATTTTAATTTTAGGATATGAACTTTGTACTTAATTTTCCTTATTAATAAAAAGGGCATTAGTTTCATTCATATTATTGTGTCTATGAATCGTCCATAGAGTTAATGGATAATGACATATATTCTCAAGAGTTAAAAATCTGAGACATGTGTCTTTATAGATTAACTCCTAAAAGCTCTCGATTATTGGAATATCACGAGGACAGTGATTGATTCGTTAAAATCAGTGCATAGATCACTTCTCTTTTGGGTAGATGAGTCTCGGACCTACAGTATGGAGACACTATAGTGAGAGTGCAGGTAGTTGATAAAGATCAACAGTACCGAGCGTGACTAAGTACAAGAAGTTATATGGATGACTACTCACTCGTCCATAACTTCCTGATGCTATAATCTTGTGAAAAATTCCTTGACCTAGAGTGTCTCAGCTACTCACAATAAGGTTGCTGTAGTTTGACAGTACAATCACATGGTTCCTATCCATATGGGACCTTGCGGTGTTCATTGGTTGCAGTAAGTTTATTGTAGGAGTAGGGTCTTCACTTGTAGGGATCTATCAGCCTTAATAGTAAGGTATAATCCTATGCAAGCTTAATAAGATTAAGTCCAGAAATCTATGGCTATAGTAGGGTGATAATAAAAAGGTGTTTTCATTAGTATCACAATTGCACTTGAGTTAATTAGGTTAAGCATATGACTGATGGTTTTGACGAGTATCCATAACCAACATCATGTTGGAATTTTAATAGAAGAATCGAATCACATGGTAACTATACCTAGGGATTCCAATCTTATTCTGCTAGATTGCCACTACATACTGCTAGGTGTCACTGGTGGATTATGAGAGCCCATTAGGATTGTTAGGGTTGAGCTGAAATTGTTCAGTCCATCGAAAGGAGTTTCGACGATGTATAATGAAGATTATAGCATGTCTCATTACCAGACAGAATAGGACCTGGGGGGTCACACACATTAGAAGCTCAAGTAACCAATCAGCAAATTAATATTTGACCTAATTGTAAATATTACAAATAATTAATTATGGATTAATTGTTAATTAAATTAAATTAGATTTAATTTAATTGAGTTAAACTCAATTAATTAATCCTAATTGAGTTGTGTCAATGTCCGCTTTGAAATGGTTCAATCGAGTTTAAAATCGACTTCAGTTTGATTATAAAATCACTACATTTGGACCATGACCTAGAGTTTAGTTGGACTGGGACTCTCTCTCCTTGTCTCCCTTCCCTCCACATGCCTATGTGGGCCCCAAGTATTTTGTGCGACAAAAATAAAGGGGGCATGAATATAAGGTGGGCGCTAATTGAGTTTAGGCATGGAGAAATATGAGAGGACGAAGAGTCTTTCTCTTCTACTCCTCTTAAAACCTAAACTAGATAAAATAAAACTACGGTGTTTTGTTTATGGCATGGAGAAATAAAAGAGGGGACTTTACCATGGTTTATAAATAGGGAGAGAAGGGTGGCCGACGCACATATGACTTCTCTTTCATCGCGAGTTTTTTTGGGGCGTCTTCTCTTCTCTTGGACGCTAATACCATGGAGTCTCTCTCTTGGGGCGCCATCTTCTTGACTCCCTCCTAGGATGCCATCTTCTCCTCTCCCTTCCAGTATATTTCTTCCTTGTGATCTTCAAGAGTTGAGAGGTCTTCTTCATAAGAAAAAGAAGATAGCAAGAGGTCCAAAGATCTTGCATAGTTTGATTTGCAAGATAGAAGCCGAAAGTCAGCATAATTCTTAAAGCAGGTGATTTGCTGAAAGAGGAGAGGGCTACAAGGATTTAGCAGTCCGGTGCCCTCTATGACTCGGTTGTGAGAGCTTCATGTAGATACCAGCAGAGGCCGGGCGTTTGTGCAGCTCCGACAGAATCCCGATTTTCAGTAGCGAATCTGCATGCTTTTCAGAGCTGGCCCGGATAGCAATCCAGGTAGGTATTTTATGCTTAAAATAATTTTTATTTCAGATCTGATATTTTTCTCATATGTTGTAGTATGTTAGAAATTTATGATAAATAAATTAGATTTATTTATGAATTGCATGATTATATATAAATTATTTTTATATCTGCTTCCGCTATGACAGGCTATTGATGCCTGTTCGATTATAATTTTTTATTCCTGGGAGAACTCCAATAGTGATATCAGAGCCACAGTTCTCCTTCTTAACATGCATGCATGAGAATCGGATTTGAAAAATATTTAGATCAGATAGATAGATTATGATTTTTTGAATCTGTGTTGAACATGAGATTGTTCTAGCATAGAATTTCATGTTTTGAAACATTATTTTTGAAATTAAAATCATAATTTTCAGATCTGAAATTAAATTTAATAATCTGAAATTTAATTGATCAAGGGTTGTACAAAGTGACATAAGGTTATCCTGGGTTTATCCCCTATAGTGCAAATGTTGTCCTACTTTGATGTATACGTGGTTTTGAAAAAGGGTTTTTAAAAGGGTTTTGATCGATTTATGATTATGTATGTTGTTGTATGCGATGCACAAAATTAGGGTTTAGATCTTAAATATGATTCATGATCATAAGCCATTAATGTCATGCACTTAAACCTAATTTTAAAATTGATTTGATCAAGAAAATCAAATTAGGTGCATGAGGGTTTGGGTTGAACAAATTAAGTCTAGAGATTGGGCTGCGGTGATTAGGGCTTGATTAGATCAACTAGTAACCCTAATTTAATTTTGAGCAAGTGACTTAACCTAATCAAATAATGATTAGGGTTAGGTCAAGTGTGTTCAAAATTAATTTTAGATGTAGTTTGGTCAGATTGATTCATTTGATAGTGAATCAATAAGTTAAGACCTAATTTGGCTCAGTGATGAGCCCAGATCATTAGATGACCTAATTGAATCTTGTCAATCAATTGGTGTCTAAGGAAGGTTTCGATCATGGTTTTAATTGGGGCTAACTCTTTCTCAACCAACTAGTTTGGCGAAAATAGGGTAAATTGGCATAACCCTCCTATGGATCAAACTGACCTGGCCAATTTGGTTGATTAGGTTTTCAAAAGGGTCACTTTTGATTTGAGTTCACCCATGCTAACTAATTTTAGTCAGACATGAGATTGTGCTAACTGAATGTAGTCAGACATGAGAATGTACTGACTTAATGTAATTGGTTAGTCATGATTTGGCTAATCAATTTAGAAGAGACCTGAACCTAAGCTTCCAATAAATATTAAGTTATAGGTCTTCCACCATTGTAGGTGTATGGGTGTCCTACTGGTGTTGATTATTCTTGGCTGATTACAGTGGTCTAGTTGCATCGGGAAGACACAACCACCCTATTAGGCATGAGATGTTGCTAGGCACTGATGGGGTTGGGCCCAATAAATAGGCACATTGAGGGACTCAATGATGGCTTTATCTAGCAGGAATGGTGGGTCTGGCTTAACTAATGATTGGACCAATAAACGGGCATGTTGTGGTTCCATGATTTAGAGACCAAGTAGCTACAACTTGTATTAGATACATTGGACAAGAGTTGGCTACTTATTGGTATAGCATGTTACCAATAACTGGATACGGTGAGGTGTTGCACATCGATAAGATCGTAGCACCCACTAGAAACCTAAAGTTGCAGGGTTTTCGCATCTTCATGGGGAGTGTGAGAGATCCGAGAAAATAGTGAGAGTTCTAAAATTATTTCTTAAAGATCCTAGAATAATTTTTATAATTAAGTGTAAAGTAACTAATTTGAATCTTCTACTCTTGCAATTAACCATGTTTGCTTCAAATTTCTTAGTTCGTATTCTAGAGACAAACCGACTAGTAGGCCTCAATTTTAAAGATCGATTGAGAAACATCAAAATTATTTTGAGTTCTGAGAAGTTGGGCTATGTGCTTGACCAGGAACCCCCTGCCTTACTTGACCATCCAAATGCTCGTCAGACGACTGCCCATGAAAAATGGATGGAAGATGATAATAAGGTTAAGTGTTATATATTGGCCTCAATGTCAAATGAATTATAGAGCCAACATGAGGATATGCCAACTGCTAAATTGATTCTGATTCACCTACAAGAGTTATATGGTGAATAAAATCAGATTGCACGCTTCGAAGTGTTGAAAAGGCTTTTCAACAACAAGATGCATGAAGGGCAGTCAATGCACGATCATTGTTTGACAATGATCAAGGACATCGAATAGCTTGAGAAGCTAGGTATTCCGATTCATACGGAGCTACAGGTGGATTTGATCCTCCAGTCCTTGACTAGTTTATATGCTCAATTTGTTATGAACTATAATATGAACAAGTTGAATTATACTTTGCCTGAATTATTGAATATGCTCGTAAGCAATGAGGGGACCCTGAAAAGTTCAAGGGGCTCTATTTTCTATGTGGAGCAGTCTTCCTCCAAAAGAAAGTCTACTTGGAAGAAGAAGAAATCTGCAAAGAAGCAGAAGAAGGAAAGCAAACAGAAGAAGGACACTCCCAAGAAAGCCAAGGTTAGCAAAGAAAAATGTTTTCACTGTAATACAGATGGCCACTGGAAAAGGAATTGTCCTCTCTACCTGGAAAGCCTAAAGAAATAGGAGGATACAGCTTCTAAAGGTAAGCCTATGCTTGTTATTGAATCTAACCTAATGGTTTCATCTACTTCTAGTTGGGTTTTAGACTCTAACTCTAGTGCTCATATATGCATTTCAATGCAAGGCCTAGAAAGAAGTAGAATGCTGAGAGAAGGTGAGATGGTCCTACGTGTCAGAAATGGAGCAAGAGTTGCTGCTCAAGCCGTTGGATCACATTCTCTGGTGTTACCTTTAGGGTTTAGATTAGTACTTAGTGACAATTATTTTGTGCCTGGAGCTAATAAAAATTTGATTTCTGTCTCTATACTAGCACATGAAGGATTTGAATTTATATTCAATAAAAACTTTTGTAGTATTTATTTGAGAAATAAATTGGTTGCAAAAACTATTTTAATTAACAGTCTCTATCATTTGCATGACGATGCATCTTTGAATATTAACGAGAAAATTAAAGTGAATGCCATAGGACATAAATATCCTAGAGATGACCTAAATGATAAATATATATGGCACTTAAAGCTCGGTCATATAGGTGAGGACAGAATAAACAAACTGGAAAGGGATGGGATCCTAGATTCAATTAATTCTGAATCATATCCACCTTGTGAGTCATGTCTTCAAGGAAAAATGACCAAGATATCCTTTGTAGGACATGGGGAGAGGGCCATAGAATTACTTGCCTTGGTACACATTGATGTGTGTGGTCTCTTTGATGTGCAGTCCAGGGGTGGTTTTTACTACTTCATAACCTTTACTGATGATTTTTACGGTATGGTTATGTATTTCTTATGAGACATAAATCTGAAGCTTTTGAAAAATTCAAGGAATTCAAACATGAGGTAGAAAACAAATAGGTAAAATCCTTAAGGTTCTTCGATCAGATCGAAGAGGTGAATACCTTAGTAGGAAATTTTTAAGTTATCTTAAGGACAATGGCATAGTCTCACAATGGACTCCATCTAGTATGCCTTGGCTCAACGGGGTGTCTAAGAGGAGAAATATAATATTATTGGATATGGTCCGATCCATGATGAGCTTCACTAACATGCCTTTATTTCTTTGGGGAGATGCCCTACAAACTTTAATTTATATTCTAAATACGGTTCCATCTAAATCTGTTCCTACCACACCATATGAGATTTGGCATGGTAAGAAACCAAGTCTTGCCCATTTCAAGATTTAGGGATGTCCAGCCTTTGTCAAAAGACTAATGGCGAATAAGTTGGAATCTAGATCTGTGAAAGCTCGATTTATAGGGTATCCTAAAGAAACATTAGGATATTACTTTTACTTTCCAAAAGATCACAATGTGATTGTAAGCAGACATGCCACATTTCTTAAAAAATAGTTTATTCAGGAATGTGGTAGTGGGAGGTTAATTGAGCTTGATGAGAAAGTCTCTGAAGAGCTGCCAGTTAGAGATCAAATTGAACCTAATCAATGAATACACATAAATGCTCTTCCACCTCGTAGGTCTATTAGAGTCTCCAAACCTCCTGAAAGGTACTTGGGTATGCTTATAGAGGATATAAAGGAAATATTTCTTATTGGGGATAATGATCAATTGATTGATCCTAAGACTTATGATGAGGCGATGTCAGACATCGACTCCGAGAAATGGTTGAATGCTATGAAGTCAGAAATTGATTCAATGCAATCTAACCAAGTTTAGTCCTTAGTGGATCCTCCAGAGGGTATTGTACCTATTGGTTATAAATGGATCTACAAAAGGAAAATAGGTGTAGATGGTAAGGTAGAGACCTTTAAAGCTAGGTTAGTGGTGAAAGGGTATAGTCAACATGAAGGCATTGACTATCATGATACCTTTTCACCAATAGCTATGCTGAAATCCATACATGCATTGCTTGCAATTGCAGCATATCATGATTATGAGATATGGAAAATGGATGTGAAAACTGCATTCCTAAATGGAATCTTGAGGAAGATATCTATATGGAGCAGCCTTTGGGTTTCACTTTCAATGATGAAGATCATAAGGTCTGCAAACTGCATAGATCAATCTATAGATTGAAGCAAGATTCTCGGAGTTGGAATACTCATTTTGATGATGCAATCAAATCATTTGATTTTATCAAGAATGAGGATGAGCCATGTGTTTACAGGAAGGCCAGTGGGAGGGCAGTGACATTCCTCATATTGTATATGGATGACAACCTCCTTACAGGGAATGATATTCCCATGTTGACTTCGGTCAAAAGTTAGTTATCTAAGGAATTCTCTATGAAAGACTTAGGTGAAGCATCTTATATTTTGGAGATTAAGGTCTATAGAAGTAGATTTAATCGGATGCTTGGCCTTTCACAAAAATTATACATAGAGGAAGTGCTGAAAAGGTTCAGCATGGAGAACTCTAAAAGAGGATTGTTACCTCTTCGGCATGGCATTAATCTCTCCAAGAAAATGTGTCCCAACACACCTGAAGAGATTCGATGCATGAGCAAGATTCCATATGCTTCAGCAATTGGAAGCTTTATGTATGTCATGTTGTGTACTCGACCTAATATAGCTCTTGCTGTGAATATCCCGAGCAGATATCAGTTGAATCCAGGTGAAGAACACTGGATAGCTGTGAAGAACATTGTTAAGTACTTGAGAAGGACTAAAGATTTGTTCTTAGTCTTTGGAGGGAGTTAAGAATTAAAGATAAAGAGATATATAGACTCAGACTTTATGTTTGATCCTGATGATAGAAAGTCTACATCAGGGTCTATGTTTTTATGCAATAATGGGGCAACTAGTTGGAAAAGTTCCTAGCAGCCCATCATAGCAGATTCAATAATGGAAGCATAATATATCACTACCTCTGAAGCTGCAAAAGAAGCCTTCTGGTACAAAAAGTTCATTGCAGAGCTTGGAGTGATGCCATCTAATGCCATCCCCATATATTATGATAATAATGGTACAATAGCTCTAGCTAAGGAGCCCAGGTCTCACCAAAAGTCTAAGCATATTGAGCAGCGATTTCATAACATACATGACTACCTCGAGAAGAAATATGTTGAGGTATGAAGAGTAGACTCCATGGATAATGTGGTAGACCCACTGACTAAGACTCGCAGCCATCAGAATGCTGAAGTCCACTTTGAGAAAATGGGACTTAGATATGTAGCCAATTGGCTTTAGTGCAAATGGGAGATTGTTAGGTGTATGCCCTGAAAGCCATGTTGGCTTAACATATTTTAATTTTAGGGCATGAACTTTGTACTTAATTTTCCTTATTAATAAAAAAGATATTAGTTTCATTCATATTGTTGTGTCTATGAATCATCCATGGAGTTAATGGACAATGACATATATTTTCAAGAGTTCAGAATCTGAGGTATGTGTCTTTATAGATTAACTCCTAAAAGCTCCCGATTGTTGGAATATCACGAGGACGGTGATTGATTTATTAAAATCGGTGCATAGATCATTTCTCTTTTGGATAGATGAGTCTGTGACCTACAGTGTGGAGACACTAGAGTAAAAGTGCAAGTAGTTGATAGAGATCAACGGTACCGAGCATGACCAAGTACAAGAAGTTATACGGATGACTACTCACTCGTCGATAACTTCCTGATGCTGTAGTCGTGTGAATAGTTCCTTGACCTAGAGTGCTCAGCTACTCATAATAAGGTTGCTGTAGTTTTATAGCACAATCACATGGTTCCTGTCCATATGGGACCTTACGATGTTCGTTGGCTATAGTAAGTTTATTGTAGGAGTAGGGTGTTCACTTGTAGGGATCTATCAGCCTTAGTAGTAAGGTATAATCCTATGCAAATTTAATGAGACTAAGTCCAAATATCTATGGCCATATAGGGTGATAATGAAAATGTGTTTCATTAGTATCATAATTGGATTTGAGTTAATTAGGTTAAGCATATGACTGATGGATTTGATGAGTATTCGTAACCAACATCATGTCAGGATTTTGATGGAGAAACCGAATCACATGGTAACTACACCTAGGGGTTCCAATCTTATTCTGCTGGGTTGCCACTACATACTGCTAGGTGTCACTAATAGATTATGAGAGCCCATTAGGATTGTTAGGGTTGATCTGAAATTATTTCAGTCCATCGAAAGAAGTTTCGATGATGTATAATGGAGATTATAGCATGTCTCATTACCATACATGATAGGACCTGAGGGGTCACACATATTAGGAGCTCAAGTAACTAATCAGCAAATTAATATTTGACCTAATTAAAAATGTTATAATTAATTAATTATAGATTAATTGTTAATTAAATTAAATTAGATTTAATTTAATTGAGTTAAACTCAATTAATTAATCCTAATTAAGTTGGGTCAATGTCCGCTTCGAAATGGTTCGATCGGTTTAAAATCAGCTATAGTTTGACTGTAAAATCACTTCATTTGGACCATGACATAGAGTCCAGTTAGACAGTGACTCTTTCTCCCTTCTCCCCTTCCCTCCACACGTCTATGTGGGCCCCAAGTAATTTGTGCGACAAAAACAAAGGGGGCGTGAATATAAGGTGGGTGCTAATTGAGTTTAGGCATGGAGAAATATGAGAGGAGGAAGAGTCCTCTTCTACTCCTCTTAAAACCTAAACTAGATAAAATAAAACTACGGTGTTTTGTTTTTGGCATGGAGAAATAAAAGAGGGGACTTTACCGTGGTTTATAAATTGGGAGAGAAGGGTGGCCGATGCACATATGACTTCTCTTTTCACCGTGAATATTTTTGGGGCGTCTTCTCTTCTTTTGGGTGCTAATACCAGAAAGTCTCTCTCCTGGGGTGCCATCTTCTTCTCTCCCTTCCAGTATATTTCTTCCTTTTGATCTTCAATAGAATTGAGAGGTCTTCTTCACAAGAGGAAGGAGGTAGAAAGAGGTCCAAAGATCTTGCATAGTTTGATTTGCAAAACAGAAGCCGAAAGCCGGTCCGAATTCGGATCGGCACAGTTTTTAAAGCAGGCAATTTGCTGAAAGAGGAGAGGGCTGCAAGAATTTAGTAGTCCGGTGCCCTCTACGACTTGGTTGTGAGAGCTTCATGTTGATACCAGCAGAGGATGGGCATTTGCACGGCTCCAACAAAATCCTGGTTTTTAGTAGCGGATCTGCATGCTTTTTAGAGCAGGCCCGGATAGCGATCCAGGTAAGTATTTTATGCTTAAAATAATTTTTATTTCAGATCTGATATTTTTCTCATATGTTGTAGCATGTTAGGAATTTATGACAAATAAATTAGATTTATTTATGAATTGCATGATTAGATATAAATTATTTTTATATCTGCTTCCGTTGTGACAGGCTATTGATGCTTGTTCGATTGCAATTTTCTATTCCTGGGAGAACTCCAATACTTCAAGCACTCCAAGTTCGACCAATTCATTAAATTGGCCAGGTAAGTATAAGATTGGCGGGAGTCCCCCCGTTGCTTTCCTTAGACATCAATTAGATTGGCCAGGTCAGTGAACGGAACCAATTAAGTAACCGCCTTTCTTCAGGACTTAATCCCTGAACCACTTTTCTGGACAAATTAGATGATTGAATATAGCTTGGTATAACTCTTAGGTTTCCTATCCTAATAAGCTCGAATGTCCCTAGGGTCAGTGTCTAATTAATTTTATTTAAAGACTTAAGTTGATGCAAATGAAGGAGTCTTGTTTGTGGGCTAAGGAAGGGTGATGAACTCCCCACCTTACCTTGTTTAGGTTCGTGCCCTTAAAGTGATTTAAGAATGCTATGTATAAACAAAAGATCAAACAAGTTTAAATTAAATACTAAACTAAACTAAACTAAGATAAAGATGAAATAAAATTTGCTGAAAGAAAAAATATAATTTAAAATTTGTACCAGCTTCCAGCACTCACAAACTTAAAAATAAATGATAGACAGATCAAATTAAATCAAGAATTTAAAATAAAATTTAAAACAAACTAATTCCTCGACAACGGTGCCAAAAACTTGATGTGAACTTTAAGTTATAACTGCAAGCGCACGGTGTGCAGAGTAGCACGTCCAGCGAGTATGGGTCGATCTCATAAGAAATTTGTATCTGAACTGTGTTCAAACCATCACTTAGATAGACTGACAAGAATGAGTAGAAGTAAATTACATTGATGAAATAAATAATTTAAAGATCTAGGGCTTTTGAATCCACTAGACCAATGATTTAAAAAATATTCCTAAGATTACTTTCATATCATCCATTATCTTTCTTGTGTTAACCAAGTATAGAGTATGAAAGGATTCTAGCAATACTCTATCAAGATTTTATTTACAAAAAGAAGGAAAAGGGATTCAAAAATATTGAGTCTTTTATCTATTTCCCCTCTTGCACCGAATCAAGTATGAACTATAAAGGGGATGAAACCCAATAATAGTTCATCAAGTCTCTTGGCAAGAAGTTTAAAAAGGGAAGATAAATTCTTAAACATTAAAGCTCGAAAAGGAATCCAAAGAAGGGCTTCTAATCATGATCTAGCTTCATCGCCAACCCCAGAAGGATTTTCTTAGCCAGATATGATTAAAATAAAAGCTTTAAAAATTAAAATAAAATAAAATGATATAAAATCAATTATACTTCTTGCAGAAATATAAATTACAAGATTTAATTGCAAAAATAAAAACTACCCTAATTACAGGAATTTAAATAGCATAAAATAAATTGCTAGATAAGAAACTATCCTAGTGTTGGAATTAAAAAAAAATAAGAACAATTTAAATAAAAAAAATAAAATTTTTATTGCAAAGGAAATAATCTAATTACAAAAAATTTAACTCCTATGCCATTAACCGAACTTGGAGTTAAAATAAAAATAACAAGAACAATAACTAAGGACTCCTTGGCTAACTCTCCTCGTATATTGAAAGGGTAGAAGAAAGTAGGAGAAGGGGTAAGAGAAAAGAGTGGACTTTCGATGGAATCCCTGATAATGAAGAGATGATGTTCTATAAATAGACGCAGGAAGCGCCTCGGCACCGTGTGAGAGAACCGTGTTGGTTTCTCATCGCTTATGTACCCTAACTGTCTCTTCTTATCCTTGTCTCCATACCTGTTTCTTAAAAATTAATTTTCAATATATCCCGTCTCTGTTCCGCATTCCCATCCCATATCCACTTAACCATCACAACCGTGATTTTATTTCTTCTTAAAATTGAACCTCGGTCATCTACGTAGAACCTGATCGATCTTTCATTGTCGAACAAATCACTCCTTCCCCGTATATGGACATTACTTCACCCCCTCTCCTGACACCATTCTTCTGACCGACATCAAGAGCAGCAGGCTAATGGAAGAATGAAAGAGCAAGTAGTGATGGTGGATCATTCTTCTCGGCATCGAGGAGGACATGGCCAGAAGCTCAAACAGCAGTTCAAGATGGGAAAAAGATTGGCACATAAAAATGGTGACTCGTTGGCAGCAGCAATGAGAAGATGACCCGATGTAGAGCTATGATGGTGAAGATAAGAAGAAAACCGGTGATGGTCATATGGTTGTTCGGAAGCTCGGAGCAGTGACAACGACAGTGTGGACAAGAAAGGCTATTGAGAGGAGGATACCGGTGGTGAAGAGAGCTTAGACGGTCATGGGAGGTGACTTCCTGGGATCTTCTGGCATGGGAGGCGACGGTCGTGAAGATCTGAGGTAGATCTAGAGAAGGAGGCTTTTCCGGCGAAGGAGATGAGTGGCACTTCTGGAAGGAAGGATGAATCAAGCGAAGGATGGGTGGCTGACAATTCTGAACATGGTGGAGACCGAATGAAGAAAGGGGAAGAAGACAGCTCTATGGCTCTTCCTTGGATTTTCCGATCATTCATGGCTTCTCCAGCATCCCGGCGGTGAGGAGAGCTTCCTGTCGGTGAGAAGATCATCTCTGGCATCTTCCCCAGTGAGATCGGAGCTTCATTTGGCCTGTGGTGCTCGGATCTGTTCCATGGACCGGCTGCAATGGAGATAGCTGCTACTTCGTGGACCAACTGGCTGGTTCATAGTGAACCGATGCTTTAATTTCGGTGCTATTCCTTGTATTAATCCTTCAAAAATCACTTCCTAGCTCAATTGAAGTCTGAATTGCATGCCGTTCATGCCGTTGGATCCCATAAATCATGCTCTTCGCATTGGCCGGGTTCTTTCATTAAAACACTGCATAAAAATATTAAATTTTATGAAATAACATGAATTTGATTACAAAATTAATGCACTTATTACTAATATTTATGTACTTATCAGGGCTCGGCCTCGACCCACTTGGTGAAGTAGTCGATGGCCATAATTAAATACTTTCGTTGACCAGACACGGGAAGAAAGGGACTCAGAATGTCTATTTCCCACTGGGCGAACGGCCATGGAGCAGAGAGTTGGGAGAGCAGTGTAGCTGACTGACGTTGGATGTAGGCATGATGATAATAGTGGTCACACTTTCTCACAAAGTCGACGGTGTCTTTCTGCATGGTCTCCCAGAAGTATCCTTATCGAAGGGCTTTATAAGCCAGAGTCCTGCCCCCCACATAATTCCTACAGATGCCTTCATGTATTTCTTGGAGTACATAGGCAGCTTCTGAGGGCTTTAAGCATTTTAACAAGGGATAAGAGTAAGACCTCCGATAGAGATGCCTATCCATCTGCACGAATCACGTGGCCTTCTTCTTGAGGAGGCTGGCTTCCTTGCAATTTTCAAGTAGGGCAACGGTGGTAATGTATTCGATGTAGGGGTCCATCCAGCTTGCCTCGCAGGTGACTTGCTGGACCTCTATCGTAGACTTGAAGCTGGGGGTCTCTAGATATTCAATAAAGGTATGTCCTAGTAACGAATTTGATAGGGTCACTAGCCTAGAGAGGATGTCGGCCCGAGCATTCTCTGCATGAGGGAAGTGGGACATGCTGAAGTGTTGGAGGTTCATCATGTATGAGTGAACCTTATCCAAATACTTCACCATCATGGGGTCTCGAGCTTCATACTCGCCAGAGACTTGGCCCACCACAAGCTGCAAATCTGTAAAGACCTTCAAGCACTTTATGCCTAGATCGTGAGACACTTTCAGTCTCACGATGAGTACTTCATACTCAGCTTGATTGTTGGTTGCCTTGAAGAGGATGCACAGTACGCATTCAACAATGACTCCATCAGGGTTGTCGAGGATAAGCCCAGCTCCACTCCCTCCAGCATTTGATGACCACCAACATGGAGAACCCATGTCATCAATTTTGGGGCTGAGTCCCGTTCGAGCTTAGCTCGCCTGTCCAGCTCCTCCAGATCCTCAATTGCCCATGTGCATTCCATTAAGAAGTTAGCAAGGACCTGGGCCTTCTGCACTGGTCATGGAAATGTCAAACTCATTGAGCTTCACCCCCCACTTAGCCAGGCACCCCGATATATTAGGGTGGCTCGGGATGGCCCTTAGAGGCTAGTTGTGAGGACCATGATCGGATGTGCTTGGAAGTAGGGCCTGAATGCTGCGCAGACATAATGAGTATAAAGATAATCATTTTGGATTGAGTGTTCCAGGTTTCTGCATCATGGAGCAGCTTGCTGGTATAGTAGATTGGTCACTGAGAGCCATCCTCATCGGTGTGGATTAGCACTGAGCTGACCACCTCCGGTGAGACTACCAAGTACAAGAGGGGCTCTTCTCTAGGCTCCGGCTTGGATAGCAATGGCGAGGAGGTGAGGAGCTTTTTCAGCTCCTTGAAGGTCTCATAGCATTCTTCCATGCAGGTGAAGTTGTGCATCTTGTACAGCACTTTGAAGAAAGGCTAGAAGTACTTAGCAAAATGCGAGATGAAACGGCTTAACACCATGATGCATTAGGTTAAGCACTGAACCTCCTTCTTAAAGACGAGGTGTTTCATGTCAGTGATCACCTAGATCTTCTCAAGGTTGGCCACTATTCCTCATTGGGTGACCATGAACCCTAGAAATTTTACTACCATTTTGTCAAATGCACACTTGGCAGGGTTCAACTTCATCTAGTAGAGATGGATGTTGTCAAAGGCCTCTGCTAGGTCGATGATATTGTTCAACTCCGGGCCGCTCATGACGAGCATATCATCTACATAAACTTGCATGTTGTAGCCGATCTGGTCTTTGAAGACCTTGCTGACCAGATGTTGGTATATGGTCCCTGTATTCTTGAGTCCAAATGGTATCATCCTGTAGCAGTACGTACCTCTGTCGGTCATGAATACCATGTGCTCCTCATCCTCCAGGTGAATGCAAATTTGGTTGTACCCGGAGAATGCATCCATGAAGCTGAGGAGCTTGTGGCTTGAGGTTGAATAAGCTACAGAGGTCCATTTATGGATTGAAGCAGGCATCTTGAAGTTGGAACATACATTTTGATAAATGTATCAAGACATATGGCATCGTTAGGAATGGTGAAGAACCCTGCATATATAAATGGGCTGATGGTTCTGTAGTTGTATTTCTTGTTCTGTATGTAGATGACATTCTCTTAATTGGGACTGACATTCCTGCATTATAGAGAATAAAGGTCTATTTATCATCTCAGTTATCTATGAAGGACTTGGGTGAAGCTTCCTACATACTTGGTATGAAAATCTATAGAGATAGATCTAGGAAGCTTTTGGGATTGTCTTAATCTACGTACATAGACACTGTGCTGGAATGGTTCAGCATGAAAAATTTCAAGAAAGGCTATCTTCTGATAGGCCATGGAATTACTCTTTCCAAGAAGGATTGTGCGACAACTCCTGAGGAGAGAGAGTATACGAGTAGGATTCCATATGCTTCAATGGTGGGTTCTATCATGTATGCCATGACATGTACTAGACCAGACATGGCATACTCACTAGGGGTAGTGAGTAGATACCAATCTGACCCAGATAAGGTACATTGAAAGGTAGTAAAGACTATCCTTAAGTATTTAGGAAATACTAAAGACCAATAGCTAATTTATGGAGAACCTGACTAAAAACTTATGGGGTATACTAATTCCAGTTTTCAATCAGATAGAGATGATAGCAAGAGTGCATTCAAATTTGTGTTCACCTTGAATGGAGGAGCTATATGCTATAGTTCTAAACAGCATACAGTGGCACCTTCCCTAGATGGTCATATTCTGATGTATTGTGACAGTACTAGAGCCATTGCTCAAACCAAAGAGCCAAAGTTCCATCAGTGTACCAAGCACATTCTGTGTCACTACCACCTTGTACGAGAGATCGTAGAATGAGGAGACATCGAGCTTATAAAGATCGATGGAGAGGAGAATTTGGCCGACCCCTTCACTAAAACCGTTGGAGTTCAAGAGTTCAATGATTATAAATGGAAGATGGGAATACGATTCTGTTCTGATTGATTTCAGTCCAAGTGGGAATTGTTGAAAAATGTATCCCTAAGCCAATCATCTAGCTTGTAGATGGTTGAACTATTATTGTAATTGTATACGAATTATATTGAATAAAATATTTATTTTGGCTGTTCGTCATATTTTACATCTTCCTATAATGAACTCGTGTGATGAAGTCCTTAGGACTACTTTGATGTGATAAAGAGAGGATATATCATCTAGTTCTTAAATTGGTTTGCGATCAAATGATACATTATTACAGGACGATAGTATATCAAGTGTAGGTCATTGTATGTGATAGTCGTTAGTTGTCCTCTTAACCAAGGAGCATGGAGACACTGGTATGGCATGCATGTATTGTGTATGACACTTCACTGGAAGTGATCCATCTATAGAACACTCATTTTGCCAAAGAATAGTTTGCATTAGGATATGGATATAAGTGTTCCTCTGACTTGAGATCACCATGGTAGCTTGCAAGCAACTCACTGTGCTTAGGTGCCAGACTATCCAGATTTTTAATCCAGTGATGAAAGGTTGCTGGGTACAATCAAATACTTGTATAGCAGTGGTTGGATCAAGATGGGATTAACCCCTTCAAAAGAGTTTGGAGTGAATGACTCATTATATCTCAATTGAGTAAAACCTTGGCCAGGGTAGTCCTTGTAAGCAGTTATAGGGATTTTGAGTTTGAGACATATTATGATGGACTATTCTAAGGTTGGGCAGTTAAACTCTAAGTCATCCAGAGCATTGAGGGTTAAAGGAATGTATTATATGATTATCATGTCCATTTGGTTCTTGATAGTTGCTCTGCAACCTTCGACCTATCCGGATACCGGGTGTCATTGCTAAATGGCAACTTTGGCTGGTACTGAAAGTGTTCTAGTACCATCGGCTTAGTATTCGAACCTATGGGATCACACACCATAGGGGTTTCTGACTGACCTAATAGCTATTGAATGATTGGGAATCATTTTTGGACTCTTTGGACAATTTGATTACCCATCTACATTTCGGAGTCGACTAGAGTCATAAGTCGACTCAGTTGTAAGGATTTGATGATTTATCAAGTATTGACACATCATGTTATAAATGTTGTGATAAAGGTTTTAATTTCTAAATGTTGGTAATTATATGGATGGTTAGTGGCAATATGATTGCTTGATTAACTCAATTTGATTGAGCAATTTTGTTTGGGTCAAACCGAATGTGATTTGGTTTGGGCTCGGGTTAAGTCCAATGTGATTGGGCTAAATCTTTGCATCCCATTTCAAATTTTGATTTGGCATTTAAATTCAAAATTTAGTCTAAATTTAAAAGGATGTAACTCTGATGGCCTTGAATTTTTTGTAACCCCCATAATTATGTAATCCCATAGCTTATGTAACACCGTTTGTTTCGTAACTCTCCCCTTTTCTTCTCTCCCCACCTACCTCTATATTTGGGGGCTGAGTGAGGATGTGATGAAGAGAGAATTCTAAATGTTATTTGTTGGAAAATTTTAGAAAAAAAAAAAAGGCTAGAAGAGTTTAAACCTTTGTGTGGGGAAGAAAGGTTTGGGTTTTGGTGTGTGCTGCCCAGTGTTCTAGGCTTGGGAAGAGTATCTTGGAAAGGTTTTCCGAGTGCACTTCCTAAATCCTCCATAGTGCTTCTTCATCTCCTAGAACATCCCTATGAAGAAGAAGAAGAAGTAGAGTCCATAAGCCATTTCGTTCCGACAAAGCTAGCACTTCAAAGGAAGAAGGTCAAGGAAGAACTCCAGTGTGGATTACCTATGGAGGATAGACACATGTACGGCTTCCAGAGCGATCGTCTTCCTTGGTGAGCTTTTCCTCAACCCAGCGAGTGTCACATCGGATTAAAGGTAAAGTTTTTTTTAGCATGTGCATCGAACATAGAATGGTTCTATATGATGCATGACTTAATGTGCTTGTGTTTCCTTTCATTTACATATCAAAAATCATACATGATCCCATTTGTAGGCCTATATTAAAAATGTTCTAATATTATATGTTGATTAATATGATTAATCTTGTCTTTTGCTGCAATGCAACTTTAAAAAATTTTAAAGGTGCTGCTTATATAATGTTTCCTCATAGAGGAGGCTAGGTAGATGGCCGAACACTAGCTATACCTGTACATGAGAATGCATGAGTACCTGGTTTGGGAGTTGAAGGCTACCTACTATAAGTTCACCCAGTTCTCGAAAGGTGTTGAGACCAGGTCAGGCATGGCGATGCTTTAGTGGTGGCAACCAAGTTCTCCGTAGGCATCCAGTTGGAGGATCTCGAAGTTCCTGTTCAGGCCACCATAGAGGCTCTAATCGAAGATGGAAGTGGAGAGTGCACGGCCTCATAATAGGAAGTTCCTAGCTTACCAATAGGCATCTTGCCTCATAGCATGGCACATTGTTCGGTGCCATTGGTGTCATTGCAGTGGTAGAATCTTCTCACAAGTAGTGAGAACTACCTATTGTTGCTAGCAAGGTATCCATGAAGTGATCGAGACACCTCACAAGGTGAGTGCATCTCTTGATGCCATTGGCAAAGTGCTTGAGAAGGAGGGTGAGGCAATTCCCTCTCCAAAAGGTGAGCCCATAAGTGACAAGAGGGGATTGCAGGAGATGCGATGGTCTATCGAGCCTATTCAAGACCTATAGTGCGAATTGGCCCCCCTACGAGGAAGATTGATAGATGTGGAAGAGATCATGGCCTCCGAGTGGGCCACCAAGGTAAAAGATGCTCACCATCTAGCAACACTATGGGCAAGCATGGTCGAAGCTGGGGTGAAGGTTGATCATCTCGAGATAGGTGCTATTCAAGAGAAGCCTCAAAAGGGGCACGTGTGGTCCTCTGGTTGTCAGGGAGGTTCGTTGATGCGTCAAGCATATGAATAATGTTTTGAGTATGGTTTGTAGAGCAATGAAACCTAATTACACTAGCATTGTACTCATCATAATAAGACTTAACGATTATAAGAAATGGAACTTTTACTTGATTAGACACAATCCTAAATTAACAAGGAAGAAGATCTAGATAAAAGGGGCTAATGATTGTGGACTTACCGTGATGAGCTTTCCAACCTTCTTTTGATTCATACCTTGAAACTACCAACGCTCAGAACTGAAGAACCTTGGATAATAGAGATCAAAACCCTAGACTTGGGCTTCAGCTTGTTGGTTCCTTGTCAAGGAAGACCCTGCTTGCAATTCGAAACCTCGAAGGACCCTGCACATAAAGAATAAGAGTTAAGGAAGAAGAAAGGCATGCATATGGAAGGGATGGAAAATTTGTGAGCAAAGAAAGAGATTTGAGATGGCTTGGCTGACTCCAAGGCCTTCTTCTTGACTTGGGCGTTGGATGCTTGGAAGAGAGAATAGTTTGGTGTGGAAGAGGGGCTTAGAGACAATCACTCAAAACATAAAACTTCAATTCAACTTCAACTTTCATTAATCTCCAAAAATCCAATCCCTTTTACAATGAGGCGTCCAAAGCTTTTTAATAGCCTTACAAAACTTTTGAAATTTGAAAACTCCCCAAATTATGGAGGATTACAAGGGAGGTTGGAGGATATGGGGCCTTGTTACATGGGATAAGGAGAATTCATGGAGATTCTCCCCAAATTGTGGAGGATTACAAGGGAGGTTGGAGGATATGGGGCCTTGTTACATGGGATAAGGAGAAATTCATGGAGATTGGCCAGTTTCTTTGAATTTAAAATGCTTGGTCGATCTTCCCTTTAGGCACCTATTTGAAGGTGACGTGGCTGATGATGTGGCATCCCTGGTGGCTGCTTTGTTGGCATGGTGATGTGGAATTCCAGCTTGGTGGACCAAGGTCATGATTTGGAAGCTCCAAGTGGTTTGGTGAACCTCAACTTGAAGTAGCTTGGACTTGATTTAAATAAACCTAGTGGAACTCTAATTGAGTTCTTATTTGAACCCAGATTGAGACATGACATAATTACAGGACTCGATTGGACATAATTACAGGATTTATGAAATTGAAACTAAGTAATTACAGGACTCTTGAAAGTAAATTGCCCTTTACAAGAAAAATTTAACCTAGTGATCTTCAATCCAAAGTGGAATCAGGTTAACCTTATTTGAGTGGGGTTTTATTCTGCTTCTGCTTCTGGTGTCCACACCAATTCTCCTGGGATGGGCAGAACTTGACCCAGTCGAGTATGGTTCAGTTTTGCCCTGGTAATGCTCGAACAAGTCTGGGTTAAGTCTTTGCAGGTCCTCTCGAGTAATCCAAGAGTTGTCGGACTCAGGTCGACCTTGCCATTGAACCAGGTATCGTTGATAGTCTTTATTCCTGGTAGTAATGGTCTTGTCATCGAGGATTCTCTCAATCCTCTCTCTCCGCTTAGGTAGGGTTGGTGGTGGACACTCGGAAATATATTCACTCTCAATGAAAGTTTCTGGCCCAAAAGGCTCACTAGGTATTAGTACTGGTTCTTTGTATTCTACTAGGTCTGAAATATTAAAGGTTGTACTGATACCCATATCAGGTAGAAGTTCCAAAACATATGCATTAGGCCCTATTTTCTTTAAGATCATGAAAGGTCCCGCTCTGCGGGCATGCAGCTTCTTTATGGTTCCAGAGGGGAACCATTCAGGGTTAAGCCTAATCATCGCATAATCTCCTTCACAGAATTCTTTAGCCCTCTTATATGAGTCAGCTAAGTGTTTGTAAGTTTCATTGCTCAGGTTGATCTTATTACTGATTTCTTTATGCAGATTTGTGACATGCTGTGCAAAAGACTCAGCAGACTCAGAGACTCGTGTATGAATAGGTAGTGGGATTAGATCTAAAGGCTTCCTAGGCTTGTAACCATGGACTATCTCAAAGGGGCTTTTGCCCGTAGATCTATTGACCGAACTATTGTAAGCAAACTCAGCACGTGGCAATAACAAATCCCAGTTCCCTAGACTTTCTCCCACTAGGCATCTCAGCAAGTTCCCTAGACTTCTATTTACAACCTCGGTTTGTCCATCAGTCTAGGGATGGTAGGCTGTGGAGAATTTCAGTCTGGTTCCTAATAGGTGCCAAAGGGTTTTCCAGAATTAACTTGTGAAGCGGACATCCCTACAGAAACTATGGTTTTTGGTAACCCATGGAGTCTGACTACTTGATCAAGAAAGAGTTTGGCTATCCTAGAGGCATCAGAAGTCTGGGAGCAAGGTATGAAATGGGCCATTTTTAAAAACCGGTCGACCACCACAAAGATTGAATCATGTTTTTGAATGGTCTTGGGTAATCCTAGAACAAAGTCCATGCTTAGATCCTGCCATGGACACTTAGGTACAGGTAATGGAGTGTATAGCCCGGTATTCTTCTTTTGCTGCTTTGCAACAGCACATATCCTACATCGGCCTACAAGGTTTGCTACTTGTTTCTTAAGGCCTATCCAGTAAAATTGTTCCTCAACAGCCAAGATAGTCTTGTTTCGTCTGAAGTGGCCAGCCAAACCTCCCGCATGTATCTCCCAAACTAAAAAATCTCTTAAGGAGGTTCTTGGGATGCAAAGCCTATTCTCTCTAAAAAGATAACCATCTAGAAGGGTATAGTCACTATGATCACTAGATGGTCCTTGACGCAAAACCTGATAAATTTTACCAAAATCTGGACAGGTTTCATGCTGCTCCTTAAGTCTTTCAAAACCTATGACTTCAGTACTGACTGAAGATAAAAGTAACGTTCTACAACTTAGGGCATCAGCTACCTTATTGTCAGTTCTCGATTGATGTTTTAGAACAAAAGTATAGGATTGGATGTATTCTACCCATTTGGCATGCCTAGGGTTTAGTTTCTTTTGGGAACTCAAAAACCTAAGGGCTTCATGGTCTAAAAATAAAACAAATTCTTGCGGTAGGAGATAATGCCTCCAATACCTTAATGCTTGCACTACCGCATAAAGCTCCCAATCATATGTAGAGTATTTCTTCCTGGCTTCATTCAATTTCTCATTAAAGAATGCTACGGGATGGTTCTCTTGACTCAGAACTCCACCAATCCCTACTCCCGAAGCATCGCATGCTACTTCAAAGACCTTAGAAAAATCGAGTAGCCTTAAGACTGGTGCTTGGGTCATCTTATCTTTGATGTGAAGGAAGGCCTTATCAGCTGACTTCTTCCATTCAAAATGGCCCTTCCTAATACAATCCGTGATAGGGGCAACTATGGTGCTAAACCCTCTAATAAATCTTCGATAAAATGTAGCGAGGCCATGAAAACTTCTTACTTCGTGAATATTATTGGGTGTTGGCCACTCTACAATTGCCTTAACCTTCTCAGGGTCAGCGGATACTCCTTCAGGGGTCACAACAAATCCTAGGAAGATAACTCTAGTAGTCATGAAAGCACATTTCTTTAGGTTGGCATAGAGGTTATCTTTCCTAAGTGCTAAACAGACCTGCCTCAAATGTTGTTGATGATCTTCTCTAGTCCTACTATAGATAAGTATGTCGTCAAAGTAAACGACAACAAATTTCCCAATAAAGGCCCGTAGGACTTGATTCATGATTCGCATAAAAGTGCTAGGGGTGTTTGATAACCCAAAAGGCATGACTACCCATTCAAATAACCTGTCCTTAGTTTTAAAGGCAGTCTTCCATTCATCCCCTGGTTTGATCCTAACTTGGTGATAGCCGCTCTTCAGGTCAATCTTAGAAAATATAGTTGCACCGGCCATCATATCTAACATATCATCCAAGCGGGGGATGGGAAACCTATACTTCACCATGATTTTATTTATGGCATGACTATCAACACACATTCTCCATGTGCCATCTTTCTTAAGGGTAAGTAAGGTTGGGACTGCACATGGACTCAAACTTTCCCAAATGAATCCTTTCTTTAGGAGTTCTCCTACTTGTCGTTGTAATTCTTGGTGCTCGGTAGGGTTCATTCTATAATGGGGAAGGTTCGGTAGGGTTGCTCCGGGGACTAAATCTATCGCATGTTGTATATCCCTAAGTGGTGGGAGTTGGTCGGGTAAGTCGTCGGGGAACACGTCTTTGAACTCCTCTAGCACTTCACTGACTTCTGGTGGTTATTCTTTTGAAAGAGGTTCTTGATGATCCTTAATGGTTAAAATCCAAACAGGTGATCCATTGCAAATTTCTTGCTCCATTTCTTTAGCAGTGATCATGTTTATCCCTTTTTTCTTATCACTCAATTGGCTCGATCTTCTCTTAATGGGGTTCTTAGGTGGAGAAGAATGGATTACGATCTTCTTTCCATTATGAGTAAACGAGCATGAATTAGAATGACCATAGAGTGTTACATCAAGATCGTACAACCATGGTCGGCCTAGGATTATGCTACTTACTCCCATTGGAAGTACATCACACCATACTTTCTCTAGGTAAGACTGGAACTGAATGGTTATTAGGCACCTAGACTTAATGGAAATCGTGGTTGAGTCTATCCAGGATACCTTATAGGGATTGGGGTGGGGTACGGTGGGCAATCCTAGGGTTCTTATTGTGTTGGTAGATATGGCATTGACACAGCTACCGCTATCTAAAATGACTTTGCATACTTTGTCACCTATCTTAATGAATGTCTGTAGGATGCTAGTCTTACGCTAATCTTCTTGGATTTTAGCCTGGGTGAGAATACACCTAACCACTCCTATCAGATCTTGATCTACCAGGACTTCCTCTTCCTCATACTCTTTAGCCAAGTTCTCATCTGCCTGGTATACTTCCTCCTCAAATTCACCTTGGGATTCCACGGCTTCTTCTTCTACTTCCCCTATGTGTAGGGCTCTATTGGGACAGCTGGTAGAATAGTGACCCACTTTGTTACACTTGAAACAGGCGTTTGGAGTTCTTTGGGTCTCAGGTGTTTTCTCCTTGTCATCTCTTCAAGTCACAGGCACATTAGGATTGGGTCAGTTGAATCTAGGCTGATTGGATCCTGATTGCTGGTAAGGTGCACTAGTCCTAGGGGCTTCGGGCCTACGATAGACTGGACCTCTATGGAATCTCTCAGCATCACTAGCTATCTGATAGGCCAATTCTAGGTCATGTACCTCTCACATGAACAATTCTCTTTGAATTTCTTCCCTCAGTCCGGCTCTAAATCTTGACAAGGTCACCGACTCAGATTCATCAACATTGCACCTCATAACGAATTCGTCAAACTTCGCTATGTACTCTGCGACACTCCTATTTCCTTGAGTAAGTCTTTGCCATTGATCTAGGAGTCTTTGGTGGTAGGATATAGGAAGGTATTTCTCCCTAAGCCTAAGTTTCATAGCTCGCCAGGTCACTATGGGCACATCACCTCTCTGTCTAGTGAGTCTCTCGACGTTTCCCCAATATAACCTAGCTTGGCGCACAAGTTTAAGCTTTGCAAACTTACACTTGCGCTCTTCACTCATCTCAAACTAGTCAAAATACTGGTCCATCTCACCTTCCCAATCAATGTAGATCTTAGGATCTAAAATTCCATCAAAGGTGGGAGCTTCCAGCCTAATGTTCTTCATGGTTCGGTCATCTTGATCAAAGTGAATTGGGGTGGGTCTCCTGACATTGGGTTCATAGTTAGGCTCATGATGGAATCTCCTTGGGTTGGGATCGATGGTTTGATCAGGGTGGGGTCCTCTAGGAAATGGATCATAAAACTGATCTTGGGGAGCTCTCCTAGGGTTTGTTTCGTAGAGAGGGTTTTGATATGGAATCCTTCTGGGGTTCAATGGGGTCTCGAGTTCAGGTGCAAGACTAGGCTCATGCTCAGTCTGGGCTTCATGATTGCTTTCAGGGGTTCTAGCCTCTAACTGATCCAACCTAGTAGTGATGTGGGCTAACTGCTCATTCATGTCTTGGTTGGTTTGTGCCACATTCTGATTTGTTTGGGCCAATTGCTCAGTTAAACTCTTAGTCAGTTGGGCCACCTGATCATTTAGGCCTTTGATCAAATTCCCTAAGTTTTGGTCCATGGCTATACTTGACTGGGCTTGGATTGGTGAATATGGTGTCCCTGCTCTAGTTGTCATGCATGCAAATGGAGTCAAGTTCGAGCTAAGGTTTCCTAGACCTAGAGCACAAATTAGAAGTCTAATTAAGTGAACCAACTAGCTAGTAGTACTTATGGGACTTAGCCAGGTAGGTGGAGGGGAGTGAAGGTCCCTGATTGCTAACCTTAGACACCAATCTGAGATTGGCCAGGTAGGTGGACCAAATCACAAGCCCTGATGCACCAATCCTAGACACCAAGCCAGTAAGCACACACCAATTAGCTAACACAGTTAACTTGACCCTAACCTGAACCCAAACTTGTTGGTGTCCCTAACCCACTAGGGCAATTAACGTTCTACTCAGTTTTAATTAATGGGCTGGGATCGATATGCTGGTTGGTAATTTTTGAGCTAGGGACAGGTCATGAAACCTTGACCCTATGTCAAATTGATGCCCTTAATTTGATTTATCATGAGATGAATGGAATGCAAAGGTGTTGCAGAAGTGTGTTGCAGTTTGAAAGTGGTGTGGAAAATGTGATAAAAAAAATGTCCAAAAATTCTGAGAAATTCACAAACAATTCCTAACTTATATGTTTCAATGTAGATGAAATGAATTTAAAAACTAAAATCTGTACTACTCTAAGAAGATCCTACAAATGAAGACAAATAAAAAGGACAGAACAAAATCCTAATGACAGTGTTGAACTGCAAAAATTTTCATTTTTTTTATAATTTTTTTCTGAAGATTAAATTTAATATGGTGATAACTAACTTAAAAAGGAACAAGAAAAAAATATTTCAACAAAAAACTTAGCAAATTTCCTTTGGAGTTGCAGACGGATTATAGGAAACAGATGCAAATTTTCAGAAAAACAGAACCTAATCAAACAAGTGCAATGTCTTACCCAAACTTCAATCTAAAAAATTCACGTCCAGCCAGGGGCTCATTATTCCCATGGGTCGTGACAGTGTACTAGAGTACACCCGCTCAGGAGGCATGAATTTTAGATCTTGCTTGGATTTAAAGAAAACTGTTCTACCCTAATGCAACCTGGCACTGATACCAAGATGATGCGGCAAGCATATGAATAATGTTTTGAGTATGGTTTGTAGAGCAATGAAACCTAATTACACTAGCATTGTACTCATCACAATAAGACTTAATGATTATAAGAAATGAAACTTTTACTTGATTAGACACAATCCTAAATTAACAAGGAAGAAGATCTAGATAATAGGGGCTAATGATTATGGACTTACCGTGATGAGCTTTCCAACCTTCTTTTGATTCATACCTTGAAACTACCAACGCTCAGAACTGAAGAACCTTGGATAACAGAGATCAGAACCCTGGACTTGGACTTCAGCTTGTTGGTTCCTTGTCAAGGAAGACCCTGCTTGCAACTCGAAAACCTCGAAGGACCCTGCATATAAAGAATAAGAGTTAAGGAAGAAGAAAGGCATGCATATGGAAGGGATGGAAAATTTGTGAGCAAAGAAAGAGATTTGAGATGGCTTGGCTGACTCCAAGGCCTTCTTCTTGACTTGGGTGTTGGATGCTTGGAAGAGAGAATAGTTTGGTGTGGAAGAGGGGCTTAGAAACAATCACTCAAAATATAAAACTTCAATTCAACTTCAACTTTCATTAATCTCCAAAAATCCAATCCCTTTTACAATGGGGCATCCAAGGCTTTTTAATAGCCTTACAAAACTTTTGAAATTTGAAAACTCCCCAAATTGTGAAGGATTACAAGGGAGGTTGGAGGATATGGGGCCTTGTTACATGGGATAAGGAGAAATTCATGGAGATTCTCCCCAAATTATGGAGGATTACAAGGGAGGTTGGAGGATATGGGGCCTTATTACATGGGATAAGGAGAAATTCATGGAGATTGGCCGGTTTCTTTGAATTTAAAATGCTTGGTCGATCTCCCCTTTAGGTGCCCATTTGAAGGCGACGTGGCTGATGATGTGGCATCCCTGGTGGTTGCTTTGTTGGCATGGTGATGTAGAATTCCAGCTTGGTGGACCAAGGTCTTGATTTGGAAGCTCCAAGTGATTTGGTGAACCTCAACTTGAAGTAGCTTGGACTTGATTTAAATAAACCTAATGGAACTCTAATTGAGTTCTTATTTGAACCCAGATTGAGACAGGACATAATTACAGGACTCGATTGGACATAATTACATGATTCATGAAATTGAAACTAAGTAATTACAGGACTCTTGAAAGTATATTGCCCTTTATAAGAAAAATTTAACCTAGTGATCTTCGATCCAAAGTGGAATCAGGTTAACCTTATTTGAGTGGGGTTTTATTTTGCTTCTGCTTCTGGTATCCACACCATTCGTGGCTTATCTAGGGTGGCAGGCAAGGTGCACTTGCAAGGGTATGATTTTGGCTTCACGGTGTGCAAGCTCATCATGCAAAGTCATTTCCCTGAAGTGGGAGGGGCAACCGAGCTGCTTGTCCCTCACAATGCTACACCTAAGGAGATCGTCCGTGCGATGGAGTGTAGGAGGGAAAGAATGAGGAAGGCCTTAGGGCTTATTGACTTTGTACTTCCCACATCCTTTTCCAAGAAATGATAAGAATTCCACTTTAATTCTATTTTTTCGTATTCAGCACCTGGAACTATGATGTCCTGCATATCTTTGTATAATCTAAAATAGCTCTGCCTAGTACCAGATGTGTTGTCAATTGGAGAACATCTTCACTTGGGTCTCAAGGGGTCGCTGGGGCCTCTGGGTCTGGCATTACTTGCAGGCATGGTACGGAGGCTCAACTTGCCCCCTAATTTCATGTCGCAACATAGCATGATGCATCACCTAAGGGTAGACTCTACTTCGATGAAGTTCTTAGTTGAAGGTGATGTAGCACTTCTATAGAATCATCTTGGTTGGAGTGCCATGGGTCATGAATGTGCAGTCTCCTGAAGGAATTGTTAATCCTAAGGAAGCCACCCGACATCTTGTCTTTCGAGTCTATGGGAATTGTCACTTGGCTGATAGGGCAGTGCCACTTGTTAAGCACCGATTGGGTGGAGGCATGGTCTTTCCTTCCATCCCTCTATAAATAGAGCATTGAGGGAGTTGGTGTTTGGTAGACCCTTTCAAAACTCTAATGGCCAGAGAAATGTTGCACCACCGCCAAAGGTACTCCAAGCTTGGATCTTGGAAGTTCTCTTTCTTGTTGGAAGGGTTCTCCCCAAGGGTGTTTCCTCTGTGATACATGAGTGCTGGTGAAAATTCTTCTTGGCATGGGAGGTATTGAAAAAGGTCAGCATTCCTGTCACCAGGTTGTAGCCTTCACCAGTCTAAGGATGAAGCCAAAGGAAAGGTAAGGGTTGCATACCTCATCACCTAGCTCCTCCTCTATTATGACTCACCTTGATGTTTGATTATTGGTGGATCTATAGCAAGTTTAGCCCTAGAAACCTGCCCCACCCATCATCAGATGTATCCTAACAAGAGGAGCGAGATGATGGCCTGTCGCCACCTTCGATGCAGCTCCGGGTGTCATCAAGCAGGGCTTGGCTTTCCATCGAGAGTCAACTAGGTCTAGAGTAGGAGTAGCCTTGAGAATGCCACCTCACCAGTGAGCGGAGGGATCACACTAGGATCATGATGAGGCTCTCCAAAAGGATCCTTAGCATGTCTTGGGGCTTTCCTTTCCATCTTCAATGGACGAGGCTCAACAACACCTGTGCCTCATCTCCACCTCCCCTGCATGACGGTCATGCCTCCTATGGGTGATGCACATCTTTTCTTTCCCAACTAGCATCTTCATCAAGCTTTTCTAGAGGATCTAGGAGCCACTTCATGATCCACCAAAGGAAGGGCCTCCCAGAGTAGACCTCATCTAACTGTGGGATTCTTGAGATCTCCCGAGAGCTTTGACTTGGTCTTGATCCTCCTCTTATAGGTGAGGCATCAAAGATACTTCGAAGCTTTAAGGTGTCTTGTGCAACCCATGTAGCTTGTCCCTATCCACCATCTACCTCTCAAGGCATCCTGGTTGTAGAGCTAAAAATATGTGTACCAAGCATTTATTAATGAAATAAACTTTTATTCTTTTAATACATGCTTGTATCTGTATGCATGTGTAGTGTGTTATTAAAAGGGCCTCGTAAACTTTGCTTAGGACAACCTCATCCAGAGCTTTATTAGAATAAGGGATATGTTGACCCCGCTTGGGCCGCCTTACTAAGGACTTTAGAATATGGGAGGCTTATTGCTTAACTAGGACTTAGGGATATCATGACCTGAACCAAGAGTCTAATAGCTTGATTAGGGTGTTTGGGACAACCTCGTCCAAGGTTTTGAAAGATGGGAGGCTTACTACTTAACTGGAACTTAGGGGTATCATAATCTGATCTGGAAGTCTGATAGCTCCACCAAGGTGCTTGGGACAACCTCACCCAAAGCTTTAAAAGCTAGGAGGCTTACTGCTTAACCAGGACTTAGGGGTATCGTGACTTGGCCCGGGAATCTAATAGCTTTGCCAGGATACTTGGGACAACCTCATCCAAGACTTTGGAAGCTGGGAGGCTTACTGCTTAACCAGGACTTAGGAATATCATGACATAGTCCAGGAGTCTGATAGCTCTATCAGGGTGCTTAGGACAACCTTGTCCGAGACTTTGGAAGCTGGAAACTTACTGCTTAATTGGAACTTAGGGGGATCGTTACCCAGCTCGAGAGTCTGATACCTTCATTAAGCTGCTTGGGATAACCTCGCCCATGGCTTTGGAAGTTGGGAGGCTTATAGCTTAACTAGGACTTAGGGCTATTGTGACCCGGCCCGAAAGTCTGATAGCTCTGCTAGGATGCTTAGGACAACTTCGTCCAAGGTGAGGCTTACTACTTAACCCAGACTTAGGGGTATCATGACCCAACTTGGGAGTCTGATAGCTCCACCAAGGTACTTAGGACAACCTCATCCAATGCTTTGGAAGTTGAGAAGCTTACTACTTAACCGAGACTTATAGATATTATGACCTGGCTCGGGAATCTAATAGCTTCGCCTGGATGCTTGGGATAACCTTACCTAAGGCTTTGAAAGCTAGGAGGCTTACTGCTTAACCGGGACTTAAAGATATCATGACTCGGTCCAAGAGTTTGATAGCTCCATCAACATATTAGGAATAAGGGATGTAGGAACCCCACCAAAGCTAGCTTCTTCCCAGGTCTTTCAAAGATATCCCTAACCTCAACCACTTTCTCTTTTTGGGTGAAAGAGGAAAGGAGTTTCATTAAACAAGTCAAGTATAGTAGCTAGGGATACATCTTATTGATAGTATGGCCGAAGATTATCAGAGCTCCAAGTTATGGTGATAGACGTGCTATTTGGATGCTCCAACTAATACATACTAGGCCAAACCACTTCGGTGATGTGATAGGGTCCTTCCCAATTAGGGGAGACCTTCTCGTGCTTTGCGGGTTGGCTGACCGCCACCTTGTGGGGGATGAGTTCTCCTAGCTGAAACTGCTTCACCTTCACATGGGAATTGAAGTAGCTGGAATTACATTGTAGGTATGTAGCCATTCAAACTCGTGCTCTATCCCAAGCTCTTCTAGGAGGTCAAGATTCATCTTGAGGCTTCCGAGCTGCATTGCTTGTCATAAGCTTTGACTTGGGGTAACAGTAGGCCCATTTCCAAAGGGATGATAGCCTCGATCCTAAAAGCAATGTTGAATGGTGTCTTGCTTGCCGAGGGCTGGTGGGTGGTGCGATAGGCCTAGAGGATGCTTTGTAGATCTTCGACCTAAAGCCTTATAGTTTTTCCAATCGAGTCTTCAACCCTTGGAGGATCATCCGATTGGTGACTTCATCTTCTCTATTTGTCTGTGGGTGTGCAACTAAAGTAAACCAATGACTGATATGCAAGTCTTTGTGCAACTCGTCAAAGGATGCATTGTCAAACTATCTGTCATTATCAATGATGATGACGTGAGGGAGCTCGAAGTGGTAGATTATCAACTTCTAGATGAAGTTTCATGCTTCGCACTCGATGATCTAGGCCAAAGGTTCTACCTCAACCCACTTAGTAAAGTAGTCAATGGCGACAATCAAAACTTCTTCTGGCTAGCGACTAGTGGGAAAGGGCCAAGGTGTCTATCCTCCACTGATCAAGGGCCAAGGTGATGGGGACTCGGGAGCCCAACCACCTCAGCAGCCACGTGCAGTCCCAGCACCCTCCAGGCACATCAACTCCACACGCCATCAAGTGAGAAAGAAGGGTCAAGTGGATAAACATGAATTCCTTGATTCATGCCAAGCAACTAAGAAAATATGTGGTCCACCCTGAGCCCAACAAAGTAGGTGTTTGGTACCCCACAAGGTCCCCCTTTGGTCCTCCCATTCTTTCCTTATCCCAGGGTTTCTGTGTGATCCCTAATTTGGGCATTTGTGTGAGCCCAGGGTATCTGTGTGATCCCTTCCCCTTCTTTTCAGGGTATCTGTGTGATCCCTAGGGCATCTATGTGAGCCCTTTGCTATGTGCTTGTCCTCCTCGGGGAATCTGTGTGAACCCCAGTTATCTTTCTGAACCCTTAGCTTTCTTGTTTCTTCCTCTTAGCAAGCCCTAATCCCCTGGTGACTTCTATGCTCGCCAGCGATCCGAACCTCGATCTCTATCCAACATCAATATGGTATCAGAGCTAGAGGTTTAGGATTTTTTCTTCTTCCTTCCTGGATCCATCTCTTTCCTCCTGTCTAGATCCCTCCCCCTCATCAGCCATAGAGGAGTCACGGAGAAAGCAACCCGAAGAAACCGTTGGAGAGAAGATAAAGTATCGTCATTGCCATGGCACAAGTTGATTGCAGAAACACGGTCTTCTTCCCTGATGGCCACCTATTCCTAGTGGAGTATGCCCTCAAGGTTGTCCACAAGGGTAACACCGTTGTCGGCGTCCACAGCACTGACACCATCATCCACGGCGTTGAGAAGAAAGCCATGCCAAAGCTCCAGGACTCCAGATCGGTGAGGAAAATCATGAGCCTGGACAACCACATCATGCTGGCTTTCACAGGGCTGAAGGCCAATGCTGCCTCCCAGCCTCCGGGAAACCCCCAGAAGCGCTGCCCCTCTGTCCTCAATGAGGACACATACGTGGCTGTAGTTGAGAAGATCTTCAAGTATGACTTCTTCCCCGACATCCCCAAGCTTTGCAACCACCTCGATTGGCTTGAGACCATCCACAGCGACGATCCCGTCCTCATCCGTGATGCCCAGCTCAAGATTCTCAAGTGGCGTGCCATTGCTGGCACTGGTAAGACCCCCTCCGCCACTCATTTTGTCTTGGACCAGACTCCGGCAACCCATATCGCTTCCCCTCGAATCAGACCATGTCTGATGACCCTAGATCTGTCTACGCCGCCATTCCCCCGGGCCACCGCCATTCGCCGGAGCAGGGCCGCGCCGCCATCCCCATGGGCCGTCGTCCTCATTCCCAGCCCCGTTGCTGACGAAGAACGCCGGTGAAGCCTCCCCGTAAGCTCTATTTCTTGGTTTATGAAGAAGACGCAGGAAGCCGCATGAACATGAATGCATAACCTACATTCGTTTGCCGACTTCAAGCATAGAAGGAAAGGAACAGTGAAAAAAATGAAAAAAAAGGAAAATCAGTGAAAAAAATTTAGAGAAAAAAAGGAAAGAAAGGTGAAAAAAAAAAATTGAATCTAGCTTCTTTTGCTTTGATTTGATTAGTTTCGGTTCAATCAAACCTCGCTGAGCCTGACTCGATGGAGTCAAGTTCTCCCCACTCTAGGGGAATGATGAGGACCCAGGAGCCTAGCCATCTCAGCAGCCACGTGGAGTCCTAGCACCCTCCAGTCACATCAACTCCACACACCATCAAGTGAGAAAGGAAGGTCAAGTGGATAAACATGAATCCCTTGATTCATGCCAAGCAATTAAGGAAAGATGTGGTCCACCCCGAGCCCAAGAAAGTAAGTGTTTGGTGCCCCACATGGTCCCCCCTTGGTCCCCCCTTCTTTCCTTATTTTTCTTGAGCTTCTTTGGGAATTGTATAACACCTTCCATGTTTTCAATCAGCAAATCAAGAAGGATTGTGGTGCCTCATATTTTCTATGTTTTCTTTACTTGCTCCCCAAGTAATTGGTCCCTATATAAGGACCCCCTCTTATATTGAAGAAAAACCATGGATGAATAAAATTTCTATTGTTTTGTGTGAAGGATCTGTGTGATCCTAGAGTTTCTTTGTGATCCCTGATTTGGACATCTGTGTTTGCCCAAGGTATCTGTATGATCCCTTCCCCTTCTTTTTAGGGTATCTGTGTGATCCCTAGGGCATCTGTGTGAGGCATTTGCTATGTGCTTGTTCTCCTCGGGGAATCTGTGTGAAGCCCAGTTATCTTTCTAAACCCTTAGCTCTCTTCTTTCTTCCTCCTAGCAAGCCCTAATCCCTTGGCAACTTCTATGCTCGCCAGCAATCCGAACCTCGATCTCTATCCTACATCATAAGGAGAGCTCAGGGACTCAAGGCATATAGTGGGTTGATGCTGGATGTTGGCATGCTTTCGACACTGGCAACGATTGCAATGCCGCACGTACTCGACAGCATCCTTAAGTATGCTCAGCCAATAGTAGCCTTGCCTCAAGATCTTGTAGGCTAGGGTGTGGCCTCTGATATGGCTACCATAGATCTCTTCATGTACCTCCTAAAGGGCAAAGTCCACTTCTAAGTGACAAAGGCAGCGAAGGAGCAATGAAGAATAAGCTCTCTTTTATAGCTTTCCATTAATTACCACAAACAGGGTAGACCGAAGTTTGAGCTTTCTTGCCTCAATTGTGTCTTTTGGCAGTGTTCCTTGCTATAGATAGCGGGTCAACGAGTCCATCCAATAAGGCTCTTGGCTTGCTGGTAGGACCGGGGCCAACTCCTCCTTGATACTTGGCTTCTCAAGGTTCTCTAGGTTTATAGTCTTTGAAATATCCACATAACTAGAGGTGGCCAATCTTGAGAGTAGATCTGCCTAGACATTTTTGTCTAAGGGATCTACAAAATTTCAAAGAAAAGGAAGGTCAGGATGATTTCCCTTACTGATAAAGATACTTCTCCATAGCAGGGGCTTTGGTGTCAAACTCTCCATGAACATATCTCACTATCAGTTGAGAGTCATTGAAGACTTTGAGATGCTGAACACCAAGTTTGTGGGCGAGCTTCAACCCCACGAGGAGAGCTTTGTGTTTTGCCTCATTATTAGAGGCCCTGAAATTGAAGTAGAGTACCTGCTTGGCGACAACTCCTTCTGAACTAGCATAGAAGGACATGATTCCCTCTAACTAGTCAAGGCATCAGCGAGCCCTACCGACCATCCCTACGGTATTCGGCCAGAAGCCCTCGAGTGGACGACGATAGAGGTCAACTCCTGTGCCCCAAGGCATCAACAAGCCCTGCCATCCTCCTCTAAGGTATTCAATCAGAAGCCCTCGAGTGGATGATGGCATAGGCCAACTCCTGTGCCCTAATGATGCCGGACTAAAGATGCATGAAAAGTATTTTTTTATTATTAAGTGTTGAGTTAGGAGATTATATCCTGAAAGTAGAGCAAAGATCTAAAGCAGGAAACTCTAGAGAAAATTAGAAGTAGATGCATGCAAAGTATACCCTAAAATTGATAGAAAAGAGGACCGCCGAGGCTAAGAAGCCTCGATAGGGCTAGCTCTCCTACAATACTGCTACTAGCGAGTTAAGGGGGTGTACCTGACAGGGATTTGGTGATGAATCCTTAAAGAGTTTGCTCTATGCTCCTGGATGCGGCCTGGAAGATCAAGCTGAACACCCCACGGATCCACGGCTTTCAATCCGGTGACCCGAAAGCAATCCAGCTAAAATCTTGGATTCGTGGACTCCGTGGGACCTGCAAATCACCTATCACGGGTTAGAAAATGATGTAGAAACAAAGAAAATGGCTGAAAGAAAGAGGGGAAGAAGAGGATTTGGAGTTGGCGGCCAAGGTTGAGGAAGGATGCTCTTTAGGGTTTTGTTGGATGCTTGGAGGCAGGGCGCAGGAAGCTAGAAGGAGGATGGGGTTCACACAGATTCCCCTAGCACACAGCAAGCACATAGCAATTGTATAGAAAACTTAATATATTTCATGAAAAGATTAAAATTTCATACAAAAGGGTCCCTAATATAGAGTCATGAAACTTAGGGCCCAAGCAAATGCAAATGAGGAACATATGGGGCACCCACTTTTTTTCCTAAAGTATGGGGCTGAATACAAGGAAGGAGGCTCTCTCATGCCATACAAAACTCCTCCAATTCAAGCAAGTATTGGGAGGCTAAGAGGAGACCATGAGGGGCACCAAAAATCTTCCTTCTTGGGCTGGATTTGGTCCACAACATTTCTAAGCAAGCGTCCATGAATCTGGGGCTTGAAGTATATCCGTAAGCATGTGGACTTCTTGTGCTTGAGGCTTGGAAGGGATGTGCTAGCATGTGGACATCAACTCCTCAAGCATGGGCTGACTTCAAGTTCCTCGAAGTAGTCCTAGGGCATCGCCATCTAGGGTGTGACTGGGACTCCATGCGGCTGCCAAGATGGCACACCAGGTATTTGTCCTTCACAAGCTTGGGTCTTCTCAAACTGAACTCAACTTGATGATTACAAGACTCAAAAGAAAAAGGCTTAACATGAGCTAACCATATCCCAAGACTACTCCAAAACCCTAATACATAACTCAATCAAAAATAGGACTCAGGACTCAAACCCTAATTTGGGCTTAAAGGGCCATGCTTTTATTACAAGACTAAATAAAATCCTAACAACTCTAGTCAGATAACCACAAAGGGTTTAAAAGCCTCTACTTGAGTCTAGTACCTCTGGTGTCTGCACCACCTAAGACATCAGCGAGCCCTACCGACCACTTCTAAGATATTCGATCAGAAGCCATCGAGCGGACAATGATAGAGGCTAACTCCTATGCTCCTAGGTATCAGCGAGCCTTGCCGACCACCCCTAAGCATTTGATCAGAAATCCTTGAGCAGATAATGGCAGAGGCCAGCTCATATGCCCTAAGGCATTGGCAAGCCGTGCCAACCACCCCTTAGACACTTGATCAAAAGCTCTCAGGTATGCACTGATCGAAAGGCTTATGACAATATGCCTTAGCAAGGCTAAGGTACAACAAGAATGCTAACCGGTATAATCTTATAAACACACCCATTCTAAGCTCCTACAGTGCAGCACACTGATGCTTATTACTGCCACTTAACATCACCTAACAAGGCTCTCCATCACATCCTAAAATCATCAAATTATTATAGTATTGACCCCGTAAGTGATTTTGATGATAACCAAACATTAAAGCATGCACATTTATTTCTAACAACTCTTCAAGTGGTTTACAAGTTTTTGTAGGATGATTTATTTATTCAAATTTCAACTCCTATATTTATACTTCTTGATTTTAGTTGTGTTGTAATCTTGTTTTGTAAAGAAGAACCCAATGAAAAAGTTAAGAAAAATCTAAAAAAGGGTTACTTCTATGTGTGCTATACTTTAAATCTATTTTGAATTGGTTTGTATCAAAAAGATAAGAGTGTTGGTGAGAGTGTTCTTGAGTTTAATTGTAAAAATCCTGAAGAAGTCACTTGAGCTAACCCAGCATGAAGAAGAGCCGACTACACCTCTTGGCATGCAACGAGGATTCTGGCACGTAGCAATCTGAGCCGACTCGAAGGAAATCAAGTCGACTCGAGTAAATCTGAGTCGAATGGAATAAGTCCGAGCCGACTCTTCTAGAGTCTAGTTTTGAAGTTTTCTGAGAACAAGCTAAGCGAACCGACCCGGACCACAACGAGCCGACTCTACTGGAACAAATTTTGAAAAACCTGGTGAAGCGAGCCGACACGAGCTACAACGAGCCAACTCTTCCAGAGTGGGGTTTTTGCACCCTGAGACAAGAGAGCTGACCCAAGTAGAAGAGAGCTGACTCCTTCAGGGCAATGTTTTCAATAACATAAGTTTGAGCCGACCCGAGCTATATGAAAGGGATATGCCCTACAATCCAATCTATGTTGTATCTCCCAAACCATTGTAATTGACAATATTCTAATAAAGGCATTATTTTTCATCATACGCTGTGTTTATTATATGATGAACCCCATAGATTAGGGCTATGATTTTAGGATTATGATGAGATCATACCAGTGAGACCTAAAGTCTTAAAACCTTAATCTAAAATATTCCTAGTCAAAGGAACCTTGAGTAGGGGATCAAGTTTTCCGGCAAGACTAGCACATCCTATATATACTGAATAGGGTGCTGCTCTCATAGTCACTTGTGTATGATACTAATACTAGGATGTGGGTGCTCATTAGAGAATGAGTTCACTGATATGATCCAACTTGAGAATATCTAATGGAGTCTTAGCTACATGTCAATAGAAGGTTCTCATAGTGGGAGTGGTACAAGTAATCCTTTGACCTGAGACTGCCATAAGTACCTTATGTACATGAACCCATGCTTTGGTTCAATCCTAATCATGACACTAAGTCATGCACAGGATTGATACTGGGAATGGTGAATTGGATATGAATGTAATGAGTAGGTCAACAAGGAATCGATCACTCTTAGTAAGAGGAGATTGCATCCAGCTAGTTATCAATCGGATGATGATTCAGGGAATCTTTGATCAAAGTAAAGATATTAGAGATGGTTTCTAATATCAAGATAATTGAATCATCAATATAAGATTGAGCTAGAAACATATCTAATATTGAATTTGACATATATCCATATCCATAATTATATTTGGGTTAAGGCTGATCGAAGGATTCAATTGTACGGTAACTTTCTACTGAAGGGTAGTTTTGGTATTTCACCAAAATTTTCATATCTTCCGGGTAGACATGACACATTGCTGACGTCAATCTTGTCTTGTGGGTTGATTAAATTGAATGATCACTTATTAGGAAGAGTCCTAATTGATCATAATCGGGTAAGCCCGATTTGGCCTAAATCGATTAGAAAGAGTTCTAATCAAATTAGGTCAACTTGTATTCGAACCCACTGCTGGCTAGATGTGGAATCCAATGGGTCACACACTTAAGATAATTGATCAAGGGTTTAATTTTATAATTAAATCATCTTTGCATGATGACACTCTAGCAGGTGTTGCAAATCCTAGCTTCTATTCGAATTAGATTCGAATTAGGGTTCCGGAATGGTTCAATTTGGGTTCTAATTGGATCTAATTAGACCCTAATTGAGGTTATAGGGATTATGGCTAACCCGATTGGCTAACCAGGTATCTAGGCTAGCCCCCCACCCACTCCTTAGCCCTTGCATGCCAAAATGCCAAGAGTCCATGCGCTAATGGACTCTTGGCATGCCCACTTAATTCTCGGATGAATTAAGATGGGACGGCATTCCTTCTCTCTTTTAGCGCCTCAAATGTCCCCCCTTGGATTGGAATCCAAGGGTTGATGTTTTTTTGAGAAAGGTAGAAAGCATTCGTTGCTTCCCGGTTGCGCGAAATAACATCTCTTCGGAGATTAAAAGTCGCGACTCCTTTCTTTTAAAAACATCATGATTTTTCATTTAAGAAAAGCCGTGGGATTTATCCGGAGGGCCGTGAGAAGGAAGGATGGGGCGTGAGAAAATGAGAAAGGGCGTGAGAAGTTTTTCACAGAGAGTTGTGTGGGCGCCTCTCTGAAATCTATTTAAGGGGTCAGGAAAATCAGAACTCGGTAATTGTAATTTTTTTTCTTCTTCCTCTCCTAAAGACTCTTTCTCTCTTTTCTTGTTCTTGCACTGTTTCCTTTACAGAGTACATCTCTGTCGAAACTCTGCTACTAAACAAGAACAAGAGTGAAATTCTCTGACGGTACAGGAAAGAAGGAGTTCTGATTTTATTCCTTCTTTCTTACATTAAGACATTCTTGTCTTAGTTTCTCCTCCAATTTAAGACAAGCCTAAATCCCCTTAGGACAAAGTCTTATCTTCAAGACAAGAGTGTCTTAGAGGGTCAAGGTCTTAGTGGAAGGAGTAGAAGAGATAAAAGAAAGGAAGGCAACCTCTTGTGTGGAAGAATTCCAGCCATAATCTGAAGAATTGAGTTCTAGGAAGAAGAACTCAATGGGAGGAACCATTGGACAAGAAGATAGTGTTCTTGATCATTGCTCTGTGTGGATCACCATCGGAGGGCGAACACTTGGATGCCTGGTGAATTCAAATAGCCTGTCGATCTTCAAGTTTTAAGTTTTCGTAAATTGGAATTAGTGATTACAGGTTGGTATTCTAATTCAATTTGCATAGAAATGTTTGTCTTCATACATTCTAGTCTTATTAAGGAGTTCCTGTTTTAGGGTTTTTGTGCATATTAATTTCAATTTTTGAAATTACCCTTCCGTTGCGTTGCACCGGAATCCTACAGTGGTATCAGAGCCACCTTAATTAGGACTATAATCTATGATAGTTTGTATGTCACATCTTAGGGTTTTTAAATCCTAATATGTTACTACACTTAGCATATCTTTGATTGCATATATGTTTTTATGTATGCCACTAGTTTGAGTTTTTCACTCAAACCCTAATTATTATAAAGATATGTTTAGTTTTGAAGTCATCATACTGAAATAAGGTTGCCCTGGCATAATGGTGGATCCATTATGTGGTAAATGGTTGTCCTAGTATGATGACACACTTAGCACATATTTGTTTATTTATAAGAGTGATATGATCATTATGATACATTCTATAAGAATGTGCTGGCAATTTATAAATCCCTCCTCTTAAAAATTATATTAAGTCTTAGTATATTTAACTAATAAGCATCATTAGTCATGATGTACTATTGATCATTCGGTGTCTAGAAAGGTGGTTCTGGGAAGGTTAAGAGAATTGTGGTTTTTAATTTGTTCCGTTGACTGACCTGGCCAATTTTTATTGGTGTCTAGGAAAGCAACGGGGGGACTCCCACATCTCTTCCACTTGCCTGGCCGATTTGATTAAATTTAAATCTTGACTAAAATGCTTAGTATTAAAAATACTATATATTGGCCTTCCTTCATGCTGGATCATTATTGTGTTATGAACCACATTAGGTTTGTTGTGTTATCTGCAAGACCTAATATGGTGATTGACATAATACTAGTCTAGTGCATAGATATGCTTACAGTATATTTAGTATAATGCTTTGTTGTGTTATCTGCAAGGGCATTATATTTGAGTATTGACTGTATAGAAATGAAAGGGTCTTGACTTAACTAGAACATTATGGTTTGTTATGTTTTCTGCAAGACTAATAATGTTCTAGAGGCCAAGTTACTTCTTGAGAATTATATGAGATATAATTGGAAGAGTTTCCTACCTTTGAGCTTATAAAAGATTTGTTATATTTTCTGCAAGATCTTTTATAAGTTATTAGGATCTCAATCTCACTAAGAAAAACCGATCAGGGTTCTTCTCGATTATCATAGTGAGGGCTATGATTTTTGATAAAATAGTGGGAGACATAATTAAATTGAAGACCTAATTTAATTATGTAAGTCATTTCATGGTTGTTTGCTTATGTATTGTTCTTTATTAAATGTAGATAAATGGCATCTTCATTATCACTGCGAAGTATCTTAGATACCAACAAACTGACTGGTCCGAACTATGTGGACTGGTTGAGAAATTTAAAGATTGTGCTGAGTTCAGAAAAACTTTCTTATATTCTTGATACCCCTAGTCTTAATCCACTAGGGGATGATGCCACAGAGGAAGATATGGCCACATACAAAATGTGGCAGAATGACTCCCTTACTGTCAAGTGTATCATACTAGCCTCTATGACCAATGAGTTGCAGAGACAGCATGAAAGCATGGATACTCAATCCATAATGCTCAATTTAAAAGAGCTTTATGGAGAATATAGCAGAACTGTTAGATATGAAATATCTAAGCAGTTATTCCATGCTAGGATGACAGAGGGAACATCCGTTCAGGATCATGTTTTGAAGGTAATTGACTTAATCACCAGATTGGGTCAATTAGGTTTTATCATGGATGGGGAGTTGAATCAGGATTTAATCCTGCAATCACTCCCGGAGTCATTTTCTTAGTTTGTCTTGAATTATCACATGAACAAACTGAACACTTCCTTGCTTGAGCTGTTAAATATGTTAAAAACAGTGGAGAACCACATTAAGAAAGAAAAGGCTCCACTTCTTCTTGTTGATAAGACCAATAAGAAGAAATCAGGCAAAAAGGGTTTTAATAGGAGGCTAAACCCTAAGAGTGGCATCAATAAGAATAAGAAAGGAAAGAAGGCCTCCAAACAGTCGACCTGTTTCTTTTGCAACAAAGCGGGACATTGGAAAAGTAATTGCAAGGCTTACCTTGCAACTGTGAAGCCTGGTGCATCAGATGCACCAAAAGGTATGTATAAGATACATGCTATATTGACATTAAATTCATCTATATCAAATACTTGGGTATTGGATACCGCTTGTGGTTACCATATATACAAATCTTTGCAGGACCTCTACAAGCTTAAAGTATTGAAGGAAGGTGACTTCAATCTCTACGGTGCTAGTGGTGATATCATCTAAGTAGAAGCTATAGGGACCTATATTCTGAAGTTGCCTTCAGGGAAGATCTTGGAGTTAGAAAATTGTTATTGTATGCCTAAGATTATTAGGAACATTATATCTATTTCCTTGTTATTAAAACAAGGATATGTAATGGATGTAACGAGCACTGGTTGCTCGATAATGTTATCTAATGAATTTGTTTGTTCTGGCATATTTAGCAATGGGCTCTTAACTATTTCTTCCAATGATAGTGTTTTTCATGTCAATAATAAAAGAAAAAGAGAAGACTTTAATGATACTTTACTTTGGCATCATCGACTTGGTCATGTTAATGAGTCTAGGATAAGCAAGTTATACAAGGAAAAATTCCTTGATCCTTATGAGTATGAATCATTAGGAACTTGCGAATCATGTCTCATGGGTAAGATGACCAAGACTCCATTTACTGGACATGGAGAAAGGTCAACTGAGTTATTAGGACTTATACATACTGATGTATGTGGTCCAATGACAACTCAGGCCAGAGGTGGATACTCATATTTTATCACTTTTATAGATGATTTATCTAGGTTCGGATATGTGTATCTTATGAAACATAAATCTGAAGCCTTTGCTAAATTTAAGAAGTATCAAAGTATGGTCGAAAAACAAACCGGGAAAAGTATTAAAGTTCTTTGGTCTGATCGAGGAGGAGAATACTTATCCATGGAGTTCTTAGACTATCTTAAAGTTAATGGAATTCCTTCTGAATGGACCCCTCCATATACACTATAGCTAAATGGTGTAGCTGAAAGGAGGAATCATACCTTATTAGATATGGTACGATCCATGATGTGCTTCACAAATTTACACATTTCCTTCTGGGGTCATGCCCTAGAAACTGCTGTTTACATTCTGAACAAAGTACCTTCTAAATCCGTTGTTAGTACTCCATATGAAGTTTGGAGTGGAAAGAAACCGTATCTTAAATATTTTAAGGTATGGGGATATCCAGCTTATGTTAAAAGAAATTTTGGACATAAGTTGGAACCTAGAGCGGACAAATGTCTATTTGTAGGATATCCTGGAGAGGGTAGAGGATATCTGTTTTACCATCCAACTGAACAAAAGATTTTTGTCAGCAGACATGCCACTTTTCTAGAAAAAGAGTTTATTTTAGAAAAGGACAATGGTGGAACTATTGAACTTAGAGAAGTACAAGAAACACAGATAGACAATTCTCAATCAATAGAACATATAGTTAGGACAGAACCAGAACACAAAACTCCTCCCCGTAGGTCTGATAGAGTGCCACGGGAACTTGAGAGGTATGGGTTTATTGTTGAAAATAATGAAGCCCAAGTCATTCAAAATGATGAACCTCTGACCTATACGGAAGCTATCTTGAGTACTAATTCAGATAGATGGCAAGAAGCCATGGAATCCGAGATAGACTCTATGTATGTCAACCAAGTATGGTCTTTGATCGATGCAGCAGAAGGTGTTAATCCTATTGGGTGCAAATGGGTCTATAAGAAAAAGATTGGGGCTGATGGCCAAGTTGAAACCTATAAAGCCAGATTAGTGGCAAAAGGTTTTAGACAAAAACAGGGAATTGATTATGATGAAACATTCTCACCTGTTGCCATGCTCAAATCAATTCGGATTTTACTTGCTATAGCAGCATACCACGATTATGAGATATGGCAGATGGATGTGAAGACTGCATTCCTCAATGGTTTCCTTGAGGAAGAAGTCTACATGTCACGGCCAGAAGGTTTTATTTCAAAGAATAAACCTAATCAAGTATGCAATCTAAAGAAATCCATTTATGGATTAAAGCAAGCTTCAATGAGTTGGAACATCTGCTTTGATGAAACTATTAAAAGGTTTGGTTTTATCAAAAATGTGGATGAACCCTGTGTTTATAAGAAGACTAGTGGGAGTGCCATAGTCTTCTTGGTTCTGTATGTAGATGACATACTCCTCATTTGGGAATGATATCCCAATGTTACAATCAGTCAAGGTTTGGCTATCAAACCAGTTTTCCATGAAAGATTTGGGAGAAGCATCCTATATACTAGGTATTAAGATCTATAGAGATAGATCTAAGATGATGCTAGGTTTATCCCAATCTAGGTACATTGACTTAGTGCTAAAAAGATTCAGCATGGATGGAAGTAAAAGAGGTTATCTTCCTATGAGTCAAGGCATACATCTTTCTAAAAGGATGTCTCCTAAGACACATGAAGAAAGAAATAAAATGAATTCTATACCTTATGCTTCGGCAATAGGGTCCATAATGTATGCCATGTTATGTACCAGGCCTGATGTGGCATATGCTTTAGGCATTGTCAGTAGGTTTCAGGCTGATCTAGGAGAGGATCATTGGAAAGCAGTTAAAAATATTCTTAAGTACCTGAGAAGAACTAAGGATATTTTTCTGGTTTATGGTGGTTCTGATCTTAAACTAGAAGCTTATTCTGATTCTAGTTTTCAATCAGACCCTGATGATAGCAAATCCATTTCGGGATATATTTTTATCCTAAATGGTGGAGCAGTGAGTTGGAAGAGTACCAAGCAGCAGACTGTAGCTGACTCAACCACAGAGGCAGAATACATAGCTGTCAGTGAAGCTGCCAAGGAAGCAGTCTGGATGAAGAAGTTCATCACAGAGTTGGGTGTTGTTCCTGAGATTGAAAACCCAGTGCCACTTTACTGTGACAACACTGGAGCTGTTGCTCAAGCTAAGGAACCAAGAGCTCATCATAAGTCCAAGCACATTCTGAGATGCTTCCATCTCGTCCGAGAAATAGTAGAAAGACAAGATGTCTACATAATTAGAGTTGATACAAAGAACAATGTAGCAGACCCGTTCACTAAGGCTCTACCACAGCGAGAGTTTGATCGCCACCTCGAGTGTATGGGACTAAGATTTAAAGGCAATTGGCTTTAGTGCAAGTGGGAGATTGAAAGGGATATGCCCTACAAGCCAATCTATGTTGTATCTCCCAAACCATTGTAATTGACAATATTCTAATAAAGGCATTATTTTTTATCATACGCTGTGTTTATTATATGATAAACCCTATAGATTAGGGCTATGATTTTAGGGTTATGATGAGATCATACCAGTGAGACCTAAAGTCTTAAAACCTTAATCTAAAATATTCCTAGTCAAAGGAACCTTGAGTAGGGGATCAAGTTTTCTTGTAAGACTAGCACATCCTATGTATACTGAATAGGGTGACTGCTCTCATAGTCACTTGTGTATGATACTAATACTAGGATGTGGGTGCTCATTAGAGAATGAGTTCGCTGATATGATCCAACTTGAGAATATCTAATGGAGTCTTAGCTACATGTCAATAGAAGGTTCTCATAGTGGGAGTGGTACAAGTAATCCTTTGACCTGAGACTGCCATAAGTACCTTATGTAATGCTTTGGTTCAATCCTAATCATGACACTGAGTCATGCATAGGATTGATACTGGGAATGGTGAATTGGATATGAAGGTAATAAGTAGGTCAACAAGGAATCGATCACTCTTAGTAAGAGGAGATTGCATCCAGCTAGTTATCAATCGGATGATGATTCAGGGAATCTTTGATCAAAGTAAAGATATTAGAGATGGTTTCTATTATCAAGATAATTGAATCATCAATATAAGATTGAGCTAAAAATAGATATAATATTGGATTTGACATATATCCATATCCATAATTATATTTGGGTTAAGGCTGATCGAAGGATTTAATTGTACGGTAACTTTCTACTGAATGGTAGTTTTGGTATTTCACCAGAATTTCTATATCTTCCGAGTAGACATGACACGTTGCTAGATGTCAATCTTGTCTTGTGGGTTGATTAAATTGAATGATCACTTATTAGGAAGAGTCCTAATTGATCATAATCGGTAAGCCCGATTTGACCTGAATCGATTAGAAATAGTTCTAATCAAATTAGGTCAACTTGTATTCGAACCCACCGCTGGCTAGATGTGGAACCCAATAGGTCACACACTTAAGAGAATTGATCAAGGGTTTAATTTTATAATTAAATCATCTTTGCATGATGACACTCTAGCAGGTGTTGCAAATCCTAGCTTCTATTCGAATTAGATTCGAATTAGGGTTCTGGATTGATTCAATTTGGGTTCTAATTGGATCTAAGTAGACCCTAATTGAGGTTATAGGGATTATAGCTAACCCTATTGGCTAACCAGGTATCTAGGCTAGCCCCCCACCCGCTCCTTAGCCCTTGCATGCCAAAATGCCAAGAGTCCATGTGCTAATGGACTCTTGGCGCGCCAAATGGAGGAGTCCATGGGTGCATGGACTCTTGGCGCGCCCACTTAATTCTCCGATGAATTAATATGGGGTGGAATTCCTTCTCTCTTTTAGAGCCTCAGATGTCCCCCCTTGGATTGGAATCCAAGGGTTGATGTTTTTTTGAGAAAGGCAGAAAGCATTCGTTGCTTCCCGGTAGCGCGAAATAACATCTCTTCGGAGATTAAAAGTCGTGACTCCTTTCTTTTAAAAACATCATGATTTTTCATTTAAGAAAAGCTGTGGGATTTATCCAGAGGGCCGTGAGAAGGAAGGATGGGGTGTGAGAAAATGAGAAAGGGCGTGAGAAGTTTTTCACGGAGAGTTGTGTGGGCGCCTCTCTGAAATCTATTTAAGGGGTCAGGAAAATCAGAACTCAGTAATTGTATTTTTTTTCTTCTTCCTCTCCTAAAGACTCTTTCTCTCTTTTCTTGTTCTTGCACTGTTTCCTTTACAGAGTACATCTCTGTCGAAACTCTGCTACTGAACAAGAACAAGAGCGAAAGTCTCCGACGGTAAAGGAAAGAAGGAGTTCTGATTTTATTCCTTCTTTCTTACATTAAGACATTCTTGTCTTAGTTTCTCCTCCAATTTAAAACAAGTCTAAATCCCCTTAGGACAAAGTCTTATCTTCAAGACAAGAGTGTCTTAGAGGGTCAAGGTCTTAGTGGAAGGAGGAGAAGAGATAAAAGAAAGGAAGGCAACCTCTTGTGTGGAAGAATTCCAGCCATAATCCGAAGAATTGAGTTCTAGGAAGAAGAACTCAATAGGAGGAACCATTGGACAAGAAGATAGTGTTCTTGATCATTGCTCTGTGTGGATCACCATCAGAGGGCAGACACTTGGACGCCTGGTGAATTCAAATAGCCCGTCGATCTTCAAGTTTTAAGTTTTCGTAAATTGGAATTAGCGATTACAGGTTGGTATTCTAATTCAATTTGCATAGAAATGTTTGTCTTCATACATTCTAGTCTAATTAAGGATTTCCTATTTTAGGGTTTTTATGCATATTAATTTCAATTTTTGAAATTACCTTTCCACTGTGTTGCACCAGAATCCTACACTATAAAGAGCCAACTCGTCTAGAGTGAAGATTTTGTACCCTGAGACAAAGAGCCGACCCCAATGAAGAAATGGTGACTCGACCTATCGACTCGAGGGATCCGAGCCGACTCGAAGAATCCAAGCCGACTTGATTGTCGTTTCTAGGTACATAACAGCTAGTTCCAAAATTTCTTTTTGAATGCAAAAAGGTGCTCCAACGGTCATATGTCACATCCCAACGGTCTACAACGTCTCAAACTATCTTGGAGTGATAGAAGACCATATATTTGAGGGATTTGAACTTTATTGAAGAAAGCAAGAAAAAGTTTTTGAAAGTTCTTCAAAGTGTTAAGAGTTTATTGAATATCCAACCAACCAACAAGAAAGAGAGCACAAAGAGCATTCAAGTCAGTCTTCAAGTCTTCACCAACTCTGATCTAAAGCTTGAAGCACTTTGGAAAGAAGCCACTAAAGCAATTAAAGTGCATTCAAGTACATCCAAGTGGACTTCTTACAAGCTGCACTGGCAACTATCCAACAACTAGAGTTTTTCATTATTATTGCATTTATTTCTCAATTCATTCTTGAATTGTTAGGGTTATTGTTGAGCCCGTTTGAAAAACCAAATAGGTTCTTGGTCAGCCTTAGCTAAAAACCAAGGGTTAGGTTCCTGGTGATCCTGTGAAAATCAAGTTGGGTTTCTTTGGTGATCCTGTTCAAAACCAAAGGGTGTTGGATTTTCTTTGGTGATCCCGTTAAAACCAAAATGTAGAGGTTTTGGATTGTGATCCTGTAAAATGATCCTACTATATTCGGGTGTGAATATAGTAAAAATCCCAAGTGGTATCTTGGGTAGTGGATGTAGGAGCTAGGTTTCTCCAAACCACTATAAATTTTTGTATGTTTGTGTTGTGATTCTTTGATCCTATTTAGCTTCTGCAAGTTATTATTTTGCCACAGCACCTAACACTCTAAAAGGGATTTTTAAGTGCACATTATCTGCTTAAATTTTTAAATTCCCAAGTCAACCCCTCTTGGGTAGCCACCTGGGCAACAACTGGTATCAGAGCAGTGTCTCTGAATACATAAGAGTAAAGTTTGATGGCTCATCCAATGAGTATGTCCTTGGCCAAAGGCCAATCAACCTATAGACCTCCACTCTTCACTGGAACAAATTATGAATACTGGAAAGCTAGGATGAAGATTTTTATTCAAGCCGTTGATTTTTAGTTGTGGAAGGTCATTTTGAAGGGTCCACATATCCCCATGGTCAAAATTGATGGAGTGGACGTTCCAAAACCTAAAGAGGATTGGGACGAACATGACATGAAAATGGATGAGTTAAATGCCTAAGCAATGAATTTGCTATATTGTGCTTTGGATAGTAATGAGTTTAATCAAATTTTCATTTGCTCCTCGGCAAAGAAAATTTGGGATAAACTTGAGGTGACCCATGAAGGAACTTCTCAAGTGAAGTCCTCAAAAATTAATCTTCTTGTACATAGTTATGAGTTATTTAAAATGAAACCTAATGAGACAATCTCTGCCATGTTCTCATGCTTCACTGATATTATTAAAAGCTTAAAAAGTCTTGGCAGAGTATATTCTAATGCAGACCTTGTATAGAAGATCCTAAGATCTCTTTCGGACAAGTGGGATCCAAAAGTGACCGCCTTCCAGGAAGCGAAAGATTTGAATACCTTATTGCTGGATGAACTGCTAGGATCTCTCATCACACATGAACTAACCATGTAGCACCGAACTAAGGATGATCAAAAGAAGAAGAAATCTATTGCCTTCAAAGCTGCTATGGATTCAAGAGAAGATGATGAATCGGAAGAAGAATGCTCCTCTACTGAAAGCGACATGGAAGATGAAGATGTTGCCATGGTCATTAGGAGATTCAAAAAGTTCTTGGGAAAACGAAAAGGAATAAACTATAGAAAATTCCACGAGAACAAAGAATACAGCAAAGAAAAGGACAAAGAGAAAGAGAAGGAAAAAGAAGTGCCTGTATGCTATGAATGCAAAAAATCAGGGCACATTCGGCTGGATTGTCCATTGCTGAAAAAGGGCTTCAAGAAAAAGAAAAAGAGAGCTATGGTAGCGATGTGGAGCCACAGCGAAGCGTCCACATCAACTGAAGAAGAAGATATCACAAAAATAGCGAACTTGTATCTAATGGGTCTTGAGAATGAGGTATCATCCCTTGAGCTTCAAACTGAATTTACTTACAATGAGTTAAATTCTGCTTTCATGATTTGCTTGAAGAGTTCAAGAAAGCTGGGGTTAAGATTAAATCCTTGAAGGGACAAAATGATTTATTACTAAAAGACAAGGATGCAATTTTAGAAAAGAATAATATCTTGCAAAAAGAATTGAATGCCTTTTCTGATAATGTTATTACTTTGAAAAATGAGAAAAATGCTTTAAATGAGACAAACAAAGTTTTAGTTGCCGAAAATGATGGTTTGAAAAAGGAGGTTGAAAAGCTTAACCCTTTAGTAGAAAAACTTACCTTGAGTTCCAATAAGCTTGAGCTAATTCTAAAAGAACAAAGAGATTCAAAAAATAAAGCTGGAATTGGATTTAATGCTTTAAATGCTAAAGGAATTTCAGCAACAAATTTGTATCTTCTAAAGCTTCAGCTTCAAATGCTAAATCTCAAAAAGCTTTTCCATCTAATTCTGTATCTAATGGCTTAAAGAATGTTCCTAAGAATTCTGCTAAAAAATCTTTCAAACAAAACATATCTATTTCTTCATCTGTCAAAGCTTCAAAGTATGCATCATTCAAATATAATAAAATTATTTTCTATGCATGTCATAGATTTAGGCATAAATTTCATCAATGCAATTCTTTGAAAAAATCCAAAATTGATACATTAAAGTATAGAACTTTTTGGGTTCCAAAAGGAACCAATTTTGCTAACCCGAAAGGACCCAAGTTAGCTTGGGTACCTAAAACCACTCCTTCATTATTTTGCGTGATTATCTTGCAGTGCTGAATACTAAGAAACAATGGTATCTAGACAGCGACTGTTCAAGGCATATGATGGGTGACAAGGATCAGTTCATCACCCTATAAATGAAAGGAGGATCGATTACTTTCGGCGATAATGAAAGGGAAAAATAATCGAAATCGGTAAGATCAAGATAACCCCCTGTACTTTTATTGAAGATGTACTGCTAGTAGATAATTGAAACATAATTTACTAAGTATCAGTCAACTTTGTGATAATGGCTTCAAGGTTATCTTTGAATCATCTATGTGTATAGTAACTAACTCTCTTGACTCTAGCAACAAATTCATTGGTCATAGACTTAGAAATATCTATGTGGTAGATTTGAATGATCTAGCTATGACTAGTAGTTCTAGACTAATAGCAATGAATGCTAAGACCAAGGAGTCATGTTTACTTTGGCATAGAAGATTAGGTCATGCTAGCATGCATACAATTGCCAAATTAATTTCAAAGAATCTAGTTAGAGGTTTGCCACGCTTTAAAGTTGATCTTGATTATGTATGTGATGCTTGTCAATTAGGCAAACAAACTAGAGAGAGTTTTAAATCAAAAATGTTATTTCAACTACTAGACCCCTTAAGCTACTTCACATGGACTTATTTGGACCAACTAGGACCACAAGCCTAGGAGGTATGAAATATGGCCTTGTAATTGTAGATGACTTTTCTAGATTCATGTGAGTATTATTTCTTGCACATAAAGATAAAACCTTTGGTGTATTTCAAAAATTTTACAAGAAGGTTTCAAACAAGAAAAATCTTTCTGTTATTTCTATAAGAAGTGATCACATAACTAAATTTCAAAATCAATTTTTTGATGAATATTGCACTGAGCACGGCATTGATCACAACTTCTTCGCTCATAGAACACCATAATAAAATGGTGTTGTTGAGAGAAAGAATAGGACTTTGGAAGAAATGGCCTGAACCATATTGTGTGAAGGTAATCTTCCAAGGTACTTTTGGGTAGAAGCAGTGAACACTGTCTATTACATTTGAACCGAGTTTTAATATGCCCAATTTCAAAGAAAACCCCCTATGAGCTTTGGAATGGAAGAAAACCAAATATTAATTACTTTCATGTTTTTGGATGTAAATGCTTTGTGTTGAATAATGGTAAAGATAACCTAGGAAAATTTGATGCAAAATCTAATGAATCTATATTCCTTGGTTATTCATTACATAGCAAAGCATATAAAATATTTAATAAGAGGACTCTTACTGTAGAAGAGTCAATTCATGTTGTTTTTGATGAAGCTAACCCCTCACCATCTAGAAAAGATGAGTGTATAGACAGCAATGTAGGTATATTACAAAAGGAGATGGAAGATCTAAGCATACAAGATAAGCCAACACAAGATGGAAATGAAGTGATAAGTAAGGATTATACTGATTTACCAAAGGAATGGAGGTACGTAACTTCACATCCTAAAGATCTAATTATTGGTGATCCTTCTCTTGGTGTTAGGACTATGTCAGTACATAGAGATGCACATGACTACCTAGCCTTCGTTTCATAAATTAAACCACATAGCTTAGAAGAAGCTGAAACTGATCCAAACTGGATGATGGCCATGCATGAAGAATTAAACTAGTTTGAAAGGAATAATGTTTGGACACTAGTTAGTAGACCCCTAGACCATCCCATCATAAGAACCAAATGGGTCTATAGGAACAAGCTAGATGAGAATGGTAAGGTTATGAGAAATAAAGCAAGGTTCGTAGCAAAAGGGTACAACCAAGAAGAAGTAATAGATTTTAATGAAACTTATGCACCTGTAGCAAGACTTGAGGCCATTAGATTACTTCTTGCATTTGCTTGCTACATGAATTTTAAACTATTCCAAATGGATGTCAAAAGTGCTTTTCTAAATGGATTTATTTCTGAACAAGTTTTTTGTTAAACAGCCACCAGGTTTTGAAAATCATACTTTTCTAAATCATGTGTTTAAACTAAATAAAGCTTTTTTTGGTTTGAAACAAGCACCTAGGGCCTGGTATGATATACTAAGCAAATTTTTACTTGAAAACGATTTCAAAAGAGGAAATATTGACAAAACTCTTTTCATCAAGAATAAAGAAAATGACATGTTAGTTATACAAATTTACATTAATGATATTATATTTGGTGCAACTAATGAAAATCTTTGTAGAGAATTTGCTGAGTTGATGCAGGGTGAGTTTGAAATGAGCCTTGTGGGTGAACTCAACTACTTCCTTAGATTACAAGTCAAACAAATGAAGGAAGGGATCTTTATAAGCCAAGCCAAGTATATCAAAAAAATAATTAAGAAGTTTGGCATGAAAACAAGCAAAGAGGCTAGCACACCCATGAGCCCATCTTGCAGATTGGACAAAGATGAAAATGGATCCAATGTTGACCAAAAGCTTTATGAGATATGATCGGATCTCTATTATTTTTGACTGCCAGTAGACCTGATATCTTGTATAGTGTGTGTGCTCATTTTCAATATAATCCTAAAGAAACACACATGCTTGCTATTAAAAGAATTATCAAATATTTAAGAGGTATAAGTAATTTAGGTCTTTGGTACTTTAAAGAATCATCTTTAAATTTAATTGGTTTTTTGGATGCTGACTATGCTGAATGCAAAATTGATCGAAAGAGCACTTGTGGTACATGCCAATTTCTAGGGTTGAATTTAATTTCATGGCACTGTAAGAAGAAAAACTCCATAGCATTGTCCACTGCTAAGGCAGAGTACGTTGCTGCTGGTAGTTGTTGTGCTCAAGTGTTATGAATTAAAAGACAACTAGAAGATTTTGGTGTTACACAGTTTAAAATTTCAATCAAATGTGATAACACAAGTGCCATTAATTGGACTAAGAATCCTATTCAGCATTCAAGAACTAAGCACATTGAAATTAGGCACCATTTTATAAGAGATCATGTCTTGAATAATGACATTGAACTAGATTTTGTGCCAACTGAAAACCAACTTGCTGACATTTTCACTAAACCTTTAAATTCTGATAGGTTTGCAATGATTAGATATGAATTAGGTTTGTGTAATCCTTTTTAGAAACCACAACCTATTTTCCATCAAACTTAAGGAAATATCATCTAGACAACCTCCTTGCTCCATTTAAATTCTTAATTATTCTCCTTGTGAAAAGTTTTTTTATTCACTTAATGTTTTGTGCTCCCTCTGCTCGAGCCGACTCGAGCAGAATTCACCTTGAGCGAGCCGGCTTGGTTGTCGGGCTGTCTCTTTTTAGTTTGAGCTATAAGATTTTTCATTTTGTTTTCTATCTTTGGCTCTGTATTCTTTCCCTCTGAGGAACCTTTCCCAAAAACTCCATCCTTCCAAAACTTCTTCGAATCTCAGTGTGCTTGTGGGATGGCTCCAAAAAGGGCAGTGAGGAAGAAGCCTCAACAGGAAACTAAGGAAGCTCCACAGGAGAAAAGATCCAAATACCATGAAGATAGCTCTTCTCGAGTTCCTCCTCAACCAACTGAAGAACCAAGCTCCATCTCTCCAAGTCAACCAATTTCCTAGGGTATGCGGCCTGTAACCACTGGTAGAAGAATTTTATTTGAACTTTTTAAGGAAAGAGGGTTAGTTATTGGGGATTTTATTGAGAACCAGGGCTGACGGAATATGTGATTGGATATACGAACTTATCCAAACCTGGTTAGAACATTTTATGAGAACATGAGATTGGGAGAGCATCACATCGAGTCACTGGTCAAAGGGAAAAGAATCATTATCTCTGAAGAACTAATTAGGAATACCCTGGAAATGCCATTTGAAGGTATAAATCATTTAGTTCTAAAAGATAGGACAAGGGCTTTACAGACTGTACTGGAGCAGACTGATGTTGATGAGATTGGAATCCTTAAAGCTAACTCCTTATCCATTGAAATGAGGCTACTCCATAGCTTTATAAGTCAGATTTTTCTACCCAAAACAAGTTGATTTGATTGGGTGAGTGAGAGAGACTTATGTTTTATAGAGCTACTGATACTTGGTGATAAAATCAATCTTCCTGCTATAATGATAAGTCAAATGAAGGAAGCCATAAGTAAGGTGAAGGCATGTTTGCCTTATGGGATGATTCTTACTCTTTTCTTCCAGGCTGCACATATTGATCTATCAGGAGAAGATAGCAAATCTCTCTTACACATGACACCTATACAGCTAAAACCTTATAGAGGATGGGTTATTTGCTATTTGAGGGAACATGGAAGAAGAAATCTGAGGCACCAGTCACTGAAGAACCAGAAGAAGAACAAGTTGAGATGGAAACTGGTGAAGGCACCTCAATTCGAATTCCTGAGCCACAGCCACAGCAAGGCTCACCAGATCAGACAACTTTTGATGGTTTCATACCAGACTTTACTCCCATTGCTCCTTCTGCTCCTTCTAATACTCCAATACCTGAACCTGCTCCTGCTACTACTCCAGAACCCTCTACTATCCATCATGTTGATATCATAGAGTAGCTTAATAAATTTGCATAAGGTTTGTTAAATTCCTTTGGATCCATGATTAATGATCTGAAAGCAAAAGTATATCAAAGTCTTGATGAGTTTAGGGAGGAATTGAATTCAGTGAAAATGGGTATGGAAGATATAGAGAAAAGAATAAGAAGGGAGGACAACTACATAGAAGATTTGGGGATTCTCATAGGTACTGGGAAGGCTAAGAGGATCAGCCAAAGCATTTACAAATGTATAAGCTTTTGAAATTCTTTCAATGTAGAAAGAAGTTGCAGAAATAAAGGTCTCTATGGAAAAATTGGTTGATTCCAAGGATTCAAAGAAAATTGAAGCTGAATTGAAAACCATTATCAGTTTTTTGTGGAAGCTGATGACTAAAGTTGAAGACCTTCAAGCTCCTTAGAGTATACCTCCTTCAGCATCACTGGATCCTACACCTATTTCCTCTAGACCACCCAAACAACCTGCACCTCACTTGAAAACTAGGTCTAGGAAACCCTCTAAAGCCAAAGGAAAATCCACTGTTGTTCTATCTGAATCTGAGTCTACTAATAGTGATTAGACTCTTTTATTTTTCTTTCTGAACTAAATGTACTAATTTCTTTTAAAGAAATGAATATCATTCTTTTGACTACTTGTGTGCAAGTGTTCTATTTACTTTCATTGACTATGATTTTTTTAATAGAATATCCTAATTAAGTTGAGAAAGTGAAATTATCTCAAACAAAATTTGGAAACTTTCTCAATCATTATCAAAAATGAGCTTTGTATGTTGGAAACAAAATTATATTTGAAAACTTCATCTTTTTGATTAATGACAAAAAGGGGGAGATATTTGCATGAAAAGGATAAGAATTCTTGCTCTGACACATGAAAACTTTGTCTGTATATATGCTCTGATACATAGAATGTCATATGTCTAATACAGAAAATTTTTGTATATGCTCTGACACATAACATTCTCTTATTTAATATGCTCTAATACATAGAAGTTTCTATGATGTTCCGATACAGAAAACTGTCTTAGAAAATCTTGATACATGAGCTTCAATTCATGAATATTCTCTTGAAGTACTTGAGAAATACACCTCATGCTTTATTACATTGCCTTGCATGAAAAATTTGTTTGAATATGGAGTATTTTATTGAGGGGGAGACTATTTCATACTACTCTGATTCCTTATCACTAACACGCTCTAATTCTTCTTCTACAATTCGACATTAATGATAATTGAGCATGTCAAAGTTATAGTCAAGCTTTCCTATACTTGTTAATACATTCTTGCAAATACAGTTATACAAGTAGTTGTAGAGTTTTATCTTATGCTTTCATGCCCAGTGTTTTGTCATCATCAAAAAGGGAGAGATTGTTAACCCCGTAAGTGATTTTGATGATAACCAAACATTGGAGCATGCACATTTATTTCTAACAACTCTTCAAGTGGTTTACAAGTTTTTGTAGGATGATTTATTTGTTCAAATTTCAACTCCTACATTTATACTTCTTGTTTTGAGTTGTGTTGTAATCTTGTTTTGTAAAGAAGAACCCAATAAAAAAGTTAAGAAAAATCTGAAAAAGGGTTACTTCTATGTGTGCTATACTTTAAATTTATTTTGAGTTGGTTTGTATTAAAAAGATAAGAGTGTTGGTGAGAGTGTTCTTGAGTTTAATTATAAAAATCCTGAAGAAGTCACTCGAGCTGACCCAGCATGAAGAAGAGCCGACTCCACCTCTTGGCACGCAAAAAAGATTCTGGCACGCAGCAATCCGAGCCGACTCGAAGGAAACCGAGCTGACTCGAGTAAATCTGAGTCGATTGGAATAAGTCCGAGCTGACTCTTCTAGAGTCCAGTTTTGAAGTTTTCTGAGAACAAGCAAGGCGAGCCGACCCGGACCACAACGAGCCGACTCTACCGAAACAAATTTTGAAAAACTTGGTGAAGTGAGCTGACCCGAGCTACAACGAGCCGACTCTTCTAGAATGGGGTTTCTGCACCCTGAGACAAGAGAGCCGACCCAAGTAGAAGCAAGCCGACTCCTTCACGGCAATGTTTTCAATGATAGAAGTTCGAGCCGACCCGAGCTATCAAGAGCAGACTTGTCCAGAGTGAAGATTTTGTACCCTGAGACAAAGAGCCGACCCCAATGAAGAAATGGTGATTCGATCTATCGACTCGAGGAATCCGAGCCAACTCGAAGTATCCGAGCTGACTCGAGTGTCATTTCCAGGTACATAATGGCTAGTTCCAAAAAGTTTTGTTGAATGTAAAAAGGTGCTCCAATGGTCATATGTCACATCCCAATGGTCTACAATGTCTCAAACTACCTTGGAGTGATGGAAGACCATATATTTGAAGGATTTGAACTTTATTGAAGCAAGTGAGAAGAAGTTTTTGAAAGTTTCTCAAAGTGTTAAGAGTTTATTGAATATCCAACCAACCAACAATCAAGAGAGTACAAAGATTATTCAAGTCAATCTTCAAGTCTTCACCAACTCTGATCTGAAGCTTGAAGCACTTTGGAAAGAAGCCACTGAAGCAATTAAAGCACATTCAAGTGCATCCAAGTGGACTTCTCAGAAGCTGCATCGGTAACTATCCAACAACTAGAGTTTATCATTATTGTTGCATTTATGTCTCAATTCATTCTTGAATTGTTTGGGTTATTGGTGAGCCTATTTGAAAAACCAAATAGGTTCTTGGTGAGCTTAGCTAAAAACCAAGGGTTAGGTTCTTTGTGATCCTGTGAAAACCAAGTTGGGTTTCTTTGATGATCCTGTTCAAAACCAAAGGGTGTTGGGTTTTCTTTGGTGATCCCGTTAAAACCAAAGTGTAGAGGTTTTGGATTGTGATCCTATAAAACAATCCTACTGTATTCGGGTATGAATATAGTGAAAATTCCAAGTGGTATCTTGGGTAGTGGACGTAGGAGCTGGGTTGCTCCAAACCACTATAAATTTCTATGTATTTGTATTGTGATTCTTTGATCCTATTTAGCTTCTACAAGTTATTATTTTGCCACAGCACCTAATACTCTAAAAGGGATTTTTAAGTGCACATTATATGCTTAAATTTTTAAATTTCCAATTCACCCCCCTCTTGGGTAGCCACCTAGGCAACATAAAGGATCCTAACAAGAGCAATGGGCATGCCTAAACTCCTTGTAACTCATACCACTATTTAATGAAGCATGGCTTACCTTGGACTAGCAACAATGATGCATTTAAGGAGACAAGACTCTCCTTGCCAATAAAATGCTCTAAGGGACATATGGGAGGTCCTACTGTCATTTACCAAATCTAACGGAATCTTGGTCTTACCTGGAATATCCTTAGTTATCCACATATAAAAGGGACTCCATGCGAGTTCCCAAAGGTACATGAGCCTTTCTGCTAATACTCTCCCACTATTAGTATGAATACTAACTTGAACATCGGAGTGCCATCACCGGGGCTACCCCCGATAGGCTTTTTTATAGGTATCATCTCTCGGAGTTTGGCCTGCACCACTTACTCTAACACATCCACCAACTTTAGCTCTTTCTCTGGTGATTGACAAATTTTGACATCAATAATTATCTTTATCAATAATTACTCATGGTATGAGTATATGTTTCTTATGAGACACAAGTCTAAAGCTTTTGAAAAGTTTAAGAATTCAGATATGAAGTAGAAAACAAACAAAGAAACCCTTTAAGGTTCTTCAATTAGATCGAGGAGGGGAATACCTTAGTGAAATATTTTTAAGTTATCTCAAGGACAATGGTATAGTTTCATAGTGGACTCCTAGTATGTCTCAACTCAATGGGATATCAGAAAGAATGATAGGATCATATTGGATATGGTCTAGTCCATGATGAGCTTCATTGACCTACCAATGTTTCTTTGGAAACATACCCTATAAACTTTGATTTATATTTTAAATAAGGTTCTGTCTAAATCCATTCCTACTACACCATATGAGATATGGCATGGTAGGAACTGAGTCTTGGCCATCTCAAGATTTGGGGATGTCCATCCTAGGTCAAAAGACTAATGACGGATAAGTTAGAGTCTAGATTTACGAAAGGTCACTTTATAGAGTGTTGTTGCCTGGATCATCGTGGTTCATAGCTCTGGTGCATCACCCCCATGTCGAGTGCCTCCTTCTCCCACCGGGGGTGCTCCCTCCTCCTTGGGGGTTGACTCTTTGGCCTGCTCGACCTGCAAAATAGGGAAGACCCGGGTCGGGGATTCCGGCGAGGACACTCCGATGATCAAGTCAGTAGGACGATCGAGGGGAACAGAAACCTCTAAGATGAAGAGCTTGGGGGACTCCCTCACCTCAGGGGGTGACATGATAAAGATGTTTAAATAATATAAAGAACAAGATAGCAATGCCTGAGCAATAGAAAGAAGGAATGGAGAGCAGGGAGTGGGGAGGTTCTCCAGTCGGTTCCTTGGCTGCTGAGCTCTCGGGGGGCTTGCTTACTTGCCTCTCCCCACTCCTCTTGCATCTACCACTTACCTTTTTTACCTCATGCCTTGGGCGATGGCCCCGCCTAGATCGGGGGTTTGGTCTCAGTGTCCTTCTTGAGGGGCCCTCTCATGGTGTCTTCTTCGGTGGGGCTTGTCATTGCCCGTGGCTTTTCCTTCTTCCCTCCTCCCTCTCAAAATGGTCCTTCAAGAGGAGGAGACAATCCTTGGGCCTTTTGGAGCCTCTCTTTCACTCTCGGACTGGTCCTCCTTCTAGCCTTTGGTGAGTTCTCTAGAGAGCTCTCCTAAGAGCTCTCTGGAGAACCCTCTTACTCCTGAATTCTTCTTTTTTCTTTTCTGGACTCCCCCGACCTCTCCCCCTTTTTTGGGGGTATTGTCATTTTGCTTAAGGGGCAGGTGCTGCACCATCAAGCCCCATGCCATCGCAGGGAGTTTCCATTCTTGGAGGGGCCACCCGAGCATTGCAAGGCCTATGGCTTTAACAGGATTTCCCTTTTAGGGGAACTCTGGGTCTCCGGCCGTATAATAGTTGATGTGGCAGCATGCTACAGGGCCCTAGGTCTGACAAGGCTTACCTCATGTAGAGAATGCGGGCAGCATGTTATAGAACTGGAATTGGTGGCAGGACATGTGCCACCTTTCAGAGGTTGCAGGTGGATAGGGACCTCCATACCGTGGTTTGAATTCTTGTTAATCTTTCCCTCCTTCACCACTGGTAGGAATTCTGGCCTTTGTATGTGTTGACCCCAGAAATGATTTTGATGATAACAAAACATTGGAGCATGTATTTGACACTAACTATTTTTAAGATTTTATAAGTTTTTGTAGGATGATTTAAATGAACAACCACTCTTCCTACAATTCTGATCCTATTAATGTATGTCAAGATTTTTTTTTGAAAAAGTATCATGTAATGAAGAGCCCAAAGAAAAATTACTTATCTATTCATGAAAGTGGGCCAGTTCTGTGTAAATTTCAAGTTTAAATTACTTAGAGTAGACTTCAAAAGAGTTTAAAAGAGCATTGAAGATAGTTGGAAGCTTTTGGAAGAAGATTGGAAAAGTTTAGAAGATTTTTGATAAAAATCACTCAAGCCGACTCAAGATAGGAGAGCTGACTCATTGTTATGGCATGGCATGAAGTTTCTGGCTCGCTGTCATCCGAGCCGACTCGAAGGAACCCGAGCTGACTCATCTAGAGCTACAATTCTTTAGTCAGACAACCGAGTCAACCCGACAGATATCGAGCCGACTCCTCTAGAGTTTTGAAAAATCAATTCTAAGAAAAATAGTCAGGCATGTCGACTCGTCAGTGAAGAGCCGACTCGACCAGAGTTCAATTTCTGAAGGACTGAGAATCCGAGCTGACTCGACCCATCCGAACCGACTCAAATTCCTGGTTCATGTGCATAACGGCTAGTTCCAGAATTGATTTTTTGAATTCAAAAAGTGCTCCAACGGCCATATTTCTAATCCCAAGGGTCTACAATGGTCATATTCATCTAAGATCAGTTCAAGGATTATAATTATGGGATTTAAACAACTTTTGAAGAACTTTTAATGAGACTTTAAGAGAACATTTATTATTCAAGAGAGCTTTGAAGAGAAGAACTCAAGACTTTACCAACTCACATTCTTTTCTTGAGTCATTTATTGAAGAAGATTAGAAGCCTTGAAGAGCATTAAAGGAGCAATCAAGAAGGCTTGCAAAGGAACTTCAACTGCAACTATTCGATAATATTAAGTTTGTCGTTATTGTTGCTCTATTTTTTAACTCCTTTTGAGTTGTTCCAAGTACAACAGGGGCTGTAACTTGGGGATTATTATAGGTTTTTGGTGAACCTTTGAAAACCAAGTTTGGGTTGTTAGTGAGACCAGGAAAACTAACATTATATTGGATTCTTGGTGATCCCGGTGTAAAATCAAGTTTGGGTTTTGGTTTGTGATCTTGGTGCAAAATAAACCAGCTATATTCCAAGGCTAATATAGTAAAAATCCCAAGTGGTATCTTGGGTAGTGAATGTAGGGGCTAGGTTGCTCCAATCCACTATAAATTGCTTATGTTTGTGCTTGTGCTTATTGTGTTCTTTACCTGCTTCTGCTATTCATACATAAATCACATCACTCACCACGCAAGGTTTTAAAATGAACACATATTTATGAAATATTTTAAATATCCAATTCACCCCCACCTCGTAGGTTGGCCACCCGGGAAACAACTGGTATTAGAGCAGTGTCTCTGAAATTTACGTAGAGAAAAGATTTATGGCAAACCCTATGAGTACCTCTTTGGCTGAAGGCCAATCTACAAATAGACCTCCACTTTTTACAGGCACAAATTATACCTACTAGAAAGCACGAATGAAAATTTACATTCAAGTAGTAGATTTTCAATTATGAAAAATAATTTTAAAAGGACCTCACACACCCACAAAGAAGGTTGATGGCATGGACATCCTAAAACCTTAAGACAAATGGGATGAATATGACATGAAAATGGATGAGTTGAATGCCAAAGCAATGAATCTCTTATATTGTGCTTTGGATGCAAATGAGTTTAACCAGATTTCTACTTGCATGCCTACAAGAGAAATTTAGAATAAACTTGAGGTAACCCATGAAGGAACCTCCCAAGTCAAAACTTTTAAAATCAATATTCTTGTTCATAATTATGAGTTATTTAAAATGAAACTGAATGAAACTATATCTGCCATGTTCTCAAGGTTTACAAATATTATTAATGGTTTAAAGAGTCTTGGCAGGATATACTCAAATGCAGACCTTGTATAAAAAATTTTGAGATCACTTCTAGATAAATGGGATTCGAAAGTCACTGCTATCCAGGAAGCTAAGGACTTGAATACTCTACCATTGGATGAGCTCCTTGGATCATTGATCACACATGAACTTATAATGCAGCATAGAAGTGAGGATGATATCAAGAAGAAAAATCAATAGCCTTCAAAGCTATGGCTGAATTCAAGAAACATGAAGAAAAAATAGATGAAGAAAGCCCCTCCTTTGAAGATGAACTTGAAGACAATGATATTGCTCTAGTCATGAGGAGATTCAAAAAATTTATGGGCAAAAGAAAGACAAGATCTTGGAGAAAACACTATAGAAATGGGGAACACAGCAAAGAAAAAGAAAAAGAAAGAGACTAAGAAAAATAGCCTATCTGCTATGAGTGTAAAAAGCCGGGGCATTTCTGATCAGATTGTTCCATACTGAAAAAAGCATACAAAAAGAAAAAGAAGAAAGTGATGGTCGCAACTTGGAGCGATACCGAGTAGTCTATATCAAATGAAGAAGAAGAGACAACCAAAATAGCTAATATATGTTTGATGGGTCTCGAGGATGAGGTAATGTCTCCTGAACCTAATGATGAATTTATATATGAAGAATTGAATACTACTTTTTATGTGCTTTTATCAGAATATAAAAAGGCTGGTTTGAAAATAAAGACTTTGAAAAATAACAATGATATTTTAATGAAAGAAAAGATGAAATTTCAAAAAAGAACAATATTTTACAAAAGAAATTGAGCTATTTTCAGAAAAATAGAGTCTTGTAAGTTGAAAAGAATGATTATCTTGAAAAGAATAAGGCTCTACATGAAGAAAATGTACGTTTGCAAAAAGAAGTTGAAAAACTCAAGCCCTTAGTTAAAAAACTAACTTTGAGTTCAAATAAGCTTGAGTTGATTTTGAAAGGCCAAATGAATTCAAATAACAAAGCTAAAATTGGTTACAATTTATCGCATACTAATAAAGTTTTAGCTACAAAGTTTATACCTTCAAAATCTTATGTACCTAAGTTTTCAACTCAAAAATCTCTTGCATCTAGAGTTTCAACATTTGCATCTTTTCAAAAATCAAGAGTTATCTATTATTCTTGCAATGGGGTTGGTCACAAATCCTTTGAATGTAATTTAAAAAGGAATAGTAAAATCAAAATGAAAAAGATTTGGGTTCCCAAAAGAACCACTCCCACTATCCTGCAAGGATCCAAGAAAACTTGGATACCTAAAAGAATTACTTGATTGTTTTGTAGGAATGTCTTGCAGCCCATAATACAAAGAAAAGATGGTATCTAGATAGCGGCTGTTCAAGACATATGATGGGTGACAAAGAACAATTCATCATCCTAGAAATGAAAGATGGAGGAATGGTCACTTTTGGTGACAATGGTAAGGGGAAGATCATTGATATTGGTAAGATCAGAATTATCCCTTCTACATTCATTAAAAATATATTGATAGTAGACAAGTTGAAACACAATTTATTAAGTATAAGTCAATTATGTGATAGAGGCTTTAAGGTTGTCTTTGAATCTTTAATGTGCATAGTAACTAACTCACTTGATTCTAGCACTAAGCTCATTCGTCATAGACTTGACAATATATATGTGATAGATTTAAATGATCTAGCCATATCTAGTAGTACAAGTCTTGTGGCAATGAATACTACAACCAAGGAGTCTAACTTACTTTGGCTTAGGAGATTAGGTCATGCTAGCATGCATACAATAGCTAAATTAATTTTCAAAGATCTAGTTAGAGGTTTATCAAAATTTAAAGTTGATTTTGAACATGTTTGTGATGCATGCTAATTTGGTAAACAAACTAGGAGGAGTTTTAAATCAAAAAATATGGTTTCTACTTCTAGACCTTTAGAGCTACTACACATGAATCTATTTGGACCAACTAGGACCACAAGCCTAGGCAGTATGAAATATAAACTTGTGATAGTAGATAATTTTTTGAGATTTACTTGGATTTTATTTATTGTACATAAAGATGAAGCTTTTAAAGTCTTTCAAAAATCTTCCAAGAAAGTTTCAAACCAAAAAAATCTTTCAGTTATTTCTATTAGAAGTGATCATGGTACAGAATTTGAAAATCAATATTTTGAAAAATATTACACTGAGCACGGCATTGATCACAACTTCTCCACTCCTAGAACACCACAGCAAAATGGTATTATAAAGAGAAAGAATAGGATATTGGAAAAGATGACTCGAACCATGTTATGTGAAGGCAATCTTTCAAGATACTTTTGGACAGAAACTGTGAACACTGCATGCTATATTTTGAATCGTGTTTTAATAAAATAAATTTTAAAGAAAACCCCTTATGAACTTTAGAATGATAGAAAACCTAGCATTCAATACTTTTATATTTTTTATTGTAAATGCTTTATGTTGAATAATGGAAAGGATAACCTAAAAAATTTGATGCTAAATCTGATGAAGTAATTTTCTTAGTTATTCAACTTCTAGCAAAACTTATAGAGTATTTAATAAAAGAACATTGACTATTGAAGAATCTGTTCATGTTATCTTTGATGAATTTAACCCCTCGCCTTCTAGAAAAGAAGAGTGCATTGATAATGATGTAGGTACAATCGACAAAGCTATGGAGCACATGAGCCTAAAGGACAAACAAGTGAAAGAAAGAGCAGAAGTGGTAAGTAAAGATCATAGTGATTTACCAAGAGAATGGAGGTATGTAACTTCACACCCTAAAGATTTAATTATTGATGATCCCTTATAAGGTGTTAGGACTAGGTCATCACTTAGAGATGCACATGATTATCTAGCATTTGTTTCACAAGTAGAACCAAATAGCCTAGAAAAAGTAAAAAATAACCCTAATTGGATGATGGCCATGCATGAAGAACTTAACTAATTTGAAAGAAATAATGTATGGACTCTAGTAAATAGACCCTCAGATAATCCTATTATTGGCACTAAATGGGTTTATAGAAATAAACTAGATAAAAAAATCTAAGTAATTAGAAATAAATCTAGATTGGTGGCTAAAGGATATAATCAGGAAGAAGAAATAGATTTTGATGAAACCTATGCACCTGTAGTAAGATTATAAGCTATTAGATTATTGCTTGCATTTACTTGTTACATGGATTTTCAAGTTATTTCAGATGGATGTAAAAAAATATATTTTTAAATAATTTTATTTTAGAAGAAGTTTTGTAGAACAACCACCAGGATTTGAAAATCATGCTCTTCCAAATCATATTTTCAAACTTAATAAAGCATTGTATGGTTTAAAATAAGTACCTAGAGTATGGTATGATAGACTGAGTAAATTCTTACTTGAAAATAATTTTGTCAAAGGAAATGGAGACACTACTTTGTTCATTAAAAGAAAGCAAATGACATGTTTAGTTGTATAAATTTACGTAGATGATATTATTTTTGGTGTAACTAATAAAAATTTATGTAGAGAATTTGCTGAGCTTATGCTAGGCAAATTTGAAATAAGCTTGATGGGTGAACTAACCTACATTCTTGAAATCAAAATTAAGCAAACAAAGGAAGGTATATTTATAAACCAAGTGAATTATATCAAGGAGATCATTAAGAAGTTTAGTATGGAGTCAGTCAAAAAAATGAGCACACCCATGAGCCCCTCCTGCAGACTTGACAAAGATGATGGAAGTAATGTATATCAAAAACTCTATCGAAGTATGATTAGATCACTATTATATTTAACAGCTAGTAGGCCTGATATCTTGTTTAGTATATGTATATATGCAAGATTTCAATCAAATCCAAAAGAATCACATATACTTGCTCTCAAGAGAATCATAAAATATCTAAAAGGAATAAGTAATCTAGGTCTATGGTGATGTGGCGGAATCGCTGACGTGGAACCCATGTCAGACCTTGTCAGATGCCACGTCGGATGAAGCTGCCATGTTGGACATCTCTGCCCGGACTCCTTCGCCAGGCTGGCTTTCCTCGAGGCCGAGATGCCGTTGATGCAGGACAGGTGGGGGGTGGGAGCTAGGATCAAATGGTGAGCCTAGAAGTCACCTAGATTAGGGTATTCTCTTATTTTTTTGAATTTTCTAATTTGATGGTGAAGGAATAATGGGATGGAAGATAAGGATATGGATCTCATGGACTTTAGGACTTACCCTAACGAAGAGACCTCTCACCTCTAAGGCATTACACCCTCCTCGATACTTAGAGGCGCTATGATGGATCTCAAAGGTCATGAGGAGATAAATAAGATGGAATGGAAAACTGGGCATGACCTCACATCTTGTCCTGGGGTTGGGCCTCACACCCTCTCCTCACGGAGCGGAAGAAGAATCGCTCTTCTCTAAAACAAAATTTTCATTTATCAATTCCTTTTATACAAGAAGGATTGAAGCCTATTTTATAGACACCAAGCCATTTTGAAATTCAAAATTCAAAAAAATAATAAAATAAGGAAAGAAGAGGGGCGACATTTGTGGAGGGAATTGTAGACCCATTTAAATTTGAATTCAAATTCCTCCTCTGCTCTGAGATCTATGTAGAAAATTCCCTGCTTTGAGATTTGTGTGAGTTGTTCCTGCTCTGAGATCCATGCAAAAAACTCCCTATGACCGTGGAATAGGGGGCATGGCAGATGGATTGGGAAGAGCCACTACAGGGTGGCTTTGCCGGCATCAACGCTGGGGAAGGTGGCGGCACAGTCGAGATGGCAGAGACGGCGTTCATGATCTAAGATCCGTGCAGAAAAACTCTGTGATCATGGAATAGGGGGCATGGCGAACGGATGGGGGTGGAGTGGGAGAGCGGGGCGGCGTCCGTGCGGTGGAGGCCGCTGATGGTGGAGGAGGGGCATGGCATGGTGGTAGCAGGGGCGGCGGGGTCGACGGCATGGCGGAGAGGGGCTCGGCATGGGCAGAGCTGCATGGGGGGAATGGCCATGGGCGATTCGTGGGATTCGCCAGCATTCCCATAAGGAGATCGATGCCCGGGGTGAGGTGGACGGCCGTCGGGGTCGCCGGTGGTCGGGCATGGTGGATTCGGGACCGGTGGGAAGAAAAAAATGAAAAAAATGGAGGTTCTGGGAGTTTTCTAGGAGGAAGAAGATGACAGGGATAACCTGGGGATAGTTCGGGGATAGGACTGGAATAAAACTGGAATAACGGGAATAGGTAGAATAGTGAGGATAAAAACTTAAACTAAAAAAAAGAAAAAATCTGAAAAAAAGGGAAAAAAACCTGGATATGCTTTGAGGTCCCCATCATTCCCCTGAGATGGGGAAAACTCGATTCCGTCGAGTCAGGCTTGCCACAATTTTTTTTTTACTTCTTTTTTTTTCTCTCTTCTTTTTTTTTTTCAACTTTTTTTTCAACCCTAATCCTAACCTGCTCTGATTCCAAAAAAGATGCTAGACGGCTAAGCGGTAGGATCATTGGTGAGCCTAGAAGTCACCTAGATTAGGATATTCTCATTTTTTTTTGAATTTTTTAATTTGATGGCGAAGGAATAATGGGATGGAAGATAGGGATATGGATCTCATGGACTTTAGGACTTACCCTAACGAAGAGACCTTTCACCTCTAAGGCATTACATCCTCCTCGATACTTGGAGGTGCTAGGATGGATCTCAAAGATCACAAGGGGATAAAGAAGATGGAATGGGAAGGGAGATAACTAGGCATGACCTCACATCATGTCCTGGGGTTGGGCCTCACACCCTCTCCTCATGAAGCAGAAGAGGAATCACTCTTCTCTAAAACAAAAATTTCATTTATCAATTCCTTTTTTACAAGAAGGATTGAAGCCTATTTTATAGACACCAAGCCATTTTGAAATTCGAAATTCAAAAAAATAATAAAATAAAGAAAGAAGAGGGGCAGCATTTATGGAGGAAATTGTGGACCCATTCATATTCGAATTCAAATTCAAATTCAAATTCCTCCTCTGCTCTGAGATCTGTGCAAAAAATTCCCTGCTCTGAGATCTATGCAAATTGTTCCTGCACTGAGATCCATATAGAAAAACTCCCTGTGATCGTGGAACAAGGGGCATGGTGGACGGATGGGGAAGAGCTACTGCAGGGTGGCTTTGCCGGTGTAAACGCTGGGGAAGGCGACAGCACGGTCGAGACAGTGAAGACGGCGGAGATGGCATTCCTGCTCTGAGATCCATGCAAAAAAACACTCTATGACCGTGGAACAGGGGGCATGGCGGATGGATGGGTGCGGAGTGGGAGAGCGGGGTGGTGGCCGAGCGGTGGAGGCCACCGGTGGTGGAGGAGGGACGCGGCACAGGGGCGGCAGGGTCAGCAGCGCCGTGGAGAGGGGCGACCAGGAGGAGGTTCAGAGTGCACGATGATGTTCCCAATCATGGATGGGGAAAGGCACCTTGCGCACAGCACTGGACATCGCCGCACATGCCTGCAAGTGAGGGGATGATCCCAAGGTAAGCGGCACGCAACCATCCAAGCTAAAAATAGTTCTCCAAGGTTCGGAAGAAGGTAAGCAAGCAAACACACGGGCAAGAGGGGGCAGTACATAGGAGAGCAACCAAGAAGCTAAGTTACCCAGGCTACCAGAGACCCGTCGAAAGGACCTTGATGGACACAGCCATTCATCTCGAGCCCTCCTCCGCTGCCATTCCCCACGCTCTGCTCTCGATCCATTTACACTGTCTCAGTTCATAAACATCTCCTCCTAGCATGGAGTCCATCTACTGGGCTCGACCAGAAGAATCTGTTCCCTTGGCTCGTCACTAACTTGAGCATTGGAGTGCCCCCACCGGGACCACCGGCCCAGGTCTTCTCTGTTTTGCAGGTCCGGGCGCCCGAGCAGGATCCTGAGCCACGAGGGTGCAGTTCGAGGTCATCTTCAGCTACAAGCCAAGGCGGTCTTGGCGGCAACAGATTGGCATGCTAGGAAGGGGGGCAGGAAATATTCTGATCCAAGCCAGTCCCCATGCAAGTAACTCGCTAGGAGCATGGTGGTGATGCGAGTGAGAGAAGTCTCCACCAACTATGCGGGTGATGCCCCTTCCTATGGGGACCCTTACAGTCTAGAGAGGGAAATGCCCGCTCCACCGCAACCACCTCTAGCGGATACTTAGCTGGCTGCACTCACCCAACAGATGCAGCTTCTCACTATGGTAGTGCGCCAGCTACAACATCAGCACCAGTCCCTGGCCACCCACCAGCAGTTAGGGACTCCTGTGGCCCAAGCTACCGTACCTCACGATAGCCTATGGTCCTTCCAAGGAAGGCCTTCACTGCCACGAGCCACCACAGACCGCCGGGGAAGCCGTAGGACCCCGACGAAGAGACAATGGACCGGGTCAACTGATTGGGAGAGCCAATTCCCGACCTATGAGCAACCTACTACCAAGCACCGCCGAAGTCACAGGGGCAAGGCCCCTCATCACGAAACCCCTCAGCTACCACATTCTCCTCCTCTGTCGGCCTCAATAGAGGTTCAACCGATGAGGCCATCAGGCGCATGGCAGAGAAGCATCTGGAGGAGTACGAGCACAAGCTGGCAGAGCTATCCCGCTAGTTTGCAAATTTGCAAGGCTCCTCCCGTGAGCCTGCAGGCTACGATGCCCGTCCCCCTTTCTCCCAAGAAATCCAAGAAGAACCGATCCTGAGTCGATTCCTCATACCACAGGTGGATCCCTATGATGGGACCACCAATCCCATGGACCACCTCGAGATCTACAAAGCCCTCATGAGCGTTCAGGTGGCGATCGATGCTCTCCTCTGCATCACCTTCCCAGCCACCCTCCGGAAGGCAACTCGAGTATGGTTTACCCACTTGGAGCCGGAAAGTATCAGCTTTTTTACTTAGCTGGAGCAGAAATTTATGGCCCACTTCGATGCTTGTTGGAAGGTTCCATGAGAGGCAGACAGCCTCTTCTCCATCAAGCAACAGGACCACAAGCTCCTGCGGGACTACGTGGCCTGTTTCAAAGTTGTCGTGCTAGAGATATATAATTTGGATGAGCAAGTTGCCATGCTGGCATTAAAGAGAGGCCTCAGGACTTCCCACCTGACCTACTCACTAGACAAGAAGCCCCCAAAGACATACTCTGAACTTCTCCTCCATGTTCACAAGTACATCCATGCTGAGGAGGCGGATAGCACGAGGAGGGAGCTGGACAGGAAGCCGTTGAAGAAGCTAGCTCCTGGCGAGATGTCCAGGGTGTGGAAGATCAAACCAGTCAAACCAAACTTCTACAAGGGGCCGAAGTTGAAGAGCGGCCCCATCCCAAAAGAAAGATACACACCTCTCCTAGCCCTGAGGATGAAGATCCTCATGGAGATTGAAGGTGAGTGCTATCTGTGGTGCCCACCACCATTTAGGCTGCCTAATGGTTGTGACAAGATGAAGCACTGCCAGTTTCACCGTGACTATGGCCACGACACCGAGGAATGCCGGCACCTCAAGAGAAAGATTGAAGACCTTATAAGAAGGGGCTACCTCAGAAGGTTTGTAGGGGGCACGGTCCCGGTGGAACCTCAAGCGCTCACTGCTCTCCCTTCAGTCCCTGCAGTCGTCAACCATCCTATTAAGAAGCCTATGGGGATGATCTACTGGAAAATCGAGCGCACCCCCAAGAGGGCCCGAGGAGGAGAGGGGTCTAAAAATGTGCTCCCCTTTATAAGGGAGAGGGAATCTAGGGTTGAAAATGTAAACAATGATGCCATGGTCATCGAGATAACGATCGTAAAGTATCCTGTAAAATAGATTATGGTCGATAGTGGAAGTTCGATTGATATCCTTTTTCATGATGCTTTCTCCAGGATAAATCTGTCCTCTACTCAGCTCAAACTTGTGCACACTCCCCTTGTCGGTTTCACAAGAGACTCCATGGGAGTCGAGGGGGAAATCACTCTCCCTATCATTACCGGGATGCCACCTCGGCAGAGCACCATCATGATGACCTTCACGATTGTTAGGCATCCCTCGACCTACAACATGATTCTTGGCCAGCCCGGGCTCAATCTGCTCGATGCGGTCATTTCTACAAAGCAGATTTTGGTGCAGTTTCCTACTCCTTACGGTGTTGGAGAGATGACGGGGACACCTCAGCCGATCCAATATTACCTCCAAGCTGTTCCTGGGGCCAAATGCTCCGAGGACAACCCCAGCTCGGACGACCTCGACCAAAGGGTGCATGACCCCAGGGGTGGCTCGGTCAAGCACCTGCTGTCGTATCCACACAGAGCCAACCCGATAAGGATGGTGCAAATCTGGGCCCAGTTGCCCGAAGATGAGCGGACCCACCTGTTGGAATTCCTTCGAGCAAACACGGATGTATTCGCCTGGATGATGGCTGATATGCCAGGAATACCCCCTGACATCATCACCCACAAGCTAAGTATCAACCCGAAGTTCTGCCCTGTTCAATAAAAGAAGATGAGTTTCGCCCCGGACAGGCAACGGGCAATCAAAAAGGAGGTGGATAAGCTCCTCGCAGCCAGCTTTATCCATAAGGTACAATACCCTAGCTGGCTAGCAAATGTAGTTATGGTGAAGAAAAATAATGGGAATTGGAGGATCTGCGTGGACTACACCGACCTCAATCGGGCCTACCCGAAGGATAGCTTCCCTTTATCGAAGATTGACCAATTGGTGGAGGCCACCTCGGGGCGCCGCTTGCTCTCATTTATGGATGCATTCTCCGGGTACAACCAGATATGGATGCATTCGAAGGACGAGGAGCACACTGCCTTCATCATCGATTGAGGAACGTACTACTACCGAATGATGTCGTTCGGCCTGAAGAACACTGGCACCACGTACCAGCGACTGGTCAATCGGGTCTTCAAGGACCAGATTGGCCGAAACATGTAGGTGTATGTGGATGACATGCTCGTCATGAGCAAGTGTGGGGGACAAATATGAGATGATGCATTTCATAAGAAACCATTAATAATCAAATGAAAGATGAAGTAAATAAATACAGCAACTCAAGTAATGAAATAGGAATTTAAAGATGGGAATCTAAATATTAAACTTAACTAGAATGAAACCAATCAAAGAAATTAAGGAGGACCTTCGTGGTTAAGAAACCACTCAGATTAGGGTTTAGTAATCTAATAATTGCAGATCTGAAAAAATATTTAAAGAGGGTTATCTGGCAATTAATAGCTATGATCTTTGCACTGGGAACACTCAAAGCAGAACATTCCGGGATGACGGGGAGATTCCTTAGGTTGCAAGGCTTCTTGTATCCGGTTCCTTGGCATGGAAGACCTTCTTCTTAGAAGTCTGGAAACCCGGGGATCCTACAACAAAAAGATGAAAGGGAGGATTAGAGGAAAAGATTGAGATGGAGAAGTAAGGGGAAAAGTGGAAGGAAGCTCAGAGTAGTCTTGTTGAAGATCCTCTTTGGCTTCATTCGGATGACGACTTGCGGCAGGAACTTGGGGAATCTCCTTGGATGATTGGTTTCATCAAAGAGGTGGAGGAGATGTAGACTCTTGCAAGCTCCTTGTGTTGGGCGAAGGAACTAAGAGGGAAGAGAGGGAGGTAGGTATGAAGAGGGAAGTTGGAAGAAGAAGAGCACTCTAGGCCTCATGCCCACCCTCTCACAGGGGACCAAGAATTCAAGCAAGGGATCTTTCTTTCAAAAAAAACTTTCTTCTCATTAAATTTCAGCATTGTTCTTACAAGAAGGTGTGGAGTCTTTTTTATAGACTTCCAATCTTTTTTGAAATTCAAAATTTGAATTACATCAAACGAAGGAGAGAATGATGGGTGATTTCTTGATGTGGGGTGCTGAAAATGGAAGAGGTTAAGGCTTCATTTGAAATTCAAGTTCCTTCTTCTCTTGGGAGCCAATCAAAGATGAGGTGTCCAGGTGATGTGGTGAAGTGGAGTGATGAAATGGCTTCCAAGGTGGTGATCCCATGGTCCATGTGCCCACTTTCCTAATTTGGACTTGTTGTGCTTGAAATCAAATTGAACTTGTTGTGCTGAAACCAGATTTGACTCGGACTGAACTACACTTGACTCAATTGTAATAAAGAACCTAACTGAGGTAAATACAAGACTCAATTATCCAAATAAAATAAAAATAGGGCTCAATTAAACTTATTACAGGATTCAGACTCTCAATCTTCTATCCATAAGGAGTCTAGCTTTATCTATACTTGTTGAAGTCTCTTCCTAATCTTGGTGCCCGCACCAATTCTTCCTGGGTGGGAGAAACTCGACCCTGTCGAGTATGGATCGGCCTGACTGTGATATCTTTCTAGAAGGTTTGAGTCAATTTGCTGCAGATCCTCTCGGGTGATCTAGGAGTCCTCAGAGTTTGGTCGGCCTTGCCAATGAACCAGATAACGTTGATAACCCTTCTTCCCTGTGGTAATCACCTGGTCATCCAAGAAACATTCAACTTTGTCTCTCCGGTCTGGTGGAATTGCAGTTGAGCACTTGGGTATGGTTTCACTCTCAAAGGTGGGATAAGCCCCAAAAGGCTCACTAGGAATTAATGCCGACTCTTTATATTCTACTAGATCAGGAATATTAAAAGTAGAACTAATGCCATAATCTAAAGGTAACTCTAACACATATGCATTAGGTCCAATTCTCTTAGTTACTTTGAAAGGTCCAACTCCCCGGGCATGAAGTTTTTTAATAGTTCCCAGCGAACATTTAAACAAAATTGATGAGGGATGGACTCGATGAACCCTTGTTTATTTAGAAAAGGGAACACGTAAACAAACTAGGACTGTGGAAGGGCTAAGAAGCCTCCCGGGACTAGGGTAAACTGAAACTAAATCCTAAAATAGCTGAACTCTATTGGTTTTCAATTTTCTTGGTGGAGGAACAATGGGATGGAGGATAGGAAACATGGACACTCTAGGACTGGGGACTCACCTTCACGAAGAGATGTTGCACCTCTAGGGCATCTCACCCATCCCACTACATGTAGTCTAGGCCATCCCACCCATCTCACTACACGCGGAGCCTAGGGCATCCCACCCAAATCGCTACCTGGGGCCGTAAAGAAAAATCCCTAAGACCTAGAGGGGGACTCAATGGAAAAGGAGGATAAATAGGGCCTCGCACCCCTCGACGCTTGCATGGAGCGAAGGAAGTGGGGTCTCACACCCCTTGACACCCACAGGTGAAGGAAAGACGGGCCTCAGCCTAGAACCAGAACTAGTGGAAATACCCAAAAATTTCTATTCACTTCTTCAAATTAGCATAGAGATTCTCTCTCCTAAGGGTTGCACACACTTGCCTAAGGTAGTCTAAGTGATTTTCTTTAGTCCTACTATAAATCAATATGTCATCAAAGTATACCACAACAAATTTTTCTATAAAAGCTTGTAGGACTTGGGTCATGATCCTCATAAATGTACTAGAAGCATTGGAAAATCCAAACGGCATCACTACCCATTCAAATAAACCATCCTTAGACTTAAAAGCGGTCTTCCATTCATTCCCAAGTCTAATTCTTACTTGATCATAGCCACTCTTAAGGTCAATCTTAGAAAATATAGTAGCTCCAGCCATCATGTCCAACATGTCATCTAATCGGGAAATAGGAAATCTATACTTCATTATGATTTTGTTGATGGCACAACTATCAACACACATCCTCCAAGTGCCATCTTTCTTAGGTATTAACAAGGCTGGGACTACATAAGGACTCAAACTCTCCTTAATAAATCCTTTCCTGAGGAGATCCCCTACTTATCTTTGTAATTCTAGGTGTTCAGTAGGGTTCGACCTATAGTATGAAAAGTTGGGTAAGGTTGCTCCTGGGACTAAATCAATAGCATGTTGAATGTCCCTAAGTTATGGAATATGGTCAGGAAGGTCATTTGGAAATACATCCTTAAAATCTTCTAACACTTCAACCACTTTCTGAGGGTGTTCTTTCTGGGGAGGCTCTTGAATTTCCTTAGTGGTTAAAACCCAAACAGGTGTACCCTTAGTGAGCAATTTCTCAATTTCCTTTGCAGTTATCAAATTTACTCCAGGCTTCTTTTCTTTCAGGTGACTCGATCCTCTCTTGGCAAGGTCCTTAGGTGGTGTAGGGTTGATCACAAATTTCTTTCCAGAGTGCAAGATTGAACCAGAATTAGATCGGCCGTACAGAGTTGCGTCATGGTCAAATAACCAGGGTCGACCTAAGATTATACTGCTCACTCCCATAGGTAGAACGTCACACCACACTTTCTCCTGATAGGACTGTAATTGGATTTGGACTAGACACCTAGACTTGATAGGAATTGAGGTAGAGTCTATCCAAGAAACCTTATAAGGATTTGGGTGGGGAACTATGGCTAAGCCTAAGGTCTTGACAGCGCTAGTGGATATGGCATTTACACAACTCCCACTATCGATGATTATCTTACAAACCTTATCTCCTAACTTGACAAAAGTTTGTAGGATGTTAGTCCTACGCTAATCATCCTGGATCTTAGTTTGGGCAAGGATGCTTCTAACCACTCCCAAAAGGTCAGGTTCTACACAATCTTCATCACCTTCATACTCTTCAGCCAAATCTTCCTCAGCCTAGTATACCTCTTCAACACAATCATCTGGGGGCTCTACGGGTCCAGACTTGTTCTCCGCTAATTCTCTTAAGTGCAAGGCTTTAGTTGGGGAATTGCTAGCATAATGGCCTACATTATGACATCGGAAGCAAGCACTAGGGTTTGGGTTTCTCTAAACTTCTGGTGTTTTACCCCTATCATCTCTACGGGTCACAGTGTATGAGGGTTGGCTCAATGGGGTCGCATCTGACTTGTTCCTGGCTGCTGATTAGGTGCACTAGTTCTAGGGGGTTCTAGTCTACGATAAGTTGGTCCCCTATGGAATCTCTTAGCGTCTCGTGCTACTTGGTAAGCTAGCTCTAAGTCATGGACTTCTCTCAAAAATAATTCTTTCTAGATTTCTTCTCTTAATCCAGCTCTGAACCTAGACAGGGTAACTGATTCAGACTCATCGACATTGCATCTCATTACAATTTCATCAAATTTTGCAATGTACTTAGCTACACTCTTGGTTCCCTGGGTCAACCTCTGCCACTGGTCTAATAGTCTTTGGTGATAGGACATGGGAAGGTATTTTTCTCTAAGCCTAAGCTTCATTGCCCTCCAGGTTGCTATGGGAATATCACCTCTCTGTCTAATGAGTCTCTCAACATTTCCCCAGTATAGCCTGGCCTGATGGACTAACCTAAGCTTTGCAAACTTGCACTTCCTTTCCTCAATCATATCATACCAGTCAAAATACTGATCCATCTCTCCTTCCCAATCAATATATACCTTAGGATATAGTTGTCCATCAAAGGTGGGAGCTTCTAGCATGATGTTACTAAGGGTTCGGTCTTCTCGGTCCATTTGATCTTGATTGGGTCTCTTAGGATTTGGCTCATAATCAGGATCACAGTGTGCTCTCCTAGGGTTTGGGTCATGGACTCTATCAGGGTTGGACCTCCTAGGATTTGGTTCAAGGAAAGGGTCTTGATGAGGCATCCTAGGGTTTGGTTCAGGGAAAAGATCTTGGTGCTGGGCCCTTCTAGGGTTGATGGGTGTACCAATCTTTGGTTCAGGCTCTATTTCATTTTGAACTTTAGGGGTTCCTCCAGGGGTACGAGCCTCTAAATGGTCAAGCCTAGCAGTGATAAGGGCCATTTGATCAGTCATACTTCGGTCGGTCTGGGCCAACTGGTTAGTCAGGTTTTGATTCAATTGGGCCATTTGATAATCCATAGTCTTCATAAAGGTCTCAAAGATCTGGTCCATGGTAGTACTAGTTTGAGCTTGGGTTTGCTGGTAAGGTGCTCCTGATCTAGTTGCCATGCACACAGACTCAAACTCGGGCTAGGGGTGTACTAGACCTAGAGTCCAAATCAAATATCATGTCAAGATGACGACCTTGGTTGTAGTAACTTGCACCTGGCCAGGTAAGTGTAAGGTTGATGGAGGTTCCTCTTTGCTTGCCTTAGACACCAATATAAAATTGGCCAGGTAAGCAAACCAACCCACCTTCCTTCAGGCTATTGTCCCTGAACCACTTGCCTAGACACCAGATAAACAAGCACACACAAAGAAGTAGTCAAAGTTGGCTTGACACTTTGTTCGGTCTGATCTCGTGGGTGTCCTTAGCTCACTAGAGCAAGTTAATCGTCTAATATGTTCTAATTAGGGATTGGGTTCGTTATGCAGGTTCATGATTTTTGGGCTAGGGACAGGTAGTGAAATCCTGACCCTATGTCAAATTGATGCCCTTAAGATGATTTATCATGGGATGAATGCTAGCATGCAAATGAACCCTAGGTTTAGGTGCAGAGTTTTTTTTTTTGTGTGTTGCAGTTTTAAGTGGGGCAGAAAAGTGATATGAAATAATCTTAGAAAATTCTAAAAAAATCACCAAACACTCCTAGCTTGCAGAGGATCTACTAGATGAAAGGAAATTAAAAAAATAAAATCTATGTTTTTCTGGATAATTCCTGGAAGTCAGATAGTGCAGAAAAAAATAGAATAGCAGAAATTAAAATATGCTGAAATTAAAATGCAAGTCTTGTGTTCCCCTTCAAAGGCCTATCACAATGGCACCCCTACACACCTTAGGAGATCCTCGTGGAATGGGAGGAGAGGGTTTTGAAACCCTACTTTTCTCCTAAGACCGGACGGCCTGGTGAAGCACCAAATTTAGGTACTGAAGAAAATGCAAAACCCTAACCTACCATGCTCTGATACCAAGATGATGGGGGACAAATATGAGATGATGCATTTCATAATAAACCATTAATAATCAAATGAAAGATGAAGTAAATAAATGCAGCAACTCAAGTAATGAAATAGGAATTTAAAGATGGGAATCTAAATATTAAACTTAACTAGAACGAAACTGATCAAAGAAAATAAGGAGGAGGACCTTCATGGTTAAGAAACCACTCAGATTAGGGTTTAGTAATCTAATAATTGCATATCTGAAAAAATATTTAAAGAGGGTTATCCGGCAATTAATAGCTATGATCTTTGCACTGGGAACACTCAAAGCAGAACATTCCGGGATGACGGGGAGATTCCTTAGGTTGCAAGGCTTCTTGTATCCGGTTCCTTGGCATGGAAGACCTTCTTCTTAGGAGTCTAAAAACCAGGAGATCCTGCAACAAAAAGATGAAAGGGAGGATTAGAGGAAAAGGATGAGATGGAGAAGTAAGCGGAAAAGTGGAAGGAAGCTCGGAGTAGTCTTGTTGAAGATCCTCTTTGGCTTCATTCGGAGATGACTGGCGGCAGGAACTTGGGGAATCTCCTTGGATGATTGGTTTCATCAAAGAGGTGGAGGAGATGTAGACTCTTGCAAGCTCCTTGTGTTGGGCGAAGGAACTAAGAGCGAAGAGAGGGAGGTAGGTATGAAGAGGGAAGTTGGAAGAAGAAGAGCACTCTAGGCCTCACGCCCACCCTCTCACAAGGGACCAAGAATTCAAGCAAGGGATCTTTCTTTCAAAAAAAACTTTCTTCTCATTAAATTTCAGCATTGTTCTTACAAGAAGGTGTGGAGTCTTTTTTATAGACTTCCAATCTTTTTTGAAATTCAAAATTTGAATTACATCAAAAGAAGGATAGAATAATGGGTGATTTCTTGATGTGGGGTGCTGAAAATGGAAGAGATTAAGGCTTCATTTGAAATTCGAATTCCTTCTTTTCTTGGGCGCCAATCAAAGATGAGGTGTCCATGTAATGTGGCGAACTGGAGTGATGAAATGGCTTCCAAGGGGGTGACCCCATGGTCCATGCTCCTACTTTCCTAATTTGGACTTGTTGTGCTTGAAATCATATTGAACTTGTTGTGCTGAAACCAGATTTGACTCAGACTGAACTACACTTGACTCAATTGCAATAAAGAACCTAACTGAGGTAAATACTGGACTCAGTTATCCAAATAAAATAAAAACAGGACTCAATTAAACTTATTACAGGATTCAGACTCTCAATCTTCTATCCATAAGGAGTCTAGCTTTATCTGTACTAGTTGAAGTCTCTTCCTGATCTTGGTGCCTGCACCAGCAAGCTGAGTTCGGACCATGTCGCGGACCTGGCAGAATCCTTCACAACCTCCAAGAGCACAAAATGAAGCTGAACACAGTGAAGTGCGCCTTCGGTGTAGCAGCAGAAAAGTTTCTTGGCTTCATGGTTACCCATAGGGGAATCGAAGCGAACCCGGAGAAGGTCCAGGCAATTGTTGACATGGAGCATCCCACCTCGAAGAAGCAGTCCAGCGACTGACAGGCTGGCTTGCAGTGCTGAGCCCGTTCATCTCGAGATCGGTCGACCGCTGCCTCCCTTTCTTCAAGGCATTGTGCAAGGTTCATGACTTCGTCTGGACTGAAGAATGCAGAGCAACCTTCAAGGAGCTGAAAGATTTCTTGGCATCACCACCACTACTCTCTAGGCCGGAGGAGGGAGAAGAACTACTGCTATACCTGGTGGTTACCCCGGGGTTCGTCAGCTCGGCCTTGTCCACACGAATCAGGATGCATCCTAGAAATCGATGTACTATGCCAGCAAAATCCTTTGAGATACGGAGATCAGGTACACTCGATCCAAAAGCTAATTTTTGCTCTTATAATGTCTACCCAGCATCTCAGGCCATACTTCCAAGCATATCCGATCGTGGTCCTAATGGACCAATCCCTGAGTGCTGTGCTCAGTCGCCCCAACACATCCAGACATTTGGCCAAGTGGGCATTGAAGCCCAACGAGTTCGACATCACGTACCGGCCAAGGTCATCTCAGAAGGCCCAGGTACTGGCCAACTTCCTAGTCGAGTGCACGGGACTTGCCGAAGAGCCAGAGCAGACAACCCCAGAGCATCAAATTGAGCCCAGAGCCAAGGAAGAGTCTTGGATCCTCCATGTTGACGGCATGTCCAATGCGGGCGGGAGCAAAGCAGGCCTCATCCTCACTAATCATGATAGAATTGTAGCCGAGTGCACTTTCCGCTTCGAGTTTGCCGTGACCAACAACCAGGCAGATTACGAGGCACTCCTCGCAGGCCTGAGGGTATCTCGCGAGCTGGGTGTATCTAGCCTGAAGGTCTTCACCGACTCCTAGTTGGTGGCCAGACAGGTCTCTGGAGAATATGAAGCCAAAGATCCCTAAATGATGAGGTACCTAAAGCTGGTCTGCTCAAGCATGACAGGCTTCCGATGCTTCAACATCTCCCACATCCCCCATGGAGAGAATGCTCACGTCGATATGCTGTCAAGACTCGTGACCTTGCCAGACTCGTCACTAGGGCATGCCCATATTGAGTACCTAGAAAGTCCGAGCTATGATGCTCCTGGGGAAGTCCAGCAAGTCACCCGGAGCAGAGCTGGATGGACCAGTACATCAGGTACATCACCAGCGGCACCCTGCCAGAAGATCGAGCAGAGGCTGGCCTCATCAAGAAGAAGACCGTGCGTTTCATCCTAATGGAAAAGTAGCTCTACTGCCGATCCTACTCCTATCCACTCCTGAAGTGCTTGAGACCCACGGAGGCAGCCTTTGTGCTCCAGGAGATACATGAAGGCTTCTGCGGTAATCACGTTAGAGGAAGGACACTGGCGTACAAGGCCCTCCATCAAGGATACTACTGGGAAACCATGAGGGAGGACATCGTTGACTTCGTGAGGAAGTGTGACCGATGCTAGCTTCATGCCTATATACAGCATCAACCAGTGGCACTGCTCTCCCAGCACTCCACACCTTGGCCATTCGCCCATTAGGGGATGGACATCCTAGGTCCATTCCCTCCTACATCAGGGCAATGCAAGTTCCTGATAGTGGCTATTGACTACATTAGGCAGAGCCACTAGCATGGATCACTGAAGCAAAGGTCCGACAATTCTTCTGGAAGTCGATCATCTACCATTTCGGACTCCCCCACAACGTCATCACCAACAATGAACAGCAGTTCGATAGCCGTGAGTTCAAAGAGTTCTGTGCTGGCCTCGGCATTCAACATCGCTTCATCTCGGTGGCTCATCCCCAGAACAACGAGAGGCCGAGGTAACCATTGGACTATCCTACAAGGACTCAGAACCAGGCTAGACCGGGCCAAGGGTAGGTGGGTAGAAGAACTCCCCAGTGTTCTTTGGGCCTACCACATAACACCCAGGACGGCCATAGGGGAGATGCCTTTTAGCCTCATTTTCGATGCAGAGGCCATTATCCCGGTTGAACTCGGTGTGCCCACACTATGGGTACAACAGTATGATGAATGATGCAGAACGAAAGCTCTGATACCAAAAATGATGCAGAATAAAAGAGATGATGCGATGCGGAAGCAAATTAAAATTAATGTATTTTTTTTTTTAATATATTTTCAGAAGTCGGCTTTGACTCAAAGGAAAGATAAACTAATGTTGAAAGAAACTAAGAAATGACAGAGAGCACAATTAAAAGGAGTGGATTATCAGAGTAACTCAAAAGTAGGATCGCTGGAGATTGAGAAACCCCCAGATCTAGGGTTTGCTCTGAGTTTCAACGAAACAGATAAAGTGAGAAGGGAAGGTTCTTGTTACCTAGCAGTGATATCTCTCGTTGCTTCAATTGGAGGACACTCTCGAGCAGATCGTAGGATCCTTGGAGATGGGGTATCTTCGCAATGGATCCTCGGATTGTAGTCCTATGGCAAGGTTGGCCTCCTTTTCGAACTCAGGATCTAGAAGAAGAAGAACAAAAGAAGAACCAGAAGAACCAGAAACTCAAAGAAAGACACTGACCTGAGGACTTAATGAAGATTGTTGGATGTAGAAGTTCCGGAGATCTTGATACTGATCTGACTCTCATTTGAACTGGCTCTGTAGTTGAAACAGTTGATCTGAACCTGGATGCTGGTGACCGGCTTCGATGTGGAAGAGAGGGGCCGTGGGATGAAGATGGAAAATTAGGTTTTGGTGGTGGTGGAGTAGAGATGGGTGGACTAAGCTAGGGTTTTGGGGTTGGAGATCTCACACCTCCTCAAGGTTCCTAGGGAACCCGGATTTACTCCCTCACGGAGCTCAACACCTGAATACAAGTGCGGAAGAGAGAAACATAAAGTTGCTCACAAAGAAATTGATTTCATTCATTATTTTTTCAAGAGTTACAGAGAGTTGAATATATAGACATAACAAAGAAATAAAATTTCATACACTTCCCATGTGGGACTAATAGGACTAACCCACACTTTAGACATCAAATTCTCTTCCCAAGACTCCTTCCATCAGTGGGCAGCCCAAAAACTCCAAGAAAACTTAAATCAGCTCCAAATGGCAGGTTATGGGGGTGTCTCCTAGTATCTCTCCATGAATCAAGGATTTTCCCTTCATGGTTTGGCTCTTTTGGACACCTCCTAGTCTTGCTCCACAAGTTTAGGCTTCTTCCTTTCATGGCTTTGGCACTTTAGGAAACTTTTGGGTGCCTCCTTGATTTTCTCCCCAAGACATGCTCTCTTCCCTTTTATAACTTGAGTTTTTATGGAACATTGTGGGGCACCTCCTTGATCCTCTCTTCAAGAAAAATTCTTGCCATCCTGGCTTGGGTTTATCTGGAAAGAAGTTGGCTCCTCCTTGGATTGAGGTATCTTGATGGATTTCTCCCCCAAGTGGCGCATGAAAGAAGGGACCTGCTTTCTTGTGGTGTGGGGACCAAGGCACACTGGATGGAGATGTGGCACCTCCTGGACTCTGGTGTGTGGCTGGAAGTGTGGCGCCCACTTGCTTGGTCCTGGGAGAAAATGTGGCACCTTGGAGAAGACCTAGACCACTACCAGGACTTGTATTGAGTCAACATGACTCAACAAAATTTAAATTGCAGGGAAATACAGACTCAAACTAAAATTGAGTTGACCAAGTCAACCCTTATTACAAAACTAGAAAACCCTAATTCTTCGGGCAATGTCAATCAGAGATCCAGATGGAGCCCTGAAGTCTTCTTCTGAGTCTGGTGCCCGCACCAATTCTCCCGGGGTGGGAGGAACTCGACCCTGTCAAGTATGGATCAAGCTGGCTCTGGTATCTCTCTAGAGGTCTGGGTCCAATTCTTGTAATTCTTCTCAGGAGATCCAAGAGTTATCAGAATCTGGCCTTCCTTGCCAGCGGACCAGGTATCTTTGGTATCCTCGATTACGAGTAGAGATAACCTGATCATCCAGGATCTTTTCAATCTGCTCTTTCCTCACAGGCCAGTTTGTTTGTGGACACACAGGGTCGGGATCACTCTCAATGATAGGGTTAGGCTCAAAAGGCTCACTAGGAATCACAGCTGGCTCCCTGTACTCTACTAAGTCTGTAATGTTGAAAGTAGAGCTAATGCCTAGTTCTGGAGGCAACTCGAGCACATAGGCATTGGATCCTACTCTCTTTACCACTCTAAATGGTCTAGCTCCCCTAGCATGTAACTTTCTAACAGTTCTAGGAGGAAACCGTTCAGGCCTTAACCTAATCATTACATAGTCTCCCTCAACAAAAGTTTTGACTCGCCTTTGAGAATCAGCCAACTTCTTATAAGTTTCATTACTTAAATTTATTTTGGCATGAATTTCTTTATGCAAGTCCTTTACATGCTATGCAAGTGCATCAAGAGACTTGTGTGTGTGGACTAATAGTGAAATCAGATCAAGTGGTGTGTGAGGCTTGTATCCATGAACAATTTCAAAGGGACTCTAGCCTATAGACCTATTGATCGAAACATTATATGCAAATTTAGTCCTGGACAAAATACAAATCCCAATTCCTGGTGCTCTCAATCAAACCAAAATCTGAGCCAAAGCCTAGTAAAGGGTCAAGAAAAACTAAACTAGACTGACGACGCATTCCTAAAGAATGGACTTTATTCCAAAGGAACCCTAGGTCTAAACCTAACAAACTAAGGCTCTCTAGGTTTGACCTTGGGTCGGAGGAGGGCATGTAGAGCATGAAAACTTATTATGGATGCCTAGTAGGTGCCATAAGGTCTTCCAGAAGTAGGTGGCAAACCTAATAGGTTCTAAGGAGTCTTGCAACCTAGAGATCTCAGTAAAGTGTAATCCCATAGCTCTAGAAACATAAGAAGATTCAGGGAAGGGTAGGAAATAAGAATCAGAGTTTTGAGATGGCTTATCAGAAACAAGAAACAAACCTTGGTTATTCAGGACGACCTTAAAATGAGGACATTGTTCTATAGATGCACTCATCCAAACCTCATGATTTGCTCTAGGAGGGTCTACAAGTGCAAGTTCTAGGATAGGCTGGGTGGTCCTAGAAGGTGGAAGGTTATCAGGAAGGTCTTTGGAATGTTTATCTACAAAGTCCTCTAAGCTACTGTCTTTTTCTTGTTCTTGGACCTTCTCAATGGGCAATTCTTGTGAACCCCTTCCTTCTTCACACTTCTCTACCGGATTTGACTCAGGGGTGTCTTCTTTGGATTCCTCAATGAGTTCAGGGGTATTCTCACTTAAACTTTCATTTGGTGTAATTTTCTCTTCCTGAACTTCCTCAAAAGGGTCTTCTCTTAGGGTTAGCTCCTGAATTCCTTGAGTGGCAGGGGTCCCCTCAATAACCCCATTAGGTAGGAGTTGGTTAATTGAATTATCGGGAGAGATATCCTCAAATTCTTCTTCTTCATATTCATCTATCAAACTTATGTCAGGCTCATATATTTCTTCCTCAATCTCACTGAAAGGTTCTAATCTATTCTCCTTTGATTCCACTTTAAGTACGGCTCTGGTTGGGTCAACTAATTTTGGGATGGCCATGCCTAACTCCTTCTCAGTGTTATCCTTTTGGTCAAGAGGTGACACAAGTGGGAATTGACAAACAAAAGTCTGGTTCACTACGGATGTCGGATCAATCGGAACTTGACTCAAGTTGGTAGAGGTTGGCTTTAAGTCCAAAGTACTTGATTGGTTATATCTTAAAGACCACTCATAGTCTTGGGCTTCTTGGTAGGCTCGGTCTAACTTATTGGTCTTTTCAAGGCATAGCTTCCTATAAATGTCTAGGTGTAACCCAACCCTAAACCTCGATGTGATCTGAGCTTCGGTCTCAATGGTATTGCATTTCATGTCATACCACTGGAAGTCCTCGATATATTTAGACACAGGCCTATTACCTTGTCGCAATTGGTACCATTGGTTTAAAAGTCTTTTCTCATAGGATCTACCTAGGTACCTATCTCTCAACTTACTTGTCATATCTCTCCAAGTATATATTTCCTCTTTTCTTTGATAACACTCATGCTCAATAGCATACCAATGCGACCTAGCATGTTTGGTGAACTTGGTTTTGGCCAACCTAACTTGTCCTAATTCCGATATGTTAGTGCACTCAAAATACCGATCCATTTGTTCTTCCCACTTAATATATGTCTCTTGTCTTCCATCAAAAGTGGGTGCATAAGGTTCGGTGTTCCTAACGGGTCCCTTCTCTGAGTCAACCAAGTATGGGTATAGGCTTCTAGGGCTAGACTCAGGGGTAAGATCATGGTCATAGGCTCTTAGATCAAACCTCCAATGATTAGGTTCATGATCCCTGTATAATGGTCTCCTAGGCTCTGGGTGTGGGTGAGGTTGGGGTCTACCAAATTCTGAGTCAGGGGTCCAATTTCGGTGCCTAGGCTCCTCAAGTACCTGGGCTTGGTCTCTAAACTGGGCAACAGTATCAGTCATATCCTGACTCAATTTGGTCATACTTTCGGTAAGAGTTCTAATCATGGCCTCTAAATCCGGTTGGGTTTGACCAGGTTGGTAGGGTACTCCATTCCGGGTGGACATGATGATGCAAGCAAGCACACCAAATGAGACTCGACTGAAACGACTACGGACTAACTAGACCTAGAGCCCAAACTAGATGCCCAATCAGAGTGGCAAGCTAGCCTGTAGTAACTCAGGACTCAGCCAGGCAGGTGTAAGGGGAGTGTTAGGTCCCTAATTGCCAATCCTAGACACCAATCAGAGATTGGCCAGGTAAGCGGACCAGCACACAAGCCATTCGGGATAGAATCCCTGAACCACCATTCTAGACACTGAGTACAAAGCACACACAGAGTAACTAGACAAACTGACTCAACATTAGCCTAGACCCGACTTGTTGGTGTCCCTAGCCCACTAAGGCAAATTAAGTCTAATAAATTTTAAAATTAGGCTTAGGATCGAATGAATGGGTGGTGGTTTTGGGCTAAGGAGAGGTTATCAACTCCTCCCCTTATCTTAGATGCTCAATTGTCCTTAAGATGAATTAGGAGATGATCACTCAAAAAAATTGAATTGCAGAAACACAGAAACGGAATTGCTGTGATTTAACACTCAAAAATTTCAAAGAAACCAATAAATTATAGTAAAATTACGTAACATATTATCAATTATACTGGTTCCAGGAAAACAAAAATCATATAATTTGGAGTTATCTACAATGAGAAACAATTCCTACAATAGGGTAGTTACAGACTGAAAACAGAACGCTTCCCCCGTTTACAATTCCTGCTACGAAGTTGTAACCCAGCGGATCCCCTACACGCCCTAGGGAACACCCCATGGAATGGGAAGAGGAGGCTTGCACCTCACTTAGTTCCTAGGACCGGACATCCTGGGGAGTCTACTTCGAGCAGACAAAGTAAAAAAGAGAGACACTCAAAACATGCAAGCAAGTCAGAAACCCTAGACAGGGCTCTGATACCAAAATTGATGCAGAACGAAAGCTCTGATACCAAAAATGATGCAGAACAAAAGAGATGATGCGATACAGAAGCAAATTAAAATTAATGTGTTTTTTTTTAATATATTTTCAGAAGTCGGCTTTGACTCAAAGGAAAGATAAACTAATGTTGAAAGAAACTAAGAAATGACAGAGAGCACAATTAAAAGGAGTGGATTATCAGAGTAACTCAAAAGTAGGATCGCTGGGGATTGAGAAACCCCCAGATCTAGGGTTTGCTCTGAGTTTCAACGAAACAGACAAAGTGAGAAGGGAAGGTTCTTGTTACCTAGCAGTGATATCTCTCGTTGCTTCAATTGGAGGACACTCTCGAGCAGATTGTAGGATCCTTGGAGACGGGGTATCTTCGCAATGGATCCTCGGATTGTAGTCCTATGGCAAGGTTGGCCTCCTTTTCGAACTCAGGATCTGGAAGAAGAAGAACAAAAGAAGAACCAGAAACTCAAAGAAAGACACTGACCTGAGGACTTAATGAAGATTGTTGGATGTAGAAGTTCCGGAGATCTTGATACTGATCTGACTCTCATTTGAACTGGCTCTGTAGTTGAAACAGTTGATCTAAACCTGGATGCTGGTGACCGGCTTCGATGTGGAAGAGAGGGGCCGTGGGATGAAGATGGAAAATTAGGTTTTGGTGGTGGTGGAGTAGAGATGGGTGGACTAAGCTAGGGTTTTAGGGTTGGAGATCTCACACCTCCTCAAGGTTCCTAGGGAACCCGGATTTACTCCCTCACGGAGCTCAACACCTGAATACAAGTGCGGAAGAGAGAAACATAAAGTTGCTCACAAAGAAATTGATTTCATTCATCATTTTTTCAAGAGTTACATAGAGTTGAATATATAGACATAACAAAGAAATAAAATTTCATACACTTCCCATGTGGGACTAATAGGACTAACCCACACTTTAGGCATCAAATTCTCTTCCCAAGACTCCTTCCATCAGTGGGCAGCCCAAAAACTCCAAGAAAACTTAAATCAGCTCCAAATGGCAGGTTATGGGGGTGTCTCCTAGTATCTCTCCATGAATCAAGGATTTTCCCTTCATGGTTTGGCTCTTTTGGACACCTCCTAGTCTTGCTCCACAAGTTTAGGCTTCTTCCTTTCATGGCTTTGGCACTTTAGGAAACTTTTGGGTGCCTCCTTGATTTTCTCCCCAAGACATGCTCTCTTCCCTTTTATAACTTGGGTTTTTATGGAACATTGTGGGGCACCTCCTTGATCCTCTCTTCAAGAAAAATTCTTGCCATCCTGGCTTGGGTTTATCTGGAAAGAAGTTGGCTCCTCCTTGGATTGAGGTATCTTGATGGATTTCTCCCCCAAGTGGCGCATGAAAGAAGGGACCTGCTTTCTTGTGGTGTGGGGACCAAGGCACACTGGATGGAGATGTGGCGCCTCCTGGACTCTAGCGTGTGGCTGGGAGTGTGGCGCCCACTTGCTTGGTCCTGGAAGAAAATGTGGCACCTTGGAGAAGACCTAGACCACTACTAGGACTTGTATTGAGTCAACATGACTCAACAAAATTTAAATTGCAGGGAAATACAGACTCAAACTAAAATTGAGTTGACCAAGTCAACCCTTATTACAAAACCAGAAAATCCTAATTCTTCGGGCAATGTCAATCAGAGATCCAGATGGAGCCCTGAAGTCTTCTTCTGAGTCTGGTGCCCGCACCAATAAAGTAGAGAATCTAGCCCGCCTTCTTCTTAACTTAGACCTCCTTGAGGAAACTAGAGACAAGGCTTGACTCCAGATGGTGGCTTACCGGCAGCGAGTAGCTCGGTACTACAATACATAGGGAAAGCCAAAGGTCTTCTACCCAAGCGACTTGGTACTACGCAGAGCTAAACCATCTCAGCCCCAGGAGTGCGGTAAGCTCTCCCCAAATTGGGAGGGCCCATACGAGGTTGTCGAGGCTCTTCCACACGGAGCCTACTACCTAGCGAAGCTGGGCGGTGCTAGATTTTCGCGGACTTGGAATGCCAACAACCTGAGAATGTATTATCAGTAATGTAAGGCCTTCCTCTGTAAATAATAAAGATCCTTTTTGTGCAAATCACTTTTGCCTTGCAGGAACATCGCTGCTGGACCTCAGGTGCTTCACTCAATCCCAGAAACTCCTGAAGCCCGGCACTCAAGCCCGGAAACTTTCGAAGCCCGGCACTCTTAAGCCCGAAAACTCCTAAAGCTTGGCACTCAAGCCCGGAAACTTTCGAAGCCCGGCACTCTCAAGCTCAGAAACTCCTGAAGCCCAGCACTCAAGCCCGAAAACTCCTGAAGCCTGGCACTCAAGCCCGGAAACTATCAAAGCCTGGCACTCTCAAGCCTAGAAACTCTTGAAGCCCGACACTCAAGCCTGGAAACTTTCGAAGCCCGACACTCTCAAGCCCGGAAACTCCCGTAGCCCGGCACTCAAGCCCGGAAACTCCTGAAGCCCGGCACTCAACCCCAGAAACTTTCAAAGCCCGGCACTCTCAAGCCCGGAAACTCCTGAAGCCCGGCAATCTCAAGCCCGAAAACTCCTGAAGCCCGGCAATCTCAAGCTCGAAAACTCCTGAAGCCCGGCACTCTCAAGCCCAGAAACTTTTGAAGCCCAGCACCTCACGGACATCTGACGGGTCTGACGAGCTTAATGTCCGGGCTTGGCCTTGCCATGCACACCTAGAGCTGGTCCCAATCCAGAAACTTTCAAAGCCCGGCACTCTCAAGCCTGGAAACTCCTGAAGCCCGGCACTCAAGCCTGGAAACTTTTGAAGCTCGACACTTTCAAGCCTGGAAACTCTCGAAGCCCGGCACTCAAGCCCGGAAACATTCGAAGCCCGGCACTCTCAAGCCTGAAAACTTCTGAAGCCCGGCACTCTCAAGCCTAGAAACTTTCGAAGCCCGGCACCTCATGGACATCTGATGGGTTTGATGAGCTTAACATCCAGGCTTGGCCTCACCGTGCACACCTAGAGCTGGTCCCAATCGAGGTCGAATAGACCTCTCCCAGTGAAGCGCTCAAAGCCCTCCTACTAATTTGCCCGTGAGGTGGGTATGACTCAACAAGTCAAGAACTCCATCTTAAACTTCTCGTGAACTCAGGCCTTGGCAGAGAAGGGTCTAGAGACTTAGAGCCTCAATACAAGATGCCTCAGCACATGCATGCACACAGGCAGTCGAGAAGTGAAGGGAAGAAGATTGACAAAGTGCAAAGAATGAAAAGAGGCCCACAGGTCGAGATGACTAAAAAGGAATTTCATTGATACTTGGTAAAGTTGAATGTTGTCACTGGGCCCCGACATGCCAGGCAACCCAGATCATAAGCAAAAAGAAGAAAAATTACAAGGGGCCCCTATGCTATCCGACTGGCTCCTTCCCAGGATGGCGCTCGGATGGGGTATCACCTTCTGGGACCTCTTGAAAGGAAAACTGTAGCGAGCATGCTTTCTATTTTAAAACTTTTTCAAAATAATATACAACAGAAGCATAATAAAGAAGATTAACATTTAATCTAAGTATGCTTTTAGAACTTTTCTATGCTACTTAGCCCAAGATCTTGCATGAATGAGTAATATAAACTATGAAATCATGAACTCATGCTATGAACAGCTTTCAAAGCAACATATCTCTATATGTAAAACCATACCTCGTATGAAGTGGAGACACTCTCCACTGCGGAAGATCCAGGAGGAGGTAGAAGATCTCTGCTTAGCCGCACACGTGTCCGGCCTCTACAGGTGGTTCACACCGGGGCTCTTTCAAGATCCACTTCCACTCCAAGTGCTAGCTTGTTGTGGAACGATTTGATCGGGACTCCTTTTCTTCTTTTGATGTCGGACTCACCGAATGAATGAATAAACTCAAGAGGTGGAGGATGAGATGTTGAAACCCTTCCCAATTACTCAATCCCAAGACCTAGATCACTAGGTACAAACATACACACTCTTTTCCCAAAGTCCTCACACACATACAAAACCTAGAACCATTCTTAGTTTTTTTCCTTTCCTCTCTTTTGATTTTTCCAGCATTTCTTTGCTGAATTATCAGTTATTTTCGTCCTCCCATTTCAGCCCATCATATAGGTGGACAGGAAGAGGAAGACAGGGAGTTATGAGTGGTTATGGAGGGGTTATGGGTGGTTATGGGAAGTTATAGTCATGGGAGGTTATATAACTCCCCAAAACTAAATTTAAACATATATAAATTTAGATTAATGTCTCAAATAATTTCAGTTCATAACTGAAATCAATTGGATCAAGTGTGCATATATTAGGTTCAACCCAATTGGACCCAAACCGATTTTGAACCAAATCCCATTTGATTCGTTCCAGATTTTTATAGCTCAATCAAATTGGGCTATCAAGTAATCACATTACTTAATTCACCTCCATGCATCACCAACTTTTAGTAAAAAATTTTATGTCACAACTTTTGTGACATTAAGTGTCTACACTTGCAAAATCAACAAGTGTCGACACCTACACAAGTGTCGACACTTTCAAGAATATCAAGTGTCGATACTAGGGTAAGGAAAAATACTTTTTCTTTATGAGTCCACGAACGATTCCCAATCTTTCTTCGATCACTAAATCAAGTAGAAACCCCTATGGTGTGTGACCCCATAGGTTCGAACACTAAGCCGGTAGCACTGGAACAATTCCAATACCAGTCAAAGTCACCATCTAGCAATGACACCCGACATCTGGATAGGTCGAAGTTGCAAAGCAACAATAAAGAACCAGGAGATACGGAAACCTTATAATTAATCCCTTTGACCTTAATGCTCAGGAAGACATACGGTTAAACTGTCCAACCCATAAAGTCCATCAATAATGTGTCTCAATCTCACAAGTCTTGTAACACTTTACAGTGACTACCTTGACCAAGGTTTTGCTAAATTGAAACACAGTAAGATATCTGCTCCAAACACTTTGGAGGGGTCAATCCCATCTTGATCCGATCACTGCTACACGAGTACTTAACTACACCTAGAAACCTTCCGTCCCTGGATTAGAAATCCATATAGTCCAGCACCACAGTACAGTGAGTTGCTCGTAAGCTACCATGATGATCTCATGTCTGAGGGATAACTACATCCATATCAAAAACTCTAGGCAGAAAAAGTATAGATGGGTCACGATCGATGAAATATCAAACACAACATCTGCATGCCATACCAGTGTATCCACACTCCTTTGTTAAGAGGATAACCAACGACTATGGTACACAATGACCTATACTTGATATACTATCATCCTGAAATAAGTGTATCATTTGCTCGTGAACAATTTTAGAACTATATGATATATCCTCTCTATATCATATACAAATAGTCCTAAAGACTTCATTACTCAAGAACTCATTACAGAAAGATGAAATAGTGATGAACTGCCAGAATACATATTTTATTCAATAATATAATTCATATACAATTACATCAAATGTACAACTATCTACAGTAGATAATTGGCTTTCGAACACATTTCCCAACAACTCCCACTTGGACTAAAGCCAATCAGAATAGTATCGTATACCCATCTTCCATTTACAATCATTGAGTTCTTGAATTCCAATGGCTTTAGTGAAGGGGTCAGCCAGGTTCTCCTTTCCGTCGATCTTCAGAAGGTCGACGTCACCTCGATCCACGATTTCTCGCACAAGGTGAAACCGGCGCAGAATATGCTTGGTACGCTGCTGGGTCTTCAGCTCTTTGGCTTAAGCAATGGCTCCAGTGCTGTCACAGTACAATAAAACAGGACCATCCAGGGAAGGTTCCACTTCCAACTCGCCAAGAAATTTTTGTAACTAAACAGCTTCCTTTGCTGCATCAGATGCTGCAATATATTCCGCTTCGCATACAGAGTCTGCTACAGTGTGCTGCTTGGAACTCTTCCAGCAGATAGCTCCACCATTCAGGGTAAAAACAAATCTAGACACACTCTTGCTATTATCCCTATCTGACTAGAAACTGGAGTCAGTGTACCCCACAAGTTTCAAGTCAGGTCCTCCAAAAAGAAGCCACTGGTCCTTGGTATTTCGCAAATACTTCAGAATGGTCTTTGCAACCTTCCAGTGTGCTTCACCTGGGTCAGACTGGTATCGACTCACTACTCCTAATGAGTATGCCACGTCTGGTCTAGTACATGTCATGGCATACATGATGGACCCTACTGTCGAAGCATAAGGAATCCTACTCATACGCTCTCTTTCCTCAGGAGTTGTCGGACAATCCTTCTTGGAAAGAGAAGTTTCATGGCCTATCAGAAGGTAGCCTTTCTTGGAATTCTCCATGCTGAACCTTTTCAGCACGGTATCAATGTATGTAGACTGGGATAAACCCAGAAGCTTCCTTGATCTATCCCTATAGATCTTCATACCTAGTATGAAAGAAGCTTCACCCAAGTCTTTCATAGAAAACTGCGACGACAACCAGACCTTTATTCCCTGTAATGCAGGGATGTCATTCTCGATTAAGAGAATATCATCCACATACAGTATAAGAAATACAGCTACAGAATGATGCAGAACAAAAAAGATGATGCGATGCAGAAGTAAATTAAGACTAATTCTTTTTTTGTTGTTTTTTTTTTTTTTTTTAATATTTTCAGAAGTCAGCTTTGACTCAAAAGAAAGTTAAACTAAATTGATAGAAACTATGTAATAATTAAAAGCATAATTTAAAGAAACTAGGTTATCAGAGTAGTTCAGAAGTAAAGGATCGCTGGGGGTCGAGAAACTCCCAGACCTAGGGTTTCGCTCTGAACTTTCAACAGGACAGAAGTAAAGAGAAGAGAAGGGTTACATACCAGGCAATGATCTTCACAGAGTTTAGTGGAAGGACTCTCTTGAGCAGATTGTTGGATCCCCGGATTCAGATATCTTCGCAATGGATCCTCCAATACTGGTCCTTTGGCAGAGTTGGCTTCTCCTGAACTCAAGATCTGGGAAAGAAGAAGAACAATTTATGGAACCAGATACTCAAGGAAGGATTTACCAGATAGAAGAACTTGAAAGTTGATGTTGCTGAAGTCCTGATTCTCCTGGATGTTGATCTGGCTTCCTCTGGGATTTGCTCCGTATTCGAAGTAGCCGAACTGGACCTGGATGCTGGTGGTCGGCCTTGACTTGGAGAGAGTGGCCGTGAGAGGTGGGTAGGCTAGGGTTTGGTGGATTGAAGAGGATGATGGGCGGCTAGGGTTTGGAAGTGAAGTGGCTAACCTAGGGTTTTGGGGTTGGAGATCTCACACCTCCTCAAGGTTCCTGGGGAACCCGGATTTACTCCCTCACGGAGCTCAACACCTGGATGCAAGTGCGGAAGAGAGAAACACAAAGTTTGCTCACACATAAATTGGATTCATTCATCAGAAGATTTTAAAATTTACAAGAGGGGTTTAATTTATAGGACTTTACAAGAGAGCAAGGTTTTACATCTTACCATGTGGGACTAATGGGGTGGATCTTCAAATTAGGTTTGTAGAATCAATGCCCACACATATGGCCGGCCAAGAGGTTCCAAAATGTTGATTGGTGGCTTCAAAAGGTAAGTAGGTGGCGCTTCCTAGCCTTGTTCTTCAAGAGAAAATTTCTTTCCTTCCATGGCTCAACTCTTTTGGACACCTCCTTTTCTTTCTCCCTAAGTCATGGTTCTTCCCATCTTTGCTTTGGGCATTTTTGGCATGGATTGGGCGCCCCCTTGAAGTGCTCCCCAAGAAGAGCTTCTTTCTTTACATAGCTTGGCTCTTATGGAATGTTTTGGGCCACCCCCTTGAATTATGGATCCCAGATTATTTTCTCCTCAAGTGGCGCATGAGAGAAGGGACCTGCTATCTTGGGGTGTGGGGACCAGAGCATACTGGATGGAGATGTGGCATCCCGTGGACTCAGGCGTGTGGCTGGGAGTGTGGCTGGGAGTGTGGCGCCCACTTGCTTGGCCTTGGGAGAAAATGTGACACCCTGGAGAAGTCCTAGACCACTACTGAGTCAACATGACTCAACAAAATTAAATTACAGGGAAATACAGACTCAAGCTAAAATTGAGTTGATCAAGTCAACTCTTATTACAAACCAGAAAACCCTAATTCTTCGGGCAAGGTCAATCAGAGATCCAGATGGAGCCTTAAAGTCTTCTTCTGAGTCTGGTGCCCGCACCAATTCTCCCGGGATGGGAGGAACTCGACCCTGTCGAGTATGGATCAAGCTGGCTCTGGTATCTCTCCAAGAGGTCTGGGTCCAATTCTTGTAATTCTTCTCGGGAGATCCAAGAGTCATCAGAATCTGGCCTTCCTTGCTAGCGGACTAGGTATCTTTGGTATCCTCGATTACGAGTAGAGATAACCTGATCATCCAGAATCTTTTCAATCTGCTCTTTCCTCACAGGCCAGTTTGTTCGTGGACACACAGGGTTGGGTTCACTCTCAAGAGCAGGATTAGGCTCAAAAGGCTCACTGGGAATCACAGCTGGCTCTCTATACTCTACTAGGTCTGTAATGTTGAAAGTGGATCTAATGCCTAGTTCTGGAGGCAACTCGAGCACATAGGCATTGGATCCTACTCTCTTCACCACTCTAAATGGTCCAGCTCCTCTAGCATGTAACTTTCAACGGTTCCAGGAGGAAACCGTTCAGGCCTTAACCTAATCATTACATAGTCTCCCTCATCAAAAGTTTTGACTCGCCTTTGAGAATCAGCCAACTTCTTATAAGTTTCATTACTTAAGTTTATTTTGGCATGAATTTCTTTATGCAAGTCTTTTATATGCTGTGCAAAAACTTCGGCAGACTTGGAGACTCGTGTGTGGATTGGTAAAGGAGCTAGGTCAAGAGGTGTGTGAGGTTTGTAACCATGCACAATTTTAGATGGACTCTTACCTATAGACCTATTGACCGAGTCATTGTATGCAAATTCAGCTCTAGGTAAGTACAAATCCCAGTTCCTAATGTTTTCACCAACAAGACACCTTAACAGATTGCCTAAACTACGGTTCACTACTTCGGTTTGGCCATCAGTTTGGGGATGATAGGTAGTTGAAAACTTAAGTTTTGTCCATAACTTATGCCAAAGGGTTTTCCAGAAATAGCTGGTGAACCGGACATCCCTATCTGAAACAATGGTCTTAGGTAGGCCATGGAGTCGAACTATCTCATTAAAGAACAGCGTGGCTACCTTAGACGCATCAAATGTTTGGGAACAAGGCAAGAAATGGGCCATCTTGGAAAATCGGTCGACTACAACACAGATAGAGTCATGCCTCCTCTGGGTCTTAGGCAAACCTAACACAAAGTCCATGCTCACATCTTGCCAAGGTCGATCTGGGACAGGGAGTGGGGTATAAAGGCCGGTGTTCTGTTTTCGCTGTTTGGCAACAGTGCAGGTCCGACACCTAGCCATAATGTGTGCTACATCTCTTTTTAAGCTAGGCCAGAAAAAGTGGTCTTCAATAGCCAGGGTGGTCTTGTCTTTTCTGAAATGGCCAGCTAAACCTCCAGCATGAACTTCCCAAATCAAAAATTCCCTAAGAGAAGTTCTAGGGATGCAAAGCCTATTCTTAAAGAACAGAAAGCCATCTAAAAGGGTATAATCCTTATGTTCACTAGATGGTCCTTGAGTTAGATCCTGGTACACAGTCTTAAAATCCGGACATGACTCATATTCCTCTTTGATCTGCTCAAACCCTATGACTTCAGCCCTAACAGAATTCAATAACAAAGATCGATGACTAAGGGCATCAGCTACCTTATTTTCAGTTCCAGCCTTATGTTTCAAAACAAAAGTATAGGACTGGATATACTCTACCCACTTAGCATGCCTAGGGTTAAGCTTCTTCTGGGAATTCAAGAATCTAAGAGCCTCATGGTCCGAAAACAGCACAAATTCTTGCGGTAGCAAATAATGTCTCCAGTAACGCAAAGCTTGCACTACCGCATAAAATTCCTTATCATAGGTAGAATACCTAAGCTTAGCATCATTAAGTTTTTCACTAAAGAATGCTACGGGATGGTTCTCTTGGCTTAGGACTCCACCTATACCTACTCCTGAAGCATCACAGGCAACCTCAAATACTTTTGAAAAGTCGGGTAACCTCAAAATGGGTGCCTGGGTCATCCTATCCTTAAGATCTAGGAAGGCTTTATGGGCTGCTTTAGTCCACTGGAATTCTCCCTTCCTAATACAGTCTGTGATAGGAGCAACTACAGTACTAAACCCCTTGATGAATCGCCTATAGAAGGTAGCCAAGCCGTGGAAACTTCTGACTTCATGCACACTGGTCGGCTCTGGCCATTCTACTATGGACCTAATCTTTTCTGGGTCGGCAGCCACGCCGTCAGGGGTTACTACAAAACCAAGGAAGATAATTCTACTGGTCATGAATTCACACTTTTTGAGATTACCGTAGAGACTATCATTCCTCAAAACTTGGCAGACTTGTCTAAGGTGGCCTAGGTGATCTGCAGGGATCTTACTATAGATCAGGATGTCATCAAAATAGACCACTACAAACCTCCCTATGAAAGCTCTAAGCACCTGGGTCATAATCCTCATGAAAGTACTAGGGGCATTGGACAACCCAAAAGGCATAACAACCCATTCATAGAGACCATCCTTAGTTTTGAAAGCGGTTTTCCACTCATCCCCTGGTCTAATCCTAACCTGATGATAGCCGCTCTTGAGATCAATTTTAGAAAAAACCATTGCACCGGCCATCATATCTAGCATGTCATCTAGTCTAGGGATGGGGAACCTATACTTGATTGTAATTTTGTTGATGGCACGACTATCAACACACATCCTCCACGTGCCATCCTTCTTTGGGGTCAGAAGTGCAGGGACTGCACAAGGGCTAAGACTCTCTCTAATGAACCCTTTCCTCAATAATTCACCAACCTGCTTTTGCAGTTCCTTATGCTCAGATGGATTCATCCTGTAATGGGGCAAGTTGGGTAAAGTAGCTCCTAGGACTAAATCTATGGAATGCTGGATATCCCTAAGAGGTGGAAGATGGTCCGGCAGATCCTCGGGAAAAACATCCTCAAATTCTTCTAACAAAGGTTTAACTTCCTGAGGAGGCTCTAAGGGTGTAGGAGTCCTAAGTTCCTTAGCAGTCAACATCCAAATAGGTGAACCACTATGAATTTCTTGTTCTAGATCCTTAGCACTAATTAGGTTCACTCCAGTCTTCATCTCTCTGACCTTATTGGGTCCTTTAGCTACCTTGTCCTTAGGAGGGACTGAATGGATTGTGATTTTCTTCCCATTAAAACTAAAGACACAGGTGTTGGATTTTCCTAAGAGGGTGGCATCATGATCATATAACCAAGGTCTTCCAAGAATTATACTGCTCACCCCCATGGGCAAGACATCACACCAAATCTTCTCTTGATAGGATTGCATTTGGATTTGGACCTGATATCTAGACTGGATGGGTATAGAGGTAAAGTCTACCCAAGAAACCTTATAGGGGTTGGGGTGGGGGACTGGGATTAAGCCTAACATTTTGACAGTGCTGGCAGAAATGGCATTCACACAGCTCCCACTATCTATGATGATCTTACATACCTTATCCCCTAGTTTAAGGAAAGTCTGTAGGATGTTAGTCCTACGCCAATCTTCCTGAACTCTATTCTGGGACAGGATGCATCTCACAACCCCTAATTGGTCAGACTCTGTGGATTCCTCCTCTCCTTCATATTCATCGACCAAATTCATTCCGACCTCATAAACTTCTTCTTCAAACTCCTCATTGGGCCCGGAATTCTCTTCTTCTCCTTCTTCTATGTAAAGGGATCTACGAGGGCACTGGCTAGAAACATGACCTACCTTATGGCACTTAAAACAAGCTATGGCTGTGCACTGGTTAGAGATATGACCGGGCTTCTGGCACTTAAAACAGATGATACTAGGGGTTCTCTGGGTGTCAGGTGCCTTACCTTTGTCCATGGGCCTAGGGGTGGGAATACCCTGATTAGGCTTGCTAGGGGTAACTTGGCTAGGTCCATTTTTTGGGATTGGGGCACTAACCCTAGAAGGCATGGGTCCTCTTTGAAACTTCTCAGTGTTCAGTGCAATCTGATAGGCTTGGTCTAAGTCAGTAACCTCTCTCAGAAACAACTCCCTCTTTATGTCTTCCCTAAGTCCAGCCCTAAACCTAGACAAAGTGACCTCATGGGCTTCACTCACATCACATCTCATCAGGTATTCATCAAAGGTGGTTATGTAGTCTGATACAGATCGGTTCCCTTGTTTCAAAGTCTGCCATTGGTCTAACAGATTCTGCTGGTATGAAATGGGTAGGTACTTATCTCTAAGTTTCTCTTTCATACCCTGCCAAGTGGTTATGGGCTCTACATTTCGTCTTCTAGTGGTTAGCTCAATGTTCCCCCAGTATAACCTAGCTTGACGTACTAACTTCATCTTGGCAAACTTGAACTTCCTTTCTTCAGACATGGCATACCACTCAAAGTACTGGTCCATCTCACCCTCCCAATCAGAATATACCTTAGGGTTTAAGCTACCATCAAAAGTGGGTGCATCTAATTTGATGTTTCGAATGAACCTATCATCTCTATCTTCAGGTTCTGGGTCAGGCCTCCTATGATTAGGTTCAGGATCTCTGTATAAAGGTCTTCTAGGCTCTTGGTGTGGGTGAGATTGAGGCACATTAAAATCTGGGTCAGGAGTCCAATTCTGATGCCTAGGTTCCTCAAGTACTTGGACTCGATCCCTAAGCTGGGCAAAATTCTCATGGACCTGTTCTTTAAACTGGGCTACAGTAGCAGTCACATCCTGACTCAATTTGTTCATACTCTCAGTAAGAGCTCTAACCATGGCCTCTAAATCAGGTTGGGTTTGACAAGGTTGGTAGGGTACTCCATTCCAGGTAGACATGATGATGCAAGCAAACACACCAAATGAGACTCAACTGAAATGACTACGGGCTAACTAGACCTAGAGCCCAAACTAGATGCCCAATCAGAGTGGCAAGCTAGCCTGTAGTAACTCGGGACTCAGCCAGGCAGGTGTAAGGGGAGTGTTAGGTCCCTAGATGCCAATCCTAGACACCAATCAGTGATTGGCCAGGTAGGCGGACCAGCACACAAGCCCTTCGGGATAGAATCCCTGAACCACCGTTCTAGACACTGAGTACAAAGCACACACAGAGTAACTAGATAAACTGACTCAACACTAGCCTTGACCCGACTTGTTGATGTCCCTAGCCCACTAGGGCAAATTAAGTCTAATAAATTTTAAAATTAGGCTTAGGATCGGATAAATGGGTGGTGGTTTTGGGCTAAGGAGAGGTTATCAACTCCTCCCCTTATCTTAGATGTTCAATTGCCCTTAAGATGAATTAGGAGATGATCACTCAAAATAATTGAATTGCAGAAACACAAAAACAGAGTTGCTGTAATTTAACTCTCAAAAATTTTATGGAAACCAATAAATTGCAGGAAAATTATGTAAAATAGTTTCAATTATAGTGGTTCCAGAAAAATAAAAATCATACAATTTGGAGTTATCTACAATGAGAAATAATTCCTGCAATAGGATAGTTATAGACTGAAAATAGAGTGCTTCCCCTGTTTACAATTCCTGCAACGAAGTTGTAACCCAGCGGATCCCCTACACACCCTAGGAACACCACGTGGAATGGAAAGAGGAGGTTTGCACCTCGCTTCGTTCCTAGGACCGGACATCCTGGGGAGTCTACTTCGAGCAGACAAAGTAAAAAAGAGAGAAACTCAAAATAAGCAAGCAAAACAGAAACCCTAGACAGGGCTCTGATACTAAAAATGATGCAGACCAAAAAAGATGATGCGATGCGGAAGTAAATTAAGACTAATTCTTTTTTTGTTGTTGTTTTTTTTTTTTTTTTTTTTAATATTTTCAGAAGTCGGCTTTGACTCAAAGGAAAGTTAAACTAAATTGATAAAAACTATGTAATAATTGAAAGCACAATTTACAGAAACTAGGTTATCAGAGTAGTTTAGAAGTAAAGGATCGCTGGGGGTGGAGAAACTCCCAGACCTAGGGTTTCGCTCTGAACTTTCAACAGCACAGAAGTAAAGAGAAGAGAAGGGTTACAGACCAGGCAATGATCTTCACAGAGTTTAGTGGAATGACTCTCTTGAGCAGATTGTTGGATCCCCGGATTCAGATATCTTTGTAATGGATCCTCCAATACTGGTCCTTTGGCATAGTTGGCTTCTCCTGAACTCAAGATCTAGAAAAGAAGAAGAACAATTTATGGAACCAGATACTCAAGGAAGGATTTACCAGATAGAAGAACTTGAAAGTTGATGTTGCTGAAGTACTGATTCTCCTAGATGCTGATCTGGCTTCCTCTGGGATTTGCTCCGTATTCGAAGCAGCCGAACTGGACCTGGATGCTGGTGGTCGGCCTTGACTTGGAGAGAGTGGCCGTGAGAGGTGGGGTAGGCTAGGGTTTGGTGGATTGAAGAGGATGATGGGCGGCTAGGGTTTGGAAGTGAAGTGGCTAACCTAGGGTTTTGGGGTTGGAGATCTCACACCTCCTCAAGGTTCTTGGGGAACCCGGATTTACTTCCTCACGGAGCTCAACACCTGGATGCAAGTGCGGAAGAGAGAAACACAAAGTTTGCTCACACATAAATTGGATTCATTCATCAGATGATTTTAAAATTTACAAGAGGGGTTTAATTTATAGGACTTATAAGAGAGCAGGGTTTTACATCTTCCCATGTGGGACTAATGGGGTGGATCTTCAAATTAGGTTTGTAGAATCAATGCCCACACATATGGCCGGCCAAGAGGTTCCAAAAATGTTGATTGGTGGCTTCAAAAGGTAAGTAGGTGGCGCCTCCTAGCCTTGTTCTTCAAGAGAAAATTTCTTTCCTTCCATGGCTCAACTCTTTTGTACACCTCCTTTTCTTTCTCCCTAAGTCATGGTTCTTCCCATCTTTGCTTTGGGCGTTTTTGGCATGGATTGGGCGCCCCCTTGAAGTGCTCCCCAAGAAGAGCTTCTTTCTTTACATAGCTTGGCTCTTATGGAATGTTTTGGGCCGCCCCCTTGAATTGTGGATCCCAGATTATTTTCTCCTCAAGTGGCGCATGAGAGAAGGGACCTGCTATCTTGTGGTGTGGGGACCAGAGCATACTGGATGGAGATGTGGCACCCCGTGGACTCAGGCGTGTGGCTGGGAGTGTGGCGCCCACTTGTTTGGCCTTGGGAGAAAATGTGACACCCTGGAGAAGTCCTAGACCACTACTGAGTCAACATGACTCAACAAAATTAAATTGCAGGGAAATACAGACTCAAGCTAAAATTGAGTTGATCAAGTCAACCCTTATTACAAACCAGAAAACCCTAATTCTTCGGGCAAGGTCAATCAGAGATCCAGATGGAGCCCTGAAGTCTTCTTCTGAGTTTGGTGCCCGCACCACAGAACCATTTGACCACTTATATATGTAGGGTTCTTCTTTGTTCCTAACAAAACCATACGTCTTTATACACTTATCAAAATGCATGTTCCAACTCCGAAATGCCTGCTTTAGTCCATAGATGGACCTACTAAGCTTACATACTTTAGATTCATCTATGGATGTGAACCCTTCAGGTTGCATCATATACACCTCCTCATCTAGCTCACCATTTAGGAAAGTTATTCTGACATCCATTTGCCAGATTTCATAGTCCAGATATGTAGCTAAGGCAAGCATAATCCGAATGGACTTGTGCATTGTCATAGGGGAAAACGTCTTGTCATAGTCAATACCATAACGTTGACGATAACCCTTGGCAACCAGACGGGCTTTATAGGTCTCTACCTGCCCATCTGCACCCCGTTTCCTTTTGAAGACCCATTTGCACCCAATGGATTTTACCCCTTCATGTGGATCAACCAAAGTCCATACTTTGTTGATTTCCATGGACTCCATTTTGGATTTCATGGCTCCCAGCCATAACTCAGAATCAGACCTCTGCATCATGTCCATATAGGTGATTAGATCCTCGTTGTTCTCATTGAGCTCAACGGGATCACCGTCCCGGACTAGAAAATCGTAGTATCTGTCCGGTTGATGCGGTACTCTATCGGATCTCCTTAATGACTGGTCAATAGGCTCAAGGTTTGATCTTATCATAACGGGTTCTGTAGCAGTCCTTGAATGATTTGGTTCTTCTATCTATTGAACTTCAGTAAGCTCAACCTTGGCAGCTTGAGCACCTTCGGTAAGGTACTCCCTTTTCAAAAAGATAGCTCTAAGACTGACGAACAACTTTTGTTCCCCAAGCATATAGAAGAAATAACACTTAGACTCTTTAGGATACCCAACAAAGAGGCACCTGTCAGACCTAGGTCCAAGTTTATCCATCTCCAAATGCTTGACATAAGCCGGACACCCCCAAACCCGAAGGTGTGAAAGAGTCGGCTTACGCCCATTTTATATGTCATATGGAGTTTTGTTAACAGACTTACTCGGAACTCTATTTAGAAGATAGCATGCTGACTCCAAAGCATACCCCCAAAAGGAAGTTAATAGAGTTGCAAACTCCATCATGGATCTGACCATGTCCAACAGAGTCCGATTCCTCCTTTCAGACACACCATTTAACTGGGGCATCTTAGGAGGTGTCCATTGAGATGGAATCCCATTCTCTTCAAGATAAGTCAGAAACTTCCTAGAAAGATATTCACCATCTCGATCTGATCGAAGGGTTTAAATAAGCTTCTCGATTTGTTTTTCAACTTCATTACGATACCGTTTGAACATTTCAAACAATTTAGATTTGTCTCATCAAAAAGACATAACCGTACCTTGAGAGGTCATCTATAAACGTAATGAAATATTTATACCCACCCTTGCCATCGACATTTATTGGTCCACATACATCAGTATGTACTAGACACAAAATGTCATCGGCTCGTATACCTTTTCCAGTAAAAGGTGACTTGGTCATCTTACCAAGTAAACAAGATTCACAGGTTGGCAGTGATTCACAATCACTAATGTTTAGGAGACCTTCTCCCACTAACCTGTTGATTCTATTCTTGTTTATATGACCTAGCCTACAGTGCCAGAGATAAGCATCACTGACATTATCTAATCTAGAGCGTTTGCATGAAATGTACATTACACCAACAGGCTGTGATAAAACGTAAATGCCATTCTTAATATGTCCAGTCATAACCACAATATCATTCACAATGACTTTGCAAAAATCATTCTTGATTAATAGTTCATAACCATTACTGGCCAACTGGCCTACAAAGATGATATTTATAAGGAATGATGGACAATAGTGACAATCACTAAGAACAACTTTACAAGACTCGGAAAATAGATTGACAATTCCCAATGCCAGGACTGGAGCATGACTTCCATTCCCCACGTTCACAAATCTCTCGCCATTCTCGAATCTTCTACTAACTTGTAGTCCCTGCAACATATTGCAAATATGGTAAGGACTACCAGTATCCAATACCCAGTTAGTAGTATCACAAATAGAAAAACAACAAGGATTTATCATATAAATACCTTGTCCAGCAACTTTTTGCTGCTTCTTCTTCTTTGGCCTGTTCGGGTCAAGTGTAGCTAGGTAAGCAGAACAATTCCTCTTCCAATGACCCGGCTTCTTGCAGTAGAAGCATTCTGCCTGACTCTGGTTAGCCTTCTTCTTAGCCTGACTAGGCCCAGCACTTTGTACCATTTTACTTTTATTCTTCTTCTTCCCTTTCTTAAAGGGACGATACCTTGCCGCACTGCCTCCCACTAAATTCACCAAGCTCTTTTGGAGCTGGTGATCCTTTTCATAAGTCTGCAGCAACCCCATCAACCCATGGTAGTTGACTACAGGCCTTGTCAATCTATAGTGTCTAGAAAAGGTAAGTAGGAGGGAGGCAAAGAATTCAAAATCGCATCCTTCCCAAGCTGCTCGTGGAAAGGATATCTGAGTTTGGCCAGGCGCTCGATCATCTCGATCATGTATAATACATGATCAGTGACCGAGGACCCCTCAATCATTCGAGCATTGAAGATGGTAGAGGAAATCCTGTACCTTTCAATGTCGTCTAGGGCACCAAAACATTCCTTCAACTTTTGAAGAATTTCCTCCGACTGGGCCTCCTCGAATCTGCAACTGAGCTCGTCGTTCATAGCCACCAACATAATGCACCGCACCGTAGTATGGTCAGAGACCCACTTTTGATAAGCATCCCTGACTGCAGTATATGCAGTGGGGGCTGGCCCCTCACGTGCCAGATCCATTAATACATAAAGGATCCGCTCATGCTCCAGAACGATTCTCAGTCTTCGATACCAACTATTGAAGTTGGGTCGTATGAGCTTGTCATTATCTAATAATGACCGGAGTGACAGATTAGTAGACATTATCTGAAAAGGAGAAAACCAAGACTATTTAGTATATGAATTATTTAAAACTTAAAGACATAGACTTTTGTCTAAAAGCTCCTCCCACTATTTTATTCAGACCGGTAGCCTCTACCTCCAATCTGAAGAATAACACTTATCCCTTAGTGGGTACCAAAATCTAATAGATTATGCATGAGCCCGACTTTGGTCGGCCAACCCATGCTCATCTAAAGGTAGGTTCATAACTAGTTGTTTCTCCAAACAACTCCTAGTAATTTATTTTGCCCCAGGAACACTTCAATCGGCCTTTGGGCTACCTACTAAAGAAGGTCCCAGTTAGGTCCAACCATTAACATGATTGATCTTAATGCTTCTAGCTAACAAATGATCAAGCCCGACTTTGGCCGACTAACCTAACCACCTGTTTAAGAAAGTTGCACTATGTCATCATATAATGAATGGAAATTCTAATAGCATGATGACCACCCGATTTGTGGATCTGCCGATGATCACCCCACTACTGGACTCATTACCAAACACCTTAATGGGAGGCCAAGACAAAAAATTATCATATAATTTCCATCTTTTTAAGGACCTAATAATTTAGAGGTTTTATACATGTTATGACAGAAGGAAAGGATAAGTCATGGATTATCTTCCACTAACTTCATATGTTAATGAAAGGGTTACATGAACCACAAAATCCATGGGCACCTAAATCAGTCAAGCTGATTAACCTTGTTGGCATGGGCTAACTCGAATCAATGAGCAAACTAATCAAATTTGGTTGACCACATTGGCCAGGTAAGTGAGATCAAGGTTATGGGTTAAGCCATTAACCATCTTTCCTTAGACACCATTGAATTTGGCCAGGAAAGAGGTAGCGCCAAAAACCATAGATCAATTTCCATACTTACCTTAGACACCAATTGGTTTACCAATTTCGATTAGGCTAGCCTAAGGAATCGGATCCTACCACGAAGCCAAGATTAAGTCCATTTAGATGTATGGACGAATCAATCTAACTATTAGATAGATACTAGAGAAGAACCTTAACTCAACTTTTGATTAAGTTAATTCTTTATTAAGTCCAATTCATCTAAACTTAGGTCTAACCCAATTAGGACCTAATTCAAGCTAACCCATTTAATCCAAAGTTATGAATATGACTTAGATCTTAGAATCATATCCCTAGATCATTTAGTCACTTAGATTTACTTAATTCATAATTAAGTTAATCATACATCAGATTGAAACATTTTCAATAAACTTTGTAAAATATTTTTACAAGAAAATCCAACTTTTGAATTTCTGTTCACTATGAAGTGTCGACACTTCAGTAGCAAGTGTCGACACCAAGTTGTCGACACTACTCTGACACAGGTCGACACACAGTAAAAAATAGTGAACCAATTTCTGTGTTTTTGTTCATGAGTCGACACCCAGAAGCCCAAGTGTCGACACATAGACACCCAAGTGTCGACACTAGGTAAACCAAGTGTCAACACTTGATCCAACCCAAGCACAGAAATGCAAAAACCCAAACTTTGTCTTTTCTAAACTTAAATTTTATGTTAAACTATTTAACATAACAATCATAAACTAACTTTAGAACATTTCTAAAATATTTTATGACTTCAAATTTGGAACATAATAAAGATCAAAACATTTTAATCTTTACTTTTTCTTTTCTTTTTCTTCTTCATGAGTCCATCACAATGGCACTTAATCCAAGTGCTCGTATGAAATTAAACTGATTTCATAATGTTTATACAAAACATTCATGCTAGAGCAACCTTGTTGCTCTGATACCAATTGAAAAGAAAACTGCAGCGAGCATGCTTTCTATTTTAAAACTTTTTCAAAATAATATACAGCAGAAGCATAATAAAGAAGATTAATATTTAATCTAAGCATGCTTTTAGAACTTTTCTATGCTACTTAGCCCAAGATCTTGCATGAATGAGTAATATAAACTATGATATCATGAACTCATGCTATGAACAGCTTTCAAAGCAACATATCTCTATATGTAAAACCATACCTCGTATGAAGTGGAGACGCTCTCAGCTGCGAAAGATCCAGGAGGAGGTAGAAGATCTCTACTTAGCCGCACACGTGTTCGACCTCTACAGGTGGTTCATACCGGGGCTCTTTCAAGATCCACTTCAACTCCAAGTGCTAGCTTGTTGTGGAATGATTTGATCGGGACTCCTTTTCTTCTTTCGATGTTAGACTCGCCGAATGAATGAAGAAACTCAAGAGGTGGAGGATGAGATGTTGAAACCCTTCCCAATTACTCAATCCCAAGACCTACATCACTAGGTACAAACATGCACACTCTTTTTCCAAAGTCCTCACACCCATACAAAACCTAGAACCTTTCTTAGTTTCTTTCCTTTCCTCCCTTTTGATTTTTCCAGCATTTCTTTGCTGAATTATCAGTTATTTTCGTCCTCCCATTTCAGCCCATTATATAGGTGGAGAGGGAGAGGGAAAGTGGGGAGTTATGGATGGTTATGGGTGGTTATAGGAAGTTATATAACTCTCCAAAACTAAATTTAAACCTATTTAAATTTAGATTAATGTCTCAATTAATTTCAGTTCATAACTGAAATCAATTGGATCAAGTGTGCATACATTGGGTTCAACCCAATTGGACCCAAACCGATTTTGAACTAAATCCCATTTGATTCGTTCCAGATTTTTATAGCTCAATCAAATTAGGCTATCAAGTAATCACATTGCTTAATTCACCTCCATGCATCACCAACTTTTAGTGAAAAATTTTATGTCATAACTTTTGTGACATCAAGTATCTACACTTGCAAAATCAACAAGTGTCGACACCTACACAAGTGTCGACACTTTCAAGAATATCAAGTGTCGACACTAGGGTAAGGAAAAATACTTTTCTTTTGTGAGTCCATGAATGATTTCCAATCGTTCTTCTATCACTAGATCAAGTAGAAACCCCCTATGGTGTGTGACCCCATAGGTTCGAACACTAAGCTGGTAGCACTAGAACATTTTCAATACCAGTCAAAATCGCCATCTAGCAATGACACCCGACGTCCGGATAGGTCAAAGTTGTAGAGCAACAATCAAGAACCAGGTGATACGAAAATCCTGTAATTAATCCCTTTGACCTCAATGCTCAGGAAGACTTAGGGTTAAACTGCCCAACCCATAAAGTCCATCAATAATGTGTCTCAACCTCACAAGTCTTGTAACACTTTACAAAGACTACCCTGGCCAAGGTTTTGCTAAATTGAAACACAGTAAGATATCTGCTCCAAACACTTTGGAGGGGTCAATCCCATCTTGATCTGATCACTACTACACGAGTACTTAACTGCACCCAGAAACCTTCTATCCCTGAATTAGAAATCCAGATAGTCCAGCACCAAAGTACAGTGAGTTGCTCGCAAGCTACCATGACGATCTCATGTCTGAGGGATAACTACGTCCATATCAAAATCTCTAAGCAGAAAAAGTACAGACGGGTCATGTTCGATAAAATATCAAACACAACATCTGCATGCCATACCAATGTCTCCACACTCCTTGGTTAAGAGGACAACCAATGACTATGGCACACAACGACCTATACTTGATATACTATCGTCCTGAAATAAGTGTATCATTTGGTCGCGAACAATTTTAGGACTATATGATATATCCTCTCTATATCACATATAAATAGTCCTAAGGACTTCATCACTCAAGAACTCATTATAGAAAGATGAAATAGTGATGAACTACCAGAATAAATATTTTATTCAATAATATAATTCATATATAATTACATCAAATATACAACTGTCTACAGTAGATAATTGGCTTTGGGACACATTTCCCAACACCTCCGACGGTGCGGCTTCATCTTCGGCTACCACCGTCGGTGGAGCTGGGTCGGTAGCAGCAGCTGGTTCTTCCACCTAGCCCAAGTCAGGGGTCGGGCCTGCACCCGGAGCACCCAGGAATTTGAGCCTATCCATGTTCTTGTTCGAGATAAGGCCCTCCACCCTGGACTGGCAATACATGAACCCTTTGAGGAAGGAGTCTGTCGCCACTTCATGGAACTCAGTGCCAAACTCCTCGGAGGCCTTGTATCTTACAACCACCTTGGCAGCCCCCTTCCTGGCGACCTCAGCCTGACAGACCACCTCGGTGACCTCCTTCTTTGTAGCCTCCACCGAGTTGACTGCAGCCGTAGCCTTCTCTTCAACGCTTGTGGCTTTCTTCTCGACAACGGTGGCTTTCTTCTTGACAGTGGTTGCTCGCTCCTTCATCGCCCCCAGTTCTGTCTGAAGGGACTAGGCCTATTCCATCTCTCTGGTGGCTTCAGTGCCAATCTCTTTCAGCCTGGCCTCCTTGGCCCTGAGCTCTTTCGCCCTACTCTTGGACCTGCTCCTCTACCAATCCAAGGACTCCTCGAGCTCCTTTATGCTCCTCTCAGTGCTTACAACCTCACCCCAGAGCTCTTTATTCTTTTGATTGGCCTCCTAGGCTGCATCATTCTTCTGCTTCACCTCGGCCATCAGGGACTCAAGCTATTCTTCTCGGACGTGCCGATGTGGCTCCCCCGTGTTGGTTTGGAGAACCGCCTCATGAAGTGCCAGCGATCATAGCCATTATTATGCCAGATTTCTGCCTTTCCATGTCAGCACTGCATTTACTCCCTTCGCCCCGAGCACAGCATGCCAACGAGACTCGAGAGTGGGGGGCAAGTGATGTGGCGGGATCACTGATGTGGAACCCATGTCAGAACTTATCAGATGCCACGTCGGATGAAGCTGCCACATCGAACATCTCTGCTTGGACTCCTTCACCAGGCTGGCTCCCCTAGAGGTCGAGATGCCATGGCCGAAGTCAAGCTTCGCCTCTACCCGGACTCCTTCGCTAGGCTGGCTCCCCTCGAGGTCGAGATGCCATGGCCAAAGTTGAGCTCCTCCTTTGCCCGGACTCCTTCACTAGGCTAGCTCCCCTCGAGGTCGAGATACCATGGCTGAAGTCGAGCTCTGCCTCTACCCAGACTCCTTCGCCAGGCTAGCTCCCCTCGAGGTTGAGATGCCATGATCGAAGTCGAGCTCCATCTCTGCCCGAACTCCTTCGCCAAGCAAGCTCCCCTCGAGGTCGAGACGGCATAGCCAAAGTCAAGCTCCACATCTGCCTGGACTCCTTCACCAGGCTGGCTCCCCTCGAGGTCGAGACACCGTGGCCGAAGTCGAGCTTTGCCTTCCTGAGCTCGCCCCACCTCGGATGAAGAAACCAATGGCTGCGGGGCGTCGCCACCCTCCTTGGACGGTGGTGAGCCATCCAAGGACCATGGAGGGATGCCTGCCATGCTACAATAACTACTCCAACTACCACTTTCACCGAAAGGAAAGGGGTCCCCCAATCGAGGCGTTGTGCTCCCGGCCAACCGTCTGTGCCATCTGAAAGAGGAAGTCAGCCCAGAGGATTTGAATCTAGGGGGTGGCTGCCCATCGATCGAGGCCCTGCCAGGCTTCCCAAAATGGAGTGACCAGGAGGAGGTTCAAAGTGCACGGTGCTATTCTCTATCATGGATGGGGAAAGGCACCTCGTGCACGGCACCAAACATCACCGCACATGCCTGCAAGTAGGGGGTGATCCCAAGATAAGAGGCACACAACCTTTCAAGCTAAAAAGGAGTTCTCCAAGATTCAGAAGAAGGTAAGCGAGCAAACACACAGGCATGAGGGGGGTAGCACACAGGAGAGCAACCAAGAAGCTAAGTTACCCAAGCTACCGGAGACCCACCGGAAGAGCCTTGACGGACATAGCCTCTCAGCTCGAGCCCTCCTCCGCTGCCATTCCCCATGCTCTGCTCTCAATCCATTTACACTCTCTTAGTTCATAAACTTCTCCTCCCAGCGTGGAGTCCATATACTAGGCTCGACCAGGTGGGTCTGTTCCCCTGGATCATCCCTGACTTAAGCATCGGAGTGTCCCCACCGGGACCACCAGCCTGGGTCTTCTCTGTTTTGCAGGTCCGGGCACCCGAGCAGGATCCTGAGCTATGAGGGTGTAGTCCGATGTCATCTTCAGCTATAGGCCAAGGCGGTCTTGGTGGCAACATATGGTATTCCAAGCAATCTTTATTAAATTTAATTGAATTTTTTGATGTTGATTATGGTGGATGTAAAATTGATAGAAAAAGCACTAGCGGTACTTGTCAATTTTTAGAGTTGAACTTAATTTCATGGTACTGTAAGAAACAAAACTCTATGGCATTGTCTACTACTGAGACAGAGTATGTGGCTCCAAGGAGGTGTTATGCACAAGTGCTTTGGATTAAGCAATAACTAGAAAACTTTCATATTATTCAAACAAAAATTTCTATCAAATGTGATAACACAAGTACTATTAATTTGATAAAGAATTCAATTCAGCATTCTAGGACAAAACACATAGAAATTAGATATCACTTTATTAGGGATCATGTACAAAATGGCAATATTGAACTTGAATTTGTTCCAACTGAAAAATAATCAGCTGACATCTTTACTAAGCCACTTAATGAAGATAGAATCTAAATGATTAGAGGTGAATTAGGTTTGTGTGACCCATTTTAGTATTTTTGACCTAATTCTTTTAAAATTAAGAAAAAATTATCTAGAGGACCTCCATTACCAATCTAAGGTCACCAACCATCCTATCTACTGTAAATCTAAAGAATAGATACCTTTTTATCAATTTTTGAGCTAATTTAAGTGTTTTGGCTCGAGCTGACTCGAGCAGAGATCGAGTCGACTCGAATGTCGAATCCTGTTATAAAATCATAGGCTCTAAAATCCCATTCACTTTCCCTTTTTACTATTCGAAAGCAACTCTAGGTGGACCACTTTCCTTCCAAATCTAGATCCACCCGAAATCTTCTGCTCCCACCTTAGATTCCCTCCAAATGGCACCAAGGAAAGTAGTTGCAAAGAGAGCTAGGCCTGTGGAACCGAGCACCATCCAATGGGAAAAGAGATCCAAATAGTGCGAGGATGAGTTGACTCAGGTAGAAGAGCAAGAAGAGCCAAAGAACTTGTCTTCCGCACTAGCAAGGCAGATCATTCCCATGGGAAATCGACCGGTTACCTCTTGTAGACATATAAATTTCAGTTTTCCTGAAAACCAGGGTTTCACAATCAGTGACCAGATTGAACAGCAAGGATGGGATTTCTTTTGTTCACTAGATATTCCTACGTATCCTTCTCTTGTAAGGTTTTTCTTTGAAAATCTATCACTTGGGGAGAATGAGATCTTATCAATTGTAAAAGGAACCTAAATGTGCATAGATGATGATATATTGAGTAGGGTTTTGAGAATGCCCAAGAAAGGAAGAAATTACTTGAATTTAAAGGATAAATAGAGGACATTAAGACTTTTTTGGAGAGGAGAAGTATAGAAGGGATTTCTAATGTGCAAGCTAATATCTTATCTCTAGAAATGAGACTTCTCCACAACATCATCAGCCATATCTTTCTATCATGTACTAGTCGCTTCGATTGGGTGAGCAAGCGCGACATGGTATTCATAAGATGCATGATTGAGGGAGAGGCCCTCAATCTTTCATTCATCATGTTGGTACAGATTCGAGATGCAGCAAGAAGAGCGAAGGCCTGCCTGCCTTATGGTATGGTATTCACTCTATTATTCCAGGAGTTTGGTATGAACCTGATCGGTGAGGGTGGACGACCCCTGCACCACACCGACAGGTACTCGATGAAATCCCTCCACAAGATGTGTTATCACCAGGTAGAGGGTGTATGGGTCAAGAAGACATCCGGTCAAAGAGTGATACATCACTCTGATCTTGATGATGAGGCTGAGGCTGCTAAGTTTGCTGATATTGCTGCTAGAGAGACTGTTAGAGATGCTGAGCATGAGTTTGATAGTGACATCTCTGATGATTCTGATAAGGACTCCACTAATGAGGAGATCCATGGATAGGTTGGATAGACCGATAGCCCCAGGACACCTCCTGCACCATCAACTACACCTGCACCTTCATGACCATCGACTTTAGCACCACCGACTACCACTCAGGTAGATATCAATGAGTAGCTCACTCACTTCACTAAGACTCTGATAGGATCCTTCAGATCTATGTTAGATGAGCTTCGTTAGACAGTGGACCACAGACTTCAAGAGTTCAGAGTAGAGATGAGGGAGCTCATTATGAGGGTAGAGTCAGTTGAGATGCGACAGCGGATGCAGGATGAGCACAATGCAGATCTCAAGGACTTGCATTCAGATTTTGGGTGACCATGAGGAGCAACAGTTTCATTTGTCATTCAGTAGACTGCTACTCTATAGAGCATACGGGAGGGAGTTCAGAGGATATAGTCCGGGATGAGCACTATTCTTTTTCATCTCTCTGATGCTTCCACTCCAAGATACCCACCTTCTCAGCCTACTCCCACATCGAGATCATCACCTGTTAGGCAGCCATCACCTTCTGATCAGCCTCCACCTTATGTCGTCAGCCATCACCTTTTGCCACACAACCACCACCTCCTCCTCAGACTGACCCTATGCCTTCTGATGACATCAAAAATGAGCCTATTCCTATTAGTTCTAAACCTAAAGCCAGACCTAAAACCAAATCCACTAGACCTAAGGCTCCTACAAGAACTAGATTTAGATATCTTAGGTATAAACCTTTAAAAATCAAGGTCTCTTCTATTGCTTTAGAGATAGGTTATTTTTCTAGTGAGGAAGAAGATGATTAGATCTTGTATCTTTTTGTTGGATGTATCTTTTTGATGGTTGTATCTTTTTGTATCAAAGACTTGATTATATATATATAAGTGTGTGTGTGTGCGCACTTTGTTCCAATTATCTTTCTACTCTTTTAACTGTTCTATGATGCTTATAGCTTGGACTCAACAAGCAATATGAAACAACTTTCTTTGAAAAAGAAAAGAAAATATTAATAAGAATAACAAGATTATAATGAGAAGGTGAAATTATCTCAAATCATATTCATATTCTTATTCTATTTCAAAAATCATTGAATGCTTAGTAAACCTTTTTGATTAATGAAAAAAAGTGGGAGAAAATAGTAGTATGATGCATGGAAAAAGAGAGAAAATTCATTAAAATGTGCAAAGAAATGAATGAAATAGGGGGAGAAGTTATTAACCCAAAAATTTCAAAATTTGCTCAGATACATCTTCATTAGTCTTTGATTAGCTCTGACACCTCTTAATATCCAATATTCATTAGCTCGATACACTCATACTTGGGATTTCATTAATTGAGATACTTCTTGGTACTAAAAGGAAATCAGCACTGATACATTTGAAATTAGCTTTGATACATCTTGAAATGCTCTATCAGCTATGATACACTTTGATTAACTCTTGACTAGCCCTGATACTTTTTGACATTTAATTGACTTTGATACTTTCTAGAGCAAAATCAGATTTTGATAAATATTGGCTCTAATGTAAAATGCTCTGATTTTTTTAAAGTTCTGATACTTTTGATACATTCTGACATATTATTGATACTCACTTCTAAGTGTTCTTTATTTACATAACTTTAAAGTTTTTCCATGCCCAGTGTTTTGTCATCATCAAAAAGGAAGAGATGGTTGACCCATGAATGATTTTGATAATAACAAAATATTGGAGCATGTATTTAATACTAACTATTTTCAAGTGTTTTATAAGTTTTTGTAGGATGATTTAAATGAACAACCACTCTTCCTACAATTCTGATCCTATTAATGTATGTCAAGATTATTTTTTGAAAAAGTATCATCTACTAAAGAGCCCAAAGAAAAATTACTTATGTATTCATGAAAGTGGGCCAATTCTATGTAAATTTCAAGTTTAAATTAATTAGAGTAGACTTCAAAAGAGTTTGAAAGAGCATTGAAGACAGTTGGAAGCTTTTGGAAGAGGATTGGAGAAGTTTGAAAAGTTTTTGACAAAAATCACTCGAGCCGACTCAAGGTAGGAGAGCCGACTCATTGTTATGGCATGGCACGAAGTTTCTGGCTTGCAGTCATCCAAGCTAACTCGAAGGAACCCGAGTTAACTCATCTAGAGATATAATTCTTCAGTCAGACAACATAGTCGACCCGACAGAAATCGAGCCGACTCCTCCAGAGTTTTGAAAAATCAATTCTAAGAAAAATAGTCAGGCGAGCCGACTCGTTAGTGAAGAGCCGACTCAACCAGAGTTCAATTTCTGAAGGACTGAGAATCTGAGCCAACTCGACCCATCCGAGCCGACTCGAATTCCTGGTTTAGGTGTATAACGGCCAGTTCCAAAATTGATTTTTTGTATCCAAAAAGTGCTCCAACGGTCATATTTCAAATCCCAAGGGTCTACAATGGTCATATTCATCTAAGATCGGTTCAAGGACTATAAATAATGGATTTAAACAACTTTTGAAGAACTTTTAATGATACTTTAAGAGAACATTCATTATTCAAGAGAGCTTTGAAGAGAAGAACTCAAGACTTCACCAACACCCATTCTTTTCTTGAGTCATTTATTTAAGAAGATTGGAAGCCTTGAAGAGCATTAAAGGAGAAATCAAGAAGACTTGTAAAGGAACTTCAACTGCAACTATTCGACAACATTTGATTTCTCATTATTGTTACTCTATTTATTAACTCTGTTTGAGTTGTTCCAAGTACAGCAGGGGCTGTAACTTGGGAATTGTTATAGGTTTTTAGTGAACCTTTCAAAACCAAGTTTAGGTTGTTAGTGAGCCCAAGAAAACTAACATTGTATTGGATTCTTGGTGATCCCGGTGTAAAACTAAGTTTAGGTTTTGGTTTGTGATCCCGGTGCAAAACAAATCGGCTATATTTTGAGGCGAATATAGTGGAAATCCCAAGTGATATCTTGGATAGTGGACATAAGAGCTCGGTTGCTCCGAACCACTATAAATTGCTTATGTTTGTGCTTGTGCTTATTATGTTCTTTACTTGCTTCTGCTATTCATACATAAATCACATCACTCACCACATAAGGTTTTAAAAAGAGCATATATTTGTGAAAAATTTTAAATACCCAATTCTTCCCCATCTTGGGTTGGCCATCTAGGCAACAGTATGGTAGGGAAGGACCTCCCAGAGAGGTCTGCCTTTGGTAGCACAAGCTCAACCCCGATCGGGAGCTGACCTCAGATGGAGGGCTCACCCCGTGAGCTCGACCCTAGTTAGGAGCTAACCTCGATGAGAGGGCTGGCTTTATGAGCTCTGCTTTGGTCGGGAGCTGACCTCAGATGGAGGGCTCACCCCATGAGCGTGACCCTGGTTGGGAGCTGACCTTGGCAGAGATGGCTATCTTTTTGAGCTCTGCTTTGATCAGAAGCTGAACTCGAATGGAGGGCTCACCTCGTGAACCTGACCCTGGCTGAGAGCTGACCTCGATGGAGGGGCTCGCTTCATGAGCTCAACCCTGGCCAGGAGCTGACCTTGGCATTCCACTGGGGGCCGCGTCTAGGTGGCATTCCTCACCCATGCGGCTGCTGGCTGGTAGTCATGTAGGCACATCATAAAATATCCTAAAAAATTAATAGGATACTATTTTTACTTACCAAAGGATCATAATGTAATTGTGAGTTGGCATGCCACATTCTTGGAGAAACAATTTGATGCGGCACGCATATGATTAATGTTTTGAATATGGGGTTTGTAGAGCAATGAAACCTAATTATACTTAGCATTGTACTCATCTTAATAAGATTTAAGGATTATATGAAAATGGACTATTACATGATTAGACACAACTCTAAAACTAAGAAGGAAGAAGATCTAGACAATAGGGGCTAATGATTGAGGACTTACCTTGATGAGTTTTCCAACCTTCCTATGATTCAAAACTTGAAACTACTGATGCTCTGGACTGGAGAACTTGGATAACAGTGATCAGAACCCTGGACTTGGGCTTCAGCTTGTTGGTTCATTGTCAAGGGGAACCCTGTTCACAACTCAAGGACTTCGAAGGACCCTGCAATGAAGATCAAAGTTAAGGTTGAAGGATGCAAACATAAAGAAGGGATGGGAGAACTTGTGAACAAAGAAAAGATAATTGAGAAGATCTGGCCGACTCCAATGCCTTTGCCTTGAGCTTGGATGATGAATTGCTAGGGAAGAGAGTGGTTTTGGACATGGAAGAAGAAGATAGGAAAAATTTCACATATAAAACTCAGGACAACTTCACTTCAAACTTCATTCATTTCCAAAATCAATCTCTTTTATAATGGGTGTCCAAGGCTTTTAATAGCCTCACAAAGCTAGCTTTTGAAATTTAAAAACTCCCCAAATCGAGGAGGATTACAAGGGGGTTGGAGGATTTGGTGGAGAGTTTGGAGGGATGTGGGGAGGGTTGGAGGATTTGGTGGAGGACTTGGAGGGATGTGGCCAACCTCCTTGAATTTGAATCTCCCTTGTTGGCGCCCAAAGGGTGATGAGGTGGCTGGTGAAGTGGCACCTGATGACGTGGCATGGTGAGGTGGTCTTCTACTTGGATAAGAATGACATGTGGCGCCCAGTGGTCCTAGTTGATGGTCCTTTTCTCTTGCTTGGTTGATGTGTCTTCTCTTCTTCATGTGGTCAAATTCTGGGGTCTAGAATTTGAGTCTTGTTGCTGGCTTTCATGGCTTTAAGACTTGATTAGACGTAACTCAACTGAATTAGACTTAACTCAACTGAACTGACTTGACTGACCTAGACTTTAAAACTTGAAATGGACTTACAGGAAATGAAATTTTAAAAGTAATTATAGGACTCAATAAACACTCTTGATTTGAAACTCAAAATTAATTACAGGACTCTTGTAAATGAAATGACTCTTGAAAATAAAATATTTTTGAACTAAATGATACAAGGTAACCTAATTATCTTCGATCCAAATTGGGATAAGGCTAACCTTGTTGGAGTGAAGTTTCTTTCGGCTTCTGGTGTCTACACCAATTCTCCTGGGGTGGCCAGAACTTGACCCAGTCGAGTATGGTTCAGTTTTGCCCTGGTAATGCTCGAACAAGTCTGGGTTAAGTCTTTGCAGGTCTTCTCGAGTAATCCAAGAGTTGTCGGACTCAGGTCGACCTTGCCATTGAACCAGGTATCGCTGATAGTCCTTATTCCTGGTAGTAATGATCTTGTCATCCAGGATTCTCTCAATACTCTCTCTGCTCAGGTAAGGTTGGTGGTGGACACTCGAAAATATGTTCACTCTCAATGAAAGTTTCTGGCTCAAAAGGCTCACTAGGTATTAGTAGTGGTTCTTTGTATTCTACTAGGTCTGAAACATTGAAGGTTGTACTAATACCCATATCAGGTGGAAGTTCCAAAATATATGCATTAGGCCATATTTTCTTTAAGATCTTAAAAGGTCCCACTCCGCGGGCATGCAGCTTCTTTATGGTTCCAGGGGGAAACCGTTCAGGGTTGAGCCTAATCATCGCATAATCCCCTTCATAGAATTCTTTAGCCCTCTTATGTGAGTCAGCTAAGTGTTTGTAAGTTTCATTGCTCAGGTTGATCTTATTACTGATTTCTTTATGTAGATTTGTGACATGCTGTGCAAAAGACTCAGCAGACTCAGAGACTCGTGTGTGAATAGGTAGTGGGATTAGATCTAAAGGCTTCCTAGGCTTGCAACCATGGACTATCTCAAAGGGACTTTTGCCCGTAGATCGATTGACCGAACTGTTGTAAGCGAACTCAGCACGTGGCAATAACAAATCCTAGTTCCCTAGACTTTCTCCCACTAGGCATCTCAGCAAGTTTCCTAGACTTCTATTTACAACCTCGGTTTGTCCATCAGTCTGGGGATGGTAGGCAGTGGAGAATTTCAGTCTGGTTCCTAATAGGTACCAAAGGGTTTTCTAGAAGTAACTTGTGAAGCGGACATCCCTATCAGAAACAATGGTTTTTGGTAACCCATGGAGTCTGACTACTTGATCAAGAAAGAGTTTGGCTATCCTAGACGCATCGGAAGTTTGGGAGCAAGGTATGAAATGGGCCATTTTTGAAAACCGGTCGACCACCACAAAGATTGAATCATGTTTTCGAATGGTCTTGGGTAATCCTGGAACAAAGTCCATGCTTAGATCCTGCCATGGACACTCAGGTACAGGTAATGAATTGTATAGCCCGGTATTCTTCTTTTGTTGCTTTGCAACAGCACATGTCCTACATCGGGCTACAATGTTTGCTACTTGTTTCTTAAGACCTGGCCAGTAAAATTATTCCTCAACAGCCAAGATAGTCTTGTTTTGTCCGAAGTGGCCAGCCAAACCTCCCGCATGTATCTCCCAAACTAAAAAATCTCTTAAGGAGGTTCTTGGGATGCAAAGCCTATTCTCTCTAAAAAGATAACCATCTAAAAGGGTATAGTCACTATGATCACTAGATGGTCCTTGACGCAAAACCTGATAAATTTCACCAAAATCTGGACAGGTTTCGTACTGCTCCTTAAGTCTTTCAAAACCTATGACTTCAGTACTGACTGAAGTTAAAAGTAACGTTCTACGACTTAGGGCATCAGCTACCTTATTATCATTCCTGATTGATGCTTTAGGACAAACGTATAGGATTGGATATACTCTACCCATTTGGCATGCCTAGGGTTTAGTTTCTTTTGGGAACTCAAAAACCTAAGGGCTTCATGGTCTGAAAATAAAACAAATTCTTGCGGTAGGAGATAATGCCTCCAATACCTTAATGCTTGCACTACCGTATAAAGCTCCCGATCATATGTGGAGTATTTTTTCCTGGCTTCATTCAATTTCTCACTAAAGAATGCTACGGGATGGTTCTCTTGACTCAGAACTCCACCAATACCTACTCCCGAAGCATCGCATGCTACTTCAAAGACCTTAGAAAAATCGGGTAGTCTTAAGACTGGTGCTTGGGTCATCTTATCTTTGATGTGAAGGAAGGCCTTATCAGCTGACTTCGTCCATTCAAAGTGGCCCTTCCTAATACAATCCGTGATAGGAGCAACTATGGTGCTAAACCCTCTAATAAATCTTCGATAAAACGTAGCGAGGCCATGAAAACTTCTTACTTCGTGAATATTATTGGGTGTTGGCCACTCTACAATTTCCTTAACCTTCTCAGGGTCAGCGGATACTCCTTCAGGGGTCACAACAAATCCTAGGAAGATAACTCTAGTAGTCATGAAAGCACATTTCTTTAGATTGGCATAGAGGTTATCTTTCCTAAGTGCTAAACATACCTGCCTCAGATGTTGTTGATGATCTTCTCTAGTCCTACTATAGACAAGTATGTCATCAAAGTAAACGACAACAAATTTTTCAATAAAGGCTCGTAGGACTTGGTTCATGATTCGCATAAAAGTGCTAGGAGCATTTAATAACCCAAAAGGCATGACTACCCATTCAAATAACCCGTCCTTAGTTTTAAAGGTAGTCTTCCATTCATCCCCTGGTCTGATCCCAACTTGGTGATAGCCGCTCTTCAGGTCAATCTTAGAAAATATAGTTGCACCGGCCATCATATCTAACATATCATCCAAGCAGGGGATGGGAAACCTATACTTCACTGTGATTTTATTTATCGCACGACTATCAACACACATTCTCCATGTGCCATCTTTCTTAGGGGTAAGTAAGGTTGGGACTGCGCATGGACTCAAACTCTCCCTAATGAATCCTTTCTTTAGGAGTTCTCCTACTTGATGTTGTAATTCTTGGTGCTCGGTAGGGTTCATTCTATAATGGGGAAGGTTCGGTAGGGTTGCTCCAGGGACTAAGTCTATCGCATGTTGTATATCCCTAAGAGGTGGGAGTTGGTCGGGCAAGTCATCGGGGAACACGTCTTTGAACTCCTCTAGCACTTCATTGACTTCTTGAGGTTGTTCTTTTGAAAGAGGTTCTTGATGATCCTTAATGGTCAAAATCCAAACAGGTGACCCATTGTTAATTTCTTTCTCCATTTCTCTAGCAGTGATCACGTTTATCCCCTTTTTCTTATCACTCAATTGGCTTGATCCTCTCTTAATGGGGTTCTTAGGTGGAGAAGAATGGATTACAATCTTCTTTCCATTATGAGCAAACGAGCACGAATTAGAACGACCATAGAGTGTTACGTCAAGATCGTACAACCATGGTCGGCCTAAAATTATGCTACTTACTCCCATTGGAAGTACATCGCACCATACTTTCTCCAAGTAAGATTGGAACTGAATGGTTACTAGGCACCTAGACTTAATAGAAATCATGGTTGAGTCTATCCAGGATACCTTATAGGGTTTAGGATGGGGTATGGTGGGCAATCCTAGGTTTTTAACTATGTTGGTGGATATGGCATTGACACAACTACCACTATCTAAAATGACTTTGCATACTTTCTCACCTATCTTAATGAATGTCTGTAGGATGCTAGTCCTATGCCAATCTTCTTGGGTTTTAGCTTGGGTGAGAATACACCTAACCACTCCTAACAGATCTTGATCTACCAGGACTTCCTCATCCTCATACTCTTCAGCCAAGTTCTCATCTGCCTGGTATACTTCCTTCTCAAATTCACCTTAGGATTCTACGGCTTCCTCTTCTACTTCGCCTATGTGTAGGGCTCTATTAGGACAGTTGCTAGAATAGTGACCCACTTTGTTACACTTGAAACATGCGTTTGGAGTTCTTTGGGTCTCAGGTGTTTTCCCCTTGTCATCTCTACGGGTCACAGGCACATTAGGATTGGGTCGGTTGAATCTAGGCTGATTGGATCCTGACTGCTGATAAGGTGCACTAGTCCTAGGGACTTCGGGCCTACGATAGACTGGACCTCTATGGAATCTCTCAGCATCCCTAGCTATTTGATAGGCCAATTCTAGGTCATGTACCTCTCGTATGAACAATTCTCTTTGAATTTCTTCCCTCAGTCCAGCTCTAAATCTAGACAAGGTCACCGACTCAGATTCATCAACATTGCACCTCATAATAAATTCGTCAAACTTCACTATGTACTCTGCGACACTCATATTTCCTTGAGTAAGTCTTTGCCATTGATCTAGGAGTCTTTGGTGGTAGGACATAGGAAGGTATTTCTCCCTAAGCCTAAGTTTCATAGCTCGCCAGGTCACTATGGGCACATCACCTCTCTGTCTAGTGAGTCTCTCAACGTTTCCCCAATATAACCTAGCTTGGCGCACAAGTTTAAGCTTTGCAAACTTACACTTGCGCTCTTCACTCATCTCAAACCAGTCAAAATACTGGTCCATCTCACCTTCCCAATCAATGTAGATCTTTGGATCTAAAATTCCATCAAAGGTGGGAGCTTCTAGCCTAATGTTCTTCATGGTTCGGTCATCTTGATCAAAGTGAATTGGGGTGGGTCTCCTGACATTGAGTTCATAGTTAGGCTCATGATGGAATCTCCTTGGGTTGGGCTCGATGGTTTGACCAGGGTGGGGTCCTCTAGGAATTGGATCATAAAACTGATCTTGGGGAGCTCTCCTAGGGTTTGTTTCGTAGAGAGGGTTTTGATATGGAATCCTTCTAGGGTTCAATGGGGTCTCGAGTTCAGGTGCAAGACTTGGCTCAGGCTCAGTCTGGGCTTCATGATTGCTTTCAGGGGTTCTAGCCTCTAACTGATCCAACCTAGTAGTAATGTGGGCTAACTGCTCATTCATGTCTTGGTTGGTTTGTGCCACATTCTGATTTGTTTGGGCCAATTCCTCAGTTAAACTCTTAGTCAGTTGGGCCACTTGATCATTTAGGCCTTTGATCAAATTCCCTAAGTTTTGGTCCATGGCAACACTGACTGGGCTTGGATTGGTGAATACGGTGTCCCTGCTCTAGTTGTCATGCATGCAAATGGACTCAAGTTCGAGCTAAGGTTTCCTAGACCTATAGCACAAATTAGAAGTCTAATTAAGTGAACCAAATAGCTAGTAGTACTTATGGGACTTAGCCAGGTAGGTGGAGTGGAGTGTAGGTCCCTGATTGCCAACCTTAGACACCAATCTGAGATTGGCCAGGTAGGGGGACCAAATCACAAGCCCTGATGCACCAATCCTAGACACCAAGCCAGTAAGCACACACCAATTAGCTGACACAGTTAACTTGACCCTAACCTGAACCCAACTTGTTGGTGTCCCTAACCCACTAGGGCAATTAACGTTCTACTCAATTTTAATTAACGGGCTGGGATCGATATGCTGGTTGGTGATTTTTGGGCTAGGGACAGGTGATGAAACCCTGACCCTATGTCAAATTGATGCCCTTAATTTGATTTCTTATGAGATGAATGAAATGCAAAGGTGCTGCAGAAGTGTGTTGCAGTTTGAAAGTGGTGTGGAAAACATGATGAAAAAAATGTCCAAAAATTCTGAAAAATTCACAGAGGATTCCTAACTTATATGTTTCAATGTATATGAAAGGAATTTGTACTACTCTAAGCAGATCCTACAAATGAAGATAAATAAAAAGGACATAACAGAACCTTAATGACAGTGTCGAGCTGCAGAGATTTTCATTTTTTTTATAATTTTCTTATGATGATGAAATTTAATATGGTGATAACTGACTTAAAAAGGAACAAGAAAAAAAATATTTCAATAAAAAATTAGTGAATTTCCTTTGGAGCTGCAGACGGAATACAGTAAACAGATGCAAATTTTCAAAAAATAGAATCTAATCAAACAAGTGCAATGGCTTACCCAAAACTTCAATCAAAAAATTTACGTCTGGCCAGGGGCTCATTATTCCCATGGGTCATGATAGTGTACTGGAGTACACCCGCTCAGGAGGCGTGAATTTTAGATCTTGCTTGGATTTAAAGAAAACTATTCTACCCTAATGCAACCATGCTCTGATACCAATTTGATGTGGCACGCATATGATTAATGTTTTGAATATGGGGTTTGTAGAGCAATGAAACCTAATTATACTTAGCATTGTACTCATCTTAATAATATTTAAGGATTATATGAAAAGGGACTATTACATGATTAGACACAACTCTAAAACTAAGAAGGAAGAAGATCTAGATAATAGGTGCTAATGATTGAGGACTTACCTTGATGAGTTTTCCAACCTTTCTATGATTCAAAACTTGAAACTACTGATGCTCTGGACTGGAGAACTTGGATAACAGTGATCAGAACCCTGGACTTGGGCTTCAGCTTGTTGGTTCATTGTCAAGGGGAACCCTGTTCACAACTCAAGGACTTCGAAGGACCCTGCAATGAAGATCAAAGTTAAGGTTGAAGGATGCAAACATAAAGAAGGGATGGGAGAACTTGTGAACAAAGAAAAGATAATTAAGAAGATTTGGCCGACTCCAATGCCTTTGCGTTGAGCTTGGATGATGAATTGCTAGGGAAGAGAGTGGCTTTGGGCCTGGAAGAAGAAGATAGGAAAAATTTTACACATAAAACTCAAGACAACTTCACTTCAAACTTCATTCATTTCCAAAATCAATCTCTTTTACAATGGGCGTCCAAGGCTTTTAATAGTCTCACAAAGCTAGCTTTTGAAATTTAAAAACTCCCCAAATCGAGGAGGATTACAAGGGGGTTGGAGGATTTGGTGGAGAGTTTGGAGGGATGTGGGGGGGTTGGAGGATTTGGTGGAGGACTTGGAGGGATGTGGCCAACCTCCTTGAATTTGAATCTCCCTTGTTGGCGCCCAAAGGGTGATGAGGTGGCTGGTGAAGTGGCACCTGATGACGTGGCATGGTGAGGTGGTCTTCTACTTGGATAAGAATGACATGTGGCGCCCAGTGGTCCTAGTTGATGGTCCTTTTCTCTTGCTTGGTTGATGTGTCTTCTCTTCTTCATATGGTCAAATTCTGGGGTCTAGAATTTGAGTCTTGTTGATGGCTTTCATGGCTTTAAGACTTGATTAGACTTAACTCAACTGAATTAGACTTAACTCAACTGAACTGACTTGACTGACCTAGACTTTAAAACTTGAAATGGACTTACAAGAAATGAAATTTTAAAAGTAATTACAGGACTCAATAAACACTCTTGATTTGAAACTCAAAATTAATTACAGGACTCTTGAAAAGGAAATGACTCTTGAAAATAAAATATTTTTGAACTAAAGGATACAAGGTAACCTAATTATCTTCGATCCAAATTGGGATAAGGCTAACCTTGTTGGAGTGAAGTTTCTTTCGGCTTCTGGTGTCCACACCACAATTTGTTCAAGATGATGGTAGTGGTAGGTTAATTGAGCTCAAAGAGAGTCTCTAAAGAGTGGCTAGCTAAGATCAAATTAAACCCAATGAACTGGTAGTTGTAGTTTCTCTACCATTTTGTAGGTCTAATAGAGTCTCACATTCTCCTAAAAGGTACTTAGGTATGCTTACAGAGGATATAAAGGAAGTATTTCTTATAGGAGATAAAGATCAAATAGTTGATCCTAAGACCAATGATGAGGCGATATCAAACATCGACTCTGAAAAATGGTTAAGTACTATAAAGTTATAAATTGACTCAATGCATTCAAACCAGGTCTGCTCTTTAATGTTCTACTAAAGGGTATTGTACCCATTGGATATAAATGGATCTACAAAAGGAAGATAGGTATAGATGATAAAGTAAAGACTTTTAAAGCTAGGCCAGTGGCGAAGGGATATAGTCAGTACGAAGGCATTGACTATCAAGATACCTTTTCACCAAAAGCCATGCTAAAGTCCATCCGTGGTGCGGACACCAGGGCTAGAAGAAATCGATAAGTCGAACCCACATCCCTGTGGATCACCTGTGAATGAAGCCCTAAGCCTAAACCTCACTTGTATATAATTATCTTGAATTTTTGTTATTTTAGCTTAGTTGGGTTTAGCCATAAATCCCAAAATTAAGTCCCTATAAAATCCCATGGACTCACAGCAGGGTAATCACTCAAAATATTATAAGAACTCAAGGTTTATTTCATATCAAAATCAAGATTCATACAAGAGGCTAGGGTCCTTTAAATAGACCCTTAACCTTGGGCTCCAAGTAAGGGCACATTAGTCTTTACATAAGAATCCTTTCCACTCTTAAACCCTAGCTAGAAAATAAGGAAACATTAGGAAGAAAAATCCCTAAAAGTTCTCTTGACTTGGCCAACACTCCAAGGACGCCTAGGGGGGCGTGTTGGGCTTCTAAGAGCAGCAAGGGGCCGGCCCAAAGGGGCTTGGGCGCATGGGCTTGGGCCTTTGGAAGCTAGGGTGGCCTGGTAGCCAGGTAGCAGGAATATTCCCTCGTATCTTGCTTCTTAGGGGCTTGGGCTTGGCACCTGGGCTTGATTCCTTTGGGCTAGGATGCAGATGGACCTCTAGAATCATGGATTCCTTGGTCTATGAATATACTTTGGCATCTGGAAGGAAATTTGGGCATTTGGAGGGCATATGCAAGGAATCAGGGTTTTCTGAATTTTCCTCCTGGTGTCTTCAAATCTTCAAGCTGGGTTGGACTTGGGCTCAACTTCCATGTCTTCAATCAGGTTGGACTTGGTCTTCACTTGTATGATGTAGTCTTGAGTTTTTAGTGAACTTGGACAGGACTCAAAAAAATAAAATTAGCTCAACATGAGCTGACTAGCATTAGACTGAACTAGCTCAACATGAGCTGACTAGTACAGAACTGAAATAACAACTCAAAAGACTCAAATAACAATTAAAATGGACTCAGATGGGCTAAGCCCTTATTATAGATGAACTCATAAATTATTGATCAATCCATAGAAGATAGAAAAGTCTCTATCTTATTCGGGTGCCTTTGGTGTCCCCACCAATACTTCCCAACTAGGTTAGGATTTGACCTAGTCTTTTCCTTCTCCCTTCATGCTTTGACTATTCCACTCAAGGACACCTCTTGGACTTGGTCAACACTTCAAGGATGCCTAGGAGGGTATGTTGGGCTTCTAGGGGTAGCAAGGGGCCAGCCTAAAGGAGCTTGGCACATGGGCTTGGGCCTCATGGAAGCTGGGGTGGCCTGGTAGCCTGGTAGCAAGAATATTCCATGGAATCTTGCTTCTTTAGGGCTTGGGCTTGGCGCCTGGGCTTGATTTCCTTAAGCTAGGATGTAGGTGGATCTCTAGAATCATGGATGCCCTGGTTTAGGAATATGCTCTGGCATTTGGGGAGGAATTTAGGCACTAGAGGACGTCTGGAAAGAATCAGGGTTTCTGGAAGCATCTTAGATCCTAGGTTGTCACACAAAATCCAATGGGCTGATGTAGTGGCTTCTTACTCCTGGATGTAGCCTGGTGGAACTCCAAAATAAAGTGACCTCCTCTCTTGTACAAAAATTAGACTCATACTAGTTTCATAATTGATGTAAAGGACTCAAAACTGGACTAAGATTGAGGGTTGAGACAAATCAACTAACCTCAACTTATTACAGGACTCAATTACAAAACTTTCAAAACTTTGACACATGACTAAATAAACCATATGGGATCCAGTGATCTGTGTCTGATCCTGGTGTCCCCACCAATTCTCCCGGGTGGGAGGAACTCGACTCCATCAAGTATGGGTCAATTTGGCTCAAGGAGGGTCTGGGTTGAGGCGCTGCTGATCCGCACCAGCGTTTGACAAGTCCTCAGATTCTAGCTGACCTTGCCACCGGACCAAATACCATTAACAGTCTCTATCCTGCATATTGGTAGCCTGATCATCCAGAGCTCTTTCAATCTTTACCTCACCATAAGGCCAAATTATATGTGGTCGCTCTAGGATGGGTTCTCTCTCAAAGAACGGGAGTGGCTTAAGGGGCACGCTGGGTATCACTGCTGGCTCCCTAAACTTTACAAAGTCTGAGATGATGAAGGTGGAGCTAATTCCCAGATCAGGTGATATCTTAGGCACATAGGCATTGGGTCCACTACTATTCATTATTTTAGATGGGCCAGCTTCACGAGCAAAAAATTCTTTAATAGTCATGTTGTACCATGACGGCTCACCCTGAGCCAGAACCGGCCCAATCCTGCGGTCTGACCTGGCCGCCCATTTTGAGGCTCCAACTAAGAGAGGTCCGATCCATCAGAGCTAAGGTTCGAACGACCCTCTCCTGCTGGGGTCCGGCCCATCGCCTCCTTCAGAGGTCCAACCCACCGGAGCTGAGGTTCGAACAACCCTCTCCTGCTGGGGTCCGGCCCATCGCTCTCCTCCAGAGGTCCGACCCACCGGAGCTAAGGTCCGAACGACCCTCTCCTGCTGGGGTCTGGCCCGTTGCTCTCCTTCAGAGGTCCGACCCACCGGAGCTGAGGTCCGAATGACCCTCTCCTGCTGGGGTCCGGCCCATCGCTCTCCTTCAGAGATCCGACCCACCGGAGCTAAGGTCCAAATGACCCTCTCCTGCTGGGGTCCGGCCCATCGCTCTCCTTCAGAGGCCCAACCCACCGGAGCCGAGGTCCGAACGACCCTCTCCTGCTGGGGTCCGGCCCATCGCTCTCCTTCGGAGGTTTGCCCTTTGGTCCGACCGACTGACTTTCCCACGGCCGACGTCCGATAGGTGAGCCTTAGCATCCAACGGCCCTGCTCCACTACTTCCATGATGCCGCTGTATATGCGCACCACGTGGCCACTCTCCAGATTCTCCTAGGGACAGATCGATCTTTCTCAGCCTCTCCCCTAACGGATTTTGGATTGTTCCGCACCTATATAAGGTACTCAAGGGACCCCATTCGAAGGGAGAAGAACTCTTCCTTCTCCACACACTGTTGATCTTTTGATTCCTCCATTCTATTGCCTTCAACCTCCTCCTAACTTAAGCATCGGAGGGTCCCCCGTCGGAACACCACCGGCGCCCTTGGGGACTTTGTTGCAGGTTTTCCTGGGAAAGGAGTGCTCCAGCCTATCCAGCCATCCTCGGTCCCCGGTCCAGGAGTTGACGCAACAACAGATTGGCGCTAGAAGGAGGGCAATCTCTCTTTCTTCTAAAAGGAGGAATCTATCATCCCAGCAAGAAAATGGCTAAGGGAAGAGCTCCAAATGCCACTGCCAGGAGGGGTATCTTCCCTTCCAGGTCTGAGGAATTTTTCAGGGAGAATGATTTTGCTGCCACCGCCCCTACTGCTGCAAAACCTACCATCACATTGGGGTTGCAATAGTTCCAAACCTTGGTGAATAGTATTGAAACACTTATTGCTGCGGTTCAGCGTTTCCAGGAAGCAGCCGACAACCGATAGCAACTACCAGCTGCTTGTTGCACAAATCCTCTGACTGCTGCTGAGGGAGGCCGATGGCCAAAGATTCCTCAGCATTGTTCTCATGCTACATCAAAGCCCCGAAGGTCCTTGGGTGACCGTGCCTATGCCAAGAGGGCAAGGTCTGCTTCACCTTCCTATGTTGAATCTATCCCGTTCGGCGGTCGGCTTGCCGCCAAACCTCCGAAGGACTATGCCAGCAAGATCATGCGCATAAAGGAGCGCATTACCGAAATTTCCCTCCGATAGAAGGCTGAAGGGGGATAGGTATACGACTCCCGTCCCCCATTCTCTAATGAGATTCTAGCAGAGATAATTCCTCGCCACTTCAAGATCCCACAGGTGGACCCCTACGACAGTACCACTGATCCGATGGACCATCTGGGCACGTACAAAGCCCATATGATGGTCCAAGGCACCTCTGATGCTCTCCATTGCATCGCCTTCCCTGCAACCCTTAAGAAGATCGCCCGGATGTGGTTCTCCGCCATCCGGCCAGGTACGATCCACTCCTTTCCTCAACTAGAATCACTTTTTCTTTTCCATTTCAGGACTTGCAGTTGGACCCCGAGGAATACCGACTGCCTCTTCCTTGTGCTGCAAAAGGAGGGAGAGACCCTTTGGGATTTCATGGCCCGTTTCAACTCAACGGCCATGGAAGTCTCGGATTTAATGAGGCTATAGCGATGTCAGCCTTCAAGCTAGGGCTTCGCTCGTCCAGGCTGACCTTCTTCCTGGACAAGAAACATTCGACAAGCTACAGTGAACTCCTGGCCAGAGCGCAGAATGATGGGGACATCTCTAGCATGGATCCCGGAGCAAGCACGAATCTTGAAGCTATACGAATCTCGGAGCATATCCAGAATAATTTTGTTTGGGATTTATCTTTATCTTTTGTTTGAGTTTTAAATTAGGATTTGGTTGGTTAGGATTGAGATATGGAAAGGCTTATCTTATCCTATCTTGTATTTGAATTTGAATCATTCTTATCTTTTTATCTTGTATTCAAATTCAAATGAGGGTTGGACAAGTCTATAAATACCACCCTCGGTCCTTTGTAAAAAAAAAAAAAGTTTAGTCAAGTTTTGGTGAATGAAAATGAGTTTTAGAAAAAAGTATTTTTTTTATTTCACTCCATAAGGAGAGGGTGTGAGGCCCAACCCCAGGACATGATGTGAGGTCATGCCCAGTTATCCCCTTCCCATTCCATCTTCTCTATCCCCTCATAGCCTTTGAGATCCATCCTAGTGCCTCCAAGTATCGAGGAGGGTGTCATGCCCTAGAGGTGAGAGGTCTCTTCATTAGGGTGAGTCCCAAAGTCCATGAGATTCAGATCCCTATCCTACATCCCCACTATTCCTTTGCCACCCTTAAAAAAAAATACCAAAAAAAATAGTATCCTAATTTAGGTGACTTATAGGCTCACCAATGATCCTACCCTATCCCTCATCAATTTTGGTATCAGAGCTTAGAAAATTAGGGTACCTTCATATCATCTCACGGTCGTCCCTTTACTTTCCAAATTCAAAAAAAAAAAAAATCAGATCTCCCAGTTCATCAAGTCACCGCCAATTTTTCTTTCCTCTTTTGGTCCCATCGTTGAGCATCTGCCGGCACCCCACCTTCCCCTGCCATGCTCCTCCCAAAACTTCATCGGATTCCTCTCTGCTGCCATGAACTTGCACCACCAATGCCAATCGGAACACCCCGTGCACAGATCTTCGACGACGCCTTCCCCTCCGCCCATCCAATCAAATCCTACCTATCCTTCCTCGCATGATCCCAACCCAGTGTAAATGACCCGAACCACGCCTCGGCTCTTCCACCATCGCAAGACGTAAGCATTCCGAATTCCCGTCCCACCACAGCCTCCCTTCGCCGAATCCCAGGGTCGGCGATCCTTCGCTTCGGCCCACCCCCACTCCGCCGAGACCGAGCCCCCCCTCTCTGCCTCTCTAGCTCTATGTTTCCAACCAGTTCCCCACCTTTCCTCTTCTTTTTCCCCACGCGCCATCGGTCGCATCCTGGTATCCTTCCATTCCCTACCCCACCCACCTCCTCGCCTCCATATCAGAAAGAAGGAACCAAGAAGGAGCACAGAGAAAGAGAAAGACCGATCACCAGAGGGCCCGTGCTTAGCACCCCATGGAAGAGATCTCCGCCGAGCACCAGCACTTCATCCCTTCCCCCGTCGATGGGGCCGGCTCCTCCTCGTCGCCCCAGCCGGCGTCGCCATCGGTGAGCACGACCGACCCCCTTGCAGATGTCTGGACCTCATCGGCCAGCACCATGATTTGCCTCACTGAGAGCTTCCCCACCGAAGGACTCCTCTGGTCACCCATCCTCTGTGGATCCCTCCCTTCCTCCGGCGTACAATCCCAGGCCGAGCCCCCCCTCTTCTCTGCTTCCACGAGGCCGACTCCCTGTCGTGAACCACCCCCTTCGGTCCTCCCGACGCCGTCATCAGCCCGGATCCCCCTCCACGGATGTCCACTCGATCGATTCCTCCACCGAAGCCTGAATCCCCCATCAGAACGAAGCTCCAAGATCGCCCCTGTGCTGTCCTCTCCACCATCCAGCGTAGCAGCCTCCCAGCTCCCCTATTCCACGAAGCCCTTGTTCACTCATCCAAAGAAGCCCGTCCGTAAGCCTCCTCCCGGCTTCTCCGTCGCCGGATCTCCTTCTCCGGTCCTTCCCTGTCGCCGGATCTCCTTCCTCCGGTCTGCCCGAAGTCGTCTACACCTCCGATCTCCTCCCCCATGAAGCTTCAAAACTCCTGTTCCAAGAAGCATGCAAGTTGAATTGTTTAGCAGCTGTTGAAGAAGACTGGAATAGCTATTCTAGCTATTCTGGCTATTCCATATATATCCCAGATTTATTCCAGCTTGGAATAAATTCTGTTTACTTTAAATTGGGTCATGTGCATCCTAGAGCCAGCCTAACTTGACGGAGCCGAGTTTCCCCCACCTCAGAGGAATGATGGGGACATCACTAGCATGGATCCCAAAGCAAGCACAAATCCTGAAGCTGCACGAATCTCAGAGCATATCCAGAATAAATTTGTTTAGGATTTATCTTTATCTTTTGTTTGAATTTTAAATTAGGATTTGGTTGGTTAGGATTGAGATATGGATAGGCTTATCTTATCCTATCTTGTATTTGAATTTGAATCATTCTTATCTTTTTATCTTGTATTCAAATTCAAATGAGGGTTGGACAAGTCTATAAATACCATCCTCAGTCCTTTGTAAAAAAAAAAAAGTTTAGTCAAGTTTTGGTGAATAAAAATGATTTTAGAAAAAAGTGATTTTTTTATTTCACTCCATAAGGAGAGGGTGTGAGGCCCAACCCTAGGACATGATGTGAGGTCATGCCCAGTTATCTCCTTCCCATTCCATCTTCTCTATCCCCTTATGGCCTTTGAGATCCATCCTAGCACCTCCAAGTATCGAGGAGGGTGTAATGCCCTAGAGGTGAGATGTCTCTTTGTTAGGGTTAGTCCCAAAGTCCATAAGATCCAGATCTTTATCCTACATCCCCACTATTCCTTCACCATCCCTATAAAAAAAAAATTCCAAACAAAATAGTACCCTAATTTAGGTGACTTCTAGGCTCACTAACGATCCTATCCATCTGTCCCTCATCACAGAAGTATGCCCTGGCAGAAGAACAAGCGGCTGGCTGACATCAAGCTGAAGGAAGGCCGGCCCCCAAGAAGCGGAGTGATAAAGCTCCCGAAGTCCAACCTCCGAGTGATAATCGATGGTTGGCCCAACACCGAAGTTCGAAATCGAGGGACTTCCCCTGAAGGTTCGAGACTTACATGCCTCTGTCCCTGCCAAGAGAGAAGATCCTCATGGAGATCGAGAACGAGACCTTTCTACAAAGGCCTCGGTCGATGAGGGGACCTCCTTCCCTAAATAATAAAGATAAATTCTGTCGGTTCCATAGGGATCACGGGCATAGTACTGAAGAGTGCCTGCAGCTGAAGGATGCCATTGAAGACCTCATCCGGAGGGGATACCTGTGCAAGTATGTCCGACCCCATCGGGACCGAGCAGAAGCATCAAACGCCCGAAACCCTCCGGAGGAAATAGAGCTCCCTAATCAAAGGTCGACTGTTGGGGATGTCGGCATTCTGCATCGGCGATCTAGAGGAAGTCATGAGGACAGGACTGATATTGCTAAAAGGACCCGGGGCTCCAATGCCATCACTTTCTCTGATGAAGATCTCCTGGAAACTCATGTTTTTAAGAATGATCCAGTAGTCATGTCGGTAGTAATTGTCAATTACGATGTAAAAAGAATACTTATTGATAATGAAAGCTTGACAGAGGTATTGCTGTATGATGCTTTTGTAAGAATGAATCTATCCAGGTCCATGCTACGGGAATCCCCCGCATCGTTGACAAGCTTCGGGGACAACTCCATCAGAGTGGAATGAGAAATAGTTCTCCCTGTGATAATTGGGATGGAGCCTCTCTAGAAAACCCTCCTCATCAATTTTGTGGTCATTCGGACAACCTCGCCTTACAATGCTATCCTGGGCCGACTGGCCCTCAACAAATTTAAAGCTATCGTGTCCATTTACCATCTGTTGGCGAAGTTTTCGAGCAGGAGCAGGGTCGGAGTGATGAGGGGAGACTGTCGGATGGCCAGGCAGTGTCTGACCATTATGAATCAATAGTCAGAAGGCCGTCCCACTCTGGAGCAACTTGACCCAAGAGCTGAGGTCGATGGCCTTGGTCAGTCGGGGGAAAGGATTCTATTTGTCCCCCTTCGAGAGGATGATCCCACCAAAGTCCTTCAGATTGGAGGCTCCCTCAGTGAAGACCTTAAGTCGGAACTGATCAGCTTTCATAGAAGTAATGCCAACGTCTTCGCTTGGTCTGCGTCGGACATGCCTGGAATACTGTCGGAGGTCATCACTCACCAACTCAAGGTCGATCTGACCTACCGACCTGTCCGACAGAAGAAGAGAAGCTTTGCTGCCGAAAGACAGAAAGCCATTGATGAGGAAGTAAAGAAGCTCCGTGATGCAGGCTTCATGATGCGGGATGAAAAATTGATGTAACCTGGTTATTTGGAAAATAGGAAAACAACTAAACAAACTAAGACCGTGGGAGGGCTTAGAAGCCTCCCGGGACTAGGGCATACTGACACTAAAATCCTAAGATAGGTGATCTCTTTTGTTTTCAGTTTTCTGGGTGGATGTGGCGAAGGAAGGATGAAGATGGGGGACCGGGAACTGGAACTCATGGCCCTGAGACTCACTCTAGCGGGGATGCACACAGAAAGTCATGGATCAAAGCCTAAAGGTACCCTCCCAAGGGATCACAGCACCAGCTACCCTGAGCATAAAGCTGTTGGGAATTGTGTTCCAAAGCCAATCACCTGGGTTGTAGGCGATTATGCTAAGTATTGTACTCTTTTTATGAATTAATAAAATATTATTTTGGCAGCTCATCATATATTGTATTTTCCTGAAATGAACTCTTTCCATGTGATGAAGTCCTTGGGACTACACTGACTTCGATACAGAGAGGATGTATCGAGTGGTCCTTAAACCTTGTTCACAACCAAAGAATATATTGTACTGGATGGCAATATATCAAGTATAGGTTGTTGTAGTTCACATCGTTTGGTTGTCCTCTTGACCAAATGAGTGTGGTGACACTGATATGATCTACAAGTGGGATATGTGATATCTCATTGAATGTGACTCCGTGCAGCCCCTTTCTACCAAAGGGATACTCACGATTGGATATGGGTATATGTGTCCCTCTGACCTGAGGTCATCACGGTAGCTTGCAAGCAACTCCCTGTGCTTTGGTGCCGGACTACCCAGATTTTTAATCCGGTAACGGAAGGTTTCTGGGTACAGGCAAGTACTTGTGGAGCAATGATGGACCAAGATGGAATTGACCTGTCAAAATAGTTTGGATTGAATGTCTCGCAGTATCTCAATTTAGCAAATCCTCGACCGGGGTAGCCCTAGTGAAGAGTCACTAGGGCTTGCGAGGTTGAGACACGTAGTCGACTGACTCAGTCTGGGTTGGCAGCCCAATCACAGTCATCCTGAGCATTAGAGGTCAAAGGGATAAATTATACGGTAACTATATGCTAGAGGTTCGATAGTTTGCTCTCGCATCTTCGACCTATCCGGACGCCGGGACCCATTGCTAGATGGTTTCCTATGCTGGTACTAGAATTGTTCTAGTGCTACCGTTTAGGTTCGAACCTATGAGGTCACACGCCACAGAGGATAACTCTCTGATCCGATTACCGATTACGATTGGGAATCGTCTCGGTTTTATGGACACAGTATTTTTTAGCATACTTTTTCCCATCTTATCCTTGTCTGTGTCAACCGAAATTGTTCCGGGTTGACCATGACTACACCAGGATTTTTCTGAATCAGTTTTGAACTAATTCGAAGTTCGTTTCGGCCTCCAATTGGTTGTGAACCAATTGAACCAAATTTTATTGGGCTTGAACCGGTTCAATTAGATTGAACCAAGAGGTTTAATAGGATTGAACCAAAATTGTTTGGACCGGTTTTGAACCGGTGGATTTTCTCCTCTTGGACCGGTTTACACGGTATTTTTGTTGGAATTCCATGCATCCGGTTGAAGGCCAAACGACCGAACGAATGCTGGGCGTCTCTTCCTCTCCTCCACCGGATGATTTTAATCCCTGTTAAATGGCTGTTAAATGGGTGATTGGTAGCCGGTGTCTTTTGGTTTTCCCAGCCTCTCCATCTCCCTTTTCCCTGCTGCCTTTTTAAACCCAGCCATTGTTTTGTTTCAAGAGAGCTGATTCCTCTTCACCGTGAGAAAAAAAAAATTTCTTGGGGTTCTTTGAGAGATTTTTTTTCTTCTTCTTCTTGCTTCCATTGGGTGCTTGTAGGGAGTTTTTTGGAGAGGGTGAGTGAGTGTTTCAAGGGACTTTTCATTGCCTTTGAGGTGTTCAAACTCAGCTCTGTAGCAAAGAGATCTGCTGCTACCTGTGACCGTGCTACTCTCTTCCAGCAGCTAGCACCATGGGTGCAGAGCGATCCGAGAGCCCCGGGTGCGTCTCTCCTCTATAGGGAGTGCCCTTCTACTCATAGGAGCAAGCCACGCAAGTCGAGATCGCTCCAGCTGCTCCAAATCGAAGGCCAAAACCTGCTGCCCAGTTCTGTTGCAAAATTTTTGGCAGCAGACTTTGGAGATTTTATACACCTATTTTAGCTTGTTTTGATTGCAGATTTCGATTGAAGATCGAAGAGCACTTGTCCACCTTGCTGCTGCTCAAATTTGGAAGCAAACGGAGGTCCGGAAGCCATCGTTTCGGCGATGTTTTTTAAGCTCAAAACAGAGTTTTCAATCAGCCCAAGGAAAAAGAAGACTGGAATAAGTTTATCCCACTTATTCCAGCCTATTCCAGGTTTATTCCAGAGTTATTCCAGGTAGAATAAAGGTATGGACAATTAATTTTTTAATCATTCATGAATAGATTTATTTGTTTAATGTTTTGCAAATATTTTATATTATCAAACATGCCTTCATGCAACATGAATAGGTTAGGTTCTGGGCGGAGCAGTTTTCCGCTGCGCGGATTTTTTAAAATATTTTTAAAATTCATTCTGCTCCTATAGCTGTTTGCATGCCTAGTGTAGGACCATGTTAAACCACCTGCACCATTTTTCTTTCAGTGGTATCAGAGCTAGGTTGCATGTGTAATCTATTCCTGTATGCATGTTAATAGATTAAAAATTGTTTAATCTAAATATATATCCTGATTTCTTTTTGGAACCTAGTTGAGACCTTCACCATGACCGTGTGTCTTTGACATGATGCGGATCGTCTATGTTGGCCTCTTCAGATGGATCCTTAAAGAATTATTAAATTAAAAATGTTTTAATTTGATGATACATGGTTTGAGGCATGTTTTATTGGATATAAAATATTTGTAAAATTTTGAATCTAGATGCATGATTTGTTATATAAAATTATCTTATATAGAGACTTAATTAAAAAATTATTTTAATTAAGAGTTTGGCTTATTAAATAATTTTTTAGGTTTATGAAATCTAATCAAATTTGCATAAGCCATTTTGCGTTAAATTGGGTTAGCTAGCAAGTTGGGTCCATAAATGGGTTAGACCTAAGTTTAGTTGAACCGGATTATAAGAAGATTAAACAAAAATTGTTTAAGGCCCTTCTTTAGAACTATCTAATAGTTAGATTTGTTGATCCGTTCATCTAAAATGGATCCAATTAGTGGCTCAGTGGATGCCCGAGTCTTTAGGCTAGTCTGATCGAGTCTGGTAAACCGACTGGTGTCGAGGTAGGTTTGGCATTGTGATCATGGTTGTATGAGGCTACCTATTTCCTGGCCAACTTGGTTGGTGTCTAGGAAAGATGGTTAATGGCGGATACTCACCCATGATCTCACTTACCTGGCTAGTCGGGTCGACCATAACTGATTGGAAAAGCTCAATGACTCGAGTTAACCCATGTCACACAGGTTGATCGGTCTGACTGATCTATAGGTGCCCATGGATCATTTGTTGATTTATTTCAACCCTCCTCAAATCTGATTGATTCAGTGGGAGGATGATCCATGTCCTTGTCTTTTTCTTCTGTCACAATTAAAAAATCCTCTAAAATTATTAGTTCCTTAAAAAGACTAAGTCAAGGAGTTGACAGTGTCTTAGCCTCCCATTAAGTTGGATAGAAATGTGTCCACTAGCTTGGTGTGCATCGATAGTTCCATAGAACGGGTGTACATCCGGCGACTGGAATTTCTATCTGATCGATGATGGTTCAGTGCAACCTCCTTAACGGGACCAGGTGGGCCGGCCATAGTCGGGCTTGGTCTTTTGTTAGTTGGAAGCATTGGATTTGTCATTTTAATGGTTGGACCTAACCAGAGACCCGCAATAGGAGGCCCCTAGGCCGATTGGGGTGTTCTCTGGGGCAAAATAAAATACTGAAAATTGTTTAGGGAAACAATTGGTTTAGAAACCTACCTTTAGGCTCGTATGGGTGAGCTGGCCATAGTCAGGCTCATGCAAGGCCTATTGGATTTCAGTACCCACTTGAAAAAGTGTTTTCATGGATTGGAGTTAGAGGCTACCAATCTAAAAAAAAATTAGTGGGGGAAACCTTTAGACTAAAGTCCAAGTCTTTTGGTTAAATTATTAATTCATACACTAATTTGGTCTTATTTTCTTTTCAGATGTCTTCTAATTTATCGCTCCGGTCACTTCTCAATAATGAGAAGTTAAAGGGTCACAACTTTGATAGTTGGTATCGAAGATTAAGAATAGTTCTGGAGCATGAACGGATCCTCTATGTGATAATGGATCCGGCACCTGAAATCCCTCCCGCTAATGCACGGAGTGCGGTCAGAGATGCTTATCTGAAGTGGGTCTCTGATCGAACTACTATCCGATGCATTATGTTAGCAGCTATGAACGACGAGTTCAGTCGCAAATTCGAGGAGGCCTAACCTGATGAAATCCTTCAAAAGTTGAAGGAATCTTTCGGCACCCCGGATGATGTAGAACGGTACAAAGTGTCTTGTGCCATCTACAATTCCAAGATGCCGAACGGCGGTTCAGTCACTGATCCTGTACTGTACATGATCGAGCTGATTGAAAAACTGGGCAAACTCGGATGTCCCTTGCACAATCAGCTCGGCAAGGATGCGATCCTGAATTCTCTTCCCTCCTCCTATCTTGATTTTCTCGATCATTATACAATGAACAAGCCTGCAGTTAACTACCATGGTCTTTTGGGGTTGCTGCAGACTTTCAAGAAAGACCACCAACTGAATAAGGGGGTGGTGAATTTAGTAGGAGGTAGTAGAGGTCATCGTCCCTTTAAGAAAGGGAAGAAGAAAATGAATAAGAAGGGAAAGAAGGTGCAGAATGCTCCTGGCCCTAGTCAGACCAGGAAGTATAAGGCTGATCATTCTTCTGCAGAATGTTTCTACTGCAAGAAGAAGGGACACTGGAAGAGGAGCTATCCTCTTTATATTGCGTCCCTTGATCCAAACAGGCTGAGGAAGCAGAAGTCTACTGAACAAGGTATTTATATGATAAAACCTTGTAATTACTCTATTGTAGATACTGCTAACTGGGTATTGGATACTGGTAGTCTAATTCACGTTTGTAATTCATTACAGGGACTTCTAGTTAGCAGAAGATTTAAAGATGGAGAACAGTTTCTGAGCATCGGGAATGGAAATCGTGTTCTAGTACTGGCGGTCGAAGTCTTGAGTCTTGTCTTTGAGTCTTGTACTGTCGAACTAGTCGACTGTCACTATTATCCTAGTTTCATTATGTGCATAATCTCTGTAGGCCTTTTGGCCAATTGTGGTTTTGAACTATCAATAAAAGGAGAATTTTGCAATGTTATTTTGAATAACTCTGTAATAATGAAAGCTAGATTAAATAATGGCATATATGTACTATCAAGGCCTGTTAGTGTAATGTACACTTCTAGCAAACGCCCAAGATTAGATAATATCAACGATTTGTTTCTTTGGCACTATAGGCTAGGTCATATTAACCAAAATATGATAAACAAGATGCGAGGAGATGGACTCCTCGATGTCAGTGATTCTGAATCACTGCCCACTTGTGAATCCTATTTACTAGGTAAAATGACCAAGTCACCTTTTACTGGAAAAGGTGAACGAGCTACAGAACTTCTAAGTCTAATACATACTGATGTATGTGGACCGATGACAGTTAGTAACAGAGGAGGATACAAATATTTCATTACTTTTACAGATGACTTTTCAAGGTTCGGTTATGTCTTCTTAATGAGACATAAGTCTAAGTCGTTTGAAATGTTCAAACGATACCGTAATGAAGTAGAAAAGCAAACTGGAAAAAGTATTAAAACCCTTCGATCTGATCGAGGTGGCGAATACTTATCTGGTGCATTTTTGACATATCTTGAGGAGAATGGAATTCTCTCTCAGTGGACTCCTCCAGGAACACCATAGTTGAATGGTGTGTCCGAAAGGAGGAATCGAACCTTGTTGGACATGGTTCGATCCATGATGGGCTTTGCAACTCTGCCGCTATCCTTTTGGGGATATGCACTTCAGACAGCCTGTTACTTATTAAATAATGTTCCAAGTAAGTCTGTTGTCTCCACTCCGTATGAGATATGGAATGGAAGTAAACCCTCAATCTCACACCTTCGGGTCTGGGGTTGTCCGGCTTACGTAAAGCATTTAGACTCAGACAAACTTGGTCCAAGGTCTGATCGGTGTTTATTCATTGGTTATCCTAAGGAAACCAAAGGGTATTTCTTCTACTTGGAGAATGAACAAAAGGTGTTCGTTTCTCTCAGAGCTATCTTTTTGGAAAAGGAGTTCCTTGGAGAAGGAACTATAGCCTCTAAGATTGAACTTGATAAAGTTCAGCCAATAGAAGAACCTGCACACTCTAAGGATATCATAGAACCGATTGTGATTGAATCACACCCAGAACCCATTAGGAGATCCGGTAGAATACCGCGTCAACCGGACAGATACTACGGTTTCTTGGTCCGGGACGGCGATCCCATTGAGCTCGATGAGAACAATGAGGATCCGATGACCTATATGGATGCTCTTCTGAGATCTGACTCTGAGGCATAGCTTGGAGCCATGCGATCTGAAATGGAGTCCATGGAAATCAACAATGTATGGACATTGGTTGATCCGCTTGAAGGAATAAAATCCATCGGGTGTTAATGGATCTTCAAGAGTAAAAGGGGCGTAGATGGGAAGGTCTCTACCTATAAAGCGCATCTGGTTGCCAAGGGGTATTGTCAGCGATATGGTATCGATTATGATGAGACTTTCTCCCCTGTGGCAATGCTCAAGTCCATTTGGATCATGCTTGCTTTGCTTTTGGCAGCATATTTTGATTATGAGATCTGGCAGATGGATGTCCGAACCGCTTTCCTAAATGGGGAGCTGGAAGAGGAGGTGTATATGATACAGCTTGAAGAGTTCACATCCACAGATAAATCAAAAGTATGCAAGTTGCAGAGGTCCATCTATGGACTCAAGCAAGCATCTCGAAGTTGGAACTTACGGTTTGATAGGTGTATCAAATCATATGGCTTCGTTAGGAATGGAGAAGAACCGTGCATCTATAAATGGGTTAATGGTTCTATGATTGTATTCCTAGTACTGTATGTTGATGACATTCTCTTAATCGGGAATGATGTCGCAGCATTACAAGGAATAAAGGTCTGGTTATCATCTCAGTTCTCCATGAAGGACTTGGGTGAAGCTTCTTACATACTAGGTATGAAGATCTATAGAGATAGATCTAAGAAGCTTTTGGGATTGTCCCAGTCTACGTACATTGACACCGTGCTGAAACGGTTCAGCATGAAAATTCCAAGAAAGGCTATCTCCCAATAGGTTCTGGAATTACTCTTTCCAAGAAGGATTGTGCGACAACTCCTGAGGAAAGAGAGCGCATGAGTAGAGTACCTTATGCTTCTGTAGTAGGCTCTATCATGTATGCTATACTTGTACTAGACCAGATGTGGCATACTCACTAGGAGTAGTGAGCAGATACCAGTCTGACCCAGGTGAGGCGCATTGGAAGGTGGTTAAATCCATCCTTAAGTATTTAAGAAATACTAAAGATCAATGGCTGATTTATGGAGAACCTGACTTGAAACTTGTGGGGTACTCTGACTCCAGTTTCCATTCGGATAGAGATGATAGCAAGAGTGTGTCAGGGTTTGTATTTACCCTGAATGGAGGAGCGATCTGCTGGAAAAGTTCCAAGCAGGCAACTGTTGCAGACTCGATATGCGAAGCAGAATACATTGCAGCATCAGATGCAGCAAAGGAAGTTGTGGTTGCGGAAGTTCCTTGGAGAGCTAGGGGTGGCACCTTCCCTAGATGGTCCTATTCCGGTGTACTATGACAGCACTGGAGCCATTGCTCAAGCTAAGGAGCCTAAAGCACATCACCGCACCAAGCACATTCTGCGGCGCTACTACCTCGTACGAGAGATCGTGGAACAAGGCGACATCAATCTTCTGAAGATCGATGGAAAGGAAAATCTGGCCGACCCCTTCACTAAAGCCCTCGGAATAAAAGAGTTTGACTATTGTAAATGGAAAATGGGTATTAGATACTCTTCTGATTGGCTTTAGTACAAGTGGGAGTTGTTGGGAATTATGTCCCAAAGCCAATCGCCTGGGTTGTAGATGGTTGTGCTCAATATTGTACTCTTTTTATGAATTAATAAAATATTATTTTGGCAGCTCATCACATATTGTATTTCCCTGAAATGAACTCTTTCCATATGATGAAGTCCTTAGGACTACACTGACTTCGATATAGAGAGGATGTATCGAGTGGTCCTTAAACCTTGTTCACAACCAAAGGATATATTATACTGGACGGCAATATATCAAGTATAGGTTGTTGTAGTACACATCGTTTGGTTGTCCTCTTGACCAAATGAGTGTGGTGACACTGATGTGATCTACAAGTGGGATATGTGATATCTCATTGAACGTGATTCCGTGCAGCCACTTTCTGCCAAAGGGATACTCACGATTGGATATGGGTATATGTGTCCCTCCGACCTAAGGTCATCACGGTAGCTTGCAAGCAACTCCCTGTGCTTTGGTGCCGGACTACCAGAATTTTTAATCCAGTAACGGAAGGTTTCTGGGTACAGGCAAGTACTTGTGGAGCAGTGATGGACCAAGATGGAATTAACCCGTCCAAACAGTTTGGATTGAATGTCTCGCAGTATCTCAATTTAGCAAATCCTCGGTCGGGGTAGCCCTAGTGAAGAGTTACTAGGGCTTGCGAGGTTGAGACACGTAGTCGACTGACTCAGTCTAGGTTGGCAGCCCAATCACAGTCATCTTGAGCATTAGAGGTCAAAGGGATGAATTATACGGTAACCATATGCCAGAGGTTCGATAGTTTGCTCCCGCATCTTCGACCTATCCGGACGTCGGGACCCATTGCTAGATGGTTTCCTGTGCTGGTACTAGAATTGTTCTAGTGCTACCATTTAGGTTCGAACCTATGAGGTCACATGCCACAGAGGATAACTCTCTGATCCGGTTACCGATTACGATTGGGAATCATCTCGATTTTATGGTCACAGTATTTTTAAGCACTCTTTTTCCCATCTTATCCTTGTCTGTGTCAACCAAAATTGTTCCGGTTTGACCATGACTGCATCAGGATTTTTCTGAATCAGTTTTGAACTGATTCGGAGTTCGTTTCGGCCTCCAATTGGTTGTGAACCAATTGAACCAAATTTTATTGGGCTTGAACCGGTTCAATTAGATTGAACCAAGAGGTTTAATGTGATTGAACCAAAATTGTTTGGACCAGTTTTGAACCGGTGGATTTTCTCCTCTTGGACCGGTTTACACGGTATTTTCGTTGGAAATCCATGCATCCGGTTGAAGGCCAAACGACTAAACGAATGCTGGGCATCTCTTCCTCTCCTCCACCGGATGATTTTAATCCCTGTTAAATGGCTGTTAAATGGGTGATTAGCAGCCGATGTCTTTTGGTTTTCCCAGCCTCTCCATCTCCCTTTTCCTTGCTGCCTTTTTTAAACCCAGCCATTGCTCTGTTTCAAGAGAGCTGATTCCTCTTCACCATGAGAAAAAAAAAGATTTCTGGGGGTTCTTTGAGAGATTTTTTTTCTTCTTCTTCTTGCTTCCACTGGGTGCTTGTAGGGAGTTTTTTGGAGAGGGTGAGTGAGTGTTTCAAGGGCCTTTTCATTGCCTTTTGAGGTGCTCAAACTCAGCTCTGCAGCAAAGAGATCTGCTGCTACCTGTGACCGTGCTACTCTCTTCCAGCGGCTAGCATCGCGGGTGGAGAGGGATCCGAGAGCCCCGGGCATGTCTCCCCTCTAGAGGGAGTACCCTTCCACTCCTAGGAGCAAGCCACGCGAGCCAGGATCGCTCCAGCTACTCCAAATCGAAGGCCAAAGCCTGCTGCCCAGTTCTGCTACAGAATTTCTAGCAGCAGACTTTGGAGATTTTATACACCTATTTTAGCTTGTTTTGATTGCAGATTTTGATTGAAGATCGAAGAGCACTTGTCCACCTTGCCGCTGCTCAAATTTGGGAGCAAACGGAGGTCCGGAAGCCATCGTTCCGGCGACGTTTTTCAAGCTCAAAATAGAGTTTTCAATCAGCCCAAAGAAGAAGAAGACTGGAATAAGTTTATCCCACTTATTCCAGCCTATTCCAGGTTTATTCCATAGTTATTCCAGGTGGAATAAAGGTATGGAAAATTAATTTTTTAATCATGCATGAATATATTTATTTGTTTAATGTTTTGCAAATATTTTATGTTATCAAACATGCCTTCATGCAACATGAATAGGTTAGGTTCTGGGCGGAGCAGTTTTCCGCTGCGCGGATTTTTTAAATTATTTTTAAAATCCATTCTGCTCCCACAGCTGTTTGCATGCCTAGTGTAGGACCATGTTAAACCACCTGCACCATTTTTCTTTCAAAAGCTACCCTCCCGAAGGGGTCACAACACCAGCTACCCTGAGCTCTCATCAAATCCATAATGCACATAGCAGGGCTCTCACATAGATACGCTAGGATGACTCTCGAAAGACACGAGGGGATAAAGAAGACGAGATAGGGGATAACTAGGGTTCTCATTGAACCCATAATGCACACAGCAGGGAACGCCTCACACCCTTCATCAAACCCATAATGCACACAGCAGGGAACAATGGAAAACGGGCCTCAGCCTAGAACCAGAACCGGAACCAACCCAAAAATCTATATCAAATCTCTCTCTCTCTAATTATTACAGGGAGAGAGGGGGCCTTTATATAGAAAAACCAAAACCCTCAGTTTCTTAGCCTCTAAAAAAACTAAAAAAGGAAAATAAATTACATCAAAATTCGTGCTGCATCAAAAATGGTGCTGATTAGCTCTGAGAAGCATGTCAGCTTGATGATCTGTTCCAGAAAGTATGCTGCTCTAAAATTTGGACTGCTTTGGAATACGTGCAAACTCCTCACATGGTCGTGCAGAGGATGGATCACCCGATAGAGCACATGATCGGTGACCGGGAAGCAGGCAGCAGACAGGGCCGGCGGACGGCGAGTGGCGGACGGCTAGCGGCGGGCCATAGGCGAGGCGGCATAGGGACTGGCATGGCATGCCTAGCATGTCGTTTGGTCTCCCACGGCTGTGGGAGACCTCCTGGGCGCCGGCACGGCCGGTGGACGGCGGGGGAGGCCGTGGACAGCGGGAAGGTGGCTGGCGTACAGGCGGGCGGCGGTGGCGGCGTCAGGCGGTGGATGGTGGCGTCACACGGTCGCACGCGGGCGGACGGATGCCTCCCATGTCTGTTCGTCTTCCCACGGGTGTGGGCGGTGGCCGACCCCACCGGCGATCGGGCGAGGGCTGGCAGGCGGTGGGAACGGCGGTGGCAGCAAGCCGGCGGCGATGGTGGTAGCGATGGCCGTGGGCCGCGGCGAGCTGAAGCCTCCGTGTCCGTTCGTCTTCCCACGGTGATTGGTCAGTGGCAGCGGCTTCTCCGACGAGGGCGGGGGCCGGCGAACATTAGTGGCGGTCCGGCGGGGGTGGCCGAGGGTCGGGCGGCCCGGATCTAGGGCCAGAGGGGGCGGAGGCTAGGGTTTGGGTGTTAAAAAAAAATTCACGGGAGAAGATGGAATAGTGTAGGAATAGATCGAGAATAAGATTGGAATAAAGGTGGAATAGCATGAATATATGGAATAGCGGGAATAGGAAAAATAAAAAAATCTAAGAAAATAAGAGAAAAATGGAAAAATACCCGGACCTGCCCTGGATCCCCATCAAACATGAAGCTTCTTGGATGGATTCGATCCTTACTTTCCTGGCCAAAGGAACTCTTCAGGAAGATCTGGCGGAGGCCAAGCGGGTGCACTTGGTGGCCTCTAAGTACATCGTCCTTGACGGCGTCCTTTATAAGCGGCCATTCTCACAATCGCTGTTGAAGTGCTTGGGGCCGGAAGACGCCGACTACGCCCTCAGAGAAGTCCATGAAGGCATCTACGGTGACCACCTCGGAGGAAGATCCTTAGCTTACAAGATCATCAAGCAGGGATATTACTGGCCCACCATTCAGAAGGACGCGTTGGACTTTGTCCGAAGGTGCGACGCGTGTCAGAGGTACTCCGTCATTCAAAGGAGACCCGCCAGTGAGCTGACTCCAATTACCGCCCCATGGCCGTTCGCACGGTGGGGGATGGATATCCTGGGACCCTTTCCCCGACCTCCAGGCAACGGAAATTTTTGCTTGTGGCCATCGACTATTTCACCAAGTGGGTGGAGGCCAAACCACTAGCACAGATAACAAAGGCTAAGGTGGAGAGCTTCGTCCGGAACAATATCATCTTTCGATTCGGCATTCCCCATACCATTATTACTGATAATGGAAGATAATTTGACAACTCTAAGTTTTAGGACTAAGCTTCTCAACCCTCTGTGGATCACTTAACTGACATTCAAGTCCACTGTAATAAAGCTTAGTTCAGCTGAGTTGAGTCCTGTATTACTCAGCTCATGTTGAGCTAGTTCAGTCCAGTATTAGTTAGCTCCTGTCGAGCTAATTTTATTTTTTTTTAGTCATGTCCAAGCAAATTGAAGACTTAAGACCACATCATACAAGTGAAGACCAAGTCCAACCAGATTGAAGACATGGAAGTTTAGCCCAAGTCCAACCCAGCTTGAAGATTTGAAGACCCCAGGAGGAAAATCAGAAACCCCGATTCCTTGTAGATGCCCTCCAGATGCCAGATTCCCTTTCAGATGCCAGAATATATTCATAGACCAGGGCATCCATGATTCCAGAGGTCTACCTGCATCCTAGCCCAAAGAAATCAAGCCCAGGCACCAAGCCCAAGCCCCTAAGAAGCAAGATACCAAGGAATATTCCTGCTACCTGGCTACCAGGCCACCCCAGCTTCCAGAGGCCCAAGCCCATGCGCCCAAGCCCCTTTGGGCCGGCCTCTTGCTGCTCTTAGAAGCCCAACACACCCCCCTAGGCATCCTTGGAGTGTTGACCAAGTCAAGAGAGTTTTTAGGGATTTTTTCTACAAAATGTTTCCTTATTTTCTATCTAGGGTTTGAGTAGGAGTAGGATTCTTATATAAAGACTAATGTATCCTTACTTGGAGCCCAAGACTAAGGGTCTATTTAAAGGACCCAAGTCTCTTGTATGAGGATTGATTTTGATATGAAATAAACCTTGAGTTCTTATATTGCTTTGTGTGATTACCCTGCCGTGTGCATAAAGGGGTTTGAGAGTTCTTCCAGGTAATTGCAACCATCTTCCTGCTGCCAACCATCCTTCCAGCCCCCTCCAAAACTTTCTTCCCTTTGCTATTTTCCTTTATTTTTTTAATCTCCTTTGAGTTTTCTAACCCCTGACAGGTCATTTGCAGGTCCCCGAGTTTCCACTAATCCAACGACTCCAGCCAAGCCTCAATCGGACCACCGAGCAGAAAGCCGGGTATCCATGGGTCTTTGGCTCGATTTTCCAGGCCGCATCCATCAAGGAATGAGAGATCCCTTCACTGTGATCTTCACCGGGTGCTTCAGATATTGTCAGGTACACCCCCTCTACCTCCAATAATTATATTGTAGGAGAACTTGCCCTAACCGAGGCTTCTAAGTCCCGGCAATCCTTCTTTAGTACTTTTCTAGGTTTTAATCTGCATGCTTGGCTTCAAAAATTCATACAAAATTCCCTACAACTAATTTTGATCTAAAATTCAGAAATTAATCACATAACCCCACATATAAAACATACAAAAAGAATTTAATGCATATTAGTCCCGCATCATCTGGTATCAGAGCTTAGATTAGGGCTTGTTTTCTGAAATTTTTCAGTCCGTATATACTCTATTAATTTAGTTATTTCTCCCTATCCTGAACTTCAAAAATTCTGAATTATATTTTCGTAAATAAATCATAATTCAAAGTGTTTTCCATAATTTTTTCAGATTTTATTTCGGTCTGGGAATTTTCTTCAAGCCGAAATATAGCCTGTAAGTTTTCAACTCTGTTTTTTTCAGCAAGACAAGTTTGGAAGTTTTAGGGTTTTAATTAGCATCTTTTGCATATCTTTTGATTTTAGTATATTTACTGCATATTAGGCCATAATTTGCAAGTTTTCTTTTGTTTAAGAAAATACCAAAATATATAAAAAAAAATTACATATTCTCTAAAAGCTACCGAAACATCTAACCCTAATTTGCATCATTTGCCTACCATCATTGCATAATCTACTTTTAAGGGCACTCTTGCTATGTCAGATGCAAGGAGGATTTGATCACCTCTCCTTAGCCCAAAACCACACCCCTTGCATTCGGTCCCAAGCCTTAACCTAAAATTAACTAGACTTAATTTGCCCTAGTGGGCCAGCGACACTAACTGGTCAGGTCCGGGCTAAGTGTCAGATCATTGTGTCAAGCTAACCTGTGTGTGCTTTGTGCTCGGTGTCTAGAATGGTGGTTTAGGGATTCAATCCCGAAGGGCTTGTATGCTGATCCGCCTACCTGGCCAATCTCTGATTGGTGTCTAGGTTTGGCAATCAGGGACCTAACACTCCCCTTACACCTGCCTGGCTGAGTACAGGATTACTATAGGCTAGCTTACTACTCTGATTGAGCCCTTAGTTTTGGACTCTAGGTCTAGTCAGTTGTAGTCGGTTCGATCAAGCTTGCATGAGCACTAGATTAGGAGCCCATTAGGCCATCAGCCCATGTCCAGTCTAGATTAGGAGCCCGTTAGTTCATATCCAGCCCAGTCTAGTCATGGAGTCTGGGGTTCAGGCCCAAATAAAAGCCTTTACTGAGCAGCTAGCCCAATCCATGGTCCAAATGAACCATAGGTTTGATCTTCTAGACAACCGACTAGAAATCCTAGAGAAAACCCGTAGGACCCAGACTAGATCCAAACCTAAGCCACCTTTATCCTATGTACCCAAAACCTATGAACATAGATCCTATCCATCCACTCCCTATAAACCTAGTATACCCACAGCCTATAGATCTTATGACTCCAAATCCTATGACACTAGAACCTACGAGCCCATATCCCATGAGCATAGTAGACCCAACATCCAATATTCTGACCCATATAGGGAGTCCAACCCTAGGAGAACCCAATATCCTGACCCATATAGGGAGCCCAACCTTAGGAGGACCCCATACCATGATCCATCCTTAAAACCTGACCATAGAGCTGACCCAAAATCCTATGACCCCATATCCTATAATCCCATGACCCATAGATCTGCGCCCTTGTCCTATGAGCCCAGAGAACCCATAACCCCTAAGTATCAGCCTAGTACTAGTCAGGTTTTCCCTAGTCAACTTGAACCCCATAGGATTAGTACCCCTAAATATGAGCCCAGTAGTGAGCCACTACCCCTTAGGCAACCTTAACCTACTAGGATTAGTGTCCATAATCAGAAACCAGGACCTAGCCAATTTTTTCCTAGCCGACCTTCTCCAACCATTCCTGAGATTGACAAGGCTTACATTAACACGGAAGTGTATGAAGTTGATGCGAGCCTAGTGGATGAGTATGAAGGAGAAGAGGACACACCTTTAGTAGACCTAGAATTTGCTGACCCAGTAGATACCCAGGTAGAAACCAACCCAGAGCTAGTTGACCTTGACCATATCCAACCTAAAGCTATAGTGGAAGAACAATTAGAGGAAGAGAACTCTGATACTAGGATTTTACCTAAGGAAACACTAAAAAACGATCTAATTGTAGAGCCTATTCCTAAATTCCATAAACAAGAAGACTTTATTGAGGATTTGGCTTACTTAACCCATTGCCCTCAAGATGAATCCCTTCCTACCATTCCTATTGAAGATCTCTTCCCAGAGATTTTTGACCCATCCTGCCATAGCATCGACCTTTTCTTGCCCATAGATATATCGCAACCCCATAAGGTTAGCCTCATTAGTCTAGGATTAGTCCCTGACATGCCTTCTTTTATCCTACTGTATCCATCTAACCCGGAACCTTTTTCTCTACCCTACCAAACTAATTATGAACCCAATTCCTATTTTCTGCCCATTCCAGACATCTCCAGCATTTCTAGGATCATTAGATTGTATTTAGTTGAGATTAGCGTCCTGCATGCATTCATTACGCATGTTAGGTTTGCATGATACTTTTGGCATACCCTTTGGCATTTGCTTGGAGTCCATTGTAAATACTCTTGTGCACACCACACTAGGGTCAGACCTAGAGAGTCTATAGTCTCTTAGGTTTAGGCCCATAAAAGTCTAATAAATTTCCTTCGATTGGAATGCAAAGTCGAGTCTATTAGGTGTTAGTTTGAGTCCTTTGCATCATCTTGTTAGGAGTTTGCATGTGCCTAGCATGTTCACCACCTGCACTAATCTTAAAACAACTGGCTAATTCCCGAAGATGGACCAAAGAATTTAATGTAGTGGATTCTATCTTGATTAGGCTTAGGCCTAAAAGAAGCTTCATGCTCGTAAAGCTGGACCTTTTAAAGTGATAGAGAAGGTTGGATCAAATGCCTAGGTGTTAGACTTGCCTTTGGATTTGGGCATTTGTTCTACCTTCAATATTATAGACCTGGTTGAGTATAGGGAACTGGCAGCGATACCTAGTGTGGCCTTTGGACCTATTCCTTTTCATTGTGAGTGAGCCTAACCCACAGTGTCCACTAACAAATTGGCCTGAGAGAGGAGAACAGATCGAGCGTATTCTGGACGACCAAGCAATTACGACCCGAGGCCACGGTTATCAATGCTTCCTAGTCCGATGGCAAGGCCAGCCAGAGTCAGATGATTCATGGATTTCTCGAGAGGACTTGCAACTTCTCAACCCAGACCTTCTCGAGAGATATGAGAGGCAGTATGATCTTCACTCGATAGGGTCGAGTTCCTCCCACCCTGGGAGAATTGGTGCGGACACCAAAGGCACTAGAATAAGGTAGAGGCTCTCAACCCTCTGTGGATCACTTAATTGACATTCAAGTCCACTATAATAAAGCTTAGTCCAGCTGAGTTGAGTCCTGTATTAGTCAGCTCATGTTGAGATAGTTCAGTCCAGTATTAGTCAGCTCATGTCGAGCTAATTTTATTTTTTTTGAGTCCTGTCCAAGCAAATTGAAGACTCAAGACCACATCATACAAGTGAAGACCAAGTCCAACCAGATTGAAGAGATGGAAGTTTAGCCCAAGTCCAACCCAGCTTGAAGATTTGAAGACCCCAGGAGGAAAATCAGAAACCCCGATTCCTTGCAGATGCCCTCCAGATAACCAGATTCCCTTCTAGATGCCAGAATATATTCATAAATCAGGGCATCCATGATTCCAAAGCTCCACCTGCATCCTAGCCCAAAGAAATTAAGCCCAGGCGCCAAGCCCAAGCCCCTAAGAAGCAAGATACCAAGGAATATTCCTGCTACCTGGCTACCAGGCCACCCCAGCTTCCAGAGGCCCAAGCCCATGTGCCCAAGCTCCTTTGGGCTGGCCTCTTGCTGCTCTTAGAAGCCCAACACACCCCTGTAGGCATCCTTGGAGTGTTGACCAAGTCAAGAGAATTTTTAGGGATTTTTTCTACAAAATGTTTCCTTATTTTCTAGCTAGGGTTTGAGTAGGAGTAGGATTCTTATGTAAAGACTAATGTATCCTTACTTGGAGCCCAAGACTAAGGGTCTATTTAAAGGACCCTAGTCTCTTGTATGAGGATTGATTTTGATATGAAATAAACCTAGAGTCCTTATATTACTTTGTGTGATTACCCTGCTGTGTGCATAAAGGGGTTTGAGAGTTCTTCCCGATATTTGCAACCATCTTCCAGCTGCCAACCATCCTTCCAACCCCCTCCAAAACTTTCTTCCCTTTGTTGTTTTCCTTTATTTTCTTGATCTCCTTTGAGTTTTCTATCCCCTGACAGGTTGTTTGCAGGTCCTCGAGTTTCCACTAATCCAACGACTCCAGCCAAGCCTCAATCGGACCACCGAGCATAAAACCGGGTATCCACGGGTCTTTGGCTCGATTTTCCAGGCCGCATCCATCGAGGAATGAGAGATCCCTTCACTGCGATCTTCATGGGGTGCTTCAGACATTGTCAGGAACACTCCCTCTACCTCCAGTAATTATATTGTAGGAGAACTTGCCCTAACCGAGGCTTCTCAGTCCCGGCGATCCTTCTTTCGTACTTTTCTAGTTCTAATCTGCATGCTTGGCTTCAAAAATTCATACAAAATACCCTACAACTAATTTGATCTAAAATTCAGGAATTAATCACCTAACCCCACATATAAAACATACTAAAAGAATTGCATGCGTATTTGTCCCGCATCATCTGGTATCAGAGCTTAGATTAGGGCTTGTTTTCTGAAATTTTTCAGTCTGTATATGCTCTTTTAATTTAGTTATTTCTCCCTGTACTAAACTTCAAAAATTCTGAAATATGTTTTGATAAATTCCTAGTAATATAAAGTATTTTCTAGAATTTTTGAAGATTTTATTTCGGTGTGTGAATTTTCTTCAAGCCGAAATATAGCCTACAAATTTTCAGCTCTATTTTTTTCAGCAAGACAAGTTTGGAAGTTTTAGGGTTTTAATTAGCATCTTTTGCATATCTTTTGATTTTAGTATATTTCCTGCATATTAGGCCATAATTTGCAAGTTTCCTTTTATTTTAAAAAATACCAAAATATATAAAAAAAAATTGCATATTCTCTAAAAGCTACCGAAACATCTAACCCTAATTTGCATCATTTGCCTGCCATAATTGCATAATCTACTTTTAAGGGCACTCTTGCTATGTCAGATGGGGGGAGGATTAGATCACCTCTCCTTAGCCCAAAACCACACCTCTTGCATTCGATCCCAAGCCTTAACCTAAAATTAACTAAACTTAATTTGCCCTAGTGGGCCAGGGACACCAACTGGTCAGGTCCGTGCTAAGTGTCAGATCATTGTGTCAAGCTAACCTATGTGTGCTTTGTGCTCGGTGTCTAGAGCGGTGGTTTAGGGATTCAATCCCGAAGGACTTGTGTGCTGGTCCGCCTACCTGGCCAATCTCTGATTGGTGTCTAGGTTTGGCAATCAGGGACCTAACACTCCCCTTACACCTGCCTAGCTGAGTACAGGGTTACTATAGGCTAGCTTGCTACTCTGATTGAGCCCTTAGTTTTGGACTCTATGTCTAGTCAGTTGTAGTCGATTTGATCAAGCTTGCATGAGCACTAGATAAGGAGCCCATTAGGCCATCAGCCCATGTCCAGTCTAGATTAGGAGCCCGTTAGTTCATATCCAGCCCAGTCTAGTCATGGAGTCTGGGGTTCAGGCCCAAATTAAAGCCTTTACTGAGCAGCTAGCCCAATCCATGGTCCAAATGAACCATAGGTTTGATCTTCTAGACATCTGACTAGAAATCCTAGAGAAAACCTGTAGGACCTAGACTAGATCCAAACCCGAGCCACCTTTATCCTATGTACCCAAAACCTATGAACATAGATCCTATCCATCCACTCCCTATAAACCTAGTATACCCACAGCCTATAAATCTTATGACTCCAAATCCTAAGACTCTAGAACCTATGAGCCCATATCCCATGAGCCTAGTAGACCCAATATCCAATATTCTGACCCATATAGGGAGTCCAACCCTAGGAGAACCCAATATCCTGACCCATATAGGGTGCCCAACCTTAGGAGGACCCCATACCATGATCCATCCTTAAAACCTGACCATAGAGCTGACCCAAAATCCTATGACCCCATATCCTATAATCCCATGACCCATAGATCTGCACCCTTGTCCTATGAGCCCAGAGAACCCATAACCCCTAAGTATTAGCCTAGTACTAGTCAGGTTTCCCCTAGTCATCTTGAACCACATAGGATTAGTTCCCCTAAATATGAGCCCAGTAATGAGCCACTACCCCTTAGGCAACCTGAACCTACTAGGTTTAGTATCCATAATCAGAAACCAGGACCTAGCCAATTTTTCCCTAGCCGACCTTCTCCAACCATTCCTGAGATTGACAAGGATTACATTAATGCGGAAGTGTATGAAGCTGATGCGAGCCTAGTGGATGAGTATGAAGGAGAAGAGGAGACACCTTTAGTAGACCTAGAATTAGCTGACCCAGTAGATACCCAGGTAGAAACCAACCCAGAGCTAGTTGACCTTGACCACATCCAACCTAAAGCTATAGTGGAAGAATAATTAGAGGAAGAGAACTCTGATACTAGGATTTTACCTGAGGAAACACTAAAAAAGGATCTAATTGTAGAGCCTATTCCTAAATTCCATAAACAAGAAGACTTTATTAAGGATTTGGCTTACTTAACCCATTGCCCTCATGATGAATCCCTTCCTACCATTCCTATTGAAGATCTCTTCCCAGAAATTTTTGACCCATCCTTCCATAGCATGGACCTTTTCTTGCGCATAGATATATCGCAACCCCGTAAGGTTAGCCTCATTAGTCTAGGATTAGTCCCTGACATGCCTTCTTTTATCCTACTGTATCCAACTAACCTGGAACCTTTTTCTCTACCTAACCAAACTAATTCTGAACCCACTTCCTATTTTCTGCCCATTCCAGACATCTCCAGCATTTCTAGGATCATTAGATTGCATTTAGTTGAGATTAGCGTACTGCATGCATTCATTATGCATGTTAGGTTTGCATTATGCTTCTGGCATACCCTTTGGCGTTTGCTTGGAGTCCATTGTAAATACTCTTGTGCACACCACACTAGGGTCAATCCTAGAGAGTCTATAGTCTCTTAGGTTTAGGCCCATAAAAGTCTAATAAATCTCCTTCGATAGGAATGCAAAGTCGAGTCTATTAGATGTTAGTTTGAGTCCTTTGCATCATCTTGTTAGGAGTTTGCATGTGCCTAGCATGTTCACCACCTACACTAATCTTAAAACAACTTGCTAATTTCCGAAGATGGACCAAAGAATTCGATGTAGTGGATTCTATCTTGGTTAGGCTTATGCCTAAAAGAAGCTTCATGCTCGTAGAGCCGGACCTTTTAAAGTGATAGAGAAGGTTGGATCAAATGCCTAGGTGTTAGACTTGCCTTTGGATTTGGGCATTAGTTCTACCTTCAATATTATATACCTGGTTGAGTATAGGGAACTGACAGCGATACCTAGTGAGGCCTTTGGACCTATTCCTTTTCATTGTGAGTGACCCTAACCCAGAGTGTCCACTAACAAATTGGCCTGAGAGAGGAGAACGGATCGAGCGTATTCTGGACGATCAAGCCATTACGACCTGAGGCCGCGGTTATCAATGCTTCCTGGTCCGATAGCAAGGCCAGCTTGAGTCAGATGATTCATGGATTTTTCGAGAGGACTTGCAACGCCTCAACCTAGACCTTCTCGAGAGATATGTGAGCCAGTCTGATCTTCACTCGACAGGGTCGAGTTCCTCCCATCCCGGGAGAATTGGTGCGGACACCAAAGGCACCAGAATAAGGTAGAGGCTTCTTAACCCTCTGTGGATCACTTAATTAACATTCAAGTCCACTGTAATAAAGCTTAGTCCAGCTGAGTTGAGTCCTGTATTAGCCAGCTCATGTTGAGCTAGTTCAGTCCAGTATTAGGCAGCTCATGTCGAGCTAATTTTATTTTTTTTGAGTCCTGTCCAAGCAAATTGAAGACTCAAGACCACATCATAAAAGTGAAGACCAAGTCCAACGAGATTGAAGACATGAAAGTTTAGCCCAAGTCTAACCCAGCTTGAAGATTTGAACACCCCTGGAGGAAAATCAGAAACCCCGATTCCTTGCAGATGCCCTCTAGATGCCCAGATTCCCTTCCAAATGCCAGAATATATTCATAAACTAGGGCATCCATGATCCAGAGGTCCACCTGCATCCTAGCCCAAAGAAATCAAGCCCAGGTGCCAAGCCCAAGCCCCTAAGAAGCAAGATACCAAGGAATATTTTTGCTACCTAGCTACCAGGCCTCCCCAGCTTCCAAAGGCCCAAGCCCATGCGCCTAAGCCCCTTTGGGCTGGCCTCTTACTACTCTTAGAAGCCCAACACACACCCCTAGGCATCCTTGGAGTGTTGACCAAGTCAAATGAGTTTTTAGGGATTTTTTCTACAAAATGTTTCCTTATTTTCTAGCTAGGGTTTGAGTAGGAGTAGGATTCTTATGTAAAGACTAATGTATCCTTACTTGGAGCCCAAGACTAAGGGTCTATTTAAAGGACCCTAGTCTCTTGTATGTGGATTGATTTTGATATAAAATAAACCTTGAGTTCTTATATTGCTTTGTGTGATTACCCTGCTGTGTGCATAAAGGGGTTTGAGAGTTCTTCCCGGTATTTGCAACCATCTTCCTACTGCCAACCATCCTTCCAACCCCCTCCAAAACTTTCTTCCCTTTGCTATTTTCCTTTATTTTCTTGATCTCCTTTGAGTTTTCTAACCCCTGACAGGTTGTTTGCTGGTCCTCGAGTTCCCACTAATCCAACGACTCCAGCAAAGCCTCAATCGGACCACCGAGCAGAAAGCTGGGTATCCACGGGTCTTTGGCTCGATTTTCTAGGCCGCATCCATCGAGGAATGAGAGATCCCTTCGCTGCGATCTTCACCAGGTACTTCAGACATTTTCAGGTACACCCCCTCTACCTCCAGTAATTATATTATAGGAGAACTTGCCCTAACCGAGGCTTCTCAGTCCCGGCGATCCTTCTTTAGTACTTTTCTAGGTTCTAATCTGCATGCTTGGGTTCAAAAATTCATACAAAGTTCCCTACAACTAATTTTGATCTGAAATTTGGGAATTAATCACCTAACCCCACATATAAAACATACAAAATGAATTGCATGGCTTTTCAACCCTCTGTGGATCACTTAATTGACATTCAAGTCCATTGTAATAAAGCTTAGTCCTGCTGAGTTTAGTCATGTATTAGTCAGCTCATGTTGAGCTAGTTCAGTCTAGTATTAGTCAGCTCATGTCGAGCTAATTTTATTTTTTTTGAGTCCTATCCAAGCAAATTGAAGACTCAAGACCACATCATACAAGTGAAGACCAAGTCCAACCAGATTGAAGACATGGAAGTTTAGCCCAAGTCCAACCCAGCTTGAAGATTTGAAGACCCCAGGAGGAAAATCAGAAACCCTGATTCCTTGTAGATGCCCTCCAAATGCCCAGATTCCCTTCCAGATGCCAGAATAAATTTATAGACCACGGCATCCATGATTCCAGAGGTCCACCTGCATCCTAGCCCAAAGAAATCAAGCCCAAGCACCAAGCCCAAGCCCCTACGAAGCAAGATACCAAAGAATATTCCTGCTACCTAGCTACCAGGCCACCCCAGCTTCCAGAGGCCCAAGCCCATGCGCCCAAGCCCCTTTGGGCCAGCCTCTTGCTGCTCTTAGAATCCTAACACGCCCCCCTAGGTGTCCTTGGATTGTTAACCAAGTCAAGAGAATTTTTATAGATTTTTTCTACAAAATGTTTCCTTATTTTCTAGCTAGGGTTTGAGTAGGAGTAGGATTCTTATGTAAAGACTAATGTATCCTTACTTGGAGCCCAAGACTAAGGGTCTATTTAAAAGACCCTAGTCTCTTGTATGAGTATTGATTTTGATATGAAATAAACCTTGAGTTCTTATATTGCTTTGTGTGATTATCCTGCTGTGTGCATAAAGGGGTTTGAGAGTTCTTCCCGGTATTTGCAACCATCTTCCTACTGCCAACCATCCTTCCAGCCCCCTCCAAAACTTTCTTTTCTTTGCTATTTTCCTTTATTTTCTTGATCTCTTTTGAGTTTTCTAACCCCTAACAGGTCATTTGCAGGTCCCCGAGTTTCCACTAATCAAACGACTCCAGCCAAGCCTCAATCGGACCACCGAGCAGAAAGTCGTGTATCCGCGGGTCTTTAGCTCGATTTTCCAGGCTGCATCCATCGAGGAACGAGAGATCCCTTCGCTGCGATCTTCACTGGGTGCTTCAGACATTGTCAAGAACACCCCCTCTATCTCCAGTAATTATATTGTATGAGAACTTGCCCTAATCGAGTCTTCTCAATCCCGGCGATCATTCTTTAGTACTTTTCTAGGTTCTAATCTGCATGCTTGGCTTCAAAAATTCATACAAAATTTCCTACAACTAATTTTGATCTAAAATTCAGGAATTAATCACCTAACCCCACATATAAAACATACAAAAAGAATTGCATACATATTAGTCCCGCATCACTTTCTCCAAATTGGGAAGGACCTTATTGGGTCGTCGAAGTGGTTCGAGCCGGCACCTATCGACTTGAATTTTTAGATAGGCAGCAGTTGGTACATCCGTGGAATGTAGACAACCTCTGCAAGTACTATTAATGAAGTTCATATTTTTTCTACGAACCACTTTTGAAAGTCCGACTCCAGTCGGCAAGGCTCTAGGGCAGCCCACTTCCAAAAGTCCAACTCCGATCGGTAAAGGCTCTAGGGCAGCCCATTCCGAAAGTCCGACTCCGGTCGGCAAAGGCTCTTGGGTAGCCCACTTCCAAAAGTCTGATTCCAATCGGCAAAGGCTCTAGGGCAGCCCACTTTCAAAAGTTTGACTCCGGTCGGTAAAGGCTCTAGGGTAGCCCACTTCCGAATGTTCGACTCCGGTCGACAAAGGCTCTAGGGTAGCCCACTTCCAAAAGTCTGACTTCGGTCGGCAAAGGCTCTAGGACAGCCCACTTCCGAAAGTCCGACTCCAGTTGGCAAAGGCACTAGGGCAGCCCACTTCCGAAAGTCTGACTCCGGTCGGCAAAGGCTCTAGGGCAGCCCACTTCCAAAAGTCCGGCTCCGGTCGGCAAAGGCTCTAGGGCAGCCCACTTTTGAAAGTCTGACTCCGGTCGGCAAAGGCTCTAAGGCAGCCCAATTCGGAGAGCCGACGGACCAACACCTAGGATAAATTTCCTAAGTATGTTGCTCCGACCTAAGCTGAAATTCGACCGCTGCCTCAACTGCTTCTGGGTCTCAAGAGCCGATGGATCAATGGTGTAGAATGTAAAATGAAACTATGCAACCCTAATGGAGATTAGCAAATGATTAACCAAGCAATTCCCTATTTGCATATAAACAACTCAACATAAACTTTCAAAGAGATCTAGTGAAGAAGCTCGAAGGATCTAACATAAACCTAGTGATCGAGACTCTCAGAATAAGAAAGGAATAGGACCAGAAGAGAACCACGCAAGCCAAGCTAGGTCTAATTTAACATTGCAGACTTAATCAACACTAGACATACCTGACATTGGCCCTTCAATTAGAATAGATTCACTCTTGAAGAGGTCTCCCGGATGACATGAACATAATTCCACTGAAGGCCCCTCTTGTTTTCTGGATCTATGGCAAGTAAACCTTCCTCTTGAAGCCGGAATCCCGGAGAACCCTGCAACAAAGAAACCCTAAGATGAGTGACTTAACAAGCAATCAACTAGAGAAAAGAAAGAAGGGTAGAAGAGGCATTGAAGGAGATCCATCTTGGCGTCATGGTGGAATGCTTGAAGTGGAGTAGGTTGGTCGCCTTGTGATGATCTTCTTGATTCACCCTTGAACGTTGGAGCTAGTTTGAAGTTATGAAAGAAGAGGAAGTCTTTGGCATTGGGAATGGAAGAAGGAAAGATTAGGGTTGGCGTGGAGGAAGAGAAAGGCTAAGCTACCACATAGACACATAGGAAAAAGCCACATAGAAGAAAAAAATACCAACTTCATTTATTAACCCCCTTTTCAATGGGGCATCCCATAGCTTAAATAGAAGCCTTACAACATTTTTAAAATTTAAAAACCCATAGGATTAGGAGGATTACAAGGGGGGTTGGAGGATATGGTGGCATTTGTTGCTTGAAATGTGGGGAGTTGGAGGATATGGTGGTATTTGTTGCTTGAAACTCCTTCAAAGCTTGACATGTGGCGCAAGGTGGGGACCACTTGATGAGGTGGTGGTGTCCTTTGGAGCTCTTGACATGTGGCATAAAGTGGGGACCACTTGTTGAGGTGGCGACATCCATTGGAGCTTTTGACATGTGGCACAAGGTGGGGGTCACTTGATGAGGTGGCTTCTTCTTGTCTTGATGCTTCATGGACTCATGGATTGGGCTTGATTTAACTAGACCCAACTCTCAATTGCAGGGTTAACTAAGATATTAAACCAGACCCAACATGGACTCGAAATTAACTACAAGATTATTTGGACTCAGAAAAAAAAGAAAAATTACAGGACTTCTCTTTTGCTACTCCAACCACAAGGACTCGGACTTGACCTGAATTGGTTGGAGTCTTTTCCTGATTCTAGTGCCCACATCAATTCTCCCGGGGTGGGAGGAACTCGACCCTGTCGAGTAAGGATTAGCCTGATAAGCTTCTAATGCATCTGGATCGATTTCTTGTAGGTCCTCTCGGGTGATCCAGGAGTCTTCAGAATCAGGACATCCTTGCCATCTAACCAGATAAAGTTGGTAGCCCTTATTTCTAGTGGTAATGATCTGGTCATCCAAGATCCTTTCAATTTTCTTCCTTCGCTCAGGAACACTCGGTGGTGGGCATTCTTTTGGGGCTTCACTCTCAAAAGAAGTATTAGGACCAAAAAGCTCACCAGGTATCAATGCAGGTTCTTTGTATTCTTTTAAGTCTGAAACGTTAAATGTTGAACTAATGCCATAACTTGGTGGTAATTCTAATACATAAGCATTAGGTCCAATTTTCTTTATTATTTTGAAAGGTCTGGCTCCCCGGGCATGGAGTTTCTTCATAGTTCCTGGCGGAAACCTTTCAGGTTTAAATTTGATCATAACGGAGTCCCCTTCATTAAATTCTTTTAATCGTTTATGTGAATTAGTCATATGCTTATAGAGTTCATTGCTCGATTGGATCTTTTGGCTAATCTCCTTATGAAATTCTCTAATATGCTGTGCATATGACTCAGCAGACTCAGACACTCGTGCATGTGTGGGTAATGGAGCTAGGTCTAAAGGTTTCCTAGGTCTGTATCCATGGACCACTTCGAATGGACTTTTCCCAATAGACCTATTAACTGAGCTGTTGTAAGCAAATTCAGCACGAGGAAGTAATAGGTCCCAGTTTTCCAGGTTGTCACCAACTAAACATATCAACAGATTTCCTAAGCTTCGGTTTACTACCTCTGTCTGGCCATTGGTTTGAGGATGATAGGCAGTAGAGAATTTCAGCTTGGTACCGAACATGTGCCAGAGGGCTTTCCAGAAATAGCTAGTAAATTTGACATCTCTATCGGACACAATGGTTTTGGGTAAACCATGAAGCCTAACGACCTGATCGAGAAAAAGCTTGGCCACCTTCGAAGCATCTAAAGTTTGAGAACAAGGAATGAAGTGAGCCATCTTGGAGAAACGATCGACAACCACAAAGACAGAATCATGCTTCCTAGACGTCTTAGGGAGGCCTACTACAAAATCCATGCTGATATCCTGCCATGGACAATCAGGGACAGGTAAGGGTATGTACAAACCGGTGTTCTGTCTTTGTTGTTTTGCAACAGCACAGGTACGGCACTGAGCTAAAATCTGGGCCACATTTCTTTTAAGACTAGGCCAAAAGAATTGGTCTTCTATTGCTAAGATGGTCTTATTCCTACCAAAATGTCCTGACAAGCCTCCAGCATGAACTTCCCAGATCAGAAATTCCCTAACAGAGGTCTTGGGAATACACAACTGATTTCCTTTGAAAAGGTATCCATCTAAAAGGGTATAATCACTATGCTTAGTAGATGGTCCTTGTTGAAGGGATCGATAGATGTTACCAAAATCAGGGCATGTAGGATACTCCTCTTTCAATCTATCAAACCCTACTACCTCAGTGCTCACAGAAGTCAACAACATGGAACGACGACTCAACACATCGACAACCCTATTTTCAGTACTAGCACGATGTTTCAGTACGAACGTATAAGCTTGTTTGAACTCTACCCATTTTTCGTGCCTAGGGTTCAATTTCTTCTGAGAACTAAGGAACCTAAGAGCTTCGTGGTCAGAAAATAGGACAAACTCTTATGGTAGAAGATAATGCCTCCAATAATGTAATGCCTGAACTACCACATACAGCTCCCTATCATAGGTGGAATACCTTAGTCTCGCTTCATTTAACTTTTCACTGAAATATGCTACTGGGTGATTCTCTTGACTCAAGACACCTCCAATTCCTACCCTAGAAGCATCACAAGCAACCTCGAACACTTTGGTAAAATTGGGTAACCTCAAGATGGGTACGTGTGTCATTTTTTTCCTTAATTGTTAGGAAGGCTTTGTCTGCTGCTTTAGTCCACTCAAAAGTTCCCTTCCTAATACAATCAGTGATTGGAGCCACTATCATACTGAACCCTCTAATGAATCTCCTATAGAAGGTGGCTAAACCGTGGAAACTACAGATATCATGGATGCTTTTGGGTACAGGTCACTCTACTATGGACTTAATTTTTGCAGGGTCAGCGGACACTCCTTCAGATGTGACTATGAATCCTAGAAAGATAACTCTATGTGTTAAGAAATCACACTTCTTGATATTGGCATTGAGGCTATCCTTTCTAAGGACTTGGCAAACTTGCCTTAGGTGGGTTAAATGGTCTACCTTAGTCTTGCTATAGATAAGAATGTCATCAAAGTAGACCACCACAAATTTCTCGATGAAAGTTGTCAACACCTGATTCATAATTCTCATAAAGGTGCTAGGTGCATTGGACAGACCGAACGGCATGACTAACCACTCATATAATCCATCTTTAGTCTTAAAAGCGGTCTTCCATTCATCCCCAGGCCTAACCCTAACCTGGTGATAGCCACTCTTTAAGTCTATCTTGGAGAAAATCATTGATTCGGCTATCATGTCTAACATATCGTCCAGTATTGGGATTGGAAACCTATATTTGATAGTAATCTTGTTGATGGCACGGCTGTCTACACACATCCTCCAGGTGCCATCCTTCTTAGGGGTTAACAAGGCAGGGACTACACATGGGCTTAAACTTTCTCTAACAAACCCCTTTCTAAGAAGTTCACTAACTTGCCTTTGTAACTCCTGATGTTCAGTTGGATTCATCCTATAATAAGGCAAATTAGGTAAAGTCGCGCCAGGGACTAAATCTATGGCATGCTGTATGTCCCTTAAAGGTGGAAGACTATCGGGTAGGTCTTCGGGAAACATGTCTTCAAATTCTTTCAATAATTGGACCACCTCTTGCAGGTATTTTACAGGGGTGTGGTCCTTAGTTTCCTTAGCAGCTACCATCCAAATAGGTGCTCCCTCATTAATGTCTTTTTCTAATTCTCTTGCATCTATCAAATTTAATCCAGTCCTTTTTTCTTTCAGGCTGCTAGCTCCTCTTTTGGTGTTGTCCTTAGGCTGGGTTGGATGAATGACAATTTTCTTGCCATTGAAATTGAAAGCACAGGAATTTGATCGACCAAAAATTATCACATCATGGTCAAACAGCCATGGCCTACCTAGGATGATGCTACTTACTCCCATAGGGAGCACATCACACCAAATTCGTTCCTGATAGGACTGAAGTTGGATTCGGACCTGACATCTCTTCTTGATTGGGATAGAAGTGGAATTGATCCAGGATACCTTATATGGATTGGGATGTGGTTCAGTTGATAATCCTAGACTCTTGGCTATGCTAGTGGAAATGGCGTTGACACAGCTTCCACTATCGATCACGATCTTACAGACCTTTTCTCCTATTTTGACAAATGTATGTAGGATGCTAGTCCTACGCCAGTCTTCCTACTCTTTGGTCTGTGTCATGATACATCTCACAACTCCTAACACATCTGATGAGTCTACATTTTCTTCATCTCCTTCATACTTATCAGCTAAGCAATCCCCTGCTTCATAAACCTCCTCTTCATTATTCTCCAGGGGTTCTGATTCTTCTTCTTCTTCTTCTACCTCCCCTATATGTAAAGCTCTAGAGGGACATTGGCTCAGGAAATGACCGGGTTTACGACACTTATAGCGGACTCGCTCCCTCTCACTTCGAACTTCAGGGCTCTTTCCTTTGTCTTCTCTAGGAATTGGAGGAATGGCAAGGTTGGGTCTAGGGGTTGGATTTGAGCTGGGTCTTGGTCTATTGGCTGTATTAGGGACTGAACTAGGTCGACTAACAGGAGGATTAAACCTAGTGGGCTCTGGTCGCCTAAATGAAGCTCTCCTCTGAAACCTCTCATAGTCCATGGCAACTTGGTATGCCTGTTCTAAATCATAGACTTCTCTCAAAAATAATTCCCCTTTTATATCTTTATTCAATCCTAATCTAAACTTCGATAAAGTGGCTACCTCAGACTCGACTACGTTGCATCGCATTACAAACTCATCAAATTTAGCAACGTATTCAGAAACGGTCTTATTTCCTTGTCTCAATCGCTACCACTGATCTAACAACCTTTGCTGATAAGACATAGGCAAATATTTCTCTCTAAGCTTTCTCTTCATGTCTCTCCAGGTCACTATAGGTAAGTCTCCCCTCTGCCTAGCTATGCGTTCAACATTTCTCCAATACAACCTAGCCTGACGGACTAGTCTGATTTTGGCAAACTTGAATCTTCTCTCTTCAGACATATCATACCAGTCAAAATATTGGTCCATGTCAGCCTCCCAGTCTATGTACACCTTAGGATCTAGGCTTCCCTCAAAGGTTGGTGCATCTAGATGGATATTTCTTAAGGCCCGATCATCCTGATCAAAAGTATCATGGTGAGGTCTTCTAGGATATGGCTCTGGAATGTGATCAGCATAATCCTGATGTGGCCTTCTATGAATTGGATCAAGTGTATGTTCCTGTCGTTGGGCTCTAGGGCGAACTGAAGGTAATCTGGGTGAAGGTGGTTCAGTTGGGGTCAACCTAGATTCCTCTAGGGTTCCTATCCTTTCCTCGAACTAATCAAACCTAGCATCCAAACGTTCCAGTCGCTCAATCATAGATCTCATAAGGGTTTCTGGCGGGGACACCAGAGGCACCAGAATAAGACAGAGGATTTTCAACCCTCTGTGAATTGATCAATAATTTATGAGTCCATCTGTAATAAGGGCTTAGCCCATCTGAGTCCTTTTTTAGTTGTTGTTTGAGTCTTTTGAGTTGTTATTTCAGTTTTATACTAGTCAGCTTATGTTGAGCTAGTTCAGTCCAATGCTAGTCAGCTCATGTTGAGCTAATTTTATTTTTTTGAGTCCTGTCCAAGCATACTGACGACTCAAGACTATATCATACAAGTGAAGACCAAGTCTAACTAGCTTGAAGACATGGAAGTATAGCCCAAGTCCAACCCAGCTTGAAGATTTGAAGACCCCTGGAGGAAAATTCAGAAAACCCTGATTTCTTGCAGATGCCATCCAGATGCCCAGATTTCCTTCCAGATGCCAAAGTATATTCATAGATAAGGGAATCCATGATTCCAGAGGTCCATCTACATCCTAGCCCAAAGAAATCAAGCCCAGGCACCAAGCCCAAGCCCCTAAGAAGCAAGATACCAGGGAATATTCCTGCTACCTGGCTACCAGGCCACCCCAGCTTCCATAGGCCCAAACCCATGCGCCCAAGCCCCTTCGGGCCGGCCTCTTGCTGCTCCTAGAAGCCCAACACGCCCCCCTAGGCATCCTTGGAGTGTTGGCCAAGTCAAGAAAATTTTTAGAAATTTTTTCTACCTAATGTTTCCTTATTTTCTAGCTAGGGTTTGAGAGGAAAAAGGATTCTTATGTAAAGACTTATGTGCCCTTACTTGGAGCCCAAGGTTAAGGGTCTATTTAAGGGACCCTAGCCTCTTGTATGAAACCTAATTTTTGATATGAATTAAAACCTTGAGTTCTTCTATTGAGTTGTGTGATACCCTGCTGTGTGCATAAAGGGGTTTGTGAGAGTTTTCTTCCCAGTGCTGCAATCATCTTCCTGCTGCCAACAAGCCTCTCAGATCCCTGGATGCCCACTCCAAAAGAAGCCTTCCCTTGCTGTTTTCCCTTTGTTTTCTTGTTCCTTTGTGAGTTTTCTAACCCCTGACAGGTCGTTTGCAGGTCCCTGAGTTCCTACGAATCCAACGACTCCAGCCAAGCCTCAATCGGACCACCGAGCAGAAAGCCAGGTATCCGCGGGTCATTGGCTCGGTTTTCCAGGCCGCATCCATCGAGGAACGAGAGACCCCTTCACTGCGATCTTCACAGATATTTTCAGGTACACCCCTCTACCTCCAGTAGTTTTATTGTAGGAGAACTTGCCCTAACCGAGGCTTCTCAGCCCCGGCGGTCCTTCTTTGCTACTTTTCTAGGTCCTAATCTGCATGCTGATCTTCAAAAATTCATAAAAAATTCCCTACAAATAATTTTGATTTGAAATTCGGGAATTAATCACCTAACTCAACATGTAAAACATACAAAAAGAATTGCATGCATATTAGTTTTCCATCAGTTTCCATACTAGTGTCCATGGATGAACTTGGTTGGTCTTGTGAAGGGTGGTAAGGAGTTCCTGATCTAGTTGTCATACAAACAATTAGACTCAAATTTGGGCTAAGGATTTCTAGACCTAAAGTACGAATTAGAGATCTAATTAAAAGGACCAACTAGCTAGTAGTAACTTACGTGACTTGGCCAGGTAGGTGGGAAGGGGAGTGGAGGTCCCTGTTCTGCCAACCTTAGACACCAATCTGTGATTGGCCAGGTAGGCGGACCAACCCACAAGCCCTAATACACCAATCCTAGACACCAAGCTCGAAAGCACACACCAATTAGTGGACACAATTAACTTGACCCTAATCCGAACCCAACTTATTGGTGTCCCTAACCCACTAGGGTGATTAGGTCTAATTGGTTTTAATTAATGATTGGGATCGAGATGATGGGTTGTGGTTTTGGGCTAAGGACAAGTGATGAATTCTTGCCCCCATATCATATTGATGCCCTTAAGATGTTTTCAAATGAATGCAATTTTTTTTTTTTTTTTTTTTTTTTTATGAGCTGACTTAATTATTTGACTTGATTAGTTTTCAAATAATTTCAAATTCAAACTTAAATTTTAAAATTTAAATTTCAAACTTCAAGTTTCAGATTCTAGAATGTCAGAATTCAAAATTTTAAAATTTAAAATTTGAACTTCAAATTCAAAAATTTTCTGAGATTGGTTCTTGCTGGAATTTTAGTTCAGACTGAATCTCAGAGAGTATTTTGAATGATAGAAACTTTAACAATCGAAATAAAATCTAAAAAATTTTTGAAAAATAATATGAATTATGAGGATCCCAGCAAAACAAAAATCAAAAAATTTAGATCTGTATATAAAGATAAACAATAAAAATAACAGACCATGTACTGTAGACTATTTCAGCAGGACAGAAGATTGAAGTAGGAATTTTCATTTTTTTTGTATACTAAAATCTAGAATGTCAGAATTCAAAATTTTAAAATTTAAAATTTGAACTTCAAATTCAAAAATTTTCTGAGATTGGTTCTTGCTGGAATTTCAGTTCAGACTGAATCTCAGAGAGTATTTTGAATGCTAGAAACTTTAACAATCGAAATAAAATCTGAAAAATTTTTGAAAAATAATATGAATTATGAGGATCCCAGCAAAACAAAAATCAAAAAATTTAGATCTGTATATAAAGATAAACAATAAATACAACAGACAATGTACCGTAGACTATTTCAGCAGGACAAAAGATTGAAGTAGGAATTTTCATTTTTTTTGTATATTAAATTTCTGATGATGAGATTTAATATGGGGATAACTAACTTAAAAAGGAACAAGAAAAAAAATATTTCAACAAGAAATTAGTGACTTGCCTTTGGAGCTGCAGATGGATTACAGTAAGCAGAAGCAAATTTTCAGTAAACAGAACCTAATCAAACAAGTGCATTGGCTTACCCAAACTTCAATCTAAAAAATTCACGTCTGGCTAGGGGCTCATTATTCCCATGGGTCGTGACAGTGTACTGGAGTACACCCGCTCAGGAGGCATGAATTTTAGATCTTGCTTGGATTTTTAAAAAAATAACTAGATAACAAGTATGCATGCAACATATCTAAATGCAGGAAATTATCCGACCATGCTCTGATACCAAGAATGGTGTAGAATGTAAAATGAAACTATGCAATCCTAATGGAGATTAGCAAATGATTAACCAAGCAATTCCCTATTTGCATATAAACAACTCAACATAAACTATCAAAGAGATCTAGTGAAAAAGCTCGAAGGATCTAACATAAACCTAGTGATAGAGACTCTCAGAATAAGAAAAGAATAGGACCAGAAGAGAACCACGCAAGCCAAGTTAGGTCTAATTTAACATTGCAGACTTAATCAACACTAGACATACCTGACATTGGCCCTTCAATTAGAATAGATTCACTCTTGAAGAGGTCTCCCGGATGACATGAACATAATTTCACTGAAGGCCCCTCTTGTTTTCTGGATCTATGGCAAGTAAACCTTCCTCTTGAAGCCGGAATCCCGGAGAACCCTGCAACAAAGAAACCCTAAGATGAGTGACTTAACAAGCAATCAACTAGAGAAAAGAAAGAAGGGTGGAAGAGGCATTGAAGGAGATCCATCTTGGCATCATGGTGGAATGCTTGAAGTGGAGTAGGTTGGTCACCTTGTGATGATCTTCTTGATTCACCCTTGAATGCTGGAGCTAGTTTGAAGTTATGAAAGAAGAGGAAGTCTTTGGCGTTGGGAATGGAAGAAGGAAAGATTAGGGTTGGCGTGCAGGAAGAGAAAGGCTAAGCTACCACATAGACACATAGGAAAAAAATATATAGAAGAAAAAAATACCAACTTCATTTATTAACCCCCTTTTCAATGGGGCATCCCATAGCTTAAATAGAAGCCTTATAACATTTTTAAAATTTGAAAACCCATATGATTAGGAGGATTACAAGGGGGGTTGGAGGATATGGTGGCATTTGTTGCTTGAAATGTGGGGAGTTGGAGGATATGGTGGCATTTGTTGCTTGAAACTCCTTCAAAGCTTGACATATGGCGCAAGGTAGGAACCACTTGATGAGGTGGCAATGTCCTTTGGAGCTCTTGACATGTGGCATAAAGTGGGGACCACTTGTTGAGGTGGAAACATCCATTGGAGCTTTTGACATGTGGCACAAGGTGGGGGTCACTTGATGAGGTGGCTTCTTCTTGTCTTGATGCTTCATGGACTCATGGATTGGGCTTGATTTAACTGGACCCAACTCTCAATTGCAGGGTTAACTAAGATATTAAACCACACCCAACATGGACTCGAAATTAACTACAAGATTATTTGGACTCAAAAAAAAAAGAAAAATTACAGGACTTCTCTTTTGCTACTCCAACCACAAGGACTCGGACTTGACCTGAATTGGTTGGAGTCTTTTCCTGATTCTAGTGCCCACATCAATCAACACTTGGGATAAATTTCCTAAGTTTGTTGCTCTAGCCTAAGCTGAAATCCGACCACTGCCTTAATCAATTCTTGGTCCGAAAAGCCAACGCGCCAGTACTTAGAGCAGAAATCCTTTGGAGATCTGGTTCGGCTTGAGTTATTGTTCAACGCTTACCCTGGAGATCCGACCACTCACTCTGATCTGCCGACTGGTCCATACTTAGCAAAATCTCAGAAAGGAAGATATGAGACAGTGTAAAAAGACAACAAAACTTTTTCATTACTTCAAAAAGGTGTCTTTACAAAACTGAAGGTCAGACCTTTACGAACAACTAGGTCTGACCCTCAGAAGGTACAACATCTACGACCACTTCGACCCCCTCAGCAACAGCAGCCGCTCCAGCCTCCTCGGCCCCTTTGGCTGCCTCCGCCTCGACTCCAACTGGGGCATCCATTCCAGCTACTCCTGCGACGACCTCCATCGGGGCATCGACCGCTTGGGCAGTCATGTCCGTCCCATCCAAAACTTCTTCTTCCACTGGCTTCGGTGGCTGAAGGAATGACAGATCGAGTTCTGGGAAGGCAGCACTAACCTTTCAAAGGCACTCATCGTATCCATACTCAAAGCCGACCATCTCAGCCTTGTTCATCTCCTCCGTGAAGTCCTCAGAGGCTTTATACTCCGTGACGACTCTCCCGCCGGCCGTCTTCAGCAGATCTTGGGCCATCTTCAGCAAGCCCTTATATCTCTCCGCCGATGCCTGATAGCCCTTTGCACGGACATCAAGGTTGGTGCGGACACCAAAGGCACCAGAATAAGGTAGAGGCTTCTCAACTCTCTATGGATCACTTAATTGACATTCAAGTCCACTGTAATAAAGCTTAGCTATTTTATTTGAGTCCTATAATTAGTCAGCTCATGTTGAGCTAGTTCAATTCAGTATTAGTCAGCTCATGTCGAGCTAATTTTATTTTTTTTTGAGTCCTATCCAAGCATATCGAAGACTCAAGACCACTTCATACAAGTGAAGACCAAGTCCAACCTAATTGAAGACATGAAAGTTGAGCGCAAATCCAACCCAACTTGAAGACTTGAAGATCCCAGGAGGAGAAAATGAAAATAGGAACAAATCTGGAGCCCTGTTCCAGCCAGAAACAAATTGAGCCAGCCCAGGCCCAGGAAGAGGAATTAGGGCACCACCTCTTTGGATTACCCTACTCTTGGTCGGCCACTTATGGTCACCCCCTTGGCTAACCAAGACAAGAAGAGGGAGTCCAAGTGTTTTAGGGATTTCTACCTAGGTTGCCTTGTATTCCTAGTTAGGGTTTGAAAGGGAGAAGGAGTCCTATGTAAAGTCTAAAGTACCCTTACTTGGGGCCCAAGGTTAAGGGTCTATTTAAGGGATGCTAGCCTCTTGTATGAAACTTGATTTTTGATATGAAATAAACCTTGAGTTTGGTGCGGGCACCAGACTCAGAAGAAGACTTCAGAGCTCCATCTGGATCTCTGATTAACCTTGCCCGAAGAATTAGGGTTTTTTTTTGGCTTGTAATAAGGGTTGACTTGATCAACTCAATTTTAGCTTGAGTCTATATTACCTGCATTTTTATTTTGTTGAGTCATGTTGACTCAGTAGAGGACTAGGGCTTCAACCTGGGGTGTTACATTTTCTCCCAAGGCCAAGCAAGTGGGCGCCACACTCCCAGCCACATCTCCATCCAGCAGGCTTTGGTCCCCACACCACAGATAGCAGCTCCCTTCTCTCATGCGCCAATTGAGGAGAAATCCACCAGGGGTCCACAAATCAAGGGGGCGGCCCAAGACATTCCCAAAAGAACCAAACTATGAAAGGGAAGAAATTCTCTTGGAGAGAACTTCAAGGAGGCGCCCATTACCTGCCAGAAATATTCAAAACAAAGTTAGAAAGAGCCATAACTTGGGGAGAAAGAAAAGGAGGTATCTAAAAAGGGTTGAGCCATGGAAGGAAGGAGATTTCTCTTGAAGAGCAAGGTTAGGAGGCGCCCTAATCATTCCAACTAAAGCCAGATATAAAAGGAAACAAATTTTCTCTTGGAGGGCAAGGTTAAGAGGCACCCAAACACTTCCAGTTAAGGCCAAGCATAGAAGGAAAAAAATATTTTCTTGGAGGTCAAGACAAGGAGGCGCCACCCACTTTCCTTTTTTAAAGCCTCAATCATCTTTGGAATTATTTGGCCAGCCATATGAGTAGGGATTGATCCTACAATCCTAATTTGAAGATCCCCTCCTTTAGTCCCACATGGAAAGATGTAAAACCCTACTCTCTTGTAATGTCCTATAAATTAAAACCCCTTTGTAAGTTCTAAAAAATCAGATGAATGAAACCAAATTTTTTTTGTGAGCAAACTTTGTGTTTTCTCTCTTCCGCACTTGCATCCAGGTGTTGAGCTCCGTGAGGGAGTAAATCCGGGTTCCCCCAGGAACCTTGAGGAGGTGTGAGATCTCCAAAACCCAAACCCTAGGTTAGCCACTTCTACTCCAAACCCTAGCCACCCACCATCCACTTCAATCCACCAAACCCTAGCCTATTCCACCTCCCACGGCCTCTCTCTCCAAGTCCAGGCCGACCATCAGCATCCAGCTACAGTCCGGGTACTTCAGATCCAAAGCTCTTTCCAGAGGGAGTCGAATCAGCCTTCAAGAGAATCCGGCTCTCAGCGATATCAGCCTTCAAGTTCTTCGAACTGGTAAATCCTTCCCTGAGTCTCTGAATCCATCACTTGTTTTTCTTCTTCCCAGATCTTGAGTTCAGGAGAAGCCGACCCAGCCACGAGACCAGTATTGGAGGATCCATTGCGAAGATAGCCGACTCCGAGGATCCAACAATCTGCTCGAGAGAGTTCTTCCACCCAAATTCTGTGAAGATCACTATCTGGTTGGTAAACCATCTCTTCTCTTTATTTCTGTCCTGTTGAAAGTTCAAAGCGAAACCCTAGGTCTGGGAGTTTCTCAACCCCCAGCGATCTGTTACTTCTGAACTACTCTGATAACTTAGCTTCTTCTAAATTGTGCTTTCAATCCTTACCTAGTTTCCATCAACTTAGTTTAACTTTACTTTGAGTCGAAGTCAATTTCTGAAATATAAAAAAATAAAAAATAAAAAAAAAAGGATTAATCTTAATTTTACTTCCGCATACGCTTCTTGTTCTTTGTTCTGCATCATTTTTGGTATCAGAGCCCTGTCTAGGGTTTCTGTTTGATTGCTTGTTTGAGTCTCTCTCTTTTTACTTTGTCTGCTCGAAGTAGACTCCCCAGGACGTCCGGTCCTAGGAACGAAGCGAGGTGCAAACCTCCTCTTCCCATTCCACGGGGTGTTCCTAGGGCGTGTAGGGGATCCGTTGGGTTACAACTTCGTAGCAGGAATTGTAAACGGGGAAGTACTCTGTTTTCAGCCCATAATTACCCTGTTGCAGGAATTATTTCTCACTGCAGATAACTCCAAATTCAGTGATTTTTGTTTTTCTGAAACCAGTATAATTGAAGCTATTTTGCATAATTTTCTTGTGATTTATTAGTTTCTGTGAGATTTCTGAAAATTAAATTACTGCAACTCTATTTTTGTGTTCCTGCAATTCAATTATTTTTTAGTGTTCATCTCTTAATTCATCTTAAGGGCATTTGAGCATCTAAGATAAGGGGAGGAGTTGATAACCTCTCCTTAGCCCAAAACCACCACCCACTCATTCAAACCTAAGCCTTTAATTTTAAAATTTATTAGACTTAATTTGCCCTAGTGGGCTAGGGACACCAACAAGTCGGGTCTAGGCTAGTGTTGAGTCAGTTTGTCTAGTTACTCTGTGTGTGCTTTGTACTCAGTGTCTAGAATGGTGGTTCTAGGATTCTATCCCGAAGGGCTTGTGTGCTAGTCTGCCTACCTGGCCAATCACTGATTGGTGTCTAGGATTGGCATCTAGGGACCTAACACTCCCCTTACACCTGCCTGGCTGAGTCCTAAGTTACTATAGGCTAGCTTGCCACTCTGATTGGGCATCTAGTTTGGGCTCTAGATCTAGTTAGCCCGTAGTCGTTCAGTTGAGTCTCATTTTGTATGTTTGCTTGCATCATGTCTACCCGGAATGGAGTGCCCTACCAACCTGGTCAAACCCAACCTGATTTAGAGGCCATGGTTAGAGCTCTTACTGAGAGTATGAACAAATTAAGTCAGGATATGAATGAGAATTTTGCCTAGCTTAGGGATCGAGTCCAAGTACTTGAAAAACCTAGGCATCAGAATTGGACTCCTGACCCAGATTTTAATGTGCCTCAACCTCACCCACACCAAGAGCCTAGAAGACCTTTATATAGAGATCCTGAACCTAAACATAGGAGGCCTGACCCAGAACCTGAAGATAGAGATGATAGGTTCATTCGGAACATCAAGTTAGATGCACCCACTTTTGATGGTAGCTTAAATCCTAAGGTGTATTCTGATTGGGAGGGTGAGATGGACCAGTACTTTGAGTGGTATGCCATGTCTGAGGAGAGGAAATTCAAGTTTGCCAAGATGAAGTTAGTACGTCAAGCTTGGTTATACTGGGGGAACATTGAGCTGACCACTAGAAGACGAAATGTAGAGCCCATAACCACTTGGCAGGGTATGAAAGAGAAACTTAGAGATAAATACCTATCCATTTCATACCAGCAAAATCTGTTAGACCAATGGCAGACTTTGAAATAAGGGAACCGATCTGTTTCAGACTACATAACCACCTTTGATGAATACCTGATGAGATGTGATGTGAGTGAAGCCCATGAGGTCACTTTGTCTAGATTTAGGGCTGGACTTAGGGAAGACATTAAGAGAGAGTTATTTCTGAGAGAGGTTACTGACCTAGAGCAAGCCTATCAGATTGCACTGAACACTGAGAAGTTTCAGAGAGGACCCATGCCTTCTAGGGTTAGTGCCCCAATCCCAAGAAATGGACCTAGCCAGTTACCCCTAGCAAGCCTAATCAGGGTATTCCCACCCCTAGGCCCATGGACAAAGGTAAGGCACCTGACACCTAGAGAACCCCTAGTATCGTCTGTTTTAAGTGCCAGAAGCCCGGTCATATCTCCAATCAGTGCATAGCCATAGCTTGTTTTAAGTGTCATAAGGTAGGTCATGTTTCTAACCAGTGCCCTTGTAGATCCCTTTATATAGAAAAGGGAGGAGAAGAGAATTCCGAGCCTAATGAGGAGTTTGAAGAAGAAGTTTATGAGGCCGGAATGAATTTGGTCGATGAGTATGAAGGAGAGGAAGAATCCACAGAGTCTGACCAATTAGGGGTTGTGAGATGCATCCTGTCCCAGACTAAAGTTCAGGAAGATTGGCGTAGGACTAACATCCTACAGACTTTCCTTAAACTAGGGGATAAGGTTTGTAAAATCATCATAGATAGTGGGAGCTGTGTGAATGCCATTTCTACTAGCACTGTCAAAATGTTAGGCTTAACCCCAGTCCCCCACCCCAACCCCTATAAGGTTTCTTGGGTAGACTCTACCTCTATACCCATCCAGTCTAGATGTCAGGTCCAAATCCAAATGCAATCCTATCAAGAGAAGATTTGGTGTGATGTCTTGCCCATGGGGGTGAGCAGTATAATTCTTGGAAGACCTTGGTTGTATGATCATGATGCCACCCTCTTAGGAAAATCCAACACCTGTGTCTTTAGTTTCAATGGGAAGAAAATCACAATCCATTCAGTCCCTCCTAAGGACAAGGTAGCTAAAGGAACCAGTAAGGTCAGAGAAATGAAGACTGAAGTGAACCTAATTAGTGCCAAGGATCTAGAAACAAGAAATTCATAGTGGTTCACCCATTTGGATGTTGATTGCTAAGGAACTTAGGACTCCTACACCCTCAGAGCCTCCTCAAGAAGTTAAGCCTTTATTAGAAGAATTTGAGGATGTTTTTCCCGAGGATCTGCCAGACTACCTTCCACCTCTTAGGGATATTCAACATTCCATAGATTTAGTCCCAGGAGCTACTTTACCCAACTTGCCCCATTATAGGATGAATCCATCTGAGCATAAAGAACTGCAAAAGCAGGTTGACGAATTGTTGAGGAAGGGGTTCATTAGAGAGAGTCTTAGCCCTTGTGCAGTCCCTGCACTTCTAACCCCGAAGAAGGATGGCACGTGGAGGATGTGTGTTGACAGTCGTGCCATCAATAAAATCATAATCAAGTATAGGTTCCCCATCCCTAGACTAGATGACATGCTAGATATGATGGCCGGTGCCATGATTTTTTCTAAAATCGATCTCAAGAGCGGCTATCATCAGGTTAGGATTAGACCAGGGGATGAGTGGAAAACCGCCTTCAAAACTAAGGATGGTCTCTATGAATGGGTTGTTATGCCTTTTGGGTTGTCCAATGCCCCTAGTACTTTCATGAGGATTATGACCCAGGTACTTAGAGCTTTCATAGGGAAGTTTGTAGTGGTCTATTTTGATGACATCCTGATCTATAGTAAGACCCCTGCAGATCACCTAGGCCACCTTAGACAAGTATGCCAAGTTTTGAGGAATGATAGTCTCTACGGTAATCTCAAAAAGTGTGAATTTATGACCAGTAGAATTATCTTCCTTGGTTTTGTTGTAACCCCTGACGGCGTGGCTGCCGATCCTGAAAAGATTAGGTCCATAGTAGAATGGCCTGAGCTGACCAGTGTGCATGAAGTCAGAAGTTTCCATGGCTTGGCTACCTTCTATAGACGATTCATCAAGGGGTTTAGTACTGTAGTTGCTCCTATCACAGACTGCATTAGGAAGGGAGAATTTCAGTGGACCAAAGCAGCCCATAAAGCCTTCCTAGATCTTAAGGATAGGATGACCCAGGCACCCATTTTGAGACTACCGGACTTTTCAAAGGTATTTGAAGTTGCCTGTGATGTTTCAGGAGTAGGTATAGGTGGAGTCCTAAGCCAAGAGAACCATCCCGTAGCATTCTTTAGTGAAAAACTTAATGATGCTAAGCTTAGGTATTCTACCTATGATAAGGAATTTTATGCGATAGTGCAAGCTTTGCGTTACTGGAGACATTATTTGCTACCGCAAGAATTTGTGCTGTTTTCGGACCATGAGGCTCTTAGATTCTTGAATTCTCAGAAGAAGCTTAACCCTAGGCATGCTAAGTGGGTAGAGTATATCCAGTCCTATACTTTTGTTTTGAAGCATAAGGCTGGGTCTGAAAATAAGGTAGCTGATGCCCTTAGTCGTCGATCTTTGTTGTTGAATTCTGTTAGGGCTGAAGTCATAGGGTTTGAGCAAATCAAAGAGGAATATGAGTCGTGTCCGGATCTTAAGACTGTGTACCAGGATCTTACTCAAGGACCATCTAGTGAACATAAGGATTATTCCCTTTTAGATGGCTTTCTGTTTTTTAAGAATAGGCTTTGCATCCCTAGAACCTCTCTTAGGGAATTTTTGATTTGGGAAACTCATGCTGGAGGTTTAGCTGGCCATTTCGGAAAAGATAAGACCACCCTGGCTATTGAAGACCATTTTTTCTGGCCTAGCTTAAAAAGAGATGTAGCACACATTGTGGCTAGGTGTCGAACCTGCGCTGTTGCCAAACAGCGAAAACAGAACACCGGCCTTTATACCCCACTCCCTATCCCAGATCGTCCTTGGCAAGATGTGAGCATGGACTTTGTGTTAGGTTTGCCTAAGACCAAGAGGAGGCATGACTCCATCTGCGTTGTAGTAGACCGATTTTCCAAGATGGCCCATTTCTTGCCTTGTTCCCAAACATTTGATGCGTCTAAGGTAGCCACCCTGTTCTTAATGAGATAGTTCGACTCCATGGTCTACCCAAGACCATTATTTCAGATAGAGATGTTCGGTTCACCAGCTATTTCTGGAAAATCCTTTGGCATAAGTTAGGGACAAAACTTAAGTTTTCAACTGCCTATCATCCCCAGACTGACGGCCAAACCGAAGTAGTGAACCGTAGTTTAGGCAATCTGTTAAGGTGTCTTGTTGGTGAAAACATTAGGAACTGGGATTTGTACTTACCTAGAGCTGAATTTGCATATAATGACTCGGTCAATAGGTCTACGGGTAAGAGTCCATTTGAAATTGTGCATGGTTACAAACCTCACACACCTCTTAACCTAGGTCCTTTACCAGTCCACACACGGGTCTCCGAGTCTGCCGAAGTTTTTGCACAGCATATAAAAGACTTGCATAAAGAAATTCAAGCCAAAATAAATTTAAGTAATGAAACTTATAAGAAGTTGGCTGATTCTCAAAGGCGAGTCAAAACTTTTGACGAAGGAGACTATGTAATGATTAGGTTAAGGCCTGAACGGTTTCCTCCTGGAACCGTTAGAAAGTTACATGCTAGAGGAGCTGGACCATTTAGAGTGGTGAAGAGAGTAGGATCCAAAGCCTATGTGCTCGAGTTATCTCCAGAACTAGGCATTAGCTCCACTTTCAACATTACAGACCTAGTAGAGTATAGAGAGCCAACTGTGATTCCCAGTGAGGCTTTTGAACCTAATCTTGCTCTTGAGAGTGAACCTGACCCTGTGTGTCCACCAACAAACTGGCCTGTGAGGAAAGAGCAGATTGAAAAGATCCTGGATGATCAGGTTATCTCTACTTGTAATCGAGGATACCAAAGATACCTGGTCCGCTGGCTAGGAAGGCCAGATTCTGGTGACTCTTGGATCTCTCGAGAAGAATTACAAGAGTTGGACCCAGACCTCTTGGAGAGATACCAGAGCCAACTTGATCCATACTCGACAGGGTCGTGTTCCTCCCACCCTGGGAGAATTGGTGCGGGCACCAGACTCAAAAGAAGACTTCAGAGCTCCATCTGGATCTCTGATTAACCTTGCCCGAAGAATTAGGGTTTTTTTTTGGCTTGTAATAAGGGTTGACTTGATCAACTCAATTTTAGCTTGAGTCTATATTACCTGCATTTTTATTTTGTTGAGTCATGTTGACTCAGTAGAGGACTAGGGCTTCAACCTAGGGTGTTACCTTTTCTCCCAAGGCCAAGCAAGTGGGCGCCACACACCCAGCCACACTCCCAGCCATACGCCTGAGTCCAGGGGGCGCCACATCTCCATCCAGCAGGCTTTGGTCCCCACACCACAGATAGCAGCTCCCTTCTCTCATGCGCCAATTGAGGAGAAATCCACCAGGGGTCCACAAATCAAGGGGGCGGCCCAAGACATTCCCAAAAGAACCAAACTATGAAAGGGAAGAAATTCTCTTGGAGAGAACTTCAAGGAGGCGCCCATTACCTGCCAGAAATATTCAAAACAAAGTTAGAAAGAGCCATAACTTGGGGAGAAAGAAAAGGAGGTATCCAAAAAGGGTTGAGCCATGGAAGGAAAGAGATTTCTCTTGAAGTGCAAGGTTAGGAGGCGCCCTAATCATTCCAACTAAAGCCAGATATAAAAGGAAACAAATTTTCTCTTGGAGGGCAAGGTTAAGAGGCACCCAAACACTTCCAGTTAAGGCCAAGCATAGAAGGAAAAAAATATTTTCTTGGAGGTCAAGACAAGGAGGCGCCACCCACTTTCCTTTTTTGAAGCCTCAATCATCTTTGGAATTATTTGGCCGGCTATATGAGTAGGGATTGATCCTACAATCCTAATTTGAAGATCCCCTCCTTTAGTCCCACATGGGAAGATGTAAAACCCTACTCTCTTGTAATGTCCTATAAATTAAAACCCCTTTGTAAGTTCTAAAAAATCAGATGAATGAAACCAAATTTTTTTGTGAGCAAACTTTGTGTTTTCTCTCTTCCGCACTTGCATCCAGGTGTTGAGCTCCATGAGGGAGTAAATCCGGGTTCCCCAGGAACCTTGAGGAGGTGTGAGATCTCCAAAACCCAAACCCTAGGTTAGCCACTTCTACTCCAAACCCTAGCCACCCACCATCCACTTCAATCCACCAAACCCTAGCCTATTCCACCTCCCACGGCCTCTCTCTCCAAGTCCAGGCCGACCACCAGCATCCAGCTACAATCCGGGTACTTCAGATCCAAAGCTCTTTCCAGAGGGAGTCGAATCAGCCTTCAAGAGAATCCGGCTCTCAGCGACATCAGCCTTCAAGTTCTTCGAACTGGTAAATCCTTCCCTGAGTCTCTGAATCCATCACTTGTTTTTCTTCTTCCCAGATCTTGAGTTCAAAAGAAGCCGACCCAGCCACGAGACCAGTATTGGAGGATCCATTGCGAAGATAGCCGACTCCGAGGATCCAACAATCTGCTCGAGAGAGTTCTTCCACCCAAATTCTATGAAGATCACTGTCTGGTTGGTAAACCGTCTCTTCTCTTTATTTCTGTCCGGTTGAAAGTTCAGAGCGAAACCCTAGGTCTGGGAGTTTCTCAACCCCCAGCGATCCGTTACTTCTGAACTACTCTGATAACTTAGCTTCTTCTAAATTGTGCTTTCAATCCTTACCTAGTTTCCATCAACTTAGTTTAACTTTACTTTGAGTCGAAGCCAATTTCTGAAATATAAAAAAATAAAAAAATAAAAAAAAAGGATTAATCTTAATTTTACTTCCGCATACTCTTCTTGTTCTTTGTTCTGCATCAGAGTTCTTATATTGTTTTGGGTGATTACCCTGCTATGTACATAAAGGGGTTTGAGAGTTCTTCTTCCCGGTGTTTGCAACCATCTTCCTGCCGCCAACCATCCTTCCAGCCCCCTCCAAAACTTTCTTTCCTTTACTGTTTTCCTTTGTTTTCTTGATTCCCTCTGAGTTTTCTAACCCCTGACAGGTCATTTGTAGGTCCCCGAGTTCCTACGAATCCAACGACTCCAGCCAAGCCTCAATCGGACCACCGAGTAGAAAGCCGGGTATCCGCGGGTCTTTGGCTCGGTTTTCCAGGCTGCATCCATCGAGGAATGAGAGATCCCTTCACTGCAATCTTTACCAGGTGCTTCGGACGTTGTCAGGTACATGCCCTCTACCTCCAGTCTTTATATTGTTGGAGAACTTGCCCTAACCGAGGCTTCTCAGCCCCGGCGATCCTTCTTTAGTACTTTTCTAGGTTCTAATCTGCATGCTTGGCTTCAAAAATTTATACAAAATTTCCTACAACTAATTTTGATCTAAAATTCGGGAATTAATCACCTAACCCTACATATAAAATATACAAAAAGAATTGCATGCATATTAGTCCCGCATCAAAGGTCGGCCAGACGACCCTCCTCGACGGTCAGCCGATAGGCCAGGGTCTTGATTTTCTTTTTCTTATCTTTTAGCCTTGCCTTCTGATCCAACTTTTGGGCATGCAAGTCCTCCAACTGTTTCTTCTGGGCCTCTAGTTCGGCCCGCAGGGTGGACACTTCTACCGCTATGGCCCTCAAGCCGAGCACCTCTTCTCTGGAAGTCGTCAACGCCTCCCAGGCTTTGTCCCTCACCAGCTCAGCCGCTTCGGCCCTCTGGGTTAACTGTTCTTTTATATAAAGTAGCTCACCCAAGCCCTCATCCATCAGCAGGTTGTCTTTGACAAGCTGCCAGCAAACATGCACAATCAGAAAGCCGCCACCCACGAATACAAGGTGGAAAAATAAAAAGCCTTACTCACCCCAAGAAGATGACGGAGAGAACTTCTGGCTTCCTCGTTCACCGACCACCTGTCAGTGTCAGGGGTGGCCTTTTGAAGCAGCTCCTTTGCTTCCTCAGCAACGTGCCACTGTTGGCACTCCTCCTCCTCGTGGGCACTGCCGGCCCTCTCGCCAACGACCAACGGCCCCTCGCCCATAGGGGTTCCCTGGGTCGTCGGGGGCATTGCCACCATCGACTCCAATGGCGGGGACGCAGGGGCTACTTCCACCCCTGTCGATATCGAGTGCCCCTCTCCTATCTGGGCAGCTGGCTGCCCTACCAAAGAGGACCACTCAGATGCGATCACCCTTCGACGTTCGGTCAGAGGCATATCATCCTTTGACTCAACCAACACCACCGTGGCGGACGATTCAGTCGCCCGTCGTTTCTTCGACCTTTCAGGTGCTGATTCAACCGCCCGCTTCTTCGGCTCCTGTGGTGTCGACTCAGCAATGTGGACGGCTCTCCATTGGGCAGACCGTGCTGAAAGGACCACTCGATCTGGCTTCATCTTGCCACCTGTCAGCATACAAAGTTAAAGTGAGGTGCGATCGTCAAGCCGATAGAGGATAAAAAAAAAAGAGAAAAGCCAATCTCTCTCTACATGACTCTCGTCCTACCTAACATCGGCTGCAGATTGAGTCCGGCCTGGTGAAGGCTCCCCTCAAGAAGCATAAAGCCGACGAACTTTGGATCCTCTCCCTCCAATTTGTGGAAGTCAGCCTCGTCGGCCCTCGAGCTTTCCTTCCATTCAGAGCGTTCGGCCTCAGCTCCCTCCAGGCTGCCTCAAAGCCCCATGGCTCTAGGCTATCTATGAAGAAGTATCGGGACTTCCATCTATGAATTACGGAAGGAAGCCCCCCTAGAGTCTTCCGGCCAGGGCATGGATTGAACATCCACCACTCGTGACTTCGGAAGTCCTGCTTCAGCAGGAAAAAGTTTGAAAACATGGACACCCTAAGCTCAATGTCAGCCTCTTGACAAAGGAATACGAAGCTGCAAAGGACCCTAATGCTATTCGGCGTCAACTGGGAAGGTGTGATCCTATAGATGTTGAAGATCTGGATGAAAAAGTTATGAATTGGGAAACGAAGACCGGCTTTCAGGTGGTCTTTGTACATGGGGAGGGCTCCTAAGTTCAAAGGCCCATTCACCCTACCCTCGTGGCTAGGGATGGTCAGGTGTAAGGTGGAAGGAATGTTATATATGATCCTAAGGCTTTCAACCCTCTCTCGGGTCATGGCCGATGGGATGTCAAAAGGACCAGGTTCCCTATGACTGCGAGCCAAAGCCATTCTAAGATGGGTTGCAGAAAAGGAAGGAGGTGGGGGAAGATGGAGACGGGACTAACCTGATTCTTTGGATCTCTAAAAGAGCCTAAAAGCAGCACAGGGAGGGAGGAGGCAACCTTCTCTTCAAGCACAAACATGGTGAAAGGTCCCTCTGGGCGCTGCTCCCCTCCTTTTATAGGCATCCAGGGGCCGCTTCCCAATGCATCCCCCATGTGTTCAAATCCGACGGCTGCCGCTTCAGTTCTCGAGTTGGACAGGAATCCGAGGGGATGCACCGATCCAGGAGTTGATGCAGCAACAGATTGACGTAGCCTATCCGCATGACAATTGAAGCAATGGTGGATGGGCCACTCCGGCAAGTGCACCAACTGCCCTGATGGGGCCACGCATCCCACGTCGCATCAAGAATCCAAACGAGCAGCTGCCACGCGCCATACCGACCATAACTGCTCCCCCTATCCTCGCCAACCAGGCACTGATACCTATCCCGAGGCAAAAATCAGAGCAGGAGGCGGCCGGATGCAGCACGCCGAATCGAATTTGCCATCATTTGAAAGGCTGGTGCATTTACTACCATTTAATGCCCTCACCCTTCGATCCTACGGACTCACTCGAAGCACAAGGGCAAGGGGGACAACTGTTGTACCATGACGACTCACCCTCAGCCAGAACCGGCCCAATCCTGCGATCTGACCCGGCCGTCCATTTCAAGGCTCCAACTAAGAGAGGTCCGACCCACAAGAGCTAAGGTCTGAACAACCCTCTCCTGTTGGGGTCTGGCCCGTCGCACTCCTTCAGAGGTTCGACCCACCGGAGCTGAGGTCCGAACAACCCTCTCTTGCTGGGGTCCGGCCCATCACTCTCCTCCAGAGGTCTGACCCACTGGAGCTAAGGTCTGAACGACCCTCTCCTGCTGGGGTCCGGCCCGTCGCTCTCCTTCAGAGGTCTGACCCACCGGAGCTGAGGTCCGAATGACCCTCTCCTGCTAGGGTTCGACCCATCGCTCTCCTTCAGAGGGCTAACCCACCTTAGCTAAGGTCAGAATGACCCTCTCCTGCTATGGTCCAGCCCATCGCTCTCCTTCAGAGGTCCGACCCACCAGAGCCTAGGTCCGAACGACCCTCTCCTGCTGGGGTCTGGTCCATCACTCTCCTTCGGAGGTTTGGCCTTTGGTCCAATCGACCGACTTTCCCACGGCCGACATCCGACAGGCGAGCCTTGGCATCTAGGGTATTCCAAAAGCACCTTTCTATTACTGCGGGATCCTGCTATCCCAACGGCCCTGCTCCACTACTTCAATGATGCCGCCATATCTACATGCCATGTGGCCACTCTCCAAATTCTTCTAGGGGCAGATCGGTCTTTCTCAGCCTCTTCCCTAACAGATTTTGGACTGTTCCGTGCCTATATAAGGTGCTCAGGGGACCCCGTTCGAAGGGAGAAGAACTCTTCCCTCTCCACATGCTGTTGATCTTTTGATTCCTTTAATCTGTTGCCTTCAACCTCCTCCTAACTTAAGCATCGGAGGGTCCCCCACCGGAACACCACCGGTGCCCTTGGGGATTTTATTGCAGGTTCGCCCGGGAGAGGAGTGCTCCAGCCTATCCAGCCACCCTCAGTCCCCGATCTAGGAGTTGACGCAGCAACAATTCACATATTCCTCTGCAGAAAATTCTTCATCTTTCTTTTGAAAATTAGCCAAGTTATTATTTAGTTCATTAATTATGTTCAGCTCTTGACTAATTTCATGGTGCATATGCTGTGCAGAGGCTAGTGTAGGTGCAGACATACAGATTGAGTCTATGGACTCACATTCAGAAGTTGTTTCATTACATACACCTATTTCTTTTGGTTGTTCTTTAAGAATTTTATCCTGGGCTTTCTCTATAAACAACTCTTGTAAATAATTAGTTTCACCCATAAAGTTTGATCCTGGCTTAATTACTTCATCAATTATTAAAGTGGGTTCAGGATCAATTTTCATGAATTCCTTAGTGGGTTCAGAAGGGTCTACCTCTAATTCTTTAGCCTTAATCAGATTAACTCCTGGTTTTGCTCTAAGGCTACAAGAATTTCTTGAACTCCTAGGCTGAGTGGGGTAAATCACAAATCTTTTCCCATGGTGATAAAAGGTATAGATGTTGGTTTGACCAGATAGGGTAGCATCATGATCATATAGCCATGGTCGACCTAGAATGACACTACTAACCTTCATGGGAAGGACATCACACCAAATCTCTTCTTCATATGATTGCAATTTAATTAAGACTTGGCACCTAGACTTGATTGGCATAGAGGTGGAATCTACCCATGATACTTTATAGGGGTCGGGATGTGGAACTAGGGTCAAGCCTAAAGATTTAGCTATCTCAGTAGAAATGGCATTGACACAACTACCACTATCAATTATAATCTTACATACTTTATTCCTAATCTTAACAAAAGTTTGTAGGATGCTAGTCCTACGCCAATCTTCCTCAGGTTGGGTTTGGGTTAAAATACATCTAACTATCCCTACTTGGTCAAATTCCTCCTCATCTCCTTCATATTCTTCTATCAAGTCTGGTTCAACCTCATAAACTTCTTCTTCTACATCTTTATTATTAGGTTCAGGCTTTTGTTCCTTTAGCTCCCCTATGTGTAATGACCTGGTGGGACATTGGCTAGCATAGTGACCTACCTTATTATACCTAAAACAAGCTTTGGGGCTGGGGCTTGGGGTTTTATGAAACATGGGTGCTAACCCTTGTCGATTCTAGCAGGTGCATAATTACTAGAACTAGATGGACTCAGACTCGGGTTAGGTCGAGATGGGTTAGGGTTGGGTCAGTTTGGGTTAGGATTGAATCAGATTGGATTAGGGTTGGGTCAGACTGGATTAGGGTTTGGCCTAACGGGGTTGTGGTGTGGACAACAGAGGCACTAAAATAAGATAGAGGCTTCTCAACCCTCTGTGGATCACTTAGCTACTTTCAAGTCCATTGTAATAAAGCTTAGTTCATCTAAGTTGTCTTTATTTAAGTTCTATAATAGCCAGCTCATGTTGAGCTAGTCCAGTCCAGTTCTAATCAGCTCATGTTGAGCTAATTTTATTTTTCTGAGTCCTGTCCAAATACACTGAAGACTCAAGACCACATCATACAAGTGAAGACCAAGTCCAATCAGATTGAAGACATGGAAGAATAGCCCAAGTCCAACCCAGCTTGAAGATTTGAAGACCCCAAGAGGAGATATCAGAAATCCTGAAGCCCTGGACCAGCCGGAAGTAAAATTGGGCCAGCCCAGGCCCAGGAGGGAGCTAGGGTGCCAAGAGCTTATGGTGACCACCCTTGGTCGGCCACTTAGAGTCACCCTCTTGACCGACCAAGGAAAGGAGAGAGGGAGAGATTGTAGGGATTTTTCCAACCCTAGGTTTCCTTTTTTTCTAACTAGGGTTTGAGTGGGAATAAGACTCTTATGTAATTACTTTTGTATCCTTACTTGGAGCCCAAGACTATGGGTCTATTTAAAGGACCCTAGTCTCTTGTATGAGAGTTAATTTTGATATATGAAATATTATTGAGTCTCCAATTTCTGTTTCCCTGCTGTGTGCATTAAGGGATACCTGAGTGCTTTTCTTCTTCCCAGTGTTTGCAACTATTTCCTGCCGCCATCCAATCCTCCAGAGTCATGGCCGCCCACTCCAAAAATACTTTATCCATTGCTGTTTTCTTTTTATTTCTTCATCTCCTCTGAGTTTTCTAACCCATGACAGGTTGTTTGCAGGTCCCTCGAACTCCAACGAATCCAACGACTCTAGCCAGGCCTCAATCAGACCACGGAGTAGAAAGCCAGGAATCCGCGAGTCTCTGGCTCAATTTTTCAGGCCGCATCCATCGAGGATTAGTGATCTCTTCGCTGCGATCTTCACCAGGCACATCAGATGTTGCCAGGTACACCCCCTCTGCCACCAATAGCGTTATTGTAGAAGAACTAGCCCAACCGAGGCTTCTCAGCCTCGGCGGTCCTTCTCTTCCTGATGCTCTTAGGTCCTATTTGCATGCTTTTAGTTTTTTTCTTGCATAGTTTTCCTTGCTTAAATACTTGATCTACTCTTCGGGATTAGATTCATAACTTGAATCAAAAACATACAAAAATATAATTGCTTGCATACATAGGTCCCGCATCAATTTGGTATCAACGCCTGTTTGGGCTTGGTTCTCTTTGGATACTCGGATCGGGTGCTTCACCATGGTTGTCCGGTCATAGAAGATTATTAGGGCTTTGAAACTCTCTTTCCCAATCAACAAGATCTCCTATCGCGGTAGGGGTGCCACTATGAATTGACCGGTGAAGAAGAACACAAAGAGTTCTTAGGGTTTTTCATTTTCAGCCTTTTTAAATATACTCTGTTCTTTTAATTGTTTCTCCCTGTTTAGAACTCTAAAAGTTCTGAAACTTATTTTTCTAGATTCATCTTAATTTAAAGTATTTTACAGAATTTTTGAAAAATTTATTTTGGTATGTGCAATTTCTGCAGGTCGAAATACAGCCTGCAAATTTTTGGCTCTATTTTTTCAGCAAGGCAATTTTGGAAGATTTAGGGTTTTGTTTTGTATCTCTTTGCATATCTTTTATGTTTAGTATATTTCCTTCATATTAGGCCATAATTTACAAGTTTTCTTCTATTTAAGAAAATACCAAAATATGAAAAAATAATTACATATTCTTCAAAAAATACCAAAAATATCTAAACCCTAATTTGCATCCTCATCTTCCTGCCATCATTGCATAATTTACTTTAAGGGCACTCTCTTTATGCCAGATAAGGGAAGGAGGTCATTACCTTTCCTTAGCCCAAAACCACCATCTTTGCATTCCATCCCAAGACTAACTTAAAATTAACTAGACTTAAATTTGCCCTAGTGGGCTAGGGACACCAACTGGTCGGATCCGGGCTAAGTGTCAGATCACGATGTCCAGCTAACCTGTATGTGCCTTGTGCTTAGTGTCTAGAACGGTGGTTCAGAGATTCAATCCCGAAGGGCTTGTGTGCTGGTCCGCCTACTTGGCCAATCTCTGATTGGTGTCTAGGATTGGCAATCAGGGACCTAACACTCCCCTTACACTTGCCTGGCTGAGTACAGGGTTACTATATGCTAGTTTGCCACCCTAATTGAGCATCTAGTTTTGGACTCTAGGTCTAGGGAGCTGTAGTTGGTCTGATCGAGTCTTTCATGAGCACTAGATCAGGAACATCATATCATCCACCACCTCCACTTCTGGCTGAACCCATGGATAACTTTGAAGCCCAATTGAAAGCCCTTACTGATCAACTAGCCCAATCCTTCACTCAACTGAATCAGAGGTTTGACCAGGTAGAGAATAGGATAGGGACCTTAGAGAGAACACGTGGGTCACAGTCTGAACCTGATCCTGAGTCCCCTCTCCATCCTAGGAGGACACCTCGCCATGACCCATACTATGATACTGAACCTAGGAGGACACCAAACCCTGATCCATACCTTGAGGCTGAACCTAGGAGAACCCATCATCATGACCCAATCCCAGAGGTTCATCCTAGAAGACCCAATTAGGATTTTGTAGACCAGGAAGACAGATTCTATAGATACATTAAGCTTGATGCCCCCACTTTTGATGGTTGTCTTGATCCTAAGGTCTATATAGATTGGGAGGGAGAGATTGATCAATATTTTGAGTGGTACGATATGTCGGAGGAGCATAAGTTTAGGTTTGCTAAGCTTAAGTTGGTTTGGGAGGCCAGGTTACATTGGGCTAGTATGGAGAGAACCCTTAGACTAGGAGGGCATGAACCCGTAGTTACCTGGTGGGCCATGAAGGGTAAGCTTAGGGAAAAGTATGTTCCACCATCGTATCGTTGTGGTTTACTGGATCAGTGGCAGTGACTAAATCAGGGTAGCATGAGTATAAATGAGTACATCACAAAATTTGATGAGTATTCTATGCGATGTGATTTAAACAAGTCTGAGGATGTTGTTTTATCTAGGTTTAGGGCTGGACTGAGAGATGACATTAAGAAGGAGCTCTATATGAGAGAGGTTAGAGACTTGGACCATGCTTACCAGATTGCTAAGGATCATGAGCATTTTCAGAGAGGGCCCGTCTATCGTAAACCTGAGCCCACTAGATACCCTAGCCAATACCCAGGAGCTAACCAATCTACACAGAGCCGACCCATGCTTAGCCGACCTAGCCCGAGTCGACCCAGTCCTAGTCAGCCGGCCTGAGTCGACCCTAGCCTAGTACTCCTTTGACCCATAGGGATGATAGAGGAAAATTTGTAGAGGTCAATAGGAATTACCCTTTCCAGAAGCCTGTTTTAGATGTAAGAAACCAGGCCACTTTATGCACCAATGCCCAGCTGCCCTACACTTAGGTAAGCTAGTGGAAGAAGAGCCTGAACCTGTAGCTAAACCTGAGGGAGAGATTTATGAGGCTGATGATCAGTTAATAGATGAGTATGAAGGTGAGAAGGAGGAACCTGAGTCTGAGAACCAATTAGGAGTGGTTAGGTGCATCTTAACCCAAACCCCAGTTAAGGAAGATTGGCATAGGACCAGCATCCTATAGACTTTTGTTAAGGTAGGGGGTAAGGTACTTAAGATCATCATAGACAGTGGGAGTTGTGTCAATGCCATCTCTGCCAACACAGTTATATCTTTAGGATTGACCACAGTTCCCCATCCTTGCCCTTACAAAGTTTCTTGGGTAGACTCCACCCCCATCCAGATTCAAGGTAGGTGCCAAATCTTAGTTATACTGCAAACCTATGAGAAAAAGATTTGGTGTGATGTCATCCCCATGGAAGTAAGTAGTATCATTCTAGGTCGACCTTGGCTTTTTGATCATGATGCAACCCTATATGGTCAAACCAATGTTTGTGTTTTTAGCTACCATGGGAATAAGTTTGTTATCCACCTAGCTCCCCCTAGAGACCCAGTTAAGAGGGGTTCTAGTAGCCTTAAGGACAAGAAACCTGGAGTTAATTTGATTAAGGCTAGGGAGTTAGAAAAAGAGATTGCTGAGGGTAACCCTATTTGGATCTTGACCACCAAAGAAATACATGAGCCGACCCAAAAGGAACACCCTAAAGAAATTATTGAGGCTCTGAAAGAATTTGAGGATGTCTTCCCTGATGATTTACATGATCAATTACCATCCCTTAGGAACATCCAACATGCAATAGACTTAGTCCCAGGAGCCAATTTAACTAACCTTCCTCTTAGAATGAACCCCAGTGAGCATCAAGTATTACAGAAACAAGTGGGAGAATTACTTAAGAAGGGTTTTATTAGGGAGAGCTTGAGTCCATGTGCAGTCCCTGCTCTACTGATCCCTAAGAAAGATGGTACCTGGAGGATGTGTGTAGACAGTAGAGCCATCAACAAAATAACTATGAAATATAGGTTTCCCATCCCCCGATTGGATGATATGTTAGACATGATGGCCGGAGCCAAAGTTTTCTCAAAGATAGACCTTAAGAGCGGCTATCATCAGGTTAGGATTAGACTTGGGGATGAGTGGAAAACCATATTTAAGGCTAAGGATGGCCTGCTTGAGTAGGTTGTAATGCCTTTCGGACTTTCCAATGCACCAAGTACTTTTATGAGGATTATGACCCAGGTCCTGAAAGAGTATACCGAAAATTTTGTTATGGTCTACTTTGATGATATCTTGATTTATAGCAGGACTAAAAAGGACCACCTTAGTCATCTGAGACTAGTATGCCTGACCCTTAGGGAGAATAGCCTCTATGCCAACTTTAAGAAGTGTGAGTTCATGACACATAGGGTTATCTTCCTAGGTTTTGTTGTCACCCCTGATGGAGTTTCTACAGATCCTGAAAAGGTTAGGGCAATTATTGAGTGGCCTACACCCACTAGTGTCTACGATGTGCATAGTTTTCATGGCCTAGCAACCTTTTACAGAAGATTTATTAGGAGTTTTAGTACAGTCATCGCACCTATCACTGATTGCATTAGGAAGGGTATATTTGAGTGGACCAAAGTAGCTGATAAGGCCTTCCTAGAGCTTAAGGATAAGATGACCCATGCACCCATCCTTAGATTACCTGACTTCACTAAGGTGTTTGAGGTCGCTTGCGATGCCTCGGGAGTAGGAATAGGTGGGGTACTAAGTCAAGAGAATCACCTTGTAGCCTTCTTCAGTGAGAAGCTGAATAAGGCTAAACTTAAGTACTCTACCTATGACAAGGAGTTTTATGTGGTGGTCCAGCCCTTAGATATTGGAGACATTACTTACTACCGCAGGAGTTTGTCTTATTTTCTGATCATGAGGCACTCTGATTCCTAAACTCCCAAAAGAAACTTAACCCACGGCATGGTAAATGGATTGAGTACATTCAGGCCTATACCTTTGTCCTGAAGCACCATGCCGGTACTGAAAATAAGGTAGCAGATGCCCTGAGCTATAGGTCTTTACTGTTAGGATCAGTTAGCACCCAAGTCATAGGGTTTGATAGGTTAAATGATGAATATGAAACCTGCCCAAACTTTGGAGACATTTACCAGACCCTCAGGCTAGGACCATCCAGTACCCATAGTGAGTATACCATTCAGGATGGCTACCTTTTCCAAAACAATCGACTCTATATACCTAGAACTTCCCTTAGAGAGTTCCTAATTTGGGAGACCCATGCTGGAGTTTTAGCTGGTCACTTTGGTAGAAACAAGATAATCTTAGCTATAGAAGACCAGTTCTTTTGGCCAGGATTGAAAAGGCATGTTGCATAGATTGTAGCCAGGTGTAGAACTTGTGCTATTGCAAAATAGCAGAAGCAAAACACTAGTCTCTACACACCTTTACCAGTGCCTGATCACCCTTGGCAAGACCTAAGTATGGACTTCGTGTTAGGATTACCTAAGACCCAGAAGAGACATGATTCTATCTTTGTAGTGGTCAATAGGTTTTCTACGATGGCTCACCTCATCCCCTGTTCCTGGACCTTTAATGTGTCTAGAGTAGCCAAGCTTTTCTTAGATCATGTGGTTAAACTCCATGGCCTACCCAACACCATCATATCTGATAGGGATGTTAGGTTCACCAGTTATTTCTGGAAAACCCTTTGGCACCTGTTAGGGACCAAGCTTAAGTTTTCTACAACCTACCACCCCCAGACAGATGGCCAAACTGAAGTGGTAAATCATAGTTTAGGAAACCTCCTTAGATGCCTGGTAGGTGAACATAGTGGAACTTGGGATTTATTGTTGCCTGGAGCAGAGTTTGCCCACGACAGCTTAGTGAATAAGACAACGGGCAAGAGTCCTTTTAAGAAAGTCCATGGGTACAAGCCTAATCGCCCCATTGACTTGATTCCTTTACCTGTTCATGCACGAGTCTCAGAGTCTATAGAATCATTCGCGCAGCATATTAGAGACTTTCATAAGGACATAAGCCAAAAAATAAATCTAACGAAACATATAAAAAACTAGCTAATTCTCGAAGAAGGATCAATGAATTTGATGTAGGCAATTCTGTCATGATTAGGCTTAGACCTGAGCAGTTCCCTCCCGGGACCGTTAAGAAACTTCATGCTCGCGGAGCCGAACCTTTTAGAGTGATAGAGAGGGTTGGACCAAATGCCTATGTGTTAGATTTGCCTTCGGATCTGGGCATTAGTTCTATCTTCAATATCGCAGACCTAGTTGAGTACAGGGAACCGACAGTGATACCTAGTGAGGCCTTTGGACCTATTCCTTCCATTGAGAGAGACCCTAGCCCAGAGTGTTCACCAATTAATTGGCCTGAGAGAGGAGAATGGATCGAGCATATCCTGGACGATCAAGCCTTAATGACCCGGGGCCGCGGTTATCAATGCTTCTTGGTCCGATGGCAAGGCCGGCTAGAGTCAGACAATTCGTGGAATTCTCGAGAGGACTTGCAATGCCTCAACCCAGACCTCCTGGAGAGATATGTGAGCCAGCATGATTTTCACTCGACAGGGTCGAGTTCCTCCCACCCCAGGAGAATTGGTGCGGACACCAGAGGCACCAGAGTAAGACAAAGGCTTCTCAACCCTCTGTGGATCACTTAGATACTTTCAAGTCCATTGTAATAAAGCTTAGTTCATCTAAGTTGTCTTTATTTGAGTCTTGTATTAGTCAGCTCATGTTGAGCTAGTCCAATCCAGTGCTAGTCAGCTCATGTTGAGCTAATTTTATTTTTCTGAGTCCTGTCCAAACACACTGAAGACTCAAGACCACATCATACAAGTGAAGACCAAGTCCAATCAGATTGAAGACATGGAAGAATAGCCCAAGTCCAACCCAGCTTGAAGATTTGAAGACCCCAGGAGGAGATATCAAAAATCCTGAAGCCCTGGACCAGCCAGAAGCAAAATTGGACAAGCCCAGGCCCAGGAGGGAGCTAGGGTGCCAAGACCTTATGGTGACCACCCTTGGTCGGCCACTTAGAGTCACCCTCTTGGCCGACCAAGGCAAGGAGAGAGGGAGAGATTGTAGGGGTTTTTTCTACCCTGGGTTTCCTTTTTTTCTAGCTAGGGTTTGAGTGGGAATAAGACTCTTATGTAATTACTTTTGTATCCTTACTTGGAGCCCAAGACTATGGGTCTATTTAAAGGACCCTAGTCTCTTGTATGAGAGTTAATTTTGATATATGAAATATTATTGAGTCTCCAATTTCTGTTTCCCTGCTGTGTGCATTAAGGGATATCCTGAGTGCTTTTCTTCCCAGTGTTTGCAACTATTTCCTGCCGCCATCCAATCCTCGAGAATCCTGGCCGCCCACTCCAAAAATACTTCATCCCTTTCTATTTTATTTTATTTCTTCATCTCCTCTAAGTTTTCTAACCCTTGACAGGTCATTTGCAGGTCCCTCGACTCCAACGAATCCAACGACTCTAGCCAGGCCTCAATCGGACCACCGAGCAGAAAGCTAGGAATCCACGGGTCTCTGGCTCGATTTTCCAGGCTGCATCCATCGAGGACGAGTGATCTCTTCGTTGCGATCTTCACCAGGTACATCAGACATTGCCAGGTACACCCCCTCTGCCACCAGTAGCATTATTGTAGAAGAACTAGCCCAACCGAGGCTTCACAGCCTCGGCAGTCCTTCTCTTCCGGATGCTCTTAGGTCCTTTTTGCATGCTTTTAGTTTCTTTCTTGCATAGTTTTCCTTGCTTAAATACTTGATCTACTCTTCGGGATTAGATTCACAACTTGAATTAAAAACATACAAAAATATAATTGCTTTCATACATAGGTCCCGCATCAGGTTGGAGTTAAATCGACCTGGGTTGGGGTTGAGATTTGGTCTATCCTGGTATACGTGATTTGGATTTGACTTTGGAAATGAGGTATTTATTGTTCCTAACAGGTTCAGATTTCTGATAGGTAGGTCCTGGGTGAAATTGTTCATAATGTCTAGCTATTTGAAAGGCATGTTCCAAATTTTAGGCCTCTCTCATGTATAGTTCTCTATGGATATCTTCTCTTAATCCAATTCTAAACCTAGATAGGGTTGGTCTTTAGACTCGGATATATTGCACCTGACAGCAAACTCATCAAATTCAGCAATATACTCTGACACTGATCTATTACATTGACAAATTTTGTTCCATTGGTCTAAGAGTTGTTGATCATAGGATACTGGTAGGTATTTCTCCTTGAGTTTCAATTTCATCTCTTGCCAAGTAGCTATGGGTTGAAGATCTCATTGTCTCCTAGTTTGCTCAAGATTAGACCAATGTAATCTAGCTTGATGAATCAACCTCATCTTGACAAATTTATATTTCATCCCTTCACTCATTTCATACCATTCAAAATAATAACCCATATCACCTACCCAATCTACGTAGACCTTTGGTTCAAGACTTCCATCAAAGGTGGGTGCTTCTATCCTAATATTTCTCATGGCCCTTTCATCTCAATCATGGGCTTCATGTTGGGGCCTTCTACGGTTTGGGTCTTGGATAGGGTCAGGGTTGTGGACTTCCCTATGGTTGGGCTCTTGGTATGTTTCTTGAGGTTCAACTATCCTATGGTCAGGCTCTTGGGATGGTTCCTGGGTCTGGGTTCTACCAGGGTTGGGTTCCATAAATTGGACCTAGGTTTGGGTCCTCCTAGGGTTGAGTTCCATAACTTGATCTGGATTTAAGTTTTCCCTAGGATTTTAAGAGGTGGAACAGGATGGGTCAGGATTAGGTTCAGCATTGGAGTCTTAAGTTTTCTCTATAGTCTCTAGTTGATTCTTTACTTGGTTTAATCTAGTGGTTAATTGGTCGATCCTAGTGGTTGTTTGGATGTTTGCTTGGGTTATCTGGTTGAGTTGAATGGTCAACTAGACAAGCTAATTTTGGGTTTCATCATGTTTGAGGTCCATCTGAGCTAACTGATTTTGGGTTTGGGTGTTGGATTGGTTTAGTTGGGTAAACTGGTTTTGAGATTGGATGGTCAATTGGGCAATCGATCAGTCATGGCTTTCATGAAAGTCTCAAAATTGGAATCCATGGCTGAGCTGGGTTGGAGTGCAGACTTCTGGTATTGGGTTCCTAATCTAGTGGTCATACAATCAAACAATCAGTCAAAATGAAATGGTGCAACCAAGCATGCAAAATAGGTTAACTTAATCTAAGGTTTCCTAGACCTAGAGTCAAAACTGAATGAGTCAGCTCAACTTACACTTAACCTAGCAGCTAATCTTTCCACTGGCTAGGTAGGGGGTGGGGTGGTGGGAGGCTTTCCCTGCTTGTCACAGGGTCCTAATTATAAACCACCAGTCCACTTAGGTCGTTTGACTCTGGACCCCCAGCCTTAGACACCAGATATCAGTAATAGCCACAGGATTAAATGCACTAGTTGGCCCACAGCTCAGACCTAACCTGTTGGTGTCACCTAGCTCTCTAGGATAAATTAGGTCTAATTGATTTTAATTAAGACTTGGATGGAAATGCTGGATGGTTGTTTTAGACCCAGGACAGGTTATGACCTCCTGCCCTGATTTTATATTTATTGCCCTTAAGATTAGATTAAAAGATGATGAACATTCAATGGTCCTGATGCAAACTAAAACATAGCAGAAAATAAAATATTTTTTTAATGATTTATGATGTGTCAAGTTAGGTTTAAGTTAACTGGGGTTATCAAACAAAGTTTGGCTTGGGATTGTGGGGTTTTGGAAGTTAATTAGGTTTTGGTTGAACAAGTATGCAGAATAGCAGAATTCTAAAAATTATGGTTTCAGATGATACAAGTTTTGACATAAATTCCAATGCTGAAAAAATTCCAAAAACTTCTAGGATAGAGGATGGACGGTGATGATGACCTCTACCAAATCTGATGCAAAAATAAAATCAAATGATTATGCAAATCCTAGGATTTTCGAACTGATGCAGAATTATCAGACTTTTAGTTAGGGTTCCTAATATGCTGGATTTTAGAAAATTAGTGTTTTGGTAAAATTAATAAAAAATTATGAAAATTATTAGGATAGAACAGAGTATATGACATGCAATTTTCATAGAAAAATAAATTTTCTAAGATGCCAAAATAAGATGAAACCTTGACACCTAATATAGTGGATAGGAAGCAGAAATAAGGGTTTGTGAATGCAAAGCAAATAAAAACTATCCTAAACCCACTCTGATACCAAACTAATGTGGGACGACTCTAAGATTGCTAAACATGCATGGAAAATAGTAAACTAATTTTTTGTGATTTTTATAATTTATGTTTGTAGGCTAAATTTTTAAATAAAAGTAAGAACTAGCAAGAGGAATATAAATGCATAGAATCATCATGATCGCAAAGAACTCATGCAAGATAATAAGTAGCCAGGACCCGAGAGTTGAGAAACTTCCAGTTTAGGATAGCTTATCTTCATCAAATCAGAAATTAAAAGAATGGAAGGATGTTACCAATCAGTGATTTGAAAAACTTTCGATGAAGAGATCACATAGCACTCTGATTGGAGTCTGGAAGACAAAGCTCGGTTCCCTTGATTAGATGGCTGATTTGGGCAGTCCTGGAGGCAAGGAAAGCCTCCTCTGGGGAGGTGAAACACCTTGAGGATCCTGCAAAACATCAAGGATCAATCAAAATAGCAAGTAAGAAAAAGAAAGAAAACTAGGTTTAGAAGGAATCAGGTTAGAGTTTAGAAGCGGGGTGGCTTGAAGCTTGATGAAGATCTCCTTGCTTGGCAGCCTAGGGCACTCCTTCTTGGATGTGTGAAAGCTTGGATGGTAGTGAGTTAGGGCATGGAAGGATGCTAGGGCAGAAAGGAATTCGGCCAAACACAATAGTAACCAATGAAAAAAACAAAAACAAAGTAACACACAAGCTCGCAAGCTCAAATAAATTTACCAGGGTTTTGATATCATGAATAAAAATTGATTACAAGAGGAGGAAGGGTGGAGTATTTATAGAGTTCCCATACCCTCTAACTAGGGTTACACACTTAAGTTACAAGTCCTCTCCTAGCTAGGTTAGAAAAACAAATCTTAAAATAATTAGGAGCATAAGTCCCAACTAGGTTAGGATTTGACCTAGTCTTCTCCTTCTCCCTTCATGCTTTGACTATTCCACTCAAGGACACCTCTTGGACTTGGTCAACACTTCAAGGATGCCTTGAAGGGCGTGTTGGGCTTCTAGGGGCAGCAAGGGGCCGGCCCAAAGGAGCTTGGCTCATGGGCTTGGGCCTTATGGAAGCCGGGGTGACCTTATAGCCTGGTAGCAAAAATATTCCATGGAATCCTGCTTCTTTAGGGCTTGGTCTTGGTGCCTGGGCTTGATTTCCTTGGGCTGGGATGCAGGTGGACCTCTAGAATCATGGATGCTCTAGTTTTGGAATATGCTCTGGCATCTGGGGAGGAATCTAGATATCTGGGAAGAATCAGGATTTCTGGAAGCATCTTGATCCTAGGTTATCACACAAAATCCAATAGGCTGATGTAGTGGCTTTTGACTCCTGGATGTGGCCTGGTGGAACTCTAAAATAAGGTGACCTCCTCTCTTGTATAAAAATTGGGCTGATACTGGACTCATAATTGATGTACAGGACTCAAAACTGGACTAAGATTGAGGGTTGAGACAAATCAAATAACCTCAACTTATTACAGGACTGAATTACAAAACTTTGACACATGACTAAATAAATCATATGGGATCCAGTAATCTGTGTCTGATCCTGGTGTCCCCACCACTCCTTTCCACTCTTTTTCTTCCTTCTCCACCATCTAACTTGAGTATTGTTTCCGACCTTACTATCATGGCCTGCAGCTAGAAGCGGCGCCGGACCTTCGTCCCTTCACTCCGGAATCCTTACATTCCCGGACCTGCAAAACAGTGTTAGAGACCTAGACCGGGGATCCTGGTGGGGGTACTCCAACAATCAAGTTAGAGGATGGCAAAGTGAAATAGATCTCCTAAGGCGGATCTTGCTTCGATCTCCGTACTTAGAGGAGCTTGTACTAAAGAATTGATTGGGAGGAGACAAGAGAGGAACGGTGCTTGAGTTGTGGTGATTGTGCTCACCAGACACTCTCTGGGAGTCCTCTGGGAGCTTCCTGCCTTCAAGTCACTCATTTCCTACTATCTCGTGTGCTTGTTTTCCCTCCTGGTTGCTTGATTGCTTACCTGGTTTCTCACCCGTTGGTGCTTTTATAGATCGCCGATTGTCCAGTGCCTCGATTTGCACTCTTTGGGGGGCTTAGGGGTTAACGGTGTCTGTTGGCTGCTCCCCCGTGGTCATTTCTCTTTATAGCTGGGAGTTAAGTTATGGACTTGCCTTGCCTGGTGTGTTGCCACGAAGGGGGGAATTAGGTAGAACCTCGAATCGGGCACAGCCACCATCGGGCTTGAGACGTTAAATGCAGCCTTCTCCTTCGGGGGGTTCTAGGTGGTTGGTCGCAGGATCTAACATCTCGATCAGGGCACCCCTCTCAACTGGTGCAAATGAGGTTATGCGCATCGTTACAGATCTGGGGGGCACCGTACTAGGTGCGCTGCGCTACTCACGTCTGCCTCGACGGTGATCTCGGGGTAGGCACCTTTATCCTTCCCGATGCTTTCAAGGAGAGGGCTCGACTCCGGTCGAGGTGGGCTCGATCCTTGGAGAGCCACTTGGTGGAGGAGCGGAGCAGGGCTCGACTTTGGTCGAGGTGGGCTCGACTTTGGTCGAGGTGGGCTCGACCCTTGGGGAGCCACCTGGCAGAGGAGCGAAGTAGGGCTTGACTCCGGCTGAGGTGGGCTCGACACTTGGGGAGCCACCTGGTGGAGGAGCGAAGAAGGGCTTGATTTCAACCGAGGTGGGCTCGACCCTTGGGGAGCCACCTGGTGGAGTAAAGCAAGGCTCGACTCTAACCGAGGTGGGCTCGACCCATGGGGAGCCACCTAACGGAGGAGCAGAGCAGGGCTCGACACCGGTCAAGGTGGGCTCGACCCATGGGGAGCCACTTGGCGGAGGAGCAATGCAGGGCTCGACTCCGGCCGAGGTGGGCTCGACCCTTAGGGATCCACCTAATGGAGGAGTGGAGCAGGGCTCGACTCCGACCAAGGTGGGCTCGACCCTTGGGGAGCCACCTGGCAAAGGAGCGGAGATGCCGAGCTCGGGCCGAGGTGACCTTGACTTCAGTCGAGCTGGACTTGATCTGGGGAAGCCAACTAGCGAAGTAACCAGGGTGCCAAGCTTGAGCTGAGGTGGGCCTGACCGTTGGTAAGGCCACCTGGCGGGAGAGCTCGGAGAAGAACTCAATGCGGCTCTTATTTACCTGTCTGGCTGCTAGTTGGATTCGAGGTGTACTCCACATTAGCAGTCTTGTCATATCATTTGCCCCCCACTCCCAAGTCCCATCAAAGCGCCGTGACTGGGACATGGGGAGTTAATGCAGAGATGATGTGGAAGGATAAAAATCTTCTGTAATTATTGCCACGATTTTCGCTGCTTCGCATGTCGTGCTCGAGATCCAATGCGATAGTGCCACATCCATGATTTTGATGGACCATAATTATGCCATGCTAGATCCGAGGTAGTTTTTAGCAAACCAAAATGTCGCCACCAGGTACCTTGACATGTGGTGCTCATCCAGTGGCGGGGGTGAAAAAGGTTTGTACGACCGCTGTCGATTGGCTTTGAAAAGAGAGGGGACTTTCTGGAAATGAGGTCTTTTAATTTTTTCACACCTCACCGGCGGTTGCAGCGGTCCCTCTTCTTCTTCTCTTGGGTGGCCTTTCTTCATCAAAATAGTCAGGCAAGTGCCCTGAAATCTTCTCTTCTTCCTCTACTTCTTCTTAGACTCCAATCCCTCCTCTATTTTAGGTGAACCGAGCCCTTAGGTTTTCTGCCCGACTTTTCTTTTTCTCAAACCTTTGTTCCTCCAATAGCACCTTTAGGCCGATGTCCAGCTATTCCACCAACCCGAGTGAGGCAGGTCCCTCCCGACCAAGAACTCCATCGTCCTCCTCATCGAAGGATGAAGTCCCTCTCGAGGTCCGGAGGCGCCTGCACCCTGCTGGAATAGTTATCGGAAAACCTAGGGCCCCTAGGGTCCCCTCTCCCATTCCTGTCCTTCCTTCTACCTCTGTCGTTGCCCCTCCAGTGGCAGAGGCTTCCTCCAGTCCCTCCATCTTCACCTCGACAATCACCAGAGAGGATCTTTCCATGATCCGGGATCTGTTCGGGGTCCTGGACTCCATCCAACTCTTGCTCCCAGGATCGAGAGAGTGGGTTACTTCGAGCGGCCCTGGCTGGGTTGCTTTCCACAAAGACTTCCTTACCGGTGGTCTTCATTTCCCACTTCATCATTTTTTTCTTTCCTTCCTTAGCCACTTCCATCTTGTTCTGGCTCAGTTGGCTCCTAATGCCATCTGGGTCATCTTTGCCTTCATCGTCTTTTGTCATTTCCATGGGTTCGTTATCCGTTTTTCACTGTTCAGGGCCTTGTTTACCCTGAAGCATCTCTCCATCGATGATGGGTGGTGGTATCTCTCCCCTCAACCTAAGTGCCTCCGGTTCGACCTCCCCACATCCATCAAGGGGTGAAAGAATTGGTTCATCTTTGCCTCAGTCAGGGACGTTGACTGGGTCTGGAGTGAGCCAGACCGATCCCTGAACTGGAATGCCCAGGTGATACCATCTAATTGAGAGGCCTTCTCCTAGCTGCTTAGTGATGAGCTTTCCTCCATCGAGGTTCTTCTCTCAGAGCAAAACTTGTTCGAGGCCAGGGTTAGCCCGATTCGGGTGATCGATGAGGCTTCAGGCTTCTTTCCCTTTTTTCTCTTTTTTTTTTCCACTGACCTCCTTTGGCCTTTTTCTTTTCTAGGGATGAAGTTCTCCGTAGATAGCTTGATGGAGGTGGCCCACAAATAGAGCACCTCAACTGAGGCCCGAGACCCTATGCCGAAGAGGGCCCGGGTGGAGGCGGACCACAGGCCTAGGTCTGCTTCAACCTCGGAGCAAAGGGTAGCAGACCCGGCTCCCCAGCCACCTCAACAGCAGGCACCACCCCCGGTGGTTGTTGACATCGATGGGGGAAGGGAGGAGGAGCAACTGGTATGTTTGTCCCCTCTGTCAGTCACAGTGGCTAGCATCCCGGCACAGCTCTGACAGTTGCGATGGTGGTGGCCGCGCGGCCCACACCTTCACGAGCCAAAGGCACTCCTGCTCAGCCCTCCTCCGAGCTGTGCTATGCACCAGCAGGGATCCATGGGAATGCCTCCATCATCCATGATTTGGGGTTGGCAGAGAAGATGATGGAGTACGCGATCTAGCCTCGGGACCGTCGATTGAGGGGAGGCAGGGATTATGCAGCAACCTTGCTAGGGATTCTTCCTTAGCTCTTCTCAGTAAGTACTTAGCACTTCCTTTTGATTTTAATGTTCCAAGTGGATTCAAGAGGATCTAACCTCTCTTTTGATGCAGGTCGGATCAACGTGCTCCTGCTTCGGGACTTCCTTGTCAGCTCGGTGAAGAAGGATGCCGAAAAGGAGAAGAAGCTGGCCAAGCTCGCAACCGATGTAAAAGAGCTGATGGAGAAGGGCTAGGAGATGAGAGAGGGTAGTAGGGTCCTCCGAGGGGACCTGGCTCGAGCTGAGGAGTGCACCAGGGACCTCGAGACTTCCCTCTCCGAGGAGAGGATCCTGACCCAGCACCACACCGAGGAGATCGCTGCGGAGGTTAGGCACCTAGAGGGGAAGTCTTGGGCTCTAGAGACCTGGGTTGAGGAGGTCCTGGCAGAGCTGGGAGCAGCCAAGGAGAAGGCGTCGTATGTCACAGGGCAGCTGAAAGCTACACAGAGGGACATGCTAGAGGCCGTACCAAAGTTCTGGGTATCCCAGGAATTCCAGGATGAGGTCCATGAGACTGTCGTGGACTCATTCCTGAAGGGGTTTGAGGTCTGCCGGTAGAAGGTGGCCTCACTCTTCCTGGAGCTTGACTTGGGAGGCGTCACCATTGGCGGCACCGAGGGACAGTTTGAGGCATTAGAGCCATCTTCGATGGCGACTGAGGAGGTGACCACCTAGCAGCCATCCGAGCCGACAGCTGACGATGCGGAGGCCTGCCAAGCTGGGATGGGGCTGGCAATGCAGTGACTTCGGGGTCTTCTTCATTTTTGTACTTAGCATAGGGTTTTCCTTATTTTGTCTTTTTTAGGGTCACTCGGCCTGTCGGGGTCCCTTCCAATTGTAAAAGACCGTATCACATAAATGAAGCTTTCTTCTTCTTATACCTTTGCAATTATCTATCTTCCATTCAGTCTTGTTGTGTGACATTGTATAATCCCATTTGCTCCGATCCTTCATGACTTTAAGCTCTTGGTCCTCCCCAGAGTGCCATAGTCACTGTGATGACTTAGAATATTTCGAGGGTGTCCAGGCTTGGCGCAGGACTCCTGGAGTTTCTGTTACTGGGGCTTTCGGCCTTTAAGTGCCAGTTTAAAGAGATTCTGATCTTTCATGCCGAAGGACTGGACTCCGGGCTTTTGTGCCAGGCTGGACTCTGGGCTTTCGTGCCGGAGGGCTAGACTCTGAGCTTTCATGCTGGAGGGCTGGACTCTGGGCTTTTGGTGCTACCTGCAAATTACTTGCAAGATTTCTACCCCCTCTTTGGTCACGAAATCTAGCAATGATGGTCCTACAAAACGGGGACAAACATTACGCTAGAAAGCATTTCATTATTAATGTTAGGGAGTCTTACATTATTGGTAATACATCCTCAAGTTGGCGGCGTTCCACGTCCACAAAAGTCATGTCCCATCGAGCTTGGCTAGGTAATAAGCCCCGTGAGGAAGGGCTTCAACCACCCTATAAGGGCCTTCCTAGTTTGGAGAGAGCTTACCATACTCTCGAGGTTGGGAAGCTTCCTCCCGTCGTAGCATCAGATCTCCTGGGCGAAAGGACTTCGGCCTCATCTTGGAGTTATAGTATCTGGCTACCCATTGCTGGTAGACTGCCATGCGGACTCAAGCCTTGTCCCTCATCTCTTCAAGTAGATCTAGATTAAGCAGGAGGCATGCTGGGTTCTCGACCTCATCGTATTGTTCCACTCACAGCGTTGGTAGGCTTAGTTCAACCAGGATCACCGCTTCTATGCCAAAGATGAGGTTAAATGGGGTTTCGTCTATGGCCATCCTCGGCGTTGTGTGGTATGCCCATAGGACACTAGGGAGCTCTTCAGCCCACCTACCCTTGGCTTGGTCCAGTCTTGTTTGGAGTCCCTGGAGGATAGTCCAGTTGGTCACCTCAGTCTCTCCGTTGGTCTAAGGATGTGCCACTGAGGTGAAGCGATGGTGGATGCCGAGGTCATTGCAAAACTCTTTGAACTCCCAGTTGTCGAATTATCATCTGTTATTGGTGATGATCATGTGGGGAAGCCCGAAGCAGCATACGATCGATTTCCAGATAAACTTGCTAACATTCACCTCCATGATCTGGGCCAACGGCATAGCTTCGACCCACTTTATGAAGTAGTCGATTGCAACTATCAGGAACTTACACTGCCCAAACGCAGGAGGAAAAGGACAAGGATGTCCATGCCCCACTGGGCGAATGGCTAGGGGATGGAGAGCTGGGAGAGCGGCGTAGCCGGCTGGCATTGCACGATAGCATGACACTAGCAGCGGTCACACCTCTTGACAAAGTTGGCTGCGTCCCCCCTCATTATTTTCCCAGTATCCCTGGTGGAGGGCCTTGTACTCCAAAGTTCTACCCCCCACGTGATTTCCGTAGAGGCCTTCGTGTATCTCCTGAAGCACGACTGCTACCTTTGAGGGTCTCAAGCATTTGAGGAGTGGGTAGGAATAGGACCTTCAGTAAAGTAGCCCGTCCATCAGCACAAAGCGCGCAGCCTTTCTTTTGATAAGGTCGGCCTCTATTCGATCCTCGGGCAAGGTACCATCGATGATATACTTGACATACTTGTCCATCTAGCTAGGCTCCGGAGTGACTTCCTGGACCTCTATGGGCACTTCATAGCTCAGGGTCTGAAGATGCTCGATGTAGAAGCGGTCCAGGGAGGAGTCCGGCAAGGTTGCCAACCAAGAAAGGGCATCAGAGCGTGAGTTCTCTCCATGTGGGATATGGGAGATGCTAAAGTGCTTGAAGCATGCGACACTCGTATGTACCAGCTCCAGGTACTTCAACATCTGAGGGTCTCGGGCCTCGAACTCACTCGAGACTTGCTTGGTCACCAACTGTGAGTCGGTGAGGACCATCAAACTGGGTACGCCCAGTTCGCGTGAGACTCTCAATCCCGTGACGAGCGCTTCATACTCCGCCTGATTATTGGTGGGGGCAAACTAGAAGTGGAGTGCGCATTCGGTGATGACTCCTTTGCTATTAGTGAGAATGAGTCCAGCTCCACTTTCACCGGAGTTGGATGCTCCGTCCACATGTAGGACCTAGATGTCCTCCTCAGGTTCGGGTCCTGATTATTGATTTTGGGGGCCCTCTTCTGGCCCCTCGTCCAGGCCTGCACACTCAACCAAGAAGTTAGCCAGTACCTGTGCCTTCATGGATGACCTCGGGCGGTAGGCGATGTCAAACTTGCTAAGCTTCAGCACCCACTTTGCCAGGCATCTGGATGTATCAGGGCGGCTTAGTACGGCCTTCAACGATTGATCCATCAGAACCACGATCAGGTGCACTTAGAAGTAGGGCCTAAGGTGCTGGGCAGACACAATGAGTGCAAAAATTAACTTCTCGGATCGAGAGTACCTGACCTCGGCATTGCAGAGATGTTTGCTCATGTAGTACACGGGCCTCTAAATTCCTCCTTCATCCGTACAGACCAGGATCGAGCTGATAGTCTCTGGGGTGACCACCAAGTACAGGAGGAGCTCCTCTCCCACCTCTAGTTAGGAGAGCAGTGGTGGTGATGCCAGGGTCACCAGGGTCTTCTTTAGTCCTTCGAAGGCCTCCTGGAATCCCTTCATCCAAGTGAAGTCATGCATCTTCCGCAGCACCTTGAAGAAGGGTTAGCAATGATCGGTGGATCGTGAGATGAATTGACTCGGGGATGCTATCTGACCAATGAGTTGTTGAACTTGCTTCTTGGAGGTAGGCTGCTCCATGTCAAGAATCGCCTGGACATTCTCTGGGTTGGCCTCAATCCCCCTCTGGGTGACCATGAAGCCAAGAAACTTACCCGCTGCTACATCGAACACGCACTTCGTCGGGTTCAACTTCATTTGATGGAGGCGAAGGTTGCGGAAGGTTTTTGCTAGGTCGTCGATGTGGTCCAAGGTTGGCTTGCTCATGATGAGCATATTATCTACGTATACGTGCATGTTGCAGTCAATTTGGTCTTTAAAGACCTTGTTGACCAGTCGCTGGTACGTGGCACTAGCATTCTTCAGGCCGAAGGGCATCATCCTGTAGAAGTATGTCCCATGATCCGTAATGAAGAAAGTGTGCTCCTCGTCCTCTGGATGCATCCGGATCTGGTTGTACCCAGAAAATGCATCCATGAAGGAGAGAAGGTGGTGCCCTAAGGTGGTGTCCACGAGCTGGTCGATCTTCGGAAGGGAGAAGCTGTCTTTTGGGCAAGCACGGTTGAGGTCGGTGTAGTCTACACAGAACCTCCACTTCCAGTTATTCTTCTTGACCATGACTACATTCGCCAGCCAGCTACGGTACTGTACTGATGGGAATTCTCCCAGGGTGTTGGGGATCTTGCAGCATGCGGAATTGACTTTCAAAATAAAACTTCATAGCATGATACCCTAACATGTATAACACGTATAGAAAATCCTAATTCCCAGAACCCCTTGGGCAATAACAACTAATGAATCATCAAATAAAGTCAAGAAAAATACCTGGATCACTAAAATCCAGCTACTTTCACAAGGCTCACAAGCGCAAGCCCGCCAACGATGATCCACACAAAACTCGGACCAAGGAAGAACTCCTTCTTCAAGTTGCTTGGAGAAGTGGAACTCTTTCGACAGCCTTGGGTCTATTGACCACTGTAGGATACCCTGTCCTACTGAAGGGCACTCAAGACACTGTCCTAAACCACTGTAGGATCAAGAACTACCCTCCTCTAGGACCCTACAGGCTTATGTCCTAAAACCAAGCCTTGTCTTAGTGTATAAGAACTTGTCTTAACAAGACAAGTCTTGTCCTAAAACAAGAAGGAGGGAGAGAGAAAGTGGAAGAACACTCTGACTCTCGGGAAAATAAAATACTCAGACTCTCAGAAGATCGAAGTCAGTATTTCTCATTTCACTGTACCCCTATTTATAATCTCAGATGGGGCATGAAATGCATCCCGACAACACTTATCAGATATGAAACAACATATCTGATAAGACTCTTCGAGAATGGAGAGTCATATCTATGTTCTTTCACTTACCAGATCAATCCCCATCGTGCCATGTGTCAAATACCAATTTCTGAGATAGGGAGACGCCTCTTCTAATCTGAAGTAATGCGAGGCTTGAAGAGTTTCAGAGGTAGAAGGACTCTGCCCTCTGTTGTGCGCGCGCATATGAAGAGGCGCGACTCTTCATGTGCCCGCCACATTTCACACCTCTTCAAGCTGTCCCTTTAAACTTTAAACTGGCTATTAGACTTCTTAAGACCATGGGGATAAAATGAAGAGACACCTTCCTGATGAAACTCTTAGAGTCTCACTTACAGAAGGACTCTTAGTTTTTCTGCATGCCACTTATTCTCCCGGGTGTGCCAAAGGGTGCCAATAGTCTTTCCCTTTCCATTTAGTCTGCCCAAAGCATCAAATTGACTTGGTCAAACATATGCAATATGGGTGTCATTGGAAAGGATATCAAATAAGCTTTCTGATCATATCTTTTATTTTCAGATCAGAGGTCTGTAGGCCCTTCTGTGCCCTTTTGAAGTTAAGGTATTATTTAGGTACCAAGAGTCCCATGCCATTAGGACTCTTCATATATGGTGCCTAAAATGCCCTAAGTCCAAATTAAAATCAGATTAAGCTCTGATTTGGCTAGCCCCACTTAGAACTCAACCTAATTTAGGTTTCCCATAATTAGGTTAGCCCAATTATCAAGCAACCGGACCCAATCCAATTGGGTTAGGAATTAGGTTAGCCTATATATGCTAGTATGCAATCTGGCTAACCAATTAAGATCCTATGACCCTAATTAAATCATGAATGACTTTCTTGGCCAAGTCTCTATTGTGTGTGACCCATTGGGTTCCACATCTAGCCAACAGTAGGTTTAGGTTTGAGTCGATTCGATCTGATCAAACCCGATTGACCTAATTAGGTCAAATTGGCTCACCTAATTGTCCAATTCGAATCACACATCGAATTGACTCATGAAACCAAACCAACTGGTTCATGAAAACCTACAAGACAAGATTGACATCCAGCAACATGTCATGCCTACCCGGAAGATGAGGAATTTGATGGAAAATATCAAAATACCCTTCAGTAGTAAGTTACCATGCAATTCAATCTTTCGATCTCCCATTATCCTGATTAAGTGATAGGTATGGATAGATGTCAAACCCTAACACTTCATCATATCAAATCTCATCTTGATCATGAGGACTCAACTCATGACTGATTAGATTCCACTAATCTCATCCTGCTTTGATCAAAGGCTCCTTGAGTCACTCATCGAAGAGATTGCATGGGATAACAATTCCTCTTACTAGGAATGATCGATTCCTTGTTGGTCCACTCACATCCTTCCTACACCTTCCACCATACCCAGAACACCCCGTACATGTTGCAATGGCATGAATGAGTATGAACCAAAATATGGCTTAGTGTGGACAAGAAACCATGGTGACCTCAGGTCTAAAGATCACATGCACAACTTCTACTCTGGGCTCTATCTTTGGACAAGTAGTAAGACTTTCATAAGATAATCTCGGTGTGGATCAGTCCAGTGTACTCATACCTTGATGAGCACCCTTATCCTAGTATTAGTATCTCTACATAAGTGGTTGTGAGATTAACCACCCTCATCAACTGAGCATACATAGGATAAGCTAGTCTTTCCGAATTCATCGATCCCCAAATTGATGGTCCAACGACTAGGAACATTCTAGATTAGGGTTTATAGGAAATTTGGTCTCCCTGTTATGAATTCCATCATAACCCTAATTCCATTGCCCTACTTTATGGGGTTCATCATAGTCAATAAAAATATGACACTGCAGTATATGATGAATCAAATGCCTTTATTAATATGAAAGTATGTCATACATGAGCTGGAAGTTTACAAAAAGGCCCTCATAATGATTGGCTCTTAGGACACTTTTCCATCAAACTTCCACTTGCATTAAAGCCAATTGCCCTTGTATTTTATGCCCATACAATCTAAGTGACGATCTAACTGCTACTTGGCTAAAGCTTTAGTGAATGGGTCTGCTATATTGTTCTTTGTGTCAACTTGTTCAATGACGACATCTTGTCTTTCAATGATCTCTCGAACGAGGTGGAACCGTCTTAGAATGTGCTTGGACTTGTGATGAGACCTTGGTTCCTTAGCTTGTGCAACAGCCCCAGTGTTATCACAGTATAATGGCACTGGCTGTTGTACATCAGGAACCATGCCCTATTTCATGATGAATTTCTTCATCCAGACAGCTTCCTTTGTGGCTTCACTAGCAACTATGTACTCTGCATCAGTGACTGAGTCAGCTACTGTTAGCTGCTTTGTACTTTTTCAACTCACTGCACCACCATTCAGGATGAAGACATATCCCGATATGGATTTATTATCATCTGGATCTGATTGAAAACTAGAATCTGTATATCCTTCTAGTTTCAACTTAGATCCTCCATATACTAGAAAATATCTTTAGTCCTTCTTAGGTACTTAAGAATATTTTTCACAACTCTCCAATGATCCTCTCCTGGATCTACCTGAAACCTACTCACTATGCCCAAGGCATATGCAACATCATATCTGGTACATAACATGGCATACATTATAGATCCTATAGCCGAAGCATAAGGAATCATAGCCATCCTCTCTCTTTCTTCTGATGTCTTATGAGACATTTTCTTAGAGAGATGTATGCCTTGACTTATAGGTAAGTAACCTTTCTTACTTCCATCTATGTTGAATCTCTTCAACACTAAGTCAATGTACCTGGATTGGGATATGCCCAGCATCCTTTTGGATCTATCTCTATAGATCCTTATACCCAGTATATAGGATGCTTCTCCCAAATCCTTCATGAAAAATTTTGATGATAGCCTAGTTTTAATCGACTATAACATTGGGATATCATTCCCAATGATCAATATGTCATCCACATATAAAACCAAGAAAACAAGTGCACTCCCACTTGTCTTCCTGTACACACATGGTTCATCTATATTTTTGATAAAACCAAATCCTTTGATTGTTTCATCAAAACGGATGTTCCAACTCCTCGATGCTTGCTTAAGTCCATAAATGGACTTCTTTAATTTGCATACCTGGTTTGGTCTCCCACTTGAGACAAAACCTTCTAGTTGTGACATGTAGACTTCTTCTTCAAGGTTTCCATTGAGCATAGTAGTCTTTACATCCATTTGCCAGATCTCATAGTCATGGTATGCTGCTATTACAAGCAATATCCAAATGGACTTGAGCATGGCTACTGGAGAAAAAGTTTCATCATAGTCTATACCATGTTTTTGTCTGAAACCTTTTGCTACCAGTCTAGCCTTGTAGGTCTCAACTTAACCATCTACTCCAATCTTCTTCTTGAAGACCCATTTACACCCAATTGGGTTAATTCCTTCAAGTGGATCTACCAGAATCCAAACTTGATTGGAATACATGGAGTCCATTTCAGATTTCATGGCACCAAGCCATTTGTCTGAGTCTTTACTCTCGATAGCTTCTGAATAGGTCAAAGGATCATCATCTTGTATGATACTGGCTTCATTGTCATCCCCGATGACAAAGCCATATCTGAGAGGTGCTCCCCGCACCCTCTCTGACCTTCGGTGAGGAGGTGTGTTTTGTGGTTGTTCTTGATCTATAAGAACCTCTAGTTGAGGAACTTTACTTGAAGGCTCATTGGTTTGTTGGTTCTGTTCTTCACATAACTAAAGTGAATAACCACTACATCCTTCTTGGATAAACTCTTGTTCCAAGAATGTAGCATGCCTACTGACAATTATCTTTTGTTCGGTAGCATTATAAAAGAGGTATCCCATACCTACTTTTGGGTAACCAACAAATCTACACTTGTCAGCTCTAGCACTAAACTTAAGTCCAAAGTTATTCTAGACATGAGCATGGCAACCCCAAATCTTCAAGTACTTAAGACTTGGTCTTTTGCCATTCCATATCTCATATGAAGTGCTACTTACTGACTTAGATGGAACCCTGTTTAATATATGTGCTGCAGTCTCCAGGACATGTCCTTAAAAGGAAATGGGAAGATCTGTGAAGCTCATCATGGACCTCACCATGTCCAATAAGGTGCGATTTCTCCTTTCTGCCACTCCATTTAACTTGGGTGTAAAAGGAGGGGTCTATTCAGAAATAAAGCCTTTGCCTTTTAGATGGTTTAGGAACTCACTAGATAAGTATTCTCCTCCTCAATCAGATCGAAGAGCTTTAATACTAAGTCCAGTTTATTTTTCAACCATACTCTAATATTCTTTAAACTTATCAAAGGCTTCGAACTTGTGTTTCATGAGATACACATGATCGTACCTTGATAAATCATCAATAAAAGTGATGAAATAAGAATATCCTTCTCTGGCCTGAGTTGACATAGGTCCACATACATCATTATGCACTAGACCTAACAATTCAGTTGCCCTTTCTCCATGTCCAGTGAATGGAGACTTGGTCATTTTTTCTTTGAGACAAGATTCACAAGTTCCTAATGATTGGAAATCATTAGAGTCAAAGTAATTATCTTTGACCAACTTGTTTATTCTTGACTCACTGATATAACCCAATCGGCAGTGCCAGAGATATATGACATTGTCATTATCTCTGTTCCTCTTCTTATTATCAATAAAAAAATATTATCATTGAGTTGTAAAGTTAGAAGACCATTTACAAAAGATCCATGTCCAAATATTTTATTATTATGAAGAATAGAGCAGCCACTGCTCTTTACACTTATTTCATATCCCTGTTGTAATAACAAGGGTATAGAAATAATGTTTCTAATAATATCTGGCACGTAGAAGCATTCTTCTAACTTTATTACATCACCCGAAGGTAATAAAAGAAGATAGGTACCCACAGCTTTAGCATGTATGGCTTCACCACTTGCCCCATGCAGCTTAAAGTCACCCTTCAATCTTCTAATTCTGTGGAGTCCCTGCAACGAATTGCATATATAAGATCTACATGCAGTATCCAATACCCATGAATTAGAAGTGGAAGCACTCAATGATAAATTAGTTTGTATCATGTACAAACCTTTAGATGCTCCACTTGCATCTTGCTTCACACTTGCAAGGTAAACCTTGCAAGGTAAACCTTGCAGTTCTTCTTCCAATGCCCAGTCTTCCCGCAATGGAAATAGGATCCATCAGCCTTCTTAGCTTTCTTGTTCTTCTTCTGGATGCTTTTCCTAGGGTTGAATTTTCTCTTGATACCCTTCTTCATTGCCTGCTTCTTTCTATCAACAAGAAGCACGCGAGCCTTATCTCTTTTAGAGTGGCTCTCAGTTGTCTTAAGCATGTTATGCAGCTTTGGCAATGAAATATTTAGTTTGTTCATATAGTAGTTGAGAACAAACTGAGAGAAGGAATATGGGAGTGATTACAGGATCAAGTCCTGATTGAGTTCACCATCCATGACAAACCCTAATTGACCCAATCGAGTGATCAAGTCAATCATTTTTAGCACATGGGTTTGCACAGGTGAACCCTTACTCATCCGAGCACGAAACAACTGCTTCGATATCTCGTATCGAGCAGCCCTACTTTGCTCTCCATATAGCTCCTTTAAATTGAGCAATATGGACTGAGGTTCCATGCCTTCATGTTGCCTCTGGAGCTCGTTGCTTATTGAGGCCAACATGATGCATCTGACAGTTGTACTATCATTTTGCCACATCCTGTATATGGTAATATCCTCCTCTGATGCATCCTCTCCGATCAACACTAGATCCGGAGAATCAAGTATATATGAAAGCTTCTCCTGAGTTAATACAATTCTCAGGTTCCTCAACCAGTCCACATAATTTGGACCAGTTAACTTGTTGGCATCCAAGATGCCTCTCAGTGATAAGTTTGAAGCCATTATTTAAATATCCTACATTTAATTAAAGAACAATATTAGCAGACCACTCAATTATGACATTCATAATTAGATAAGGACTTTATATCTAATTATATCACCCACTATTTTCTTCAAATACCATAACCCTCAATTATGGTAAGCGAGAAACCTTCCTGGTTTTTTTAGTGGGGTTGAGATCCTTATTCCTCACGAGTGCCTTGTGTGTACACAACAAACACACATGAGTTCAAAGGTAGGATAACCTTTCCAAGTGCAACCCGTGCAATTTTCAACAATTATCTTTGCCTCTAGGACACTTATGGCCTTGTGTGTACACAACAAACCATAATGTCTTAGTTTAGTCAGACCCTTCATTTTCATATAGCCATGATTAAATAATGTTTCCCTTATGTGTACACAACAAAGCAACATATCCAAACATGCTATAAAGCACTAAGTGCACCAAGACAAATCTTATATCAATTCCTAGAGTAGGCCTTGTGTGTACACAACAAACCTACTATAGTTTTGACATAAATTTGCCTTAGCATGAAGGAAGGAAAATTATAGTATACTTAACCAATTAGCATTACCAAATTAAGATTTAGATATGACCAAATTGGCCAGATAAGTGGGAGGGGTGAGGGGGTCCCCCCGTTGCTTTCCTTAGACACCAATTAGATTGGCCAGGTCAGACAATGGAACCAATTAAAAACCACATTCCCTTTACCTTCCCAGAACCACTTGCCTAGACACCAATTGGCTGATCAAACCTTAACTGGTTTTGCATCTTGACTAAGTTTTATACTATGACTAAATATGCTTTTTGATGAGGGCTTTGATGATCTCAAAACACATTCTAAAACTATCATGATAATAGTGTTTATTACTGCAAGTATAAACATAAACATGATATCCAAGTTTATAACAAATATAAACCCAATGCATATCACTCTAGCATATGCATTAAAATTCATGTCATCAAGCATATTACCCTAATATGCATAGCATTACATTGACATAATACCAAACATATGAACATGGTCGAGTCGACTCGATAAGGTTCGGGTCAGCTCGGTAGTGGAATTTAATCAAACTCCAAAAAGATTCATAATTGGAATGCCACAAGGATGGCTCTGATACCACTGATGGGAATTCTCCCAGGGTGCCGAGGATCATGCAGCATGCGGAATTGATTTTCAAAATAAAATTTCATAGCATGATACCCTAACATGTATAACATGTATAGAAAACCCTAATTCCCAGGAACCCCTTGGGCAATAACAACTAATGAATCATCAAATAAAGTCAAGAAAAATACCTGGATAGCTGAAATCCAACTTTTTCCACAAGGCTCACAAGCTCAAACCCTCCAACAGTGATCCACATGAAACTCGGACCAAGGAAGAACTCCTTCAAGTTGCTTGGAGAAGTGGAACTCTTTCGGCAGCCTTTGGTCTATTGACCACTATAGGACACCCTGTCCTACTAAAGGGCACTCAAAATACTATCCTAAACTACTATAGGATCTAGAACTACCCTCCTCTAGGACCCTACAAGCTTATATCCTAAAACCAAGCCTTGTCTTAGTGTAGAAGAACTTGTCTTAACAAGACAAGTCTTGTCCTAAAACAAGGAGGGAGGGAGAAAGTGGAAGAACACTTTGACTCTCAGGAAAATAAAACACTCAGACTCTCAGAAGATCGAAGTCAGTATTTCTCATTTCACCGTACCCCTATTTATAATCTTAGATGGGACGTGAAATGCTTCCCAACAACACTTATCAGATATGAAACAACATATCTGATAAGACTCTTCAGGAATGGAGAGTCATATTTGTGTTCTTTCACTTACCATATCAATCCCCATCATGCCATGTGTCAAATACCAGTTTCTGAGATAGGAAGATGCCTCTTCTAATCCAAAGTAATGCGAGACTTGAAGAGTTTCAGAGGCAGAAGGACTCTGCCCTCTGTTGTGCGTGTGCATATGAAGAGGCATGACTCTTCATGTGCGTTCCACCTTTCACACCTCTTCAAGCCATCCCTTTAAAATTTAAACCGGCTATTTCACTACTTAATACCATGGGGATAAAATGAAGAGATGCCTTCCTGATGAAACTCTTAGAGTCTCATCTGTAGAAGGACTCTTAGTCCTTCTGGGCGCCACTTATTCTCCCGGGTGCGCCAAAGGGCACCAATAGTCTTTCCCTTTCCATTTAGTCCACCCAAAGCATCAAATTGACTTGGTCAAACATATGCAATATGGGTGTCATTGGAAAGGGCATCAAATAATCTTTCTGACCATATCTTTTATTTTCAGATTAGAAGTCTGTAGGCCCTTCTGTGCCCTTTTGAAGTTAAGGTATTATTTAGGTACCAAGAGTCCCATGCCATTGGGACTCTTCATATATGGTGCCTGAAATGCCCTTAAGTCCAAATTAAAATCAGATTAAGCTCTGATTTGGCTAGCCCCACTTATGACTCAACCTAATTTAGGTTTTTTATAATTAGATTAGCCTAATTAGCAAGCAACCGGATCCAATCCAATTGGGTTAGGAATTAGGTAAGCCTACATATGCTAGTATGCAATCTGGCTACCCAATTAGGATCCTATGACCCTAATTAAATCATGAATGACTTCCTTGGAAAAGTCTTTATTGTGTATGACCCATTGGATTCCACATCTAACAAGCAATAGGTTTAGGTTTGAGCCGATTCGATCCGATCAAACCTGATTGACCTAATTAGGTCAAATTGGCTCACCTAATTGTCCAATTCGAATCACACATCGAATTGACTCATTAAACCAAACCAATTGATTCATGAAAACCTACAAGACAAGATTGATATCTAGCAACATGTCATTCCTACCCGGAAGATGAGAAATTTGGTAGAAAATACCAAAATACCCTTCAGTAGTAAGTTACCATGCAATTCAATCTTTCGATCTCCCATTATCCTGATTAAGTGATAGGTATGGATAGATGTCAAACCCTAACACTTCATCATATCGAATCTCAGCTCGATCATGAGAACTCAGTTGATGACTGATTAGATTCCACTAATCTCATCCTACTTTGATCAAAGGCACCTTGAGTCACTTATCGAAGAAATTGCATGGGATAACAATTCCTCTTACTATGAATGATCGATTCCTTGTTGGTCCACTCACATCCTTCGTACACCTTCCACCATACCCAGAACACCCCGTACATGTTGCAATGGCATGAATGAGTATGAACCAAAATATGGCTTAGTGTGCACAAGGAACCATGGTGACCTCAGGTCTAAAGATCACATGCACAACTTCTACTCTGGGATCTATCTTTTGACAAGTAGTAAGACTTTCATAAGATAATCTCGGTGTAGATCAGTCCAGTGTACTCATACCTTGATGAGCACCCGTATCCTAGTATTAGTATCTCTATACAAGTGGTTGTGAGATCAACCACCCTCATCAACTAAGCATACGTAGGATAAGCTAGTCTTTCCGGATTCATCAATCCCTGAATCGATGGTCCAATGATTAGGAATATTCTAGATTAGGGTTTATAGGAAATTAGGTCTCACTGTTATGAATTCTATCATAACCCTAATTCCATTGCCCTACTCTATGGGGTTCATCATAATCAATAAAAACATGACACAGTAGTATATGATAAATCAAATGCCTTTATTAATACGAAAGTATGTCATACATGAGCTGGAAGTTTACAAAAAGGCCCTCATAATGATTCGCTCTTAGGGCACTTTTCTATCATGTACTTCACGAACGAAGCCAGCGGTGAGGAGCTTCTCCACTTCGTTGTTGATAGCCTTCTGCCTCTCCAAGGTGAAGCTCCTCTTCTTCTACTAAACTGGCCGTCATTTCGGATCGATCTTCAACTGGTGGGTGATGACATTTCGGGGAATACCTGACATATCCACCGCAGTCCAAGCGAACACATCTGCATTCGCCCGGAGGAAACTAAGCAGGCAAGCCCGTTCATCTTTTGGTAGTTGGGCTCCTATCTGCACCATCTTTAGCAGGTCCGAGCTAAGGGGATACGTCAGGAGACGCTCGACGGGGTTGCCCTTAGGGTCCTGCACCCTTTGGTCGAGGTCATCGATGTCGGAGTCAGGCTCGGCACTTCTAGTCCTTGGGACCGCATACAAGCAATGCGAGATGGGTTGAGCTACCCCCCTCATTTCTTCCACACCATAAGGGGTTGAAAACTACACCAATAATCTCTTGGTAGATATGACCGCATCCAGCAGGTTGAGCCCGGGGTGGCCCAAGATAGCATTGTACGACGATGGAAGTCTGACAATGGTAAAGGTCATCATAACTATGCTCTGCCAGGGTGGTGACCCCGTGGTGACAAGGAGGGTAATTTCTTCCTCCGATCAGGAGATAACTTCATTCGAGAGAAAGCATCATAAAATAGCACATCTGTGGAACTCCCACTATCAACCATGATGCATCTTACAAGGTGCTTGGTGATGGTTATCTCGACCACCACAGCATCATTTTTTACATTTTCTTCCTCACCTCCCTAACCCTTCAAGAAGGGGAATACAGTTTCTACATTTCCTCCCTCCCGGGCTCTCTTTGGTGTGCACTCTATTCCCCAAGAAATCATGCCCAGAGGCTTCTCAGTGGACCGATTATCAACTGCAGGAACAGGGGAAGAGCTGCAAGTGGTTGGTCCTCTACCGGGATGTCACTCCTCATGAACTTTCTGAGGTAGCCTCTATTGATCAGGTCCTCGATTTTCCTTCTCAGGTTGCGGCAGTCCTCAGTGTCGTGGCCATGATCACGGTGGAACTGGCAGTACTTCATCTTTTCATGACTACTCGATGGCTTCTATGGAGGAGGTCGGTGCAAGTAGCGCTCGCCTTCGATCTCCATCAGAATCTTTGATCTTGGAGCTAGAAGGGGAGTGAAAGTCTTCTCGGGAGCGTGGTGCGAACACTAGAGGCACCAGAATAAGACAGAGGCTTCTCAACCCTCTGTGGATTAATTAGTAGAATTTAAGTCCATTTGTAATAAGGGCTTAGTCCAGTCGAGTTGTTATTTTATCACTTGAGTCCTGTACTAGTTAGCTCATGTTAAGCTTGTCATCTTCTGAAGTTCAATACATGTCAGTCCAAGTACAAGTGAAGACCAACCAATACAAGTGAAGTCCAACCCAACTAGAAGCTATGAAGACCATGGAAGGCCTAGGAGAAGAAATCAGAAGCCCGGAAGACACATCGGAAGCCCTGAAGCCTTGGACCGTAGCTTGAAGCAAATTGAGCCAGCCAGGGCCCAGGAGGAGAACCAAGGGGCACCAAGCTTATGGTCACTTTCCCCTTGGTCGGCCACTTAGAGTCACCCCTCTTGGCCAACCAAGGTAAGTGAGAGAGGGAGAGTGGGTTTCCATGTATCCTAGCTAGGGTTTGGGTGGGACTCAAATTCCTATGTAAAGTCTTTTTTAACCATACTTGGGGTCCAAGTCTAAGAGTCTATTTAAAAGACTCTACTTTGTTGTATCAAAACAACTTTTCATGAAATAATATTGAGTTTACAACTTTGCTGTGTACTACCTGTTGTGTGCTAAAAAGGGATTCTATGTGAGCCCTTCCTCTTCCCGGTGTCCTGTGCCTACCTCCAGTCTCCATCTGCCTCTCCAAGCCCTAGCCACCCTCTTCAAACACCTTCTTCCCTTTGCTGGTTTTTCAATTAACTCTCCATCTGTGCTTTATTTTCTAACCCTAGAATGGTTGTTTGCAGGTCCCTCGGCTTATACAAATCCAACGACTCCAGTCGGGCCGCAATCGGATCATCGAGCAGAAAGTCGGGAATCCATGGGTCTCCTGCTTGATTTTCCAGGTCGCATCCAGGAGTGAGAGCGACCCCTTCATGTACGATCTGCACCAAGCATATCACCCATTGTCAGGTACACCCCCTCTGCCTACCAATCCCTTTATTGAAGATGAACTAGCCCAACCGAGACTTCTCAGCCTCGGCGGTCCACTTTCTATTGCTTATTAGGTCCTGTTATGCATGCTTTTACTTCTTAATTATCATATAGAACTCTCTACATCATTTCTTGATCTGATCTTTAAGATTCAAACATATAACTTAATATTTAAAAATACAAAAATAATCTGCATGCATATCTAATTTCGCATCATTTGGTATCAGAGCTTGTTTGGGCTCAGTTCTCTTTAGATATTCGGATCGGGTGCTTCACCATGGTCGTCCGATCATAGGAGACATGTAGGGCTACAAAACCCTCTCTTCCCAATCCACGGGATCTCCTATGGCAGTATGGGTGCCGCTATGAATTGACCCTTGAAGAAGAAGACAAAGAGTTCCATTAGGGTTTTTGCATTTTCGGCCTTCTCAGTATATCCTCTATTATTTTAAATGTTTCTACCTGCATATAACTCAAAAAAATTCTAAAATTTATCTTTCTAGATTTTTCATAATTCAAATTAATTTTCAAAATTTTCTCAAAAATTATTTGATCTGTGGGTTTTCTCCCAACCGAAACATTGCCTAAGAATAGTTATACTATGTTTTGGTAGCAAAGCCGATTTCGGAAAGTGCAGGGTTTTTTTTAGTATCATCTTTGCATATCTTTAATTTTGGAATGTTCCCAGCATATTAGGTCATAATCTTCAAGTTACCTTTTTGTTTAAGAAAATACCAAAACAAAAAAAATTTACATATACTAAGAAACTCCAAAAATACCTAAACCCTAATTTGCATTTTCATCTGCCTACCATCATTGCATAAAATACCTTAAGGGCACTTTCTATATGTCAGATAAGGGGAGGAGTTGATAACCTCTCCTTAGTCCAAAATCACATCTCTTGCATTCGGTCCCAAGCCTAATTTAAAATTAACTAGACTTAATTTGCCCTAGTGGGCTAGGGACACCCATCGGTCGGGTTCAGTCATTGTGGGACGACTAATGCACCCAATTCATTTCCTATTACTAGATACTAGCATCTAGGAAAGAGGTACAGAGTCAAACAACCTAAGTGGATCAGTGGTTCCTTAATTGGGTCCCTGCGAGAGCAAGGGTCCCTCCCACCATCCCACCTCTTACCTAGCCAGATTTAAGGACTAGGATTTGAATTGTGTGTAAGTTGAGTCAACTCATTCTGATTGGGCTCTAGGTCTAGACAGTTGTAGTTGAGTCAGTGTTAAGTCTTGCATGAGCATTAGATCAGGAGCATTATATCATCCACCATCTCCACCTTTGGCTGAGCCCATGGATAACCTTGAAGTCAAGATTAATGCACTCACTGAGCAGCTAGCCCAATCCTTAGCCCAAGTGAATACCCAGATAACTCAATCCAATACCCAAATCCATAATAGACTTGACCACATAGCCAATAGGTTTGATCAGGTAGAGGACCGTATAGGGACCTTAGAGAGAACCCATGGGTCGCAGTCTGAACCAGATCCAGAGTCACCTCCCCATCCTAGGAGAACCCCTCACCGTGACCCATACTATGAGGCTGACCCTAGGAGGAACCCAAACCCTGATCCCTATTTTGAGGTTGAACCTAGGAGAGCCCATCGTCATGACCCAATCCAAGAGGTTCGTCCTAGAAGACCCAATCAGGAATGCATAGACCAAGAGGATAGAGCCTACAAGAACATAAGGATAGAAGCCCCCACTTTTGATGGTTGTCATGATCCTAAGGTTTATATAGATTGGGAGTGAGAGGTTGATCAGTATTTTGAGTGGTACGATATGTCTGAGGAGCATAAGTTTAGGTTTGCCAAGCTTAAGTTGGTCCGTGAGGCCAAGTTATATTGGGCTAGTGTTGAGAAAACACTTAGACTAGGAGGTCATGATCCCATAGTCACCTGGAGGGCCATGAAGGGTAAGCTTAGAGGGAAATACGTTCCTACCTCATATTATTATGGTTTATTGGATCAATGGCAACGATTGAATTAGGGTAGCAAGAGTGTAAATGAGTACATCGCAAAATTTGATGAGTATTCCATGCGATGTGACTTAAATGAGTCTGAGGATGTTGTCTTATCTAGGTTTAGGGCTGGCCAGAGAGATGATATTAAGAGGGAGCTCTATATAAGAGAGGTTAGAGACCTGGACCATGCCTACCAGATTGCTAGGAACTATAAGCGTTTCCAGAGAGGGCCTGTCTACCATAAACCCAGGCCCATTAGATACCCTAGTCAGTACCCAGGATCTAGCCAGTCCCACCAAAGCCGACCCAGCCCTAGCCGACCTAATCCAAGTCGACCCAATCCGAGTCACCCTGACCCGAGTCGACCCTAGTCTAGTACTCCTTTGACCCGTAGAGATGATAGAGGTAAATCTATAGAGGTCCACAAGAGTTCCAATCCCCAAAAGCCCTGTTTTAAATGTCAGAAGCCAGGCCACTTTGCTAGCCAGTGCCTAGTTAGTACCCTACACTTAGGTGAGCTAGAGGAAGAGGAGCCTGAACCCGTAGCTAAACTTGAGGGAGAGATCTATGAGGTCAATAACCAGTTGTTGGATGAGTATAAAGGTGAGGAGGAGGAACTTGGGTCTGAGAACCTATTAGGAGTGGTTAGGTGCATCTTGACCCAAACCCCGGTTAAGGAAGATTAGCATAGGACTAACATCCTACAGACCTTTGTTAAGGTAGGGGGTAAGGTGCTTAAGATCATCACAGATAGTAGGAGTTGTGTAAATGCAGTCTCTGCTAGTACAGTCAAATCTTTAGGGTTGACCACAGTTCTCCATCCTAGCCCTTACAAGGTTTCTTGGGTAGACTTCACCTCCATCCAGATCAAGTCTAGGTGCCAAATCTTAATTAGACTGCAAACCTATGAGAAAAAGATTTGGTGTGATATCATCCCCATGGAAGTAAGTAGCATCATTTTAGGTCGACCTTGGCTTTTTTATCATAATGCAACCCTGTTTGGTCGAACCAATGTTTGTGCTTTTAGTCACCATGGGAATAAGTTTGTTATCCACCCAACTCCACCTAGAGACCCAGTCAAGAGAGGTTCTAGTAGCCTTAAGGACAAGAAATCTGGAGTTAATCTGATTAAGGCTAAGGAGTTAGAGAGAGAGATTGTTGAGGGTAGCCCTATTTGGATCTTGACCACCAAAGAAATACATGAGCTGACCCAAAAGGAACACCATCCAGAAATTGTTGAGGCTCTCAAAGAATTTAAGGATGTCTTCCCTGATGATTTACCTGATCAATTACCACCTCTTAGAGACATCCAACATGCAATAGATCTTGTCCCAGGAGCCACTTTACCAAACCTTCCTCACTATAGAATGAACCCCAGTGAGCATCAAGAATTACAAAAATAAGTGGGAAAGTTACTTAGGAAATGTTTCATTAGGGAGAGCTTGAGTCCATGTGCAGTCCCTACTCTACTGACCCCTAAGAAAGCTGGTACATGGAGGATGTGTGTAGATAGTAGAGCCATCAACAAAATAACTGTGAAGTATAGGTTTTCCATTCCCCGATTGGACGACATGTTAGACATGATGGCCGGTGCTAAAATTTTCTCAAAGATAGACCTTAAGAGCGGCTATCATCAGGTTAGGATTAGACCTGGGAATGAGTGGAAGGATGGCCTGTTTGAGTAGGTTGTAATGCTTTTCGGCCTTTCAAATGCACCGAGTACATTTATGAGGATTATGACCCAAGTCCTGAAGAAATATACTGGAAAATTTGTTGTGGTTTATTTTGATAACATCTTGATTTATAGTAGGACAAGAAATGACCACCTTAGTCACCTTAGACTAGTTTGCCAGACCCTTAGGGAGAATAGCCTCTATGCCAATTTTAGGAAATGTGAGTTCATAACACACAGGGTTATCTTCCTAGGTTTTGTTGTCATTGCTGAGGGAGTTTCTGCATATCCTAAAAAGGTTAGGGCAATTGTTGAGTGGCCTATACCCACTAGTGTCCACGATGTGCATAGTTTTCATGGCCTAGCAACCTTTTGCAGGAGATTTATTAGGAATTTTAGTACAGTCATCGCACCTATAACTGATTGCATTAGGAAGGGTACATTTGAGTGGACCAAAGCAGCTGATAAGGCCTTCCTAGAGCTTAAGGATAAGATGATCCATGTACCCATTCTTAGATTACCTGATTTTACTAAGGTGTTTGAGGTCGCTTGTGATGCCTCGGGAGTAGGAATAGGTGGGGTACTAAGTCAAGAAAATCACCCTGTAGCCTTCTTTAGTGAGAAGCTGAATGAGGCTAAACTTAAGTATTCTACCTATGACAAGAAATTTTATGCGATAGTCCAGGCCCTTAGATATTGGAGACATTACTTACTACTACAGGAGTTTGTCTTATTTTCTGACCATGAGGCACTCCGGTTCCTAAACTCCCAAAAGAAACTTAACCCATGGCATGGTAAATGGATCGAGTACATTCAAGCATCCACCTTTGTCATGAAACACCATGCCGGAACTGATAATAAGGTAGCAGACGCCCTTAGCCATAGGTCTTTGCTTTTAGGCTCAGTCAGCACCCAAGTCATAGGGTTTGATAGGTTAAAGGATGAATATGGAACATGCTCAGACTTTGGTGACATTTACCAGACCCTTAGGCTAGGACCATCTAGTACCCATAGTGAGTATACCATTCAGGATGGCTACCTTTTCCAAAATAATAGATTCTGTATACCTAAAACTTCCCTTAGAGAATTCCTGATTTAGGTGACCCATGCTAGAGGTTTATCAGGTCACTTTGGTAGGAATAAGACTATCTTAGCAATAGAAGACCAGTTCTTTTGGCCAGGTTTGAAAAGGCATGTTGCTTAGATTGCAGCCAGGTGTAAAACTTATGCTGTTACAAAATAGCAAAAGCAAAACACTGGTCTCTACACACCTTTACCAGTGCCTGATCGCCCTTGGCAGGACCTAAGTATGGACTTCGTGTTAGGATTACCTAAGACCCAGAAAAGACATGATTCTATCTTTATAGTGGTCGATAGGTTCTCTAAGATGACTCACTTCATCCCATGTTCCCAGACCTTTGATGCGTCTAGAGTAGCCAAGCTTTTCTTAGATAATGTGGTTAGACTCCATGGCCTACCCAAGACCATCATATCAGATAGGGATGTTAGGTTCACCAGTTATTTCTGGAAAACCCTCTAGCACCTGTTAGGGACCAAGCTTAAGTTTTCTACAGCCTACCACCCCCAAACAGATGGCTAAACCAAAGTGGTCAACCATAGTCTAGAAAACCTCCTTAGATGCCTGGTAGGTGAACGAACACATTAGAACTTGGGATCTATTGTTGCCTAGAGCAGAGTTCGCCTACAATAGCTCAGTGAATAGGACAATGGGCAAGAGTCCTTTTGAGATGGTCCATGGGTACAAGCCTAATTGCCCCATTGATCTAATTCCTTTACCTGTTCATGCACGAGTCTTAGAGTTTATAGAAACATTCGCACAACATATTAGAGACTTGCATAAGAACATTAGCCAAAAAAAAACCTAAGTAATGAAACATATAAGAAACTACCTAATTCCCGAAGAAGGGCCAAGGAATTTGATGTAGGGGATTATATCATGATTAGGCTTAGGCCTGAGCGGTTCCCATCTGGGACCATTAAGAAGCTTCATGCTTGCGGAGCCGGACCTTGTAAAGTGATAGAGAGGGTTGGACCAAATGCCTATGTGTTAGATTTGCCTTCAGATTTGGGCATCAGTTCTACCTTCTATATCGCAAACCTGGTTAAGCACAGGGAACCGGCAGCGATACCCAGTGAGGCCTCTAGACCTATCCCTTCCATTGAGAGTGACCTTAGCCTAGAGTGTCCACCAATAAATTAGCCTGAGAGAGGAGAACGGATCGAGCGTATCCTAGATGATCAAGCCATAACTGGTGGGGACTCTAGGATCAGACATAGATCCCTGGATCCCATATGGTTTACTTAGTAATATGTCAAAGTTTTAAACATTTTGTAATCAATTAAGATTGAGTCCTGTAATAAGTTGAGATTAGTTGATTTGTCTAAACCCTCAACCTAGTTAGTATTTTGAGTCCTGTACATCAATTATGAGTCCAGTATGAGCCCAATTTTTGTACAAGAGAGGAGGTCACCCTACTTTGGAGCCCCACCAGGCAACATATAGGAGTCAGAAGCCACTACATCAGTCCATTGGATCTTGTGTGACAACCCAGGATCCAAGATGCTTCCAGAAATCCTGATTCTTTCCAGATGTTCTCCAGATGCCCAGATTCTAGTCCAGATGCCAGAGCATATTCCCAAACTAGGGCATCCATGATTCCAATCTACATCCTAGCCCAAAGAAATCAAGTCCAAGTGCCAAGCCCAAGCCCTAAAGAAGCAAGATTCTATGGAATATTCCTGCTACCAGGCTACCAGGCCACCCCAGCTTCCAAAGGCCCAAACCCATGCACCCAAGCCCCTTTAGGCCGGCCCCTTGCTGCCCCTAGAAGTCTAACATGCCCTCCTAGGCATCCTTGAAGTGTTGACCAAGTCTAAGAGATGTCCTTGAGTGGAATAGTCAAAGCATGAAGGAAAAAGGAGAAGACTAGGTCAATTCCTAACCTAATGGGGATTTGTTTTTCTAACCTAGCTAGGAAAGGACTTGTATTCCAATTTGGAAGAGGACTTGTAACCCAAGTGTAACCATGGTTAGTGAATGCATGAGAACTCTATAAATACCCCATCCCTCCCCCTCTTGTAATCAACTTTTATTCATGATATCAAAACCCTGGTGAATTTATTTTGAGCTTGCGAGCTTGTGTTACTTTATTTTTTTTGGTTCTTTGGTTTGTGTTTGTGTTTCCTTGCTATCCTAGCATCCTTCCATGCCATAACTCACTGCCATCCAAGCCTTCACACATCCAAGAAGGAGTGCCCTAGGCCACCAAGCAAGGAGATCTTCATCAAGCTTCAAGCCACCCCGCTTCTAAACCTTAACCTGATTCTTTCTAAACATAGTCCCCTTTCTTTTTCTTACTTGCTATTTTGATTGACCCTTGATGTTTTGCAGGATCCCTGAGGTGTTTCACCTCCTTAGAGGAGGCTTTCCTTGCATTCGGAACCATCCAAATCAGCCATCTAATCAAGGGAACCAAACTTCATCATCCAGACTCGAATCAGAGTGCTGTGTGATCTCTTCATCGGAAGTCCTTCAAATCACTGATTGGTAACATCCTTCCCTTCTTTCAATTTCTGATTTGATGAAGATAAGCTATCCTAACCCGGGAGTCTCTCAATTCTCGGGTCTTGGAATTTATTATTTTGCATGAGTTTGCCTGCGATACGATGATTCTATGCATTGCTCTTCTTCTTGCTAGTTCTTACTTTTATTTGAAGATTTAGCTTACAAAATAAATTATAAAAATCACAAAAAAATTATTTTACTATTTTTCCTAAATGTTTAGCAATCTTAGAGTCGTCCTGCATTAGTTTGGTATTAGAGCAGGTTTAGGATAGTTTTCTATTTGCTTTGCATTCACAAACCCTAATTCAGCATTCTATCTACTGCATTAGGTGTCTAGGTTTCATTTGATTTCGGCATCCTAAACATTCTATGTTTCTATGATATCTTCACTTAATGTCCTCTATTCTTTCCTAATAATTATCATGATTTTTAATTATTTTTACAGAAAACCTAAAGTCCTAAAAGTTAGCATCATAAAAACCCTAACAGAATCCTGAAAATTTCTGCAGTAGTCCAAAACCCCTAAGATTTGTATCATCATTTGATTTTTTTTATGCATGAAATTTGGTAGATAGAATCATCACCGTCTATCCTCTGTTATATAATTTTTTTGATTTTTGTTTGCATCGAAATCTATGTCAAATTCTGCATCGGTTGAAACCCTAATATTCTGAATTCTGCTATTTCTGCATTTTGACTCAACCTAACCTAATCAACTTCCAAACCCCCCAATCCCAAGCCAAATTTTGTTTGCTAACCCCAGTAAACTTAAACTTAACTTGACATCTCATAAATTAATTAAAAATTATTTTATTTTCTGATTGTTTTATATTGCATCGGGATCATTGAATGTTCATCATCTTTTAATCTAATCATAAAGGCAATCAATATAATATCAGGGCAGGAGGTCATAACCTATCTTAGGCCCAAAACAACAATCCAGCATTTCCACCCAAGCCTTAATTAAAATTAATTAGACTTAATTTGCCCTAGTGGGCTAGGAGACATTAACAAGTCGGGTCTGAACCGTGTGGGCCAACTAGTGCATTTAATCCTTTAGCTATTACTGAAAGCTGGTGTCTAAGGCTTGGGGTCCAGAGTCAAACGACCTAAGTGGATTGGTGGTTTATAATTAGGACCCTGTGACAAGCAGGGGGAGCCTCCCACCACCCCCCCCCTACCTGGCCAGTGGAAGGATTAGCTGCTGGGTTAAGTATAAGTTGAGCTAACCCATTCAGTTTTGACTCTATGTCTAGCAAGCCCTAGATTGTACTAACTTTTTTCTTTTGCATGCTTGGCTGCATCATTCCACTTTGATTGTTTGATTTGTTGCATGACCACTAGATTAGGAACCTAATACCATAAGACTATACCCCAACCCAACTCAACCATGGATCCCAATTTTGAGGCTTTCATAAAAGCCATGAATGAACAGATGGTTGCCCAATTAACCACCCAGATCCACCAATCCAACATCCAAACCCAAAATCATTTAGCTCAGATGGACCTCAAACATGATCAAACCCAAAATCAGCTTGTCCAGTTGACCACTCAACTCAACCAGATAACCCAATTGACCCAATCCCAGAACCAAATGAACCATAGACTCAACCAAGTATACCAATGATTTGACCAGGCAACCACTAGGATCAACCAGCTAACCACTAGTTTTGACCAAGTAGGAGATTGGTTAGGAACCCTAGACAAGACCTATAGGACTGAACCCATAACCTATGAACCCATAACCCTTAGTCAGCCTGAACCCAATAGGATTAGTACCATTAGGTATGAACCCAGTGTTAGTTAGAGACACCTTAGACAACCCACCCTTGTCACCCCAGTTATTAGTCAGTTTTTCCTTAGTCTACCCCCTCTTACCACCTTATTGGTTCACCCAAATGACCTTGAAGAGGAGATATATGAGGCTGACCCAAGTTTAGTGGAACAGTATGAGGAGGAAGAAAAGGAGTTCCCCATAGAAGACTTCAAGTTAGTTGAATCAATAGATACCCGGGTAGAAGACCACCCAACAATAGTTGACCCTGACCATACCCAAGTAGGAGCCGACCTAGATTCAGCTAACCCTGGCCATACCCAAATAATAATAGACAGAGTTAGTTGACCAAGTAGTGGAAGAGTTGTTAGAGGAAGAGAACCCTGATACTGTTACTAAAGTTTTACCTGAGGAGACACTAACAGAAAGTCCAACTGTAGAGCCCAGTCCTTTGATTTATGAGCCAGAAGAATTCATTAAGGACCTGATTTCTTTGAATAAGTACCCTCAGGATGAAGTCACCTCTTTAACTCCACTTGATCTCTTCTCTAAAATTAATGACCTTTTCTTCCATAATACAGACCCTTTAGATAGACATCAACCCCATAAGGTTAACCTCATTAGCCTAGGATTAATCCCTGATACCCCTTCTTGTATCCTACTTTATCCAACTAACCTTGAACCATCTTCTTATTTTTTACCCTACCCAGCTGACCCTGAACCTACCCCTTATTTTCTACCCTTTCCTGGATCTTCTTATGTTTGTTTAGTCATTCATATGCATTTTATAGAGGTTTGCACATTGCATTCATTCATTGAGTATGTCATTTTTGCTTCCTACTTATGGAAGACCCTTTGGCATCTATCAGGAGCTCATGTCACATTTTCATGTGCATACCAAACCAAAGTTAAACCTAGAGAGCCTATAGTCTGTTAAAGTTTAGGCCCTTAAAATCCAATAAAATTTTCTTTGATAGGAAAGTCTAGTCGAGTCTATTAGGTGTTAGTTGAGTCCAGTAAATCCATAGCCCCGAATTATCTGTCCACCCATGCACTGACCTCTGCACAGTATTTGCATCCAGAAATTAGTCAAGAGCTGAACATAATTAATGAACTAAATAATAACTTGGCTAATTTCCAAAAGAAAGATAAAAAATTTTATGCAGAGGAATATGTGACTGTTAAAGAATTTTCAGCTCGCAAAGCTGGCCCATCTAAAATAATGAATAGTAATGGACCCAATGCCTATGTGCTTGAGATATCACCTGATTTAGGTATTAACTCCACTTTCATCATCTCGGATTTTATAAAGTCTAGGGAGCCAGCAGTGATACCCAGCGAGCCCCTTGAGCCACTCCCGTTCTTTGAGAGAGAACCCACCCTAGAGCAACCACATATAATTTGGCCTTATGGTGAGGAAATGATTGAAAGAGCTCTTGATGATCAAGCTATCGGTACCTAGGATAGAGATTGTCAGCGATATTTGGTCTGGTGGCAAGGTCTGCCAGAATCTGAGGACTTATGGAACGCTGGTGCGGATCTGCAGCGCCTCAACTCAAACCCTCCTTGAGCCAAATTGACCCATACTCGATAGAGTCGAGTTCCTCCCGCCCTGGGAGAATTGGTGGGGACACTAGGATCAGACACAGATCCCTGGATCCCATATGGTTTACTTAGTCATGTGTCAAAGTTTTGAGAATTTTGTAATCAATTAAGATTGAGTCTTGTAATAAGTTAAGGTTAGTTGATTTGTCTCAACCCTCAACCTAGTCAGCATTTTAAGCCCTGTACATCAATTATGAGTCCAGTATGAGCCCAGTTTTTGTACAAGAGAGGAGGTCACCCTACTTTAGAGTTCCACCAGGCAACATCCAGGAGTCAGAGGCCACTACATCAGTCCATTGGATCTTGTGTGACAACCCAGGATCCAAGATGCTTCTAAAAATCCTGATTCTTTCCAAATGTCCTCCAGATGCCCAGATTCCAGTCCATATATCAGAGCATATTCCCAAACCAAGGCATCCATAATTCTAAAGGTCCCTCTACATCCTAGCCCAAAGAAATCAAGTCCAAGTGCCAAGCCCAAGCTCTAAAGAAGCAAGATTCTATGGAATATTCCTGCTAACAGGCTACCAGGCCACCCCAGCTTCCAAAGGCCCAAACCCATGCACCCAAGCCCCTTTGGGCCAGCCCCTTGCTGCCCCTAGAAGCCCAACACACCCTCCTAGGCATCCTTGAAGTGTTGGCCAAGTCCAAGAGATGTCCTTGAGTAGAATAGTCTAAGCATGAAGGAAAAAGAAGAAGACTAGGTCAATTCATAACCTAATGGGGATTTATTTTTCTAACCTAGCTAGGAAAGGACTTGTATTCAAATTTGGAAGAGGACTTGTAACCCAAGTGTAACCATGGTTAGTGAGGGCATGGGAACTCTATAAATACCCCATCCCTCCCCCTCTTGTAATTAACTTTTATTCATGATATCAAAACCCTGGTGAATTTATTTTGAGCTTACGAGCTTGTGTTACTTTTTTTTTTTGGTTCTTTGGTTTGTGTTTGTGTTTCCTTGCTACCCTAGCATCATTCCATGCCCTAACTCACTACCATCCAAGCCTTCACACATTCAAGAAGGAGTGCCCTAGGCCACCAAGCAAAGAGATCTTCATCAAGCTTCAAGCCCCCTCGCTTCTAAACCCTAACCTGATTCTTTCTAAACCTACTCCCCTTTCTTTTTCTTGCTATTTTGATTGACCCTTGACATTTTGCAAGATCCTTGAGGTGTTTCACCTTCCTAGAGGAGGCTTTCCTTGCATCCGGAACCATCCAAATTAGCCATCTAATCAAGGGAACCAAACTTCATCATCTAGACTCGAATCAAAGTGCTGTGTGATCTCTTCATCGAAAGTCCTTCAAATAACTGATTGGTAACATCCTTCCCTTCTTTTGATTTCTGATTTAATGAAGATAAGCTATCCTAATCCAGGAGTTTCTCAATTCTCAAGTCCTGGAATTTATTATTTTGCAAGAGTTTGCCTGCGATATGATGATTCTATGCATTGCTCTTCTTCTTGCTAGTTCTTACTTTTATTTGGGAATTTAGCTTACAAACTAAATTATAAAAATCATTAAAAAAATTATTTTACTATTTTTTTTGCATGTTTAGTAATCTTAGAGTCATCCCGCATCAATAACAACCCGGGGCCGTGGCTATCAACGCTACCTGGTCCAATGGCAAGGCCGGCCAGAGTCGAACGATTCGTAGATTTCTTGAGAGGACTTGCAGCGCCTCAACCAGACCTTCTCGACAGATATGTGAGCCAGCCTGATCTTCACTCGATAGGGTCGAGTTCCACCCTGGGAGAATTGGTGCAGACACCAGAGGCACCAGAATAAGACAGAGGCTTCTCAACCCTCTATGGATTAATTAGTAGTATTTGAGTCCATTTATAATAAGGGCTTAGTCCAGTCGAGTAATTATTTTATCACTTAAGTCTTGTACTAGTCAACTCATGTTGAGCTAGTCATCTTCCGGAGTTCAGTACATATTAGTCCAAGTACAAGTGAAGACATGTCATCCAAGTACAAGTGAAGACCAACCAGTCCGAGTGAAGTCCAACCCAACTAAAAGCTATGAAGACCATGGAAGGCCTAGGAGATAAAATAAGAAACCCGGAAGACACATCGGAAGCCTTGAAGCCTTGGATCGTAGCCTAAAGCAAATTGGGCCAGCCAGGGCCCAGGAGGAGAACCAAGGGGTGTCAAGCTTATGGTCACCTTCCCCTTGGTCGGCCACTTAGAGTCACCCTTCTTGGTCGACCAAGGCAAGTGAGAGAGGGAGAGTTGGTTTCCAGGTATCCTAGCTAGGGTTTGGGTAAGACTCAAATTCATATGTAAAGTCTTTTTTAACCTTACTTGCGGGCCAAGTCTAAGAGTCTATTTAAGAGACTCTACTCTCTTGTATCAAGACAACTTTTCATGAAATAATATTGAGTTTACAACTTTGCTGTGTGCTATCTGCTGTGTGCCAAAAAGGGATTCTGTGTGAGCCCTTCCTCTTCCCGGTGTCCTGCACCTGCCTCCAGTCTCCATCTACCTCTCCAAGCCCTAGCCGCCCTCTTCAAACACCTTCTTTCCTTTGCTGGTTTTTCAATTAACTCTCCATCTGTGCTTTGTTTTCTAATCCTAGAATGGATGTTTGTAGGTCCCTCGGCTTCTACGAATCCAACGACTCCAACCAGGCCATAATCGGATCATCGTGTAGAAAGCCGAGAATCCACAGGTCTCTAGCTTGATTTTCAAGGCTGCATCCGGGAGTGAGAGTGATCCCTTCATGTATGATCTGCACCAGGTGCATCAATCATTGTCAGGTACACCCCCTCTGCCTACCAATCCCTTTATTGAAGATAAACTAGCCTAACTAAGACTTCTCATCCTCGGTGGTCCACTTTTGATTGCTTATTAGGTCCTGTTATGCATGCTTTTGCTTCTTAATTATCATATAGAACTCTCTACATCATTTCTTGGTCTGATCTTCGGGATTCAAACATATAACTTAATATTTAAAAACACAAAAATAATATGCATGCATATCTAGTTCCGCATCAAAGCAGTGCCATCCCTCGACTTCGGTCCCGCTCGAAAGTCCCAGGTGACCTAGGTCTTCATGTCCCAGGTGCATCCCTTGGGGCTGGCTTCTTCGGGGGCTTCCCATCCAGTTCTCTTCTGGTGCGGTCGGCCTTCTCGGTGTGGACATACTTGTGGATGCAGAGGAGGAGTTCAGAATATGTCTTTGGTGACTCTTTATCCAAAGAATAAGTGAGGCAGGAGGTCTTGAGCCCTCGCTTTAATGCCAGCATGGCGACGGGCTCATCTAGGTTGTAAATCTCCAGGGTGGTAGCTTTGAAGCGGGTTACAAAGTCCTGCAGGAGCTCATTATCTTGCTATCAGATAGAAAAGAGGCTATCCACCTCTCGCGGCACCTTTCGACAAGCATCGAAGTGAGCCATGAACCTCCTCTCCAGCTGCTGGAAGGAGTCGATACTTTCGAGCTTAAGGCAGGTGAACCAAACTCAAGCGACCTTTCAGAGGGTGGCCAAAAAGGCAATGCACAAGAGGGCATCCATCGCCCCTTGGACTCTCATGAGAGCCTTGTAGCTCTCTAGGTGGTCAAGGAGGTTGGTGGTCCCATCGTAGGAATCCACCTGAGGTATGTGGAACCGACTCGGAATCGGTTCCTCTTGGATTTTCCGGGAGAAGGGGGTTGGGCATCATAGCCTGCTGGCTCTTTGGAGGAGCCCTGTATATTTGTAAACTGGCAGGAGAGCTCCGCCAGCTTATGCTCTTGCTCTTCTAGGCGCCTCTCGACCGGCGCCGGATGGCCTCATCAGTGGAGCCTTCCACTGAGGCCGCTGGAGAAGTAGTTGATAGCTGGGGGTGGTCATGATGGGGGGCCTTGCCCCGGTGGTGCTTGCCGTGCTTGACGATGGCATTGTCGTCCACCGGGGATCGGCTCTCCTGGTCCGCCGACCCAGAGCGGTTTCTCTTCACGGGGGTCTGGTGACTCCCGGGAGGATTGGTTGTGGCTCGCGGATCAGATGGCCTACCTTGGATGGAGCGCAGGCTTCCACGGGGGCTAGCAGCTTGGGCTGCGGGGGTCCCTGGCTCAGGTTGAGTGACTAGGGAGTGCTGCTGATGCTGCAATTGCCTTACAGCTGTGGTCAGCACCTGCATCTATTGGACAAGTGTGGCATACTGGACGTCTGCCGTGGGCAGTTGAGAAACAGGAAGCTCCCTCTCCGGGCTACGTGGGCCCGGAGGAGAGGGAGAATCTCTCGCTCGGCTGGTGGAGGCTTCTCTTCCGTGAGTCACCACCATGCTTCATGTAGAGCTGTCAAGCTTGTGGGGGGGCTTGCTTATGCAGGGGCTTTCCCCTACCTAGCACGCCAATCTATTGCCGACCTTACCGTCGTGGCCTATAGCTAGAAGCAGTGCCGGACCTTCATTTCTTCACTCTGAAATCCTTATATTCCCAAACCTGCAAAATAGTGTTAGAAACCCGGGTCGGGGATCCTGACGGGGGCACTCTGACGATCAAGTTAGAGGACGGCAAACCAGAACAGATCCCCTAAGGCAGATCCCGCTTAAGTCTCCGTACTTAGAGGAGCTTGTACTAAAGAACTGATTGGGAGGAGACAAGAGAGGAACGGTGCTTGAGTTACGGTGATTGTGCTTGCTGGACTCTCTCCGAGAGTCCTCTAGGAGCTTCTTGCCTTCAAGTCACTCATTTCCTGCTATCTCGTGTGCTTGTTCTCCCTCCTCGTTGCTTGATTGCTTACCTGGTTTCTCGTCCGTTAGTGCTTTTGTAGATCGTCGATTGTCCAATGCCTCGATTTGCCCTCTCTGGGGGGCTTAGGGGTCAACGGTGTCTGTTGGCCTCTCCCCCAAGGTCATTTCCCTTTGTCGCTGGGAGTTAAGTTGTGGACTTGCCTTGCCTGGTGTGTTGTCACGAAGGGGGGAATTAGGCAGAACCTCGATTTGGGCATAGCCGCCATCGGGCCAAAGACGTTAAATGCGGGCTTCTCCTTCGGGGAGTTCCAAGTGGTCGGCCACAGGATCTGATTTCTCGATCGGGGCACCCCTCCCAACTGGTGCAAATGAGGTTACACGCACTATTACAGATCTGGGGGGCATCGTACTGGGTGCACTGCGCTGCTCACGTCTGCCTCGGTGGTGGTCTCGGGACAGGCGCCCTTATCCTTCCCAATGCTTTCAAGGAGAGGACTTGACTCCGGCTGAGGTGGACTCGACCCTTGGGGTGCCATCAAGTGGAGGATCGGAGAAGGTATCGACTCTGGCCGAGGTGGGCTCGACCCTTGGGGAGCCACCTTGCGGAGGAGTAGAGCAGGGCTCGACTTCGGTCGAGGTGGGCTCAACCCTTGGGGAGCCACCTGGCAGAGGAGTGGAGCAGGGCTCGACTCCGGCCGAGGTGGGCTCGACCCTTGGGGAGCCACCTAGAGGAGGAGCAGAGCAGGGCTCGACTCCGCCCGAGGTGGGCTTGACCCATGGGGAGCCACCTGGCGGAGGAGCAAAGCGGGGATCGACTCTGCCCGAGGTGGGCTCGACCCATGGGGAGCCACCTGGTGGAGGAGCGAAGCGGGGCTCGACTCTAGACGAGGTTGGCTCGGCCCTTGGGGAGCCACTTGGTGGAGTGGAGCAGGGCTAGACTCCGATCGAGGTGGGCTCGACCCTTGGGGAGCCAGCTGGCGAAGGAGCGGAGATGCCAAGCTCGGGTCAAGGTGACCTTGACTTCGACTGATCTGGGCTCGATCTGGGGAAGCCACCTGGTGAAGTAACTGGGGTGCCGAGCTCAAGTCGAGGTGGGCCCGATCGTTGGTGAGGCAACCTGGTGGGAGAGCTCAGAGGGGAACTCGACGCGATGCTTATTTTCCTGTCTGGCTGCCAGCTGGATCCTAGGTGTACTCCACATCAGCGGTCTGGTCATATCAAGTATTTGAGTGCTTACAAGTGATCGAGATCGGACGTGACGGTGGTTCTTGCCTTGGAACCAATTGAGTTTAAGATCGGAGCCCGAAGATCGACCATCTTGAAGCCCTGCCGTGAGATCCTTGAGAGTCCAGTCAGATCTACAATCAATGTATAAAATCTTCGTTGGTAAAATCAAAACCATTCCTACTCTTAATTTCTGATTCTTGAAAGTTCTAAATCCTAGTTTAAGGTGGTTTCTTAGCCACCAAATCCTGTTTCCTGTTTATATTTGTTAGATCTACTCTGCAGGTTACTACTAGTTTACTAGTTTACTTTGTTGATTAATTTAAGTCTTTAATCTATAAAAAAATCTAGAAAAATAATCACTATTAATCTCAATTAATTAGTTTATTAATTAGTAGATTAGTTTTCATATTTTATCCCGCATCAATCTGCATATTGCTTGCCATAGCAGCGTATCATGATTATAAGATATAGCAACTGGATGTAAAAATTGTATTTCTAAATGGATATCTTGAAAAAGATATCTATATGAAGTATCCTTTAGATTCTACTTCTAGTGATGGAGATCACAAAGTCTACAAGCTACATAGATCTACTTATGGATTAAACAAGCTTCTCGGAGCTGGAATACTCGTTTCAATGATGTAATCAAATCATTTGATTTCATCAAGAATGAGGAAGAACTTTGTGTATACAAGGTCAATAGGAGGGCTATCACATTCCTCATATTTTAAGTGGATGACATCTTCTTTATTGGAAATGATATTCCCATGTCGATTTCGATCAAGAGTTAGTTGTCCAAGAAATTTTTCATGAAAGATCTAAGTGAAATATCTTATATTCTAGGAATTAAGATCTATAGAGATAGACCGAATAGGATGCTTGGCTTTCATAGAAAATGTTTATAAAGAAAGTGCTAAAAAGATTAAGCATGGAGAATTCTAAGAGGGATCTATCTTTTAGGTATGGCATTAGTCTCTCCAAGAAGATATATCCTCGCACACCTGAGGAGATTCAGTGGATGAGCAAGATCCCTTATGCTTTGGCAATAGGGAGTCTCATGTATATCATGTTATGTACATGACCTGATATAGCCGTTACTATGACTATCAAGAGAATGTATCAATCGAATCCAGGTGAAGAGCACTGAACTACTGTGAAGAACATCCTTACGTACTTAAGAAAAACTAAGGATTTTCTCTTGATCTTTGGAGAAAATTCTAAGTTGCAAGTTGAATAATACAATGATTCAGACTTTATGTCTAATCCTGATGATAGAAGGTTTACATCAAGATATGTATTTCTTTGCAATGGTGGTTCTACCAGCTAGAAGAGTTCTAAGCAACCCATTATTATTGATCTACTATAGAAGCTAAGCACATCGCCACCTTGAAAGCTACAAAAAAAGCATTCTGGTACAAGAAGTTTATTGCAAAGCTTAAAGTGAAGCCATTAGATGCCATCCCCTTATACTATTACAACAACGGCACCATAGCACTCACTAAGGAGCCCAGATCTTATTAGAAGTCGAAGTACATTGAGTAGTAGTTTTACATCATACATAACTACCTTGGGAATAAGTACATCAAGGTATGAAGAGTAGACTCTATGGATGACATGGTAGATCCACTAATGAAACAGTTGAGCCAGCAAAAGACTGAAGTCTACCTTAAAAAGATGGGACTTAGATACATGGCTAATTGGTTTAAGTGCAAGTAGAAAATTGTTAGATGTATGCCTTAGAAGCCAGATTGGCATAATACATTATATTATTTCTAGGACATTTTTATACTTAATTTATTGAAATTAATAAGAATTATATTTTTTTTTCTATTCATATGTGATGTATCTATAAATCATCCAGGAAGTTAATGGACAATGACATATTCTTAAGAGTTGAGAATTTGAGACATGTTATTATAGATTAACTCCTAAATGCTTTCGATCATTGGATCATCACGAGAATGATGATTGATCCATCAAGATTAGTGCACGAATCATTTTCCTTTCTAGTAGAGGAGTCTTAAGTCTACATGTAGGGACACTAAAGTGAGAGTGCAAGTGGTTGTTAGAGAATAATGGTACTGAGTATGACCAGGAACAAGAAGTCACTTGGATGTCTACTCACTCATCAGTGACTGTCTCGATGCAGTAGTTGTGTAAGTAGTTATTTAACCTATAGTATCTTGGCAACTCACAATGAAGTTGCTGTAATTTGACAATACATAAACATGATCCCCAGCCATTGAGGGCTTTGCGGTGTTCGTTAGCTACAGTAAGTTTACTATAAGAATAGGGTATACACTTATGGGAGATCTATCGATCTTAGTAGTTGAGGAGTAATCATATACGACCTAAGAGACCAAGTCCTTAAATCTATGGCCATAATAATGTGATAATGGAAAGGAGTTTTAACAAGATTCATGATTAGGCTAAAGCTGTTTAAGTCTTGCATATGACAGATGCTTAGGGTTTGAATATGACCTACATCCTATTGGGACTCTCAATAGAGAAACTTGATCATAGTGTAATTGTACTTAGGGATTCATCTTTTTATTATACCAGGTTACTACTACATACTACTAAATGTCATTGATGAATTGTGAGAACTCACTAGGATCATTTTCGAATTAATGCTCCTTCTTAGGGTTGAGTTTGAATTATTTCAATCCATTGAAAGGAGTTTTGATAAAACTATAATAAAGATTATGGTATATCTCACTATTAGACATAATAGAACTTGAAAGGTCACATACAAAAGAATCTTAACCTAATCAAGAATATCAAGACTAAAACCAAATTATCAATTGATTGATGATTTGAATCAATTTATAAGAGTTACAAATTTAGAAACTACTAATTGTTAGCACAAAGAACTTAATTACAAGTATTACAATATAATTAGACTTAATTAAATTATGGATCAAGTCTTAATTAATTTAAATCAAATTTAATTTAATTGAACTTGACTTAATTTGAAACTAATTTGGTTTAATTATCTAAGTTAAACTTGGATTATAATCTTAATTGGATTAGAATTAACAGCTTTTTTAAATTCGATTCGAATCAAGTTCAAATTGGATTCGAATCGAACATAAATTAAAATCGAATCGAAATAAATCACCTTGACTCAAAAGATTTGGTTTCTCTCTCTTAATTTCACATCCCCAAATTGAAGAAGGGGCACTAGATTTGGTGCCCTCTTTTGCATGCACGAAAAAGAAAGAGGAGGTGCAAGTTTGCACCTTCCCTTTCTATTTGGGACTTTATCTCGATAAGAGCAGATCCTAACTAATTCTAATTTGAATTAGGGTTACTTAGAATCAATCTTTACCAGCTTGGGGCATTGGAAAGATTGTTTTGTGCGACAAACATAAAGAGAGGAAGAGAGGAGCCGGCGTACATAATTCATCATCACAAAATTTTCACCCAGTTCTCTTTTTACACCTTTCTTCCTTTCTTTTCACCCCCTAACCTTTGCCAAAACTAAGAGAGAAAGAGTTAAGAGTAAGGTTCCCGGTACCGGTATCGGGAGCCGTACCGGTGGCCGGCCATAAATTTTTAGGGACTTCATAAATTACTACATACCTGCTAGATGCAAATCCAAACTCATTTGATAACTCCACCGTCCATCAATGATCCAGATATACTCAAATGCATGTGATGGATCTGCCTCCTGGATCTTTTCCTTTACCTTTTGCATCATGAAATATAAGAAGCCCATCTGAGCATACTTCTCGGAGTCCACGGCACGAAGTACCTCATATAGAGGCTTGATAACCTCCACTACCCTCTCAGCCCGCTGCCAAAATATGTCTTGTCATTAAATTTTTTACATTGCTTTTCTCAGTATTTGTCCTGGCAAATCTGCTCTGCTGCCACTCCTGACTGACAAGCATCTGACGCAACTCTGCTTTCCTGCTAAGAAGACTATCAAGTGCAATGTAATCAGTAGCAAACCATGTGACCCCCGGTCTCAATATTTCCCTCCTGTAAAGCTCCTCATCAATGATAAGACCCATGTATGGTTATATATAAATCTGGTGATAGACTGTGCTAGCTCAACAATCTTCTGCACCCTGCGGATTTTTCCAATATTCATCAACATGAGGTCTATACAATGTGCAGCACAAGGGATCCAAAAAATATGTGGCTGCTGCTCCATCAAGATCTGCCTTGCAGCCCTGTACTGTAGTCCATTATCAGTGATGACCTGTACGACATCATGTTCTCCCACCTGATCAATCACCTCCTCCATCAATTTGAGAAATAACTGGTGTCGTGCACCTAATCTGAAGCATCAATAGATTTTTGAAAAAAAGTCTTCCCATCACAATAAGTCAAGAAATTGATGATGCTCCATCTAGTAGGACCAATCCAACTATCACACATCACCATCAATCCATACATGGGCCACTTGCTCTGATATGAGGATATCCATCCTTCTAGCTCCTCCTTATTGCTGTCCAGAAGCTGACCATAGATATCCCTCAATGCTGGAGGATCTACACCTGCACCAGCAGCCTGTATAGATGAATTAGCAGAGCGATAATATAGATTGTCTACTGCATGACTGAGATATAACTGAAATGAAACCAAGAGGAGATGGCCCACCACATATCCTTCTTATCCTTTTTCACCATTGTGTCAATCCTCTGTTGCTTAGAGTCTCTACTAGAAAATACATATGGATCGACATCATGGATAGTAGCTCCCTCTAGAATGTTCGTGGAAGACTTCCTTCTACTGCCAAATGCTCCCAACATAGATGCAATACGGCCGGTGCCTCTCTTGACGGGCTCTCTGATTGAGGAGGTTATCCTAAACTGTGTCTCAGACTCTCCTGCAGTACTAGCAAAAGCGGATCCCGATCCTGACTCAAAAGCTGATGGCCCGAATCGCTATCTATGCCTGGCTGCCTCCTCCTGTTACCTCTGCTCATACAAGCTCACCTGAATAGCAGCCTCCATCTGTGCCTCTTCATCAGAAGAAATAGATGCTCCCTCTAACTCCCTGGAGTAATAAGAAGGTAGTTCTGCGGCTCTGCAGTCCACCTCTGCCTTCTTCTTTGCTGCTCTTTCCTTCCCAACTTTAAAATCAGCAAAGTATTTCTTCATCAACTAATATACCTCCTGTGGACACTGTCGGCATGCAGATACATCAGGATAGCCGTCAGCTAAGTGCTGCTTCGACCTTGTTACCCCCTACCTTTGAATTCAGTATTACACCATTTACACCTCCAGTGATGCCGACCCTAGAGCATCTCTCCATGTAACCAGCCAATGTCCTACTCCGGATCCTTCCTCCTTGATGGATCCATACCTAAATATTTAAATTACATATAAGGTCAATAATAATGTTTATTAATTAACACTTTATTAACCTAATTTTTAAAATTTATTTATTTATTTTATTTTTTATTTAAAAAATTCAAAAAATAAAGAAAAATAAAAAAAAATTTAAATTTTAGATTCACGTAGGATTCTATCATACATGCTACATATTTTTTTAAGATCCTAGAAATGCATTAAAAATCAATTTTTTTTTAATTTAAGACCTACAGCACTATTCATGAGATGTATCAAAACTTGAATAAATTGACATAAATTTATAGTGAGAGTAGCTTACGAGCCCTAAATTAATAATTTATAATTATAATTTTTTTCTAATTATTTTTTTATTAATTTATTAATCCAAAATTAATTTTTAATTTAAAAAATTATATATTTAACAAAAATCAAGATTTTAGTATCATCGTGTAAATCTATCCTAAATCTACCATGTACTCTAAAATCATAGCCAACAAATAAGTTTTAACAGCATTTCTTCTTAATTTTTTATTTTGCATGGATTTTAAAAAAAAACGATACGAAAAAGGAAATACGGAAAAAGAAAAATATACGTACCTTGATTCTACCTTCCTCTTCGACTTCTGCAAGTTTGATTGGGTTGAAAAGGATCAAGGCAATTTGTTTTCCGTCGTTTTTCTTTCCGCAGCTCTACGAGCTCTCTGCCTTTTCGTTCATTAAAACTCAAGACAGCCCCCCTCCCAAAACAAGTCGCATGGCTATAGTAGCCATGTGACAAAAACAAAAAAAATGGCCTCACCTGCCCCCTCCCGCCCATATCGAGCCGAACCGGCCGATTTGGTCCCATTTCGACCGGTTCAGCACCGATTCGACCTGTTCGAGTCCAATTAGATGCGGTAAAGAATTTTTCTTTTTAAATTTTTAAGTAGCTGTTTCGATTTATATGGTCGAACCGTATCGGCCGGCCACTAGTCCGATTCGGCACGTCCTGAACCAGCCAGTTTGGCATGCTTCGAAAAACCATGGTTAAAAGAGAGGATCAAGGAGGAAAGTTTTCTCATCCCCTTGATATCTTGAAGATCTCCCTTGATCTGCGCAAAGTTCGCAATGCCACCTTTTTCTTCAGGTTCTAGAAAAAAGATGTTAGATCCAATAAAAAACCAGGCTTGCAAGATTCTAGCACACCAATAGCATCAGCATCTTGATCAGCAACCCTCTCCATGTGGATACCAACAAAATCTCTGAGCATGAGCATGACTCCAACAGAAATTCCAAGAATCCACCAGATCTAAACCAATCGAAGAAGGAAAGTACTTCAAGCCTGTTTTTCTCTCTAAACTTTTTATTTCAAATCTGCTATTAAATCTATTTCGGCATGTTAAATAAATTCTTAGATGTTTACATTATGACTTGATCAGCATGCTTCTTATGAAAAACAGTTTTCATACATACTTCCATTAGATTAATGTAATCTGAATTTTTCAGCATGCTAAACACCTGGAACTATAACACTTACAACATGATACATTCAAAACAAATTCCATCAGCACTCCCTCTAAACAGTCAGCATTCTAATCAGATGTTAAATAACAGTAACATTTAGCAATGTATATTAGAGCGCTGTGCATCATGATGCTGTAGAGCTTCCCTGAGATTCTTCAACGCTTTATCATATGACACAAAGCCCATGAACCAGAATTCATGGTTGTCCATGGTCACGATCTGAATGTATTTCTCTGCAGGGTTCCTAACATTAGCTGAAGAATTAACTGATCTCAGTTGCTCAAGTCCCACAACAACCTGTATGTGGATGTATTGTTAGAAGCAAATAGCTGAAGAGAGAAGCTTTGAAGGTGAGGCTATATGCAATGGAAAGCAAGGAATGCAAGGAATTTGTTTAAAAATGGAGATTTCAACTAACAAATAGGAGAATGAAAATAACAGATGTACCTTGTGAAAAGACAACCAAATGTTGGTCATATTCCCTTTTTTTTTGTATGTATATTCATTTATTATTCACCGCCATCTCTACCTTTCAATTTCTAAAAGAGGAGCATTCAAAGTATCAAAAGCTACTGCAGCAGTAAAAATGTAATTTTTTCTGATACCTCAAAGCAAAATTATCCACGTACAATATGTGTCCTATAAATGTTTATGCCACAATTTGTGAAGGGTGAAGAGACAAAAGATGAACCTGGTAAAAGATACACTCCTGCTGAACTTGGGGGACATTGTAGCAGAGAGGTTTGTCACTACAAAAAGCAAGCCTTCTTGTGGATACATAAAGAGTTCCTATCATCGGGCCAGATGAAGTAGAGAGATAACAAGCATATGCTTTTTTCAATTGTTCTCCTGGAAGAATACCAAATGTCTGCTGGAAAACCTTGTCGCATCCACCTTCTGCAAGCACTTTTGTTCCTTGTGCAAGCCTAGCCATGGCTGCATCGGTAAAACTAGGACCAGTTTTCACTGTTTGACAAGCATACATGCGCATATTAGCTAACCTTTTTGGGGAGGGGTGTAATATATTTACCATCATTTCATACTTCTATTTCAAGGTCAAGTGTGCTAAAATGGAAGCGTATCCATTTCAAAGATATAAATACTCAAACACCAAAGGTCATTGAATTCACAAAATCACAGAATTAGAAACCAAAATATGCAGAGATATTAATAAGTCAAAAGCTCCCAAAATGCACACATGCAATAATAGCCTTTCGAAAATCAAATGTCCCAGCTGGATGGATTTTCAAACCAATAACAAATGCATTTCTATTGGCTTATGACAAAATCAAGGACATAAACCTAAACCAAACTAAGAAAAGAATTCCAAAATGTTGAAATGGAAGTTCCACACTCAACAAATTTATTCACTATTTTACCTCAATATAGAAGTTTCACATGAATCAGAAAACTGGATAAATAGATGAAAGCACGTCAACAGATTCAGCCCACAAAAGACATATTTCCCAAAACAAGAAGCACAGATACATCAAACAAAGCACTTCAACAACAATAGCAACATTTCATTGTCCAAAGGAGCAAATTGTTTTCATTACTTTTTCTTTCACGGTACAATTAATATATTTACTTTGTTGATTCAGAAAAGACTCGATAGTGGTTATTTTACATAAAATGCCAAATTGCCAAGAAAGGGAGGCATACCACAAATAACTGCAATCATGTTTTAATGAAACATTTATTAATGTGGCTAAATTCAATGTCAGCCAACAGGAAAGAACTCAATTAATATGTTAGTCAACTGTGAAAATTTATCAAATGTTGAAAATTGAAGCAGGTGGTCTTCCAAATAGTCCAGTAGGTTAAAGACTAATATTCCTTTAACCTAGGCTCTTGAGAACACCCAAAAAAAGCCTAAAATAAAAAATACACCACAATTAAGGCTCGGATGTGAGACAAAAGAGCACTTTATTTTATTAATAAAAGAACCCATTACAAAATTAGATTCCCAAGGGAACCAAACTGTTTAGACTGATGGTTCGGGCTCAAGACAAAGAACTACCCCCCATTGGAACAACTCGATCAGCACTACGGAATGTGAGAGCTTCTGACATCACCGGAATTGGAACTCAAAGAAGATTAGAATACAGAGGGAAGAATTTGTTTGACCAAGCTCTTGCACTCTTGAAAGCCGACCTCATAGGCCGACCGAGAGACCTTTAACAGCTCTTCTATAAGTTTTTGCTATTTGAGAGCAACCACTCTCTCCATCCACTAATATCCCTTTGGTGGCATAGGTCCTAGCCTCGCATAAAGAAAATTTTAGAGATCGCTCATGGTGAGCATTTCTTTGTCGGCCCTGTCCCTCAAAAGCTTAATCCTTTTTTTTTTGCAAGATGAAGCTAGGCCTTAAGCAAAATTGTCTCCTTAGTATACCTCACATGGACATCATCGGCCCAAGCTCACTCCGCAGCACCCCTTCTCCTCGTCTCTTCTAGCTCCTATTGCAAATGCTGTGCTCCAGCTATTGCTTCATCCCTAGCTCGCCTGTCTACGAAATTCTATCTTCCAACTCCAAGGTAGAATTGTAGAAAGGTACTTCAGAATGTAGCTACCCTCCCCCATCTGAAGCTTAACCTGAAGCCAATCGTTCTCCTATCTCTTTGCTCGGAGGTCCTCCCGGAGCCCATTGCTCTCGTGACTAGCCACCTGAAGCTCGTTCCAGAGCCAACTAACACTCCACTTGGGATTCTTTTACTGGTCCTAAAAGCTTCATGCTCCGCTTCCATAGCCCTCCTTTCTTCAAAAGCTACTTTCTCCGCTTCTTCGGCTCAGCGAATGACACCAACAACCTGTGACCAAGCAGATTTGGACGATCTTGTGAAGTTGTCCAAGTGGTAAGCCATTACATAGAAAGAATTCTCAGTAAGAAACGAGATCTTGATGAAAGAACAAAGAGCAAAAACTAATCCGAATGTATGCACCGAAGCTATCATCTGAGTAGGAATCCAACCCCACTTCAGCCAACCCACTACCGTCAACCAGGAGAAAGAACCTATTGATCATGCTCTAAGCAAGTCTGGGATTATTTAAGGTGCTAGGAGCAGGCCGAGCCCAAGAGAGGCCCTACGACAAACCTCTGACTTCTCTCTAGCACTCTAGGGAAAAGATCCACAGACTTTAAGGATCATCCTGCCAGAAGATGTTGGCTGGTCCCTTGAAACTTCAAGAGGAGATTGCACCGCCAGCACCAATGATGGCCCTGACAACCTCCCTCCATAACTCTTTTAAGTCCCTCGGATCCATCAGTCAATCAAGCTGAGCAAGGATGGCTAACAGATGCTATAGATCATCGAAAATTGCCTACGAATGAGAAGGAACACAGTGAAATAGTGTGAAGGAAAACAATTCATTGGGAACAACTCCATTTATAGAAGACATGAAAGGCAGATATGACATGCCGTTTCAGCTTAGCCATTCCGAATGACCAACATTTGGTGCAATCCAATTGGCTAGACATCCACAAGAGCTGGCTAGTCAATAATTGCAGTATGATGAATGATGTTTCAGCGAGTAGCATGGATGACTACATAAATACATTGAAACCAAGAAAATTCTCTCGGCTCTGCTCTCTTCACCCAAACTGCATCAGCTCAAACTCGAGAGTAGGAAATAACTGATATGGGAGAGAAAATTTTCCTTAGTTTGGCTGATAGAATTTGGACCTCGTACTGACCAACCTCGAGCCATGGCCAATGCACCAGACCCCTGGCTCTTGGATCATATGAAGGATCTTTTCTCGACCGTAAGAGCTTTAATTAGCTAACCCTCAATCCAAGCCCAGCCAAGGCACATGCATACTGATCTCGATTGACAGATAGGGCAACATTGACATTCAGTTCCGCATTCTCTAAGAGATTCCATGATTTTCGAAAACAATTGGCCTCGATGCAAATAAGGCAAGAGCCTAACCGCTAAATCTCACCATAACAAGCAAGTCATAGCAAGCAAATCTCATCTAATAAGGCCTCAATAATGGTCTAATTCTCCATCCATCATAAGGCCTTTTAGCCAGCTCCTATAAATAGGAGCCCAAGGAGACCCCAGGTAAGAGATTTCTTCTCCTTCATTATCTAATCCTTCCTTTCTGTTCCAGATTATTCACTTGAGCATTGGAAGGTTTCCACCGGAAGCCAACAGCGACCTAAAACTTTTTACAGATACCATAGTCATTGCCTAGTGACTTCGAACACTCCAGCACACCCGACCTCAATCTAAGAATCTACGGTAACACCCATAAATAAAAATATTAATTCTATAATAATAATTAATATATTGTTATAGGATTAATAATTCATAGGACTAATAAACATATTTTTATAGTATATATTAATTATTAATAATATTAATAAATATATTAATATTTTATCATCATAGATTTTATATTATTAATAAATATTTTTATAAAATATAATAAAGGTAGTTTTGAAATTATATGGTCAATGATTTTGAATTTTCATACAATACCAAACAGGTTATTCATGGATACCTGGAGATCTTTAATCACAAGACCATGGCCTACCATACACGACAATGTTAGATAACTAAAGATCATATCACTATAGGATTTGGATCAACGGTGATCTTATATCACCGTGATGATCCCATTTGGATCACCAAACATCATCTTAGAGTGTATCATCAATAAGCCTCCAAGCTTATACTATGGGACATCAATAAAATAGATTATTCTTTCTTTGCTTTCTTTTAGAACTTTAAAAATCTACAAGTGACAAAGGTCAGAACTAAATTGACCAACGAGAAAGTGACCAAGGGATATCGACTAAGATCAAGATCAAATTGACCTTCTAGAGACATCCGAACTCTAGTTGGGACCTTTAGACAAATGACCAAAGACTTATCTACTAAAAGAAGACACCCGAGATCCAACTTGGACCTCCTCGACTTGGTCAGTCGACCAACCTCTTAGAGATATCCCAACTCCGGCTAGAACCTCCAAATATGTGATCAACTAAGGTTGACCACAAGGAGACACCTCAACCCAAGTCGGAATCTCTGAACTCAAGATCGAGAAAACCTTATCTCAAAAACATCCTAGCTCCGCTTGAAAAATATGACTATGGATGAGTGATGACAACTTCGACACAACTATTGGAACATCCTAGCCCTAGCTAAAGGATCTATGATTGGAAAAATCCCAACCACAACTACTTCGAGTTAAAGTTATTAAAGTGAAAAGACGTTGACTTCAGCTCAAGATCAAAGCAACTTCAGTTACAATCTGAAACCAGCCTCAAGGGCCAACTACTACAACTTTGACTTCGGAATTAAAGGAGCAAAGCATGCAAACAAGAAGCAAAGTTAATCAAAAATAGAAATTTTCATTAAGGGACTTCTTTAACTTCAACAAGGAGAAGAAGTCCAAACTACAAAAAAGAAAAGCAACAAAAAGGTTTTATATGCCTAAAAGGGCTAGAGCTTGGCCTCGTAGATGTCCATCAACTTCTCGATCATGGCCCTCGCCTCTGCCCTTTTGGTCACCTCATCGATCACCTGCCAAGTCACTTCACTAGCCTCCAACTTATTCCCCAGTTCAATCAATGGTCTTTTGCTCGCTGGAGGTCAGCCACCACCCCCTCGAAGGCAATCTCCCCCTGGAGAAGCCCATTTTCATCAAGGGCCCTTTGGAGCTTAGAGCAAGCTCGAGAAGCTTCATTAGCTACCTTATTCACCTTCTCTATGGCAACCCAAACCCATGCATCAATAGCACAGACCTAATCATCTAGCTCCCATCTCAATTTGCAGAAGCCAAGGCCCCCCTCGCTTAGAACAAAGAAGTCATGAATGAGCTGTAAAGAACAAAGAAAATATTAAGTTTGCAACATCGAGAATAAATCCAAGAGCACTTGGAAAAGAAACATACCAAAAGGAGCCCGTTGTAGCTAAGCTCACCACCTCATTAGCGTGGTGAGATTTGCTGGCCAACCAATCAGTTAGCAAGACCACCATCTGCAATAGCTCCCGGGCAAGTTGCTCCTCCTATAGTCTAGAGTTAGACATCCAAACGGTCTTCGACAAAGTAATGAACCCCTCCTTGATCCTTGATGAGATGCCGCCAATGGCTCATGGAGCCGAAGAGCTTGGAACATAAGAGGATGGCGAGGTTCTTATTGACAGAATGGGGATCGGTAAAGGAGAGCAGCCCCGACGCATCACCAGGCTCGATGCTCAACCTAAATCTAGAGAGGCTAAGGGAGCGAACCTCAGGGGGATTGTAATGACAACCTCCAACTTATCGTCGATATCAACTGGCTCGGTGCTGGAGGACCCTAAAGTTGACACTGGTGCACGAGTGGGAACTTCTATCCTCTGCTTCTTTGATGACGAGGCCTCACCGTCCAAAAAGGCCAACCTCTTTTTGGAAGAAGATCTCAAAGACTCCAAAGTCGATCTCATTGTTGCAAAACCAAACACAAGATGTCAATCTTAAAAAAACAAAAGCCTTGAAGATGCTAAGAAAAATAGGTGAAGGGACTAAGAGCCAAAAACCCTAGAAAGTAAGGGAACGGTCAAGAAAAGAAGAAAAAAGGAAGACCAATCAAAAACATGGAAGAGAACTCGGATCAAGTCACCAAAATATCAATGAAGGCAAACAAGTGCTGCAAAACCCCTTCGGTGAACGACAAGACAAAAGCAACGTGGGCATCAGACAATTGACTAAAACTAAGAGAAAAAAGGAAGAACTGCCAACCCATACCCTATTTATAACCGCCAATGGCCCAGATTGGCGCAACGACTTGGCACACCCGTCTAGGATTGCAACATGTGTCACCCATTAGCATGGAATAGTAAGCCATACTAATTGCAAATGACATGCGACCACCACATTTCTGTTATTGATAAGACGCTATGATATCCGAAGGATCCCCAAATTTGATTAATTTCAACATGCCGCTTGGGTTCCCTCACCCTTATAACTTTGGTGTCTTAGCTGAAGAGATGTCATAAGTTTTGAATCAAGAAGCTTCCACAGCAAAAAAAAGTACAAAAGTTCGGTATCAACCTAGGAAACTTTACCTCGAAAGTCTTCGACGAGGGCAAAATGACCCCTCCAGCTAACTACTCTCATCACCTGAAGCCAACAAGTCACTTTCAACTCAGAAGTAGGAGGCAAGTGTTGGGAGAGTAAGACATTTTCCCAACCAATGGAGCTAGGATCCTAATCGAGAAAGTGACTCACTACTTTTATATGTACCAACGACCTCTATAACAGAAGAAGGTATACGGCTACTATCATAAAAAGTGGTCAAGTCTATGACTTTGGAAAACAACCAACCCAAAGCTCGAACATTAGCAGACCATAGATCAAAGAAAACGGAGCAAATGGTGCCGGGTGTAGACAAATCCCCACCTTAGCAAGAAGATTCGGACATGCCCAAGCAAAGCTTTGCGCCATGAAAAAGAACTAGCTTGATCCATAGTATACAACTGACCAATCCCAACAAGCAATGATGACTAATCAGCTTAGCAGGCCACCGAAGTTGATGACAAGACCGAAAACCTTAGCATTGCTGCCTCCAACGATGCCTACGAGAGCGAATTTGCAATGAACGTGTTATGTTCTCTTAGATGTTGCATGCAGAATTTTCAAAAATAGAATTTTTTTTAACATGCAACGGAAGAGAAGATTAAATCTTTTAATCTAAGCATGCATAGATCAAATCTACCTAATACCTACAGATCTAGTTCATATGCAGGACATCAAAATCAAAAATCTAAAATTTGAAATCTAAAATTATGATTGAAACCCATACCCTATATACTAAATCCTTCTTGAAAGGTTCATATCTGGATGTCTCCAAGCTTCGATGAAGCTGTTCATCATCCGGCCTCTACAGGTATGCACACGGAGCTGACTTAATCTGAAGCATCCAAGATCATCGAGGTGCTAGCTCTTTTGCAGATCTAGTTTCTTGAAGATCGGATCTTACTCTTCTAATTCGCTTTTTCTCAAAAAGAGAGCAAGAAGATAGCAAGGTGAAGAGGAAACCGCTGCATAAACACCATGCTAGATACAGCAAGGGAAGGGGAGGAAGAAGGAAAGGGAGAACTCTTCTGTCTTTTCTCTCTCCTTTTCTCTCTAAGGTGGCATCAAAATAAAGATGAGGTACAAGGGCAAAGGAGAAGCATGCCAACTCTCTTTTCCTCTCATTTTGGAAATGGGAAATCAGATGGAAAATTAAAATTAGCACAAGGAAGAAAAGGCTCTTCCTTTATGCTTGCACCAACCCTCTAGATAGATACTATCCCAACCAGATTAGGCCTCACCCTCTATCTTGTTTGAATCAAATTCAAACTCAAGAGATGAGAAAAGGTAGAAAGTCCCTAACCATGACTTTAGGGTGCCAACACCTTGTGTGCCATTCATATTTGCAGGAAAATGCTTTCATGCAAATTCTTTTGGAACACCATCCATTCGTGTGCCAATATTCCCTTGGGTGTTGAGTCCTCCTTGGGCATGTGATGAGAGAGAGTCCAAGTGAGAAAGGAGTCCTAGTTCAATTGAAGATGGACTCCTACTTCAATTCAAGGTGGACTCTATAATCATAATCCAATTAGGAACCAATCCAAGCCCAATGCAAATCCAATTGGAAACCGTTTTGAATCAAACCCAATCCTTAATCTGATTAGAAGTTATGTCCAATTCTCAATTGGACTAGAAAACTCAATTGGACTCGAATTATATGAAACCTAATTAAATTAAATCTGATTTAATTCAATTAAGACTTGAACTCTAATTTGATCTAATCAAATTGCATTGCAACTCTTGCAATTAGGTCCTTACTAATTCTTCTTGTAACTTTTATAAATTGATCCTAACCATCAATCACATTGATAATTAGGTTATAATCCAACTAATTGGTCAAGTTCAAGCCCCTATTGTGTGTGACGCCATAGACCCTACTCTATCTAATAGTGAGATACACTATGATTTCCATAATAATATCATTGAAAGCTTTTACAATAGATTGGAATGATTTCAACCATCTTAATCAAGGATCATCGATTTGAAAATGATCCAAGTGATTTTTCACAATCCATCAGTGATGCCTAGTAATAGGATTTCCCGAATCGTGCCATACCAGTCGGTTTGGACCGTACCGAACCGGGCCGGCGGCCAACCGGCATGGTTCGATGCCAAAAACCGATTCTTCAGTTTTAAAAATTAAAAAAAAAATTGATGAACCGGTCCAAAACCGACCCGAACCGTGCCAAATCAATCGATTCGACCGATTCGGGATCGATTCGAGCTGGTTTTTTTTCCTTTTGATTACTATGCACTTATTGGGGGGCTTTATAAAGAACCTGAGAGCTCTCTTTGTTGGAAGGAAGGCTTCAACGAAGGCTACAAACTGTATTTTTTCTTGATTTCAAGCCAATCAAACACAAAAATTGCAAGAGAAAAGTAGATTCAAGGTACATATAGCTCCCTTTCTTTCTCTCCTTTTTTTCTCTTTTTTTAAGTTCATAAAAAATAAAAAATTAAAAAATGTTGTCAATTTTTTTGAGGGGCAAAATTTTAGAGTATGTTGTAGATCTATGAAAGATCTACACAATGATGCTAAGATCTTGATTTTTATTAAGTATATAATTTTTTAAATTAAAAAATAATTTTGAATTAAAAAATTATTAAAAAGTAAAATAATTAATGAAAAAAATTATAATTATAGATTATTGTTATAGGGCTTGTAAGCTTCTCTCACTATAAATTTCGTGTCAATTTATCCAAGTTTTAATACATCTTATGAATAGTACTTTAGATCTAGTATTGAAAAAAAGTGACATTTCATGCATTTTCAGTGTCTTAAAAATATGTAGTACCTATAATAGGATCCTACATGAATCTAAGATCAAATTATTTTTTTATAATATTTTAATATTTTATATTTTTTAATCTAAAAAATAAAAAATATATATATTTAAATAAAAAAATTATGTTAACAAAGTACTAATTAATATACATAATTATTGAGCTTATATACTTTTTAAATATTCAGGAATTGATCCATCGAGGAGAAAGAAAGAATTAGAACGTGATATTAGTTGGTTGCATGGAGAAATGCTCTCTGATCAGCATCACTGGAGGTGTAAATAATGCAATGTAGAATTCAAAGGTAATGGGATAACAAGAATAAAGTATCACTTGGCTGATGGTTATTCTGATGTATCTGCATGTCGACAATATCTACAGGAGGTTCGTCAGTTGATGAAAAACTATTTTGCTAGTTTCAAAGTAGGAAAGAAAATAACATCAAAGAAGAAGCAAAGATGGACCACAAAATCGCAGAACTACCTTCTTATTACTCCAAGAAGTCATAGGAAACATCTATTCCTTCTAATAAGGCATAGATGGAGGCTGCCATCAGGCAAGCTTGTATGAACAGAGGTAGCTAAAAAAGATAGCCAGGCAAAAAACAATTTGAGCCATCAGCTTTTGAGTCAGGATCGAGATCGGGCTCTGCAAGTGTTATAAGAGAGAGTTTAGAACCTCAGTCAAAGAGCCCATCATGAGAGGTACCAACCATATTGCATCCATGTTGGAAGCATTTGATAATAGAAAAAAATCTTTCAAAAACATTCTAGCAAAAGCCACTATTCATGATGTCGATCCATATGCTCTTCCTATCAGAGATTCTAAGCAACAGAAGATTAACATGCTAAAAAAGGATAAAAAGAAGGATATGTGACGGGCCATCGAATCCTGATTTTATTTCGGTCATATCCTAGCGTACGTAGCAGACAATTCATATTATCGCTTTGCTATTTCATCTATACAGGTTACTGGAGCAGGTGTAAATCCTCCAATATCGAGAGATATTTATGGTCAGCTTCTAGACAACAATAAAGAACTAGAAAATTGGATTGCCTCCTATCAGAACAAATGGCCCATGTATGAATTGACAGTGATGTGTGATGATTAGACTGGTCCTACTAGACGGAGCATCATCAACTTATTGTGATGAAAACTTTTTTTATAAATATATTGATGTTTCAAATCAGGTACACGATAGCAATTATATCTTCAAATTGGAGGTGGTGATTGATCAGGTGAGAGATCAGAATGTCGTGCAGGTCATCACAAATATGGACCATAGTATAGGGTCGCAGGACGGCTCTTGATACAGTGACAACCATATTTTCTGGACCCTTGTGCTGTATATTATATTGACCTCATGTTGATGCATATTGAAAAAAGTCATAGGGTGCAGAAGATAGTTGAGTTAGTACAGACTATCACCAGACTCATCTATAACCATACATAGGTCTTATCATTGATGAGAAGCTTTACTGAGGAAGAAATATTGAGATTAGGGATCACACGGTTTGCTACAAATTATATAGCACTGATAATCTTCTTGGTAAGAAAGTAGAGCTGCATCAGATATTTGCCAGTCAAGAGTAGCAGCAAAGCAGATATGCCAGGACATACTGAGAGCAATGTGAAAAATTTAGTGACAAGATACATTCTGGCAACAGGCTAAGGATAGTGAAGGCTATCAAGCCTCTATATGAGGTACTTCAGGACGTGGCTCTGAGAGATATGCTCAAATAGGCTTCTTGTATTACATGATGCAAAGGACAAAAAAAAAACCAATAAACAAATCCAGCACATGCTATTGAGTAGATCCAGATCATTGATGAATGGAGTTATCAAATGAATTCGAATTTGCATCTAGCAGGTACGCAGTAATCATAAACTTTAAAATTTTAAATTAAATTATATTTGTACAAGTATACTTGGCTAATTCTTAAAATATGTCTAGCTTACAATCTAAATTCAAGATTCGAATACTCCATATAGGACATTGCCATGGATGAACAGTTTGTCTGCCCTATGCAATGTTATATACAAGATGGAGCCCGATCCAGATGTTGCAGCTATGTGCCTAGAAAAAGTTATGTTAAAATTATTAAATGATTTTTATTAACACTAATTTCAACAAGTAGCACATGATAATAACATTTTTTTTCAGATAATTTTTTAGGAAGGGCACTCTTTTGGATTCACTGTAGCGATCAGAAGTAAATCAAAGATGAATCCTGATAGAGACTACTAAGTACTAAGTATAATATTAGATTCAGATTGATTTTGAATTTTGTTAAATCTAAAATTCTAAATAATTTAATATCTTTTGCAGCTGAATGATGAGCGTATTTTGGTAGATCTGCAAAATATTTAAAAGTTCTTGCTGTCAAGATCCTCTTCCAGATCGTGTCATCTAGTAGATGTAAGCGCAACTGGTCTATATTTGACTTTATTCACTCCAAGCAGAGAAACCGTGTAACATAGAAATGCCTCAACAATCTTGTTTAGGTGATGAGAAGGCATGGGGTGCGAGAGTATAGGGTGTGGAGAGCCGGCGAGGGATAGGACGAGAAGGGGCGGAGGGAGAGAAGGGGGCAACGGGCTTAGGGCAGGCGAGAGCGCCCTGCAAGGAGAGGGAGGGGGAGGAGATAGTGGCCATCATCGCCGCTCGAGGTGGTGGCGAGGTTAAGGGAACGAGTGAAAAGGAGAAGCGTGGCACTTGGGGCGATGATAAGTGGTTTTGAAAATGCCTCAACAATCTTGTAGCTGTGCCTAGAAGAAGTTAGGTTGAAATTATTAAGTAATTTTTATTAGCACTAATTTCAACAACACATAATAATAACATTTTTTTTCCAGATAAGTTTTTAGGAAGGGCACTCTTTTGAATACACTGTAGCGATCAGAAGTACATCAAAGATGAATTCTGGTAGAGACTACTAAGTACTAAGTATAATATTAGATTTAGATTGATTTTTGAATTTTGCTGAATCTAAAATTCTAAATAATTTAATATCTTTTACAGCTGAATAGTGTGTACATTTTGGTAGATCTGCAAAATATTTAAAAGTTTTTGCTGTCAATATCCTCTCCCAAATTGTATCATCTAATGGATGAGCGCAACTAGTCTACATTTAGCTTTATCCACTCCAAGCAGAAGAACCGTCTAAAATAAAAATACTTCAATGATCTTGTTTATGTATACTATAATTTAATATTAAGATTAAAGTACATTCAAGAGGAAGTTGAACCGAAATATTCCGATCCCATTACAAATACTTATGTTGATGAGGATGAAGATCCGATGATTGGATAAGTCATGAGTCAGCAATAGAAGTGATGGGGATATCAGGTCAACCCTAGTTCACTATGGTTCCCTAAGTTTGAGTCCCTTAGCCATGATTCAAATTTATCTCTGAGTTCAATAATCTGGCTATGTTAGCCGTTTGAGTCCTGTATTTGGGTCTTGAGTTTTTTTTTCAAGCCTTGTTATACTTGAATCATGTATTTAGAGTCGACTCATACCATCAGGATTTATGAGTCAAGTTTTTGGTTATGTTCGGCTCAGTTGAACTAAGTTGGTTCAGTTATTCATTATAAGTATTTGTCATTTTGAGATTTTGTGTCAATTTGAGTCTTGTAATAATATGAGTTGATTAGATTCACTAAGTCCTTTGAGTCTTGAGTTCAATTGAGTCCATTTGTATTATTCGGCCTACTTTGAGTCTTGTCAATTAGACCCCTTTGAGTCCTGTAATTACTTTCATTCGAGTCATATTCAAGAGGACCATTAGACCCACATTTAAGTCACCAGCCCAGCATCTGGACTACCTTCATGCTGCCCAAGTCCTCCAGGAGAAGCACCCCAGCATACCAGCCCACAAGAATCTATGAAGTGGTGCCCCAGGCCCAAGTCCAAGTCCCTGGCATCCGAATTCCATCAGGCCATGACGCCCTCAGGCCTATTCTTACCTTTGGCGCCCCTCTAAGCCCAGTCCAACAAGGATGGTGCCCAAGTCCAAGCCCAGCAGAAAGTGAAAAAGTCAAAGCAGTCCAAGAGAATTTCATCCCAGCCCAAGCCCATAAGGAGCCCTTGACCAAGTCAAAGAAAGGAGAGAAGACCAATTCTAACTAGGAGATTAAGTTTTATTTCTACTCAAATTATATACTCCTAGTTCTAAGCAACTTTGAATCCTTCACCCTATCAAATTTTGTATTCCTATCCTAACTAGGAAAGGGCATGGGAACATCTACAAATACCCCACCCCTCCACCCTCTTGTAACTAATGATCAATTATTATAAATTGTTATGTATTTCTTTTAAGTTTTCCTCAAAATTCTGAGTGAGTTTCTGTTTGATTAAGGATATATGTGTGATCCCTCCAAGAATCGGTGTGATCCCTGCACCCTGTCTCCAAGCCGCCAGCCTTCTTCATCTTGGCCGCCTTCCTCAAACCTCTTCCCCTTCTTGTTTCAGCGATCTAACCCTTTTTTTCCTTATTTTCTAACCCCTGTTAGGTGATTTGCAGGTTCTCAGAGTTCACGAATCCAAGGATTTCATCTGACTAGCTATCGGGTCACCAAATTGAAAGCCGTGAATCCACAAGATCGATAGCTTATTATTCCAGCCCGCATCCAAGAGCGTAGAGCGAACTCTTCATGGATTGATCTTCAAATCTCTGCTAGGTACACCCCTTTGACTCCTCTGGTAGCGGTATTGCAGAAAAGCTAGTCCTAACCAGGGCTTCTTAGCCTTGGCGGTCCTGTTTCTTCACTTTTAGAGTTTATTTCTGCATGCCTGTGCTTAAGATTTTCTATATAATTCCCTACTTAATATCTTGACTTGAAATTCGGGATACAAACTCCTAACTTAATGCCTAACAACAAAAAAATAATTGGCATGCATGATAGTCCCGCATCATTTGGTATCAGAGCATGTTTTAGGGCTAGTTTCTACATCCCGTAATGCTGATACATGGTCTGTTGCTTTTACTGTTTCTGCATATAGATATATCAGAAAACCCTAATTCTTATTTGCTGGATTCCTCATAATTGATAGTATTTGTCAGAATTTTCTCATGATTTATTGGGGCATATAGAATTTTTTCACGCCTATTTTCTTTTGCCCTGGAAACTTCTGCATCCTGTCTCTGCATTAAGGATCTGATTTTCGGTCTATTTCGTCAACTTAAGGATTTTATTTTTCATTGAAATTTGCATGACATACTCTCTGTTTAATCCTGATAATTTTCATGATTTTTAATTATTTTTACATAAACAAAAACATATAAAAGAATCAGCATCTTAGAAACCCTAATGAAAATTCTGAACTTCTGCATATAGTCTGAAAACCCTAGGTTTTTCACTATCATCTGAATTTTGCTTCCAATGAAATTTGATGGGGATCATCTGCACTGATCATCCTCTGTTCTAAAATTTTTCTGATTTTTTTCTGCACCAAAAATCGAACCAAACTCTGTTCCAAACAAACCCTAATTTATGTTATGCATACTTGATCAAACCAAACCTAATCAACTTCCGAACCCTACCTCACCCAAGCCCTAATTTTGTTTGATAATTTAATCAACTTAAATTTAATTTGCCACCTCACAAAAGATAAATAAATATATTTTTTTATTTTTTGATTGGCATTAGTTGCATTAAGGCTCATTGAGTGTCATCATTTCATCTAATCAATCTTAAGGGCAATTTCCTCTCTCAGATCAGGGCAGGATTTCATCACCTGTCCTGGACCCAAAACAACCACCCAGCATCAGATCCCAAGCCTTAACTAAATCAATTAGCAACTTAATTGCTCTAAAGAGCTTAGGGACACCAACAGGTCGGGTCTGAATTATATGAGCCAACTAGTGCACCTAATTCCCCAGCTATTACTGAAAACAGGTGTATAAGGCTAGAGATCCAGAGGCAAACGCCCTAAGTGGACTGGTGGTTTTTAATTAGGACCCTATCACAGGCAGGGGGAGCCTCCCACCACCCCACCTCTTACCTGGCCAGTGGAAGGATTAGTTGTTGAGTTAAGTGTAAGTTAAGTAGACCCATTCAATTTTGGCTCTAGGTCTAGCAAGCTGTAGTCCATTTTCACTTTGTGTGCTTGACTGCATCCTACCACCTTGTTTGATTGATTGCATGACCACCAGATCAAGAGTCCAGTACAACCAGTCTAAGCCCAAACCTAGTTCAACCATGGAACCCAATCTTGAAACTCTTCTAAAAGCCATAAATGAACAGATGGTTGCCCAATAAACCACCCAGATTAACCAGTCCAACACCCAATCCCAAAACCAGTTTGCCCAGATGAACTTCAAGTTCGACCAATCCAATACCCAGATAAATCATAGATTTGACCAATTGATCCAATCGACTACCCAAACAACCCATAGGTTTGACCAGGTAGGAGACCAATTAGAAAACCTAGAGAAAACCCCTAAGCCCTATACTAGATCTAAGCCTGAGCCTGACCTTAGGATACATGATGAGTCAAATCCTAGGAGAACCCCATACTCTGACCCATACCAGGAGCCTAACCCTAAGAAACCCAATCATGATTTCATTGATCAGGATAAGAGAGCCACAACCTATAGATCTGAGCCCAAAGCCTATGACTCTAGAACCTATGCACCCACCTTCTATGAGCCTAATAAACTCAAGATCCATAGAGCTGAACGCTTGTCCTATGAGCCCAAGGAACCCCTAATCCCTAGGTATCAGCCTAGTATCAGTCAGGTTTCTCCTAGTCAACCTGAACTCCATAAGATTAGTACCCCTAGATATGAGCCTAGTGTTAGTCCATTTCCCTTTAGTCAACCTAAACCCTTTAGGACTAGTGCCCCTAGCCCAGGACCAGATCCTAACCCAACAGAAGCCAACCCCAGCCCAGTACCACTACGGCCCGTATGGAAGATAGAGGCAAGTTTATAAAGGCTCAGAAGAGTTCCAATCCCCGAGAGTGTGTTTTAGATATCGCAAGCCAGGCCATTTTGTTAGCTAGTCCAGTCAGCGCCTTACACTTAGGTGAGCTAGATGAGGATAAGTCTGAACCCATTGTTGAACCTGAAGAAGAGGTATATGAGGCTGATCCAAGTCTGGTAAAGGAGTATGAAGATGATAAGCCTATTGAAGATTTAAAGGAAGAAACTCCTGAGCCCATTGATGAATCTAAAGAAGACATTAATAAGTTGAGTCCAGTAAAGATACCTGTAGAAGACCTAGAATTAGTTGACCTAGTAGATACCCAGGTAGAAGCCAACCCAAAGTTAGTTAACCCAAACCATACCCCGATAGAAGTCAATCCAAAGGTAGTTGACCCAGACCACACTGTTGCCCAGGTGGCTTCCCAAAAGAGGGGTGAATTGGGATTAAAAAACTTTTACAAGTATGTGCTCTTTAAAACTCTTTTGGTGTTGTGGTGCAAAATGCAATGCGAAAGTAATTAAGTAAAAGTAATAAAGCAAGAAGAACACAATCACAAACACAAGAGGTTTAGAGTGGTTCGGAGCAGCCGACTCCTACATCCACTACCCAAGCACCACTTGGGATTTCCACTATATCCCCCAACCGGAATATAGTCGGATTGTTTTACCAGGCTCACAATCTAAACCTATACACTTTGGTTTTACCGGGATCACCAAAGAAACCCTAACTCCCTTTGGTTTTAAACGGGATTACCAAAGAAAACCCAAACACTTGGTTTTTGACCGGGATCACCAAGAGCCCAACTTAGGTTTTCAAGGTTCACCTAAATACCTTCAACCCTCTCTTAAGACACAGCCCCTTGCTGTTTTTAGAGAGAAAACAAAGATAAAGAAATGATAAACAAACAACTATAACAAACCAAGTTTGTTTAGGTGTTACCGAGGTAGATCAAGATAAAGTCAAGCCTTGAATGCTCTTTAATGTTCTTCAAGCTGCTTCCTTGCTTCTTCAATGAGTGGATTCAATGATGGAGTAGAGTTGGTGAATCTTTGAATCCAACTTGAATGCTCTTTGAGGTAGGTAGTTGAATGACTTTAAAGCTCTTTGATTTCTCAAGATAATTCCACAATAAAGCTCTAATCATTGTTTAATCCTTTAAAAACAATCCCTTTTATAGTTTTCCAAGAGATATGACCGTTGTAGGACCTTGGGATTCGTGAAATAGCTGTTGGAGACGAATTAGAGTTTAAATTTCAACTTCAACAACTAGTCGTTGGAGTGCAGAAAACAGCTCCACGAGTCGGCTCGAGTTCCAGGAGTCGGCTCGAAGTCTCAGACAGCCCAAAATGAAAATCTGTAGGAGCCGGCTCTTAAGGATGGAGTCGACTCTTGCCTTCAGTCAATTCAAAATCATGAATACCTAGAGTCGGCTCTTCAGTGCAGAGTCGGCTCGAGTTCTCAGACTTCAAAAAATTACTTTCTTCCATTAGTCAACTCTTAGGATGGGAGTCGGCTCTTGATGCTGAATCACTGAAACTTCCTCCGTGCCGTGCCACCACGAGTCAGCTCTTGATCCAGGAGTCAGCTCTTGCAAATCTTCAAAAAATGCTTCAAGCTTCTCTAAAAATCTTAAATATTGAATCAACTAGAAGGTAATCTACATACTCTATAATTTTTAGAATTTTCAGCCCATTTTACAAGATTACAAAATTGATAAACCTAAGACTTTTACAAGTTCAAGTCTATGAAACTTTATACACAATTGAATTACCTTCCAATCAGTTTGAAAACCATTTTAAACAAAAGGTAACTAATTTCCTGCAACACTTCTTAAACAATTAAAAGGAATTGTATCAAATTCATGTTCCAATGTTTTGTGATCATCAAAATCATTCCAGGGTTCAACAATCTCCCCATTTTTGATGATGACAAAACACTGGGCATGATTAGAATTTAAAACACTTTACAATTGACATATATTCATATTTATCAAACGATATTAAACAAAGTGTGTATCACACAGATTAAGTATCAACACAGTGTACCACAATGTACCATATGTATCATGTGTATCAAGAATATCATTTACAATGCATATCGAAACATATAAAATTATCAAATATTTTGAACAAGAAACTTAACAAAACTCCCTCTTATCATGGTGAAAGTTCTCCCTTACCATGATGAAAGTATTTCATCAAGTTTCAACAAATCAATCATTCATATTTTCATAGCAATCAACATCCATATAGCTTTTTATACACAATTTTCAAGCAATTTCCAAAATAACAGCCATTTCAAATTTTCATATAAATTTATAAATTGAACATGCATATTATCATATTATAGCTTTTTCATGTTATAGCTTTTTCATGCACACAGTCTCCATTCTCCCCCTTTTTGTCATCAACAAAAGGCATAGAAGAATGGACATTCATTCATAACATTAATTCAATCATAATAAGGATGGACATGTATCATAAAAAGTGATATACATATATAAAGTCAGTACATAGGATATGTGATACTTTACAGATGTGCCACGGCACGATAAAATAGTATCACACTAACCAAAATACAACAAGATAGAGTCCCAAAACATCAGGATAAAAAGCCTGAACATCAAAATGATGGGCTAGGATCATCACTATCAGGTTCTTCCTCGACAGAGGAGGAACCAACTTCTAAGATTCCTGGACTAGGTTTGAACTTAGGGAACCTAGGTCGAAGATCCCTAATCCTAGTCCTAGTGGGAGTGGCAGTCCTAGACACTTTAGTTTTGGCTTTAACTTTGGCTTTGGACTCTAAAGATATAACAATAGGTGTAGGTCTGGCAGTCGATGGATCAAAAGATAGTGCCTAGGTGCTGGTGATCGAAAGTATCTGGGTAGCCGGAGTCTGTCCAACCTCAGATCTTGTAAGCTCCATACCAACCTCGGGCTCAACATCAGCAGGTGTGGCATGAGAAGGTACATCACTAGAATGTGTCGCCGGTGCCTGCTCTCCATCAGTGCCAGTGCCAAGTGCTGTGGAAGTCAATGGTACATGCTGGCTGGCTACAGAAAGCTGTCTCAATATAGTCATAACATCATGAAATCCCTGCTGCATCTCGGAATGGAGTAGAGCAATCCTGCTGTCAGTGTCTGATCTGAGACACTATCTCCTCCAAGACTCTCTGAAATCTATCCTCTGTATTAGGTCTAGCAGCTGAGAATCTCCTGACTGGTGAATGAGATGTAGTAGGAGCTGGCTCAGATGGTCCAGCCTCATCAGCCTCTGCCTCAGCCTCCTCACCAAGTCCCAGAGCAGCCTGTATGTCATCCTCTGAATCCTCAGAATGTGCCATAGGAACACCAGAAGTCTTCCTGATCCAATTGCCATCTACTTTAATGAATCCCATTCTAGTAAGGGATTTCACAGTATACCTGTCAATATGAAGCAGTAGTCGGCAATCCTCTCCAATTAGATCTACATGGGCATCCTAGAATAACAATGTGAAAACCATCCCGTACGGCAAACAAGCCCGTGCCCTCCGGGCTGCATCCCTCATCTGAGATATCATAATAAATGGCAAGTTAAGGACCTCCCCCTCAATCAGTCGCCTCATAAACATAAGGTCACACTCGCTGACCCAGTCAAATATCCCCGTCCGGGACAAGAAAATCTTGCTAATAATATTGTGCAACAGCCTCATCTCCAATGACAGCTGATTTGCACTTACATGCACAATACCCTTCAAATTTGTTCTCTCCAGTATAAGTCTGAGGGTCTTTTGTTTCTCTTTTAACATTAAGTAACACTCTCATTCCTTTGATATGTTTAGTAAACTTGAAAGCTTTTGTTCACTTATCTGTATATGCTTCCCTTTAACTGTCCCTTCTAAATGAAATGCTTCCAGTGACATATTCTCAAAAAATTGACGGACTAAATTAGGATATGTCGGGATATTCAACAAGCAAAAATTTTTCCATCCTTGTTTTTCAAGCCAATCCCCTATATGTAGTTGTTCTTGCTCCAGAAAGTCAAAATCAATACACCTACCGGGGTAACCTGACGATTTCCCATAGGAATCACTTGCCGGGGTGCTTGAGGTTCTTTTTCCTACTCAATCGGTTGATCCTCATCCGGATTTGAAGTGTCCAAGCGCCTCTTGGTTCTCCGTTCTTTCGCGACAGTCCGAACTACCCTCTTTGCTTTCTTGGCCACGGCTTTGCGGGGTGCCATTTTGCTAAGATTGACGGATTGGAGGGATTTGAAAGAGTTTTTGGAAGGTTTTCTAGAGTGGAATGTGGAGTCGGGTAAGAGGGAACGGCTAAAAACCTAAAAACACAATGAATAGAAAACTTGGAAACCCTATTTTAAAAATGTTCGGCCTGACCTTCGAGTCGGCTCGCCGAGCGCCCTGATAACTCGAGTCGACTCAAGCAAAATATCAGTCTAAGGGTCAAAATAGGTCAAACTCAATTTCTAAAGTTTTCTAGAGTATAAACTAGGTTGTCCTGTGCTCTAAAAAAAAATTTGAAATATTTAGATAATTTTTTCTTAATTATCAAAAATTAGGTCAAACGGGTTCAGAATGGATCATATAGCCCTAATTCGCCTCCGCTCTTCTCAAATCTATCTTGACTGAGTGGTTTAGTAAAAATGTCCGCTAATTGATCTTCAGTAGATACAAATTCAAGTTCCACAACATTGTTTAAAACATGGTCACGAATAAAATGATGTTGAATTTCAATATGCTTAGTTCGTGAGTGCTGAATTAAATTTTTAGATAAATTAATAGCACTAGTATTGTCACATTTAATAGGAATTTTAGATTGGACAACATCATAATCTTCTAGTTGTAGCTTGATCCATAACACTTGTGCATAACAGCTCCCAGCAGCCACATATTCTGCCTCAGCAGTAGATAGTGCTACAGAGTTCTGTTTGCGACAGTGCCAAGAAATCAACACCTAGAAATTGACAGGTGCCACTTGTGCTCTTTCTATCCATTTTACAGCTACCATAGTCAGCATCAGAATAACTAATCAACTTCAATGATGTGTGCTTAGAATTTCATAAACCTACATTACATGTGCCTTTCAGATATTTAATAATTCTTTTAACAGCCATGATGTGTGACTCGTTTGGATTAGATTGAAAACGTGCACACATACAAACACTAAATAATATGTCAAGTCCACTAGCTGTCAAATAAAGTAAAGAACCGATCATATCTCGGTATAGCTTTTGATCAACATTTGTGCCATTCTCATCTTTATCAAGTCTACATGCAAGACTCATGGGTGTTCCAATTTCTTTACTTGATTCCATGCCAAATTTCTTGATTATCTCTTTGATGTACTTGGCCTGGTTGATCAAGATACCTTCTTTAGTTTATTTGATTTGAAGTCCAAGAAAGTAACTCAGTTCACCCATCAAGCTCATTTCGAATTCTCCCTGCATTAGCTTAGCAAAATCTTGACACAAAGATTCATTAGTAGATCCAAAGATAACGTCATCAATATATATTTGAACAACTAAAATATCACTATTCTTTCTTTGAATAAATAGTGTAGTGTCAACACTACCTCTTACAAAATCATTAGCAATCAAAAGTTTACTTAATCTATCATACCAGGCTCTAGGTGCCTGTTTCAGACCATACAAAGCTTTATTAAGTTTGAAAACATAATTTGGAAAAGCATGATCAATGAAACCTGGTGGTTGCTCAACAAAAACTTCTTCAGATAAAAAACCATTCAAAAATGCACTCTTTACATCCATTTGAAATAATTTAAAATTCATAAAACATGCATAAGCTAGTAGCAATCTAATGGCTTCTAATCTAGCTACCGGTGCATAAGTTTAATCAAAATCTATTCCTTCTTCTTGATTATATCCTTGTGCAACCAGTCTAGCCTTATTTCTAATTACATTACCATCTTCATTTAGTTTATTTCTATAAACCCACCTAGTACCTATAACAGGATAGTCATTGGATCTTTCAACTAAGGTCCAAACATTATTTCTCCTAAATTGGTTTAATTCATCATGCATTGCTAACATCCAATTAGGATCAGTTTCAGCTTCTTCTATATTGTGTGGTTCTACATGTGAAACAAAAGCAATTAAATGTGCATCTCTATGTGCAGATCTAGTTTTAACACCTTGAGATGGGTCTCCTATAATTAATTCTTTAGGGTGCGATTAAACATATCTCCATTCTTTAGGTATATCATCATGCTCTTTACTTACCTTTTTTTCATGTGCTTCACTTGATTGTTTGTCTTTGAGAGTCAAGTCTTTCATTCCATGTTCTAAAGTACCTGTATCATCATCAGCAAAATCTTCCTTTCTCGAAGATGTAATGTTAGATTCATTAAAAACAACATATACAGATTCTTCAATAGTTAAAGTTCATTTATTGAAAACATGATAGGCTTTACTATTTAAAGAATATCCAAGAAAAATAGCCTCATCAGATTTTGCATCAAATTTACCAAAATTGTCTTTTCCATTGTTAAGAACAAAACATTTGCATCCGAAAACATGAAAATACTTAATATTTGATTTTCTATTGTTCCAAAGCTCAGGGGGTTTTTCTGATAATAGGTCTAATTAAAACTCTGTTTAAAATATAGCAAGCGGTATTCACAGCTTCTGTCCAAAAGTATTTTGGAAGATTTCCTTCACAAAACATTGTTCTGGACATCTCTTCCAAAGTATGATTCTTTCTTTCTACAACACCATTTTGCTGTGGTGTTCTAGGTACAGAAAAGTTATGATCAATACCGTGCTTTGTGCAAAAGTGATCAAAATACAGATTTTCAAATTCAGTGCCATGATCACTACGAATAGAAATAACAAATAAAATTTTCAAATTCATAACTCTTTTATAAAACTTTTGAATACATTAAAAGTTTCATCTTTATGTGCAATAAACAAAACCCATGTATATCTTGAAAAATCATCTACGATCACAAGGCCATATTTCATACCACCTACGCTGGTAGTCCTAGTAGGTCCAAATAAGTCCATGTGAAGTAGCTCTAAGGGTCTAGTAATGGAAACTATGTTTTTAGATTTAAAACTCCCCCTCACTTGTTTTCCTAACTGACATGCATCACAAACATAATCAAAATTCACTTTAAATTTCGGCAAACCTCTAACCAAATCCTTTGAAATGAGTTTAGCTATTGTGTCCATACTAGCATGACCAAGTCGCCTATGCCATAATAAACTTGATTCATTGCTCTTGTCATTCATTACTACAAGACTTGTGTTGCTTGACATAGCTAAATCATTAAGATCTACCACATAAATATTACCAAGTCTGTGTCCAATAAACTTAGCACTAGAGTCAAGTGGATCAACTATTATACACATTGATGACTTGAAGTAAACATTAAAACAAATGTCACATAGCTGACTAATACTTAAAAGATTATGCTTTAATTTTTCTACAACACATTTTCAATAAAAGTAAGAGTAATTTTGATTTTGCCAATACCGATTATCCTTTCTTTTCGATTGTCACCAAATGTTACCATTCCACCATCCTTCTGTTCTAGGATGAAGACTGATTAATGTCACCCGTCATGTGTCTTGAACAGTCACTGTCCAGATACCATCTTTTCTTTATACTTGTGGCTGCAAGACATCTATGCAAAACAATCATTTAACAAATTTAGGTACCCAAGCTTTCTTGGATCCTTGCATGTTAGTAGAAATTGTTCCTTTTGGAATCCAAACTTTCTTAATTTTCTTTTTGCCATTATTTTTCAAATGACATTCAAATGCTTTATGACCAATATTATTGCAAGCATAGCATATAATTTTTGATTTTGAGGAATAAGCATGAGATGATGCAAATTTAGGTCTAACTTGTTTTAAACTAATGAATTTAGGAGTATATGAAGTAGATGCTGAAAATTTGTTTGAGATAGAACCATTATACCCAATTTCAAATTTATTATTTGATTATTTTTGATCTTTCAAAATTAATTCAAGTTTGTTAGAACTCAAGGTTAGTTTTTTAACCAAGGGTTTTAATTTTTGAACTTCCTTCTTTAAATCATCGTTTTCATTTTTCAAAACTTTATTTTTCTCAAAAAGCTCTTCTTTTTCAAACTAAACAACCTTGAGTCTTTCACAAACTACGTTTAGTTTTCTTTGCAAGATTTTGTTTCTTTCACAAGATTCATCTGTCTTTCTCAAATACATCACATTAATTTTTTAAATCCCTCATTTTTAAACCAGCTTTTTTGTATTCTACCAATAATTCACAAAAAGCATTATGCAATTCATCATAAGTGAATTCTAAATTAGGTTCAGAAATGTTTACCTCGTCCTCCAAACCCATAAGACAGATAGATTTGTGCCGTTTTCATTGTCTCTTCATCCTCTTCAGTGGATGTAGTTTCATCACTATCACTCCAAGCAGTAAGCATTGCCTTCTTCTTTTTGGTGAACATCTTTTTCTTTGCTTCAGGACAATCAGAACGAATGTGTCCCGGCTTCTTGCATCCATAGCATATAGGAACTTGATCTTTATCTTTATCCTTTTCTTTTTCTTTAACTCTTTCTTTTTCTTTTCCAAAATCACCTTTTCTATATTGCTTTCTCCATCTGTTTGTTTTCCTTCTGCCCATAAACTTTTTGAATTTCCTCATGACAAGGACAATTTCATCATTTCCAAGGTCATCATCATCTGATGAGTTTGATTCTTCATTATTATCTTCTTCAGTAGCTTTAAATGCAATGGCTTTCTTTCTTTTTGTATCTTCCTCAGTTCTTTGTTGCATAGCCAATTCATGCGTAATCAAAGATCCAAGCAGTTCATCCAGTGGCAGTATATTTAGGTCCTTCGCTTCTTGAATTGCTGTCATTTTGGCTTCCCATTTATTTGGCAAAGATCTTAAAACCTTTTGGACAAGATCAGCATTAGAATAAGTTCTACCAAGACTCTTGAGATCATTAATAATATCAGTAAAGCGAGTATACATTGCAGATATAGTCTCACTAGGATCCATCTTAAATAGCTCATAATTGTGTACAAGAAGATTGATTTTTGATGTTTTAACTTGAGATGTCCCTTCGTATGTGATTTCTAGCTTGTCCCAAATTTCTTTACCAGAATTGCAAATTGAAATTCTGTTAAACTCATTTGAATCCAAAGCACAGCATAATAAGTTCATTGCTTTGGCATTCAATTCAACTAATTTCATATCATTCTCATCCCAATCCTCTTCTGGTTTGGAAACCTCTACATCATTAACTCAAATTGTGGGTGTGTGAGATCCTTTCAGGATAATCTTCCATAAATGAAAATCTACGGCTTGAATGTATATTTTCATTCTTACCTTCCAATATGTATAATTGGTTCCAGTGAAAAGTGGAGGTCTATTTTTGGATTGACCTTCGGCCAATGAAGTGCTTATGGGATGTGCCATATGTCTTTACTCTAAGTAACTTTCAGAGACTCTGCTCTGATATCACTTGTTGCCCAGGTGGCTTCCCAAAAGGGGGTGAATTGGGATTAAAAAACTTTTACAAGTATGTGCTCTTTAAAACTCTTTTGGTATTGTGGTACAAAATGCAATGCGAAAGTAATTAAGTAAAAGTAATAAAGCAAGAAGAACACAATCACAAACACAAGAGGTTTAGAGTGGTTCGGAGCAGCCGGCTCCTACATCCACTACCCAAGCACCACTTGGGATTTCCACTATATCTCCTAACCGGAATACAGTCGGATTGTTTTACCAGGCTCACAATCCAAATCTATACACTTTGATTTTACCGGGATCACCAAAGAAACCCTAACTCCCTTAGATTTTAAACGGGATTACCAAAAAAAACCCAAACACTTGGTTTTTGACCGGGATCACCAAGAACTCAACTTAGGTTCTACAAGGTTTATCTAAAAACCTTCAACCCTCTCTTAAGACACAGCCCCTTGCTATTCTTAGAGAGAAAACAAAGATAAAAAAATGATAAACAAGCAACTACAACAAACCAAGTTTGTTTAGGTGTTGCCGAGGTATATCAAGATGAAGTCAAGCCTTGAATGCTATTTAATGTTCTTCAAGCTGCTTCCTTGCTTCTTCAATGAGTGGATTCAATGATGGAGTAGAATTGGTGAAGCTTTGAATCCAACTTGAATGCTCTTTGAGGTAGGTAGTTGAATAACTTGAAAGCTCTTTGATTTCTCAAGATAATTCCACAATAAAGCTCTAATCATTGTTTAATCTTTTAAAAACAATACCTTTTATAGTTTTCCAAGAAATATGGCCGTTGTAGGGCCTTGGGATTCGTGAAATAGCTATTGGAGATGAATTGGAGTTTAAATTTCAACTTCAGCAACTAGCCGTTGGAGTGCAGAAAACGGCTCCACGAGTCGGCTCGAGTTCCAGGAGTCGGCTCAAAGTCTCAGATAGCCCAAAATGAAAATCGGTAGGAGCCGGCTCTTAAGGCTGGAGTCGGCTCTTGTCTTCAGTCAATTCAAAATCATGAATACCTAGAGTCGGCTCTTTAGTGCAGAGTCGGCTCAAGTTCTCAGACCTTCAAAATGCATAACTCAGGACGAGTCAGCTCTTGGGGCAGGAGTCGTCTCAAGGTCTCAGACTTCAGAAAATTATTTTCTTCCATGAGTCGGCTCTTAGGATGGGAGTCGGCTCTTGATGCTGAACCACTAAAACTTCCTCCATGCCGTGCCACTACGAGTCAGCTCTTGATCCAGGAGTCAGCTCTTGCAAATCTTTAAAAAATGCTTCAAGCTTCTCCAAAAATCTTAAATATTGAATCAACTAGAAACTAATCTATATACTCTATAATTTTTAGAATTTTCAACCTATTTTACAAGATTACAAAATTGATAAACCTAGGACTTTTACAAGTTCAAGTCTATGAAACTTTATACACAATTGAATTACCTTACAATCAGTTTGAAAACCATTATAAACAAAAGGTAACCAATTTCCTGCAATACTTCTTAAACAATTGAAAGGAATTAGTATCAAATTCATATTCCAATGTTTTGTTATCATCAAAATCATTTCAGGGTTCAACACACCCAGATTGAACCCGTAATGAAAGACCCGCCAGAGGAAGAGAACCACGATACTGCTATTAGAGTTCTACTTGAGGAGACACTAGAAGAGAATTCAATTATAGAGCCCAGTCCTAAAATCCAGGAACCCGAAAAACTTATTGAGAATTTGGCTTGTTCAACCCAGTACCCTCAGGATGAACCCCCTCCTATAGTTCCCATTGAAGAACTCTTCCCTGATATTAGTGACCCATTCTTCTCTTATGCAAACCTTTTAGATATACCTCAACCCCATAAGGTCAACCTCATTAATCTAGGACTAATCCCGGAAACCCCTTCTTGTATCTTGTTTTTCCAATCAACCCCAAACCCTTTTCTTATTTTTTATCTTACCAGACTAACCCTGAACCCACCTCTTATTTTCTGCCCTTTCCAGAAACCTCCAGCATTTCTAGGATCATTAGATCACATTTTATTGAGATTAGCATAATGCATACATTCATTGTGCATGTTAGGTTTGCATCTTACTTCTAGCATACCCTATAGCATTTACTAGAAGTTCATTGTAAATTTTTATGTGCATGTCAAACCAGGGTCAAACCTAGAGATCCTAAATTCTGTTAGGTTTAGACCCAAAGAGTCCAATAAATTTTCTCCGATAGGAATGCCTAGTCGAGTCTATTAAGTATTGATTTTGAGTCCAATAAATCTCCAGACCTAATTCATCTGTCCATACCTGCACTGACCTCTGCACAACATTTGCATCAGGACATTAGCCAAAAGATTAATTTAAGTATTGAAATCTATAAAAACTGGCTAATTCACAAAAGAATGCCAAAAAATTTAATGTAGAAAATTCTATTATGGTTAAGAAGCTTCATGCTCGCAGAGTTGGACCCTTTAGAGTAATAGAGAAGGTTGGACCCAATGCCTATGTGCTATATCTGCCCCCGGATTTTGGCATTAGCTTTACCTTCAATATCGCGAACTTGGTTGAGTATAGGGAACTGACAGTGATTCCTAGTGAGATTTTTGGACCTCACCCATCCTTTGAGAGAGAAATCTTACCTGAGTGTCCACTAAATTTGCCTAAAGAATACGGATCGAGTGTATCCTGGACGATCAAGTTATCACAACCCGGGGCCGCGGCTATCAACGCTACCTGGTCCAATGGCAAGGTCGACTCCAATCCGGCGATTCGTGGATTACTCGAAAGGACCCACAGTGCCTCCACAAAAACTTACTGCCAGCACCAGACTAACCTATACTCGACAAGGTCGAGTTCCTCTCACCCCGGAAGAATTGATAGGGACGTCAGGTCAACCCTAGTTTACTATGGATCCCTGAGTTTAAGTCCTTTAGCCATGATTCAAATTTTATCTCTGAGTCCAATAATCTGGTTGTATTAGCCGTTTGAGTCCTGTATTTAGGCTTTGAGTTTTGTTTTCAGGCCTTGTTACACTTGAGTCCTGTATTTAGAATCGACTCACACCATTAGGGTTTATGAGTCAAGTTTTTGGTTATGTTCGGTTCAGTTGAACTAAGTTGGTTGAGCCAGTTCATTATAAGTGTTTATCATTTTGAGGTTGTGTCAATTTGAGTCATGTAATAATGTGAGTCGATTAGATTCACTAAGTCCTTTGAGTCCTGAGTTCAATTGAGTCCATTTGTATTATTCGGCCTACTTTGAGTCTTATTAATTAGGCCCCTTTGAGTCCTGTAATTACTTTCATTCAAGTCATATTCAAGAGGACCATTGGATCCACACTCAAGTCACCAGCCCAGCATCTGGACTTTCTTCATGCTACCCAAGTCCTCCAGGAGAAGTGCCCCAGCATACCAGCCCACAAGAATTCATGAAGTGGCGCCCCAGGCCCAAGACCAAGTCCCTGGCTTCCGAATTCCATCAAGCCATGATGCCCTCAGGCCTATTATTAACTATGGCGCCCCTCCAAGCCCAGTCCAACAAGATTGATGCCCAAGTCCAAGCCTAGCAAGAAGTGGAAAAGTCAAAGTAGCCCAAGAGAATTTCATCCCAGCCCAAGCCCATAAGGAGCCCTTGACAAAGTCAAAGAAGGAGAGAAGACCAATTCTAACTAGGAGATAAAGTTTTATTTCTACTCAAATTGTGTACTCCTAGTTCTAAGCAACTTTGTAATCCTTCTCCCTATCAAATTTTGTATTCCTATCCTAACTAAGAGAGGGCATGGGAATATCTATAAATATCCCACCCCTCCACCCTCTTGTAACTAATGACCAATTATTATGAATTGTTATGAATGAATCTCTTGAATTTTTCTCAAAATTCCGAGTGAATTTCAGTGTGATTAAGGGTATCTATATGATCCCTCCGGGAATATGTGATTCTTGCACCCTGCCTCCAAGCCACCAGCCTTCTTCATCCCTTGGTCGCCTTACTCAAACCTCTTCTCCTTCTTCTTTCAGTGATAACCCTTTTTTTTCTTGTTTTCTAACTCCTGTTAGGTAATTTGCAGGTCCCTCAGAGTTCACGAATCCAAGGATTCCATCTGACTAGCTTTCGAGTCATCGAATTGAAAGCCGTGAATCCAGCTTATTTTTCCAGGCCGCATTCGAGAGCGTAGAGCGAACTCTTCACGGATCAATCTTCAAATTTCTACCAGGTACACCCCCTTGACTCCTCTGGTAGCAGTATTGCAAAAGAGCTAGTCCTAACCAGGGCTTCTTAGTCTTGGCGGTCCTGTTTCTTCACTTTTAGAGTTTATTTCTGTATGCCTGTGCTTCAGATTTTCTATAGAATTCCCTACTTAATATCTTGACTTGAAATTCGGGATACAAACTCCTAGCTTAACGCCTAACAACATAAAAATAATTGGCATGCATGAATAGTCCCACATCAAGAAGTCAGAGCTTGATGAGCCAGGATCGCCTCCTCAACTCACTAGTTTTGTACTTCTTTATGGCAGTTTCGGAAGCTGACTTCATCAGTTCTTGGGTCGACTTCAGCAGACCCTTGTACCTTTCGGCTTCGGCCTGGCGCCCCCTCGAACGCTTCTCAGATTCAAAGAGACGCGCCCTTTCCTCGGCTAGTTTGCGGGCCAGGAGCTTCGCCCGTCCCCTCTTGACCCTCAGCTTGGCGCCCAAGTCGTCTCGCTGGGTCAACAGATCTGCGATCTGGCTCTTCTGAGCCTCTGCCTCAGCCCGTAAGGCAAAGCGCTCCTCTTCAGCCGCACGTAGGACGGACAACTCCGACCTGGCAGCTACCAGTTCTACTTCGGCGGCGTCCCTCGCCGCCTCGGCTGCTTCGGTCTTCTAGTTCAAGTGTTCCTTCAGATCCAACAATTCACCCAAGCCGTCGTCCATCAGCAGCATGTCTTGGAGCAGTTGTCCGTGACAGAGCAAAGTTGGTATCAAATAGACCAAGGCAAAAAGTTCGGATTCGGACGACTCACCCACATCATGTGATGAAAGCCACTTCTCGCGGCTTCATTTACCGTCCGCTGGCCCGACCTGTTCGGGTCAGTAACCGCAACGGCCCTCTCTAGCAGGCTCCTGACCTGCTTGGCATTCTGTATTGCGCGTTGCAGTTGGCGCTCGCCGTCGCTGACGTCGACGACTTCCGTCTCGTCGGCCCTCTTCCCTACGGCTCTTATTTTCTCTTTGGTCGGAAAAGCCTCCTCCATCGATTCGGGGAGCAGCGAGATCGGGGCCATCTCCTCGTAGGATGGCATCGTTTGCTCCTCTTCAACCCGGGCAGCCGATTGCCCGAACAAGGACGAGCGCTCCACCAGCTTCGGTGCTAGACGGTCCGACAATGGCACCCCGTCGATGTTGGACTCGATGGAGACGACGGTGGTAGCCTGCTCCCTTGGTCGCTGCTTCGCCGATCTCCCAGACGTCGGCTCCTCCGTCCTTTTCCTCTTGGGCTTCTAGGCCGCCAGCTCCGTGGTCTGAACGGCCCTCCTTTGGGCAGCCATCGCCGAGACAATCGATCGGTCCGGCTTCATCTTGCCACCTGTCAAAAAGCACAAGCAGAGTTGTTCACCTCAAAGAAATCCGACAAAAAGAAGGAGAAGGCCTTCAGTACGGGCGTCTATCCTACCCAAGTATTGCTGTCGGCTAATCCCAGCCCGATGCAAACTCTCCTCGAGGATCAAAGGGTGCACGAACATCGGATCCTCGTCACTCAGCTTATGAAAATCGGCCTCATCGGCCCTTGATATCCTCCTCCCATCGATGGCCTTCGGCCGGGGATCCCTCCATGCTGGCTCGAACCCCCATGGCTCTAGGCTATCTACAAAAAAATATCGGGACTTCCATCCTTAAATGGCCGACGAAAGTCTCCTTAGTATCTTCCGGCCGAGGCGGGGACTAAACATCCACCACTCCCTGCTCTGGAAGTCCTGCTTCAAGAGGAAAAAACTGGAAAACAAAGACAATCTTGGTTCGATTTCGGCTTGCCGGCAAAGGACCAGGAAGCCGCAGATGACCCGAATGCTATTCGGGGTCATTTGTGAAGAGGTAATCTTATAGTTATTGAAGACCTGGATGAAAAAGCTATGGAGTGGGAATCGGAGGCCAGCTTTGAGGTGGTCTTCATACAAAGGCAAGGCTCCTAAGTTTAAAGGACCGTTCACCCTCCCCTCCTTATTAGGAATGGTAAGATGCAACGTGGTCGGAATGTTATAAACGACCCTAAGGCTTTCCACCCTATCCCTCATCATGGTTGTGGGAATGTCGTAGGGACCTGGATCCCTATTCCCATGAGAGGAACTCCTGCTGGCAGAAGCCATTCTAATGGAGGCTATGAAGAAAAGAAGACGGAGGCAGAACTGACCTAGTAGGCGAGGTTCCTAGAGGAAGCGAGGGCAGCGGAAGAAGAAGGCTCTCTCTCACTCCAAACCCCAAGCGCAGCGAAAGACCCCCTCCGGGCGTTCGCCCCTCTTTTTATAGGCGCTGAGGGGCCGCTTCCCAACGCCGCGACCCATGGCAAGCGACACGACTCCCTGATTTGACACGGAGGCCGAAGGGACGCGCCGGATTGCGTCTGATCGTGATCCTTGTGGCCGCCTAGCCGACGGTGGATGAGCTGCTCTGGGCACCGTGCCAACCGGTCGGATCGTGCTGCGTGGCCCACATCGCGTCAGGGGCGTGTCGGGCGAGCGTTTCGGGCTAATAGCCCATCATGGCGCCGTACCAGCAATAACTGCCTCTTCTGCCACCGCCAATCCGATGCTGACACCTATCCAAGACGGAAATTCGGAGCAGAAGACGGCCAGTCACGGCATGCCAAATCAGATTCGCCAACATCTTGAGGGCTGGCGCATTCATTGCCAAGTAATGCCCTCGTCCCTCGAGTCTATAGGCCCGCTCGAAGGCCAAGGGCAAGGGGGGCAACTGTTATACCCTATCGGCTCACCACCAACCTGAACCGACCTTCCTCTCCGGTCCGACCAGACCGCTCGGTTAAAGCTCCGACGGATGCAACTCCTTCGGAAGTCCAACCCACTCGAGTAGAGGTCCAAACGACCCATTCCTGCTGGGGTCCGGCCCACTGTCCTCCTTCGAAAGTCCGACCCATTGGAGCAGAGGTCCAAATGACCAATTCCTGCTGGGGTCCGACCCACTGTCCTCCTTCGGAAGTCCGACAGACACTCCCTCTCGGAGGACCGGTTAGCCCTCCCAATCGGCATCCGACCGACTCACTCCAGTGTCCAGAAAATTCCATAAACCTCTTTCAGTTGTAATGGAATCCTGCCACGCCAGCAACACTATTCCACTACTCCCACGATGCTGCCCTATCCAGGCGCCACGTAGCCACTCTCCAGATCCTCCTAGGGGCAAATCGATCTTTTTCGGACTCCCTAACAGATTTTAGACTGTTCCGCGCCTATATAAGGTACCCGGGGGACCACGTTTTGAGCTAAGTACTCTTTCCTTTCTCCACATGCTGCCTCTCTATTTCCTCCATTCTGTTGCCTTCAAGCTCCTGCTAACTTAGGCATCGAAGTGTCTCCCGCCGGAACACGACCGGCGCCCGGGAACTTTTTTGTAGGTCGATTGGGAGAAGAGCGCTCCAGCACAACCGACCGAGGCCGGTCCAGGAGAAGTCGCCGCAACAACACAGATGGAGGCTACCATTCAGACGAGCTTGTATGCGTAAAAGCAGCTAAAGAAGATGGCCAGGCAAAGACAGTGATTTGGGCCATCAATTTTTGAATCGGGATCGGGATCGGGCTCTACAAGTATTACAAAAAAGTTTGAAACAGTTTAGGAGGACCTTCTCAATCAAAGAGCCCATCAAGAAAGGCACCAGCCGTATTTTATCCATGTTGAGAGACATGATAGTAGTTATATCCTCAGATTGATGAAGATGATTGATCAGGTGGGAGAACAGAATGTCATGCAGATCATCACAGATAATGGACCATAATATAGGACCGCATGACAGATCTTGATGCAGCGGCAATCGCATATTTTCTAGACCCCTTGTGCTGCACATTGTATTGACCTCATGTTGATGGATATTAAAAAAATCCGTAGGATGCAAAAGATAGTTGAGTTAGCACAAACTATCACCAGATTCATCTATAACCATACATGGATCTTATCATTGATAAAAACTTTACCATGAAAGAAATATTGAGACCAGGGATCACATGATTTGCTACAAATTATATAGCACTTGATAGTCTTCTTGACAAGAAAATAAAGCTGCATCGGATATTTATCAGTCAAGAATGATAGCAGAGCAGATATGCCAGGACAAATACTGAGAGGAGCAATGTCGAGAATTTAGTAATGAGACGACATTCTGGCAATAAGCTAAGTGGATTGCAGAAGCTATGAAGCCTCTATATGAGGTACTTTGGGCCATGGACTCTAAGAGATATGCTCAGATGGGCTTCCTGTATTACATGATGCAAAGGACAAAGAAAAAGATCCAAGAAGCAGATCCAGCACATACTATTAAGTATATCCAGATCATTGATGGATAGTGGAGTTATCAAATGAGTTCAAATTTGCATCTAGCAGATACACAGTAATTCATGAACTTTCTAAAATTTTAAATTAAATTATATTTGTACAAGTACACTTGACTAATTCTTAAAATATATGTATAGCTTACTATCTGAATTCAAAATTTTAATACTCCATACCGGACATTGTCATGGATGAATAGATCATGTTTGCCATATACAATATTATTTACAAGATGGAGCCCAATCCAGATATCGTAGCTGTGCCTAGAAGTAAGTTAGATAATGGAGTTATCAAATAAGTTCAGATTTACATCTAACAGATACACAGTAATTCATGAACTCTCTAAAATTTTAAATTAAATTATATTTATACAAGTACACTTGACTAATTCTTAAAATATATGTGCAGCTTACTATCTGAATCCGAAGTTTCAATATTCCATACCGGACATTGCCATGAATGAACAGATTATGTCTGTCCTATGCAATGTTATGTACAAGATGGAGCCCGATCCAGATATCGCAGCTATGTGCCTAGAAGTAAGTTAGGTTGAAATTGTTGAATGATTTTTATTAGCACTAATTTCAACAAGTAGCACATGATAACAATACTTTTTTTCCGGATGAAATTTTTTAAAAAGGCAGTGATTTTTATGAATCCACTATAGCCATCAAAAGTAAATCAAAGATAAATCCTAATAAGTACTACTAAGTACTAAGTCTAATATTAAATTCTGATTGATTTTTGAATTTTGTTGAATCAAAATTATAAATGATTTAATATTTTTTCTAGCTGAATGGTGGATGTATTTTGGTGGATCTGCAAAACATTTAAAAATTTTGCTGTCAAGATCCTCTTCCAAACGGTGTCATCTAATGGATGTGAGCGCAACTGGTCGATATTTGACCTTATCCACTCCAAGCAGAGGAACCGTCTAAAACAGAAATGCCTCAACGATCTTAATGTTGAGACTAAAGTGCATTCAGAAGAAAGTTGAACTGAAATATTCAGATTCCACTGCAAGTACTTATGGGATGGATGCTGAACAATGGGCAACAAATAATATTCCTCATAGGACTCCAACAGATATATCACATCATCCCTTCTCGCCATCTATTCAATCCAGAGACAGAAAAAGAAAAGACAGTTATATCTCCACTAGAGCACTCAGTTCATTCAAATTATGAAACCAGAAATAGTGGTGCTGGTGCTTCTTCGGATAGTGGAGAATCTAGTGATCAGGAAGGAGCCAAAGAATAGGAATCGCAGCTACCTATTCATCTTTGATTCACTGATAAGTCGTAGTTTAGCCATGCCATACAGGATACAGGTCATGGTGCGCCAGCTGGTAGACACCGTGGTGATACGATTTCATTTAGACGACAGGCTCCGCAAGATGATACGATGCAGCTACAGCTCTTGCACGTGAAGTAAGATCCATGGATGTATCAATATCACCCTCATATTCAAGATCCTCTTACCCACAGCTACCGGCAGTTTATGATCCATATAGTCCATATGGTACATCCGAGACATCATCTTCTAGTGATTATTATCCCATAAAGCCCAGAGCATCTTACGAATCTGATTTTGCTATTGGTATATTTGGATGAACACCTACATAGCCATATCATCAGTCTTTGGATATCTCAAAGTCGGAATCTAGATGAGGAATCTGCGATGACCAAAGGCCCACAAGATGTAGACTACAACTACATTATAGCTTATAAGAACTCTTTATTTCTTGACTAAGAAAAAATGTATTTGCATTCCTAATACTACCAACAAATTTTAAGGTCATATTTACTTTGTAAATAAACACATTTAGTATTTCACATACGAAGATGCATATAATCAAGGAATCACATAACCATATATTACAAACTACAAAGTCAAAATGAAAGCATGGATCTTTGGTTTCGGTACTCAAAAATGTAGTAAGTACAATGAAAACAAAAAAAGAAATATTTAATTAGTATAAAATTCTGCAGCTAAGTCCTATCTGAAACCAAATCACATAAAAAGTAACCTTTTTCTTCCATTTCCTAGGATACTCTACATTAAGTTTCAGTTCCTTTAATTATGAACCAAGTTACTTTTGGTGGTTTAGATTCTTGCACCATGCATCCCAAAGATCCAATAATTGGATGGGTCATGAGTCAGCAGCAGGAGCCAGAACTTGATGAGCCATGATCACCTCCTCAACCAGCTAGCTTTGTAGCTAGCGAGACTGGGATGGATGCTGAACAATGGATAACAAATAATATTCCTCATAAGACTCCAATAGATATATCACTTCATCCCTTCCCGCCATCTATTCGGTCCAGAGACAGAGAAAAAGGAAAGACAGTTATATCTCCACTGGAACACTCAGTTCATTCAAATTCAAAAACCAGAAAGAGTGGTGCTGGTGCTTCTTCAGATAGTGGAGAATCTAGTGATCAGGAAGGAGCCAAAAAACAGGAATCGCAACTGCCTATTCATCTTTGATTCACTGATGAGTCATAGTTTAGCCATGCCATACAGGATACAGATCATGGTGCACCAGCTGGTAGACACCGTGGTGATACGATTTCATTTAGACGACAAGCTCCGCGAGATCGTTCGAGATACGATGCAGCTACAGCTCTTGCACGTGAAGTAAGATCCATAGATGTATCAGGATCATCCTTATATTCAAAATCCTCTTACCCGCAACTTCCGGCAGTTTGTGATCCATATGGTGCATCCGAGACATCATCTTCTAGTGATTATTATCCCATGAAGCCCGGAGCATCTTACGAATTTGATTTTACTATTGGTATATTTGGATGAACTCTTACACAGCCATATCATCAGTCTCTGAATATCTCAAAGTCGGAATCTCGATGAGAGATCTGCGATGACCAAAGCCCCACAAGATGTAGACTACAACTACATTATAGCTTATAAGAACTCTTTATTTCTTGACTAAGAAAAAATGTATTTGCATTCCTAATCCTACCAACAAATTTTAAGGTCATATTTACTTTGTAAATAAACATGTTTAGTATTTCAAATACTCCAAGAAGATGCATATAATCAAGGAATCACATAACCATATATTACAAACTACAAAGTCAAAATGAAAGCATGGATCTTTGGTTTCGGTACTCAAAAATGTAGTAAGTACAATGAAAACTGAAAAAAAAATATTTAATTAGTATAAAATTCTGCAGCTAAGTCGTATCTGAAACCAAATCACGTAAAAAGTAACCTTTTTCTTCCATTTCCTAGGATACTCTACATTAAGTTTCAGTTCCTTCAATCATGAACCAAGTTACTTTTGGTGGTTTAGATTCTTGCACCATGCATCCCAAAGACCCCCATTACCGGATAATTGAGATCCTCAATCTTTCCCATTAGAGTCAATCATAATGGTAATGTGATTTGCTAGGTTGACTCGTTCTACTTAAAACACAAGCAAAGTGAAGCACAAACTCTTCCAAGACAAGATATATGTCAATATCAAGTCATCACAAAATCCATCGGCTTTCTCCATCCAGAACAAAAAATGCTCAAGATAAAGCTAGTGACCCCAGATTTTCTACAAGGTTTGCAGAAACCAGCACGCTCCAATTTTATTTATTTTTCATCATCAAACGTTTGATCACATGAGATTCCACAGGGTAAAAAAGAAATACTCAACACCTCCCCGATTTCATCTAAAGCAAGCAGTTGGATGAATATGTTGCACTGGCTATCGGGTCCCGTCAGTAAGGAAGAGAAGCTGAGGGATTCAAATCAAAACTATAAATTTTAATTTCTGCAGGAGAGGGTAAGTCGACGGGAAACATACGGTGGTGCCAGACATTTCCCGCCACGGTCCCTGCTTTCCTGCCGTGCTCCTCCAGCTTCTTCCCGCACCGGTCCATCACTCTGAGGATCTTCTCCATCGGACCTGCCACGAAACAGGAAACTATCAACAACTCAATCAATCAATCACTCAATGACAACAGACGATGACTTGGCAGAGATCGGCCAGCGCACTCTTGTCGGTGAATCCGGGGACCGGGTTCACATGCACATAAGGATCGCCGCCGTTACCCCCACCACCACCAACGTGGGCAGATGCGGCGGATGGAGGGACGGAGTAGTTCATGCAGCTGGCGGGGGCGGTGGCGCGGGGGGAGGACGAAGAGGGGATGTAATCGACGGGGACCCACGTGGCACCCTGCTGGTTGGCCGTGTGGGCCTGGGGTAACGCCGGCGTGCCCATCGCCCAAGCATCCCACCGCCCCTCCTGTTTGTCTTCCATCTCTCTTCTCCCCTTTACCCGCTACCTTCTTCCTTTCCACTTAGGGGGACGGTGGAAGAGCTCCTTATCTCAACAACATTCTACGATTCGATTCCGCAGGAAGCAAGAGGCAGGCAAGGGGGAGCGTCCGGATCCAGAAACTCGCAGGGAATGCGATGCTGCGCGCTTTGGGGGATGCCGCGTTCCTTGACCGCAGAAGTAAGGATTGGCATCCTTTGTGAGCGTGTGGCGTCTCCAGCACGCGGCCTCTCGCACGACCAGTTTTTGGTTGGACGAGATCCGCCAGCTCAGCGTCGACCAACCCAATCATAAAAGGACGCACAAAACAGCGCTCTGGGTCCTTCCACTTCTGTGCCTGCCCTTCAATGGTTCGACCGGAACACCGCTGAGCTAGTGGATCTGGTCCAACCTATGATTTATCGCCCGCACGGGTCGAGTTCGGTCCGGCTCGAAGGCGAGGGAGGACCGGCTGATGACATGGCAGGGCGCATGCCTGAGGTGGCGCAACGGCACCGGAGGCGGGGGCGAGTCGAGCGCCAACCAGGTGCGAGCACGCCGCATGTAGGAGCGTGGACGCTCCCCGCTTGCCACACGAAGTAAATCAGAAGCGGCACCCTGGGACGTCAAAGAGCAGAGATCTTCCACCAATTCTTGCCACCTAAGGATGACCTGTTTGGTTCCGACTCGTTCAAACGTGAATTTGGATGATACCTGGCACAGCCGATCCAGACCGATCAGCCACGTCGGAGGACACGATAAAAAGCAGACCGCTTCCTCCTTCCAAGAAGGCGTTGGAGGACGGTATCCCGTCGCACATTGCGCTGCGTTGCGTGGGAGCCAGAGAGGCCCCCCTTCCTCTCTCTTTCTCCCTCCGCGACGTATTACGGTTCCTTTTCGGAGGCGGAAAGCCAGAAACGACAGGGCGCGGCCGGGACGACTGTCCAGAAGGAGATTGACTTGGGTGATGATAAGAGAGAGAAGGACGGAGGTAGCGGCCGTGACCACGAAAGCATCTTCCGATACCTTCCCCGCCCTCCACTTCTTTCATCTTCTTCTCCCGTAGTTTGTGCAACATCACATCGTCCCAAGCCCGGGCCGGGTCGAGCGTTTTCCCTCGTTACGGCTTCCGCATCTCGATACCGGCGAACGAAGATGACGGCACTGCAGCCACGGAGTGCCAGCGTATCCGTGGAAGTAGGAGAGAATCGAAGGGGGTCTTCTTCTTGCTACCATGCTCTAGGCAGTAGCAAACTCAAGTCCTTCTCCTCCTCCGCCTCTTTTGCGAGGAGGCTGCCCTACGGGCGTCGGTGCGCCCGAGCATCCGTCCTGACGATGGCCTTGGCCGCTCAAGCACCAGCGCATCCCGCCTGCCTGGATCCTCTGTTACAGGACTACCATCACGCGATCATCCCAGCAAACCACAAGAAGAACAAGACAAAATGGGAGGAAAAGGATCCCGTTTCCCCCGAAAAGCTGGAGCGATGGATCCGGGATTCCATCGGAGAGGTTGAATAGCAACAGGATTCTTTCTTTTTATTCGCCTCTTTCCTACAATTAGAAGAAAAATATAAAACTAAAATTTTGGCAATTGCAGTGCTGCATTCTGAATCCCTAATTCGTCTTCCTCCAATTCCTGTTGCTGCAGATCGTGAGAAACATCGAGGAAGCCCCGTTCCTTATGCAAATCTTCTCGGGCGCCGGCGGAGGCGGAGCTGGGCGAGAGGGCGGCGTGAGGCTGGAGCGCAAGACGGCGTCGCCGAAGAGCTGGCCGTGCATGAAGAAGCGATGGGATGAGGGGAGTCCCAAGCCGGACGGGATCATCCTGGTTGAAAAGCTCACAGACGAGGAAGAGACAGGAGCAAGGGAGGAGGACGGGGCCGCCTCCACCCCTTCTAGTCCGAGAACATGGGGGCTGCTGGTGCAGGGAAGAGGGATGGACTGCGCCTTGTGCTACATTCTCAACACCACCCGAGTTCGGTCGTCGATGGGGTTCTGCACCCACTTCTGCCTGGTGAAAGCCAAGTGCTTTGGAGAACCTGCTGAGCTGCAGCTCAGGAAAGCTTGGCTGCAGAGGAGGTAGCACCACCGTCCTGTTTGGTTGATCGTGTCAAACCCATCGGCATTCGTTGTTTGGTTCTCCCTTCTTTATTGCTCTACAATTCTTGTTGATTACATTGGCCTAGCTTCCATAACATTGTTTGGCTTGGCACGGTACAGTGCTCCATAATTATTTATCGATAGAAATTGGCATAGTAATGGAGGAATACCGTAGTTAGATTTTTTTTTTAACGGAACGAAATTTCATCCGTAATCCGTTCTGCCGTAGCTTGCAACATGACCAATCTATTTCACAATGTTAAACCTGCACGTTTTTTGAAGCTGGAATGATAAAATCCATCTAGCAACATGTCATGTATCTCTTGCATCCAAACAAATTATAATTGATGCTTGGACTTAAACTAGATCAGGTTGAGCTAATTAATTTTCATCTTCTTTGAGGATCTGTGTGTTGAAGTGCTTCTGCTCCCAAGCTCATCAACAGTGTCTTGACTAATCAACAGTGTCTAGACTAAACAGATGCGATCTGAATAAAAGTTATATGAAAGTTGTATGAAAGGTATTTCGGAATCAGGATCTCCTTTTTCGTCATGTTCATTGATATTTATAGATCTCAGACTTAACCGTTTCCAGCCAACTACGATTATAAACAGTTAATTTGTTAAGACATCAACATGTGCGATAAGCGTTATCCATAGTTGATCAATTATTTTTCAGATGTCGAATAATTTCACGTCATTTGAATATTGATCAGCTTTGCTTCTCTTGAGAGTTAATCAGTCTTATGGCTCTTGGATATTGGTCGGCTTTACGTTTCTTGACCATTGATCGGATTTAGTCTCTTGGACATTAATCAGTCTTACGTCTCTTGGGCATTGATCATCTTTACGCTTTATTAGTCTCTTGGACATTAATCAGCCTTACGTCTCTTGGGCATTGATCATCTTTACGTTTCTTGGACGTTGATCAGTCTTATGCCTCTTGGGCATTGATCAGCCTTACATCTCTTGGGCATTGATCATCTTTACATCTCGTGAGCGTTGATCGGCCTTACGTCTCTTGGACGTTAATCAACCTTACGCCTTTTGGGCATTGATCATCTCTACGCCTATTCGATGTTGATTAACCTTATACCTCTTGGGCATTAATCATCTTTATGTCTCGTGGGCATTGATCGGTTTTATACCTCTTCGGCGTTGATCGGTCTTACGTCTCTTAGGCATTGATCATCTTTATGCCTCTTGGACGTTGATCAGACTTATGCCTCCTGGGCATTGATCATCTTTACGCTTCTTGAGCGTTGATCGGCTTTATGTATCACTTGATCAACCAGATTCAGCCCATATCAGATTAATATAAATAAACCAAATATGTCGTATCCTAACACTAGTCCCCCCAGTTTCTGAATTTATTAATGGTAAGTCATGAACTGTCAGAAGCTTCTATTCTTGAGCAGCGCACTTTGATGTCGTGTCAATCTCTGATAAGGAAAGCGGTTATAAAAATCAACAGCCGTATCCTGTCATCATCATTGCAATTTTTGAAATCCACAAAAAGTCGAAAGATCTTCATAATAAAATAAATGTAAACATCCCATCAATAGTACGTTGTCATCGGATTACGAATAGTCATTTCGACTCTTCGAAACTATACCTTTTTACCGGATATTACGGACAGGTGGCAAGATCTGAATCAATCTCGTTATTCGAGAAAAATTTTAGACCGTCGATGGACAGTATATAAACACCATCTTCTCCAGGAAAATAGATTTTCCACCATTTCAGTTTCTTCATCTTAGGAGCAAGAGAAAACCTCTCAGGTCGTTATCCTTTCTTTTCTACTTTCTTTTTAAGTTAATCCTCCTTTGCTCCTTCCTTTCTTTATGGCTAGAATCTTAAAAGTTAGTCGTACTAATAATCCCGAAGAATCCACTTCTCAAAATATAAAAAACAAGCCGAATCAATAAAAATAGGTGATGTTAGGTCCTTCTTAAGAGAATACCAAATTTTAGTATTGAAGCAGTATTATAATATTTCAGACGATTATGCTGTAGTCCTTCCGAATTCTGAAGAGTAAATAGATCAGCCTCCACCTGGTAGCCTGACAATTTATGAAGAACATTTAAGAGCCGATCTTAGATTTCCGATTCATCCCCTTTTCCTTACGATCTTTAGACTATATTGCATATTACCAGCCCAATTAACTCCCAATGGTATCCGAATAATCTGCGCTTTCTTGATTATTTGCAAGGACGCAGATATAATCCCCAAAACTTCCCTTTTCATCGCCTTATTCGTATTGAAATGAGATTTCCATGGCCATGGGTGGTGGGTAATTAATCCATGCCATGGTCGGAAATTTATCTTGGGATTTCCGCCAGTTATTCATGGTTGGAAACCTTGCTTCTTCTACATCGTCTCTAAAATTCCTTGGGATTTCATCATAAGCCATAGGGAGCCCCGGTTAACTCCCAATGATGGCAAGAAAATTTTGACAGCCGACCAAAAAGATTATGAGAAGCTCACGGGGATGGAGATTTCCCCGATAAAAGAACTTCTCAATGAAAGAAGACTTTTTTTGACTGAAATCAGCCCCAATCCCTCTTTAAGTATTTTTTATTGCTGATGTTATCTCTTTATTTCTTTACTGGCAATCAATCCTGTTACTTAACTTTTAATCATTGCAGATACATCAATCATGGTGGACGTTCGGAAACTTTGAAAACTGTTGAAGAAAAGAAGAACAGAAGCCACCTCCTCCGACCAAGAAGAAAGAAGAATTAAGAGACCGAAGAAGATAAAACAACAACTTCAACAGCTTCAGCAGTCTCAGCAGATTCTATTTCTCCGATACTAATAGCAAGTGTATCGAAAGATGACGAGATACCATTATCGGCATCTCTTCAACCTCCAGTACAAGAAAGATGATCAATTGAAACTTCAGAAGCTGGTCCATCATCATTTCCTACTGATCGAACTGAAAAGGGGAAGTCTCCGATGATGGAGGAGGAAGAAGAAAGAGTACCAGCTGTAGATGTTACAGCTGATTTTAATGTATATGCTGACGATTCGGGTCTAAATGATCCAATGCTGGCTCGTCGCCTCTTAAGGTCTATCATCATTCTGTAAGACTGAGAAATTACCAAGTTCCAGCAAATTGATGATACTGTTTTATTGCTTCATCCAGCACTGTTGAATGTATGGAATCAATTTGCACTTTAAATAATTAAAGAGTCAATCGTTTTTCTTTCTTTAATAAGTCTGACCAATTTGATATACAAATGCATAGGTTATCCATGGGATCAGCATCATGGATGAAAGTTTGAAAAACTTCAATCAGTTCCGTCAAACTATGTGCAACGAAATAAACGTTGCAAGGACGAAAAAAGAGGTTGCTGAGGAACTAAAGAATGCTATGGAAAGGAAATTAGAAGAAACAACAACCAAAATATCAGTTCTAAAAGCAGAGCTAAATGAGTTATGATCAAAAATGGACATCATGGAGTCAAAGCTGAAAAAGAAGAAAAAGAAAATTAGATCGATGTTTGTTAATTTGGAGAAAGCCAAAGAAAAAATTTTAACGGTCGAAAAGAAAGTTTTAGCTGCTGAAGAAAAAGCTTTAACGGCAACAAAGAAAACAGAACAAGATGTTGAAGAGACCGTTAATGAAGCCTAAAGAAATATGTTCAGTCAAAAGCTTTTGAGGATAAACTTCATGAAGCAGGGGTTGAGAGCTACGACCTAGGTCGCGCTGACTGTTTAAAGAAAGTAAATAAATTTTACCCTGATCTAGATACTTCAAAGATAGAGGAAGATTTCGATGAAGAGGATTCTAAAGAAGAAGATTAGGTTGGAGAACCAGTCGAAGACCAAGCCGAAGAACCGGTCGGTGATCAAACCAAAGAACCAACATCAGGCTCCCAAATTCAAGAAGAAACAGAAATATTTCCTACTATAAGTCAAGTTGAAACAGAAGAAAATGTAATTAAAAAGAATGTAAATAATCAATCTGTATGAATAATGTAGGAACTTATTTTGTCTTTAATATGAAATGAAAAGTTCTTTCCTTTAACAATGTCTATCATATTTTGAATAAGGTAAATACCTTTTTCTCTCCTTCTTTTTCTCTTTTTTTTTTTTAAGAAAGAAGATACGATAGATTATCTCAATAAAAATCAAAGAGTTCCAACTTTTATAAACAAAAATTTTATAAGTATGAAATCATTAGATCATACAAGAAAATTTTCGAGAAAGATCGATTTAATCATTAAATTATCCGAATCAGATTATAAACACCAACTATTATTTGAAAAAATTTAGTCAAATCAATTCCGAACAAGTTCAATGAACAGGAATCTTTAACGAGATAAGTCGATCGGAAAACATAATCTATAACTTCTCTTGAGGAAGAAGTTAGCACTTACTGAACATTTAGAAAAATTAATCTCTAAATCAATCAAACCCCTAACTTACTCATAGATAGTATAATATTTCAATCAGATTTACCAAACATCTTTTCCTTTCTTCTTATATTTTAAGAAAAAGAATCCTTCATGAGAGATTTTTCCAGATGAAGTTTAATAAGTCATCATATCAACTTTACCAAATGCCATCTTCCTATTGAAAGAGCAGTCGTTCGGCAGGTCGTATAATCACATTTGTTAGTATTTCAGATACCGTATAAGATTTGAATTCAAATTCAAATCAAATACCATTATATATATTTTTATAACTGACTTTCTGAAAATCAGAAACGGCGCACGGATTCCCACCAAATCAAGATTTCAAATGTGTAAAGATCTCAAGATATCTCGGAATTTGGACCATCAATCATGATCATTGATGCTCTCTATATAAAGAGGTTTCAGGCCCGGGTCTTTGAGCCACTTTTGTCTCAAGTATTTTAAATTTTTTTTTTCCTTCGAAACTCTTTGTTTCAAGAAATACTTCCAAGAAGAAATCTTTATCATATTTGAGAAATGGAATCAGATGGCAAGAAACTTCCTCAAATACTCAAGAGGAAGGCCAAACCTATACGGTTCAAAGAAGAAAGATCTTACGTAAGAAGAAGCCGCTTGTCAAGAAGTACTTCCAATAAACCAGAATTTTCTAAATTTGTTACATCTTCATCCTAGGAAGAGGAACAAGAGCCTTCTGTTCCTCTTTCAAAAGAACCAGAGCATGATCTATCTGTTAAGCATACTTCAACAAAAAAAGGTAAGGCTCCTGTAGAGGAATCGTTCGATCCGAATAATGACAAGGTTGTTCAATTGCTTGTTGCTGATACAAGTATCAATAATCCAAGGCTGGCAAAAACTATATTACAATCCACTATCCTTCGAAAAGACTGGGAGACAACAATCAAACACGGAGTAAAAGAAATTCTATCTTCCATTTATCCAGGAATAATGAAGGTAAACACTTCCTTCCCTTCAGAATAGTCTATTCTTGTTCTAATGACACTCCGATTCTTTTATTCAGTTTATCAATGACATCTCCATGATTGAAGAAAGTTGGCATCAAGCAACTAACCTTCAAGAAGATCTTCAGAAGCAATTAGCATTGGCCAAGGAAGAAAAAGACAAGGCTGATGCTAATCGGATAGCCTTAGATCAAGGGTTGTTCGATCAACTGCGATGATCTTGTCCTTGAAGAACTAACTGAGAATAATTGATAATCAAGCTACGCAGCTTATGGCTGATGCAGCTAAAAGAAGGAAAATATTTCGGTAGGTAGATGAGGCCATAGAAGAGAAAACTCGAGCATATGAAGAAGTATTGAGTCAAAAGTCCATCATGGAAGAGAGGATAACATTTTTTGAGAAAAAGTTGGAACAAACCGAACAAGAAAATGCTCTAGTGGTCAAGCAGGGGCTTCTTGCAGTTGAAGAATTTAAAAAATCTGAAGCATTCGATGGTGAAATAGACCAAGCAGGGGCAAAAGGCTATGAATTCAGCTTTGAAGATTGTATCAACAAGATCAAGAAATAATACCCTGACCTTGACATCTCCTCTATCTCCATAGATAACCTCACAGAAGAAGAAGCGAAGAATTCAGCTAACGATCTTGTAATTTCCTCTATTGAGAAAACATCTGAATAAGAGAAAACTGCATGTAACCAAATCAATCGAGAAAAAGTTGAATTGTGCTTGTAATCATAAACTTGCAGCAACTTTTGATGAATCAATGTTCATTGCTGCGTCTTCTTTTTCCTTCTTTCTTTCTTTTTAACGAAATATCAATGAAATCCTTATCTTCTTTTATACAATTAGCATATTAAGCTAACTATAACGATCAGTTCAATATACCGAACCAGCTTTCCAATATCTTTGATATTCTGAGGCCATGATATTGATGGAGTGGCAATTCAAGCCAACTCTCATTACTTGTATCATGGTCGACTTATCAGGTCAACCTTCTAATCAATTGGTTTTTCCGATGTTAACATACCGATGAGTTATTGGGTCAGACCAACTCGATTTATCAGATTATGGTTAGCTTATCAGGCCAACCTTTTGATTGATCAATTATTCTGATCATAAAATATCGATGAGTTAATGGGTCGGCTCAACTCAATTTGTCGGATTATGGTCAGCTTATCAGGCCAACCTTATGATTGATCAGTTATTCTGATCATTAAATACCGATGAGTTGGTGGGTCAGATCAACTCGATTTGTCGGATTATGGTCAGCTTATCAGGCCAACCTTATGATTGATCAGTTATTCTGATCATTAAACACCGATGAGTTAGTGGGTCAGACCAACTCGATTTGTCGGATTATGGTCAGCTTATCAGGCCAACCTTTCTTTTCTCTCTTTATTTTAGAGAATATTTCAACTTCATTTTTTTTTTTCATATGAAAGGAAAAAGAAATCTCTTTATTGATAGTATTTACTAAGATTTTCTACATTCCATGGTCTAGTCATCAGATATCCATCCAGACTTTCAAGGCGATAGGTCCCGAGTCGCACAACTTTAATGATACAATAAGGGCCTTCCCATTTGGAGCAAGTTTATCCTGTTCAGTTGGTCGGGATATTGTTATTCGGCACAGAACAAGATCGCTAATCCGAAAGATTCGAGTCTTGACTCTTAAATTATAATATCGTGCCACTCTTTGTCGATACGCTGCCATTTTTAATTGTGCCTGCAATCTGGAATTTTCAAGCAGATCTAGGTCAACTCTCATTTGGTCGGCATTATTCGTCGCTTCAAAGCAGTCCATTCTTCTAAAGCAAAGAACAATTTTTATAGGTAACATAGCTTCACTCCCATAAGCAAGGTTAAACGGAGATTCTTCCATTGTAGATCGGGAAGTCGTTCGGTAAGCCCATAAAACAAAATAAAGTTTATCAGCCCAAGATTTTTTGACTTCATTCAATCGGGTATTCAATCCATGAAGAAATGTCCAATTAGTTACCTCAGCTTCCCCATTAGCTAGCGGATGTCCAACGGATGTCAGTTTGTGAAGAATGTTATATTGAGCACAGAAATCTCTAAATTTTTGATTATCAAACTACCTTCCATTATCAGTAATGATAGCATGAGGAATTCCGAACCTATATATGATAAAGTTTCTAACAAACATTTCAACTTTTGCTTCAGTAATTAGAGCTAAAGACTCTACTTCTACCCATTTTGTAAAATAATCAATGGCAACAATCAAAAATTTTCGTTGTCCAGAAGCTGGCGGAAACGGACCAAGTATATCCATTCCCCACTGAGCAAATGGCCAAGGAGCCATTAACTGTGTTAGATGATTAGCAGGACGCCTTTGTATATTTGCATACCTTTGACAAGAATCACATCTTTTTACAAAATCCATGGCATCCTTCTATATAGTCGGCCGGTAATATCCTTGCCTTATAATTTTATAAGTCAATGACCTTCCTCCCAAATGATCACCGCATATTTCTTCATGTACTTCTCTAAGAGCATAATCGTTATCTGAAGGAGATAAACACTTTAATAGCGGCTGAAAAAATGATTTTTTATATAACAAGCCATTTAAGATAACATATTGAGAAGCAATCTTTCGGAGTTGTTTAGCTTCTACATTATTTTCAGGCAATACCCCTTCAGTCAGATATTTAATTATCGAACACATCCAACCCAATTCCGGCTCTATTTGAAGAACCTTTTCTTTTTCACTTATCGAAATACTTGGGGTCTCCAGGTGTTCCATAAAAGTCCGACCTAATAGATCAGGCACAGAAGTAGCCAATCTGGATAATGAATCGGCTCGAGAATTTTCAATTCTAGGGACATAACTGATATCCCAAGAATCAAATAAAGCTCCCAGCTCTTGAACTTTCTTCAAATACAAAGCGAAAGTGGCATCACAAACCTCAAAATCTCCTTTTACTTGATTAACGACTAATTATGAATCAGATATTACCTTTAACCTTTGGACATTTAATTCCTTTGTAATTCTTAAACCAGCCAGGAGGGCTTCATATTCGGCTTGATTATTAAAGACTTTGAAAGAGAATCAGAGTGCATATTCTGTGATGTCTCTATTTGGATTGGATAAGATCAATCCAGCCCCACAACCAAAAGAATTTGAAGCTCCATCTACATGTAATATGCAGGGTGCATCGGTTTTTTCCATTCCATTAGATGGTTGGATTTCATTTTCATTGTCACTCCAAGTACATTCGGCTATGAAATCAACCAGTACTTGAGCCTTCATTACAGATCAAGGCCAATAAATAATATCATATTCACTAAATTTAACTGCCCATTTCGCCATCCGACTAGAAGTATCAGGATATTATAGAATAGTCCTTAGAGGTTAATCGATCAATACAATAATACGATGGGATTGAAAATATGGCCTAAGGTATTTGGTTGATATTATCAAGATATAAACAATCTTCTGAAGTTTTGGGTACCTTGTCTCTGCGTCATGAAGGACTTTGCTGATGTAATAAATGGGCTTATACGATTCATCAGATTCCTTTCTCACCAACACAGAATTGATTGCTTCATCAGATGTAGCCAGATAAAGATACAGATCTTCTCCTTCTTGGGGTTTAGACAATATGATCGGATTTGCCAAATACTTCTTAAGTTCTTCAAATACTAACCGACAATCATCTGACCAATTAAAGTTCTTGGTCTGTCGTAAAGCTTTAAAGAAAGGCAAACATCTGTCAGCCAAGCGAGAAATAAATCAGCTTAATGAAGCGATTCGTCAAATCAACTATTAAATTTCTTTCTTATTAGCTGGATACTGCATATCCAATATGGTTCGAATCTTTTCTAGATTAGCTTCAATCCCTCGCTTCGTAACCATGAAGCCTAAAAATTTTTCAGAAGTTACACCAAACACATATTTGGTCGGATTTAACTTCATGTGATTTTGCCGTAGAATATCAAAGGCTATCTACAAATCTTTAATATGATCATCAGACTGATTACTCTTAACGATCATATCATCTACATATACTTCCATAGTCTTTTCAATTTGATCTTCAAAGATCTTGTTCACTAATCTCTGATAAGTAGCTCCGGCATTTTTAAGACTAAATGGTATTACTTTGTAACAATATATCCCTCGATTTGTGATGAAAGATGTCTTCTCTTCATCTTCTAGACTCATTCATATCTGATTATATCCAGAGAAAGCATCCATGAAACTCAAAAATTTATGTCCAGCTGTTGCATCAACGAGTTGATCAATTTTAGGCAAAGAAAAACTATCTTTAGGACATGCCTTGTTAAGATCAGTATAATCTATACATATCCTCCATTTTTCATTTGCTTTCCTTACCATTACTACATTGGCAAGTCAGTCAGGATAATGAACCTCCCTAATAAATCCAGCATCAAGCAATTTGGTCACTTCTTCATTAATAACTTTTTATCTTTCTGGGACAAAATTTCGTTTCTTTTATCGAACAGGCCGACTAAGTGGATCAACTTTGAGTTTATGCATAATCACTTCAGGAGGAATCCCCAACATATCGATAGCCTTCCATGCAAATATGTCAGTATTTTTTTGTAAAAGTCAATCAACTTCTTCCTTTGGTCTTCAGTAAGTAAACTTCCAATTTGAACAGTTTTAGTATGATCATCTTTTATCAAAAGAGCATTAATAGTTCTTTCTATTGACATGCTTACCCCTTCAATCGGATCACGCGGATCTATTTGTTTAGAAACTGAGTTGTTGATTGATTGTTGATTTTGAATTGTCAAACATTGACGAGCCATCTGTTGATTTCCTCTTATCTCTTCAATCCCATTTTGGGTTGGAAATTTCATCAATAAATGATATGTCGATATGATGGCTTGGAACTTATTCAGAGCAGGTCTTTCCAAGATTGCATTATATGTAAAGGAAATTCGAACAACCATAAAAGTAAGAGAAAAAGTCTTTTGCTTCGGTGTTGTTTCGAGGGTTACGGGGAGTGTAATCTCTCCCTCCACTCCTACAGAATTTCTGCCAAATCTAGTTAGTGGCATACAAATTCTTCGTAGCTTATTAGTTAGTAAGTTCATCTTGACAAAAGCATCATAAAGTAAGACCTCGATAGAACTTCTATTATCAACCAGAATTCTATGTACATCATAGTTTGCAATTATTGTGGAAATCACTACAGGATCATTATGCGGTATTTAAACGCCTTGTAAGTCATCATCAGAAAAGCTAATGCTTCTTCGAAGCCTCTTGGTGCTCTGATCATCTTCATAAAATGCTTGGTGAATCATTCCGACCGAACCATCAGTCGGCTGTTGATTTGGGAGCTCCGTCCCATCAGTGATCATTCTTGGGGCTGTTGGCCTTGGTACTGCTGCTTCGATTGATCAGTTTTGATTTTGGTTTCGGATATATCTGCCCAAATAACCTCGTTTGATCAGATCTTTAATCTCATCTTTCAGTTGGATACACTCTTCCATAGTGTGTCCATGATCGCGATGAAACCGATAATATTTGGCTTTGTTGCGCACAACAGGTGGAGCTCTTATTGGCCTTGGCCTCTGAAGAAAATCTTCTTTCTCAATTTTTTTTAGAATTTCTTTTCTCGGGAGAGTTAGGGGAGTATAAGTGTCAAATCTACTGACATAGTTCCTGCCAACCAAGTTCTTCGGCCTCTGACCTTGCCGTTGAATTGATCAGACTCCAGGGGATCGAAAGTCATCTTCTTTGGAATTCTTTTACTTGACATCGATTTTCTTTCAACTTTTCGTCGGCTTAGGGCTTATTCTTCGGCCTAAGCGTACTTTTGGGCACGGGCCAGTAGTTCAGAATAATTGATCGGAAACTTTTTATCTAAAGAGAATGTGAACCTAGAGGCTTGCAATCCCTTTTTCATAGCTGACATCGCCATGTATTCATTAAGATCCGGAATCTCCAATGTGGCAGAATTAAACCTCGTTATGTAATCTCTCAAAGACTCTCCTTCTGATTATTGAATGAAGAATAAGCTGTCGGAGTTTCTGGACATTTTTCTGCTTATTCTGAAGTAAGAGACGAACAACTTCTCCAATTGACTGAAAGAATGAATGGTATCCGGTTGGAGACTTGAATACCATATTCTCGTAGATTTCTTTAAAGTTGCTGGGAAAGCAAGATAGTGGAGTGCGTCTGATGCTCCTTGGATCAACATGTGGGCTTTAAAGTGCCCAGATGATCCAAGAGATCAGACAATCCATCATACAACTCAATCTGTGGAATTTTGAAATGATGAGGAATTCTCTCCTCCATAATCTTCTTGGAAAAAGGGGGTAAGATATCGTAGCTTGGTGTTGTATCCTCTGCTTTTCTCTACTCAACAACTCTGGCAATCTGCAGCTTCAGTTTTCTGAATTTCTTATCAAAATTATTTGCTCTTGTAAGGTTTAGAACTTGAGTACTGTCAGGAGTTGATTTCTCAGAGGATGTCGAATGAGATCGCAGGCATTTCTCCTTGTTTTGTTTTTTGGTATGATGATGAGATCGGTGATGTTGCTTTGAAGGAGACTATTGACCTGAGGAATGTTGATAAGATGAATGTCTTCTTGGACTAAGATGTTTACTTACCTGAAGAGAGGGTCGCTGGCTACTTCTTGATGCAGCAGGTCGTGATGGTTCCTTTGCAGCGATTTCTTGAAGATTTTGCACTGCCGCAGTGAGTACTTCTACCTTGTCCAACAGAGTATTTAACCTTTCTTGATCCAAATTTACAGCAGGAAGAACTTCCATCCTCTCGCCAAGAATGGGATCGTTCTCCTTTGGAGGATGAGGAATGTCTTCAACAGGGAGATTCTGATTCCTACCTTTCACCATATTTTTTTTTCAGATTCTTGAGACTCTTTCACTCAGTCCCCCTACCGGGTGTGCTAATCTGTTGTGTCCAAACAAATTACAATGACACTTAGGCTTAAACTAGGTCAAATGAAAATAGGTTGAGCTAATTAATCTTTATCTTCTTGGAGGATCTGTGCGTTGAAGTGCTCCTACTCCCAAGCTCATCAATGGTGTCTGGACTAGACAGATGCGATCTGAAGAAAAATTGAGTGGAAGGTGTTTCGGAATCAAGATCCCCTTCTCCATCGTGCTCACCGATTTTTATAGACCTCAAACTTAACCGTTTCCAGCCAACTACAGCTGTAAACGATTAATTTGTTAAGACATCAACACGTGTGATAAGCGTTATGCATAGTTGATCAATTATTTTTCGGATATCGATCAACCTCATGACATTTGAACATTGATCAGCTTTGTTTCTCCTGAGAGTTGATCAGCCTTATGGCTCTTGGGCATTGGTCGGCTTTACGCCTCTTGGGTGTTAGTTAGCCTTACGCCTCTTGGGCATTGATCATCTTTATGCCTCTTGGGCATTGATCAGCCTTATGCCTCTTGGGCACCGATCATCTTTATGCCTCTTAGGCATTGATCGGCTTTACGCCTCTTGGACGTTAATCAGCCTTACGCCTCTTGGGCATTGATCATCTTTACGCCTCTTGGGCGTTGATCAGTCATATGCCTCTTGGGCATCGATCATCTTTACGCCTCTTGGACATTGATCGGCTTTATGTCTCATGGGCGTTGATCTACTTTATGCCTCTTGGGCGTTAATCTGCCTTATGCATCTTGGGCATTGATCATCTTTATGCCTTTTGGACATTGATCAGCCTTATGCCTCTTGGGCATTGATCATCTTTACGTCTCTTGAGCGTTGATCGGCTTTATGTATCACTTGATCAACCAGATTCAGCTCCTATTAGATCAATATAAATAGACCAAATATGTCGTATCCCAATAGTGTCCTCCTTTATTTTCAAAATATAATATTTATATATAAAACATTTATTCAAATAAAATATTAATTAAAATATTTATGACATGCTCTATAAAGAGTGGTAGTAAAATTATTTTTTAGTTTTTTGATAGAGTAATATCAATTACATAAAGATAGTTTTTCAGCTAGTAAGATAGGCATGAGAATGATGGGGTTCATTCCTACTGTCTAGGAATAAATTATCATGTCATAAATCCTTTTAGGATAATTGACCTTCGATCCTAATAAAAAATCACTTCTAGTGATCATCCTACATTGGTAACTCTCTCTGGTAACTATTAGTTTTGCTGACCTTGGGTCATAGATCAAAGATTGATTCTTGGTTATCAAGGGAAAATTCTAGTCCACGAGACTAGTAGGAGGTGACTCTAATAGCATAACCCATCGAGGAGATAGGAATGTCCCACATCCCTTCGGCATGATTAGCTTTTAATCTTTGTGAAATCCGTGCATTTTAGGCCAAAGTCGTAGCTTTTAATCTTTGTGAAATCCGTGCATTTTAGGCCAAAGTCGGCAAGTCCAGCCGACTTCAGCCCAGTTGCAAAAAAAAAAAAAAAAAAAAAAAAACAAAAGATCAAAACAAGGGATTTCTTTTCCCTATTTGTTCGATCAAAATTATCGTCAGAAAATGTGGAAGGGAGGCCATGCGGGAGTCGAAGTCCACCGGTGAAGTGTCATGGAGGGGCAGGACTTTCGATCGACCTGTTTTCTTTCCGTACGGTGAGGAGATCTATCATTCTTCTCTTTAAAATCCATTTCCCCTCCACCAGCGATGACGGCAGCACTCTCCCTCTCCTCTCATGCTTCTCCCTCCTCGGTCGGCACTATTGCCATCGCCACTGGCAACTCGAGCAAGCTCCGAAGGGTGGCTGTGATAGGCCATGTCAGTCATGAGAAGAATCGGATGGATGTCGGTGATCCACCGCCCTTCCCTCTTCTCCGTCTGATGAGCTCTCTCCCTCGTCGACCATCTCCCATGGCTTCCAAGAGTCATGGGAGGCTCACTCGGGCTTGTTCGGCTGAGCCAAGGAGAAAGTCGAGAGAAGAAAGAAAGAAAGAGGGAAGAAGAAGAAGAAAAAAGAAAGAGAAAAAAAAATGGGAAAAGAGAAGAGAGAGAAAGAGAGGAGAGGAGAAAAAGAGGGTTCTTCCAGAGGAGTTGTCGAAGGGCGCCATGATCTTTGAGTGCGGGTCCTCGACCAAAAGAGGCACCTGCAGCATGTACCTGGCTAGAATGGTTCACGTTTCTCAGGAATCGTGCAAATAAGTTCAGGCCATCATTAATTTCTTAATTGAAACTACAGTAAGGGAATATAAAGGATCTAGAGTTGAGTTGTGTACTCCTGATAGAATCAGATTCAGGTAAGTTATCTTGACCTCTAATATTATATGCCAAATATGTTATGTATTATTAAATATATGTAGTATATTTTAATTTGCATTGGATTGCATTGCGTTGCATGCATTGTGTTGGTGTGGATGCTCTCTAGTCCGACTATGATCACACAAGGATCTAATTTCCTTTTGAGCCTCCGGTGGGACTATCATTGGCGCATGACTGTTGAACGGTATGTGTACACAGGAGCTAGTTGCTTTGTTTTTTGCCATGCATGGCAGTTGCTGGCACATGCTGGGATGCATGTTTTCTCATGTGATTTCAGAGCTAGTTTTCCTTCTGGGCCTCTAGTGGGGCTATCACTGGTGCATGACCGATGAGCGATATATGTACACAGGATCTAGTCTCTTTCGGGACTAGCCACGGGTCGATCATGGCCATAGTCAGAGGGACTAGGAGAGTAAAGTAAATGGTTGGCCATCTATAGTCATATCGGTTGCATTTAAGTGTATACATTTGCATAATATTACTGGTTATAATATTTTGATGCTGGACATCTTATTGTATGATGTGTTTATACTTGTTATTTGTTATTGGCATATTTATGTTGTATATTGGAAGTGATGATAACTTACTGAGCCTGTATAGCTCATCCCCTATTTTCTTATATTATTATTACAAATCCAAAAGATCCATCGAGCTTTGGGACCAATCAGTGAGGAGCTAGGGTTTGGTGTTACGCGTATGCCTGGCTGGATAATTATTGCAGGAATTATGATTTGATGCATGCCTTATGTGTCCGAGGGAGAAATAAATTCTAAGGCACACGGCTAAATTCTAGGGCACACGGCTAAATTCTAGGGCACACGGCCGTCTGTTATGCATATGGCTCGGGTTTGAGGTCGGGGCGTGATATATTTAGTGGTATCAGAGCAAAGGTTTAAGATCAAGATGATTTAGTTAGTGAGAGTGGGATAGAATTAGGATTTTCTGAAATAGTTATTGATACTAAAAGTTTATTTAATTTTTTTTAATAGGTGTATGTTATAGTTCCACAGATTTTGCTAAGTATAGAAGGTTTGTACAAATAAAATATTGGACTGATCTCCCCTAACTTAATTTTTTGGAAGAATGTCATCGAGACTAGACAATGGATATATAAAGGTATATTTTAAGTTATATTATGGATTCAATTTATTTTGGAAATCTATTTTGATGAAATTACAGATTGTGATATAAGTGATAAGAAATTAATACGATAGTTATTAAGGCATGATAAATGATATTGAAGCTTGGATTTTGATCACTTGGATCTATGATATAAGTAATTGGGATATGATTGAAATAATATTGAAAATTAGGTTGTGATCACTATGGACCATGATTTAAGAGATATTTGAACTAGTATTATGATTAATCGGAATATGATAAAAGTTACAAGAATAGATTCGAAGTTAGATTTCTAATCCCTAAGCATTGTATATAAGATCTGACATATGATTAGCACAAAAGAGGAACATGATTGTTGCCCTTAATATAAGTAATGAGATTGACCTTAGATAAGCGTAGAAGAGCTTAATGATTTGATCATGATAAGTAAGCATATTATGGATATTAAAGAGCTGGATAAGATATATCTTCATCTTTGATAAATGGGTTTGATTAAGCTTCAAAAGGACTGGCTTGGAATTATAGTGTATTATGTTGTGATAAATATATATATTTAATTATTAATTGAATGATGTTGGAATTCTAAATTTATATGGATGTAAATCATGATAGCATATGAATGTTGTTATTAATTACTGGATTATAAATTTTGGGATTGTTGCTAGAAAATGTTTAGGACGAAGATTATGAAAAAGTTTAATGATATTAAAAAGGAAAATTTTGATGAATCTGTGTGGGAATTATTATTGAAAATATGTAATGAAAAATATGTTTGGAATAATGCATAGATTGTAATTTACTAATAATAGATTTAATGATATTATATGGACATGGCATGCTTATCTTGGTAGAATCTTTGATATCTTATGTTAGCAATTTGGGATTAGATTTCTAATCTTTCATATATTTGTTGGGGATTTAATTGGGTTTGTTAAACTCCAAGTTAAATTTAAGATATGAGAAGATTTAGATTACCTTGCTATTGATGTTAGATTGAGCAAAGAAATGGATATTGGAAGACTTATATGGGTTTAGTCTATGAGGAATAATATTTTAGATGGTATAATTTCAGACAAAGACTTTAAACATAGGAAATTGAATAATGGTTTAAATTTGAAGTGATATGCTCGAGCCTAATAAGGACAAAAAAACTTAATAGTTTTGATCTCGTTTTATTTGAGGGTTAGATTTTGTTTAGATTCTAATGAGAAGTGATATCCTTGCCAGAATTTTATCTAATGAAATTAGAGGATTTGATAATGTATATCAGAGTGCGCAGTGGAAGTGTGGTGGATTAAAAATATTATGATTAATTTAAAGTGTCTTATGATGGAAGAATCGGAGCTCTTATTGGGATTACTGAATTTGGACAGAATGAATCAGGTGAGTTTTGGATCACACATATTTGAGTTTTTGAAGCCTTAGATTTTTTTTAAATTTCGAGGATGAAATTCTTTTTTAGGAGGGGATAATGTGAAACCCGTGCATTTTGGGCCAAAGTCAGTAAGTCCAGCTGACTTTAGCCCAGTTGCAAAAAAAAAAAAAAACAAGAACAAGGGATCGAAACAGGGGATTTCTTTCCCATGTTTGTTTGATCGAAACAGTCGTCGGGAAACATGGAAGGGAGGATATGCGGGAGTCGAAGTCCACCGGTGAAGTGTCATGGAGGGGCAGGACTTCTAATTGACCTATTTTCTTTCCGTACGGCAAGGAGATCCATCGTTCTTCTCTTTAAAACCCCTCTCCCTCCACCGGCGATGGCAGCAGCACTCTCCCTCTCCTCTCGTGCTTCTCCCTCCTCGGTTGGCACTATTGTCGTCGCCACTGGCAACCCGAGCAGGCTCCGAAGGGTGGCTGTGATAGGCCACGTCGATCATGAGAAGAATCGAATGGACGTCGGTGATTGCGCCGCCCTTCCCTCTTCTTCATCTGGTGAGCTCCCTCCCTCGTCGACCATCTCCCATGGCTTTCGATAGCCATGGGAGGCTCGCTCGGGCTTGTTCAGCCGAGCTAAGGAGAAAGTTGGGAGAAGAAAGAAAGAAAGAGAGAAGAAGAAGAAAAAAAAGAAAGAGAGAAAAAAATGGAAAAGAGAAGAGAGAGAAAGAGAGGAGAGGAGTAAAAGAGGGTTCTTCTGGAGTAGTTGTCGAAGGGCGCCATGATCTTTGAGTGCGGGTCCTCGGTCGAAGGAGGCACCTGCAATATGTACCTGGCTGAAACGGTTCACGTTTCTCAGGAATCATGCAAATAAGTTCAGGCCATCATCAATTTCTTAATTGAAACCATAATATTGGAATATCAAGGATCTAGAGTTGAGTCGTGTTCTCGTAGAATCAGATTTAGGTAAGTTATCTTGACCTTTGATATTATATGCCAAATATGTTATGTATTATTAAATATATGTAGTATATTTTAATTTATATTGGATTGCATTGGGTTGCATATATTGTGCTGGTGTGGATGCTCTCTAGTTCGACTATGATCACATGAGGACCTAATTCCTTTTAGGCCTCCAGTGGGGCTATCACTAGCGCATGACCGTTGAGCGGTATGTGTACACAGGAGCTACTTGCCTTGTTTTTAGTCATGCGTGGCAGTTGCTTTCATATGCTGGGATGCATGTTTTCTCGTGTGATTTCAGAGCTAGTTTTTCTTTTAAGCCTCCAGTGGTGCTATCACTGGTGCATGAACGATGAGCAGTATGTGTACACAGGATCCAGTCTTTTTCGGGGCTAGCCACAGGCCGATCGTGGCCATAGTTGGAGGGATTAGGAGAGTAAAGTAAATGGTTGGCCATCCATAGTCATGTCGGTTGCATTTAAGTGTATATATTTGTATAGTATTACTGGTTATATCATTTTGATGCTGGACATCTTGTTGTATGATGTGTTTATGCTTGTTGTTTGTTATTGGCATATTTATGTTGTATATTGGAGGTGATGATAACTTACTGAGCCTGTATAGCTCATCCCCAATTTTTCTATATTATTACAGATCCAGAAGATCCATCGGGCTTTGGGACCAATTAGTGAGGAGCTAGAGTTTAGGTATTACGTGTATGCCTGGCTGGATAATTATTACAGGAATTATGATTTGATGCAGGCCTTGTGTGTCCAAGGGAGAAATAAATCCTAGGGTAGACGACCGTTTGTTGCACATCCGGCTCGGGTTTGGGGTCAGGGTGTAACAGTCTTGGCAGAGGTTTAACTTGTTTTAGTAGTAAAGCTCTGGTACATTATGAACATCCGTTGAGATCTCAACCTTACTCAGCCTTCAATCCTAGTTGAAAGACCTCTGGTCTAACCTTGGATCCTAATGCTCAAGGGGAGTGAAAATTTTGTGGTGGCATGTCTCCAAGTGATCTAAGGAGGAATCATTTGATGCTTATTTTCATATACTCGATGGCAAGATCAAGAGACCATATCCTATAATTTCTAGTAAATCTCTTTAATTAAGAGGAACGTGATCTATTCCATGCCACAATCTCTGACATCATTAAGAAGAGCGGCTAGCAATGTAAATAAAACAAAGTTTTCATTATTGAATAATTGGCATTCTAGATAAATTGAATGATTCTTTGCCTAATCTCCTAATAGGATCAGATACTCTGTCAATTCTTATCAAACCCTACCGAGACTTTCTTTTTTTTAAGAATACCCCTGTTGTTTGTCTCTAAAAAGGAATTCCTTAAGAGCTTCCAAGGTATGCAATATCTCGTACAACACACTTTCTCTTTTCTCTGCTCTGCTTTCTTCTTCCTGTTGCCTGCCTCCTGACTTGATCGTCGAAGAGCGCCTCTCCTCTAGCGTCCTTTGTGTCTTGACAAGAAGCAGCATCAATAGATAGAGGAAAAGCTTGACTTGTTTCCCATTCTCAAAAAGAAATATCGAGTAGAGCTTTTATACCACACAAAGGTGTGTCCACCCGATGTTCTAGTGCAACCACCTCCTAGCAAGCTAGTCAATCTATCGAGGTCTCATCCCAAAACCTCAAGCTAGTATCACCCAGCAGGAGAGCCAACCTGACTGTTTAGAACAGCTCTCCTAGCAGATCCAGGTGTTGGCAACTGCAGTCTAGGTGATCCAACATCCAGGCCCAATGATCTCAGCAGCACCATCGATAGTGCCACACCCAGAGGCAGATCAGGCGATACCATCCAAATCCTAGCAGCATTGGGGGCATTACGATAGGAGTTACAGTGACTTCCCCTCCTGCAAAGCCCTAAGCAAGAGGAGTATACTCATCCAAGCATAGCATGAAGCCCCAAGCATGTAAGGAGGCGTTGCCCTTCACCTCAGTCCAATTCTCCAAGGCACATATTACCAAAGAGGAGAATGTAGATCAAAAGCTCGGGAGTTGGATCAGCATATTGAAACTTTATGAGGTCTAGTCCCGGGTAGAGATGAGGGCCTCGACTTCACTATTGATCCACCATTTAGAGGCCATATCATGTAGGAACAACTGCCGAAGCATTTTAAGATACTATAGTTAGAAATTTATGATGGGTCAGCCAACCTAGTGGAACATTTGAAGAATTTTAAGGACCTGATACTTCTTCATGGGACCATCATAAAATCCTATGCCGAGCCTTCCCTTACACTCTCAGGAAGTCGGCCTGATATTGGTATTACAATCTAAAGCCAAACTCTATCCACTCTTTTAATCAGTTAAGTCAATCTTTTTGTTTCTCATTTTACAAGCAGCAGGAGGCTACACTGGGGTTCTAACCCCTTGATTAATATCAAGCAAGAGGAGTGAGAATCCCTTAAATCTTATATGAGTCGATTCAATGAAGCGACTCTAGAAGTATATAATTTGGACTATATAGTTGCCATGATTGCCATGAAATGTAGTCTCCAACAATGTCTTTTCTTTTTTTTTTGGAAAAGAGGCCGGCGATAGTTTTTTCTGAAATATTAGCCAAGACCGAGAAGTATACATGCACCGAAGAGGCGAATGGTGCTTGATAAGTTCCATAAACATATCAATAAAAGCATCAATTTAAAAACTAATTCATCCCTATTCTTTAAGAATTGATATTTTTATTTATTTTTTACAAGAAAGATGATCACCAATACAAAGAACCTGATTTACAGGGTAAAAGGACTTAAATTGGAAGCAAATCAGACTCAAGACGAATCCCGAATGGAGACCTGTTGACTCATGTCTTGATTTTGATGAATAACAAAATACTTAAGTATATATGAGTACTAATTGCATGTTAAAAGTGTATTTATCAGATTTAGCTATTCATCAAAGTTAGTTTGTATTGTAAGATCGAAATACTTGTCATTCAGTTGAAGAAGTCACTTAAGATCATGAATTTTTAAGCTACATAGACTTTGGAACATGAGAAAGACTTTGAAGAGCTTAAATTTTCAATTTGGACAAGTTTCAGTACTGTTTTAATCAAGTGTCGACTCATAGAGGCTTGAGCTGATATGCAACAAAAGTTTCAGCTGGCATATAAAAGTGTCGACTCATGAACAGCCAAGTATCGACTCAAGAGTCGACTCATGTGTCGACTCAAGGTCTAAGACCAAATAGAATATAGAACATGCTAATTTTAGGAGTTTGGTCAAGATCAACTCATGGAGATGAAGTGTAGACTCATGTATCGACTCATGGACTGAAGTATTGACACTTACAGGTCTAACAATATAGTAACATCTAGTTTTTTGAAGTGCAGAACTTCCCCATCTCGTATCTAATGGCTAGTTTCTTATCTCTAATGACTATAAACAAATTTTTAAGGATTGGAAATGTATTTAAACTTCACCAAATACAAGAGGGAAGCACTCATTGAAAAATGTTGCCCAGAAATGGAGCCCAAGAGGGGGGTGAATTGGATCTTTTAAAATTTAAAGCAGTAATGCGAAGGTCTAGTGGTGTTTGTGAGTAATAAATTCAATGTACTAGATTGAATACAGCGGAAAGCAGTAAATGAATTGCAATAAAGAAAGGGGGAAGGCAATCACATACAAACACAAAGTTTATAGTGGTTCGGTGCAAACCTAGCACCAACATCCACTCCCCAAGCCACCCTTGAGAATTTCACTATAATCCAATCAAGATTACAGCCGACTTGTTTTTCAAAAGACTCACAAGTCAAAACCTATGTTGGTTTTATCACCTAGGCTCATTAACAAACCTTTACACTTATTTTGTCTTTGGGCTCACAAGTTAACCCTAGTTGGTTTTGTCCCTTTAGCTTATCAACAAACCACAACAACCTTCTTTCAAGACACCCTTGAAAGCAAGGTCAAATCACAAGATAAAATCAGATATACAATTTCAGAAATAAGACAAACTCTTTTCAAGAGTAGAATAGAAGCTTTGAAGCTCAAGTTGATGATTTGTCTTGTCTCCTCCTTGGAATATCCTTCAAACTCTTCTTTTGGAATGATGTAAGGATGGGCTTGTAAGCTTTTTCAGCGAATCAAACTTTAAATGGCTCTTGAAATGAAGTTCTTGAGAGAATCTTGACTTTTTAGCTTTCAATGGACTTCAATACACTTCAATGCCTCTAGAATAAAGTTGGTGAAGGTTAAATATAACTAAAAACTTCCAAAAAATGGTTTATGACCGTTGGAGCCTCGAATCTAGCCGTTGGAACCTTGAAAAGTGGTTTCTGCAAGTCAGAAAAATAGATCCGTTAGGGCTGTTAGACTTCAAGTGTCGACACTTGGCTGTCAGGTGTCGACACTTGATTTCTAGGTGTCGACACTTGAACTTTCAAGAGTCGACACTTGATGAACAGGTGTTGACACATGACACAAAAACCCTCCATTAGCAAAGTTCTGTAATTTCAAAAATCTCAGGCCATGAGTCGACACTTGGAAACCTAAGTGCCGACACTTGAATTTCAAATGTCGACACTTGAGTTCTGGGTGTCGACACTTGGCATGCCAAGGGGATTTTTTGCGTGCCAAATGTTGAAGTGTCGACACTTGACTTCCCAGGTGTCGACACTTGACTTTAAAAATTCATAATCAAGTGCAAATTAAGCCAAAAACACAAGCATAAGTTTTGAAACTAAAATAAAACATAATCAATCAATAATTGAACATGTAAAAGCCCTTTTTGCATGAAGAGGATGTCCTTAATTGCGAAAAATGCTCCATGCCATTGCGTGCCATGATAATTAAACTTTTGAGAATTTAAGATGCTTGCTTCCTGAAAACTCATAGCTGAGAATAAACATTAGTATACAATATGTACTCAATGTTTTGTTATTCATCAAAATCACTGGGTGGAGCCAACAATCTCTCCCTTTTTGATGACGACAAAACCTTGAGTAATTCAACATTAATTTTCAAATTTCAGATATGATGTTTTATGAACATGATTTTAAGCTCATATAAACCAAAACTTGCATAGATAGGAAGAATAAATCTCCCCCTTAATTGGACAATTCTAATTAAAACATGCAATATGCAATTTTTATATCAGATCAAATTGGAAATTAGAAATTAATCATACTCCCCCTTTTTGTCAGTCATTAGAAAAAGGGAGTAAACTCCCCCTCAAAACAAGCATGGAGACAAAAAGTAACGGAGTTGAATTCAATCACAGCTGAGCTTATCACATCTCAAGAGCATTAAAGTTAAGATTTCAAAGTTAACATTATTAGGTATCAGAGCCAAAATGATAAGAGTATCATATCAATTCAAGCACATCAATCATAGTGAAACAATGTAAGTATCAAAAAAGTCACATATATATATAATGTGAGGTTTTTAGTTACACAATTTGCTAACTCAACAGCAAAACTGAAACATACCAAGATACATCAACAGTCAATCGTAGTAAACAGAAATAGTCAAGATACAACATAAATCATAAATCATCTATGAGGCTAGTCCTCATTAGATAGAATCTCAAGACTGAAAGGAGCACTGATCCTAGATCTAGAGGCTAAGACCTTAGGAGGTCCTTGGGCTAAAGCCCGGCGACTCCTAGTGCGGCCAGAAGGATCTAAAGCGGGTACAACCCTAGACGATCTAGTGGAAGGAGGTGAAAGAAAATCAGTAGGTGTAATAAAGTTTGGCATGGATTCAACTAAGTCAGCTGGTGGAAGATCTGCAGGGGTAGCTGGAGGATCACGGCTGACAACCTTATATCTATTAATGCCATCATCACTATCACTGTCACTATCTCTATCAATAATATCAGTGGCTCTGTCCTGACTTCCCTCGGTATGGTCACCACCATCACCAGTGCCATCACCACCACCATCTCCAGTGCCATCACCACCACCATCATGACCATCATCACCGCCATCATCATCAGTTGGTGGAGCTGCAGGGGCTGTAAAAGATATGAAGAGCTCCTCCATGCGTGCAAACCCAGTCTCCACCAATCGACGAAGCTCAGTGAGCTCAGAAGTAGTGTGGTCTCTTAGTCCCTCTAGCTCAATTCGCATTTGAGTTGACCAAACTCCAAGACCAACGAGCTCACCTTGAACCTCCGCGAACTGCTGATGAGAATACTCCTTAAAAGATAATCCAGTAGACGCTGGAGGAGCAGCTGAAGGGGTGGCAGTAGGTGTCATAGGCTCTGTCTCGGATGCATGAGCAGCCTGAGCAGGTGGACTAACTGGCCCTGATGGCCCTGCCTCTGCCTCTGGTATCGTGTCCTCCTTATCTGGCTCCTGGCTAGACTCCCTCCGGACCCATCTACCTGCTACCAGTCTGTAGCCCATGCGATGAAGTGACCTCTCATCGTACACATCCATGAGCAAGATCTCCTTGGGGATCTCCCCCTCCAAGGATACTCCACGCTTTAAAGAGTCGGGTCAACCCCATACCTTATGGCAGACAATGACGCCTCTAAGTCACAGCGTCATGCATCTATACAAGCATTAGTGATGGCAAATCAATCTGTCTCCTCTCTATCAGGATGGTCATCACCATCAACTATATCTCTGTAATAAAGTCGAATTTGCCTGACTTCGGTAGAAGTATGCATGTGGTGATGTGGTGTAACAAGCGCATCTCCAAAGATGACTGGTTCGCGGTGACTACTGTCACACCGCGAACATCCTCCCGCTCGAAGATACACCTGAATGTAGCCTCTCTGTCCTCTACACCAAATATGCTGACTCCCCGATGTGGGATCTCCCAGATCCTGCTCAGCAACTCCACTGATAAAGAGATCTCAACTCCTGTAACTGTAGTGGTTTAAAGGAGTCGTCGACAATCCATGGCACCGTAAAACTCCCTCACAAGATGAGGGTAGTACTTCTCCTGCATAGTGCAGAAGAGTACTAGACCTGCATCTGTGAGTATCTGACGGATGGGAAAATGGTGCTGATCAAAGATAGTAAGGTCGACTCTCCTCCCGGAAGCCACTGCCTTCCTTGCCATCCTCTCTGCAGGGGGAAGAACTGGTGCCACTGAACTGCTAGCCTGCCTAGTGTCCTGTTTGGCCTTGGATCTCCTCTCTGCACCCTGACTAGGTCTCTCCCTAACTGCAAGTCTCTTCCTGGGACCTATCATAGCAAGCTGACCAAGAAAGGTTGAGGAAGTGTAAACTAGGGGGACAATTTTAACTAGGCACAGAACTAGATATGCTGAGGGAAACTAGGCTTTCTAAACTTAGAAATTCTAGATTTTAAAGAATATGCTAACATAAGTTTTGAAAAACTAGGATTAACCAGATTTAAGTTATAAAATACAGGAAATCAAGGATGAATTACTTTTGATAAAAGAAATCGAGGGTAAAATCATAAGAAATCGGGTGTAAATACCTTTAAATTACAAGAAGTCGAGGGTCATAATAACATATTAGGGTTGATCTCATCAAATATACTTTGGTCAAAACACACCCCTTTTTTTTTAAGTCCATAAAAATTAGTAATCTTAAATAAATTAAAATGTATAACATAAACCTATGGTTTAAACAAAATTCATTTGGATTTTAGGTCAAAACCAAGAAATCAATCAACAAAGTCAGTAAAAAGCATGGAAATACTCTTCCCACAAGAATGAAATCCAAGAAATATCTTGGAAAAAACCAAATTTCAGACGAAAACCCTAAGATTTTTCGGCCAAAAATCAATCCAACAATGATTTTAAGGAAAAACGGACGAAATAAATGGGAAATCGGTCAAAAATCCATGAGAAAAACAAAAGGAATGCATTTAGGCATGATTCCTTCTAAATGGAGTCTTCCAATCTACTGAAAACATCAAAAAATCGAATTAAAAATCATTAAAATCGCACGAAAAACCCTAAACCTAGGTTACACTGTTTGAAAATAACAAAAACGAAAATAGAAAAGGGAAATACCTGATTTTCGATGGGGTAATGGGAAATGGGAAGATTTGGAAGTTTGTGGAGCTTGGGGGACCACTCTTGCTTGAAAGAGACTGGGGAAAAATGAGACAACAACTGTTTGATTTACCCTAAAAAATAGAAAAAATTCTGCGAGTGTCGACACTTGGGATTTGTTAAGTGTCGACACTTGATTTGGTGTCGACACTTCGTAAAATCCAAGTGTCGACACTTGGCCAAGAAAATCCCAAAAAAAATTTGAAAGATTTTCAAAAAATTTAAGGAAGTATTTAAATGCTTTTGGGTCTAAATGCAAGTGTTTTTTGAGTAAAATACCTTAGGTAAGATGAAGTTTGAGAGAGTTCTAGGAGAATAGATCAATGACACCTAACTCTCTTCTAATCAAACAAAATCTCTCTTCACTCAATGGTTTGGTAAACACATCACCTAATTGATCATCAGTACACACAAATTCAAGTATTACATTAGAATTTTGTACATAATCTCTTATGAAATGATGTCTTATTTCAATGTGTTTACTTCTTGAATGTTACACAAGATTCATAGTTAGATTGATTGTACTAGTATTGTCACATCTTATGGGTGTCTTAATTAGTTTAATGCCAAAATCTTCGAGTTATTGTTTGATCCAAAGGATTTGAGCACAACAGCTTCCAGCTGCTATATATTCGGCTTCTACCATAGATAGAGCAACTGAATTCTATTTCTTGCTACTCCAAGAGATCAAATTTACTCCAAGAAACTGACAGGTTCCACTAGTACTTTTACAATCAAGTTTACACCCAGCAAAGTCAGCATCAGAATAAGCAATCAATTCAAATGAAGAATCTCTAAAGTACTACAAACCAATTTCAATTGAGCTAGATAGATATCTAAGTATGCATTTAACAGCCAAAAGATGAGACTTTTTAGGATTAGACTGATATCTAGCACACTTACAAACACTAAACATGATATCTGGCCTACTGGCAGTAAGATATAGTAATGAACCGATCATGCCATGATATAATTTTTGGTCAATAGATTTACCTGATTCATCTTTGTCAAGTATACAAGAAGAGCTCATAGGGGTACCTAAAGGCTTGATGTTCTCCATCCCAAACTTTTTGAGTATTTCTTTTGTGTACTTCGCTTGGTTGATGAAGATCCCCTCTTTGGTTTGCTTTATTTGGAGTCCGAGGAAGAAATTCAATTATCCCATCATGCTCATCTTGAACTCACCCTGCATTAACTTTGCAAATTCTTGACAAAGAGATTCGTTAGTAGCACCAAATATTATATCATCAACATAGATTTGTACTACTAAGAGGTCATCATTCCTTTTCTTCAAAAATAAAGTTTTATCTACATTACCTCTAGCAAAATCATTTTTGAGCAGGAAAGAACTTAAACGATCATACCAAGCTCTAGGAGCTTGTTTCAAATCATACAAAGCTTTATGAAGTTTGAAAACATAATTTGGAAATTCAGAATTTTCAAAACCAGGCAGTTATTCAACATAAACCTCTTCTTTAATAAAACCATTTAAATAAGCACTTTTAACATCCATTTGAAATAATTTAAAATTCATAAAGCAAGCAAAAGCCAACAATAGCTTAATTGTCTCAAGCCTAGCCACAGGAGCAAAGGTTTCATCAAAATTGATCTCTTCCTCCTGATTAGATCATTTGGCAACTAATTTAGCCTTATTTCTTGTAACAATACCATTTTCATCAAGTTTATTTTTGAAAATTCATTTTGTGCCAATAATTGAAGTATTTGAAGGCCTATATACTAATGTCCAAACCTGTTCCTTTTGAATTGGTTAAGTTCATCTTGCATAGCATTTATCCAATTACTATCATTTTTAGCTTCCTCAATAGTTTTAGGTTCAATTTGAGAAACAAATACTAAATAATCACAGATATTTTTAAGGGATGATCGAGTACTTACACCATTAGATGGATCAACAATAATTAGTTCTTTTGGGTGTCCATGAGCATACCTCCATTATTTTGGTAGTGGATCAATAGTAGATGTGTTTTCATCACCTTGTACTTGATCTCCTTCAGTGTTTTGATCACATTCTTGTTCCTTGACAGGCTCTTCATTTGTGTTCATTTCTTCAGTTCTTTTAGTACCTATTTCATCAGAATGCACATCTTCTTTTCTAGAAGATTTCTAGTCAGACTCATTAAATACTACATGTATAGATTCTTCAACAACAAGTGTTCTTCTGTTGAAGACCCTGTATGCCTTGCTAGATGTAGAGTAGCCTAGAAAGACACCCTCATCTAACTTGGTATCAAATTTAGTCAAATTGTCTTTACCTTTGTTTAAGATGAAACAACGGCATCCAAAAACATGAAATAACGAATTAAAGATTTTCTACCCTTCCAAAGCTCATATGGTGTTTTCTTTAAAATCGGTTAGATTAAAACTCGATTTAAAACATAGCATGCAGTATTTATGACTTCCGCCAAAAAAATATCTAGGTAGGTTATTTTCACAAAGCATGGTGCGTGCCATTTCTTCAAGAGTTCTATTTTTCCTTTCTACCACCCCATTTTGTTGAGGTGTCCTAGGTACTGAAAAATTGTGATGAATGATATTTTCAATACAAAATTTATCAAAATCAGCATTTTCAAATTCGGTTCCATGATCACTTCTCAAAGATATGATTGAAACACCTTTTTCATTTGAAACTCATTTATAAAATCTAATGAATTCTGAAAACGTTTCATCTTTGTGTGCTAAAAACATGACCCATATAAATCGTGAGAAATCATCTACAATAACTAGACCGTACTTCTTATCTCCCAAACTAGATATTCTAGTCGGCCCAAAGAGGTCCATATGAAGCAACTCTAAGGGTCTAGATTTAGAGATTACTCCTTTTGGTTTGAAAGAGGATTTGGTTTGTTTTCGAAGCTGACATGCACTGTAAATCTTGTCTTTTTCAAAATCGAGTGTTGGCAAATATTTTATCAAATTCTTTTTGCTAAGTTTTGAAATCAAATGCATAATAGCATGCCCTAGTCTACGATGCCAAAGCCAACTAGTTTCATTGATCTTGGCTTCCATTGCCACTAGGCATTGACCATTTTGAACAGGAAGATCATCAAGATCAACCATATAAATATTGCCATGCCTATGACCAATGAACTTGATGCCATTGTCATCTAAACTAGAAACAATGTACATAGAAGATTTGAAAACAACTTTAAAATCCTTGTCGTAAAATTGACTAATACTAAGCAAGTTATGTTTCAAACCATCAACATATAAGACATTATCAATGTAAGTAGAGGGGGTGATATGGACTTTACTAATACCAACAATTTTGCCCTTTCCATTATCACCAAAAGTCACATTGCCACCATTTTGATATAGAGCTGCTCCACATCTCCGGTCATATGTCTTGAGCAACTGCTATCAAGGTACCACATTCTTTTCTTATTGGTTGCAAGGCATACCTGCAATAAAAATCAAGTGGAGACTTTAGGTACCCAAGTTATCTTGGATCCTTTTAGGTTAGTGGCATTGGTTCTTTTTGGAACCCAAACTTTCTTAATGTTACTCAATCTTCTTTTATTGCACATATAAGATTTATGCCCTATAGTACGACATGCATAACAAGTAATGGATGATGATGCAGGCACAAAAAATTTTTTGAAAAGTTTTTGTTTCTTATGAGTTCTAAACCCTAAACCTGCTCTATCAAAAATAGCTCTTTGGTTATTTAAAAGCATATTTAACTTTTCAGAACTGTATGTAAATTTATCTACAAAAGGTTTTAACTTTTTAAGTTCTTCTTTATATTTTTTGTTTTCATCCAAAATTTCTTTGTTTTGTTTTGAAAGATTTTCATTTGAAACTGAAAGGCTTTTCTTTTTCAAAACTTCTTTTTTTCTTTTTAAGAACATAAATCTTATCATTTAATTTTTTATTTTGAAGACGTAGGTAATCATTTTCATTTGAAAACTTATCATTTGTTTTGGCTAAATCCAAATTTTGCCTTTTCAAATCTTTATGTTTTGACTTTAGTTTTTGAAATTCGATAACTAACTCATCAAAAACTTCATGAAGTTCATCAAATATAAATTCATTCTCAGTTTCATATTGTACCTCGTCATGATCCGCCATCAGACAGAAGTTTGCAACCTCCTGCTGTTCTTCCTCAGAGCTGGAGTCCTCACTATCACTCCAGGTTGCCATCATGGCCTTCTTTCTTAATTTTCTTATGCTTTTCTTGAGTAAGGGGCAGTCCACCTTAAAATGACCCAGTTTCTTGCATTCAAAGAAAGTGGGATGCTCCTTATCTTTCTCCTTGTCTTTCTCTTTACTTGGCTCACCTTTCAGGGGTTTCTTCTTGAAGTTGAACTTTTTTTTCCTCATGAACCTTCTAAATTTTCTTGCCATTAGAGCCGTCTCATCTTCATCATCATCTTCTTCAGAGTCATCGCTTGATTCTTCTCTTGTAATGGATTTGAAAGCGATTACTTTCTTCTTTTTGTTGACTTTCACATTTTTTTATTTGAGGGAGAGCTCATAAGTCATCAGTGAGCCCAATAATTGTTCAAGTGGAAGAGTGTTGACATCCTTGGCTTCTTCAATAGCAGTCACCTTTGCATTCCAAGAAGTCGGTAGAGACATGAGAAGTTTGTTTACAAGTTAACCATCAGAAATAATTTTTCCTAGGCTTCTCATGCCATTCACAATATTTGTGAACCTAGTATACATCTCATTAATAGACTCAGTAGGTTCTATTCTAAACATTTCGTAAGTATGAATGAGCATGTTGACCTTAGTTATTTTTACTTGGTGTGTACCTTCATGGGTAACCTTAAATGTGTCCCAAATCTCCTTGGCGGAGAGACAATTAGATATTCTATTGAATTCACTTGGATCAAGAAAGCAAAATAACAAATTCATAGTCTTAGCATTAATCTCTATTTGCTTAATGTCATTCTCATCCCAATCATCTTTTATTTTTAGAGTGAGAATGTCATTAACTAACATAGTAGGCTGATGAGGACCTTTTACAATTGTCCTCCAAAGATTATAATCAATAGCTTGAATGAATATGCGCATGCATGTTTTCCAATACGTGTAATTTGTGCCATTGAAGAGTGGGGGACGATTTGAAGTTTGACCTTCAACAACACCCATTCCTATTGGAGCTGCCATGATCTTTTACTCAAGATCCTTGGACCTACAAGAGAGTACCGGTGCTCTGATACCACTTGTTGCTCAGAAATGGAGTCCAAGAGAGGGGGTGAATTGGGTCTTTTAAAATTTAAAGCAGTAATGTGAAGGTCTAGTGGTGTTTGTGAGTAATAAATTCAATGCACTAGATTGAATGCAGTGGAAAGCAGTAAATGAATTGCAATAAAGAAAGGGAGAAGGCAATCACATACAAACACAAAGTTTATAGTGGTTTGGTGCAAACCTAGCACCTACATCCACTTTCTAAGTCATCCTTGGGAATTCCACTATAATCCAATCAAGATTACAGCCGACTTGTTTTTCAAAAGACTCACAAGTCAAAACCTATATTGGTTTTATCACCTAGGCTCATTAACAAACCTTTACACTTATTTTGTCTTCGGGCTCACAAGTTAACCCTAGTTAATTTTGTCCCTTTAGCTTATCAACAAACCACAACAACCTTCTTTCAAGACACCCTTGAAAGCAAGGTCAAATCACAAGATAAAATCAGATATATAATTTCAAAAATAAGACAAACTCTTTTCAAGAGTAGAATAAAAGCTTTAAAGCTCAAGTTGATGATTTGTCTTATCTCCTCCTTGGAATATCCTTCAAACTCTTCTTTTGGAATGATGTAAGGATGGGCTTGTAAGCTTTTTCAGGGAATCAAACTTTAAATGGCTCTTGAAGTGAAGTTCTTGAGAGAATCTTGACTTTTTGGCTTTCAATGGACTTCAATACACTTTAATGCCTTTAGAATGAAGTTGGTGAAGGTTAAATACAACTAAAAACTTCCAAAAAATAGTTTGTGATCGTTGGAGCCTCGAATCTAGCCGTTGGGATCTTGAAAAGTGGTTTCTATAAGTCAGAAAAATAGATCCGTTAGGGCTGTCAGACTTTAAGTGTCGACACTTGGCTGTCAGGTGTCGACACTTGGCTGTTAGGTATCAATACTTAATTTCTAGGTATCGACACTTGAACTTTCAAGTATCGACACTTGATGCACAGGTGTCGACACTTGATACAAAAACCCTCCATTGGCAAAGTTTTATAATTTCAAAAATCTCAGGCCATGAGTCGACACTTGAATTGCAGGTGTCGACACTTGAGTTCTGGGTGTCGACACTTGGCGTGCCAAGGAGATTTTCTGCGTGTCAAATGCTAAAGTGTCGACACTTGACTTCCCAGGTGTCGACACTTGATTTTGAAAAATTCATAATCAAGTGCAAATTAATTCAAAAACACAAGCATAAATTTTAAAACTAAAATGGAACATAATCAATCAATAATTGAACATATAAAAACCCTTTTTGCATGAAGAGGATGTCCTTAATTGCGAAAAATGCTCCGTGCCACGGCGTGCCATAATACTTAAACTTTTGAGAATTTGAGGTGCTTGCTTCCTGAAAACTCATAGTTGAGAATAAACATTAGTATACAATATGTACTCAATATTTTGTTATTCATCAAAATCACTGGGTGGAGCCAACAAAAAACTAATTGCATACACCTTAAGGATTCAATACTTTTGAGAGAGTTGAGCCTTCAAGTATTCAAATTTCAGAAAGAGTATTCAAGTCCACATCTTCAAGCATTATTTGAGGCTTCAACAACTTGAAGATAAGTTTTTTTATGACATTCAAGAGCTTCATTGACACATTTGCTTTTATTTAGAAAGCTTTTTGTATTCTCACTTTTGTACTTAAATTTTTGTTGTTACTAGTTTCAAGAGAATTAAAACTAATATTGAGTTTATTGGTGAGCCTTTGTGTGAAAACCAACTGAGATTTTTGGTTAGCCTTGTGTAAAAACCTACAAGGTTGTTGGTGAGCCTTTATATGAAAGCCAACTGAGATTGTTGGTTAGCCTTGTGTAAAAACCAACAAGGTTATTGCTAAGCCTTTATATGAAAACAACTTGGTTTGTTGGTAAGCCAAGAGTGAAAAACCAACTAGGTTGTTGCTGAGCCTAAGTGACAAAACCAACAAGGGTTTGACTTGTGAGCCTAGTTAAAACAAGTTGGCTGTAGTCTTTGAGGATTATAGTGAAATTTTCAAAGGGTACTTGGAAAGTGAATGTAGGTGCTTGGAGTGCACTGAACCACTATAAAACCTTATATTTTTATGCTTGCTTTTCTTTGTTATTTGCTCTTATTCATTCACTGCATTTGCTTGACACAGTCACATTGCATAAAGCATCTTCACTGCTTTTGAATTGGGATATTCTTGTAAAAAAAATTTAAAACCCAATTTACCTCCCCTCTTAGGTTGGTCCGCTAGGCAACAAGTGATATTAGAGCTTGGTACTCAGCGAAGAGATCCAACGATCTTGAGTAAAAGATCATGGCAGCCCAATATGGTGTTTGTATTGCAGAAGGGCAAGCTTCAAACCGACCACCATTGTTCAATGGCACAAACTATACTTATTAAAAAACATGCATGCACATTTACATTAAATCTATAGATTATAATCTTTGGAGAGTAGTCATTAAAAGTCCTCGTACACCCATAGTTATGGTTAATGGCATTCCCATACCTAAACTTAAAGAAGATTGGGATGAGAATGATATTAAACAAACATAATTAAAATGCTAAGGCTATGAATTTGCTATTTTATGCTTTAGACCCTAGCGAATTCAATAGAATCTCAGCATGTAATTCAGCTAAGAAAATATGGAATATACTTGAGATTACTCATGAGGGTACCCATCAAGTGAAGAATACTAAAGTTAATATGCTTATTCATATATATGAAATATTTAGAATGGAGCATTATGAATCCATAACTAATATGTATACAAGATTTACTAACATTGTAAATAGTATGAGAAGTCTTGGCAAAGTTATGTCTAACGCTGACCTTATCAAGAAAATTCTTAGGTCTTTGCCATTTTTTTTGAATCCAAAGGTGACGACCATTCAAGAAGTGAAAGATGTTGAAACCCTATCTTTGGAGTAACTCATCGATTTACTCATGATTTATGAGTTAAACCTAAAGCAAAAAGAAGCAGATGCTGATGAGAAGAAAAAGAAAATAATTATTCTCAAGGCCTCGACAACTAAAGAAGAATCAAGTGAGGATTTGGAAGAGGGAGAAGAAGAAGATAAGAATGCTCTTGTAGCTAGAAAATTCAGGACATTCATGAAAAAGAAGGCCAAAAAGAAGTTTAAGAAGAAGATAATGATGGCAACTTGGAGTAAGAGTGATGACTCAAGCTTCGAGGAGGAACAAGCAAAAAAAATAGCCAATCTTTATTTCACAGCAAATGAAGAAGATATAAATTCTAAACTTGACTTTATCCTTGATGAATTAAGAGATGCTTTTGAAGATCTTGTGCACGAATATAAAATATTAAAAATTGAGCACAAAAATTAAAGAAGCAAGTTGATTCTTTTTTTATTTGAAAATAACAATCTTGGAAATGAAAACAAAGAATTAAAAGCCAAGGTTTCTATTTTGGAAAAGAAAAAGAATGATCTTTCAAAAGAGATAGAAATTCTAAAAAGATCCAAGATTTTTATTTTAAATGATGAGCTTATGAAGAAGAACAAAGACCTTGAGTTAGAGAATAAGAAGTTTAAAGAAGAGCTTGATAGAGTCAAGCCTTTTGTTAAAAAATTCATGTTTAGTTCTAAAAAATTAAATTTATTATTGAATTGTCAATGTACAGTTTTCAACAAAGCCAGTTTGGGGTATAAACCTCAAAAATAACAAAAGTATTTAAAAAACTTTTTTGTTCTTACATCTTCTAGTGTTACATGCTATTGTTATGGAAAATTGGGATATAAAGCATATATGTGTTGTTACCGCCAAGATCGCCGTGGCCTATAGCTGCTGTCAAGGTCAGAGCACGTCGGTTGATGCTCCTGGGCGGTCCTGTTCTACTGGACCTGCAAGAAACAGGGTTAGTGATCCGGGTCGGAGATTCCGGTGGGGGCACTCTGACGGTTAAGTCAGTAACGATCCAGGGGAACAGATCCTCCTGGTCGAGCCCCTCTCGATGGACTCCATGCTAAGAGGAGTGAATGGTGGGAGAGTGGGGTGCAAGTGTATCAGGAGGATGGTGGCCAAGCCAGAGGGATTCTCTGTATGGCCTTTTCTCCTTCACTTGCTTGGATTTGGTGGTGTGTGGCTCTGTGGTTGAGCTTGTACTTGTATTTGCACTTGCGTACCTCCCCACTGGGGGTGTTGAATGTTCTTTGTAGTATAGGTGACCGTTTAGCGCATGTCTCGAGAAGTTCGCTGGGCTGTCAGGCACGTACGGCGGTGTTCCGGGTCGTGGACGGGACATCTTTCCCGATTCATGATAAGAGAAGCTGTCATGTGTTCTGACATTCCTTCTGGTCACCTAATTTTGGGAAGCCTGGCAGTGCCTCGATTGGGGGGCCAGCGCCCCCAGGATTCGAATCTCCTGGTTGACTTCCTCTTTCGGGTGGTTCAGGTGGTTGGTGAAGAGCGTGGTGTCTTGATCGGAGGGCTTCTCCCTTTTCTGGTGTAAGTAGCAACCGTGGGTAGTTACTACGGCCTGGTGGGTGTCTCACTGTGATCCTTGGATGGCTCGCCAACATCCTGGGATGATGGTGCTGTCTTCCTGCTCACCGGTACCTTCGCTCGAGCTGGGACCGAGCTGGAGAGGCAGAGCCCGACTCCGTGGGGCTCGGCCTCGATGTGGCTCCACTTGGTGGAGGAGGGCTGAGCTCGAGCTCGACCTGGTGGAGGAGGGCAGAGTGTGGCCCCGGCCCAGAGGACTCGACCTCGGAAAGGCTCCACGTGGCGGAGGAGGGCAGAGCCCGACTCCAGACCACGGGTCTCGATCTCAAGGGTTTGATCTGGGGGGTGCCGCCCGGTTCTAGCCTAAGCATCCCGGGCTCGCGGGCTCGACCTGGCGGAGGGCAGAGAATGGACCCGGCCTAGAGGACGCGACCTCGGAGAGGCTCCACATGGCGGAGGAGAGCAGAGCTTGACTCCAGACTATGGGGCTCGATCTCGAGGGGTTCAATCTGGGGGACGCCGCTTGGCTCCAGCCTAAGCATCCCGAGCTCACGTGCTCGACCCGATGGAAGATGGAGCTCGGCTTCGACAGGCGGCCCTGTTGTTCTGAGGGAGCTCAGCCCGGCGAAGGAGTCTGTTGCCCAGAAATGGTGCCCAAGAGGGGGGTGAATTGGGTATTTTAAAAATTAAAGCAATATATGTGCTAACAAGTTCTATGATGAAGAGTGATAGTGCTCAAGTAATTGTTCAACGGAAGCAATGAAATAAATCAACAATTAAAGAGCAAAAGAAGATAAAGAGTGAAGCAATGCAAACACACAAGAAGTATTGTGGTTCGATGCACCCAGCACCTACATCCACTCCCCAAGCTCCACTTGGGAATTTCCACTATAATCTTTAGATTACAGCCGACTTGTTTTACCAGGCTCACAAGTCAAAACCTTACACACTTGTTTTGGCTTCGGGCTTACAAGCAACCCTAGTTGGTTTTATCAATTGGCTCACCAACAAACCTCACTCACTTGTTTTGGCTTCGGGCTTACAAGCAACCCTAGTTGGTTTTATCACTTGGCTCACCAACAAACCTCACACTAGTTTCAAATTCCCTTGAAACTAGCTAAAGACAAAAGAATATGAATACAATGAATAAAACAAGACAAACTCCTTTTGAGCAATAAGTAATTCGATGTAGCTCTTGATGGAGACTCTTCAAGCCTTTCTCTTGGAATCTTTGGACCTCACTAAATGCCAAAAACTTGAAAGTTGGATTCCTCAAAGATGGAAAGCTTTTGGCTAAGGAATCTCTTGGTTTTCCCACTCTTTTTGGCTTGGAATTGATTGAAGGCTTTGTACTTTGACTCTAAACTTTTTCACTTTGTCTCCTTTTCTTTTTTGAAGTTTGGTGGAGGTTAAATACCTCATTCATGCTGAAACAACTCCACAAGACCGTTAGAATCAAAAATATGGCCGTTTATGGCCGTTAGAAATCAAATCAAAAGTTCAGAAAAACTAGCCGTTATGCCATGAGTCGACCTCATGAGTCGACCTCTGGATCAAGTGTCGACCTCATGAGTCGACCTCTAGTTTATCTTAGGCAAAAATCCAGAAAACCATAGTTCTGCCCAGTTTGAATTCTCAGGCTATGAGTCGACCTCTGGTGTCGACCTCTGGACAGGTGGTCGACCTCTGGAGCGTGCCACTGAAATTTTGCCATGCCGGCCATGCTGAACTTTTCCTCTCTTCATGAGTCGACCTCTGGTGGTCGACCTTTGACAAGGTGTCGACCTCTGGTGGTCGACCTCTGATCTGAGTTTTTCTGAAACTCTAGAGAGGTGCGTGCCATGCTTGAGTTTCTTTAAGTCTTTGTTTCTTTTGTCAATTATTTCTTAACAGGAAGGTCCAATATGAGAAATTTGATCTTGTTCAAGGTAGAAGAGCTCTTTTCCAAATCAGGCAAACTTGGTTTCATCATTGTACTCTTAGTACTCTTTTTGAATAACCTAAGTCCTGAAACTTTATCTTGAGATGAAACATTAGTCCAAACATATACTCAACCTTTTGTTAATCATCAAAACTAAGGAGCCAAAGTCAACAATCTCCCCCTTTTTGATGATGACAAAACCTTGAGTATATATGCAATTAAGTCCAAAAGCAAAATATAGCAATAAAAATTTTCAAAGAATCCTTACATGCATGAGTATACCATAAAGATTTTACTTTTCATCTACTTTTTTGTGAAAACATTCTCAAGAGTCAAAAAGATTTTACTTTTCATTTTCTTCTTTCTTTTTGTGAAAACATTCTCATGAGTCAAAAAGATAAGAAACAAACAAGCTTTACTCATAAGAATCATATATACTTTACTACTCATAAGAAAGAGTCTCATATATACTTTACTACTCCCCCTTTTTGTCAAGAATCAAAAAGTCCATTTTTGTAGTGAAAGATATATTAAAGAAACTTATGTTCCATTACTATGAAGTATTTAGTTGCATAAAATACATGCTCCCCCTCAATTTGTGCATGCAATATAACAAAAATATTCTATCTTGAGGGTTTAAAAAGATAAATGCTAAGAGCTGGTATCAGACAGTAAAATATCACAATATAGATAAAAACAAATGAATTCAATTACAAAATTGCTTACATAGTAAGCACAAAACACTGATACAACAGACCATACAAAGCAAACTAAGTACAACAAGTAAATCTATGAGGCTACTCCTCATCAGAAGGTATATCAAAAGAGATAGGAGCCAAGATCCTAGATGAGGATTTTGGAGTCCTATGAGAGTGACTCCGAGTCCTCAGAGAGGGACCAGACCTAGGAGTAGTCCTACGAGATCTATAGGTCCGAGGAAAGGGCTCCACAGGTGTCCTGACTGAAGCAGTAGCAGAAAGAGTAGATGGATTAGTATGCTAAGTAGACTGAGCTGGAGTGTGCCTGCTGACTAGCTCATAAGCTGTGGGATCATCAATATCTGTCTCTGTATGCTCATCTATATCATTCGGAATCCCAGTAATAGTCTCAAAAAGTGACTCTGTAAGCTCAGTATCTACTGGCACATCTGTAGCTGGAGGATCTGTACTCGGAAGATCAGTAGAAGGAGGATCAGTAGAAGGGGGAATCTCTGGAATCGGATCTACAGGTGGAACATCAGAACTACCTGCTCCAGGCTGATCTCCATCACTGTCACTGTATCCACTGGAGTCATCATCATCATCATCATCTGAATGTGGAGGAGATACTGTCGGATCTGCAGTCCCTGATGGCAGTGCTAATCTCAGTAGGCTGAGGATCTATCGAAATCCTGTATCCATACTAGCTGAGAGAGCTCCAATGCGCATATCTGTGTGTATCCGCAGATCATGTAGCTCCTGTCGTACACCAGTAATCTCTGTCCGGACCTCTGAAATGTGATCAGTCACTCTCTGCTCAAAGTCCAATATCCTCGCTGTAGTCCTCCGTGGTGTAGCAGTAGTAGTAGGTGCTGGAGCTGATGAGGGTGGTGGCGTGAATGGCTCAGGCTCCGCAGTCTCTGACTCTGGTGCTGGGCGAGGAGGTATACCATGATCAGTAGGCTCTGAAGGCCCTGCCTCAGCTGCTCGGATCTCATCCTCCTCATCTGGCTCCTGGCCAGACTCTCGTCGCACCCAACGGTCACCAATCAGTCGAAATCCCATCCTATGCAGGGATTTCTCTCCATATGTATCAGTATGCTGCAGCTGACTGAAGGGTATACCATCAAATGAAACACCATGCTCCCTGAATAGCTGAGTCAGCCCCATGCCATATGGCTGAACTAGTCTCCTGTGAGATGCTGCCTCACCCATCTGCTGAAGCATGATCCTGGGAAGGTTGATGGGAGTCCGCTGTCTCAGGGACACCATCAACACCAGCTCACGCTCAGTGATAAAGTCGAGTCTCCCGCTCTTCGGAATCAAGATACGGGCGATGATATGATGCAGCACTCTCATCTCCAGTGAAAGCTGGTTAGCGGCTACTGTGGAAATGCCGCTAACATCCTCATGCTCTAGAATACATCTGAAGGCGTGCTCTCTATCGCTGATCGAAGTGGCAGCAGTGCCATGAAGTGGAATCCTCCAAACACGACTGATGACCTCCGGTGTCACCGGAATCTCGATCCCACGTACAGTAGCTAACCATCCAATGCCATCAGTGGCCATGGATCCATAGAACTCCCTGATGAGGTCTGGGTAGAATCTCTCAGACATCGTACAGAAATGAACCAGACCTGCATCTCTCAGCACATCTCCAATAAAAAAGTGATGCTGATCCCAGAATGGTATATCCACACGCCTCCCACTCGCAATGCTCTTCCGTACTAAGCTGGCTGGCACTGGTGCAGGTGGCTCTGGGGTCGGCTCACGCTCATGTCTGACCTTTCTTCCTCGCTCAGTGCTACCTTGGCCTTGTTCCAATCTCCTTTTCCTTACTGCCAAGTGCTTTCTTGGACCCATATGAAAGGAAGAGGGGTAACTTAGGGAGAAGTACAATGAAGCAAGGCTAAGAGGAAAGGAGAGGGAAAGAGAGGTTCACGGATTGGAAAAAAAGAAGAGGAGATGGTGAAATGGTGAGATAGGGTTTGTGAGAATGGAGAAAATCGAGAGTGAATGGAGAAAAAGTAAGAAACGGAGGAAAGAAATAAGTGATTTCAATTGAAAAACAACCGAGATTTGAGGGTAGATAGATGCAAAAGCTTTCGGTTGTCCAAAACCAAGAACACGATCAAAAAGAGGTTTGGTTCCAAGGAAAGCATGAGGAGAGGAGAGGATTACCCAAAAGGATGAAGGAGAAGGGTGGAAATCCACTGTTTAGTGGTTTAGGGAAGTTGGAGGGGGACCACACGAAGGAGAAATGAAAAAATGGAGAAAAGATTGGCTTGCGGACGGGTTTTTAAAAAAGGAGATTTCCGTTCAAGTGTCGACCTCTAAAAATTTTCAAGGGTCGACCTCAAGTGTCGACCTCCAAAAATCTTAGGGGTCGACCTCAAGTGTCGACCTCCGAAAATTAAAGTGTCGACCTCCAACAATAAATTACCCAAAATAAAATTCTGTAAAATTTAAAAAATTGATAAAATTTAGAAAAATAACCTTTAAACATATTTGAGAATTTATAAATCATTTTTGATGAGAATTGAAGAGTTTCAAGCAAAAGGATCAATGACTCCCAGTTCTCTTCTGATCATACAAAATCTATCTTCATTCAATGGTTTTGTGAATATATCAGCCAATTGATAATCAGTACAAATAAATTCTAACAACACATTAGAGTTTTGAATGTGATCTCTTATAAAGTGATGTCTTATTTCAATATGTTTGCTTCTTGAATGTTGTACAGGATTTTTTGTTAAATTGATTGCACTAGTATTATCACATCTTATGGGTGTCTTAGTTAGTTTGATGCCAAAGTCCTCGAGTTGTTGTTTGATCCATAGAATCTGAGCACAATAGCTTCCAGCTGCTATATATTCGGCTTCTACTGTAGATAGAGCAACCGAATTCTGTTTCTTACTGCTCCATGAAATCAAATTAACTCCTAGGAATTGACAAGTTCCACTAGTACTTTTACGATCAAGTTTACACCCAGCAAAATCAGCATCAGAATATGCAATTAATTCATATGATGACTCTCTAGAGTACCAAAGACCAATTTCGATTGACCCAGATAAGTATCTAAACATACGTTTTACAGCTAAGAGATGTGATTCTTTAGGAGCAGACTGAAAACGTGCACACATACAAACACTAAACATTATATCTGGTCTACTGGCAGTTAGATATAGCAATGAACCAATCATGCCTCTATATAATTTTTGGTCTACTGATTTACCACATTCATCTTTGTCTAATTTACATGAAGAGCTTATAGGGGTACCTATTGGTTTGGTAGTCTCCATCCCAAACTTTTTCAATATTTCTCTTGTGTACTTGGCTTGGTTGATGGAGATCCCCTCTTTGGTTTGCTTAATTTGGAGTCCGAGGAAGAAGTTGAGTTCTCCCATCATGCTCATCTCGAACTCACTCTGCATTAACTTTGCAAATTCTTGACAAAGACATTCGTTAGTAGCACCAAAAATAATATCATATATATAGATTTGTACTACTAAGAGATCATCATTTTTCTTTTTCAAAAACAATGTATTATCTACATTACCTCTAGAGAAATCATTCTTCATAAAAAATGAACTTAATCTATCATACCAAGCTCTAGGAGCTTGCTTTAAACCATACAATGCTTTATGCAATTTAAGGACATGGTTAGGAAATTCATGATTTTCAAAACCAGGAGGTTGTTCAACATAAACCTCTTCTTCAATAAATCCATTTAAAAAGGCACTCTTAACATCCATTTGAAATAACTTGAAATCCATAAAACAAGCAAAAGCAAGTAAAAGTCTAATTGCTTCTAGCCTAGCAACAGGAGCAAAGGTTTCATCAAAGTCGATCCCTTCTTCCTGGTTGTAGCCTTTAGCAACAAGTCTAGCTTTGTTCCTAGTTACAATACCATGTTCATCAAGTTTATTTCTAAAAACCCATTTTGTGCCAATTACAGAAACATTAAGGGGTCTTTCAGTTAAAGTCCAAACATTATTTCTTTTAAATTGATTTAGTTCATCTTGCATAGCATTAATCCAGTTACAATCTTTTTCAACTTCTTCTATTGACTTAGGCTCTATCTGAGATACAAAAGCTAAATAATCACAAACATTTCTAATAGATGAGCGTGTACTTACCCCCTTTGATGGATCACCAATTATTAGCTCTTTAGGGTGTCCGTGTGCATACCTCCATTCTTTAGGTAAAGGTTTTGGTGAAGTTGCATTGATCTCTTGAGTTTGATCTTGATTCTCTTGATCATCATCTCCTTTGGGCTCATCTTCATTGATTGTCAATTGTTCAAGCTTCTTTGTACCTGTTTCAATATCAATAGAATCTTCTTTTCTAGAAGATTTTTCGTTAGATTCATCAAACACTACATGAATTGATTCTTCAACCAGAAGAGTTCTTCTGTTGAAGACCCTGTATGCCTTGCTAGAAGTAGAGTATCCTAAGAAGATACCCTCATCTAACTTGGCATCAAATTTACTGATATTATCTTTGCCATTGTTTAATATGAAACAGCGGCAACCAAATACACGAAAATACTTGAGATTAGGTTTTCGATTTTTCCAAAGCTCATATGGTGTTTTCTTCAAAATAGGTCGAATTAAAACACGATTTAAAATGTAACAGGAAGTATTAATGGCTTCTGCCCAAAAATATCTAGGTAAATCGTTTTCACAAAGCATTGTGCGTGCCATTTCTTCAAGTGTCCTGTTCTTTCTTTCTACCACCCCATTTTGTTGAGGTGTCCTAGGTGCAGAAAAATTATGACTAATGCCATTTTCATTACAAAAAGCTTCAAAATCATGATTGTCAAATTCAGTTCCATGATCACTACGCAACGAAACAATAGTGAGATCTTTTTCGTTTGAAACCCTTTTATGAAATTTAACAAAAGCTGAAAATGTTTCATCTTTATGAGCTAAAAACATTACCCAAGTAAATCGTGCGTAATCATCTACAATTACTAGCCCATATTTTTTACCTCCCAAACTAGTTGTTCTGGTTGATCCAAAGAGGTCTATATGCAATAATTCAAGGGGTCTAGTAGTAGATACTACTCCTTTAGGTTTGAAAGTAGATTTAGTTTGTTTTCCAAATTGACATGCAGCACAAATCTTATCTTTTTCAAATGTGAGTTTTGGCAATTCTTTTACAAGATTCTTTTTGCTTAATTTTGAAATCAACTGCATACTAGCATGCCCTAGCCTACGATGCCAAAGCCAACTAGTTTCACTTGCCTTGGCTTCCCTAGCCACTAGGCATTGACCACTTTCCATGGCTAGATCATCAAGATCAACCATGTAAATGTTTCCATGCCTATGACCAGTGAACTTGATGCCATCGACATCTAGACTAGATACCATGCACAAAGATGATTCAAAAATTACTTTAAAACCCTTATCACAAAACTGACTAATGCTAAAAAGATTATGTTTCAAGCCATCAACAAATAATACATTATCTACATAAGCATTAGGGGTGATATGGATTTTACCAATTCCGACGATTTTGCCTTTCCATTATCACCAAAAGTAATGTTTCCACCATCAATAGCTGCTAGTGATGATAATTGCTTCACATCCCCAGTCATGTGCCTTGAGCAACCACTATCCAGATACCACATTCTTCTTTTTTTTTTGGTTGCAAGGCACACCTGCAAAAAATTAATCAAGTTGAAACTTTAGGTATCCAAGTCATCTTGGGTCCTTTAGGGTTAGTCAAATTGGTTCCTTTTGGAACCCAAATCTTTCCAAAGGTATTTAATTTTCTTCTATTACAAATATATGATTTATGTCCTAATTTACCACATGCATAGCAGGTAATATTAGAAGATGCAGGTATGAAAAAGTTTTTGTAAAGTTTTTGCTGATTGTGTGGCTTAAATCCAAGTCCAGCTTTGTTAAACACTGCATGTTGACTATTTAATAGCATACTTAATTTTTCTGAACTAAAAGTAAACTTTTCTACAAAAGGTTTTACTTTTTCTAACTCTTCTTTGAAATTCTTGTTTTGAAGCAATAGTTCTTTGTTTTGTTTTTCAATTTTCTCATTAGTTTTAAGACTTCTATTATTTTTCAAAGAATCATTTTCTTTTAAAAGATTATCCTTATCATTTGTCAAGGTCTTTACATGTTCAGTTAATTTCTTGTTTTCTTGAATTAAATCTTCAATTTTAGTTGAAAACTTTTCTGAATTTTTGGTAAGCTCAAAATTTAGCTTTCTTAATTTCTTATTTTTCAGTTTTAATTTTTCATATTCCATAACTAAATCATCAAAAGCATCATGCAATTCATTGAAAGTAAATTCAATTTCAGGTTTAGAATTTACCTCATTATCTTCATTGGCCATGAAACATAAGTTGGCGACTACCTGCTGCTCTTCATCACTGCTGGAGTCCTCACTCTCACTCCAGGTAGCCATCATGGCTTTCTTTCTCAACATCCTTCGACTCTTTTTAAGCAAAGGGCAATCCGTTTTATAATGTCCAGGCTTCTTGTACTCGATGCAGATGGGTGGATCCCTTTCTTTTTCTTTTTCTTTTTCTTTATTATGATCACCTTTTTGTGGCCTTTTCTTGTAGAAGCCCTTCTTCTTTCTCATGAATCTTTTGAATTTTCTTGTAATGAGGGCTGTCTCATCATCATCAGCTTCTTCTTCTGATTCATCACTTGACTTTTCCTTTGTAGTGGACTTGAAGGCTATGGCTTTCTTTTTCTTGTCATTGTCCACTGTCTTTTGATTCAGTGAAAGCTCGTAAGTCATCAGTGATCCGAGAAGCTGCTCGAGAGGTAGAGTATTGACATCCTTGGCTTCTTCTATGGCTGTTACTTTCGCATCCCATGAAGCCGGAAGAGACCTGAGAAGTTTGTTAAACAGTTCACCATTAGATATAATTTTTTCCAAACTCCTCATACCATTTACTATATTGGTAAATCTAGTATACATTTCACTTATACTTTCAGTTGGTTCCATCCTGAACATCTCATACGTATGAATGAGCATGTTCACCTTTGTGGTCTTCACTTGGTGTGTACCCTCATGGGTAACCTCAAGTGTATCCCAAATTTCTTTGGCGGAAATACAATTTGATATTCTGTTGAATTCACTAGGGTCAAGTGCACAGAATAGCAAATTCATCGCCTTAGCATTTAACTCAGCTTGTTTGATGTCATTGTCATCCCATTCTTCTTCAGATTTTGGGGTGATAATGCCATTAACCAAGTGAGTGGGCTGATGAGGCCCTTTAGTAATTACTCTCCATATATGATAATCTACAGCTTGTAAATAAATACGCATACGAGTTTTCCAATATGTGTAGTTTGTGCCATTAAAGAAAGGAGGGCGATTTGATGCTTGTCCTTCAACTACACCCATTCCAATTGGGGCGGCCATGATCTTTCACTCAAGATCGTTGGACCTACAAGAGAGTACCGGCGCTCTGATACCACTTGTTGCCCAGAAATGGTGCCCAAGAGGGGGGGTGAATTGGGTATTTTAAAAATTAAAGCAATATATGTGCTAACAAGTTCTAAGATGAAGAGTGATAGTGCTCAAGTAATTATGCAACGGAAGCAATGAAATAAATCAACAATTAAAGAGCAAAAGAAGATAAAGAGTGAAGCAATGCAAACACACAAGAAGTATAGTGGTTCGGTGCACCCAGCACCTACATCCACTCCCCAAGCTCCACTTGGGAATTTCCACTATAATCTTTAGATTACAGCCGACTTGTTTTACCAGGCTCACAAGTCAAAACCTTACACACTTATTTTGGCTTCGGGCTTACAAGCAACCCTAGTTGGTTTTATCAATTGTCTCACCAACAAACCTCACTCACTTGTTTTGGCTTCGGGCTTACAAGCAACCATAGTTGGTTTTATCACTTGGCTCACCAACAAACCTCACACTAGTTTCAAATTCCCTTGAAACTAGCTAAAGACAAAAAGAATATGAATACAATGAATAAAACAAGACAAACTCCTTTTGAGCAATAAGTAATTCGATGTAGCTCTTGATGGAGACTCTTCAAGCCTTTCTCTTGGAATCTTTGGACCTCACTAAATGCCAAAAACTTGAAAGTTGGATTTCTCAAAGATGGAAAGCTTTTGGCTAAGGAATCTCTTGGTTTTCTCACTATTTTTGGCTTGGAATTGATTGAAGGCTTTGTACTTTGACTCTAAACTTTTTCACTTTATCTCCTTTTCTTTTTTGAAGTTTGGTGGAGGTTAAATACCTCATTCATGCTGAAACAACTCCACAAGACCGTTAGAATCAAAAATATGGCCGTTTATGGCCGTTAGAAATCAAATCAAAAGTTCAGAAAAACTAGCCGTTATGCCATGAGTCGACCTCATGAGTCGACCTCTGGATCAAGTGTCGACCTCATGAGTCGACCTCCAGTTTATCTTAGGCAAAAATCCAGAAAACCATAGTTCTGCCCAGTTTGAATTCTCAGGCTATGAGTCGACCTCTGGTGTCGACCTCTGGAGCGTGCCACTGAAATTTTGCCATGCCGGCCATGCTGAACTTTTCCTCTCTTCATGAGTCGACCTCTGGTGGTCGACCTTTGACAAGGTGTCGACCTCTGGTGGTCGACCTCTGATCTGAATTTTTCTGAAACTCTAGAGAGGTGCGTGCCATGCTTGAGTTTCTTTAAGCCTTTGTTTCTTTTGTCAATTATTTCTTAACAGGAAGGTCCAATAAGAGAAATTTGATCTTGTTCAAGGTAGAAGAGCTCTTTTCCAAATCAGGCAAACTTGGTTTCATCATTGTACTCTTAGTACTCTTTTTGAATAACCTAAGTCCTGAAACTTTATCTTGAGATGAAACATTAGTCCAAACATATACTCAACCTTTTGTTAATCATCAAAACTAAGGAGCCAAAGTCAACAGAGTCCGAGTAGAGTATCTGACATGGCACCTGACAGCTACTCCACGTTAGTGATCATGCCATATCATTTGCCTCCCACTCCCGAGGCTCGTTAGTGCGTGGCGCTCGGGTCGAAGGGAGTAATTGCATTGCTGACATGGAAAGGTGAAGATCTGGTGCAATTATGGTCATGATCGCCGGCACTTCGCGAAACGGTTCCCCAAGCCATTGCAGGGATGCCACGTGGCCATGTCCGAGGAGTAGTTATTGCCGGCACGGTAATTCAGAGCGACTGGGATGTCTTACCCATTGATGGCTAGCACGTGGCGTGAATCCATTGGTGGAGGGGCTGTAACGGTACGGATGAGATAGGTCATTTTGAAATGAAAAGAAGTTTTTACCCAAAATATCTATTCTTTTGAATTCTTCGCATTGGTTGTCGTATCCAAGCTTCCTCTCCTCCCCGATTGTGATAAGGGAAGCTATCATGTGTTCTGACATTCTTTCTGGTCGCCCCATTCCAGGAAGCCTGGCAGTACCTCGATTGGGGGGCCGCCGCCCCTGGGATTCGAATCTCCTGGTTGACTTCCTCTTCCGGGTGGTTCAAGTGGTTGGTGAAGAGTGTGGTGCCTCGATTGGAGGGCTTCTCCCTTTTCTGGTATAAGTAGCGGTCGCGGGTAGTTATTGCGGCCTGGTGGGTATCTTACTGCGATCCTCGGGTAGCTCGCCAGCATCTTGGGATGATGGTGCTGTCTCCCTGCTCGCCGATACCTTCGCCCGAGTTAGGGCCAAGCTGGAGAGCCAGGGCCCGACTCCATGGGGCTCAGCCTCGATGTGGCTCCACTTGGCGAAGGAGGGCTGAGCTCGAGCTCGACCTGGCGGAGGAGGGCAGAGCGCGGCCCTGGCCCAGAGGACTCGACCTCAGAGAGGCTCCATGCGACGAAGGAGGGCAGAGCTCGACTCCGGACCACGGGGCTCGATCTCGAGGGGTTCGATCTAGGGGGTGCCTCCCGGTTCTGGCCTAAGCATCCCGGGCTCGTAGGCTCGACCTGGCGGAGGGCAGAGCATGGCCTTGGCCCAGAGGATGCGACCTTAGAGAGGCTCCATGTGCCAGAAGAGGGCAGAGCTCGACTCCGGACCACGAGGCTCGATCTCGAGGGGTTCGATCTGGGGGACGCCGCTCGGCTTTGGCCTAAGCATCCCGAGCTTACGGTCTCGACCCGACGGAGGACAGAGCTCGGCTTTGGCGGGCAGCCCCATTATTATGAGGGAGCTTAGCCCGACAAAGGAGTCCGAGTAGAGTATCTGACGTGGCATCTGACAGCTACTCCATGTCAGAGATAGTGCTACATCATTTGCTCGCCACTCCCGATGCTTGTTAGTGCACGGCACTCGGGTCGAAGGGAGTAATTGCATTGCTGACGTGGAAAGGTGAAGATCTGGTGCAATTATGGCCATGATCGCCAGCACTTCGCGAAATAGTTCCCCAGGCCATTGTGGTGGTGCCACATGGCCATGTCCGAGGAGTAGTTATTGCCAGCATGGAATTCAGAGCGACCAGGACGTCTTACCCACCAATGGCCAGCACATGGCATGAATCCGTTGGCGGAGGGGCTGTAACGGTGCAGATGAGATGGGTCATTTTGAAATGAAAAGAAGTTTTTACCCAAAATATCTATTATTTTGAATTCTTCGTGCCCGCTGCCGTACCCAAGCTTCCTCTCCTCCCTGATTGTCTATTAGGGAACCAGGGGCTGGCCCTTACCATCCTTCTCATCCTCCTGCCCCATCTGAACCTGTCCTCGAGTCTGTCCGGTCAGCAAGTCTCGGTAGGATCGCCTTGATGATCACTGTTGAGGAACTGGGGACCATCCGGGATGTTTGTGGCATCCCGCATTTCATCCAGCTTTTAATCCCCCGACCAAGGGACCGACTTACTTCCAATAGCCCGGGCTGAATAGCTTTTTATGAGGAGACCTTCTCAAGAGGGCTCCGCTTCCCCTTTCACCCTTTCTTCTTGTTGGTGCTGGATAATTACTGACTTGTCCCTGCTCAGCAGGTCTCAAACGCCATTAGGACCATCTTCTCCTTCATCGTACTCTGCTACTTCCATGGGTTTGTTGCCCAGTTCTCCTTGTTCAGGGCATTCTTCACCCTAAAGCGCCACCCTACTGAGGACGGGAGGTGGTCCTTGTCTTCTCGCCTGAAGGGCATTAGGTTTAAGCTCCCCTCTTCTATCAAGGGATGGAAGAGCAAATTCTTCTTCGTCACGGTTGAGGGGGTCGACTGGGTCTGGAGCAACCTGGATCTGTCCCCCAACCGAAGCTCTGTGGTTGATGCAAATGACCGGGATGACTACGAGCAGCTCTGCTCTGCCCAGATTCCTTCCATTGAGGTCCTACTGTCAGTGCAGAACCTCTCTGAAGCTGGGGTCGACCCAACGAGGGGGTTGGGTGAGTTCGGCTCAAGCTTTCCTTTCTTCTGTGCTCTTCATACCATCCCTTCTGAGCTCTAATCTTTGTGTGGTTTGTGTACATGTATGATCTTCATGGAGAGCGACCTACTGGCTATTACCAGGAAGAGGCCACCAATCGGGCTGGCCGATGAGCCTCCACCAAGATAGGCTCGGGGCGAGAGCATGTCGACGGTCGCTCCCGTCGCGTCGACCGACCCAAGTGGGAGGGAAACTGAAGCCGCTCTCGCACAAGTGGAGAGGACGATGTCCGCGGTGCCAGGGCCAAGTCAGCGGGCAGTTCGAAAAGTTCCAGAGTGGTCGAGGAAACAAGAGACATCCCTTGCCCTGGGGCCTGAGGTGGTCGTCCGGGCCAGGGCCGCCGCTACCACCACCACCGTGTCCCCCCATTCTCCAGGGCTTTCCATCATTGAGGTCGATGAGGAGGAGGCTCGAGGGGGAGCTGAACCTGTGGTCGAGGCACCGCCTGAGGGGAGGCCGAGCTCTCAACCAGCACCGGAGGGCGCTTCCACCGAAGGGGCAAGTGATCCGGCTCTCGAGGTGGGCAGAAGGGAAAGGGAGCACCATCGGATCCCTTTCAAGTTGTGGCCAGAGAGCTCTTTGCTCCGGAACCAAGCATTGGCAGAGTGCATGATGGATTTCTCCATCCAGGCATGCGACCATTAGGAGATGGCCGGATAGCATCTGGGGGATGCGATCAGCAACATCTTCTCCCAGCTTTTTTCGGTAAGCAACTCTCCCCTTCTCATTTCCTTCTTTTTCTTCCTTTTTTACTTTTTTTTCTTTTTTTTAATAACCTTTTGCATAATGTAGATCGGCTCCGAGGTCCTCCTGATTAGAGACTGCTACAGTAACTGGCTGAAGAATGATCAGCAGCGAGCAGCAGAGGTCGAGTCTCTAAAGGCGAACCTGAAGGAGAGGACCGATGCCAACAGGGTGCTTGGTTAGAAGATCAAGGATCTCGAGAAATAGCTCACTGGTTCTGAGGGACGAGCAAAGGAGCTCCAGGAGAGCCTCGACCAGGAGCGGGGCCGGTCGAAGAGGAAGGTCGAGGAACTCGTGGCCACTGAGAAGAGGTTGACTTCATTCAACGCCGAGGTAGTTCGGTAGAAGGAGAAAGCATAGTCCCTTCAGATCGAGCTGGCGACGGTGAAGGAGAAGTTGGATGTAGCTGAGAAGGCAGTAGCGGAGGCGGCTAAGTCAGCGGAGACGGTAGGGGAGCAGGCCGTCGAGGCGAGGAAGGAGGCTGAAGGGGCCATGGCCAGGTACAGAGCTTCGAAGGAGTTCATCGTCGAGATCCAACAAATGGCGTCGGACTCCTTTTTCAAAGGTTTTATGTACCTGTATGGCCAGGTCGAGGGGTTCGTTCCTAACAGGGTCATAGCCGCCTCAGCTACCCTCGAGCTTCAGATCCGGACGCATACATTGAAGAAGCCACTACTCCAGAGCCTTCCCCACCAGTCGAGGCTAGAGCTGTGCCACCTGAGGCTAGAGCTATATAGTTGGAGGCCCTTGGGGACGTTACCTCATAGCCTCGTAGCCCGGCTGGGGGCCAGCCCAAGTAGAGTAGGTTTTTCTTGCCTTCTTCTTTTTGTACTTGGTTTGGGTCACCCGGCATGTCGGGGGCCCAAGGATGCTCTGTAAACAGATCTTACTAATGAAATGAATCTTTTTAACTACCTCATCCTGAGCACTCCTTGCCTCTCCCCTCTTTCTTCTTTTCTTTTCTTCTCTTTTCTTCCTTTTTTTTTTGAGGTGTGTAGTGAGATCAGAGAGGAGGGTTCCACCTTGTCTGGGATTTGGCCTTTAGGCTTCAATGTTGGTGAGTTGGGCTCAGGACTTTGACAGTTTGAGAGCAACTGGGCTCAAAGAATTGTTGGCCAGAGAGCTGGGCCTCGGTCTAAGGTTGTTTGAGAGCTGGACTCAGGTCTTGGTGTCTTGGAGCTAGGCTCGAAGACTCGCTGGCTAGAGAGCTGGGCCCCGATCTAGGGTTGCCTAAGAGCTAGGCTCAGGTCTTGGACCTAGGCTCGAAGACTTCTTGGCTGGAGAGCTGGGCCCTGGTCCAAGGTTGCCTGAGAGCTGGGCTCAGGTTTTGTCTTGGAGCTAGGCTCAAAGATTTTTCTTCTGGAGGGCTGATCCCTGAGTCTTGGTCGCCTGAGAGCTTGGCTCAGGTCTTGGTGTCTTGGAGCTGGGCTCGAAGACTTGCTGATCGGAGAGCTGGGCCCTGGTCCAGGTTTGCCCGAGAGCTGGGCTTAGGAGTTGGTGACTTGGAGTTGGGCTCGAAGACTTGTTGTCTAGAGAGCTGGGCCCTGGAGTTGGTGTCTCAGAGCTGGGCTCGAAGACTTGTCTTCCAGAGTACTGGGGCCCGGGTCTTGGTCGCCAGAGAGCTGGGCTCAGGAGTTGGTGTCTCGAAGTTGGGCTCGAAGACTTGCTGGCCGGAGAGCTGGGCTCAGGAGTTGGTGTCTTGGAGCTGGGCTTGAAGACTTGTCTTTCGGAGAGCTTGGCCTCGATCCAGGTTTGCCTGAGAGCTTGGCTCAGGAGTTGGTGACTTGGAGCTGGGCTCGAAGACTTGCTGGCCAGAGAGCTGGTCCCCGGTCCAGGTTTGGAGCTGGGCTCGAAGACTTGCTGGCCAGAGAGCTGGTCCCCGGTCCAGGTTTGCCTGAGAATTGGGCTCAGGAGTTGGTATCTTGGAGTTGGGCTCGAAGACTTGTCTTATGGAGAGCTAGGCCCTGGTCCAGGTTTGCTTGAGAGCTGGGCTCAGGAGTTGGTGTCTTGGAGCTCGGCTCGAAGACTTGTCTTCTGTAGAGCTGGGGCCCGGGTCTTGGTCACCTGAGAGCTGGGCTCAGGAGTTGGTATCTTGGAGCTGGGCTCAAAGACTTGTCTTCCAGAGAGCTTGGCCCCGGTCCAAGTTTGCTTGAGAGCTAGGCTTAGGAGTTGGTGTCTTGGAGCTGGGCTCGAAGACTTGTCTTCCAAAGAGCTGGGCCCCGGTCCAGGTTTGCCTGAGAGCTGGGCTCAGGACTTGGTATCTTGGAGCTGGGCTCGAAGACTTGTCTTCCGGAGAGCTGGGGCCTGGGTCTTGGTCGCCTGAGAGCTGGGCTCAGGAGTTGATGTCTTGGAGCTGGGCTCGAAGACTTGCTGGCCGGAGAGCTGGGCCCTGGTGCGGGCACCAGACTCAGAAGAAGACTTCAGAGCTCCATTTGGATCTCTGATTGACATTGCCCGAGAAATTAGGGTTTGTAATAAAGGTTGACCTGGTCAACCAGTTTATTTATTTATTTCTTGAGTCACCATTTAAATTTTGTTGAGTCATGTTGACTCAGTGCAAGTCCCAATGTGGTTTCAATTTGGTCCAAAATGGTGCCACATTTGTCTTCCAATCAAACCAAGGTCCAAGCAAGTGGAGGCCACACTCCAAGCCACACGCCCAGCCACACTCCGAGCACACGCCAGGGTCCAGGTGGCGCCACAGAGGCATCCCAGTGTCATGGTCCCCACACCCAAAGAAGAAAAAATCAAATTGGAAGCTAATTTAAAGGAGGCGCCCATACCTGCCTATTTTACCTAAGCAAAGAAGGAAGAAAACTTCTCTTGGAGAAGAAATCAAAGAAGGACATCCAATTGAAGTTCAAATCAAAATCAAAGAGCTTAACTTGGAGTGGAAGAAAAGAAGAAATGCCATAAGAAGAGGAGGACTCCAAATCCAAATCCAACTCCAAAGGAGGTGCCATAAAAATTCCAAAAAAAATTCCTTTATGGCCGTCCCAATTTTTTTTGAAGTCTTGGTCGACCAAGAGAGGGGGTTTTCTACCTAATCTAGAGGTTGGAAGAGTTTAGTCCCACATGGGAATTTGTACAAGCTTGGAGAAAATTTTAGGTCTATATAATAGACCTCTCTTTGTAACTTTGAAAATCAATGAAGAAAATTATTTTTTGCTATTCTCTTGTGTTGAGTGACCTAGGTTTCTCTTCTTCCACACTATTCTAAGTGTTGAGCTCCGTGAGGGGGTAATCCGGGTTCCATTGGAGCCTTGAGGAGGTGAGAGATCTCCATCTTTATCCAAAACCCTAGGTTAGCCACTTGAAATTCCAAAACCCTAGCCACCCTTCATTATTTTCAATCCATCAAACCCTAGATCCATCCATCTCCCCATGGCCTCTCTCTCTCTACAAGTCCAGGCCGTCCACCTTCATCCAGATCCAGTCCGGCTACTTCAGATCCAGAGCAAGTTCCAAGGAAAATCACATCAGCTTCCAGGAGAATCCAGTTTTTAGCAATTTCAATCTTCAAGTTCATCAACCTGGTAAATTTCTCCCTTGACTCTCTGATTCCATCAATTGTTTTTCTTCTCTTCCAGATCTTGAGTTCAGGAGAAGCCAACCCGCCAAAGGACCAGTATTGGAGGATCCATTGCGAAGATATCTGAATCCGAGGATCCAACAATCTGCTCGGGAGAGTTCTTCCACCAAAATCTGTGAAGATCATTGTCTGGCTAGGTAAACCATCTCTTCTCTTTATTTCCGTTCTGCTGAAAGTTCGGAGCGAAACCCTAGGTCTGGGAGTTTCTCAACCCCCAGCGATCCGTTGCTTCTGAACTACTCTGATACTTTAGTTTCCTTAAAATTGTGCTTTCAATTATCATATTAGTATCTTTCAATGTTAGGTTAACTTTTCTTTGATTTGAAGCCAACTTCTACAAACATATAAAAATAACAAAAAAATTAGTTAATCTTAATCTACTTCCGCATCGCGTCCCTTTATTAGTTCTGCATTATTTTTGGTATCAGAGCTTTCGTTCTGCATCATTTTTGGTATCAGAGCCCAGTCTAGGGTTTCTGATTTGCTTGCTTGCTTGTTTGATTATTTTCTCTTTTTATTTTGTCTGCTCGAAGTAGACTCCCCAGGACGTCCGGTCCTAGGAACTAAGCGAGGCGCAAGCCTCCTCCTCCCATTCCACGGGGTGTTCCTAGGGCGTGTAGGGGATCCATTGGGTTATAACTTCGTAGCAGGGATTATAAACGGGGAAGACAATCTAGTTGCAGCCCGTAATTTCCCTGTTGTCTAAATTATTTCTCTCTGTATAAAACTCCGAATTGTATGATTTTTTCTTTGTTGAAACCAGTGTAATTGAACCTATTTTTCATAATTTTTTTGTGATTTATTGGTTTCGGTAAAAATTTTGAGCATTAAAATACAGCAACTCTGTTTTTTGTTCTGCAATTCAATTCTTTTTGGAGTGATCATCTCATAATTTACTTAAGGGCAATTGAGCATCTAAGATAAGGGGAGGAGTTGATTACCTCTCCTTAGCCCAAAACCACCATCCAATCATTCGAACCTAGACCTAATTTAAAATCAGTTAGACCTAATTTGCCCTAGTGGGCTAGGGACACCAATTGGTCGGGTCTAGGCTAGTGTTGAGTCAGTTTGCCGAGTTATTCTGTGTGTGCTTAGCACTCAGTGTCTAGAACGGTGGTTTAGGGACTACGTCCCGAAGGGCTTGTGTGCTGGTCCGCCTACCTGGCCAATCACTGATTGGTGTCTAGGATTGGCAATCAGGGACCTAACACTCCCCTTACACCTGCCTGGCTGAGTCCTGAGTTACTACAGGCTAGCTTGCCACTCTGATTGGGCATCTAGTGTGGACTCTAGGTCTAGTGATCCAGTAGTCGATTTAGTCTAGTCTCATTTTGTGTGCTTGCTTGAATCATCATGTCTACCAGAAACGGAGTGCCATATCAACCTGGTCAAACCCAACCTGATTTAGAGGCCATGATCAGAACTCTTACTGAAAGTATGGCTAAAATGAATCAGGATATGACAAACATTGTGGCCCAGTTTAGCGCACAAATTCATGAGGATCTTACCCAACTTAGGGACCGAGTCCAAGTACTTGAAGAACCTAGACATCGGAATTGGACTCCTGACCCCGATTTTAATGTGCCTCAACCTTACCCACATCAGGAGCCTAGAAGGCCTTTATATAGAGATCCTGAACCTAATCATAGGAGGCCTGACCCAGAGCCTGAAGATAGAGATGATAGGTTCATCAGGAACATCAAATTAGATGCACCCACTTTTGATGGTAGTCTGAACCCTAAGGTGTATTCTGATTGGGAGGGTGAGATGGATCAATACTTTGAGTGGTATGCTATGTCTGAGGAGAGGAAATACAAGTTTGCCAAGATGAAATTAGTGCGTCAAGCTAGGTTATACTGGGGGAACATTGAGCTAACCACTAGGAGACGGAATGTTGAGCCCATAACCACTTGGCAGGGTATGAAAGAAAAATTGAGAGATAAATACCTACCCATTTCATACCAGCAAAACCTGTTAGACCAATGGCAAAACCTGAAACAAGGAAACCGATCTGTCTCAGACTACATAGCTACTTTTGATGAATACCTAATGAGATGTGATGTGAGTGAAGCCCACGAAGTCACTTTGTCTAGATTTAGGGCTGGACTGAGGGAAGATATCAAGAGAGAACTATCTCTGAGAGAGGTCACTGATCTAGACCAAGCCTACCAGATTGCACTGAACACTGAGAAATTTCAGAGAGGACCTATACCTTCTAGGGTTAGTGCCCCAATCCCAAGGAATGGACCTAGCCAAGTTATCCCTAGTAAACCTTTTCAGGGTACTTCTACCCCTAGGCCCATGGACAAAGGTAAGGCACCTGACACCCAGAGAACCCCTAGTTCAAATATCACCTGTTTTAAGTGTCAGAAACCAGGTCACATTTCCAGTCAGTGTACTGCCATAGCCTGTTTCAAGTGTCATAAGGTAGGTCATGTTGCTAGCCAGTGCCCACGGAGATCCCTTTACATAGAAGAGGGAGAGAATGATAATTCCGAGCCCAGTGAGGAATTTGAAGAAGAAGTTTATGAGGCCGGAATGAATTTGGTTGAGGAGTATGAAGGAGAGGAGGAACCCAATGAATCTGACCAATTAGGAGTTGTAAGATGCATCCTATCCCAGAATCTAGTTCAAGAGGATTGGCGTAGGACTAACATCCTACAGACTTTTCTTAAATTAGGGGATAAGGTATGTAAGATCATCATAGATAGTGGGAGCTGTGTGAATGCCATCTCTACTAGCACTGTCAAGATGTTAGGCTTAATCCCAGTTCCCCATCCCAACCCCTATAAGGTTTCTTGGGTAGATTCTACCTCCATACCCATCCAGTCTAGATGTCAAGTCCAAATCCAAATGCAATCTTATCACGAAAAGATTTGGTGCGATGTCTTACCCATGGGGGTGAGCAGTATAATTCTCGGAAGACCTTGGTTGTATGATCATGATGCCACCCTCTTAGGAAAATCCAATACCTGTGTCTTTAGTTTCAATGGGAAGAAGATTACGATCCATTCAGTTCCCCCTAAGGACAAGGTAACTAAAGGAGCCGGTAAGGTTAAGGAGATGAAAACTGGAGTGAACCTAATCAGTGCTAAGGATCTAGAACAAGAAATTCATAGTGGTTCACCCATCTGGATGTTGACTGCTAAGGAACTTAGAACTTCGGAACCCTCAGAGCCTCCTCAAGAAGTTAAACCTGTGTTAAAAGAATTTGAGGATGTCTTTCCCGAGGATTTGCCAGACCACCTTCCACCTCTTAGGGATATCCAGCATGCCATAGATCTAATCCCAGGAGCGACTTTGCCCAACTTGCCCCATTACAGGATGAATCCATCTGAGCATGAAGAACTGCAAAAGCAGGTTGGAGAATTATTGAGGAAGGGGTTTATTAGAGAAAGTCTTAGCCCTTGTGCAGTCCCAGCCTTACTAACCCCAAAGAAAGATGGCACGTGGAGGATGTGTGTTGACAGTCGTGCCATCAATAAAATTACAATCAAATATAGGTTTCCCATCCCTAGACTAGATGACATGCTTGATATGATGGCTGGTGCAATGGTTTTTTCTAAGATTGATCTCAGAAGCGGCTATCATCAGGTTAGGATTAGACCCGGGGATGAATGGAAAACTGCTTTCAAAACTAAGGATGGTCTTTATGAATGGGTTGTTATGCCTTTTGGGTTGTCCATTGCCCCTAGTACTTTCATGAGAATTATGACCCAGGTACTTAGAGCTTTCATAGGAAAATTTGTGGTGGTCTATTTTGATGACATCCTGATCTATAGTAAGACCCCAGCAGATCACCTAGGCCACCTTAGAGCAGTCTGCCAAGTTTTGAGGAATGATAGACTCTACCGTAATCTTAAGAAGTGTGAATTCATGACTAGTAGAGTTATCTTTCTTGGTTTTGTAGTAACCCCTGACGGCGTGGCGGCCGATCCTGAGAAGATTAGGTCCATAGTAGACTGGCCAGAGCCAACCAATGTGCATGAAGTTAGAAGTTTCCACGGCTTGGCTACCTTCTATAGGCGATTCATCAAGGGGTTTAGTACTTTAGCTGCTCCTATCACTGATTGTATTAGGAAGGGAGAATTTCATTGGACTAAGTCAGCCCATAAAGCCTTCCTAGATCTTAAGGAGAAAATGACCCAGGCACCCATTCTGAGATTACCCGATTTTTCTAAAGTATTTGAGGTTGCCTGTGATGCTTCAGGTGTAGGAATAGGTGGAGTCCTAAGCCAAGAGAATCATCCCATAGCATTCTTTAGTGAAAAACTTAATGATGCTAAGCTTAGGTATTCTACCTATGATAAGGAATTTTATGCGGTGGTGCAAGCTTTGCGTTACTGGAGACATTATTTGCTACCGCAGGAATTTGTACTATTTTCGGACCATGAGGCTCTTAGATTTCTGAACTCCCAAAAGAAGCTTAACCCTAGGCATGCTAAGTGGGTAGAATATATCCAGTCCTATACTTTTGTCCTGAAACATAAGGCTGGAGTTGAGAATAAGGTAGCTGATGCCCTTAGTCGCCGATCCCTGTTATTAACTTCTGTTAGAACTGAGGTCATAGGGTTTGAGCAAATCAAAGAGGAATATGAGTCTTGTCCGGATTTCACAACTGTGTATCAGGATCTAGTTCAAGGACCATCTAGCAATCACCAGGATTATACCCTTGTAGATGGTTTTTTGTTCTTCAAAAATAGGCTTTGCATCCCTAGAACTTCTCTTAGGGAATTTTTGATTTGGGAAATCCATGCTGGAGGTTTAGCCGGCCATTTTGGAAAAGACAAGACCATTCTAGCTATTGAAGACCACTTTTTCTGGCCTAGCTTGAAAAGGGATGTAGCTAATATTGTAGCTAGATGTCGAACCTACACTGTTGCCAAACAGCGAAAACAAAACACTGGCCTTTATACCCCACTCCCTGTCCCAGATCGTCCTTGGCAAGATGTGAGTATGGATTTTGTGTTAGGTTTACCTAAGACCCAGAGGAGACTTGATTCTATCTGTGTCGTAGTCGACCGATTCTCTAAAATGGCCCACTTCTTGCCTTGTTCCCAAACCTTTGATGCGTCTAAGGTAGCCACACTTTTCTTCAATGAGATAGTTAGACTCCATGGCCTACCTAAGACAATCGTTTCAGATAGGGATGTCCGGTTCACCAGTTACTTTTGGAAGACCCTTTGGCATAAGTTAGGGACAAAACTTAAGTTTTCAACTGCCTATCATCCCCAAACTGATGGCCAAACTGAAGTAGTGAACCGTAGCCTAGGAAATCTGCTGAGATGTCTTGTTGGTGAAAACACTAGAAATTGGGATTTATACCTACCAAGGGCAGAATTTGCGTACAATGACTCGGTCAATAGGTCTACGGGTAAGAGTCCATTTGAAATTGTACATGGGTACAAACCTCACACACCTCTTGACCTAGTCCCTTTACCTGTCCACACTCGAGTCTCCGAATCTGCTGAGAATTTTGCACAGCATGTAAAAGACTTGCATAAAGAAATTCATGCCAAAATAAATTTAAGTAATGAAACTTATAAGAAGTTGGCTGATACTCAAAGGTGAGTCAAATCTTTTGTTGAGGGAGACTATGTGATGATTAGGTTAAGGCCTGAACGGTTTCCTCCTGGAACCGTTAGAAAGTTACATGCTAGGGGAGCTGGACCATTTAGAGTGGTAAAGAGAGTAGGATCCAATGCCTATGTGCTCGAGTTGCCTCCAGAACTAGGCATTAGCTCTACTTTCAACATTACAGACTTAGTAGAGTACAGGGAGCCAGCTGTGATTCCTAGTGAGCCTTTTGAGCCTAACCCAATCATTGAGAGTGATCCCGACCCTGTGTGTCCACCAACAAACTGGCCTGTGAGGAAAGAGCAGATTGAAAAGATCCTGGATGATCAGGTTATCTCTACTCGTAATCGAGGATACCAAAGGTACCTGGTCCGCTGGCAAGGAAGGCCAGATTCTGATGACTCTTGGATCTCCCGAGAAGAATTACAAGAATTGGACCCAGACCTCTTGGAGAGATACCAGAGCCAACTTGAGCCTTACTCGACAGGGTCGAGTTCCTCCCACCCTGGGAGAATTGGTGCGGGCACCAGACTCAGAAGAAGACTTCAGAGCTCCATTTGGATCTCTGATTGACATTGCCCGAGAAATTAGGGTTTGTAATAAAGGTTGACCTGGTCAACCAGTTTATTTATTTATTTCTTGAGTCACCATTTAAATTTTGTTGAGTCATGTTGACTCAGTGCAAGTCCCAATATGGTTTCAATTTGGTCCAAAATGGTGCCACATTTGTCTTCCAATCAAACCAAGGTCCAAGCAAGTGGAGGCCACACTCCAAGCCACACGCCCAGCCACACTCCGAGCACATGCCAGGGTCCAGGTGGCGCCACAGAGGCATCCCAGTGTCATGGTCCCCACACCCAAAGAAGAAAAAATCAAATTGGAAGATAATTTAAAGGAGGCGCCCATACCTGCCTATTTTACCTAAGCAAAGAAGGAAGAAAACTTCTCTTGGAGAAGAAATCAAAGAAGGACATCCAATTGAAGTTCAAATCAAAATCAAAGAGCTTAACTTGGAGTGGAAGAAAAGAAGAAATGCCATAAGAAGAGGAGGACTCCAAATCCAAATCCAACTCCAAAGGAGGCGCCATAAAAATTCCAAAAAAAATTCCTTTATGGCCGTCCCAATTTTTTTTGAAGTCTTGGTCGACCAAGAGAGGGGGTTTTCTACCTAATCTAGAGGTTGGAAGAGTTTAGTCCCACATGGGAATTTGTACAAGCTTGGAGAAAATTTTAGGTCTATATAATAGACCTCTCTTTGTAACTTTGAAAATCAATGAAGAAAATTATTTTTTGCTATTCTCTTGTGTTGAGTGACCTAGATTTCTCTCCTTCCGCACTATTCTAAGTGTTGAGCTCCGTGAGGGGTAATCCGGGTTCCATTGGAGCCTTGAGGAGGTGAGAGATCTCCATCTTTATCCAAAACCCTAGGTTAGCCACTTGAAATTCCAAAACCCTAGCCACCCTTCATTATTTTCAATCCATCAAACCCTAGATCCATCCATCTCCCCACGGCCTCTCTCTCTCTACAAGTCCAGGCCGTCCACCTTCATCCAGATCCAGTCCGGCTACTTCAGATCCAGAGCAAGTTCCAAGGAAAATCACATCAGCTTCCAGGAGAATCCAGTTTTTAGCAATTTCAATCTTCAAGTTCATCAACCTGGTAAATTTCTCCCTTGACTCTCTGATTCCATCAATTGTTTTTCTTCTCTTCCAGATCTTGAGTTCAGGAGAAGCCAACCCGCCAAAGGACCAGTATTGGAGGATCCATTGCGAAGATATCTGAATCCGAGGATCCAACAATCTGCTCGGGAGAGTTCTTCCACCAAAATCTGTGAAGATCATTGTCTGGCTAGGTAAACCATCTCTTCTCTTTATTTCTGTTCTGCTGAAAGTTCGGAGCGAAACCCTAGGTCTGGGAGTTTCTCAACCCCCAGCGATCCGTTGCTTCTGAACTACTCTGATACTTTAGTTTCCTTAAAATTGTGCTTTCAATTATCATATTAGTATCTTTCAATGTTAGGTTAACTTTTCTTTGATTTGAAGCCAACTTCTACAAACATATAAAAACAACAAAAAAATTAGTTAATCTTAATCTACTTCCGCATCGCGTCCCTTTATTAGTTTTGCATCAGGCCCCGGTCTAGGTTTGCCTGGGAGCTGGGCTCAAGAGTTGGTGTCTTGGAGTTGGGCTTGAAGACTTGTCTTCCTAAGAGCTGGGCCTCGGTCCAGGTTTGCCTGAGAGCTGGGCTCAGGAGTTGGTGTCTTGGAGCTGGGCTTGAAGACTTGCTAGCCGGAGAGCTGGGCCCCAGTCTAGGTTTGCCTGAGAGCTGGGCTCAGGAGTTGGTGTCTTGGAGCTGGGCTCGAAGACTTGTTGGAGATTCTCCTACAAGGCAGATAGCTACTTATGCAAAAGAAAATCTTTATTATTACTGGAAGAAAGCCTTACATTATCGATAGTATCTTCTCAGATTGCAGGCATTCCATGTTTGAGGGAACCTGATGCCTTAAGATCCTCGAGGTAGTAGGCCCCATGTGAGAGGACCTCAGCCACTTTGTAGGGGCCTTCCCAGTTCGGTAAGAGCTTACCGCACTCTTGAGGTTGAGATGCTTCGGCTCGGTGCAGCACCAAGTCCTCGGGCCTAAATACTTTTGGCCTTACCCGCATGTTGTAGTACCGGGCCACTCATTGCCGGTATGCCGCCATTCGGAGCCGAGCTTTGTCCTTTGTTTCTTCGAGAAGGTCTAAGTTAAGTAGTGCCGAGTTCTGCGCCTTGTCATACTGCTGTACTCGTAGCATGGGCACACCGAGCTCAACCGGGATGACTGCCTCAGTGCTGAAGATAATGTTGAAGGGCATCTCGTCGGTTGCTGTTCTGGGCATTATATGGTAGGCCCACAGAATACTTGGGAGTTCTTCCACCCATCTGCCCTTAGCTTGGTCCAGCCAGGTTCTGAGCATTTGGAGGATGGTCCGATTAGTTACCTCGGCCTCCCTATTTATTTGGGGATGAGCTACTGAGGTGAAGCGGTATTGGATGTCGTGCTCAGCGTAGAACCCTTCGAACTCCCGGCTATCAAATTATCACCCGTTGTATGTGATGATGCAGTGGGGGAGTCCAAAGTAGCAGATAACCGACTTCTAGAAGAATTGGTGGATATTGGCTTCAGTGATCCGAGCCAGTGGTTCTACTTCGACCCACTTGGTGAAGTAGTCAATCACCGCAGTAGGAACCTTTGTTGTCCAGGTGCAAGGGCGAATGGTTCTACGATGTCCATTTTCCGCTGAGCAAAGGGCCAAGGGGATGAGAACTGGGAGATCGGTGCCGCTGGCTGGCACTGTATATGGGCATGGTGCTGGCATTTGTTGCACCTTTTAACGAAGTTGGCGGCATCCTCCCTCATGGTCTCCCAGAAGTACTCCTGGCGAAGAGCTTTGTAAGCCAGTGTTCTCCCTCCCACATGATTCCCACAGAGGCCTTCGTGTATCTCCTGGAGCATGAAGGTCATCTCTGCGGGCCTGAGGCACTTCAAGAGTGGGTAGGAGTGAGACCGGCGGTAGAGCTGGCCTTCATCAAAATGAACCGGGAGGCCTTCTTGATGAGACCGGCTTCCACGCAGTCCTCTGGCAAGGTGCCATCAGTGATGTACCTGATGTACCTGTTCATCCAGCTCAGCTCGGGGGTGACTTGGTGCACCCCCTCTGGGCTTTTGTAGCTTGGATTATCGAGGTACTCGATGTAGACGCGCCCTAGTGATGAGTCCGACAGGGTCACGAGCCTCGACAGCACATCTGCGCATGTATTCTCCCTCCTGGGGATATGGAAGATGCTGAAGCGTCGGAAGCTTGCCATGTTGGAGCGGACTCGATCCAGGTACTTCATCATTTGGGGGTCTCTGGCCTAATATTCTCCAGAGACTTTCCCGGCAACCAGTTGGGAGTCGGTGAAGACTTTCAAGATCTACATGCCCAGCTCGCGGGAGACTTTCAGACCTGGGAGGAGCGCCTCGTACTCTGTCTGGTTGTTTGTTGCGGCAAACTTGAAGCGGAGGGCACACCTTGCCACCACCCGATCACTGTTGGCGAGGATGAGACCTGCTCCGCTCCTGCCAGAGTTGGACGCGTCATCCACATGGAGGATCCAGGGCTCCTCCCCCGATCCGAGCTCCGTTTGGTGCTCTGTTATCATCTACTCTGACTCTTCGGCAAGCCCGGTGCATTCGACCACGAAGTCAACCAGGACTTGGGCCTTTTGCGAAGACCTTGGCCGATACACTATGTCAAACTTACTGAGCAACAGGGACCACTTGGCCAGTCTCCCGGAGATCTCAGGGTGGCTAAGTATAGTCCTCAATGGCTAATCCGTCATGACCACGATAGGGTGTGCTTGGAAATAGGGCTTGAGGTGCCTAGCAGACATTATTAATGCAAAAATAAGTTTCTCGGAGCGAGTATACCTGATCTCCGCGTCATGGAAGATTTTGCTGGTGTAGTACACCGGCTTTTAGGATCTGTCCTCGTCTGCGCGGATGAGAACCGAGCTGACGGCTCTAGGTGTGACCTTCAGATAGAGTAGGAGTTCCTCCCCTTCTTCCGGTCTGGAGAGCAATGGGGGAGAAGCTAGGAATTTTTTCAGCTTCTCAAAGGCCATCATGCACTCCTCCGTCCAGGTGAAGTCATGCATCTTGCGCAGCACCTTGAAGAAGGGAAGGCAGCGATCGGCCGACCCCGAGATGAACCAGCTCAGGGCGGCAATATGCCCCGTCAAGCGCTGAACTTGCTTCTTGGATGTCGGGTGCTCCATGTCAATGATTGCCTGGACCTTCTCCGAGTTGGCTTCAATCTCCCTCTAAGTGACCATGAAGCCAAGGAACTTTCCCGCCGCAACTTTGAAGGTGCACTTCATGGGGTTCAACTTCATCTGGTGCTCTCGGAGGTTGTGAAAGGCTTCAGCAAGGTCGGCGACGTGGTCCGAGCTCGGTTTGCTCATGACAAGCATGTCATCCACATACACCTGCATGTTCCGACCGATCTGGTCTTTGAAGACCCTATTGACCAAATGTTGGTATGTGGCCCCAGTATTCTTCAGACCAAAGGGCATCATCCTGTAGCAGTATATCCCTTGGTCGGTGATGAAGGCAGTGTGCTCCTCGTCCTTAGGGTGCATCCAGATCTGATTGTATCTGGAGAATGCATCCATAAATGAAAGCAGCCTGTGCCCCGAGATGGCATCCACCAACTGATTGATCTTCAGTAAGGGGAAGCTATCCTTCAAGCATGCCTTGTTGAGGTTGGTGTAGTCTACACAGATCCTCCATTTGCCATTGTTCTTCTTCACCATCCCCACATTCGCCAGCTAGCTCGGATATTGCACCTCCCGAACGAAACCGGCGGTGAGGAGTTTGTCTACCTCCTCATTGATGGCCGCCTGCCTTTCCAGGGCAAAGCTTTTTTTTCTTCTATCGAACTGGCCTATACTTTGGATCAATGCTCAGCTTGTGAGTGATGACGTCAAGGAGAATACCTGGCATGTCCGCTGCCATCCAGGTGAACACATCTACATTCACCCACAGGAACTCCAAAAGGTAGGCCCTCTCCTCATCCTGTAGTTGGGCTCCAATCTGCACCATCTTCGCAGGGTCATCTCCGAGCGGATAAGAGAGCAGGCATTCGACTAGGCCTCCCTTGGGGTCTTGAGCCCTTTGGTCGAGATCATCTGCCCTGGGATCGCCCTCGGATGCCTTGGCCCTAGGGAGGATTTGGAAATAGTGCTGCACCGGCAGGGGTGCTCCCCTCATCTCCCCGACACCATAGGAAGTTGGGAACTGTACAAGTAGTCTCTTGGTGGAGACGACGGCATCGAGCAGGTTGAGCCCGGGTCGGCCTAGAATCATGTTGTAGGATGAAGGAAGCTTGACAACCGTGAAAGTCACCATGATGGTGCTCTGCCGAGGTGGGGTCTTGGCAGTGACTTGGAGAGTTATTTCTCCCTCTACCCTTACAGAATCACCTGTGAAACCAACAAGGGGAGTGTGCACAGGTCTGAGTTAAGCTGGAGAAAGATTCATCCTGGAGAAAGCATCATAGAAAAGCACATCTATGGAGCTTCCACTATCAACCATGATGTGTTTTACAGGATGCTTCATGATCATCATCTTGATGACCACGGCATCATTATTTACATTTTTCCCCCCGTCTTCCCCTTCCCTCATAAAGGGGAGTACATTTTCATAATGCCCTACCCCCGGGCTTTCTTGGGTGCATGCTCGACTCCCCAACATATTATCCCTACCGGCTTCTCGGTAGGGCGGTTGTCGACCGCTGGAACTGGCAAGAGAGCGACGAGTGCCTGAGGTTCTGCTTGAGACCCGCCCCCCACAAACCTTCCGAGGTAGCCCCTCTTGATGATCTCTTTGATCTCCCACTTGAGGTTGTGGCATTCCTCGGTGTCGTGGCCATGGTCACGGTGGAAGTGACAGTACTTCATTTTATCATGGCCAGAGGATGGCTTTATCGGAGGTGGGCACCTCAGGTAGTTCTCGCCTTCAATCTCCAAAAGGATCTTCATCCTCAAGGCGAGGAGGGGGTTTAACTTCCCTTAGGAATTGGAGCACCTCTCAACCTTTGTCCTTGCCGGGAGCTCGGAGCTGGGGGTCTCAGCTTCCGCATCCCGGATGCTTCGATGGGGGTTGGCTTCTTCAGCGGCTTTCTGTCGAGCTCCCGCATCGTACGATATGCCTTCTCGACGCGGATGTACTTCTAAGCTCGGAGGAGGAGCTTGGAGTAGGTCTTCGGGGGCTTCTTGTTGAGCGAGTAGGTCAGGCGGGAGGTCCTGAGCCCTCACTTCAGGGCCAGCATAGCAACTGGCTCCTCAAGATTGTAGATCTCCAACACGGTAGCCTTGAAGCGGGCCATGTAGTCCTGCAGTGGCTCACGATCCTGCTGCCTGATGGAAAAGAGGCTGTCTGCCTCTCGTGGCATCTTTCGGCAGGCGTTGAAGTGGGCCACAAACCTCTGCCCCAGCTGGGCGAAGGAGTTGATGCTCTCCGGCTCTAGGTGGGTGAACCATACCTAGGCTGCCTTCCAGAGAGTACCAGGAAAGACGATGCAGAGGAGGGCGTCGGTGGCCCCCCGGAACCTCATGAGGGCCCGGTAACTTTTCAGGTGGTCCAAGGGGTCAGTGGTCCCGTCATAAGGACTCAAACATACAGAACCGACCTAGGATCGGCTCCCCTTGGATTTCTTGGGAGAATGGAGGACGGGCGTTGTAGCCCGTTGGCTCGCTAGTGGAGCCTGATAGATTGGTAAACTAGCGGGATAATTCTGCCAGCTTGCGGTCATGCTCCTTAGGTGCTTCTCTGCCATGCACCTGATGGCTTCATCAGTGGACCCCTCCGCCGAGGTAGATGGAGAAGGTGACATGGGTGCATGGTGCCCATGGCGGGGGGTCTTACTTTTCCTATCTTGGCGGGGCTTGGACACCACCTGCTTAAGGTTTGGTGAGCGGCTCTCCCTGTTGGCAGACCCAGCTCGTTATCTTTTCGTAGGAGTTTGGTGGCTACCCCTGTTGTTAGTGATGGCCCGCAGCTATGAAAGCCTTCCTTGGAAGGAACGCAGGCTATCGCGTGGTGCTGCGGCATGGGTCGCGGGAGTTCCTGGCTGCTGATGAGTAGACAAGGATCGGTGTTGGTGCTGGAGCTGGTGCACTGCCGTGGCAAGGATCTGCACCTGTTGGGTGAGCGTAGCCAGCTAGGATTCTGGCGGAGGTGGTTGAGCTAGAGCGAGTGGTTCCACCTCTGGGTTGTGCGGGTTCCCCTGAGAAGGGGAGTCTCCCCCACGGCTGGTGGAGACCTCTCTCGCCCATGTCGTCACCATCCTTCCATCGAATTGCTTGCAAGGGGGCTCAAGCTAGATCAAAGATCGCTTGCCCCCCTACCTGGCGTGCCAATCTGTTGCCACCAAAATCACTGTGGCATGTAGCTGCTGTCGAGGTCAGAGCACGTCGGTTGATGCTCCTAGGTGGTCCTATTCTACTGGACCTACAAGAAATAGGGTTAGTGACCAAGGCCGGGGATTTCGGTGGGGGCACTCCGACGATCAAGTCAGTGACGATCCAGGGGAACAAATCCTCCTAGTCGAGCCCCTCTCGATGGACTCCATGCTAGGAGGAGTGAATGGTGTGAGAGTGGGGTGGAAGTGTATCGGGAGGATGGTGGCCGAGCTAGAGGGATTCTCTATGTGGCCTTTTCTTCTTCACTTGCTTGGATTTGGTGGTGTGTTGCTCTGTGGTTGAGCTTGCACTTGTGTTTGCACTTGCGTACCTCTCCCTGGGGGTGTCGAACGTTCTTTGTAGTCTAGGTAACCGTTGAGCGCCTGTCTCGGGACCTTTGCTGGGCTGTCAACCACATGCAGCGATGTCCCGGGCCGTGGACGGGACGTCTTTCCCGATTCATGATAAGGGAAGCTATCATGTGTTCTGACATTCCTTCTAGTCACCCTATTCCGGAAAGCCTGGCAATGCCTCAATTGGGGGGCCGCCGCCCCCAGGATTCGAATCTCCTAGTTGACTTCTTCTTCCGAGTGGTTCAAGTGGTTGGTGAAGAGTGTGGTGCCTCGATCGGAGGGCTTCTTCCTTTTCTGGTGTAAGTAGCAGCCGCGAGTACTTATTGCGGCCTAGTGGGTGTCTCACTGCGATCCTTGGGCAGCTTGCCAGCATCCTGAGATGATGGTGCTGTCTCCCTGCTCGCCGATACCTTCTCCCGAGCTGGGGCCGAGTTGGAGAGGCAGGGCCCGACTCCGTGGGGCTCAGCCTCGATGTGGCTCAACTTGGCAGAGGAGGGCTGAGCTCGACCTGGCAGAGGAGGGCAAAGTGTGGCCCTGGCCCAAAGGACTCGACCTCGGAGAGGCTCCACATGGTGGAGGAGGGTAAAGCTCGACTCTGGACCACGGGGCTCGATCTCGAGGGGTTCGATCTGGGGGGTGCCGCCCGATTCCGGCCTAAGCATCCCGGGCTCGCGGGCTCGACCTGGTGGAGGGCAGAGCGCAGCCCAGGCCCAGAGGATGCGACCTTGGAGAGGCTCCAGGTGGCGGAGGAGGGTAGAGCTTGACTCCGGACCATGGGGCTCAATCTCGAGGGGTTCGATCTGGGGGACGCCGCTCGGCTCCGGCCTAAGCATCCCAAGCTCATGGGCTCGACCCGGCGGAGGATGGAGCTCGGCTTCGGCGGGCGGCCCTGTTGTTCTGAGGGAGCTCAGCCTGGCAAAAGAGTTCGAGTAGAGTATCTGACGTGGTGCCTGATAGCTACTCCACATCAGCGATCGTGCCACATCATGTGTAACAAAAGAAAACTGAATACTTCCAATAATATTTGGATTCCAAAAGGAACCGTGAACACTAACCCAAAAGGATCCAAGAAAGCTTGAGTACCAAAACTGTCCACTTGATATGTTTTGCAGGAATGTCTTGCATCCCAACAAGAAGAAAGAAAGATGGTACTTGAATAGTAGATGTATGAGACATATGAAGAGTGGACTGGATATTTTTTCATTTTTTCTTATTTTTCTTGCATTTTTTATTTTTTTATTTTTTTGGATAAACCAAAAATTTCTTATCAATCAATTTTTACAAGAGAGGAGGGGGTCTTTATATAGGCAAACAAAACCCCTCAATTACTTAGCCTGCAAGCAAACCTAAAATGGAAAATAAGTTACATCAAAATCCATGCTGCATCAAAATTGGTGTTGATCTGCTATGAGAAGCATGTTGGCTTGATGAAGTGCTCTGAAAAGCATGCTACTTTGAAAACTAAGCTGCTTCAAAAATCGTGTGAACTGCTCCAGAAATCATGCGGAACTCATCTCATGGCCGTGCACAGCAATGAGCGAACGATCTCCGCCAAGCATCGGCGGATGGCCGGTGGCCGAGAAGCGGGCGGCGGATGGGGCCAGCTGACGGCAAGCGGCAGACGGCCGGTGGCCAGGAAGTGGGCGGCGGACAGGGCCGACGGATGGCGAGCGACGGACAGCGGGCGGCGGGCTGCAGGTGGGGTGGCGGATGGAGATCGCGTCCATTTGTCTTCCCACGAGTGTCTCTTCGGCCTCCACGGTTGTGAGCGGTGTTCTTGGCGGTTTTCCAGCGAGAGCGGGGTCGGCGAGCACCAGTTGGTGGGCCGGCGAGGGCGGCCGGGGTCGGGCAGCCCGGATTTGGGGGGCGGGGTGGTGGGCTAGGGTTTGGGAGTTTTAAAAATTCACGAGAGGAAGATGGAATAAGGCAGGGATAAAGTGGGGATAAGTTAGGGATAAAATTGGAATAGTGGGGATAGGTGGAATAGCGGGAATAGGAAAAAATAAAAAATGCGAGAAAAAAAAGAAAAAATGGAAAAATATTCGGACCTGCTTTGGATCCTCATCACTACATTTTGGACATAATGGTAAAGGAAGGACTATCTATATTTGTGAAATCTAAATATCTCTTTTCATGTTTATTGAAAAAGTGTTAGTTGAAATAAAACTTATTGAATATTAGTCCTTTTATGATCAATCTTTCAAGGTTATATCTAAATATTCTCTACATGTCACTAGTAGCTTTGATAATTATCTTAACTGCTTAATTAGGATCAAATCAAGACTTATAGCCAATGGATGTGATCATGAACAAGAGATTGATTTTGGTGAATCTTATGTACACATGATTGACTTGTGGCTATAAGACTTTCACTTGCTTTTGGTTGATATCTTTTAAGTTATTTCAAGTGAATGTGATGATTTCTACTTCTAAACTCTCTTCTCTATGTTTATGCCAAAATTATATGGTTTTCATGAATTCTACTAATATTGTATTGTATGACATCTATGCTTGAGCTAGAAATAGTATTGCAATTAGGAATAAGGCTAAACTGGTTGATAAATGCTACAATTAGGAAGAAGGTATTGATTTTAATGAAACTTTTGCTCCTATTGCTAGACTTGAAGCAATTAGACTTTTACTAGCATCTGTATGTTTTATGAGTTTTAAACTATTTCAAATGAATATTGAAAGTGCAATTAATTTAACTAAAAATCCCGTGCAATATTCAAGAAGTAAATATATTGAAATAAGGTATCATTTCATAAGAGATCATGTGCAAAATGAAGATGTGGTGCTGGAATTTGTATGTATTGACAATCAACTAGCTAATATCTTTACAAAACCTCTTAGTGAAGATAGATTTTATATGATTAGGAAAGAATTAGGTATTATAGATCCTATTGAGTGGCTTTCTCTCAATTTTTAATGATGTATCTCTTGATGACTTAAGCATTTTGGGATATTATACTTTGTGATGACATGTTTTGTGTGATACAGTTTGACTTATGATATGTAGTTTATACTTTGGTCCGTTTGATCTATGCTATATATTTGATCTATGGAATGATATCTATATCTTTCATGCATTTTTCTGATGAGGATCCAAAGCAGGTATGGATATTTTTCCATTTTTTCTTATTTTTCTCGTATTTTTTATTTTTTTCCTATTCCCGCTATTCCACCTATCCCCACTATTCCAGTTTTATCCCTAACTTATCCTCGCTTTATCCTTGCCTTATTCCATCTTCCTCCCGTGAATTCTTAAAACTCCCAAACCCTAGCCCACCGCCCCGGCCCCACCAAATCCGGCCTGCCCGACCCCGGCTGGCCCTGTCGACTCGCCCGTCGGTGCTCGCCGGCCCCGCTCTCACTGGAAAATCGCCAAGAATGCCGCTCACAACCATGGAAGTCGAAGAGATGCCCATGGGAAGACGAACAGATGTGATCTCCATCCGTGAAGCCGTTGTCGCCCACCTAGAGCCGTCCGTCCACCGCCTGCCGTCGTCCCTCATTAATTTGGTATCAGGGCGAGTTGTGGATTAAGGTATGCTCCATTTTCAAACTCGACGGAGTCGAGTTCTTCACGATCGAGGAGAATGATGAGGATCCAAAGCACGTCTGGATATTTTTCCATTTCTTCTTATTTTTCTTGTATTTTTTATTTTTTTCCTATTCACGCTATTCCACATATCCCCACTATTTCAGTTTTATCCCCAACTTATCCCTGCTTTATCCCTGCCTTATTCCATCTTCCTCCCATGAATTTTTAAAACTCCCAAACCCTAGTGCACCACCCTGCCCCCCTAGATCCGGGCTGCCCGACCCCAGCCCCCCCGCCGGCCCGCCCGTCAGTGCTCGCTGGCCCCACTCTCATCGGAAAACCACCAAGAACGCCGCTCATGATCGTGGAAGCCGAAGAGACACCCGTGGGAAGATGAACGGATGCGATCTCCATCTGTGACACCGTTGCCGCTTGCTTGGAGCCATCCGTTCGTCGCCTGCCATCGTCCTGTCGTCCATCGGCCAAAGCCCTGCCACCGAAGGCCCTCGCTGGTGCCCGGGGCCCCATGGCTGTGGGAAGATGAAACGACATGCCCTGTGCGTGCCGTGCCACCCCTGTGTCGCCGCCCAGCCTGCAGCTCGCCATCTGCCAGCCCTGCCCGTCGCCCGCTTCCCGACCATCGACCGTCCACCGGTGCTTGGCAGAGATCGTTCCCTCCCTGCCATGCATGGCCATGAGATGAGTTTTGCACGGTTTCTAGAGCAATCCGCATGATTTTTGAAGTAGCTCAGTTTTCAAAGTATCATGCTTTTCAAAGCACTTTATTAAGCAACATGCTTCTCAGAGCAGATCAACACCAATTTTGATGCAGCATGGATTTTAATGTAACTTATTTTTCATTTTAGGTTTGCTTGTAGGCTATGTAATTGAGGGGTTTTGTTTGCCTATATAAAGGTTCCCTCCCCTCCTGTAATAATTGATTGATAAGAAATTTTTGGTTTAGCCTCTGGTTCTGGTTCTGAGCAGAGGCCCATTTTACCTTCGCTCCATGCGAGCGTCGAGGGGTGTGAGGCCCTAGTTATCCCCTATCCCATCTTCTTATCCCCTCATGTCCTTTGAGAGTCATCCTAGTGGGATGCCTTTGATGTGTGCTATTGAGGGTAGCTGTGTGCTTTGATCTCTCGGGGCATCTATGAGAGCCCTATTGTGTGCATTAAGGGTTCGATAAGAGCTCAGGGTAGCTGTATGCGTTGACCCCTGACTTTCTGTGTGCGTCTCCCCGTTAGAGTGAGCCCCAGGGCCATGAGTTCTAGTTCCCAGTCTCCCATCCACATCCTTCCTTCGCCACCACCACCAAGAAAATTGAAAACAAAAGAGATCAGCTGTTTTAGGATTTTAGCTTCAGTTTTGCCCTAGTCCCGAGAGGCTTCTTAGCCCTCCCACAGTTCTAGTTTGTTTAGGTGTTTCCCTTTTTTAAATAATCCAGGGTACATCGAGTTCGCTGTCCCTCATCATTTTCACTCGTCTATCTTATTCCTCACTGTATGCATGTACTTAGGGGGAGTAACATTCAAGGGGAGCAAGATTTATTTCTTTAATGATGACAAAAAGGGGAAGAAGAAAGTAATAAGTAATAAACATAGAGGGAAGAATAAGTAAAGAGGAGAAAGTATTAATAAAGAGGAAGATTTCTAAACTTTTTGAAGATATTTTTTAGAAATGCTAATTCATCTGAGCCATAATTGAAAATTTATAAAATATTTTCAGATCATATTTTGAGGGGGAGCTCTATCTTTATCTTATTTGCTCTGATACTCTTATTCCTTAAAGATTTTGCTCTGACACTCACATTTCGTTTCAAACATGATTTTGCTCTAATATTCATTCTTTCAAATTTGTTTTAGCTTTGATACATGCTTTTCTCAAACCCACTTTGCTTTATGATAGTCATCACAACATTGCTTTGATACTTATAGCCAATTACTCTGATACTTATTGCTAATCTTTTGAACTTACCATATTTATATACTTAAAAGTTTTGTCATCATCAAAAAGGAAGAGATTGTTGACTCCTATCTTGATTTTGATGAATAACAAAATACTTAAGTATATATCAGTACTAATTGTATGTTAAAAATGTGTTTATCAGATTTAGGTACTCATCAAGGTTAGTTTGTGTTATAAGATCGAAATGTTTATCATTCAGTTAAAGAAGTCACTTAAGATCATGAATTTTCAAGCTACATGGACTTTAGAACATGAGAAAGACTTTGAAGAGCCCAAAATTTTAGTTTGGATAAGTTTCAACACTATTTTAATCAAGTGGCAACTCAGGTGTCGACTCATAGAGGCTTGAGCTGATACGTAGAGAAAGTTTCAGCTAGCATGCAGAAGTGTCGACTTATGAATAGCCAAGTGTCGACTCAAATGTCGACTTATGTGTTGACTCAAAGCCTAAGACCAAACAGAAAATAGAAGATGCTGATTTCAGGAGTTTGGTCAAGTATCGACTCATAAAGATGAAGTGTCGACTCATGTGTCAACTCATGGACTGAAGTATCAACATTTGTAGGTCTGATAACACAGTAACGACTAGTTTTTTGAAGTGAAAAACTTTCCCATCTCGTGTCTAATGGCTAGTTTCTCCTCTCTGATGGCTATAAATAGATTTTTAAGGGTTGGAAATGTATTTAAACTTCACCAAACATAAGAGGGAAGCACTTATTGAAGAACTAATTACATACACCTTAAGGATTTAATACTTTTGAGAGAGTTGAGCCTTCAAGCATTCAAATTTCAGAAAGAGCATTCAAGTCTACATCTTCAAGCATTATTCGAGGCTTCAATAACTAGAAGACAAGTTTTTCGACGACATTCAAGAGCTTCATTGACATATTTGCTTTTATCTAGAAAGCTTTTTGTATTCTCACTCTTGTACTTGAGTTTTTGTTGTTACTAGTTTCAAGGGTATTGAAACTAGTATTGAGGTTTGTTGGTGAGCCTTTATGTGAAAACTAATTGAGATTGTTGGTTAGCCTTGCATGAAAACCAACAAGGTTGTTGGTGAGCCTATGTGTAAAAACTAACTTGGTTTGTTGGTAAGCCAAGAGTAAAAAATCAATAGGTTATTGGTGAGCCTAAGTGACAAAACCAACAAGGATTTGACTTGTGAGCCCGGTTAAAACAAGTTGGCTATAATCTTTGAGAATTATAGTGAAATTTCCAATGGATACTTGGGGAGTAGATGTAGGTACTTGGAGTGCACCGAACCACTATATTTTTATGCTTGCTTTTCTTTGTTATTTGTTCTTATTCATTCACTACATTTGCTTGACATAGTCACATTGCACAAAGCACTTTCACTACTTTTGAATTGGCACATTCTTGTAAAAAGTTTTTAAAACCTAATTCACCCCCCTCTTGGGTTGCTTCGCTGGGCAACAAGACCCAAAGGTGGTTTAAATCCAAGCCAAATTTCAATTCAAATTGGATCCAAAACCACTCCAAAATCCAACCCAAAATATACTAAAACTAGCCCAAAATTTGATCGTTCTACCATGGACCAACCAGTCAGTCCATAGCACCTACCATGTAGTCCACGAGAATAATGGCCGTGTAGTCTTTAACATGGCTTACAAGGAAATTCAGCTAGGGCAACCTCTCTTGCATAATTAAATGGTTAGGCAGCTTCCTAGGCATGATCTGATGGTGGAGAGGAGTTACCAGCTAAGAAAGCGAACAAGAGCTCTCTTCTACACCATTCGACAATCCATAGAGCTCTCCTAGCATGATCAAATAGCTTGCAGCAAATCCAACCTGATTTGGGATACAATCATGACAGATTTGAGTGGTTTGATCACAATCCAATGGCCCAGTAGTTTTTAGACATTCAAACACTAATTCAACAAGGATTCTAAGATCGATTTGATTGGGATTTAGCTTGTTTTGAGCCCTATTTAAGGAGACTATCGGCACTAAGGGAAGCAAGCAAGTAGCCGGTTCTTTTATTTTCTTTTTGTTCTAGTGTTTGTAGGCTTTGATGTATCCAGATATGGTCGCATCCATGTAGATCCCACATGGCTCACCACCTCACTTGCCAACTCAACATAGAGCCACCTCACTCACAAGCTTAACACAAAGCTACCTCAACTGCCAACTCAGCACAAAGCCATCTCTCCCACCAGCTCAACATAGAGTCATAGTCATCTCATCCACCGATTCAGCACAACAAGCAAGCTCCTTAGCTTCAAATACATAGCCCCCAAACCTTATGCAAGGAAGCTCAACATGCCCTCCTCCTGCAAGGGGGTAGGTAACCTTGCACCACAGCTCTCTAGCACCAACCACTCATTAATGCAAGCATCCTATGAAAGCATGCTTGCCATGTAGATGAGCTCCATGCCATCTCTAGCTACTTTTTTAAGGGCATCCACTCTACAGTGATGTACTAATTACCTCTCTCTATATTGCACGTTTCATAAGTACTAGGTACTCCATATACCTCGTCTGTAAATTGGTTCCCCGAATCTTTTAAATAAGCTCTCCTCCAAAGGTTCTACCAAAAAGTTCCTTTTCTACAAGGAATTTTTCCAAGTAAGAGTCCCTAAAGATACTGAGCCCTCTAAGAAACTCAACAATCCTCCCAAAGCCACCCGAGAGCTCTAGATTTCTGTTAAGGTGAAGACTAGGACTACCTTGCCTTATCTAAGCATCGCTCACTCCTGAGCCTTGCAAGAACCCATCTACATTACATTGCCTGCACTCTACTATAACTACATGCCACTTCCATTGCCTCGTCTATGCCTATCTCTACTCTATGTTGCTACCACTCCACCACTACATCACCCATCTAGAAGCTACAATTTTCTCTCTTTTTATTTATTTTCATGAGAGACTGACTTAGGTATTAAAGGGTCCACTACAGGGAATCACCCCTCTATGACTGGACTCCGTGTCTTCTTTATTTTGTAGGTTTTTGAATGCTTGCACTCGATGAAGAAAAACCTAGAGCTATCTAACTCAGTAGCCATCTCCAGCCATATTAGCAAGTTTCAAATGGAACCGTAATAGATTGGTGCTAAAAAAGGGCCATTGATCTAAATAACTGCAGAGAGGACCTCTAGTTTCTCTTTTTCTTGAGCAACCATGGCCAAAAAGAAAGCAGTGGTAAGATCCACCACTCCTCCTCCCTTAGAGGAGCTGGTGGCCTCGATGGATTACCTTTAGACTCTCCCAAGTCAAAGCATTGGAGAGCCTTTGACTATTTTCCTAGTTACAACCAAGTAGTTCCATCAGCTCATATTCCGAGTCAAGTTACTTGCAACTATAGTGTAGGCTTTATAGTAGTCTCTGACTCGACCCACTCCGAGGCTTATGTTGAGTTTGTGTTGATGAGCAGAAAATTGAATTTAAAAAATTTTCATTATTGAAACCCTAATTAGTCGGAACCTTAGACCCAAAAATCGCTTGACCATAATAACTAATAAATCATAACTTTATGGTTATAGAGGAATACCTGGAGCATTATACTCCTTAATTTTCATAAGATACACAAATATATGCCCTCCAGAGGTGATCCACATAGGAATCAGACCAAGGAAGCACTCCTATCGAGCTTGCTTATTTGACTAGGACTCTTCCCGGTAACCTTTCTTTATTTAGCGACCTTTCTCCCTTTGCTGGAACCCTTACCCTCCTGTAAAGCACTCAAAGACCTTTCTGAATCCTCTCATAATCTGATTATCCTTTCTATATCTCTTCTTAGGCTCTTGTTGTAAAATGACAAGCCTTGTCTTAAAGAAGACTTTTTGTCCTTCTTTTGTTGTAAAATGACAAGCCTTGTCTTAAAGAAGACTTTTTGTCCTAAAAGAAGGAAGAGAGATAGAAAGGATTTCTTTCAGATGTCTTGCCAGCAGAATACCGATGCCTATATATAATGAGTGAGGGGGCGCCTGATAAACCTTTTCCTCAATCCTTGATCTAATTTTCTAATGATCAGATAAGACCTTTCAAGCAGAAGGTGTCCCTTGGGTGAAAGGTTTTATTTTGATATATCATATCACTATGCCAGGAGACATATATGTATCTCTTTAACTTTTCAGTAATTTTTTCTACTTGCCATATGGTAAGTTATTGGTCAAAATTTGGCTAAGGGATGTGGAATTCCAAAGGATGTATTGAAAAACCAAAAGCCTTTAAGTAGAAGGACTTCTGGATTTATAATTGTGTGCTAAACATGAAGGGACACGTCCCTACATTTTACGTGCCACCTTTTCCATGCCAAATGCCATGTTTTTGTTGGATTTCTCTTAGGAACAGTATATTGCAATCGACCAGGCATCAGAAACTTGACGCAGCAGAAGTAGATATAAAAACTATTTTATATCTAATGATGCAATTTATATATAAATCTAACTTATTCATCATAAATTTCTAACATGCTGTAATATATGAGAAAAATATCAGATCTAAAAATAAAATTATTTTGAACATAAACAACTTACTTGGATCGCTATCTTGGCTTGCTCTGAAAAACATGCTGATCCGCTTTTGAAACCGGGATTCTACTGGAGCCACGCAATCACCCGGCCTCTGTTGGTATCCATACAGAGCTCATGTAACCGAGTTGTAGAGAGCACCGGATTGCTAGATCCTTGCAACCCTCTCCTCTTTCAATAAATCAGCTACTTTAAAAATTGTGTCGATCCGAATCTGGACTGGCTTTTCTTGAACTGGCTTGTATCTTGCAAACTGAGATTTGCAAGATGTAGGACCTCTTTCTTTCTTCTTTCTCTTGTAGAATATCTTTCTAGATCTTACACAAGGAAGGAGAAAACAAATAAAAGGAAGAGAAAAACTTGGCTCTCCAGGAGAGAGATTATCTGTGGAAGATGCCCAAGAGGAAAAGCTCATGCCCAAAAGAAAATCTTGCTCAAGGAAAATCTCATATTATCAGCCAACCCTTCTCTCCTTTTATAATTTAATTCTCCCATCCCACAAAGCCAAAAGACCGGTGTTTAATTTCAACTGGTTGAAAATTAAAAGGAGTATAAGAGGACTCCTCCCCTCTTTCTATTCACGCCAAAACACCTTTTGTGCCCTCCTATATTCATGCCCATCTCCTTTTGTCGCACAAAATACTTGGGCCCACTTGTTGGCATGTGGAGCAAGGGGAGACAAGGAGAGAGAGTCCTAGTCCAACTGGACTCTAAGTGATAGTCCAAATTAATTGATTTGATAGTCAAATTGAAGCCAATTTTAAATCCGATCGAACCATTTCGAAAAGGCTATTGACCCAACTCAATTAGGATCAATTAACCGAGTCTAACTCAATTAAATTATATCTAATTTAATTCAATTAATAATTAATCCATAATTTATTAATTGTAACATTTACAATTAGGTCCAAATGTACTAAAATTGCAAAATTTAGTAACATTTTGATTTGCTGATTAGTTACTTAAGCTCCTAATATAGGTGATCCCTCAGGTCCTATCATGTCTGGTAATGAGACATGCTATAATCTCCATTACACATCATCGAAACTCCTTTTGATGGACAGAAATAATTTTTGCTCAACCCTAATTAGGATTATCGATCCGAGAATGATCCTAATGGGCTCTCATAATCTACCAGTGACACCTAGTAGTATGTAGTAGCAACCTAGTAGAATAAGATTGGAACCCCTAGGTATAGTTATCATATGACTCGATTTCTCTATCAAAAGCTTTGGCATGATGTTGGTTACGGATACTCGTCAAACCTATCAGTCATATACTTAAATTAATCGACTCAAGTCCAATTGTGATACTAATAAAAATACCTCATTATCACCCTGCTATGGCTGTAGATTTATAGACTTAGTCACATTAAGCTGCATAGGATTATACCTTACTACTAAGGCTGATAGATCCCTATAAGTCAACACCCTACTCCTACAATAAACTTACTGCAGCCAACGAACACCGTAAGGTCCCGAATGGATAGGAACAATGTGTTTGTGCTATCAAACTACATCAACCTTATTGTGTGTAGCTGAGACACTCTAGGTCAAAGAACTATTCATACAACTACAGCATCAAGAAGTTATCGACGAGTGAGTAGTCATCCGTATAACTTCCTGTACTTGGTCACGCTCAGTATCGTTGATCTCTATCAACTACCTGCACTCTCACTCCAGTGTCACCACACTGTCCTACAATAAACTTACTGCAGCCAACGAACACCGCAAGGTCCCGAATGGATAGGAACCATGTATTTGTGCTATCAAACTACAGCAACCTTATTGTGAGTAGTTGAGACACTCTAAGTCAAAGAACTATTCACACAACTACAGCATCAAGAAGTTATCGATGAGTGAGTAGTCATCCATATAACTTCCTGTACTTGGTCACGCTCAGTACCATTGATCTCTATCAACTACCTGCACTCTCACTCCAGTGTCACCACACTGTAAGTCAGAAACTCATCTATCGATAAAGGGAAGTGATATGTGCATCGATTTTAATGGATCAATCACCATCCTCATGATATTCCAATAATCGGGAGCTTTTAGGAGTTAATCTATAAAGACACATGTCTCAGATTCTCAACTCTTGAGAATATGTGTCATTGCCCATTAACTTCACGGACGATTCATAGACACATCAATATGTATGAAACTAATGCCCTTTTATTAATAAGGAAAAATTAAGTACAAAGTTCATGCCCTAAAATTAAAATATGTCATTGCCCACTTGGATTTTAGGGCATACATCTAACAATCTCCCACTTGTACTAAAGCTAATTGGCTATATATTTAAGTCCCATCTTTTCAAGGTGGACTTTAACCTTTTGCTGGCTTAGAGTCTTAGTTAATGAGTCTGTCACATTGTCCGTAGAGTCTACTTTTCGCACCTCAACATACTTCTTCTTGAGATAGTCGCGTATGATATGAAATCGCCGTTCAATATAGTTAGACTTCTGGTGAGACATGGGCTCCTTAGCAAGAGCTATTGCACCATTATTGTCAAAATATATGGGGATGGCATCATATGGCATCACTCCAAGCTTCGCAACGAACTTTTTGTACTAGAAGGCTTCTTTTACAGCTTCAGAGGCAGTGATGTATTCTGCTTTCATTATTGAATCTATTATGATGGGCTGCTTGAAACTTTTCCAACTAGTTGCCCCACCATTGCACAAAAATACAGACTCTGATATAGACTTTCTATCATCAGGATCATACATAAAGTCTGAGTCTGTATATCCCTTTATCCCTAATTCCGAACTCCCTCTAAAGACTAAGAACAAATCTTTAGTCCTTCTCAAGTACTTAAGAATGTTCTTCATAGCTATCTAGTGTTCTTCACCTAGATTCGACTGATATCTAGTCGTGACACTCACAGCAAGAGCTATATTAGGTCGAGTACACAACATGACATACATAAGGCTTCCAATTGCCGAAGCATATAGAATCTTGCTCATGCATTGAATCTTTACAGGTATGTTAGGACATATTTTCTTGGAGAGATTAATGCTACACCGAAGAGGTAACAATCCTCTTTTAGAGTTCTCCATGCCGAACCTTTTTAGTACTTCCTCTATGTACAATTTTTGTGAAAGGCCAAGTATCCGATTAGATTTGTCACCTTAATTCCCAAAATATAAGATGTTTTACCTAAGTCTTTCATAGAGAATTCCTTAGATAACCAACTTTTAACCAAAGTCAACATGGAAATATCATTCTCAATAAGGAAGATATCATTCATGTACAATACAAGGAATGTCACCACCCTCCCATTGGCCTTCCTGTAAACACATGGCTCATTCTCATTCTTGATAAAATCAAACGATTTGATTGCATCATCAAAACGAGTATTCCAACTTCGAGAAGCTTGCTTCAACCCGTAGATTGATCTATGCAGTTTGCATACCTTTTGATCTTCATCATTGGAAGTGAAACCCAATGGCTACTCCATATAGATATCTTCCTCAAGATATCCATTCAGAAATGTAGTTTTCACATCCATCTGCTATATCTTATAATCATGATATGCTGTAATTGCAAGCAATGTACAGATGGATTTCAGCATAGCTACTGGTGAAAAGGTGTCATGATAGTCAATGCCTTCTTGTTGACTATACCCTTTCACCACTAACCTAGCTTTAAAGGTCTCTACCTTACCATCTACACCTATTTTCCTTTTATAGATCCATTTACAACCAATAGGTACAATACCATCTGATGGATCTACTAAGGACCATACTTGGTTAGAATGCATTGATTCAATTTTTGACCTCATAGCATTCAATCATTTCTCAGAGTCGATGTCTGACATCGCCTTATCATAAGTCTTAGGATCAATCAATTGATCCTTATCCCCAACAAGAAACATTTCCTTTATATCCTCTATAAGCATATCAAAGTACCTTTTAAGAGGTTTGGAGACTCTAATAGACCTACGAGGTGGAAGAGCATTTATGCGAATTGGTTGATTGGATTTGAGCTGATCTATAGCCGGTTGCTCTTCAGAGACTTTCTCATCGAGCTCAATTAACCTCCCACTACCACCTTCCTGAATAAACTATTTTTCAAGAAATGTGGCATGCTTGCTTACAATCACATTGTGATCTTTTGGAAGGTGAAAGTAATATCCTAAAGTTTTTTTAGGATATCCTATAAAATGAGCTTTCACAGATCTAGATTCCAACTTATCCATCATTAGTCTTTTGACGTAGGCTGGACATCTCCAAATCTTGAAATAAGCAATACTTGGTTTCTTACCATGCCAAATCTCATATGGTGTGGTAGGAACAGATTTAGATGGAACTCTACTTAGAATATAGATTAAAGTTTGTAGGGCATATCCCCAAAGAAATAAAGGCAAGTCAGTGAAGCTCATCATGGATCAGACCATATCTAATAATATCCTGTTTCTCCTCTCAGACACCCCGTTGAGCTGTGACATACTTGGTGGAGTCCATTGTGAGACTATGCCATTGTCCTTAAGATAATCTAAGAATTCCCTACTAAGGTATTCACCTCCCCGATCTGATCGAAGAACCTTAAGAATTTTACTTGTTTGTTTTTCTACCTCATGTCTGAATTTCTTGAACTTTTCAAAAGTTTCAGATTTGTGTCTTATAAGAAATACATAACCATACCATGAACAATCATCAGTAAAGGTTATGAGGTAGTAAAAAGCACCCCTGGACTGCACATCAAATGGACCATACGTATCAGTGTATACCAAGATAAGTAATTCTATGGCCCTCTTCCCATGTCCTACAAAGGGTAACTTGGTCATTTTTCCTTGAAGATATGACTCACAAGGTGGATATGATTCAGAATTAACTGAATCTAGGATCCCATCCCTTTCCAGTTTATTAATTCTATCTTCACCTATATGACTGAGCTTTAGATGCCACATATATTTATCATTTAGGTCATCTCTAGTATGTTTATGTCCTATGGCATTCACTTTAATTTTCTCGTTAATATTTAAAGATGCATCAACATGCAAATGATAGAGACTATCAATTAAAATAGCTTTTGCAACCAATTTATTTCTCAAATAAATATTATAAAAGTCTTTATTGAATGTAAATTCAAATCCTTCATGTGCTAGCACAGAGATAGAAATCAAATTTTTACTAGCTCCAGACACAAAATAACAGTCACTAAGTACTAATCTAAATCCTAAAGGTAACACAAGAGAATATGATCCAACGGCTTGTGCAGTAACTTTTGCTCTATTTTCGACATGTAGGACCATCTCACCTTCTCTTAGCATTCTACTTCTTTCCAGACCCTGTATTAAAATGCATATATGAGCACTAAAGCCAGAGTCTAAAATCCAACTGGAAGTAGATGAAACTGTTAGGTTATATTCAATAACGAGTATGGACTTACCTTTAGAAGGTACATCCTCCTTCTATTTCTTTAAGCTTTCCAGGTAGAGAGGATAATTTCTTTTCCAATGGCCATCTGTATTGTAGTGGAAACATTTTCTTTTGCTAACCTTGGCTTTCTTAAGAGTGTCCTTCTTCTGTTTGTTCCCCTTCTTCTGCTTCTTTGCAGGTTTCTTCTTCTTTCATGTAGACTTTCTTTTGGAGGAAGATTGCTCCATAAAGAAAACAGAGCCCCTTGAACTCTTCAGGGTCCCCTCATTACTTACTAACATGTTCAATAATTTAGGTAAGGTGTAATTCAACTTGTTTATATTATAGTTCATAATAAACTGAGCATATAAACTAGTCAAGGACTGGAGGATCAAATCCACCGGAAGCTCCTTGTGAATAGGAATGCCCAGCTTCTCAAGCTGTTCGATGTCCTTGATCATTGAGAAACAATGATCATGGATTTACTGCCCTTCAAGCATCTTGTTGTTGAAAAGCCTTTTCGACACTTTGAAGCATGCAATCTGACTTTGTTCACCATATAACTATTGCAGGTGAATCAGAATCAATTTAGCAGTTGATATATCCTCATGTTGGCTTTGTAATTCATTTGACATTGAGACCAACATGTAACACTTAACCTTATTATCATCTTCCATCCATTTTTATATGCAATCGTCTGACGAGCATTTGGATGGTTAGGTAAGACAGGGGTTTCCTGGTCAAGCACATAGCCCAACTTCTCAGAACTCAAAATAATTTTAATATTTCTCAACCAATCTTTGAAATTAAGGCCTACAAGATGATTTGTCTCTAGAATACGGGCTAAGGGATTTAAAGCAGACATGGTTAACTGCAAGAGTAGAAGATTCAAATTAGATGTTTATACATAATTATAAAATTATTCTAGGATCTTTAAGAAATAATTTTAGATTTTTCACTATTTTCTCGGATCTCTCACACTCCCTATGGAGATGCGGAAACCCTGTGACTCTAGATTTCTAGTGGGTGCTACGGTCCCATCAATGTGTGGCACCTCACCGTGCTCGGTTATTGGTAACACGCTACACTAATAGGTGGCCAACTCTTGCCCAATGTCTTTAATACAAGTTGTAGCATCTTGGTCTCTAAATCATGGAACCTCAACGTGCTCGTTTATTGGTCCAATTATTAGTTAAATCAGACCCAACATTCCTACTAGACAAAGCCGTCATTGAGTTCCTCAACGTGCCCATTTGTTGGGCCCAACCCCATCAGCGCCTAACAACATCTTATGCTTAATAGGGTGGTTGTGTCTTCCCGATGCAACTAGACCCTATAACCAGCCGATAATAATCAACACTAGTAGGACACCTGCACACCTACAATGGTGGAAGACCTAAAACTTAATATTTATGGGGAGTTTAGGTTCAGGTCTCTTCTAAATTGATCAGCCAAATCATGTCTGACTAATTACATTCAGTTAGTACAATCTCATATCTGACTTTAAAATAGCTAGATGGGTGAACTCAAATCAAAAGTGATCCTATTGAAAACTTAATCAACCAAATTGATCAGGTCAGTTTGATACATGGGAGGGTTCTGCCATATACCATCTTTCCGCCAAACTAGTTGGTTGAGAATTAAAAGCCATGATCAAAACCTTCCTTAGACACTGATTGATTGATAAGATTCAATTAGGTCAATCTAGTGATCTGGGCACATCACTGAGCCAAATTAAGTCTTAACTTATTGATTCACAATCAGATGAATCGATCTGACCAGACATCATCTAAAAATAATTTTAAGGTGACTAGACCTAATTTGTTCAACCCAAACCCTCATGCACCTATTTAATTTTTTGATCAAATCAATTTTAAAATAGGTTCAAGTGCATGATATTTATGGCTTATGATCATGAATCAAATTTAAGATCTAAACCCTAATTTGGTGCATCGCATACATCAACATGTTAGATCATATAATTAAACTATATCTATTATAATTAAATAGATCTAAAACATGCTTAACAACACATTACATATGTAATCATAAATTGATCAAATCCTTTAGAAAACCCTTTTTCAAAAATAGGTATACATCAAAGTAGGACAACGTTTGCACTATAAGAGTAAACCCTATAGCAGGACAACCTTATAATCACTTTGTGCAACCTTTGATCAATTAATTTTTAGATTATAATTTTTAATTTTAGATCTAACAATTATGATTTTAATTTTGAAAATAATTTTCAAAGCATAACAATTCTATGCTAGAACAATCTCATATTCATCATAGATTTTATACAATCATAATCTATCTTTCTGATATGAAAATATTTCAGATCTGATTCTTAGCCATACATGTTAAAGAAAGGAGAACCATGGCTTTGATACCACTGTTGGATTTCTCCCAGGAACAGTATATTACAATCGATCAGGTATCAAAAGCCCGACGCAGCGAAAGTTGATATAAAAACTATTTTATATATAATGATGCATTTTATAAATAAATCTAATTTATTCATCATAAATTCATAACATGATGTAATATGAAAAAAATATCAAATCTGAAAATAAAATTATTTTGAACATAAAAAACTTACCTGGATCGCTATCTTGACCTGCTTTGAAAGACGTGTCGATCTGCTTTCAAAATCAGGATTCTATCGGAGCTACGCATCTCTCGGCCTCTACTGGAATCTACACAGAGCTCACATAACTGAGTTGTAGAGAGTACTGGACTGCTAGATCCTTGCAACCTTTTCCTCTTTCAGCAAATCAGCCATTTTAAAAGCTATGCCGATCCGAATCTGGACCGGCTTTTCTTGAACTGCTTGTATCTTGCAAACTAAGATTCGCAAGATGTAGGACCTCTTTCTTTCTTCTTTCTCTTATAGAATATCTCTCTAGATCTCACACAAGGAAGGAGAAAACAAATAAAATGAAGAGGAAAACTTGGCTCCCTAGGAGAGAGATTATTTGTTGAAGACGCCCAAGAGGAAAAGCTCAAGCCCAAAAGAAAATCATGCCTAAGGAAAATCTCATATAGTCGGCCAACCCTTCTCTCCTTTTATAATTTAATTCTCCCATCCCACAAAGCCAAAAGACCGGTGTTTAATTTCAACTGGTTGAAAATTAAGAGTAGAAGAGGACTCCTCCCCTCTTTCTCTTCATGCCAAAACACCTTTTGCGCCCTCCTTTATTCACGCCCATCTCCTTTTGTAGCACAAAATACTTGGGGCCAACTTGTTGGCATGTGGAGATAAGGGGAGACAAGAAGAGAGAGTCCCAGTCTAACTGGACTCTAAGTGATGGTCCAAATTAATTGGTTTGACAATCAAATTGAAGCCAATTTTAAATTCAATCGAACCATTTCGAAAAGGCTATTGACCTAACTCAATTAGGATCAATTAACTAAGTCTAACTCAATTAAACTAAATATAATTTAATTTAATTAATAATTAATTCATAATTTATTGATTGTAACAATTATAGTTAGATCCAAATATACTAAAATTGCCAAATTTAGTAACATTTTGATTTGCTGATTAGTTACTTAAGCTCCTAATATGTGTGACCCTCAGGTCCTATCCTGTCTGGTAATGAGATATGCTATAATCTCTATATACATCATCGAAACTCCTTTCGATAGATAGAAACAATTTTTGCTTAACCCTAATTAGGATCATCGATCTGAGAATGATCCTAATAGGCTCTCACAATCGACCAGTGACACCTAGCAGTATGTAGTGGCTACCTAGCAAAATAAGATTGGAATCCCTAGGTGTAGTTACCATGTGATTTAGTTCCTCTATCAAAAATCCTAACATGATGTTGGTTACGGATACTCGTCAAACCCATCAGTCATATGCTTAAATTAATCGACTCAAGTCCAATTGTAATACTAATGAAAGCACCTTTTCATTATCACCCTGCTATGGCCATGACTTCTAGACTTAGTCACATTAAGCTGCGTAGGATTATACCTTACTACTAAGGCTGATAGATCCCTACAAGTGAACACCCTACTCCTACAATAAACTTATTGCAGCTAATGAACATCACAAGGTCTCAAATGGATAGGAACCATGTGTTTGTGCTTTCAAACTATAGCAACCTTATTGTAAATCATTGAGACACTCTAGGTCAAAAAATCATTCACACAACTACAGCATCAGGAAGTTATTGACGAGTGAGTAGTTATCCGTATAACTTCCTGTACTTGGTCACACTCAGTACCGTTGATATCTATCAACTACCTACACTCTCACTCCAGTGTCACCACACTATAGGTCCGAGACTCATCTACCCATAAAGGGAAGTGATCTGTGCATCGATTTTAATAGATCAATCACCATCCTCGTGATATTCCAACAATCGGGAGCTTTTAGGAGTTAATCTATAAAGACATATGCCTCAGATTCTCAATACTTGAGAAAATATGTCATTGCTCATTAACTCCATGGACGATTCATAGACTATCAATATGAATAAAACTAATACCTTTTTATTAATAAGAAAAAATTAATTACAAAGTTCATGCCCTAAAATTAAAATGTGTCATTTCCCACTTGACTTTCAGGGCTTTCATCTAACAGTTTTGACCATTTAAATCCAAATCAAATGGATGTGGAGATAAGGGAGAGAGGCCTAGCACTTATCTAGAATACATGATTAAGTAATAGAAGGACTCTTTGTCCTTTCTGCATCCCTTAATCTTGGTGCATGCCAATATGGTGCCAAGAGTCCAATCCCATCTGGACTCTTCCATAATCCATAGATAATGTTCAATAAATTCTAGATAAATATAGATAAATGCAGTCCCAATTAGGACTCAACCCAATCTAAGTTTTACTTAAATTGGTTAGTCCAAATAGCAAGCAAACTGATCCAATCCAACAAGGTTAGGAGTTAGGCTAGCATGCATATGCTAGTATACAAATTAGCTAGCCTATTAGGATCCAATGACCCTAGCCAAAATCTAATTGACTTCTAATATGGCTATATCCGCTGACGTGGAACCCACCTAGGTACCAATTGTCAGCCAATAGATAGGAGGCGCCACCTAAGCCTGGCGCCCAAACAAGAAGCCGAAGTGAATCCACTATCGAGGTCAGTTCTCGATGGAGGTCGAACTCAAAATGCCACCAAGCCAAGAATGGGATGCAATAGAGATTCAAGTCATGGCGGGAAAGAGTATCACCTTCACCCAGACCCTGCCTCTAAGATAGTATAACTAATAGGCGACAACCCGCCGCTTGAGGCCTGATGAGGGAGGTGCCTCGTCGGAGCACCGGGACCCTCTCAAACTCCAGTTTACACCGATCGGGAAGGAACATCCCTCTCAATGTACGATGCTCCCCAGTCCACTATCTGCACCATCCACAAGTAGGAGGCCGTGCCAGAGGATTCAGATCCTGGGACAGCCACTCGCATGCTAGTGCTTCGCTAGGTTTCCTGAAACATGGTGACCAACCAGAGCATCAAAGCCAGCAACATGATTCCCCACCTCAAAGGGGCTAATGGGAGCTCACGCACAGTTCCTGCATGCTGCCAGATGTCACCCCCTAGGACTCCCCCCAAAAAAAAGGGAACATTTGGAAAGCAAATGGGTCACACACGACCTCTCCATCCAAATAACATAAGAGGGGCCTTCGACCGAGAGGAGAGATAAGAGGCAAAAACCAACAAGGGGTAAGGGAGGTAACAGTTGGCACACAGAAGGGGAGAGCAAGCCAGACGCAATGCTCTGGGGGACTACTGGGGAATTTGTCGAAAGAATCCCATGGACACAACCGACCCTGCTCCAGTCCACCTTCTTTGCAAACTCTATACACTCACTTTTTTTTCCAAAAATCATAATACTTGAACATAGAGACCTCATCGGAATCCACCAAGGAGGATCTATTTTCCTGGATTGTCCACTGACTTGATCGTCAGAGTGCCCCTACCGGAACCCCTGGCTAGGGTCTCTTATCTTTTGTAGGGATCAGGGAATGTGTGAGGGGTCCCAAGTGAGGGGAGTGATGCCCGACGTAGCGATGGAGCTACAGGCCATAACGATCCAGGCAGCAACAGATTGGTGCGCCAGGTAGGGGGAGAGGTGCAGGATGTGGAAACACCAGTCAAGCTAGTCCCCCCCACCACAAAAGTGGCTCCACTTAAGGCACGATGAGAGCTCCCTGCTTCACCACAATCGCCTCTGATGGATGTTGAACCTATCGCATTTGCCCAGCAGGTGCAGGTGCTGTCCATAGTGGTATGGCAGTTACAACACCAACAATGGCCCCTGGCAATCCAGCAGCAGCCAGGGACCTCTCCGGCCCGAGTCACCGCACTCAGCTGTAGTACACGTACCTTCTGAGAAAGGTCTTCGCAGTCGTGAACCACGATTGATCTCCGGGGGAGGCTCCAGTGTCACGCAGGCCCGAGCCAAACCCTTGTTTTCGAGCAGGGCCTGAGTCAAAGAACAGTCTTATTTCGGAAGAAGTATACACCCCTCTCTTCGCTTCGAGGTTGAAGATCCTCATGGAGATTGAGGACGAGCCTTACCTACGCCGCCTTCCCCCTCTGGGTTTTTTTGGTGTACGTGACAAGATGAAATACTGCCGACTCCACCATGACTGTGGCCGCGACATCGAGGGCTGCCGCCATCTCAAAAAAGAGATCGAAGATCTGATAAGGAGGGGCTACCTTGGGAAGTTCATGGGGGGCACGACCCTTGCAAAGCCCCAGGCACTTATGGCTTTTCCTCTTGCCCCCGTAATTGGCAACCAGCCCACCAGGAAGCCCGTGGGCATGGCATGCTGAGGGGGGCAAGCTCCCTCCAAACTGGGAAGGCCCTTACAGAGTAGTCGAGGTCCTTCCACCCGGAGCCTATTACCTCGTCAACATCGATGGCAACGAAAGCCCAAGGGCTTACCTCTAAAGATATAAGGCTCCCCTTTTTCGATAAGGTTTCTTTTCAATGCAATGTTGTCTTTGCCCTGTAGGAAAACCAATGCCCGACTCCAAGCCTGGCGATCTGAAGCCGGAAGCCACCAGCACCCCACATTTAAGTCCAAAAACTTTCAAAGCCTTGCACTCTAAGCTTGGAAACTCTTAAAATCCCGGCACTCTAAGCCCAAAAATTCTCGAAGCTTGACACTCTAAGTTCGAAAACTCCCGAAGCCCGGTACTCTAAGTCCGAAAACTCCCGAAGCCAGGCACTCTAAGCCCGAAAACTCTCGAAGCCCGGCACTCTAAGCCTGGAAACTCCCGAAGCCCGATACTTTAAGCCCGAAAACTTTCAAAGCCCGGCACCCTAAGGCAGGATGTAGCACCCCGCTGGGAGACACCAGCGTCCCGCATTTTGGCCCGGAAACTTTCAAAGCCTGGCACTTTAAGCCCGGAAACTTCTGAATCCCGGCACTCTAAGCTCGGAAACTTCCAAAGCCCAGCACCTTAAGTTGGGATGTAGCACCCCGCAAAGAGCCACCAGCACCCCATATTTAAGCCTAGAAACTTTCGAAGCCCGGCACTCTAGGCCTGAAAACTCCCAAAGCCTGGCACCTCATGCAGGAAAACTTCTGAAGCCCCGTAACTGTCCCTGTGCTCACAGTCCAGAGATGTCAGTGGGACCCCCCAGAAGTTCTCCAATCTATCGCCTAACTCATAGCCCAGCACCTCAACCCGGGAAACTCCTGAAGCCTTGCACCTGTCACCGTGCTCACAATCCAGAGATGCTTGTGGGATCCCCCAGAAGTTTTGCCATCTATCGCTTGACTTATAGCTCAGCACCTCAACCCGGGAAACTCCTGAAGCCCCGCACCTGTCACCGTGCTCATAATCCGAAGATACCTACAGGACCCCCCAGAAGTTCCACCATCTATTGCCTGACTCATAGCCCGGTACCTCAACCCAGTAAACTCCTGAAGCCTCGCACCTGTCACCATGCTCATAGTTGGAGATGTCTACAGGACCCCCTAGAAGTTCTGCCATCTATCGCCTGACTCACTGCTTGGCACATCAAACCGGGAAACTCCTGAAGCCCCACAACCATCGTCGTGCTCATAGTCTGGAGATGCCTGTGGGACCCCCCAGAAGTTTTGCCATCCATCACCTGACTCACAGCCTGGCACCTCAACCCAGGAAACTCCTGAAGCCTCACAACCATCACCTTGCTCACAGTCCGGAGATGCCTGCGGGACACCCCAGAAGTTCCACCATCTATTGCCTGACTCATAGCTTGGCACCTTAACCTGAAAAACTCCTAAAGCCCTTCACCTGTCGCCGTGCTCACAGTCCGAAGATGTCAACGGGACCCCCCAGAAGTTTCGCCATCTACCACCTGACATATAGCCCGGCACCTCATCCCAGAAAACTCCTGAAGCCCCGCACCTGTCATCATACTCACAATCTGGAGATGTCAGCGGGACCCCCCAGAATTCCACCATCTACCGCCTGACTCACAGCCCGGTACCTCAATCTGGGAAACTCCTGAAGTCCTGCATTTGGCCCGTTGGACTCCTAGTCTGAAGTGACGACAAAGTGGGACGCTTTTGAAAGCCCACACTCTGCCACCAGGATCTGGAGCCGACGAGGACCATCCCAAGACTCCCCATGCCAAGTTTCCCAACTTGATTGCCTCTCAGGGTTGCGTAGGCCCCATTCCTCAAATCATTTGCCAGCCCCTGGTTCAACTGAAAAGGTTCAAGGCAGCCATAAAAGAAAAAACCCAATGAAAGGGAGAAGGACTTCATTGATGTTGCATGAAAAAGATACATTATCAGAGAGTCCCCGATAGGTCAGGCAATCTTAAAAAAAAAAGAAGGAGAAAAGGGCATGTTCTAGAGGGAGATCGGAACCTATCCCTCAGTGAGCTCCTTCCCAGGACTGTGCATAGGCATGCCAGTATCCTCTTGGGCCTCCATAGCTGTCGTTGGTGAAACTTCCTCAGCAATAAGAGCAGGCTCCACTTCGACCATGGCAGTGAGAGTCGTAGCTCCACTTGAGCCTTCATCAAGGCCGCTTGGGACCACAATCTTATTCAACCTCAGCTCCGGGAAGCGATAAGCCACCAGGGATTTTCAGACCCTGAATCTTTTGACAAAGGAATTCATGGTCGCCTCTCGGATTTCATCAGTAAACTTCGTCGAGGCCTTAAACATGGGCACCACCTCGGTGGCCTCCTTCTTTGTGGCCTCCATCAGAGCTACCGCCCCAGCGGCTTTCTCCTCGACGATCGATAATCGAGCCTGTGCCATCTCTAGCTGCACCTAGAGGTCGCTCATCCGCTCTTTCGCCTAGGTAGCATTGGCCTTGAGCTCCTCCCCCTGGTGGGAGGCCTGATCCCTTTCTCGGGCTAGGGATGCTTCGAGGTCCCTGACCCAATTCTTAGCATTGACCACTGTGGCCTAGAGGATCTTGTTCTTCTTCTCCAAGGCCCGGGCTGTCAGCCTGCTCCTAGGCCTCACCACCAGCGATGTCCTTTCTCGCTCTCGCTAGGTGCAATGGTCACGAACGAAAAGGATGTCGGCTCCGATCTGCATCATCAAAGGTGTCAGCACTGATAGTCAAACTAAAGCAACAGAAAGGTAGAGGACTATCATGGAGAGGAGAAGAAGGGTGCCAAGAAGGGCCTCCACCAACGTCTTGCCTCCCCTCTCACGGTGGTCACACGATTGGAGCGCGAATTCCATCATGCGCTCTACAAGCGCAAGATCTTGGGTGATTGCCGAATTCGGCTTTACCCCAAGTGCTGCCCTCTGGACAGCGATCCTCCTCGAAGCTGAGGGCGCCACTGCATCCAGGGGATCCACCTTCGAAAGCATTTCATCTAGCGGTGGGGAGCTCATCACCACAGGGGATGGCATCGGTGATGGTTGCTCCACCACCCTTTCTCCCTCTACATCCACCTCGATGATCGTAAGAGGGTGGGTCGTAGCTGCTGTAGCCTGCCTGGCTGGTGTGCTCGTGATAAATTCTTGGGTCGAAAGCCCGGCCTACTGTCCCGAAGGTCCAAGGGCTGGTTCGACCGCCTGCCCCGCAGGGCTAGAGACTGAAGCAGGCCCCTTCTCCTGGCTGGGCCCAACCCAGGCCCTCTTGGGTGGAGCCTCCCCAGACCCGGATGGCAAGCTCTTCTTGTGGGCAGACTCCAAAAGCTCCCGCACCGAGAATCTCATGCCTAAAAGAAGAAGAAGACAAAGTTCATTAACAGTCCAAAAGGGACTCATCAAAGAAGAGATACCCCTCCGGACTCACCTAGCCCCGAGTTTTGGCTGATCCCGGCATTGAATATGTTTCACTCTAATAGCAAAACTTTGAGAGGGGTGATCTGATTGGAGATGAGTTTGTCATATACCTTCTGATCAGGGGCCTCAACCTGGGAGTTCCAGTTTGGGGTTCAGTCCGGGTCACTCCATACCCAATCTACCCCTTCAACAGAAGCAAAGAATAATTTTTTCTTCCACCCCTTAATGGAAGAAGGGTGCTCAAACTTTATCCCCCTCGGACAAGGATAAATGCACCACCACCCATCCTTGGTCGGGTGGCATTTCAGAATAAAAAAGGCCTTGAACAGGGAGAAGCGGGCAACAATCCCGTGAAAGTGGAAGAAGATGATGAAGCTGTTGATAACCCTAATGGCATTGGGAGCCAACTGGGCTGGAACGAGATGGTAGTTGCTTAGGAAGGAGAGAAAGAAGGGATGAAAAGGCAAGTGAAGGCCCTTGGGAAAGAACTCCTCGTAGAGGGCTATTCACCCCGGGCCACTAGAGGTGATCCATTCTTCCAGTCATGGGACCGAGAGTCGGATAGAGTCTAGGATCCCATAGGTGGCCCGGATCATAGAGAGATCCTCCTGGGTTATCATCGAAGTTACACCCGAGGGCCTGATGATGCAAAGACCTAGGAGAGGTAATGGGGGCAGAAGAATCAGAAGCAACAGGAGGGGCCCTCTGCCTATCGATGACTACTCCGGTCGGGCGCAGTGGTGTGGGCACCAGGATTAGACAGAGACTCCTCAACCTTCTATGGATCTCTAATTAGGGTTTTAATCTGTTAGATCCTGTAATAAGGCTTTAAGCCTGAACAATTTACTTTTGAGTCATGTATTTAGCAAATAGCTTATGCTAACACTTATGATATGCAAATTTTATTAAACCCTACACTACAGCTGTGAGTTTAACCTTTTGTCAGGTGGGTGACATGCAAATGAGAATGGTGCATGGATTCCTACAAGTGCCATAGGGTCCTCCAAAAGTAAGATGCAAATATGACATGCTCAATGAATGCATGCATTATATTTACCTCTGTAAAATGCAGATGAATGGTTAAAAAAGCATAAGAAAATCCAAGAAAAGGCAAAAAATATGAGGTGGATTCAGGGTTAGTCTAGTAAGGTAGAAAGTAAGAAAAGGGGTTGGAATTGATTGGATAGACTAGGAGACAAGAAGGAGTTTCGGGGATGAGTCCTATACTAATGAAGTTGACCTTATGGGGTTGAGGCATATCTAAAGGGTCAGCATAATGGAAGAAAGGGTCGTTGATTTCAGGGAAGAGATCAAGTCAAGTCAAAGAGGTGACTTCATCCTAAGGGTACTGATTTAACGAGATCAAGTACTTAATAAATTGTTCTGGCTCACAAACCAAAGGACTGGGCTCTATAGTTGGGCTTTCTTTTAGTGGCTCCTCAGGTAAGGTTCTGATAGTAGTATTTAGGTTCTCTTCCTCTAGCTGGTCTTCCACTACAAGTTCAGCTTGGGTGTAGTCAGGTTCAACTAATGTTGGGTTGTCTTCTACCTGGTCCAACCTATTGGTTGCTTGGTTATTTATTTGGTTCATTTGGTTGACCTGGGTGATTAATTGGGCATAGGATTGGTTGAACTTATGGTTCATCTGGGCAAACTGATCAGCCATGGCTTTCATAAAAGCCTCAAAATTAAAGTCCATGGTTGAATTGGGTTGGTTGTACTAGACTTCTGACTCAACTAACTCCGGGTTGATTTCTATCTAGGTTGGCTCCTAACTCTAGGTCGCCTATAGGTATCTCTTCTTCTAAATCTTTAATAGACTCATCATCTTCATATTCCTCTACCAGACATGGGTCAGCCTCATATATCTCTTCTTGTAGGTCATCCTGGTGAACTAATAGGGTGGTAAGAGGGGTTTGGCTAATGGGAAATTGACTAGGGTCTGGGGTAACAAGGGTGGGTAAACTAAGGGTTATGGATTCATAGGTTACGGGTTTATAGGTTACGGGCTCAAAGGTTATAAGTTCAGTTCTACGGATCTAGGGTTTAGGAGGGTTACTCTTATTGGACTTAGTTTGACTAAATGTGAGTTCCCTCTGATTTGACTCAAATTCCAAGGCTATGTCATAGGCATCATCTTGGTCTCGAATTTGCCATCGAAAAAATTCACCCTGGATATCTCTACGTAGGCCAGCTAAAAACCTAGATATGAGCTGAGACTCATGTTCAACTGTGTAACATATCCCATAAAACTCATCAAAATGGTCAATGTATTCATACACAGTTTTATTACCCTGACTCAGTTCCCACCATTAGCCTTAAAAGTTCTCAATCATTGGATCTGGAGTAATAGGATCTAGTCATAGGATCTAAATACATAGGATTGGGATTGAGTACATCTAGGTGCATAGGTCCTGGGTTCATAAGATCTGGGTTCCTGGTATGGGTCATGGTATTGGGTTCCTATTCTAGTGGTCATGTGAATAAACAATCAATCAAGGTGGAATGGTGCAACCAAGCATGCAAAAGGGTTAGTACAATATAGGGTTTGCTAAACCTAGAGCCAAAACTAAGTGGGTCAGCTCAACTACACCCAACTCAACAACTAATCCTTCCTCTGGCTAGATAGGGGGTGGCAGTGTGAGAGGGCCCCCCTTCTTTCACAGGGACCCAATTAAAATCCACAACACCACTTAGGTCGTTTGACTCTGAACCCCCAGCCTTAGACACCAGATTCCAGTAATAGTTGGTAAATTGAATGCACTAGTTGGCCCACACAATTCGGACCTGACTTGTTGGTGTCACCTAGCCCACTAGGGCAAATTAGGTCTAATTAATTTTAATTAAGGCTTGGGTGAGAATGCAAGGAGGTTGTTTTGGGCCCAAAACAGGTTATGACCTCCTGCCCTGATCTGAGATAGTGAAAGTGCCCTTAAGATTAGTTTAATGCAGATGATGAAATTCGATGGTCATGATGCAATCTACTAACAATCTAAAAAATAAAATATTTTGGATATTTTATGAGATGGAAAGTTAGGTCTAAGTTGATTAGGTTAGCAATCAAAATTGGGCTTGGGATTGAGGGGTTTGGAAGTTAATTAGGTTTGGTTTGAACAAGTATGCAGAACAGAAATTTAGGGTTTGGTTCACTATAGAATTTTACATAGTTTCTGATGCATAAAAAATTTAGAAAAAAATAATGATAGAGGACAAACAATTTTGATGATCCCTACCAAATTTCATGCAATGAAAAATTCAGATGATGATGCAAAACCTTGGGTAATCAGACTATATGCAGAAAGTTCAAGATTTTGGTTAGGGTTTCTATGATGCCAAATTTTATAATCTCTTTTTTTGTAAAAAAAATTAAAAATTATGATAATTATTAGAACTAAATAAAGAATATGTCATGTAAATTTAAACAAAAAATAAGACTCCTAAGATGATGAAATAGACCAAATCTAAGACACATACTGTAGTTGACAGGTTGCAGAAAAAATAGAAATGCATATTTTTGTGTTTTTGGTGAAGATGCAAGCTATCCTAAACTATATTTGATTCCTAACTAATGAGAGATGATCCTAAGACTCATGTTCATGTAGAAAAATAGAAACTAAATTTTTTTAGAGTTTTAATTTGCAGACTAATGTTCCCGAAATCAAGTAAAGAATTACTAGGAAACTAGTAATAAAAGAAACTAGCATACCTGCATAAGACTCATGCAAAATAATAAAAGATAGGACCTTGGAGATTGAGAAACCCTTGATTATGATAGCATACTTTCATCAAATTAGAAATTAGGAGGGGGAAGGATTTTACCAAGCACCGATTCGAAGAACTATTCAAAGCCGGGGTCATTCAGTACTCGGGATTAGCGCCTAGAAGATAAGGCTTCAGTTCCTCAGTTTGGGCAGCTATCTGGGATCAATCCTTAAAGAAAAGAGGGCCTCCTCTTCAGAGGTGAATGCCACAGGTATCTTGCAAGCGTCAGAGGATTAGTTAGAAGACAAATAAAAAGGGAAATTATGGAACTATGGTTAGAAAGGAAGAGATTAGGATTTTGGATGTGGGCGGCTTGAAGGTGGAAGAAGGATGCTCCTTGTATGAGGCTGGCTAGGGCACTTGCTGATGGCGTGTTGGGGCTTGGATGAAGATCACCTGGGATGGATAGGGCTTGGTAGGATTAGGGCACACAACTCCAAACACTCACTTCACACAAAGTAGAACACTAGAGCAATCTCAAATAAAATTCACCAGAGTTTTGATATCATGAATAAAGATTGCTTACAAGAGGGGGAGGGGTAGGGTATTTATAGATGTTTCCTAAGTCCTCTCCTAGTTAGGATAGGAATACAAAGTAGAGAGGAAAAGGGATTACAAGTTTGATTAAGATTGAGAGAATACACTTTGAATGAAACTAGTTCTCCTTATTCTACTTGGATTTCCTTCCTCTTTTGAATTGGTCAAAGGCTTGGACTTGGTCAAAGGGCTTGGACTTCTACATGTATTGGGCTTGGGCATGTGGGCTTCATGGGCAGCAAGGGGGCATCCTCCTTTGGATCTCGATGCATGGGCTTTGGGCCCTGGAAACTGGGATGCCCTAGTATCAGCATATTCCTTAGAATCTTGGTTCTGGGGCTCATGGGCTTGACTCCTGGGCTTGGAATCTCTTGGCCTAGGTGCTGGCATATTCCTGGAATTATGAGGTGCCCTGATCTAGGAATATTCTCTGGCATCTGGAGGGTATCAAGGCATCTGGGGCATCTAGAAGGAATCTTGGATCCTGGGGTGGCAAACAAGGCCCAATAAGCTGCTATGAAGGCTTCTGGCTCCTGGATGAGGCCTGGTAGAACCTCAAAATAGGAAATCCTCTCCTCTTGTACAAAAATTAGACTGGTACTGGACTACTACTGAAATACAGGACTCAATGACTAGACTAGGATTGAGACAAATCAACTAGCCTCAACTTATTATAGGACTCAATCTTACTTGATTACAAAATTATGATACATGACTAAGGCTCGAAACCCTAATCAGTAAACCATATAGGATCCAGTAATCTGTGTTTGATCCTGATGCCCCAACCACATCTGTGGCAATTATGTGGGGGGCAGGACCCTGGCTTACAAGGCACTCCGACAAGGATACTTTTGGGAGACCATGTGAGAAGACGCTGCCAGCTTCATGAGGAAATGTGACCATTGTCAATGTCACGCTCCCATCCAGTGGCAACCGATATCTTTACTCTCTTAACTGTCAGCTCCGTGGCCATTTTCTCAATGGGGAATGGACATCCTGGGTCCCCTTTCTCCCGTGTTTGACTGATGGAAGTTCTTAATTATGGCCATCGACTACTTCACCAAGTGGATCAAGGCTGAACCCCTGGCCCGGATAATGGAAGTGAAGGTTAGGTCCTTCTTTTGGAAGTCTGTCATCTGTAGGTTCGGGCTCCCACACTCAGTCATCACGGACAATGGATGGTAGTTCAATAATTAGGCCTTTGAGGAGTTCTGCATCGACCTCAACATCCATCACTATTTTACCTTGGTGGCTCATCCTCAGACCAATAGGGAGGCTGAGGTGACAAACCGAACCATCTTGCAGGGACTCCGCATGAGGCTCGTAAGGCCAAGGGTCGATGGGCAGAAGTACTCCTGGGTGTGCTATGGGCTTACCATACTATGCCCCGCACGGCCACCACCGAGATGCCCTTCAACCTTGTCTTCGGCACTGAAGTTCTGATTTCGGTAGAGCTTGGCCTGCACATACTATGGGTAGAGTAGTACAACGAAGTTGAGAATCCAGCCCGTCTCCTCCTTAACATGGATCTACTGGATGAGACGAGAGATAAGGCCTTACTTCAGATGGTAGCCTACCGGCAACGAGTAGCATGCTACTACAATTCCCGCATGAGGCCCAAGTTATTCCATCCAGGCAACCTCATATCAGATGGGTGGAAGCATCCTAACCAGGAGAATGTGACAAACTCTCCCCAAACTGGGAAGGCCCCTACAAGGTGGTCGAGGCTCTACCAGGTGGAGCTTACTACCTCGTTGGGCTCGACGGTGCCCGATTCATGCAAACTTGGAATGCGAGCAACTTAAGAATGTACTACTAGTGATATAAGACTTCCTCTCAATCATTAAAGTTTCTTTTTGGTGCAAACTTGTCTTTCGCCTGTGCAGGAACATATCTGTCAGACTCCAAGTCTGGCAAACAAAGCCGAGAAACTTATGAAGCTTCACACTCTTAAGCCAGGAAGCTTAGAAGCCCCTCACTTAAAGCTGGGAAACATATGAAGCCCTGCACTCTTAAGCCAGGAAACTTACGAAGCCGTGCACTTAAAGCTGGGAAACTTACGAAGCCCTGTGCACTCTTAAGCTGGGAAACTTACGAAGCTCTGCACTCTTAAGTTAGGAAACTTACAAAGCCTCGCACTCAAAGCCGGGAAACTTACAAAGCCCCGTACTCAATTACCTTGCTCATAGACCAGAGATGTGTTTGGTGTATGCCCTAAAAGCCATGTTGGCATGACACATTTTAATTTTAGAGCATGAACTTTGTACTTAATTTTCCTTATTAATAAAAAAGACATTAGTTTCATTCATATTGTTGTGTTTATGAATTGTCTTTGGAGTTAATGGACAATGACACATATTCTCAAGAGTTGAGAATCTGAAGCATATGTCTTTATAAATTAACTCCTAAAAGCTCTCGATTGTTGAAATATCACGAGGATGGTGATTGATCCATTAAAATTGATGCACAGATTACTTTCCTTTTGGGTACATGAGTCTCTGACCTATAGTGTGGAGACACTAGAGTGAGACTGTAGGTAATTGATAGAGATCAACGGTATCGAGCATGATCAAGTATAGGAAGTTATACGGATGACTACTCACTCATCGATAACTTCCTGATGCTGTAGTCATGTGAATAGTTCCTTGACCTAGAGTGCCTCAGCTACCCACAATAAGGTTGCTGTAGTTTTACAGCACAATCACATGGTTTCTATCCATATGGGACCTTGTGGTGTTTGTTGGCAGCAGTAAGTTTATTATAGGAGTAGGGTGTTCACTTGTAGAGATCTATCAGCCTTAGTAATAACATATAATCCTATGCAAGCTTAAAGAGACTAAGTTCAGAAATTTATGGCCATAGTAGGGTGATAATGAAAAGGTGTTTTCATTAGTATCACAATTAGACTTGAGTTGATTAAGTTAAGCATATGACTGATGGGTTTTATGAGTATCCGTAACCAACATCATGTTGGGATTTTGATAGAGGAATCGAATCAGATGGTAACTACACCTAAGGGTTCCAATCTTATTCTGCTATGTTGCCACTACATACTGCTGTGTTGCCACTACATACTGGTAGATTATGAGAGCCAATTAGGATTGTTTTTGGATCGATAATTCTAATTAGGGTTGAGCTGAAATTATTTCAGTCCATCGAAAGGAGTTTTGATGATGGATAATGGAGATTATAGCATATCTCATTACCAGATAGGATAGGACCTGAGGGGTCACACATATTAGGAGCTCAAGTAACCAATCAGCAAATCAATTTGGACATAATTGTAAGTGTTACAATTAATATTTGACCTAATTATAAATATTACAATTAATTAATTATGGATTAATTATTAATTAATTGAATTAGATTTAATTTAGTTGAGTTAAATTTAATTAATTAATCCTAATTGAGTTGGGTCATTGTTCGCTTCGAAATGGTTCGATCGGATTTAAAATCGGCTTCAGTTTGACTATAAAATCACTTCATTTGGACCATGACCTAGAGTCCAGTTAGACTGGGACTCTCTCTCCTTGTCTCCCCTTCCCTTCACATGCTTATGTGGGCCCCAAGTATTTTGTGTGACAAAAACAAAGGGGGCGTGAATATAAGTTGGGCACTAATTGAGTTTAGGCATGGAGAAATATGAGAGGAGGAAGAGTCCTCTTCTACTCCTCTTAAAATCCAAACTAGATAAAATAAAACTACAGTGTTTTGTTTTTGGCATGGAGAAATAAAAGAGGGGACTTTACCATGGTTTATAAATAAGGAGAGAAGGGTGGCCGATGCACATATGACTTCTCTTTTTATCGTGAATATTTTTGGGACGTCTTCTCTTCTCTTGGGTGCTAATACTAGGGAGTCTCTCTCCTGGGGCGCCATCTTCTCTTCTCCCTTCCAGTATATTTCTTCCTTGTGATCTTCAAGAGTGTTGAGAGGTCTTCTTCATAAGAGGAAGAAGATAGCAAGAGGTCCAAAGATCTTGCATAGTTTGATCTGCAAGATAGAAGCCATAAGTCGGTCCGGATTCAGATCGGCATAATTTTTAAAGCAAGCAATTTGCTGAAAGAGGAGAGGACTGCAAGGCTTTAGCAGTCCGGTGCTCTATATGACTCGGTTGTGAGAGCTTCATGTGGAAACCAGCAGAGGTCGGGCATTTGCGTCCGACAAAATCCGGATTTTCAGTAGTATATCTGCATGCTTTTCAAAGCAGGCCTGGATAGCAATCCAGGTAAGTATTTTATGCTTAAAATAATTTTTATTTCAGATCTGATATTTTTTTTCATTTGTTGCAGTATGTTAGAAATTTATAATAAATAAATTAGATTTATTTATAAATTTCATATTTAGATATAAATTATTTTTATATCTGCTTCCGCTGTGACAAGCTATTGATGCCTGTTCGATTACAATTTTCTGTTCCTGGGAGAACACCAACAGTGGTATTAGAGCCACGGTTCTCCTTCTTAACATGCATGCATCAAAATCAGATCTGAAAAATATTCAGATCAAATAGATAGATTATGATTTTTCGGATCTATGTTGAACATGAGATTGTTCTAGCATAGAATTTCATGTTTTGAAAAATTATTTTTTAAATTAAAATCATAATTTTCATATCTGAAATTAAATTTAATAATCTGAAATTTAATTGATCAAGGATTGCATAAAGTGACATAAGGTTGTCCTGCTATAAGGTTTATCCCTTATAGTGCAAAGGTTGTCCTACTTTGATGTATACCTGATTTTGAAAAAGGATTTTTAAAAGGGTTTTGATCAATTTATGATCATGTATGTTGTTGTATGCGATGCACAAAATTAGGGTTTAGATCTTAAATATGATTTATGATCATAAGCCATTAATGTCATGCACTTGAACCTAATTTTAAAATTGATTGATCAAGAAAATCAAATTAGGTGCATGAGGGTTTGAGTTGAACAAATTAAGTCTAGAGATTGGGCTGCGGTGATTAGGGCTTGATTAGATCAACTAGTAACCCTAATTTAATTTTGAGCAGTGACATAACCTAATCGGATGATGATTAGGTCAAGTGTGCTCAAAATTGGTTTTAGATGCAGTCTGGTCAGATCGATTCATTTGATAGTGAATTGATAAGTTAAGACCTAATTTGGCTCAGTTATGAGCCCAGATCATTGATGACCTAATTGAATATTGTCAGTCAATTGGTGTCTAAGGAAGGTTTCGATCATGGTTTTAATTGGGGCTAACTCTTTCTCAACCAACTAGTTTGGTGGAAAGAGGGTAAATTGGCATAACCATCCCATGGATCAAACTGACCTGGCCAATTTGGTTGATTAGGTTTTCAAAAGTGTCAATTTTGCTTTGAGCTCACCCTTGCTAACTAATTTTAGTCAGACATAAGATTGTGCTGACTGAATGTAATTAGTCATGAGATTGTATTGACTTAATGTAATTGGTTTGTCATGATTTGGCTGATCAATTTAGAAGAGACTTGAACCTAAGCTCCCAATAAATATTAAGTTATAGGTCTTCCACCATTGTAGGTGTGCAGGTGTCCTACTGGTATTGATTATTCTCGGCTGGTTACAGTGATGTTGTTGCATCAGGAAGACATAACTACCCTATTAGGCACGAGATGTTGCTAGGCACTGATGGGGTTAGGCCCAATAAATGGGCACGTTGAGGAACTCAATGATGGCTTTATCTAGCAAGAATGGTAGGTTTGACTTAACTAATGATTGGACCAATAAACAAGCACGTTGAGGTTCCATGATTTAGAGACCAAGTAGCTACAACTTGTATTAGATACATTGGAAAGAGTTGGCCACTTATTGGTGTAGCAAGTTACCAATAATCGGTTACAGTGAGGTGCCGCACATCGATGGGATCGTAGCACCCACTAGAAACCTAGAGTCGCAGGGTTTTCACATCTCCATGGAGAGTGTGAGAGATCCGAGAAAATAGTGGGAGTTCTAAAATTATTTCTTAAAGACCCTAGAATAATTTTTATAATTAAGTGAAAAGCATCTAATTTGAATCTTCTACTCTTGCAGTTAACCATATCTGCTTCAAATCTCTTAGTCTGTATTCTAGAGACAAACTGACTAGTAGGCCTCAATTTTAAAGATTGGTTGAGAAACATCAAAATTGTTTTGAGTTCTAAGAAGTTAGGCTATGTGCTTGACCAGGAACCCCTTGTCTTACCTGACCATCCAAATGCTCATCAGATGACTGCACATGAAAAATGGATGGAAGATGATAATAAGGTTAAGTGTTATATGTTGGCCTCAATGTCAAATGAATTATAGAGCCAACATGAGGATATGCCAACTGCTAAATCGATTCTGATTCACCTACAAGAGTTATATGGTGAACAAAGTTGGATTGCACACTTCGAAGTGTCGAAAAGGCTTTTCAACAACAAGATGTGTGAAGGGCAATCAATGCACGATCATTGTTTGACAATGATCAAGGACATCGAATAGCTTGAGAAGCTGAGTATTCCGATTTATAAGGAGCTACAGAAGGATTTGATCCTCCAGTCCTTGACTAGTTCATATGCTCAATTTGTTATGAACTATAATATGAATAAGTTGAATTACACTTTGCTTGAATTTTTGAACATGCTGGTAAGCAATGAGGGGACCCTGAAAAGTTTAGGGGGCTCTATTTTTTCTATGGAGCAGTCTTCCTCTAAAAGATAGTCTACTTGGAAGAAGAAGAAACCTGTAAAGAAGTAGAAGAAAGAAAGCAAACAGAAGAAGAAGGACACTCCCAAAGAAGCCAAGGTTAGCAAAGAAAAATGTTTCCACTGCAATACAGATGGCCACTATAAAAGGAATTGTCCTCTCTACCTGGAAAGCATAAAGAAACATAAGAAGGATGCACCTTCTGAAGGTAAGCCTATGCTCGTTATTGAATCTAACCTAACGGTTTCATCTACTTCTAGTTGGATTTTAGACTCTGGCTCTAGTGCTCATATATGCATTTCAATGCAGGGCCTGGAAAGAAGTTGAATGCTGAGAGAAGGTGAGATGGTCCTACGTGTCGGAAATGGAGCAAGAGTTGCTGCTCAAGCCGTTGGATCATATTCTCTGATGTTACCTTTAGGGTTTAGATTAGTACTTAGTGACTGTTATTTTATGCCTGGAGCTAGTAGAAATTTGATTTCTATTTCTATGCTAGCATAGGAAGGATTTGAATTTATTTCAATAAAGACTTTTATAGTATTTATTTGAGAAATAAATTGATTGCAATAGTTATTTTAATTGACAGTCTCTATCATTTGCATGCCGATGCATTTTTGAATATTAACAAGGAAATTAAAGTGAATGCCATAGGACATAAATGTCCTAGTGATTACCTAAATGATAAATATATATGGCACCTAAAGCTCAGTCATATAGGTGAGGACAGAATAAACAAACTGGAAAGGGATGGGATCCTATATTCAGTTAATTTTGAATCATATCCACCTTATGAGTCATGTCTTCAAGGAAAAATGACCAAGATACCCTTCGTAGGACATGGGGAGAGGGCCATAGAATTACTTGCCCTGGTACACACTGATGTGTGTGGTCCATTTGATGTGCAGTCCAGGGATGGTTTTTACTACTTCATAACCTTTACTGATGATTATTCATGGTATGGTTATGTGTTTCTTATGAGACATAAATCTGAAGCTTTTGAAAAGTTCAAGGAATTCAGACATGAGGTACAAAAATAAATAGGTAAAATCCTTAAGGTTCTTCGATCAGATCGGGAAGGAGAATACCTTAGTAGGGAATTTTTAGGTTATCTTAAGAACAATGGTATAGTCTCATAATGGACTCCACCTGGTACGCCTCAGCTCAACGGGGTGTCTGAGAGCAGAAATAGGACATTATTAGATATGATCCGATCCATGATGAGCTTCACTGACTTGCCTTTATTTCTTTGGGGAGATGCCCTACAAACTTCAATTTATATTCTAAATAGTTTTCCATCTAAATCTATTCCTACCACACCATATGAGATTTGACATGGTAAGAAACCAAGTCTCGCCCATTTCAAGATTTGGGGATGTCCAGCTTATGTCAAAAGACTAATGGTGAATAAGTTGGAATCTAGATATGTGAAAGCTCGATTTATAGGGTATCATAAAGAAACTTTAGGATATTACTTTTACCTTCCAGAAGATCACAATGTGATTATAAGCAACATGCCACATTTTTTGAAAAACAGTTTATTCAGGAAGGTGGTAGTGGGACATTAATTGAGCTCGATGAGAAAGTCTCTGAAGAGCTATAGCTGGAGATCATATCGAACTTAAACAACCAATACACATAAATGCTCTTCCACCTTGTAGGTCTACTAGAGTCTCCAAACCTCTTTAAAGGTACTTGGGTATGCTTACAGAGGATATAAAGGAAATGTTTCTTGTTGGGGATAAGGATCAATTGATTGATCCTAAGACTTATGATAAGGCGATGTCAGACATTGACTCTGAGAAATGGTTGAATGCTATGAAGTCAGAAATTGATTCAATGCATTCTAACCAAGTTTGGTCCTTAGTGGATCCACCAGAGGGTATTGTACATATTGGTTGTAAATGGATCTAAAAAAGGAAAATAGGTGCAGATGGTAAGGTAAATGATGGGGACATCAACAAGAAAGAAGTTTTTTGGACTAACTCACTTTTATTTTGCAGTTAAAATCGACAAATCTAATAAAGGGTTTGAGCCCATCTTCTCTTTCAGCAAATACTTGAGCTGATTCATGAGTCGACTCAACCTAGATTCAAGCAGGGTATGAGGCCACTTTTTCAATGCCCATTTTTCTCACTTGATGCCATCCATTTGAAGCCCACTTCTTTCACTTGGATTCCATCTACTTGAAGCCCATTTCCTTCACTTGGACGCCATCTACTTGAAGCCCATTTCCCTCAATTAGTCGACACCACATCAAGCACCTTTTGGGGAGGAGGAAGGACACTACATCAAGAATTTTATGGGGAGATTGAAGCCATGTTCTATTACCCCAACAACCCTCCAACTAACTTGCCATGTGGGATGCCACATCACATGACACATAGGGCTCCACATCAGCAAATTAAGCCAAGTCATTGCCACATGTCAATTGGTCGTAACCTTCTACCCTTAAATTGTTATAAAAAAACTAATTCTAGAAACTATCCAACTAGAGTTAGCTAGACCTAACCTCCACTCTTTCTCTCTCCTTAGCTGACCCATGTAGTTATGAAGGGCTATAAATAGGACCTATGCCCCCCCATTGTATTCATTTTTTTTTGGATTAAATGAAGAAAGCTATCTTTCTTGTTCTAGTTCCCCTATGTTCTCTTGTTTGGAGTGAAATGTTCTTGATTTTGAGAGTTAAAAGATAGGTTTGAGAAGAGAGTGTGAGGTTCTTGAAGGGTAGAACACCCTTGAGTGTTTGAAAGGTGGAGTGCTCCTTGTTTGATCCGAGATCCAAGCATCATTCCTTGAAGGCACCGGCCTCTACTTCCTTGTTTCCCTTCCTTCTTCTTCTTCTTATTTCAATTCCAATTTTGAATTCTCCTTCCATGCCTAATTTTCTGATTTAATGCAGGTTTTTTCTGATATTCCAAGTCCAAGATGAAGGTCTCCAAGCCAAGGATCATGGCCAAGGTGAGTCCTAAAGGTAGAGAGTGCTAGTCTTATGGTTTATACCTCAATCCTTGAGTGAGAGAGCTCCTTCTTCCACCAAATAATTAGCCATCATTGTTGGTAAGAAAACTCTTCTTAAGCTTCATTAGATCTGATCATTTGAAGGTTAACTTGTCCTAGTAGTGATGGTTTCCTTTCCATGAAGATCCTAATCTCTATTTTGAACTTGATCTACATTACTTGTATTGTAACTTAGATCAACTAGTCTCCATATGAATATTCTTTTCTTGGATTAATTTAGATCATTTATTTGATAATTAATTGCTCAAGTTTGCTTACTGGTTAGCTTGCTAAAACTCTCCATTCATCATTTTATTTTTGTCCCCCATCAGTAAAGACCTTTAAAGCTAGGTTAGTGGTGAAAGGGTATAGTCAACGTGAAGGCATTGACTATCATGATACCTTTTCACTAGTACCTATGCTGAAATCCATCCGTACATTGCTTGCAATTACAACATATCATGATTATGAGATATGGCAGATGGATGTGAAAACTATATTCCTGAATAGGTATCTTGAGGAAGATATCTATATGGAGCAGCCTTTGGGTTTCACTTTCAATGATGAAGATCATAAGGTCTGCAAGCTGCATAGATCAATCTACAGATTGAAGCAACCTTCTTGGAGTTGGAATACTTATTTTGATGATGCAATCAAATCGTTTGATTTTATCAAGAATGAGGATGAGCCATGTGTTTACAAGAAGGCCAATGGGAGGGCAGTGACATTTCTCATATTGTACATGGATGACATCCTCCTTATAGGGAATGATATTCCCATGTTGACTTCGATCAAAAGTCGGTTATCTAAGAAATTCTCTATGGAAGACTTAGGTGAAGCATCTTATATTTTGGGGATTAAGGTCTATAGAGATAGATCTAATCAGATGCTTGGCCTTTCACAAAAATTGTATATAGAGGAAGTGCTGAAAAGGTTCATCATGGAGAACTCTAAAAGAGGATTGTTATCTCTTCAACATGGCATTAATCTCTTCAAGAAAATGTATCCCAACACACCTGAAGAGATTTGATGCATGAGCAAGATTCCATATGCTTCGGCAATTGGAAGCCTTATGTATATCATGTTGTGTACTCGACCTGATATAGCTCTTGTTATGAGTATCGCGAGTAGATATCAGTCGAATCAAGATGAAGAATACTAGATAGCTGTGAAGAACATTCTTAAGTACTTGAGAAGGACTAAAGATTTGTTTTTAGTCTTTGGAGGAAGTTCATAATTAAGGATAAAGGGATATACAGACTCAGACTTTATGTCTGATCTTGATGATAGAAAGTCTATATCAGGGTCTGTGTTTTTATGCAATAATGGAGCAACTAGTTGGAAAAGTTCCAAGCAGCCCATCATAGCAGATTCAATAATGGAAGCAGAATATATCACTGCCTCTGAAGCAGCAAAAGAAGCCTTCTGGTACAAAAAGTTTGTTACGGAGCTTGAAGTGATGCAATCTGATGCCATCCCCATATATTGTGACAATAATGGTGTAATAGCTCTAGCTAAGGAGCCCAGGTCTCACCAGAAGTCCAAGCATATAGAGCAGCGGTTTCATATCATACGTGACTACCTCGAGAAAAAATATATTAAGGTGCGAAGAGTAGACTCCACGGACAACGTGGTAGACCCAATGACTAAGACTCTAAGCCTTCAAAAGGCTAAAGTCCACTTTGAGAAAATGGGACTTAGATATGTAGCCAATTGGCTTTCGTGCAAGTGGCAGATTGTTAGGTGTATGCCTTGAAAGCCATGTTGGCATGACACATTTTAATTTTAGGGCATGAACTTTATACTTAATTTTTCTTATTAATAAAAAGGATATTAGTTTCATTCATATTATTGTGTCTATGAATCGTCCATGCAGTTAATGGACAATGACATATTCTCAAGAGTTGAGAATTTGAGGCATGTGTCTTTATAGATTAACTTCTAAAAGCTCCCGATTGTTGGAATATCATGAGGACGGTGATTGATCCATTAAAATCGGTGCATAGATCACTTCCCTTTTGGGTAGATGAGTCTCTGACCTATAGTATGGAGACACTGGAGTGAGAGTGCAGGTAGTTGATAGAGATCAACAATACTGAGCATGACCAAGTATAGGAAGTTGTACGGATGATTACTCACTTGTCGATAACTTCTTGATGCTGTACTCGTGTGAATAGTTCCTTGACCTAGAGTGTCTCAGCTACTCACAATAAGGTTTCTATAGTTTGACAGCACAATCACATGGTTCCTATCCATATAGGACCTTGTGGTGTTCGTTGGCTGTAGTAAGTTTATTGTAGGAGTAGGGTGTTCACTTGTAGGGATCTATCAGCCTTAGTAGTAAGGTATAATCCTATGCAAGCTTAATGAGACTAAGTCCAGAAATCTATGGCCATAGTAGGGTGATAATGAAAAGGTGTTTTCATTAGTATCACAATTGGACTTGAGTCGATTAAGTTAAGCATATGACTAATAGCTTTGACGAGTATCCGTAACCAACATCATGTCGGGATTTTGATAAAGGAACCGAATCACATGGTAACTACACCTAGGGGTTCCAATCTTATTCTGCTGGGTTGCCACTACATATTGCTAGGTATCACTGGTGGATTATGAGAGCCCATTAGGATTGTTTTCGGATCGATGATCCTAATTAAGGTTGAGCTGAAATTGTTTCAGTCCATCGAAAGGAGTTTCGATAATTGATAATGGAGATTATAGCATATCTCATTACCAGACAAGATAGGACCTGAGGGGTCACACACATTAGGAGCTCAAGTAACCAACCAGCAAATCAATTTGGACCTAATTGTAAGTGTTACAATTAATATTTGACCTAATTATAAATGTTACAATTAATTAATTATAGATTAATTATTAATTAAATTAAATTAAGTTTAATTTAGTTAAGTTAAACTTAATTAATTAATCCTAATTGAGTTGGGTCAATGTCCGCTTTGAAATGGTTCAATCGGATTTAAAATCGGCTTCAGTTTGATTGTAAAATCACTTCATTTGGACCATGACCTAGAGTCCAGTTAGATTGGGACTCTCTCCTTGTCTCCCCTTCCCTCCACACTCCTATGTGGGCCCCAGGTATTTTGTGCGACAAAAACAAAGGGGGCATGAATATAAGGTGGGCGCTAATTGAGTTTAGGCTAAAGGAGATGTCAGCTGGGAAACTCTTGAAGTCCCATCATCTACTGCTCGACTCATAGCTTGGCAAATTAAAAAGTCCCAAAGGTCCTGCACTTGGGTCCGCATGACTACAAGGCTTGAAAAATAGGGACAAAGTGTTCTTAGAAACCTTCATGCCGATTCTAAGGCCCCAGTGTCAATCTGTAGCAACTAAGGCCTGAGGGAGGCACACACCTATGGCGACCATGGAATCTACATGCTTACCATGCAAAAAGGAATTGAAGAAGAAAGATAAGTCCAAACTAAGTACAATAATTGACTTGGACTATTCCTTCATTACAAAAATGAGGCCTTCACGAACTTTGAAGGATCTTTTGAAAGTGTCTCAAGGAAAAAAAAAGAAAAGTAAATGAGCAACATTAGTTAGAAAAGAAAGATGTATTCATTGATAAAGCTTTCTTGACATCCTAGGAAGGTTCCCCACAGCCTAGGAAGCCTTCCATCTAAGTTACAAAAAAGAAAAAGAAGAAAAGTCCTACTCTTCTATCACTGGCTCCTTCCCTGGATGGTGGGTGACTTCGATCGGTTGAGGGAAATCCTGGGTGACTCCGTATCTGGCCTCAACCTCGGCAACCTCCGACTTCGGCTCTAGTTTTGCCTTGACAGCAGGAGTATTTGGTCATGCTGGGAACGGAAGCGAGGGCATGATGCTATCCAACCCTTTTAGGTTGAAGAGGTGGACGGCTTTGCCCCTGAAGTCGCTGAATCCTTGATGGTAGGAGTCTAGCACGGCTTTGGTGACCTCATCTTTGAAGGCCTGGGATGCCGTGAATTTGGGGATAGCTTCAGCAACCTCCTTCTTGGCCATCTCCATCAAAGCTATGGCCTCTGTAGCCTTCTCCAACACCATCGAAGCTTGCGCGGCTTCCTCCTCCAACTACTTCTGGAGGGTCTGGACCCTCCCCTCAAGTCACGCCACCTCTTCCTTGGAAGATGCTACCCTTTCAGCCCTGCGGGAGCTCTCCCCCTTCTCCTTCAAGGCCGCCTAGAGCTGGGCAGACATCTTCTCCAGCTCCGCCACCCTTGCCCGGGAGCTGATCAGCTAGCCTTCCAACTCTTGAGCCCAGGTGGCCTGACCCCGAGCTTCATCCCTTTCTTGGTGGAGGTGGTCCTCGCACTTCAGCAAAGCCCGACAGGAGTCCCACAGGAGCTGGATGTCGGTCGCCACCTGCATAGATGACGACGATCAGTACCTTCTATGGGAGAAAGGAAAGATGGAAACGACTCTGGAGTTGACTTACCAACATGAGCTAGGGGAACACCTCAGTGGTGAGCTCTGTCGGTGGCTTCCCGGTCTTGCCCTAGCGATTAGATAGTTGGACGAGGGAGTTCAGGATGTCCTCTGCCAACATCCCATCTTGGGTTATTTTGGCATCCCGTGGTAGGAAGATAAAGAGCCTTTTGACCGTCTAGCTTGATGTCGCAAGTGGTCGGGAAGGATCTAGATCGATTGCTAGCAAGGGTGCTGTGCTGGTCGACCGATTCCTGGTATCTCTAGCTCCAGGCAGTGGAGTTGTCCTCTCAATGGTGGTTAGTTCCTCCACCTCCACCACTTCTGGCTGTGATGGGTCTTTAGTGTACAAAGGGGCCACCGGAGTTGATGGCGAGGCCCCCACCACTGTTCTGGCCTCACATCGAGGCTGGCGAGCCAGAACTGAGGCCCTTGGTCCAGGTGCGACAGGCATGGTGGCTGGCACCCTCCTATCGAGTTCGTTGTAGGGCCTCAACCCTGGATCCTCCTGGGCCTTTTTACCAGGCTCTCCTTCCAGCCCTGCAGTAGGGGCCCTCTTCTTTGACATCCCCAAGAGTTCTTGGAAGCTGAACCTCATATCTGCAAAGCAAGGCAAACCGGTCAGTTTCATCTCATAACCGGACTCACTATTGAGAGGAAAAAGAGCTTGACATCAAGCCTTACCCTAGGGCTAGGCCTGGCTGACTACAGCATCAAGGAGATTTTGCTCGATCATCAAATCCTGAAGGGATAGAACCTCATAGGAGTTGAACCGATCGAATACTTCCCTATCGATTGGCTCGACTGCAGACTATCGGTTGGTGGAGCAGTCCAGATCACTCCAGACCCAGTCCACCCCCTCACAAGTCCAATTTTGTACAAGAGAAGATGTTGCCCAAAAATGGAGCTCAAAAGGGGGGGTGAATTGGGTCTTTAAAAATTTTAAGCAATTATGTGCAGGTCTTGAAGTGTTTGTGAGCAAAGTGAATTAGCACTAATGGATATGCAGCGAATAACAGTAAATTAAATGCAAAGAATAAAGTATAAGTAATAGAAAGAGCAATCATACACAAACAACAAGTTTTATAGTGGTTTGATGCACTCCAAGCACCTACGACCACTCTCCAAGCTTTCCTTGGAAACTTTCACTATAATCTCTTCAAAGATTATAGCCGACTTGTTTTCCAAGGCTCACATGTCAAAACCTAAGTTGGTTTTGTCACCTAGGCTCACCAACAACCTTACAACTTATTTTATCTTCGGGCTCACAAGTAAAATCCTAGTTGGTTTTGTACCTTTGGCTCACCAACAACCTTACAACCTACTTTCAAGAACCTTGAAAGCTAGGTCAACAAAGTATAAAGTTAAAAATACAAGAATAAAAGCACAATCAAACTCTCTTCAAAGAGTGGAATGTGGAAGCTTTGAGGCTCTTGTTGATTGCTTGATTTGACTTCTCTTTAGAATCTCTTCAAAGCCACTTTTAGAATGTTGAAATGAAATGCTAGTAAGCTTTTTCAATGGAATCTCTCCTTTTTGGCTTTTGGAAGTGAAGTTCTTAAAAGGATATTTGTCTTTGTGTGTTCAATGGTGTTCAATACTTCATGAATTAGTTTGGTGAAGCTTAAATACTTCAAAAACTTCCAAAAAATAGTTTGAGACCATTGGAGGATCAAAACTAGCTGTTGGAAGCTTGAAAAGATAAAATCTGCCTCTTAGAAAATAGAGCCGTTGAAGCTATCAGAACCTGTGAGTCGACACTTGACTTCCAGGTGTCGACACTTGACTTCCAGGTGTCGACACTTGGTTCCAAGGTGTCGACACTTGGTCCTGCAGGTGTCGACACTTGAATTTCAGGTGTCGACACTTGAATCTCATGTGTTGACACTTGACACAAAAACACTCCAAATGGCAAGTTCTGTATTTTTAAAAATCTCAGGCCTTGAGTCGACACTTGAATTTTAGGTATCAACACTTGAGTTTTAGGTGTCAACACTTAGCATGCCAGTGGAGAATTTTTGCATGCTAGTTTCTGAAGTGTCGACACTTGGCAATTCATGAGTCAACACTTGGTTCTGCAGTTTGCCAAAAACATGTGCTAATATCCCAAAAATACAAAGATCTTCAATCAAACTTCGAATCATCTTACGTAAACCATGATTGATCAATTTTGAGGCCTTTTTCAAATGAGAAGACTTCCCAAAACTTGAAAATTGCTCAGCTTCATGGTACTTTTATTTTGAGAATTTGAGGTGCCTGTATCCTGAAACTCATAACTATAATTGAAATATTAATATAAAATAAATACTCAATGTTTTGTTAGTCATCAAAATTAAGGGCTAAAGCCAACAATCTCCCCCTTTTTGATGATGACAAAACCTTGAGTATATAAGCATTCAAAATCAATTTTAGCTATTGTAACCCATAATCATGAATTAAAACTCATACAACACAATTGTAGTAGAGGAGAGGTACAATAAATTTTCTCTCCCCTAAGTGAGTTGAGATATGAAACATTTCAAAGATTTAAGAAAATGCTTAGATATGTATCTTACTCTCCCTTTTTGTCAATATTAAACAATAAAGGGAGTAAACTCCCCCTGAATTGATGCATTAGGTCATAGAAATTTGGTTAGGGGCCAAGATACAAGATTAAATTAGCAAAATTCAACAACTATCGGAGCAAATGAACAAGGTAGGGAGTAACCAAGCATAATACATAAATGATACAAGACTGATAAGCAAGTAAAGAACTAAAATGCAAGTTTTCATATTTATAAGAGTAAGTTTTTAGTACAAAATTGCTGATACACTCAGCATACACTGAAACATGATATATAAACATGACAAGTACAACGTAGATGATAACATAGATAAATAATAAACATAGATGATAATATGAAAACTAATACATAAGCATCAAACATCAAGATAAACATCTATGAGGTTACTCCTCATCAGATGGAAGCTCAAAATAAATAGGAGCAGAGATCCTAGACCTAGGAATAATGGATCTAGGGGTCTTCAGGATGCTATGGCTCCTAGTCATAATAGATGGTCCAAGACGGGGTACAACCCGAGAAGCTCTAGTAGATGGTGGAGGAAGTGTCTCTACAGGTATCACAAAGATAGGTGAAGAGGCAAGCTGGTCATTTGAAGGAGGAACAGTGGGAGCAGCAGGAGTGTGAGCCTCTCTGCTGACTATCTCATAATCACCAGCTCCATCATCACCGTCATCAGAACTGTCAGCAATATCTGTATCTCGATTACCAGCACCACTGCCATTAAGTCCATGACCATCATCACTAGGAGGAGTATCACCATGTCTATCATCTAGATGGTCATCATCATCTGCCGGAAGAGGAGGTGGTCCTGATGACCCAGAAGGTAATAGTTCTCTCAGCATCTCCTCAATACATGCGAAACCCGCCTCCATCATCCGACGAATATCAAAATGCTGCTCAATAGTATGGGACCTAAGTCCCTCAATCTCTATACGGAGCTGAGTGGTCCGGACTTCCAGTCCAATCATCTCACTCTGGATCTCAGCAAACCGATGCCTGGCATGCTCCTCAAAAGATATGTCAGTAGCTGCATGAGAAGTGGCAGAAGGTGAAGTAGTTGGTGTAGGTGTAATAGGCTCTGGCTCAGACGTTGCTACTAGTGCCGGTCCAGGAGGTGTATCGAAGGCCCAGATGGCCCTGCCTCTGCCTCACAAATCTCATCCTCCTCATCTAGCTCCTGGCCAGACTCCCGGTGCACCCATCTCTCTGCCAGTCTCCTGTATCCCATGCGGTGAAGAGAGTGCTCGTCGTACACGTCTGTGTGTAGAATATCTTTGGAGGCCTTCCCCTCCATAGGTACATCGTAAGCTCTAAACAGACGAGTCAGACCCATCTCATATGGTAGATAGTGACATCATTGGGTCACACCATCTCTCATTGCGCCATCATCAAAGCAGGAAGATCTACAGCTATCCTCTGCATCAGGCATACCATCATCATCAGCTCCCTCTCAGTAATAAAATCAAAATGACTAGTCTTTGGTAGCAAAAGCCGAGCAATGAAGTGGTGCAGGAGGTGCATCTCAACTAAAAGCTGGTTCATGGAGACTGTAGCCACACCGCGAATGTCATCATGCTCTAGTATGCACCGAAAAGCCTCCTCTCGGTCCTTTATACATGAAGCAATGATCCCATGATGGGGAATCTCTCAAACATTGCTAAGAACCTCCTCAGTAACCGGAATATGAATACCTCTGACTGTGGCACTCCATAACAACCTGCTGCAGTCCAAGCTCTCATAAAACTCTCGAATCAAGTGAGGATAATATTTCTCCTTCATAGTACAGAAGGAGATCAACCTTGCTGACTCGAGAACCTGTCATAGTTTGAAGCCTTGACGATCAAAGAAACACAAGTCCACTCGACAACTGGTAGCAATCATCTTCCCTGATACCCTGTCAACTGAAGGTGAAGGAGGAGGTGCTGCTCTCTCTGTCTGCTGACTATTGTCATTCCTTGCTTTAGTCCTTCTTTCTGTTGAACCCTGACTTGGTATCTTCTTAGAGGCTAGCTGCTTGCGAGGTCCCATGCTTCTCAAATAGATGGAGGAGAGAAAAAAGAAGAGGAAAGGGATGAAATAAGGAACGGTTAAAGGAGAAGGGAAAAAGACCAAAAAGGGAAAGGAGAGGGCCTACGGCAAGAGCAAAGTAAGGGCTAAAAGAAATCGGTCAAGAAAAAAAAATGGAGGAGGAGAAATGAGAGGAAAGAGAGCAACGGTTTGTTCGATCCATAACAAATCAACCCAAAAAAAAAATGGTCGAGAAGATAAAGAAGAGGAATTTGGCTGAAATAAAGAAAAAAATACAATGAAATCTGAAATGAATTGGATCAAATCAAGTAAAACTGGATGAGAACAGTGAATTAACAGTCCAAAAGAGAAGAAATTACCATAATTTTGAGGGACATGAGCAGAAATCACTATTCCATGGACAAAGGAGAGTTTGGGGACCACTAGGACACAAGAGAAATAAGGAATAAAGAAAATAAAGTGACCTGGTGATGCCCTAGAAAACAAAAAAAAATTGCCTGAGTGTCGACACTTAGGATTTGTCAAGTATCGACACTTGGTCAGGTGTCGACACTTCACCAAAAGTCAAGTGTCGACACTTGGCCAAGAAATCCCAAAAAAATCCAATAAAATTTTCAAAAATCAAGGAATTTCTAGTGAGAGGTTTAGGACTAAGAGAATATAATTTTGAGCAATAAGAAATTGGGTATGAACAAAATTTGAGAGAGTTCTAAGAAAAGGGGTCTATGATACCAACTCTCTTCTAATCATGCAAAATCTTTCTTCACTCAAGGGTTTAGTAAAAACATCAGCTAATTGATTATCAGTACAAACAAATTCATGCATCATATTAGAGTTTTGCATATGATCTCTTATGAAGTAATGTCTTATTTTAATATGTTTGCTTCTTGAATGTTGCACAGGATTCTTAGTTAGATTGATTGCACTAGTATTGTCATATGTTATGGGTGTCTTAGTTAGTTTGATGCCAAAATCTTCGAGTTGTTATTTGATCCATAGGATTTGAGCACAACAGCTTCCAGCTGCTATATATTCAGCTTCTACCATATATAGAGCAACTGAATTCTATTTCTTGCTACTCCATGAAATCAAATTGACTCCAAGAAACTGACAAGTTCTACTAGTACTTTTTCTATCAAGTTTACACCCAGCAAAATCAGCATCAGAATAAGCAATCAATTCAAATGATGAATCTCTAGAGTACCAAAGACCAATATCTATAGTGCCAGATGGATATCTAAGTATGCATTTAACATCCAAAAGATGAGACTCTTTGGGGCACACTGATATCTTGCATACATATAAATACTAAACATAATATCTGGCCTACTAGCAGTTAGATATAGTAATGAAATAATCATTCCTTTATACAACTTTTGGTCAATAGATTTACCTGATTCATCTTTGTCAAGCTTACAAGAGGAGCTCATAGGCATACCTAATGGCTTGGTGTTCTCCATCCCAAACTTCTTTAATATTTATTTCGTGTACTTGGTTTGGTTGATGAAGATCCCTTTTTTGTTTGCTTTATTTGGAGTCTGGGGAAGAAGTTAAGCTCTTCCATCATGCTCATCTCAAACTCACCCTGAATTAAATTTGCAGACTCTTGACAAAGACATTCGTTAGTAGCACCGAATATGATATCATCCATATAAACTTGTACTACTAAGAGATCATCATTCTTCTTTCTTAAAAATAAAGTAGTGTCCACATTATCTCTAGAAAAATCATTTTTAAGCAAGAAATAACTCAATCTATCATACCAAGCTCTTGGAGCTTGTTTCAAACCATACAAAGCTTTATGAAGTTTAAAAACATGATTTGGAAACTCATGATTTTCAAAACCAGGGGGTTGTTCAACATCTTCAATAAATCCATTTAAAAAGCCACTTTTAACATCCATTTGAAATAATTTAAAATTTATAAAACATGCAACTGCTAATAATAGCCTAATTGCCTCAAGTCTAGCAACAGGAGCAAAGGTTTCATCAAAATCAATCCCTTCCTCCTGATTATATCTTTTGGTAACTAGCCTAACTTTATTTCTAGTAACTATTCCATTTTCATCAAGCTTATATTTAAAAACCCATTTTGTGCCAATTATTGAAACATTAATAGGTCTATTAACCAAAGTCCAAACATTATTTCTTTTGAATTGATTTAGTTCATCTTGCATAGCATTAATCCAATTACAGTCATTTTCAGCTTCTTCAATAGATTTAGGTTCTATTTGAGAAACAAAAGCTAAATAATCACATACATTTTTAAGAGATGAGCGAGTACTTACTCTTTTTGATGGATCACCAATGATAAGTTCTTTGGGGTGTCCATGAGCATACCTCCATTCTTTAGGTAGAGGATTACATGTAGATGTGTTTTCATCTCCTTGTACTTGATCTCTTTCATTGTTTTGATTGTCATCTTGCTCCTTGGCGGATTCTTCATTGTTATTCACTTCTTCATTTCTTTGGATACATGTATCATCATCAAGAATATCTTCTTTTCTAGAAGATCTTTGATTAGTCTCATCAAACACAACATGGATGGATTCTTCAACAACAAGTGTCCTTCTATTGAAGACCCTGTATGCCTTGCTGGATATAGAGTAACCTAAAAAGACACCCTCATCTGACTTGGCATCAAATTTGCTTAGATTATCCTTGCCATTATTTAAGATGAAATAACAGTATCCAAAATATGAAAATACTTAATTGAAGGTTTCCTCCTTTCCTAAGGTGTTTTCTTTAAAATAGGTCATATTAAAACATGATTTAAAATATAGCAAGCAATGTTTATGGCTTCTACCCAAAAATACCTAGGTAAATCATTTTCGCAAAGCATGGTGCGTGCCATTTCTTCAAGAGTTCTATTTTTTCTTTCTACCACCCCATTTTGTTGAGGTGTCCTAGGTGCAGAAAAATTATGATGAATGCCATTTTCACTACAAAACTTTTCAAAATCATGGTTTTCAAATTCTGTACCATGATCACTTCTTAAAGAAACAATTGAAACACCTTTTTCATTTGAAACTCTTTTATGAAATTTAATGAATGCAAAAAAAGTTTTATCTTTATGAGCTAAAAACATGACCCATGTAAAATATGAGAAATCATCTACAATGACTATATCATACTTCTTACCTCCCAAACTAGATGTTCTAGTTGGTCCAAAGAGGTCTATATGAAGTAATTCTAAGGGTCTAGATATAGAGACTACTCCTTTAGGTTTAAAAGATGATTTAATTTATTTTTCAAGTTGGCAAGCACTACAAATCTTGTCCTTTTCAAAGCTAAGTTTTGGCAAGTCTTTTATTAAATCCTTTTTGCAAAGCTTTGAAAGCAAATGCATACTAGCATGTCCTAGTCTATGATGTCAAAGCCAACTAGTTTCATTGATCTTGGCTTCCATTGCCACTAGGCATTGACCATTTGTACATGAAGATCATCAAGATCAACCATATAAATATTGCCATGCCTATGATCAATAAACTTGATGCCATTGTCATCAAGACTAGAAACAATGCACATGAAATATTTGAAAACAACTTTATAATCTTTGTCACAAAACTAGCTAATGCTAAGTAAATTATGCTTTAAACCATCAACATATAAAACATTATCTATATAAGTAGAGGGGGTGATATGGACTTTACCAATTCTAACAATCTCGCCCTTTTCATTATCACCGAATGTCACATTACCACCATTTTGATATTCAAGTGAGGAGAACTGCTCCACATATCCAGTCATGTGCCTTGAGCAACCGCTGTTGAGGTACCACAATCTTCTTTTGTTGGTTGTAAGGCACACCTACTCAATAAATTAGGTGGAGACTTTAAGTACCCAAGTCATCTTGGGTTCTTTAAAGTTAATAGTGATGGTTCCTTTTGGAACCCAAACTTTTCTAACTTTATTCAATTTTCTTTTATTACACAGATATGATTTATGTCCTACATTACCACAAGAATAACAAGTAATAGAAGATAAAACAGGTACAAAGAAGTTCTTGAAAAACTTTTGTTATTTTTGAGTTTTGAAACCTAATCCAGCTTTGTTGAAAGTAGCTCTTTGATTATTAAAAAGCATATTGAGTTTTTCAGAATTGTAAGTAAATTTTTCAAGTTCATCTTTGTACTTCTTGTTTTCTTGCAAAATCTCTTTGTTTTGTTTTGTAAAATTTTCAGTTAATGCAAAAGAATTTTTCTTTTTCAAATATTTTTTTTCTTTTTCTAGAAGAAAAAATTTACTATTTAACTTTTTATTTTCTTGGAGTAAGCAATAATTTTCAATTAAAAACTTAACATTTATTTTAACTAAATCCAGATTTTTCTTCTTTAGTTATTTGTGCTTCAATTTAAGTTTTTGAAATTCAATCACAAGTTCATTAAAAACTTTATGCAATTTATCAAAAGTAAATTCTTCTTCAGGTTCAGATAGTACCTCATCATTGTTGGCCATTAAGCAAAAATTTGCAACCCCTTGCTGCTCTTCATCGAAGCTTGAATCCTCGCTGTCGCTCCAGGTTGCCATCATAGCTTTCTTTCTTAATCTTCTTCTACTTTTCTTGAGTAAGGGGCAGTCCATCTTGACGTGGCCAGGTTTCTTGCACTCAAAGCATGTAGGCTGCTCCTTTTCTTTCTCTTTTTCTTTTTCTTTGCTAGGCTCTCCCTTTTGAGGTTTCTTCTTGAAATTATATTTCTTCTTTCTCATAAACCTCCTAAACTTTCTTGCTATGAGAGCCATCTCATCTTCTTCATCTTTCTCATCAAAATCTTTACTTGATTCTTCTTTTGTAGTGGACTTGAAGGCAATCACTTTTTTCTTCTTATCATAGTCTACTATTTTTTGTTTCAAGGAAAGCTCATAGGTCATTAATGAGCCTAATAGCTACTCGAGAGGAAGTGTATTTACATCTTTGGCTCTTCTATAGCGGTTACTTTAGCATCTCAAGAAGCAAGAAGAGACCTTAGGAGTTTATTGACAAGTTCACCATTAGAAATAACATTTCCTAAGCTTCTCATGCCATTCACGATATTAGTGAATCTAGTATACAATTCACTAATAGATTCAGAAGGTTCTATTTTAAACATCTCATATATATGAATGAGCATGTTAACTTTGATAATTTTCACTTGATGAGTACCCTCATGGGTAACTTCAAGTATGTCCCATATTTTCTTTGCGGATAGACAATTTGAGATTCTATTGAATTGGCTTGGGTCTAAAGCGCAAAACAATAGATTCATAGCCTTTGCATTAAGCTTTATTTGCTTAATGTCATTCTCATCCCAATCATCTTCCATTTTGGGAGTGGGAATGCCATTAATCAAGATAGTAGGCTGATGATGGCCTTTAACAATAGTTTTCCAAATGTTATAGTCTATGGCTTGAATGTAAATGCGCATGCATGTTTTCCAGTATGTGTAATTCATGCCATTAAACAAGGGGGGATGGTTAGAGGCTTGACGTTCTACAACACCCATACCAATTGGGGCTGCCATGATCTTTCACTCAATATCGTTGGACCTACAAGTAGAGTACCGGCGCTCTGATACCACATGTTGCCCAGAAATGGAGCCCAAGAGGGGGGGGCGAATTAGGTCTTTAAAAATTTTAAGCAATTATGTATAGGTCTTAAAGTGTTTGTGAGCAAAGTAAATTAGCACTAATGGATATGCAGCGAATAACAATAAATTAAATGCAAAGGATAAAGTGCAAGTAATAGAAAGAGCAATTACACATAAATACCAAGTTTTATAGTGGTTCGGTGTACTCCAAGCACCCACTTAGAGCCCAACCCTAGGAGAACCTCATACCATAACCCATACCAGGAACCCAAACCCTACTACTCTAGCCCCTATGCACCTAGATGCAATAACCTCGGATTTCTATTGGAACAAACTTTTAGAACAATTGTGGGATTTGAGACAGGGTAACAAAACGGTGTCTGAATACATTAACCAATTTGATGAGTTTTATGGGACATGTTACATAGTTGAACATGAGTCTTAGATCATATCTAGGTTTTGAGCTGGCCTACATAGAGATATCCAGGGTGAATTATTTCGGTGGAACCTTCGAGACCTAGATGATGCATATGACATAGCCTTGGAATTCGAGTCAAAATAGAGGGAACTTATGTTCAGTCAACCTAAGTCCAAAGAACCCATACCCTATAGGTCTGAACCCATATCCTATGAGTCCTAGAAATCCAAAGTCTCTAGGTATCAGCTTAGTGCTAGCTAGGCTTCCATTAGTCAGCCTGACCCTAATAGGATTAGTACCTCTAGATATGAACCCAGTGTTAGTCCACTTTTCCTTAGTCAAATAATCCCTGTTACCCCAGTTAATAGCCAGTTTTCCTTTAGCCAAACCCCTCCTACTACCCCATTGGTTCACCAAGATGACTTGGAAGAAGAGATATATGAGGCTGATTCGAGTTTGGTAGAGTATGAAGATGATGAGTCTATTGAAGATCTAGAGGAAGAAACACCTATAGAAGACCCAGAAGTAGTTGACTATAACCAAACCCCAATGGAAACCAACCCAGAATTAGTTGAGTTTGATGTCCAGTGTAACCAACCTAGTTCAACCATGGAGTCCAATCTAGATCCCTCCTTAAGGCCCTAATTGAACAATGGACCCAGAAAAAATATCCAATTCCAAATCCAGTTTACCCAATCAACCACCCAAACCAACCAATTGACCCAAACCAACAACCAAGTAACCAATAGGTTGGATCAGGTAAAAGACTACCCAACATTAGTTGATCCTGACCATACCCAAGTAAGAGCCGAGCAAGATTTAGCTAACCCTAGCCATACATAGACAGTAACCGACATAGAGTTAGTTGACCATGTAGTGGAAGAACCCTTAAAGGAAGAAGACCATGAGGAACCCAATCCTACTATTAGAGTTTTACTTGAGGAGACACTAAAAGATAGCCCAACTATAGAGCCAAGTCCTTTGATTCAAGAGCCAGAAGAATTTATTAAGGGCTTGATCTATTTGAATCAGTACCCTTAGGATGAAATCATTCCATTGACTCCCATTGATCTCTTTCCTGAAATCAATGACCCTTTCTTCCATTATGTAGACCCTTTAGATAGGCATCAATCCCATAAGGTCAACCTCATTAGTATAGGCCTCATCCCTAAAATCCCTTCTTATCTCCTATTTTACCCGATCAACCCAGAACCTCCTTCTTACTTTCTACCCTACCAGACTAACCTTGAACCAACCTTTTATTTTCTACCCTTTCCTAAAACTTCTTCTAATTTTTTCACTATTAGGTTACATTTTATAGAAGTTCGCATGTTGCATTCATTCATTGAGTTTATCATGTTTGCATCTTACTTTAGGAGAACCCTATTGGTAGGGGATGCAAAGTGAAGATGAAACTATGCAACTCTAAAGGAGATTAGCGAAGATTAATTGTCAAGTTCTATCGACATATGAAGAGTTCAGCATAATTTATCAAAGATAAGTTAATGAAGCAAACTAGAATGATCATGCATAACCCTAATTACCGAGACTTCGAAATAATAAAGAAATAGGACATAATTAAAACCACCAGTCATGCTAGTCAGATTAATGTCTCAGACCTAATTGATACTGACTTACCTGGCATTGATTTTCCAATAAGAATAAGATCACTCTTGAGGGGATCTTCCAGATGACCAGGCCATGCTACAGGTTGGAGACTCTTCTTGTTTTCTGGATTGGTGGCAAGAGATCCTTCCTCTTGAAGTCGGAATTCCAGAGAACCCTGCAACAAAGAAATCCCTAAGATGAAAGAACTTAACAAAACATGAAATGGAGAAAGGGAAGAGAGGTGGATGAAGCATTGATGGAGATCCATCTTGGCGCCATGGTGGAGTGCTTGAGATGGAACAGGTTGGTCTCCTTGTGTTGATCCTCTTGATTCACCATTGCATGTTGAAGGCTCACTTGAGATTGGAAAGGAAGAAATGAGTCCTTGGGCGTTGGAGATGAAAGAAGGGAGGAACTAGAGTGGGAGTGGAAGAGGAGAAAGACTAAACCACATAGACACAAAGACAATCACATAGAAAGAATAATCCAAGCCAAAAATTTTATTCATCCATTACCCTTACAATGGGGCATCCCAAAGTCTTTAATAGGAGCCTTACAAATCTTTAAAATTTGAAAATCCCTAAAATGTTGAGGATTACAAGGAGAGTTAGAGGATTTGTAGGCCTTGATGCTTGATTTGTGGAAGAGGGTAAATCTTTAAAATTTGAAAATCCCTAAAATGTGGAGGATTACAAGGTGAGTTAGAGGATTTGTAGGCCTTGATGCTTGATTTGTGGAAGACGGTGGCCAACCATCATTTTGAATTCAAACTTTCTTCTTGGGCGCCCTCTTGGAGTTCCTTAACCCATGACAAGTGGCACCAAAGTGGGGACCACTTGATGAGGTGGCTTCTAGCTGAGATGGCACTGAGGTGGCAAGTGGTAGCTGATGTGGCGCTGAGGTGGCAAGTGGCATGTGGCACCACTTGGCTTTGGACTTGTCTTGATGCTTCAAAATCTGACTTTCAACTGGACTAAGGCTTCAAATTGGACCCGACCCAGCATGGACTCGAAATTAATTGGACTAAGACTTTGACTTCAACTGGACCAGACCCCATATGGACTCGAAATTAATTACAAGATTATTTGGACTCAAAATTGAAAGAGAAATTACAGGACTAATTACAGGACTAATCCAACCATAAGGACTCAGACTTGAATTAAATAGGTTGGAGTCTTTTCCTGATTCTGGTTCCCACACCAATTCTCCCGGGGTGGGAGGAACTCGACCCTATCGAGTGAGGGTTGGCTTGATAAGCTTCTAATGCATCCGGGTCGATTTGTTGTAGGTCCTCTCGGGAAATCCAGGAGTCTTCAGATTCAGGACATCCTTGCCATCTAACCAGATAACGTTGGTAGCCTTTATTTCTAGTAGTAATGATCTGGTCATCCAAGATCCTTTCAATTCTCTCCTTTCTCTCAGGAACACTTGGTGGTGGACACTCATTTGGTGTTTCACTCTCAAAAGAAACATTAGGACCAAAAAACTCACTAGGTATCAATGCAGGTTCTTTGTATTCTTTTAAGTCTGAAACATTAAAGGTTGAACTAATGCCATAACCTGGTGGTAATTCTAATACATAAGCATTGGGTCCAATTTTCTTTATTATTTTGAAGGGTCCGGCTCCCCGGGCATGGAGTTTCTTCATGGTTCCCGGCGGAAACCTTTCAGGTTTAAATTTGATCATAACGGAGTCCCCTTCATTAAATTCTTTTAACCGTTTATGTGAATTAGTCATATGCTGATAGAGTTCATTGCTCGATTGGATTTTTTGGCTAATCTCCTTATGCAATTCCCTAATATGCTGTGCATATGACTCAGCAGACTCAGACACTCGTGCATGTGTGGGTAATGGGGCTAGGTCTAAAGGTTTCCTAGGTCTGTATCCATGGACCACTTCGAACGGACTTTTCCCAATAGACCTATTAACTGAGCTGTTGTAGGTAAATTTAGCACGAGGAAGTAATAGGTCCCAGTTTCCCAGGTTGTCACCAACCAAACATCTCAACATATTTCCTAAGCTTCGGTTTACTACCTCTGTCTGGCCATTGGTTTGAGGATGATAGGTAGTAGAGAATTTCAGCTTGGTACCTAACATGTGCCAGAGGGTTTTCCAGAAATAGCTAGTAAATTTGACATCTCTATCGGACACAATGGTTTTGGGTCAACCATGAAGCCTAACGACCTGATCAAGAAAAAGCTTGGCCACCTTCGAAGCATCTAAAGTTTGAGAACAAGGAATGAAGTGAGCCATCTTGGAGAAACGATCGACAACCACAAAGACAGAATCATGCTTCCTAGACGTCTTAGGGAGGCCTACTACAAAATCCATGCTGATATCCTGCCATGGATAATCAGGGACAGGTAAGGGTGTGTACAGACTGATGCAAAACAAATAAAGGGATGCGATGCGGAAGTAAATTAAGATTAACTAATTTTTTTTTTGTTTTTATATGTTTGTAGAAGTTGGCTTCAAATCAAAGAAAAGTTAACCTAACATTGAAAGATACTAATATGATAATTGAAAGCACAATTTGAAGGAAACTAAATTATCAGAGTAGTTCAGAAGCAACGGATCGCTGGGGGTTGAGAAACTCCCAGACCTAGGGTTTTGCTCCGAACTTTCAATAGAACAGAAATAAAGAGAAGAGATGGTTTACCTAACCAGACAATGATCTTCACAGATTTTGGTGGAAGAACTCTCCCGAGCAGATTGTTGGATCCTCGGATTCAGATATCTTCGCAATGGATCCTCCAATACTGGTCCTTTGGCGGGTTGGCTTCTCCTGAACTCAAGATCTGGAAGAGAAGAAAAATAATTGATGGAATCAGAGAGTCAAGGGAGAAATTTACCAGGTTGATGAACTTGAGGATTGAAATTGCTGAAAACTGGATTCTCCTGGAAGCTGATGTGATTTTCCTTGGAACTTGCTCTGGATCTGAAGTAGCCGGACTGGATCTGGATGAAGGTGGATGGCCTGGACTTGTAGAGAGAGAGAAGCCGTGGGAGATGGGAGGATCTAGGGTTTGATGGATTGGAAATAATGAAAGGTGGCTAGGGTTTTGGATTTTAAGTGGCTAACCTAGGGTTTTGGATAAAGATGGAGATCTCTCACCTCCTCAAGGCTCCAATGGAACCCGGATTACCCCCTCACGGAGCTCAACACTTAGAATAGTGCGGAAGAAGAGAAACCTAGGTCACTCAACACAAGAGAATAGCAAAAATAATTTTTCTTCATTGATTTTTTAAAGTTACAAAGAGAGGTCTATTATATAGACCTAAAATTTTCTCCAAGCTTGTACAAATTCCCATGTGGGACTAAACTCCTCCAACCTCTATATTAGGTAGAAAACCCCTCTCTTGGTCGACCAAGACTTCAAAAAAAATTGGGACGGCCATAAAGGAATTTTTTTGGAATTTTTATGGCGCCTTCTTTGGAGTTGGATTTGGATTTGGAGTCCTCTTCTTCTTATGGCATTTCTTATTTTCTTCCACTCCAAGTTAAGCTCTTTGATTTTGATTTGAACTTCAATTAGGAGTAGGTTGGATGTCCTTCTTTGATTTTTTCTCCAAGAGAAGTCCCTTTCCTTCTTTGCTTAGACAAAATTGGCAGGTATGGGCGCCTCCTTTAAATTAGCTTCCAATTTGATTTTTTTTCTTCTTTGGGTGTGGGGACCATGAAACTGGGATGCCTCTGTGGCGCCTCCTAGACCCTGACGTGTGCTCGGAGTGTGGCTGGGCGTGTGGCTTGGAGTGTGGCCTCCACTTGCTTGGACCTTGATTTGATTGGAAGACAAATGTGGCACCATTTTGGACCTTGATTTGATTGGAAGACAATTGCTGCACCATATTGGATAAAATTGAAACCACATCGGGACTTGCACCGAGTCAACATGACTCAACAAAATTTAAATGGTGACTCAAAAAAAAAATAAAAATAAATAAACTGGTTGACCAGGTCAACCTTTATTACAAACCCTAATTTCTCGGGCAAGGTTAATCAGAGATCCAGATGGAGCTCTGAAGTCTTCTTCTGAGTCTGGTGCCCGCACCAATTCTCCCGGGGTGGGAGGAACTCGACCCTGTCGAGTAAGGCTTAAGTTGGCTCTGGTATCTCTCCAAGAGGTCTGGGTCCAATTCTTGTAGTTCTTCTCGGGAGATCCAAGAGTCATCAGAATCTGGCCTTCCTTGCCAGCGGACCAGGTACCTTTGGTATCCTCGATTACGAGTAGAGATAACCTGATCATCCAGGATCTTTTCAATCTGCTCTTTCCTTACAGGCCAGTTTGTTGGTGGACACACAGGGTCGGGATCACTCTCAATGATAGGGTTAGGCTCAAAAGGCTCACTAGGAATCACAGCTGGCTCCCTGTACTCTACTAAGTCTGTAATGTTGAAAGCAGAGCTAATGCCTAGTTCTGGAGGCAACTCAAGCACATAGGAATTGGATCCTACTCTCTTTACCACTCTAAATGGTCCAGCTCCCCTAGCATGTAACTTTCTAACGGTTCCAGGAGGAAACCGTTCAGGCCTTAACCTAATCATCACATAGTCTCCCTCAACAAAAGATTTGACTCGCCTTTGAGTATCAGCCAACTTCTTATAAGTTTCATTACTTAAATTTATTTTGGCATGAATTTCTTTATGCAAGTCTTTTACATGCTGTGCAAAATTCTCAGCAGACTCGGAGACTCGAGTGTGGACAGGTAAAGGGACTAGGTCAAGAGGTGTGTGAGGTTTGTACCCATGTACAATTTCAAATGGACTCTTACCCGTAGACCTATTGACCGAGTCATTGTATGCAAATTCTGCCCTTGGTAGGTATAAATCCCAATTTCTGGTGTTTTCACCAACAAGTCATCTCAGCAGATTTCCTAGGCTACGGTTCACTGCTTCAGTTTGGCCATCAGTTTGGGGATGATAGGCAGTTGAAAACTTAAGTTTTGTCCCTAACTTATGCCAAAGGGTCTTCCAAAAGTAACCGGTGAACCGGACATCCCTATCTGAAATGATTGTCTTAGGTAGGCCATGGAGTCTAACTATCTCATTGAAGAAAAGTGTGGCTACCTTAGACGCATCAAAGGTTTGGGAACAAGGCAAGAAGTGGGCCATTTTAGAGAATCGGTCGACTACGACACAGATAGAATCATGTCTCCTCTGGGTCTTAGGTAAACCTAACACAAAATCCATACTCACATCTTGCCAAGGATGATCTGGGACAGGGAGTGGGGTATAAAGGCCAGTGTTTGTTTTTGCTGTTTGGCAACAGTGCAGGTTCGACATCTAGCTACAATATTAGCTACATCCCTTTTCAAGCTAGGCCAGAAAAAGTGGTCTTCAATAGCTAGAATGGTCTTGTCTTTTCCAAAATGGCCGGCTAAACCTCCAGCATGGATTTCCCAAATCAAAAATTCTCTAAGAGAAGTTCTAGGGATGCAAAGCCTATTTTTGAAGAACAAAAAACCATCTACAAGGGTTTAATCCTGGTGATTACTAGATGGTCCTTGAACTAGATCCTGATACACAGTTGTGAAATCCGGACAAGACTCATATTCCTCTTTGATTTGCTCAAACCCTATGACCTCAGTTCTAACAGAAGTTAATAACAGAGATCGGCGACTAAGGGCATCAGCTACCTTATTCTCAACTCCAGCCTTATGTTTCAGGACAAAAGTATAGGACTGGATATATTCTACCCACTTAGCATGCCTAGGGTTAAGCTTCTTTTGGGAGTTCAGAAATCTAAGAGCCTCATGGTCCGAAAATAGTACAAATTCCTGCGGTAGCAAATAATGTCTCCAGTAACGCAAAGCTTGCACCACCGCATAAAATTCCTTATCATAGGTAGAATACCTAAGCTTAGCATCATTAAGTTTTTCACTAAAGAATGCTATGGGATGATTCTCTTGGCTTAGGACTCCACCTATTCCTACACCTGAAGCATCACAGGCAACCTCAAATACTTTAGAAAAATCGGGTAATCTTAGAATGGGTGCCTGGGTCATTTTATCCTTAAGATCTAGGAAGGCTTTATGGGCTGACTTAGTCCAATGAAATTCTCCCTTCCTAATACAATCAGTGATAGGAGCAGCTAAAGTACTAAAGCCCTTGATGAATCGCCTATAGAAGGTAGCCAAGCCGTGGAAACTTCTAACTTCATGCACATTGGTTGGCTCTGGCCAGTCTACTATGGACCTAATCTTCTCAGGATCGGCCGCCACGCCGTCAGGGGTTACTACAAAACCAAGAAAGATAACTCTACTAGTCATGAATTCACACTTCTTAAGATTACCGTAGAGTCTATCATTCCTCAAAACTTGGCAGACTGCTCTAAGGTGGCCTAGGTGATCTGCTGGGGTCTTACTATAGATCAGGATGTCATCAAAATAGACCACCACAAATTTTCCTATGAAAGCTCTAAGTACCTGGGTCATAATTCTCATGAAAGTACTAGGGGCATTGGATAACCCAAAAGGCATAACAACCCATTCATAAAGACCATCCTTAGTTTTGAAAGCAGTTTTCCATTCATCCCCGGGTCTAATCCTAACCTGATGATAGCCGCTTCTGAGATCAATTTTAGAAAAAACCATTGCACCAGCCATCATATCAAGCATGTCATCTAGTCTAGGGATGGGAAACCTATATTTGATTGTAATTTTATTGATGGCACGACTGTCAACACACATCCTCCACGTGCCATCTTTCTTTGGGGTCAGTAAGGCTGGGACTGCACAAGGGCTAAGACTTTCTCTAATAAACCCCTTCCTCAATAATTCTCCAACCTGCTTTTGCAGTTCTTCATGCTCAGATGGATTCATCCTGTAATGGGGCAAGTTGGGCAAAGTCGCTCCTGGGATTAGATCTATGGCATGCTGGATATCCCTAAGAGGTGGAAGGTGGTCTGGCAAATCCTCGGGAAAGACATCCTCAAATTCTTTTAACACAGGTTTAACTTCTTGAGGAGGCTCTGAGGGTTCCGAAGTTCTAAGTTCCTTAGCAGTCAACATCCAGATGGGTGAACCACTATGAATTTCTTGTTCTAGATCCTTAGCACTGATTAGGTTCACTCCAGTTTTCATCTCCTTAACCTTACCGGCTCCTTTAGTTACCTTGTCCTTAGGGGGAACTGAATGGATCGTAATCTTCTTCCCATTGAAACTAAAGACACAGGTATTGGATTTTCCTAAGAGGGTGGCATCATGATCATACAACCAAGGTCTTCCGAGAATTATACTACTCACCCCCATGGGTAAGACATCGCACCAAATCTTTTCGTGATAAGATTGCATTTGGATTTGGACTTGACATCTAGACTGGATGGGTATGGAGGTAGAATCTATCCAAGAAACCTTATAGGGGTTGGGATGGGGAACTGGGATTAAGCCTAACATCTTGACAGTGCTAGTAGAGATGGCATTTACACAGCTCCCACTATCTATGATGATCTTACATACCTTATCCCCTAATTTAAGAAAAGTCTGTAGGATGTTAGTCCTACGCCAATCCTCTTGAACTAGATTCTGGGATAGGATGCATCTTACAACTCCTAATTGGTCAGATTCATTGGGTTCCTCCTCTCCTTCATACTCCTCAACCAAATTCATTCCAGCCTCATAAACTTCTTCTTCAAATTCCTCACTGGGCTCGGAATTATCATTCTCTCCCTCTTCTATGTAAAGGGATCTCCGTGGGCACTGGCTAGCAACGTGACCTACCTTATGACACTTGAAACAGGCTATGGCAGTACACTGACTGGAAATGTGACCTGGTTTCTGACACTTAAAACAGGTGATATTTGAACTAGGGGTTCTCTGGGTGTCAGGTGCCTTACCTTTGTCCATGGGCCTAGGGGTAGAAGTACCCTGAAAAGGTTTACTAGGGATAACTTGGCTAGGTCCATTCCTTGGGATTGGGGCACTAACCCTAGAAGGTATAGGTCCTCTCTGAAATTTCTCAGTGTTCAGTGCAATCTGGTAGGCTTGGTCTAGATCAGTAACCTCTCTCAGAAATAGTTCTCTCTTGATATCTTCCCTCAGGCCAGCCCTAAATCTAGACAAAGTAACTTCGTGGGCTTCACTCACATCACATCTCATTAGGTATTCATCAAAAGTAGCTATGTAGTCTGAGACAGATCGGTTTCCTTGTTTCAGGTTTTTCCATTGGTCTAACAGGTTTTGCTGGTATGAAATGGGTAGGTATTTATCTCTCAGTTTTTCTTTCATATCCTGCCAAGTGGTTATGGGCTCAACATTCCGTCTCCTAGTGGTTAGCTCAATGTTCCCCCAGTATAACCTAGCTTGACGCACTAATTTCATCTTGGCAAACTTGTATTTCCTCTCCTCAGACATAGCATACCACTCAAAGTATTGGTCCATCTCACCCTCCCAATCAGAATACACCTTAGGGTTCATACTACCATCAAAAGTGGGTGCATCTAATTTGATGTTCCTGATGAACCTATCATCTCTATCTTCAGGCTCTGGGTCAGGCCTCCTATGATTAGGTTCAGGATCTCTATATAAAGGCCTTCTAGGCTCCTGATGTGGGTGAGGTTGAGGCACATTAAAATCGGGGTCAGGAGTCCAATTCCGATGTCTAGGTTCTTCAAGTACGTGGACTCGGTCCCTAAGTTGGGTAAGATCCTCATGAATTTGTGCGCTAAACTGGGCCACAGTGTTTGTCATATCCTGATTCATTTTAGCCATACTTTCAGTAAGAGTTCTGATCATGGCCTCTAAATCAGGTTGGGTTTGACCAGGTTGATATGGCACTCCGTTTCTGGTAGACATGATGATTCAAGCAAGCACACAAAATGAGACTAGACTAAATCGACTACTGGATCACTAGACCTAGAGTCCAAACTAGATGCCCAATCAGAGTGGCAAGCTAGCCTGTAGTACTCAGGACTCAGCCAGGCAGGTGTAAGGGGAGTGTTAGGTCCCTGATTGCCAATCCTAGACACCAATCAGTGATTGGCCAGGTAGGCGGACCAGCACACAAGCCCTTCGGGAATGGATCCCTGAACCACCGTTCTAGACACTAAGTGCTAAGCACATACAGAATAACTCGGCAAACTGACTCAACACTAGCCTAGACCCGACCAATTGGTGTCCCTAGCCCACTAGGGCAAATTAGGTCTAACTAGTTTTAAATTAGGTCTAGGTTTGAATGATTGGATGGTGGTTTTGGGCTAAGGAGAGGTAATCAACTCCTCCCCTTATCTTAGATGCTCAATTGCCCTTAAGTAAATTATGAGATGATCACTCCAAAAAGAATTGAATTGCAGAACACAAAAAACAGAGTTGTTGTATTTTAATACTCAGAATTTTTACCGAAACCAATAAATCACAGAAAAATTATGGAAAATAGGCTCAATTATACTGGTATCAACGAAGCAAAAATCATGCAATTCAGAATTTTATGCAGGGAGAAATAATTCAGAAAACAGGGCAATTATGGGCTACAACTAGATTGTCTTCCCCGTTTATAATCCCTGCTACGAAGTTATAACCCAATGGATCCCCTACACGCCCTAGGAACACCCCGTGGAATGGGAGGAGGAGGCTTGCGCCTCGCTTAGTTCCTAGGACCGGACATCCTGGGGAGTCTACTTCGAGCAGACAAAATAAAAAGAGAAAACAATCAAAACAAGCAAGCAAGCAAATCAGAAACCCTAGACTGGGCTCTGATACCAAAAATGATGCAGAACAAATAAAGGGATGCGATGCGAAAGTAAATTAAGATTAACTATTTTTTTTTTTGTTTTTATATGTTTGTAGAAGTTGGCTTCAAATCAAAGAAAAGTTAACCTAACATTGAAAGATACTAATATGATAATTGAAATCACAATTTGAAGGAAACTAAATTATCAGAGTAGTTCAGAAGCAACGGATCGCTGGGGGTTGAGAAACTCCCAGACCTAGGGTTTCGCTCCGAACTTTCAACAGAACAGAAATAAAGAGAAGAGATGGTTTACCTAACCAGACAATGATCTTCACAGATTTTGGTGGAAGAACTCTCCCGAGCAGATTGTTGGATCCTCGGATTCAGATATCTTCGCAATGGATCCTCCAATACTGGTCCTTTGGCGGGTTGGCTTCTCCTGAACTCAAGATCTGGAAGAGAAGAAAAACAATTGATGGAATCAGAGAGTCAAGGGAGAAATTTACCAGGTTGATGAACTTGAGGATTGAAATTGCTGAAAACTGGATTCTCCTGGAAGCTGATGTGATTTTTCTTGGAACTTGCTCTGGATCTGAAGTAGCCGGACTGGATCTGGATGAAGGTGGATGGCCTGGACTTGTAGAGAGAGAGAGAAGCCATGGGAGATGGGAGGATCTAGGGTTTGATGGATTGGAAATAATGAAAGGTGGCTAGGGTTTTGGATTTTAAGTGGTTAACCTAGGGTTTTGGATAAAATTGGAGATCTCTCACCTCCTCAAGGCTCCAATGGAACCCGGATTACCCCCTCACGGAGCTCAACACTTAGAATAGTGCAGAAGAAGAGAAACCTAAGTCACTCAACACAAGAGAATAGCAAAAATAATTTTTCTTCATTGATTTTTTAAAGTTACAAAGAGAGGTCTATTATATAGACCTAAAATTTTCTCCAAGCTTGTACAAATTTCCATGTGGGACTAAACTCCTCCAACCTCTAGATTAGGTAGAAAACCCCCTCTCTTGGTCGACCAAGACTTCAAAAAAATTGGGACGGCCATAAAGGAATTTTTTTGGAATTTTTATGGCGCCTTCTTTGGAGTTGGATTTGGATTTGGAGTCCTCTTCTTCTTATGGCATTTCTTCTTTTCTTCCACTCCAAGTTAAGCTCTTTGATTTTGATTTGAACTTCAATTAGGAGTAGGTTGGATGTCCTTCTTTGATTTTTTCTCCAAGAGAAGTCCCTTTCCTTCTTTGCTTAGACAAAATTGGCAGGTATGGGCGCCTCCTTTAAATTAGCTTCCAATTTGATTTTTTTTCTTCTTTGGGTGTGGGGACCATGACACTGGGATGCCTCTGTGGCACCTCCTGGACCCTGGCGTGTGCTCGGAGTGTGGCTGGGCATGTGGCTTGGAGTGTGGCCTCCACTTGCTTGGACCTTGATTTGATTGGAAGACAAATGTGGCACCATTTTGGACCTTGATTTGATTGGAAGACAATTGCGGCACCATATTGGATAAAATTGAAACCACATCGGGACTTGCACCGAGTCAACATGACTCAACAAAATTTAAATGGTGACTCAAGAAAAAAATAAAAATAAATAAACTGGTTGACCATGTCAACCTTTATTACAAACCCTAATTTCTCGGGCAAGGTTAATCAGAGATCCAGATGGAGCTCTGAAGTCTTCTTCTGAGTCTGGTGCCTGCACCACAGACTGGTGTTCTATCTTTGCTATTTTGCAACAGCACAGGTACGGTACTGAGCTACAATCTGGGCCACATTTCTTTTGAGACCAGGCCAAAAGAATTGGTCTTCTATTGCTAAGATGGTCTTATTCCTACCAAAATGTCCTGACAAGCCTCCAGCATGAACTTCCCAGATCAGAAATTCCCTAACAGAGGTCTTGGGAATACACAATTGATTTCCTTTGAAAAGGTATCCATCTAAAAGGGTATAATCACTATGCTTACTAGATGGTCCTTGTTGAAGGGATCAATAGGTGTTACCAAAATCAAGGCATGTAGGATACTCCTCTTTCAATCTATCAAACCCTACTACCTCAGTGCTCACAGAAGTCAACAACATGGAACGACGACTCAATTCATCGACTACCCTATTTTCAGTACCGGCACGATGTTTCAGTATGAACGTATAAGCTTGTATGAACTCTACCCATTTCCCGTGCCTAGGGTTCAATTTCTTCTGAGAACTAAGGAACCTAAGAGTTTCGTGGTCAGAAAATAGGACAAACTCTTGCGGTAGAAGATAATGCCTCCAATAACGTAATGCCTGTGAAAGATTGTGCCCTGAAAGCCAATTGAAATATTGTAATTTTGATCCCAAAATCAATGAATTGACATTTTATAAAGGCATTAGTTTCATCATTTGCTGTGTCTTTTTGATTTTATGATGAACCCCATAGATTAGGGCTATGGTTCTAGGGTTATGATGAGATCATACCAGTGAGACCTAAAGCCTTAAAACCCTAATCTAAAATATTCCTGGTCGATGGGACATTGAGTTGGGGATCAATGTCTCCGGCAAGACCAGCACATCCTATATATATGTTTTGTAATGAGGGTGACTGATCTCACAGTCACTTGTGTTTGACACTAATACTAGGATGTGAGTGTTCATTAGAGAATGAGTTCACTGAATTGATCTAGATTGAGAATATCTAATGGAACCTTATCTGTTTGTCAATAGATAATTCTCATAGTGGGAGTAGTGCATGTGGTCCTTTGACCTGAGACTACCATAGTACCTTATATGCATGAATCCATACTTTGGTTCGCAATCAATCATGACACTGAGTCATGCACGAGGTGATACTGGTTATGGTGGATTGTATATGGAGGTTGTGAGTAGGTCAATAAGGAATTGATCAGCCCTAGTAAGAGGGAATAGCATCCAGCTAATTTCAAATGATGGATTCAGGAAACCTTTGATCAAAGTATGAACATTAGAGTTATTTTCTAATGGTTCATTAATGAATCATCATTATAAAGATTGAGCAAGGGATGAATATGAAAATTGGATTTGACAAGTATCCATATTCATAATCATATTCGGGATGCAAGTTGATCAAAGGACTGAATTGCCCGGTAACTCACCACTGAAGGGTATTTTGATAATTCCACCAAAATTCCACATCTTCCGGGTAGACATGATACGTTGCTAGACGTCAATCTTGTCTTGTAGGTATATGATTGAGTCATGGTAATTCAAATCAGTCAATTTGAATTAGATTCTAATTGACCGAGTCGAGCTAGTGTGAGTTGACCTAAATCGGCTTAGTTGAGATCTAACCGAATTAAGTCAAATAGCACTCGGACCTACTGCTGGCTAGGTGTGGAACCCAATGGGTCACACACAAAAGAAAATTGATGAAGGATTTAATTTGGAATTAAATCATGTTTGCAGGATAAACACACTAGCATGTGTTGCAGACCAAATTTCTATTCGAATCAGATTCGAATTTGGTTCCGAATTGGGCTTAATTGGGTTCTAATTAAACCAGATTAAGGTCCAATTTATTTTTAGGAATTGGGCTAACCCATGGCTGAACCCAAGTGAATTTAGTTCACTGAGACCCTCTCTCCAAGCCGCCCCCTCCCTTTTCTCACCCGCGCGCGCCAAGAAAGAGAGTCCACGCGCGTGGACTTCTCTTAAAACGCGTGAGAAAGAAAACATCGGAGAAAAATCTGAAAAGGGGTGATTCAGATCCTTGTCTGGCGCCCTTGGATCTGGATCTGATGGCCAGAAAAAATTAAGGAAAACATCCATCGCTTTTCGGTCGCAAATCCGTCTCCAAAAGTCGCGATTCTTCCTGAAGTTTTTCCGAGAGTCCTCCTCGTCGGAAAAATGAAAATCAAATCGGAGAATCATGATTTTTGGTTGAGGGGACGCGTGAGGAATGAGGGATCGTGATCCCTGGGGTTTCAGAGGGTTGCGTTGTTTCGAGATGACACCCCTCTGAGATCTATAAATAGGGTTGGGGTTCTCGGGGGTTTTCACGTAACATAATTCAGAGATCCAATTCCCTTTCTTCCTCTCCAGAATACTCCTTCCTCTTGTTCTTGTTGGGTATTGTTTCCCTTACAGAGGTATCCTCTGTCGAAACTCTGACCCTAAACAAGAATAAGAAGAAGGTCTTGAACGATAAAGGAAAGAAAAGGGAAAGGATCTATTCTTCTTTTCCTTCTTGAATTAAGACTTTGACTGTCTTAATTTTTCTTCCAATTCAATTCAAGAAAAGGGATTCAAGAAAGGAATTCTTGAAGAAAATTCAAGAAGAGAAAAGAAGGAAGAAAAGAAATTTTCTTTAAAGAAAATTTAGCCTAAAGGTCCAAGAATTGAATTCTTGAAAAAGAATTCAAGAAGAGGAGCCAAGAACTAGAAATTATTGTCTTCATTATTTTTCTGTGTGGATCACCATTGGAGGGTGAACATTTGGGCACCTGGTGGAGATTCAGAGTTTGGATTTTGCGATACAGGTTAGTATCTTAATTTGAGATTAAATCTTATATAAACATCTTATATGTTTTAATTCTTTTAAGGAGATTTTGGGTTGAAGGTTTGGTGAAGATTTCATAAAGATAAAAATTTTTTGAAATCTATGATTCCGCCTTGCCACCGAACCCTACAGTGGTATCAGAGCCTCCTTATTAAGATTAAAATATATATTCTGAATTTTAGATGCATATTTATATAAGTAACATGAGATGTAATATATGTTTGTTATAATGTCACCAATTAGGGTTTTCACTCAAACCCTAATTGTTGTAGAGATATGCATAGAGTTCTAGTCATCATACTGAAATAAGGTTGCCCTGGCATAATGGTGGATCCATTATGTGGTAAATGGTTGTCCTAGTATGATGACACACTAATCACATATTTGTGTTAATTATGCATATATGTTTGATGTATGCCACTAATTAAGGTTTTCACTTAAACCTTAATTTGCATAGAGATATGTTTAGCCTTCTAGTCATCATACTGAAATAAGGTTGCCCTGGCATAATGGTGGATCCATTATGTGGTAAATGGTTGTCCTAGTATGATGGCACACTATGGCACATATTTGCTAGAATGTGCTTTGTTTTAATAAAGCCCTCTTTAACAACATATTAAGTTGTAGTGTCATATACCAAAAGCAAAAATAATCAATATGATTAGTTTATCATTCGGTGTCTAGGAAAAGTGGTTCATGATCGGTAAAGAGGACATGGTTTTTAATTGGTTCCGTTGACTGACCTGGCCAATTCTTATTGGTGTCTAAGGAAAGCAACGGGGGGACTCCCACCACTCTCCCACTTACCTGGCCGGTATGATTAACTTAATTATTGATTGATATGCTCAGTGTAAAATTCACTACATATGGCTTTCCTTCATGCCAAGTCATTATTATGTTATGATCCATATTAGGTTTGTTGTGTACACACAAGGCCTTTTTTCTTTATGGTGACTAACATAATTTTTGCTTGGTACATTTGATGCTTATGGAATGATTTGATATAATACTTTGTTGTGTACACACAAGGGTATTATAATTAATATCATGACTATATAGCAATGAAGGGTCTAACTTAACTAAAATATTATAGTTTGTTGTGTACACACAAGGCTATTAATATTTTAGAGGCCAAGATAAGTTGAGAATTGTATGAATTACAATTGGAAAGAGTTTTCCTACCTTTGAACTTATATAAGATTTGTTGTGTACACACAAGGTCTTTTATAAGGAATTAGGATCTCAACCCCACTAAGAGAACCAATTAGGGTTTTCTCGATCATCACATTGAGGGTTATGATGCTTGATAAAATAGTGGGAGACATAATAAGTTAAAGTCCTAATTTAATTATGTTTTATCAACATTGATTGTCTGCTTATGTAATGTTGTTTGTTAATGTAGATTAAATGGCCTCTTCACTCTCACTCCGTAGCATTCTTGATGCAAATAAATTGACTGGACCAAACTATGTTGATTGGTTGAGAAACCTGAAGATAGTACTCAGCCAAGAAAGAATTTCTTATATTCTTGATACCCCAACCTTGGAACCATTAGGGGAAGATGCCTCGCAAGAGGATAAGACCACATATAACACGTGGCAAAATGACTCACTTACTGTCAAGTGTATAATGCTTGCCTCTATGACCAATGAGTTACAGAGGCAACATGATAGCATGGACACAAACTCCATATTGCTCAATTTAAAAGAACTTTATGGAGAACATAGTCGAACTGCAAGATATGAAATATCTAAGCAGTTATTCCATGCAAGGATGACAGAAGGTACATCCGTACAAGACCATGTATTAAAGGTTATTGACCTAATCACCCGATTGGGTCAATTGGGTTTTGTTATGGATGGGGAGTTGAATCAGGATTTAATCCTGCAGTCACTCCCAGAGTCATTTTCACAGTTTGTTCTTAATTATCATATGAACAAACTTAACACTTCCTTGCCTGAGCTGTTGAATATGTTAAAAACAGCAGAGAGCCATTTAAAGAAGAATAAGGCTCCACTTCTTCTTGTGGATGGTGTAAACAAGAAGAAAATATGCAAAAAGGTTTCCAAGAGGAGGTTAAATCCAAAAGGGGGCATCAAGAAAAAGAAAGGAAAGAAGGCCTCCGGACAAATGACCTGCTTTCATTGTGGCAAGCCGGGTCACTGGAAAAGAAACTGCAAGGTTTACCTTGCAAGTGTGAAGCCTGGTGCTAGTAATGCACCAAAGGTATGTATGAGATACATGCAATTTTGTCATTAGACACTTATAATTCAAACTCTTGGGTATTGGATACTGCTTGTGGTCATCATATCTGCAAATCATTGCAGGGACTACAGAACATTAGAGTTTTGAAGGAAGGCGACTTCGAGCTCTACGGTGCTGGAGGAGATTCCATCCAAGTAGAAGCTGTAGGGACTTATATGTTGAAGCTGCCTTCTGGAAAGATTTTAGAGTTAAAGAATTGTTATTTTATGCCTAGAATCATTAGAAACATCATATCTGTACCCTTGTTACTTAAACAAGGATATATTATGAATGTAATGAGCAGTGGCTGCTCAATCAGTTTTTCTAATGAAATAATATTTAATGGCATATTTTGCAATGGTCTCTTAACTTTATCTTCTGATGACAATATACTACATGTTAGTAATAAATGAAAAAGAGATGAAGTAAACAATACTTTACTTTGGCACTGTCGTCTTGGACATATTAGTGAGCAGAGGATTAACAAGTTATACAAGGAAAAATTCCTTAATCCTTATGACTATGAATCATTAGGAACTTGTGAATCATGTCTCATGGGTAAAATGACCAAGACACCATTTAGTGGATATAATGAAAGGACAACAGAGTTATTAGGACTCATACACACTGATGTATGTGGACCTATGACAACTCAGGCCAAGGGTGGATACTCATATTTCATCACATTCACTGATGATTTTTCAAGGTACGGATTTGTGTATCTAATGAAAATAAGTCCGAAGCTTTTGAAAAATTTTAGAGTATCAAAGTATGGTAGAGAAACAAACGGAAAAAAGTATTAAGATCCTTCAATTAGATAGAGGAGGTGAATACTTATCCACCGAGTTTCTTGATCACCTTAAACAAAAGGGAATCATCTCTGAATGGACTCCTCCTTACACACCACAATTAAATGGTGTTGCTGAAAGGAGAAATTGTACTTTATTAGATATGGTACGGTCCATGATGTGCTTCACAGACTTACCTGTTTCTTTCTGGGGATATGCCTTGGAAACAGCGGCTAATATTTTGAATAGAGTACCATCCAAATCTGTATCTAGCATTCCATATGAGTTATGGAGGGGAAAGAAACCCAATCTTAAGCACCTTAAGATATGGGGATGTCCAGCTTATGTCAAAAGAAATTTTGGACAAAAGCTTGATGCTAGAGCAGAAAAATGTCTATTTGTTGGATATCCCAAAGATAGTATAGGATATCTATTCTACCACCCTACTGAACAAAAGGTTTTAGTCAGTAGGCATGCCATTTTTATGGAAAAAGAATTTATCCTACAAAAGGGCAGTGGGAGAAATATTGAACTTGAAGAAGTTCAACAAGTAGATACATCTCAACAAAATCATAACACAGTTAGTATAGAACCTGAACACACCACTCCTATCCGTAAGTCTGATAGAGTGCGACATGCACCTGAAAGGTATGGGTTCATTATTGAAAATAATGAAGCCCGAATCATTGATAATGATGAGCCTCTAACATATACGGATGCTATCATAAGTAGTGACTCAGACAAATGGCTGGAAGCCATGAGATCCGAAATGGACTCCATGTATGTCAACCAAGTCTGGACTTTGGTTGATGCACCAGAGAGTGTTAACCCTATTGGAAGCAAATGGGTCTATAAGAAAAAGATTGGGACAGATGGCCAAGTTAAAACTTATAAAGCCAGATTAGTGGCTAAGGGTTTCAGACAAAAACAGGGAATAGATTATGATGAAACATTTTCTCCTGTTGCCATGCTCAAATCTATTCGGATCATGCTTGCTATAGCAGCATATCATGATTATGAAATCTGGCAGATGGATGTGAAAACTGCATTCCTCAATGGTTTCCTTGAGGAAGAGGTTTATATGTCACAGCCAGAAGGTTTTGTCTTGGAGACTAAACCTAATCAGGTATGTAGGCTAAAGAAATCTATTTATGGATTAAAGCAAGCATCTAGGAGTTGGAACATCCGATTTGATAAGACAGTCAAAGAATTTGACTTTATCAAAAATGAGGATGAACCTTGTGTGTACAAGAAGACTAGTGGGAGTGCCATAGTTTTCTTGGTTCTGTATGTAGATGATATACTCCTCATTGGGAATGATATCCCAATGTTACAATCAGTCAAGGTATGGTTATCTAAACAGTTTTTCATGAAAGACTTGGGAGAAGCATCTTATATACTAGGCATCAAGATCTATAGAGATAGATCTAGGAGGATGCTAGGTTTATCCCAGTCTAGGTACATTGACCAAGTGCTAAAAAGATTTAGCATGGAGGAAAGTAAAAGAGGTTACTTACCTATTGGTCATGGTATACATCTTTCTAAGAAGATGTCTCCTAAGACACCTGAAGAAAGAAATAGAATGAATTCGGTACCTTATGCTTCGGCAGTAGGGTCTATTATGTATGCTATGTTATGTACTAGGCCTGATGTGGCATATGCCTTAGGTATAGCCAGCAGGTTTCAGGCTGATCCAGGAGAGGATCATTGGAAGGCTGTGAAAAATATTCTTAAGTACTTAAGAAGAACTAAGGATATTTTTCTAATATACAGAGGATCTGATCTTAAACTAGAAGCTTATTCAGATTCTAGTTTTCAATCAGATCTAGATGACAGCAAATCTATATCTGGGTATGTTTTTACCCTTAATGGAGGAGTTGTAAGCTGGAAAAGTTCTAAACAGTAAACTGTAGCTGACTCAACAACTGAGGCAGAGTACATTGCTGTTAGTGAAGCTGCCAAGGAAGCTGTCTGGATGAAGAAGTTCATATCAGAGTTGGGCGTAGTTCCTGAGATTGAAGGTCCAGTATCACTTTACTGTGATAATACAGGGGCTGTTGCTCAAGCAAAGGAACCAAGAGCTCATCACAAATCAAAGCACATTCTGAGGCGCTTCCATCTCGTTCGAGAGATTGTCGAAAGACAAGAAGTCTGCATTAAAAGGGTAGAAACGAAGAACAACGTAGCAGACCCGTTCACTAAGGCTCTATCACAGCGAGAGTTTGATCGCCACCTTGATTGTATGGGGTTAAGATTTAAAGGCGATTGGCTTTAGTGCAAGTGGGAGATTGAAAGATTGTGCCCTGAAAGCCAATTGAAATATTGTAATTTTGATCCCAAAATCAATGAATTGACATTTTATAAAGGCATTAGTTTCATCATTTGCTGTGTCTTTTTGATTTTATGATGAACCCCATAGATTAGGGCTATGGTTCTAGGGTTATGATGAGATCATACCAGTGAGACCTAAAGCCTTAAAACCCTAATCTAAAATATTCCTGGTCGATGGGACATTGAGTTGGGGATCAATGTCTCCGGCAAGACCAGCACATCCTATATATATGTTTTGTAATGAGGGTGACTGATCTCACAGTCACTTGTGTTTGACACTAATACTAGGATGTGAGTGTTCATTAGAGAATGAGTTCACTGAATTGATCCAGATTGAGAATATCTAATGGAACCTTATCTGTTTGTCAATAGATAATTCTCATAGTGGGAGTAGTGCATGTGGTCCTTTGACCTGAGACTACCATAGTACCTTATATGCATGAATCCATACTTTGGTTCGCAATCAATCATGACACTGAGTCATGCACGAGGTGATACTGGTTATGGTGGATTGTATATAGAGGTTGTGAGTAGGTCAACAAGGAATTGATCAGCCCTAGTAAGAGGGAATAGCATCCAGCTAATTTCAAATGATGGATTCAGGAAACCTTTGATCAAAGTATGAACATTAGAGTTATTTTCTAATGGTTTATTAATGAATCATCATTATAAAGATTGAGCTAGGGATGAATATGAAAATTGGATTTGACAAGTATCCATATTCATAATCATATTCGGGATGCAAGTTGATCAAAGGACTGAATTGCCCGGTAACTCACCACTGAAGGGTATTTTGGTAATTCCACCAAAATTCCACATCTTCCGGGTAGACATGATACGTTTCTAGACGTCAATCTTGTCTTGTAGGTATATGATTGAGTCATGGTAATTCAAATCAGTCAATTTGAATTAGATTCTAATTGACCGAGTCGAGCTAGTTTGAGTTGACCTAAATCGGCTTAGTTGAGATCTAACCGAATTAAGTCAAAAAGCACTCGGACCTACTGCTGGCTAGGTGTGGAATCCAATGGGTCACACACAAAAGAAAATTGATGAAGGATTTAATTTGGAATTAAATCATGTTTGCAGGATAAACACACTAGCATGTGTTGTAGACCAAATTTCTATTCGAATCAGATTCGAATTTGGTTCCGAATTGGGCTTAATTGGGTTCTAATTGAACCAGATTAAGGTCCAATTTATTTTTTAGGACATTGGGCTAACCCATGGCTGAACCCAAATGAATTTAGTTCACTGAGACCCTCTCTCCAAGCTGCCCCCTCCCTTTTCTCACCCGCGCGCGCCAAGAAAGAGAGTCCACGCGTGTGGACTTCTCTTAAAACGCGTGAGAAAGAAAACGTCGAAGAAAAATCTGAAAAGGGGCGATTCAGATCCTTGTCTGGCGCCCTTGGATCTGGATCTGATGGCCAAAAAAAATTAAGAAAAACATCCATCGCTTTTCGGTCGCAAATCCGTCTCCAAAAGTCGCGATTCTTCCTGAAGTTTTTCCGAGAGTCCTCCTCGTCGGAAAAACGAAAATCAAATCAGAGAATCATGATTTTTGGTTGAGGGGACGCCTGAGGAATGAGGGATCATGATCCCTGGGGTTTCAGAGGGTTGCGTTGTTTCGAGATGACACCCCTCTGAGATCTATAAATAGGGTTGGGGTTCTCGGGGGTTTTCACGTAACATAATTCAGAGAACCAATTCCCTTTCTTCCTCTCCAGAATACTCCTTCCTCTTATTCTTGTTGGGTATTGTTTCCCTTACAGAGGTATCCTCTGTCGAAACTCTGACCCTAAACAAGAATAAGAAGAAGGTCTTGAACGGTAAAGGAAAGAAAAGGGAAAGGATCTATTCTTCTTTTCCTTCTTGAATTAAGACTTTGACTATCTTAATTTTTCTTCCAATTCAATTCAAGAAAAGGGATTCAAGAAAGGGAATTCTTGAAGAAAATTCAAGAAGAGGAAAGAAGGAAGAAAAGAAATTTTCTTTAAAGAAAATTTCAGCCTAAAGGTCCAAGAATTGAATTCTTGAAAAAGAATTCAAGAAGAGGAGCCAAGAACTAGAAATTATTGTCTTCATTATTTTTCTGTGTGGATCACCATTGGAGGGTGAACATTTGGGCACCTGGTGGAGATTCAAAGTTTGGATTTTGCGATACAGGTTAGTATCTTAATTTGAGATTAAATCTTATATAAACATCTTATATGTTTTAATTCTTTTAAGGAGATTTTGGGTTGAAGGTTTGGTGAAGATTTCATAAAGATAAAAATTTTTTGAAATCTATGATTCCGCCTTGCCACCGAACCCTACAGCCTGAACTACCGCATACAGCTCCCTATCATAGGTGGAATACCTTAGTCTCGCTTCATTTAACTTTTCACTGAAATATGCTACTGGGTGATTCTCTTGACTCAAGACATCTCCAATTCCTACCCTAGAAGCATCACAAGCAACCTCAAACACTTTGGTAAAATCGGGTAACCTCAAGACGGGTGCGTGCATCATTTTTTCCTTAATTGTTAGGAAGGCTTTGTCTACTGCTTTAGTCCACTCAAAAGTTCCCTTCCTAATATAATCAGTGATTGGAGCCACTATCGTACTGAACCCTCTAATGAATCTCCTATAGAAGGTGGCTAAACTGTGGAAACTACGGATATCATGGATGCTTTTGGGTACAGGCCACTCTACTATGGACTTAATTTTCGCAGGGTCAGCGGACACTCCTTCAGATGTGACTACGAATCCTAGAAAGATAACTCTATGTGTTAAGAAATCACACTTCTTGATATTGGCATAGAGGCTATCCTTTCTAAGGACTTGGCAAACTTGCCTTAGGTGGGTTAAATGGTCTGCCTTAGTCTTGCTATAGATAAGAATGTCATCAAAGTAGACCACCACAAATTTCCCGATGAAGGTTTTCAACACCTGATTCATAATTCTCATAAAGGTGCTGGGTGCATTGGACAGACCGAACGGCATGACTAACCACTCATATAATCTATCTTTAGTCTTAAAAGCGGTCTTCCATTCATCTCCAGGCCTAACCCTAACCTGGTGATAGCCACTCTTTAAGTCTATCTTAGAGAAAATCGTTGATCCGGCTATCATGTCTAACAATCGTCCGGTCTTGGAATCGAAAACCTATATTTAACAGTAATCTTGTTGATGGCACGGCTATCTACACACATCCTCCAGGTGCCATCCTTCTTAGAGGTTAACAAGGCAAGGACTGCACATGGGCTTAAACTTTCTCTAACAAACCCCTTTCTAAGAAGTTCACTAACTTGCCTTTGTAACTCCTGATGTTCAGTTGGATTCATCCTATAATGAGGCAAATTAGGTAAAGTCGCGCTAGGGACTAAATCTATGGCATGCTGTATGTCCCTTAAAGGTGGAAGACTATCGGGTAGGTCCTCGGGAAACATGTCTTCAAATTCTTTCAATAATTGGACCACCTCTTGAGGGTGTTCTACAGGGGTGTGGTCCTTAGTTTCCTTAGCAGCTACCATCCAAATAGGTGCTCCCTCATTAATGTCTTTTTCTAATTCTCTTGCACCTATCAAATTTAATCCAGTCCTTTTTTCTTTCAGGCTGCTATTTCCTCTTTTGGTGTTGTCCTTAGGCTGGGTTGGATGAATGACAATTTTCTTGCCATTGAAATTGAAAGCACAGGAATTTGATCGACCAAAAATTGTCACATCATGGTCAAACAGCCATGGCCTACCTAGGATGATGCTACTTACTCCCATAGGGAGCACATCACACTAGATTCATTCCTGATAGGACTGAAGTTGGATTTGAACCTGACGTCTCTGCTTGATTGGGATAGAAGTGGAATCGATCCAGGATACCTTATATGGATTGGGATGTGGTTCAGTGGGTAATCCTAGACTCTTGGCTGCACTAGTGGAAATGGCATTGACATAGCTTCCACTATCGATCACGATCTTACAGACCTTTTCTCCTATTTTGACAAATGTGTGTAGGATGCTAGTCTTACGCCAGTCTTCCTAATCCTTAGTCTGTGTCATGATACATCTCACAACTCCTAACACATCTGATGAATCTACATTTTCTTCATCTCCTTCATACTCATCAGCCAAGCAATCCCCTACTTCATAAACCTCCTCTTCATCATTCTCTAGGGGTTCTGATTCACCTTCTTTTGCCTCCCCTATATGTAAAGCTCTAGAGGGACATTGGCTCACGAAATGACCTGGTTTATAACACTTATAGCAGACTCGCTCCCTCTCACCTCGAACTTTAGGGCTCTTTCCTTTGTCTTCTCTAGGAATTGGGGGAATGACAGGGTTGGGCCTAAGGGTTGGATTCGAGCTAGATCTTGGTCTATTGGTTGTACCAGGGACTGAACTAGGTCTACTAACAGAAGGATTAAACCTAATGGGCTCAGGTCGCCTAAATGTAGCTCTCCTTTGAAACCTCTCATAGTCCATGGCAACTTGGTATGCCTGATCTAAATCATGGACTTCTCTCAAAAATAGTTCCCCTTTTATATCTTCATTCAATCCTGATCTAAACCTCGACAATGTGGCTGACTCAGACTCAACTACGTTGCATCGCATTACAAACTCATCAAATTTATCAACGTATTCAGAAACGATCTTATTTCCTTGTGTCAATCACTGCCACTGATCTAACAACCTTTGTTGATAAGACATAGGCAAATATTTCTCTCTAAGCTTTCTCTTCATGTCTTTCCAGGTCGCTATAGGTAAGTCTCCCCTCTGCCTAGCTATGCGCTCGACATTTCCCCAATACAACCTAGCCTGACGGACTAGTCTGATTTTGGCAAACTTGAATCTTCTCTCTTCAGACATATCATACCAGTCAAAATATTGTTCCATGTCAGCCTCCCAGTCTATGTACACCTTAGGATCTAGGCTTCCCTTAAAGGTTGGTGCATCTAGACGGATATTCCTTAAGGCCCGATCATCCTGATCAAAAGTATCATGGCGAGGTCTTCTAGGATATGGCTCAGGAGTGTGATCAGCATAATCCTGATGTGGCCTTCTATGAATTGGATCAGGTGTATGTTCCTGTCGTTGGGCTCTAGGGCGAACTGAAGGTAATCTGGGTGAAGGTGGTTCAGTTGGGGTCAACCTAGATTCCTCTAGGTTTCTTATCCTTTCCTCGAATTGATCAAACCTAGAATCCAAACGTTCAAGTCGCTCAATCATAGATCTCATAAGGGTTTCCACACTAGTGTCCATGGATGAACTTGGTTGGTCTTGTGAAGGGTGGTAAGGAGTTCCTGATCTAGTTGTCATGCAAACAATTTGACTCAAACTCGGGCTAAGGATTTCTAGACCTAGAGTACGAATTAGAGATCTAATTAAAAGGACCAACTAGCTAGTAGTAACTTACGTGACTTGGCCAGGTAGGTGGGAAGGGGAGTGGAGGTCCCTGTTCTGCCAACCTTAGACACCAATCTGTGATTGGCCAGGTAGGCGGACCAACCCACAAGCCCTAATACACCAATCCTAGACACCAAGCTCGTAAGCACATACCAATTAGTGGACACAATCAACTTGACCCTAATCCGAACCCGACTCGTTGGTGTCCCTAACCCACTAGGGTGATTAAGTCTAATTGGTCTTAATTAAGGATTGGGATCGAGATGATGGGTTGTGGTTTTGGGCTAAGGACAAGTGATGAACTCTTGCCCCCATGTCATATTGATGCCCTTAAGATGTTTTCAAATGAATGCAAATTCTTTTTTTTTTTTTTGTGTTTTATGAGCTGACTTAATTAATTGACTTGATTAGTTTTCAAACAATTTCAAATTCAAACTTAAATTTTAAGATTTAAATTTCAAACTCCAAGTTTCAGATTCTATAATGTCAGAATTTTAAAATTTTAAAATTTAAAATTTGAACTTCAAATTCAAAAATTTTCTGAGATTGGTTCTTGCTGGAATTTCAGTTCAGATTGAATCTCAAAGAGTATTTCGAATGCAAGAAATTCTAACAATCGAAATAAAATCTGAAAAATTTTTGAGAAATAATATGAATTATGAGGATCCCAGAAAAACAAAAATCAGAAAACTTTGATCTGTCTATATAGAGAAACAATAAAAAAAATAGACCATGTACTGCAGACTATTTTAGCAGGATAGAAGATTGAAGTATGAATTTTAGTATTTTCTGTGAATTTCTTCTGATGCTGAAACTTTGTGTGATTATAACTAACCTTATATGGAATCAAAAAATTATGGCAATGCAAAATGTACTATTTTTCTTTTTTTGAATTTTTTTTTGATCACAGCCAGCAGATTCAGATTCACAGAAAAAAAGAAATTAAAGGAATTGCGATGCTTTACCAAACTCTAATCTAGAACTTCACGTCCGGCCCGGAGGAACATTACTCCCATGGGTCGTGACAGTGTACTGGAGTACACCCGCTCAGGAGGTGTGAGTTTTTGATCTAGTTTGGATTTAAGAGAAAACTATTCTACCCTATTGCAACCATGCTCTGATACCAAGAATGGTAGGGGATGCAAAGTGAAGATGAAACTATGCAACTCTAAAGGAGATTAGCGAAGATTAATTGGCAAGTTCTATCGACATATGAAGAGTTCAGCATAATTTATCAAAGATAAGTTAATGAAGCAAACTTGAATGATCATGCATAACCCTAATTACCGAGACTTCGAAATAATAAAGAAATAGGACAGAATTAAAACCACCAGTCATGCTAGTCAGATTAATGTCTCAGACCTAATTGATACTGACTTACCTGGCATTGATTTTCCAATAAGAATAAGATCACTCTTGAGGGGATCTTCCAGATGACCAGGCCATGCTACAGGTTGGAGACTCTTCTTGTTTTCTGGATTGGTGGCAAGAGATCCTTCCTCTTGAAGTCGGAATTCCAGAGAACCCTGCAACAAAGAAATCCCTAAGATGAAAGAACTTAACAAAACATGAAATGGAGAAAGGGAAGAGAGGTGGATGAAGCATTGATGGGGATCCTTCTTGGCGCCATGGTGGAGTGCTTGAGATGGAACATGTTGGTCTCCTTGTGTTGATCCTCTTGATTCACCATTACATGTTGAAGGCTCACTTGAGATTGGAGAGGAAGAAAGGAGTCCTTGGGCATTGGAGATGGAAGAAGGGAGGAACTAGAGTGGGCGTGGAAGAGGAGAAAGACTAAACCACATAGACACAAAGACAATCACATAGAAAGAATAATCCAAGCCAAAAATTTTATTCATCCATTACCCTTATAATGGGGCATCCCAAAGTCTTTAATAGGAGCCTTACAAATCTTTAAAATTTGAAAATCCCTAAAATGTGGAGGATTACAAGGAGAGTTAGAGGATTTGTAGGCCTTGATGCTTGATTTGTGGAAGAGGGTAAATCTTTAAAATTTGAAAATCCCTAAAATGTGGAGGATTACAAGGAGAGTTAGAGGATTTGTAGGCCTTGATGCTTGATTTGTGGAAGAGGGTGGCCAACCATCATTTTGAATTCAAACTTTCTTCTTGGGCGCCCTCTTGGAGTTCCTTCAACCCATGACAAGTGCCACCAAAGTGGGGACCACTTGATAAGGTGGCTTCTAGCTGAGATGGTGCTGAGGTGGCAAGTGGTAGCTGATGTGGCGTTGAGGTGGCAAGTGGCATGTGGCACCACTTGGGTTTGGACTTGTCTTGATGCTTCAAAATCTGACTTTCAACTGGACTAAGGCTTCAAATTGGACCCGACCCAGCATGGACTCGAAATTAATTGAATTAAGACTTTGACTTCAACTGGACCAGACCCCATATGGACTTGAAATTAATTACAAGATTATTTGGACTCAAAATTGAAAGAGAAATTACAGGACTAATTACAGGACTAATCCAACCATAAGGACTCAGACTTGAATTGAATAGGTTGGAGTCTTTTCCTGATTCTGGTTCCCACACTACCTATGACACCTTGTAGGAGTACATAGTAAATTCTCATGTGCATGCCATGCTAGGGTCAAACCTAAAGAGTCTATAGTGTGTTGGTTAGACCCAAAGAGTCTAATAAATTTTCTTTGATAGGGAAGTCTAGTCGAATCTATTAGGTATTAGTTGAGTCTAATAAATCTATTGCCCTGAATCATCTGTCTGCACTTACACTAGCCTCTGTACAGCATCTGATTTAGAAATTAGTCAAAAGCTGAACATAGGTAATGAACTATATAATAACTTGGCTAATTCCCGAAAACATGTTAAATAATTTTCTGCAGGGGACTATGTGTTGATAAAGAGATTTCTTGCTCGCAAAGCTGGCCCATTCATAATAATGAAAAGAGTTGGACCCAATGCCTATGTGCTTGAGATAACACCTGATTTAGGTATTAGTCCCACCTTCAGTAGTTCAGACTTTATGGAGCATAGGGAGCAAGTAGTGATACCTAGCGAGCCCTTTGAGCCACTCCCTTTCTTTGAGAGAGAACCACCCTAGAGTGTCCACATACAATTTGGCCAATAAGTGAGGTAAGGAGTGAGTGAATCCTGGATGATCAAGCCATCAGTACCCGAGATGAAGGTTATCAAAGGTATTTGGTCAGATGGCAAGGTCAGCCAGAATCTGAGGACTTATGGAATGCTGTTGCAGATCTGCAGTGCCTTAACCCAGACCCTCCTTGAGCAGCCAAATTGATCCTTACTCGACGGGGTCAGTTCCTCCTGCCCCGGGAGAATTGGTGGGGACACTAGGATCAGACACAGATCACTGGATCCCATATGGTTTATTGATTAGGGTTTAAATTTTAGAACCTTAGTCATGTATCACAATTTTATAATCAATTAAGATTGAGTCCTGTAATAAGTTGAGGCTAGTTGATTTGTCTCAACCCTCAATCCTAGTCAGTATATTAAGTCATGTATTTCTGTATAAGTCCAGTATGAGTCCAATTTTTGTACAAGAGAGGAGGTTACCCTATTTTGGAGTTCTACCAGGCCTCATCTAAGAGTCAGAGACCACTACATCAGCTTATTGGATTTTGCATGACACCCTAGGATCCAAGATGCCTTTCCATATACCCTGATTCCTTCCAGATGTTTTCCAGATGCCCAGATTCCCTCCAGATGCTAGAGTATATTCTCAGACCAAGTCATAACATGATCCTAAAGACTTACCTGTGCCCCAGCCCAAGTGAATGCAAGGCCCAGGTCCATGAAGAACCAAGATCCCAGGTATATTCTAGCCTAGAACCAAGATGCTTGGAATATTCCTGCTCCAGGCATCCCAGGCCTCTAGGGCCCAAAGCCTACGTGCCCAACCCATCCTTGGCCACCCCTTGCTGCCCCTATGAAGCCCAACATGTCCAAAGTGTTGACTTGGTCCAAGCTAAGAAGGAGGAATTCAAATGGAAGAAGGAAACCTAGTTTTTATTCTATTCAACTAGTATACTCCTATTTCTAGGTTTATTTTGTAGTCTTTCTCCCACTTAAATTATGTAAACCTACTCTAACTAGGAGAAGACTTGTAATCCCTTTAGGAGAGGGCATGGGACTTTATAAATACCCCACCCCTCCTCCTCTTGTAATCAATCAACTCTTATGAATTAAAACTCTGCTGAATTATTTTGAGACAGGTGTCTTGTGTTCTTTGGTTTTTGGTTTTGTTTTTGGTTCTTTGTTCTTGTGTTGGCCGACCACTACCCTTGCAGTTCTCCATGCCCAAGCATCAAATCAGACCTCGAAGCATCAGCCACATCCAAAAGAGAAGCCTTGAAGATGCCCAGATTAAGTGCTCTTCCTTCTTCCTTGCCGCCAGCCCTTTGCCCTAATCTCTTTCCTTCCTTGTTTCATCTTATTATTTATTTCTTTGATTACCTGATTCATGCCTAACCTTGATGTTTTGCAGATCCCCGAGGTGTTTCCCCTCCCTAGAGGAGGCTTTCTTTACCTTCAGACCAGGTCCAGATCACCTTCTGATTTGGGAACCAAAGGCTTGTTCTTCCAAGCACCATCCTGAGGCTGAGAGGTCTCTTCATCGAAGAAACTACAATGGCTGCCTAGAAAAAGCCTTCCCCCTCTTGAGTTCTGATCTGATGATAGGTATGCTATCCTAAACTGGGAGTTTCTCAACTCTCAGGTCCTAGCTATTTATTATTCTGTATGAGTTTTTGTGGGTTTGTTAGTTTCTAGCATTACTAGTCATCATGCTGATTCGTTACTTTTTTTCAGGTCTTTAGCCACTGAATTAATGTCTAAGAAAATAAAAAAAAATAGTTTTTTTATTTTTCATCAGTCTTAGGTTCGTCTCGCATCAGTTTGGTATTAGAGCAGGTTTAGGATAGTTTTTATCTACATTAGAATCACAAACCCTAATTTCTGCATCCTGCTAGCCGCATTAGGTTTCTATTTTTCATCTTATTTTGACCACCTAGGAATTTTATTTTTCTCTAAGATTTTTATGAGGTGTTCTCTATCTTATCCTATATTTTATCATCATTTTTAATTAATTTTATAGAAAACCTAATTCACTAAAATTTAGCATATTAGAAAACCTAACTAAAATCCTGATATTTCTATATCAGTCCAAAAACCTTAGAATTTTTATCATTATCTGATTTTTGTTTTATATCAAATTTGGGAGAGTTTATCAACACCATCCATCCTCTGTCCTAGAATTCTTTTGAATTTTTTTTGTATCAATAACTATGTTAAATCTTGCATCTTCTAAAACCCTAATTTTCTGAATTCTACTATTTCTGCACCTTGACTCAACCAAACATAACTAACTTCCACACACCCTAATCCTAAGCCCAATTTGTTTGCTAGCCTAATCAACCTAAACTTAACTTGCCACCTCATAAAACATACATAAATATTTTATTTTTCTGATTATTTTAGATTGCATCAGGACCATCGATTGCCATCATTTGTATTAAACTAATCTTAAGGGCACTTTCTCTATCTCAGATCAGGGCAGGAGCTCATAACTTGTCCTGGGTCCAAAATAATCTCCTTGCATTCTTACCCAAACCTTAATTAAAATTAATTAGACTTAATTTTTCCTAGAGGGCTAGGTGACACCCAACAGGTTGGGTCCGAATTGTGTAGGCCAATTAGTGCATTTAATTTTATGGCTATTAATGAAATCTGGGGTCTAAGGCTGAGGGTCTAGAGTCAAACGACCTAAGTGGTGTTGTGATTTTTAATTGGGTCCCTACGAAAGCAGGGGGGTCTCCCACACTCCCACCCTTTACCTGGCCAGAGGAAGAATTAGCTGCTTGGTTAAGTGTAAGTTGAGTTGACCCATTCAGTTTTGACTCTAGGTTTAGGAAACCTTAGATTGTACTAACCTTTTGCATGCTTAACTACCTCATGACACTTTCTTTGAATATTTGCATGATCATTAGATTAGGAACCCAATACTAATAGCCTCAACCCAACCCAACTAGTGTGACCATGGAGTCCAACCTTAGGAGAACTCAATATTATGACCCATACTTAGAGCCCAACCCTAGGAGAACCTCATACCATGACCCATACCAGGAACCCAAACCTTACTACTCTAGCCCCTATGCACCCATATGCAATAACCCCAGACAGATTCTATTGGAACAAACTTTTAGAACAATTATGGGATTTAAGACAGGGTAACAAAATGGTGTCTGAATACATTGACAAATTTGATGAGTTTTACAGGGCATGTTACAAAGTTGAACATGAGTCTCAAATCATATCTAGGTTTCGAGCTGGCCTACGTAGAGATATCAAGGATGAATTATTTCGATGGCAACTTCGAGACCTAGATGACGCCTATGACATAGCCTTGGAATTCGAGTCAAAATAGAGGGAACTCATGTTCAGTCAATGATGTGGTGATGGCGAACACGAAGAAACCTGCAACAAGACCCTTACTTTGAGGATGAATTTGGGAGAGACCCTGATCCCTTTGTTGATACCCATCCTAGGAGACCCAATCTAGTGGACCGGGAAGAAAAAGCCATTAGGAGCATCAAGCTTGACGCACCCACTTTCGATGGAAGTTTAGATCCCAGGGTGTATGAAGATTGGGAGTCAGCTATGGAACAGTATTTTGATTGGTATTCTATGTCTGATAAAACTAAGTTTAAGTTTGCCAAGCTTAGGTTGGTTCACCAAGCTAGGTTGTTTTGGAATAGCATCGAGAATTACATAGAGTAGAAAGGTCAATTACCCATAACAACCTGGGAGGAAATGAAAGATAAGCTTAAAAGGAAATACCTACCTGCATCCCTAGAAACTGTTGGACCAATGGCAAACCCTAAGTCAAGGGAGTAAGAGTGTGGCCGACTACATCGCCAAGTTTGATGAATATGTTATGCGATGTAAGGTTGTAGAGTCGCCAGAGATAACCCTGTCTAGGTTTAGGGCTGGCCTACACCCAGACATTCAGAGAGAACTATACTTTAGGGCAACCAGAACCTTGGAAGAAGCTTACCAAGTTGCTAGGCTATATGAGCATTTCTAGAGAGCTCCCGCCTATAGATGACCTGAGCCCTTTAGGAACCAGAGCCGTATCCCCGGATCCACCCAAGGTTATAACCAAGCTTACCCAAGTCGACCAAGCCCAAACTGACCTGACACCAGTCGACCAACCCTAGCCCATCCTAGTCCTAGTCGTCGCAGTCTGAATCGACCCTAATACAGTAGAGAGGACAAGGGTAAGGCTATTGAAGTCCAGAGGAGACCCGATCCCCAAGGTAAATGCTATAGGTGTCATAAACCTGGTCATTTTGCTAGTCAGTGCACCGCCCCTGCCCTACTTATAGATGAACCAACTGAAATTGAACCCTAACCAATTGTTGAACCTGAGGAGGAAGTCTATGATCTTGAAAATCAGTTGTTGGAAGAGTACGGGGAAGAGGGCACAGCATGGGGAGGCTGGAGCCGGTGGAGACGGCCGGGCATGGCAGATCCAAGACCGGCAGCAAAAAAAAATGGAGTTCTGGGCGATGGTTTAGAGGAGGAAGAAGACAGGAATAGCAGTGGAATAACTCAGGGATAAACCAGGGATAACACTGGGATAATAGGAATAGGCAGAATAGCAGGGATAAAAAACTTTAAAAAAATCTAGAAAATTAAAAGAAAATATAGGTGGGTTTTGGGTCCCCATCATTCTCCTGCAGCACGAAGAACTCGACTCCGTCGAGTTTGAAGACGAAGCAAATCCTAGTCCGCTGCTAGCTCTGATACTAATTTGATGTGGTGATGGCGGACATGAAGAAACCTGGGGTTATTCGAAAATGGGAAAAAAAACCTAAAGCAAACTAAGGATCATGGGAGGGCTAAGAAGCCTCCCGGGACTAGGATAGGACAACCCCGAAAGTCCTAAAATAGCCAAACTCTTTTGATTTTCAGTTTTCTTGGCGGAGGTGGTGAAGGAAGGATGGGGATGGGAGACATGGGACTGGAACTCATGGACCTTGGGACTCATCCTAACAAAGAGACCTCTCACCTCTAAGGCATTACGCCCTCCTCGATACTTGGAGGTGCTAGGATGAATCTCAAGGTCATGAGGGGAAATAGGGAGAGACATGAAGATGGGAGAAAAGAATGGAGATACCTGGGGTCTCACACCCCTCGACGTCTCGAAGGACAAAGGCAAGTTGGGGCCTCACACCCCTCGACGTCCTGAAGGACGAAGGCAAACGAGCCTCAACCCATAACCACACACAAGTGGAAAAACACTCTCAAAAATTCATTTTCATCAACTACAAATACAAAAGGGATGCCTTTTTATAGGCATTAGAACTCATACATGGAAATTTTATTTTATTTTACTTTATATTATATATATATATTTATTTTTATTTTTTTTTAAAACCTAAATCCTGTAGCTTTAAGATCCATGCCAGTTCTTTCGCTCTGAAATCTGTGCATGTCTCTCTCTCCCATGACCGTGGAACAGGGGATCACATGTCGAGATCGCAGGTGAGGTGGAGGATACGGGCTAGCAAATTTGGAGGAGGATGGCAGATTTGGAGGAGGTCAACGGATTTGGAGGCGGAACTCGCGTGCGAGGCGGACGGACCGGAGGGGTTGAAGCGCCACAGCGCGAGGACGTGGCTCAAGCTCGCGAGCTGGGCGAAAGGCAAACGAGCTGGCAGATCCAGCAAGATCTGATGGCGTTGATGGCGGCTGGGCGGTGGTTGCGGGAGAGTGGGACATGGCACGGAGATAGGAGATGGGCTTCACAGTTGTAGACGGTATGGAGACGGTCTTGATGAGTGGAGGGGTTCCCGGTTGCAGGCGTGGCTTCACGGACGGAGATGCGGTGGCAGCGGGGCGGCACGGTGGCACCCGGCAGCTGGGGACAGCGACGGCACCCGGCGGTTGGGGAAGGCGGCGGACCATGGTGGGGAGGGCATCGTGCCAACGGATGAACGGGCCTACAGAGGTCCCCCATGGTGGTCAGACCCACCATGAGCCTGGCCCCTGGAAGATTTACCATAAGGGCGAGGCCGGCGGGTAATGGGACACGGCTGCGGGCGTCGACGGGAGGTGGACGGGCGGGCGGCTCCTAGGGGACGGTCGTGACGGCATGGGTGCAGACCACGAAGATCGGATGGCTGTGAGCGTGGGCGGCCGAGCGGGGAAGAGGGCACAGCACGGGGAGGCTAGAGCCGGTGGAGATGGCTCGGGCGTGGCAGATCCAAGATCGGTGTCAAAAAGAAAATGGAGTTCTGGGCGATGGTTTGGAGGAGGAAGAAGACAGGAATAGCAGTGGAATAACTCGGGGATAAACCTGGGATAACACTGGGATAATAGGAATAGGTGGAATAGCAGGGATAAAAAACTTAAAAAAAATCTAGAAAATTAAAAGAAAATACAGGTGGGTTTTGGGTCCCCATCATTCTCCTACAACATGAAGAACTCGACTCCGTCGAGTTTGAAGATGAAGCAAATCCTAGTCCGCTGCTAGCTCTAATACCAATTTGATATGGTGATGGCGGACACGAAGAAACCTGGGGTTATTCGGAAATGGAAAAAAAAACCTAAAGCAAACCAAGAATTGTGGGAGGGCTAAGAAGCCTCCCGGGACTAGGATAGAACGACCCCAAAAGTCCTAGAACAGTCAGACTCTTTTGATTTTCAGTTTTCTTGGCAGAGGTGGTGAAGAAAGGACGGGGATGGGAAACAAGGGACTAGAACTCATGGACCTTGGGACTCATCCTAACGAAGAGACCTCTCACCTCTAAGGCATTATGCCCTCCTCGATACTTGGAGGCGCTTGGATGAATCTCAAGGTCATGAGGGGAAATAGGGAGAGACATGAAGATGAAAGAAATGAATGGAGATACCTGGGGCCTCACACCCTTCGACGTCCCGAAGGACGAAGGCAAACGGGCCTCAGCCCATAACCCCACACAAGTGGAAAAACACTCTCAAAAATTCATTTTCATCAACTGCAAATACAAAAGGGATGCCTTTTTATAGGCATTAGAACTTATACATGGAAATTTTATTTTATTTTACTTTATTATATATATATATTTTTAAAACCTAAATCCTGTAGCTTTAAGATCCGTGCCAGTTCTTCCGCTCTGAAATCTATGCATGTCTTTCTCTCCCGTGACCGTGGAACAGGGGATCATATGTCGAGATCGCAGGCGAGGTGGAGGATGCGGGCCAGTGAATTTGGAGGAGGATGGTAGATTTGGAGGAGGCCGGCGGATTTGGAGGCAGAACTCGCGTGCGAGGCGGACGAACCGGAGGGGTTGAAGTGCCACAGCACGAGGACGTGGCTCAAGCTCGCGAGCTGGGCGGAAGGCGGATGAGATAGCGGATCCAGCGAGATCTGATGGCATTGATGGTGGCTGGGCGGTGGTTGCGGGAGAGTGGGATGCGGCACAGAGATGGAAGATGGGCTTCACGGTTGCAGACGGTATGGAGATGGTCTTGACGAGTGGAGGGGTTCCCGGTTGCAGGCGTGGCTTCACGGACGGAGGTGCGATGGCAGCGGGGCGGCACGGTGGCACTCGACGGCTGGGGAAGGCGGTGGACCATGGCGGGGAGGGCGTCGTGCCAACGAACGAACGGGCCTGCGGAGGTCCCCCATGGTGGTCAGACCCATCGTGAGCCTGGCCCCTAGAAGATCAACCCGAAGGGTGAAGCCGGTGGGTGGTGGGACACGGTCGCGGGCATCGGCAGGAGGTGGACGGGCGGGTGGCTCCCAGGGGACGGTCGTGATGGCATGGGTGCAGACCATGAAGATCGGACGGCTGTGAGCATGGGCGGCCGAATGGGGAAGAGGGCACAGCACGGGGAGGCTGGAGCCGGTGGAGACGGCTCGGGCATGGCAGATCCAAGACCGGCGGCAAAAAAAAATGGAGTTCTGGGCGATGGTTTGGAGGAGGAAAAAGACAGGAATAGTAGTGGAATAACTCAGGGATAAACTTGGAATAACACTGGGATAATAGGAATAGGCGGAATAGCAGGGATAAAAAACTTAAAAAAATTCTAGAAAATTAAAAGAAAATACAAGTGGGTTTTGGGTCCCCATCAATCAACCTAAGTCCAAAGAACCCATACCCTATAGGTCTGAACCCATATCTTATGAGTCCAAGGAATCCAAAGTCTCTAGGTATCAGCTTAGTGTTAGTCAGGTTTTCATTAGTTAGCCCGACCCCAATAGGATTAGTACCTTTAGATATGAACCTAGTGTTAGTCCACTTTTCCTTAGTCAAACAATCCCTGTTACCCCAGTTAATAGCCAGTTTTCTTTTAGCCAAACCCCTCCTACTACCCTATTGGTTCACCAAGATGACTTGGAAGAAGAGATATATGAGGCTGATCCAAGTTTGGTAGAGTATGAAAATGATGAGTCTATTGAAGATCTAGAGGAAGAAACACCTATAGAAGACCCAGAAGTAGTTGACTATAACCAAACCCCAATAGAAACCAACCCAGAATTAGTTGAGTCTGAAGTCCAGTGTAACCAGTCCAGTTCAACCATGGAGTCCAATCTAGAAACCCTCCTTAAGGCCCTAATTTAATAATGGACCCAGAAAAATACCCAATTCCAAATCCAATTTACCCAATCAACCATCCAAACCAACAAATTGACCCAAACCAACAACCAAGTGACCAATAGGTTGGACCAGGTAGAAGACCACCCAACATTAGTTGACCCTGACCATATCCAAGTAGGAGCCGACCTAGATTTAGCTAACCCTAGCCATACCCAGACAGTAACCAACATAGAGTTAGCTGACCATGTAGTGGAAGAACCCTTAAAGGAAGAAGACCATGAGGAACCCAATCCTACTATTAGAGTTTTACCTGAGGAGATACTAAAAGACAACCCAACTATAGAGCCTAGTCCTTTGATTCAAGAGCACGAAGAATTTATTAAGGACTTGATCTATTTGAATCAGTACCCTCAGGATGATATCATTCCGTTGACTCCCATTGATCTCTTTCCTGAAATCAATGATCCTTTCTACCATTATGTAGACCCTTTAGATATGCTTCAATCCCATAAGGTCAACCTCATTAGTATTGGCCTCATCCCTGAAATCCCTTCTTATCTTCTATTCTACCCGATCAACCTAAAACCTCCTTCTTACTTTCCACCCTACCAGACTAACCCTGAACCCACCTCTTATTTTCTACCCTTTCTTAAAACTTCTTCTAATTGTTTCACTATTAGGTTACATTTTATAGAAGTTCGCATGTTCCATTCATTCGTTGAGTTTATCATGTTTGCATCTTACTTTGGGAGAACCCTATGGCACCTCGTAGGAGTACAAAGTAAATTCTCATGTGCATGCCGTGCTAGGGTCAAACCTAAAGAGTCTATAGTGCATTAGGTTAGACCCAAAAAGTCCAATAAATTTTCTTTGATAGGGAAGTCTAGTTGAGTGTATTAGGTGTTAGTTGAGTCTAATAAATCTATAGCCTTGAATCATCTGTCCGCACCTACACTAGCCTCTGCACAGTATCTGCATCTGGAAATTAGTCAAAAGCTGAACATAAGTAATGAACTATATAATAACTTGGCTAATTCCTGAAAACATGTTAAAGAATTTTTCGCAGGGGACTATGTGTTGATAAAGAGATTTCTTGCTCGCAATGCTAGCCCATTCAAAATAATGAAAAGAGTTGGACCCAATGCCTATGTGCTTGAGATAACACCTGATTTAGGTATTAGTCCCACCTTTAGTAGTTCAGACCTTATGGAGCATAGGGAGCCAGTAGTGATACCTAGAGAGCCCTTTGTTCCACTCCCTTTCTTTGAGACAGAACCCACCCTAGAGTGTCCACATACAATTTGGCCAATAAGTGAGGTAAGGAGTGAGCGAATCCTAGATGATCAAGCCATCAGTACCCGAGATGAAGGTTATCAAAGGCATTTGGTCAGATGGCAAGGTCAACCAAAATCTGAGGACTTGTGGAATGCTGGTGCGGATTTGCAGCGCCTCAACCCAGACCCTCCTTGAGCAGCCAAATTGACCCTTACTCAATGGGATCGAGTTCCTCCCGCCCCGAGAAAATTGGTGGGGACACCGGATCAGACACAGTTCACTGGATCCCATATGATTTATTGATTAGGGTTTTAATTTTAGAACCTTAGTCATGTGTCATAATTTTGTAATCAATTAAGATTCAGTCCTGTAATAAGTTAAGGCTAGTTGATTTGTCTCAACCCTCAACCCTGTTAGTATATTGAGTCCTGTATTTTCTTATAAATCTAGTATGAGTCCAATTTTTATACAAGAGAGGAGCTTACCCTATTTTGGAGTTCCACCAGGCCTCATCTAGGAGTCAAAGGCCACTACATCAGCTTATTGGATTTTGCGTGACACCCCAGGATCCAAGATGCCTTTCTAGATACCCTGATTCCTTCCAGATATTTTCTAGATGCCAAGATTCCCTCCAGATGCCAGAGTATATTCCCAGACCATGTCATAACATGATCCCAAAGACTTACCTACACCCCAGCCCAAGTGAATGCAAGGCCCAGGTCCATGAAGAACCGAGATCCCAAGTATATTCCAGCCCAAAACCAAGATACCTAGAATATTCCTGCTCCAGGCATCCCAGGCCTCCAGGGCCCAAAGCCCATGCACCCAACCCATCCTTGGCCATCCCTTGCTGCTCCCATGAAGCCCAACATGTCCAAAGTGTTGACTTGGTCCAAGCTAAGAAGGAGGAATTCAAATAGAAGAAGGAAACCTAGTTCTTATTCTGATGCAGAACAAATAAAGGGATGCGATGCGGAAGTAAATTAAGATTAACTAATTTTTTTGTTGTTTTTATATGTTTGTAGAAGTTGGCTTCAAATCAAAGAAAAGTTAACCTAACATTGAAAGATACTAATATGATAATTGAAAGCACAATTTTAAGGAAACTAAATTATCAGAGTAGTTCAGAAGCAACGGATCGCTGGGGGTTGAGAAACTCCCAGACCTAGGGTTTCGCTCCGAACTTTCAACAGAACAGAAATAAAGAGAAGAGATGGTTTACCTAACCAGACAATGATCTTCACAGATTTTGGTGGAAGAACTCTCCCAAGCAGATTATTGGATCCTCGGATTCAGATATCTTCGCAATGGATCCTCCAATACTGGTCCTTTGGCGGGTTGGCTTCTCCTGAACTCAAGATCTGGAAGAGAAGAAAAACAATTGATGGAATCAGAGAGTCAAGGGAGAAATTTACCAGGTTGATGAACTTGAAGATTGAAATTGCTGAAAACTGGATTCTCCTGGAAGCTGATGTGATTTTCCTTGGAACTTGCTCTGGATCTGAAGTAGCCGGACTGGATCTGGATGAAGGTGGACGGCCTGGACTTGTAGAGAGAGAGAGGCCGTGGGAGATGGATGGAGCTAGGGTTTGATGGATTGAAAATAATGAAGGGCGGCTAGGGTTTTGGAATTTCAAGTGGCTAACCTAGGGTTTTGGATAAAGATGGAGATCTCTCACCTCCTCAAGGCTCCAATGGAACCCGGATTACCCCCTCACGGAGCTCAACACTTAGAATAGTGCAGAAGAAGAGAAACCTAGGTCACTCAATACAAGAGAATAGCAAAAATAATTTTTCTTCATTGATTTTCTAAAGTTACAAAGAGAGGTCTATTATATAGACCTAAAATTTTCTCCAAGCTTGTACAAATTCCCATGTGGGACTAAACTCCTCCAACCTCTAGATTAGGTAGAAAACCTCCTCTCTTGGCCGACCAAGAGTTCAAAAAAATTTGGGATGGCCATAAAGGAATTTTTTTTGGAATTTTTATGGCGCCTCCTTTGGAGTTGGATTTGGATTTGGAGTCCTCTTCTTCTTATGGCATTTCTTCTTTTCTTCCACTCCAAGTTAAGCTCTTTGATTTTGATTTGAACTTCAATTGGATGTCCTTCTTTGATTTTTTCTCCAAGAGAAGTCTTTTCCTTCTTTGCTTAGACAAAATTGGCAGGTATGGGCGCCTCCTTTAAATTAGCTTCCAATTTGATTTTTTTCTTCTTTGGATGTGGGGACCATGACACTGGGATGCCTCTGTGGCGCCTCCTGGACTCTGTCGTGTGCTCGGAGTGTGGCTGGGCGTGTGGCTTGGAGTGTGGCCTCCACTTGCTTGAACCTTGATTTGATTGGAAGACAAATGTGGCACCATTTTGGACCAAATTGAAACCACATCGGGACTTGCATCGAGTCAACATGACTCAACAAAATTTAAATGGTGACTCAAGAAATAAATAAACTGGTTGACCAGGTCAACCTTTATTACAAACCCTAATTTCTCGGGCAATGTCAATCAGAGATCCAAATGGAGCTCTGAAGTCTTCTTCTGAGTCTGGTGCCCGCACCAATTCTCCCGGGGTGGGAGGAACTCGACCCTGTCGAGTAAGGCTCAAGTTGGCTCTGGTATCTCTCCAAGAGGTCTGGGTCCAATTCTTGTAATTCTTCTCGGGAGATCCAAGAGTCATCAGAATCTGGCCTTCCTTGCCAGCGGACCAGGTACCTTTGGTATCCTCGATTACGAGTAGAGATAACCTGATCATCCAGGATCTTTTCAATCTGCTCTTTCCTCACAGGCCAGTTTGTTGGTGGACACACAGGGTCGGGATCACTCTCAATGATAGGGTTAGGCTCAAAAGGCTCACTAGGAATCACAGCTGGCTCCCTGTACTCTACTAAGTCTGTAATGTTGAAAGTAGAGCTAATGCCTAGTTCTGGAGGCAACTCGAGCACATAGGCATTGGATCCTACTCTCTTTACCACTCTAAATGGTCCAGCTCCCCTAGCATGTAACTTTCTAACGATTCCAGGAGGAAACCATTCAGGCCTTAACCTAATCATCACATAGTCTCCCTCAATAAAAGATTTGACTCGCCTTTGAGTATCAGCCAACTTCTTATAAGTTTCATTACTTAAATTTATTTTGGCATGAATTTCTTTATGCAAGTCTTTTACATGCTGTGCAAAATTCTCAGCAGACTCGGAGACTCGAGTGTGGACAGGTAAAGGGACTAGGTCAAGAGGTGTGTGAGGTTTGTACCCATGTACAATTTCAAATGGACTCTTACCCGTAGATCTATTGACCGAGTCATTGTACACAAATTCTGCCCTTGGTAGGTATAAATCCCAATTTCTGGTGTTTTCACCAACAAGACATCTCAGCAGATTTCCTAGGCTACGGTTCACTACTTCAGTTTGGCCATCAGTTTGGGGATGATAGGCAGTTGAAAACTTAAGTTTTGTCCCTAACTTATGCCAAAGGGTCTTCCAAAAGTAACTGGTGAACCGGACATCCCTATCTGAAATGATTGTCTTAGGTAGGCCATGGAGTCTAACTATCTCATTGAAGAAAAGTGTGGCTACCTTAGACGCATCAAAGGTTTGGGAACAAGGCAAGAAGTGGGCCATTTTAGAGAATCGGTCGACTACGACACAGATAGAATCATGTCTCCTCTGGGTCTTAGGTAAACCTAACACAAAATCCATACTCACATCTTGCCAAGGATGATCTGGGACAGGGAGTGGGGTATAAAGGCCAGTGTTTTGTTTTCGCTGTTTGGCAACAGCGCAGGTTCGACATCTAGCTACAATATTAGCTACATCCCTTTTCAAGCTAGGCCAGAAAAAGTGGTCTTCAATAGCTAGAATGGTCTTGTCTTTTCCAAAATGGCCGGCTAAACCTCCAGCATGGATTTCCCAAATCAAAAATTCCCTAAGAGAAGTTCTAGGGATGCAAAGCCTATTTTTGAAGAACAAAAAACCATCTACAAGGGTATAATCCTGGTGATTACTAGATGGTCCTTGAACTAGATCCTGATACATAGTTGTGAAATCCGGACAAGACTCATATTCCTCTTTGATTTGCTCAAACCCTATGACCTCAGTTCTAACAGAAGTTAATAACAGGGATCAGCGACTAAGGGCATCAGCTACCTTATTCTCAACTCCAGCCTTATGTTTCAGGACAAAAGTATAGGACTGGATATATTCTACCCACTTAGCATGCCTAGGGTTAAGCTTCTTTTGGGAGTTTAGAAATCTAAGACCCTCATGGTCCGAAAATAGTACAAATTCCTGCGGTAGCAAATAATGTCTCCAGTAATGCAAAGCTTGCACCACCGCATAAAATTCCTTATCATAAGTAGAATACCTAAGCTTAGCATCATTAAGTTTTTCACTAAAGAATGCTATGGGATGATTCTCTTGGCTTAGGACTCCACCTATTCCTACACCTGAAGCATCACAGGCAACCTCAAATACTTTAGAAAAATCGGGTAATCTCAGAATGGGTGCCTGGGTCATTTTATCCTTAAGATCTAGGAAGGCTTTATGGGCTGACTTAGTCCAATGAAATTCTCCCTTCCTAATACAATCAGTGATAGGAGCAGCTAAAGTACTAAAGCCCTTGATGAATCGCCTATAGAAGGTAGCCAAGCCGTGGAAACTTCTAACTTCATGCACATTGGTTGGCTCTGGCCAGTCTACTATGGACCTAATCTTCTCAGGATCGGCCGCCACGCCGTCAGGGGTTACTACAAAACCAAGAAAGATAACTCTACTAGTCATGAATTCACACTTCTTAAGATTACCGTAGAGTCTATCATTCCTCAAAACTTGGCAGACTGCTCTAAGGTGGCCTAGGTGATCTGCTGGGGTCTTACTATAGATCAGGATGTCATCAAAATAGACCACCACAAATTTTCCTATGAAAGCTCTAAGTACCTGGGTCATAATTCTCATGAAAGTACTAGGGTCATTGGACAACCCAAAAGGCATAACAACCCATTCATAAAGACCATCCTTAGTTTTGAAAGCAGTTTTCCATTCATCCCCGGGTCTAATCCTAACCTGATGATAGCCGCTTCTGAGATCAATCTTAGAAAAAACCATTGCACCAGCCATCATATCAAGCATGTCATCTAGTCTAGGGATGGGAAACCTATATTTGATTGTAATTTTATTGATGGCACGACTGTCAACACACATCCTCCACGTGCCATCTTTCTTTGGGGTCAGTAAGGCTGGGACTGCACAAGGGCTAAGACTTTCTCTAATAAACCCCTTCCTCAATAATTCTCCAACCTGCTTTTGCAGTTCTTCATGCTCAGATGGATTCATCCTGTAATGGGGCAAGTTGGGCAAAGTCGCTCATGGGATTAGATCTATGGCATGCTGGATATCCCTAAGAGGTGGAAGGTGGTCTGGCAAATCCTCGGGAAAGACATCCTCAAATTCTTTTAACACAGGTTTAACTTCTTGAGGAGGCTCTGAGGGTTCCGAAGTTCTAAGTTCCTTAGCAGTCAACATCCAGATGGGTGAACCACTATGAATTTCTTGTTCTAGATCCTTAGCACTGATTAGGTTCACTCCAGTTTTCATCTCCTTAACCTTATCGGCTCCTTTAGTTACCTTGTCCTTAGGGGGAACTGAATGGATCGTAATCTTCTTCCCATTGAAGCTAAAGACACAGGTATTGGATTTTCCTAAGAGGGTGGCATCATGATCATACAACCAAGGTCTTCTGAGAATTATACTGCTCACCCCCATGGGTAGGACATCGCACCAAATCTTTTCGTGATAAGATTGCATTTGGATTTGGACTTGACATCTAGACTGGATGGGTATGGAGGTAGAATCTACCCAAGAAACCTTATAGGGGTTGGGATGGGGAACTGGGATTAAGCCAACATCTTGACAGTGCTAGTAGAGATGGCATTTACACAGCTCCCACTATCTATGATGATCTTACATACCTTATCCCCTAATTTAAGAAAAGTCTGTAGGATGTTAGTCCTACGCCAATCCTCTTGAACTAGATTCTGGGATAGGATGCATCTTACAACTCCTAATTGGTCAGATTCATTGGGTTCCTCCTCTCCTTCATACTCCTCAACCAAATTCATTCCGGCCTCATAAACTTCTTCTTCAAATTCCTCACTGGGCTCGAAATTATCATTCTCTCCCTCTTCTATGTAAAGGGATCTCTGTGGGCACTGGCTAGCAACATGACCTACCTTATGACACTTGAAACAGGCTATGGCAGTACACTGACTGGAAATGTGACCTGGTTTCTGACACTTAAAACAGGTGATATTTGAACTAGGGGTTCTCTGGGTGTCAGGTGCCTTACCTTTGTCCATGGGCCTAGGGGTAGAAGTACCCTGAAAAGGTTTACTAGGGATAACTTGGCTAGGTCCATTCCTTGGGATTGGGGCACTAACCCTAGAAGGTATAGGTCCTCTCTAAAATTTCTCAGTGTTCAGTGCAATCTGGTAGGCTTGGTCTAGATCAGTAACCTCTCTCAGAAATAGTTCTCTCTTGATATCTTCCCTCAGTCCAGCCCTAAATCTAGACAAAGTGACTTCGTGGGCTTCACTCACATCACATCTCATTAGGTATTCATTAAAAGTAGCTATGTAGTCTGAGACAGATCGGTTTCCTTGTTTCAGGTTTTGCCATTGGTCTAACAGGTTTTACTGGTATGAAATGGGAAGGTATTTATCTCTCAGTTTTTCTTTCATACCCTGCCAAGTGGTTATGGGCTCAACATTCCGTCTCCTAGTGGTTAGCTCAATGTTCCCCCAGTATAACCTAGCTTGACGCACTAATTTTATCTTGGCAAACTTGTATTTCCACTCCTCAGACATAGCATACCACTCAAAGTATTGGTCCATCTCACCCTCCCAATCAGAATACACCTTAGGGTTCAGACTACCATCAAAAGTGGGTGCATCTAATTTGATGTTCCTGATGAACCTATCATCTCTATCTTCAGGCTCTGGGTCAGGCCTCCTATGATTAGGTTCAGGATCTCTATATAAAGGCCTTCTAGGCTCCTGATGTGGGTGAGGTTGAGGCACATTAAAATCGGGGTCAGGAGTCCAATTCCGATGTCTAGGTTCTTCAAGTACTTGGACTCGGTCCCTAAGTTGGGTAAGATCCTCATGAATTTGTGCGCTAAACTGGGCCACAGTGTTTGTCATATCCTGATTCATTTTAGCCATACTTTCAGTAAGAGTTCTGATCATGGCCTCTAAATCAGGTTGGGTTTGACCAGGTTGATATGGCACTCCGTTTCTGGTAGACATGATGATTCAAGCAAGCACACAAAATGAGGCTAGACTAGATCGACTACTGGATCACTAGACCTAGAGTCCAAACTAGATGCCCAATCAGAGTGGCAAGCTAGCCTGTAGTAACTCAGGACTCAGCCAGGCAGGTGTAAGGGGAGTGTTAGGTCCCTGATTGCCAATCCTAGACACCAATCAGTGATTGGCCAGGTAGGCGGACCAGCACACAAGCCCTTCGGGAATGGATCCCTGAACCACCGTTCTAGACACTAAGTGCTAAGCACACACAGAATAACTCGGCAAGCTGACTCAACACTAGCCTAGACCCGACCAATTGGTGTCCCTAGCCCACTAGGGCAAATTAGGTCTAACTGATTTTAAATTAGATCTAGGTTCGAATGATTGGATGGTGGTTTTGGGCTAAGGAGAGGTAATCAACTCCTCCCCTTATCTTAGATGCTCAATTGCCCTTAAGTAAATTATGAGATGATCACTCCAAAAAGAATTGAATTGCAGAACATAAAAAAATAGAGTTGTTGTATTTTAATACTCAGAATTTTTATCGAAACCAATAAATCACAGAAAAATTATGGAAAATAGGATCAATTATACTGGTTTCAACGAAGCAAAAATCATGCAATTCGGAGCTTTATGCAGGGAGAAATAATTCAGACAACAGGGTAATTATGGGCTGCAACTAGATTGTCTTCCCCGTTTATAATCCCTGCTACGAAGTTATAACCCAATGGATCCCCTATACGCCCTAGGAACACCCCGTGGAATGGGAGGAGGAGGCTTGCGCCTCGCTTAGTTCCTAGGACCGGACGTCCTGGGGAGTCTACTTTGAGCAGACAAAATAAAAAGAGAAAACAATCAAAACAAGCAAGCAAGCAAATCAGAAACCCTAGACTGGGCTCTGATACCAAAAATGATGCAGAACAAATAAAGGGATGCGATGCGGAAGTAAATTAAGATTAACTAATTTTTTTGTTGTTTTTATATGTTTGTAGAAGTTGGCTTCAAATCAAAGAAAAGTTAACCTAACATTGAAAGATACTAATATGATAATTGAAAGCACAATTTTAAGGAAACTAAATTATCAGAGTAGTTCAGAAGCAACGGATCGCTGGGGGTTGAGAAACTCCCAGACCTAGGGTTTCGCTCCGAACTTTCAACAGAACAGAAATAAAGAGAAGAGATGGTTTACCTAACCAGACAATGATCTTCATAGATTTTGGTGGAAGAACACTTCCAAGCAGATTGTTGGATCCTCGGATTCAGATATCTTCGCAATGGATCCTCCAATACTGGTCCTTTGGCAGGTTGGCTTCTCCTGAACTCAAGATCTGGAAGAGAAGAAAAACAATTGATGGAATCAGAGAGTCAAGGGAGAAATTTACCAGGTTGATGAACTTGAAGATTGAAATTGCTGAAAACTGGATTCTCCTGGAAGCTGATGTGATTTTCCTTGGAACTTGCTCTGGATCTGAAGTAGCCGGACTGGATCTGGATGAAGGTGGACGGCCTGGACTTGTAGAGAGAGAGAGGCCGTGGCAGATGGATGGAGCTAGGGTTTGATGGATTGAAAATAATGAAGGGCGGCTAGGGTTTTGGAATTTCAAGTGGCTAACCTAGGGTTTTGGATAAAGATGGAGATCTCTCACCTCCTCAAGGCTCCAATGGAACCCGGATTACCCCCTCACGGAGCTCAACACTTAGAATAGTGCGGAAGAAGAGAAACCTAGGTCACTCAACACAAGAGAATAGCAAAAATAATTTTTCTTCATTGATTTTCTAAAGTTACAAAGAGAGGTCTATTATATAGACCTAAAATTTTCTCCAAGCTTGTACAAATTCCCATGTGGGACTAAACTCCTCCAACCTCTAGATTAGGTAGAAAACCTCCTCTCTTGGCCGACCAAGAGTTCAAAAAAATTTGGGACGGCCATAAAGGAATTTTTTTGGAATTTTTATGGCGCCTCCTTTGGAGTTGGATTTGGATTTGGAGTCCTCTTCTTCTTATGGCATTTCTTCTTTTCTTCCACTCCAAGTTAAGCTCTTTGATTTTGATTTGAACTTCAATTGGATGTCCTTCTTTGATTTTTTCTCCAAGAGAAGTCTTTTCCTTCTTTGCTTAGACAAAATTGGCAGGTATGGGCGCCTCCTTTAAATTAGCTTCCAATTTGATTTTTTTCTTCTTTGGATGTGGGGACCATGACACTGGGATGCCTCTGTGGCGCCTCCTGGACTCTGGCATGTGCTCGGAGTGTGGCTGGGCGTGTGGCTTGGAGTGTGGCCTCCACTTGCTTGAACCTTGATTTGATTGGAAGATAAATGTGGCACCATTTTGGACCAAAATGAAACCACATCGGGACTTGCATCGAGTCAACATGACTCAACAAAATTTAAATGGTGACTCAAGAAATAAATAAACTGGTTGACCAGGTCAACCTTTATTACAAACCCTAATTTCTCGGGCAATGTCAATCAGAGATCCAAATGGAGCTCTGAAGTCTTCTTCTGAGTCTGGTGCCTGCACCATATTCTATTCAACTAGTATACTTCTAGTTCTAGGTTTATTTTGTAGTCTTTCTCCCACTTAAATTATGTAAACCTACTCTAATTAGGAGAAGATTGGTAATCCCTTTAGGAGAGGTCAAGGGCTCTATAAATACCCCACCCCTCCTCCTCTTGTAATCAATCAACTCTTATTAATTAAAACTCTGCTGAATTATTTTGAGACTTGTGTCTTATGTTCTTTGATTTTTGGTTTTGTTTTTGGTTCTCTGTTCTTGTGTTGGCTGACCACTACCCTTGCTGTTCTCCATGCCCAAGCAGCAAATCAGACCTCCAAGCATCAGCCAAAAGAGAAGCCTTGAAGACGCCCAGATCAAGAGCTCTTCCTGCTTCCTTGCCTCTAGCCCTTTGCCCTAATCCCTTTCCTTCCTTGTTTCATCTTATTATTTTTTTATTTGATTACCTGATTCATGCCTAACCTTGATGTTTTGCAGATCCTCGAGGTGTTTTCCCTCCCAAGAGGATGCTTTCTTTGCCTTTAGACCAGGTCTAGATCGTCTTCATATTTGGAAACCAAAGGCTTGTTCTTCCAGGCACCAACCTAAAGCTGAGAGATCTCTTCATCGAAGAAACTACAATCGCTGCCTGGTAAAAGCCTTCCCCCTCTTGAGTTCTGATCTGATGATAGGTACACTATCCTAAACTGGGAGATTCTCAACTCTCGGAGTCCACTTACAATTTGGCCCACCCCAGGAGTCCACTTACAATTTGGCCTATTAGTGAGGAAAGGATTGAGCAAATCCTGGATGATCAAGCCATCAGTACCCGAAATAAAGGCTATCAGTGGTATTTGGTTAGATGGCAAAGTCGGCCAAAATCTGAGGACTCGTGGATCACCCGTGACTATCTGCAGTTCCTCAACCTAGACCTTCTTGAGCAATATGAGGGCCAAGTTGACCCTTACTCGATGGGATCGAGTTCCTCCCACCCTGGGAGAATTGGTGGGGGCACCAGGATCAGACATAGATTACTGGACCTTATCTGGTTTACTTAGTGATGTGGGCATCAGGGTTTGACTTGAGCCCTTCAAACTTCAGGGGATCTCTGATTAAGGTTCTGTGTTTATCAAGTCCTATAATAAGGCTGTCAGCCTCTAGTTTATTTGCTTAAATGGAGTCTGTACATCGACCCATCGGGTCGAGCTGAGTCTTGTAATAAGTCTGGCCGAGTCTAAGCCCATGAAGTCTTTAGTGGTTCAAAAGTTAAGTCGCTTTTAAGCCTAACAAAGGCAAGGAGACATGTCAGCTCAGGGCCCACCTTATCTGTTTATGTGGCGCACTGAGGTGATTACATGTGGTTTGTTTTGGGCGCCCAAGAAAGGGGACCACTCTCATGATCCATGCCCCATTCCCCTCCCCTCTTCAAGCTCTCTTCCAATCTAGGATGGGTGGTCATGGAAAGAAGTTTCAAATCCCTTGATGTATGCCTCCACTCAAGACTCCTTCCATAAAGAAGTCAAGCAAGAAAGGCATCCTCCATTCTCCAAGTGGAAAGAAGTTTCAAATCCCTTGATGCATGCCTCCACTAAAGCCTTCTTCCATAAAGAAGTTAAGCAAGAAAGGCATGATCCCTTGATGCATGCCTCCACTCAAGCCTCCTTCCATAATGAAGTTAAGCAAGAAAGGCATGGTGAAGACATCAAGCCTCCATTCACGCCTTCTACCAAAACCAAGCAACCCAAAGAGGGAAGTCAAGGTGCAATGCCAAGATTCATGCCAATCCAAGCTGGTCGGCCAAAGAAGTTCTCCTCCAAATTTTGGGCACCAAGTGTAATGGGGTAGTTTAAATTTCAAAGTGCTCTTGAGTGCCTATTTAAAGGACCCAAACCCCTCTTGTAATTATTATTGATGATTAATGAAAGAAAGCTTGTGTGTTCCATCCTCTTCTTTAATCCTTGTCCCTAGGCTAGGTTGAGTGAGAGCTTCCTTCATCCCCAGGGATCTCGAGTGGTTTGAGGCCACATTCCTTCACCTGAGGGCGTCGCGTGGTGAGACGCCAAATTCCTTCACCTGAGGGCGTCGCGTGGTGAGAGGCCACATTCCTTTGCCTGAGGGCATCGCGTGGTGAGAGGCCACATTCCTTCATCCTCCAGGACGTCACGGGGTGCGAGGCCCCAAGTTATAAACTTCGATTTCGGACTCCAGTCGGATATCGGGCTCGAAGCCATGTTTCTCTACCCTAACCCTATTTCAACTTCAACACTTCTCATCTCTTCACTAACCGTTCTTTCTCTTGCTGCCTACAGGTCTTCCTCGGTGCTACAGACATCGGAGATGGGTCGCCTTGCCATCACGGCCACATGATCGGGAATCGGCGCATCCACGGGCGTGATTGCTCGGACATCCATTACGCATCCGTCGAGTGGAGCGATCTCTGCACCAGGCGCTTCAGAATTTGAAAGGTTTGCATCCCCATCTCCTAGGTAGGTATTGGGTGTATCGAGCTAGTCCTAATCCCGGGGTTCCTTAATCTCGGGGTCCTGGTCTATCATTTCTTAGGGATTGATCTGCTAGCATAGTCCTCTTTCCTTTCAGTTTTCCTAGGTTCTCTTTGCTTGCAATCGGGAACCAAAGATAAAACCCTAAAAAGAAAACAAGATATAACCACCTTTGCATCATCCATGCTAGCATCATCATCTTCATCCCCTTTTTCCGCATCATTCTTAGTATCAGAGCTTTCGTTCTGCATCATTTTGGTATCAGAGCCTAGGCTAGGACTAGTGCTCTTGCATTTAGGTCTCTGCATTCTGTCTAGCCCATATATAGTCTTCTATTTTAATTTCTTCTCTTTGTAGGAATCTCCGTTTTATTTTATTTTTCTTTTGCTGGATTTGTTGCATTTAGAGGATTCTTTTTCTTTTTTCTCAGATTTTATTTCATCCTATAGAAATTCTACAAGCCAAAATACCACCTGAGAAAATCTCAAGCCTGCAGTTTCAGCAAGCATCTCTTTCTTGTCTCATTTAGTTAGTTCATGCAATTAGTTCATATTTAGACTTCTTTTGCACTTTGCTTATCATCCATATATCCAAAATATATATATATATATTAAATCTTTTTCTTAGACATTTCTGTGCCTACATTGTTCATAAAACACTTAAGGGTGGCAATTTGACATAGGGTCAGGAGTTCATCACCTGTCCCTAGCCCACAAACCACTAACCTGCATCCCGAACCCAAACCCTAACTAAAATCAGTTAGACACCTAATTGCTCTAGAGAGCTTAGGGACACCCATTTGGTCGAGTCAAGACCAAGTGTCTAATCTTGGTGACAGCCCAATCTGTTTGTACTGAGTTCTTGGTGTCTAGGCTTGGTGAATCAGGGCTTGTGGGTTGGTTTGCTTACCTAGCCAATTGCAAAATTGGTGTCTAAGGCAAGTAGAGAGGAACCTCCACTCCCCTCCACCTACCTGGCCAAAGACAAGGCTACTACAGACTGGTTTGCCACTCTGACCTAGGCAACTGGTTGAGATTCTAGGTCTATTAGATCTTAGACATTCGTTGTGTGTTGCATGACTAGTCTAGAATTAGGAGTCCTTTAGCCTAACTGCCCTTTAGCTAGTTAGTATTTTTCATGGCATCTAACCCTGGAGTCTATCCTCAGTTTTGTCCTTTTCGAGGAAGTCATGATCACCAGGTTTATATTGATTGGGAGGACGATATGGATGAATATTTTAAGTGGAGCGATCTATGTGAGGATAGTAAGGTCAGGTTTGCCCAAATGCATCTTCGGGGTTCGACCGAACGTTATTGGTTTGATGTTAGAGGAAGAATGAAGTATGAGAGACAAGAGTCTAAGGTAACTTGGAAAGACATGAGAAGTAAGTTGAGAGCAGGGTACCTAGGTGAATCCTATGAGCAAAGACTTCTAGGCCGGTGGTACCAATTGAGACAAGGTAATAGGCCAGTGTCTGAGTATATCGAGGACTTCCAGTGGTATGTCATGAAATGTAATACAATTAAGACCGAGGTTCAAATCACATTGAGGTTTAGGGCTTGGCTACACCCAGACATCTATAGAAAATTAGGCTTTGAAAAGACCAATAAGTTAGAGCAAGCCTACCAAGAAGCCCAAGACTGTGAGTGGTCTTTAAGATATACTCGATCTAATACTTTGGACTTAAAGCCGACCTCTACCAACTTGAATCAAATCTCGACTGATCCAACATCTGTAGTGAACCAGACTTTTGTTTATCAATCCCCACCCATGTCACCTCTTGACCAGAAAGAAAACACTAAGAAGGAGTTAGGTATGGCCATCCCAAAAGTAGTTGACCCAACCATAGTCGTGCCTATAGAGGAACCAAAGGAGAAAGGATTAGAACCCTTCAGTGAGTTTGAAGAGGTCATATATGAGCCTGACATAAGCTTGATTAATGAATATGAAGAAGAAGAAGAATGTGAGGAGGTATCGCCTGATAATTTAATTGATCAGCTCCCACCTGATGGAATCATTAAGGATACCCCAGAACTTAGCAAGGACCCAAATGATAATGATCCTGAGTCCACTATAGACCTAGTAGTAGAACTGACCAAGCCAGGATCAAACGAAATAGATGAAGGTATAAATTCTCAAGATGAATGTTCCAAAGACCTTCCCGAAAGCCCTCCACTATCTAGGAGCATCCTGCCTACCCGAGGACTTGCACCTATCGATCCTCCTAGTACTGACCATGAGGTTAAGATGAGCACACCTTTAGACCTTCATTCATACATTAAGGTCAGCTGCCTAAACTTCGAACCAGTCCCTGAGTCTCCTTTTTATTCCCTGCCTTTTCTTAAGCCATCTCATATCCCTAGAGCCAGGAGGTTACTTTTTATTGAGACTACCAGAATGTGTGACTCCTTAGAGCCCATCCCATTCGCCCTCTACTTCTGGTATACTTTATGGCATCTGTTAGGGATGCTAAAAAATTTTTCTTGTGCATACCAGGCTAGGGTCAAGCCTAGAGAACAATGGTCTAGTAGGTTTAGGCCCTAGGACCCCAATAAATTCTTCTTACTAGGAATACCTAGTTTAGTTTGCTTTTGTTGAGTGTTACTTGAGTCTCAGAATCTGCATGATCTCTTGCACTGCATACTAGGGACACGAAAATTAATAATTAAAATTTGGTTGTTCCTGAAAGCAAGCTAAGTAGAGAATTGGGGATTCTGAAATAATAAAGAAGTTTTTATGCTCGCTGAATTGGTCCCTTAGAGTGATAGGAGAGCGACCCTAATACCCTGATTTGGGACATTAGCTCGACTCTCAATATCTTGCACTTAGTTGAGTATAGGGAACCAGCAAACCACCTAGCGAGTGATTTGAGCCTAATCCTTTTTGGAGAGTAAACCTGACCAGAGTGTCCACTTCCAAATTGACTTGAGTAAAGAGTGCGGATCGAGTGTATCTTGGATGGTCGAGCTACTGCAGCCCAGGGCAAAGGCTTTCAGGTTACTTGGTCCGTTGGCAAGGCCGACCCTAAATCTGATGACTCGTGGATCACCCAGGAGGACCTGCCATTCATCGACTACTGGAGAAGTACCAAAGCCAAATCAACTTCCACTCGACAGGGTCGAGTTTCTCCCACCCTGGGAGAATTGATGTGGGCATCACGGTTTGACTTGAGCCCTTCAAACTTCGGGGGATCTCTGATTAGGGTTCTGTGTTTATCGAGTCCTGTAATAAGGCTGTCAGCCTCTAGTTTATTTGCTTAAATGGAGTCTGTACCTCGACCCATCGGGTCGAGCTGAGTCTTGTAATAAGTCGGGCCAAGTCTAAGCCCATGAAGTCTTTAGTGGTTCAAAAGTTAAGTCTCTTTTAAGCTTAACAAAGGCAAGGAGACATGTCAACTCAGGGCCCACCTTATCTGTTTATGTGGCGCAATGAGGTGATGACATGTGGTTTGTTTTGGGCGCCCAAGAAAGGGGACCACTCACATGATCCATGCCCCCTTCCCCTCCCCTCTTCAAGCTCTCTTCCAATCTAGGATGGGCGGTCATGGAAAGAAGTTTCAAATCCCTTGATGCATGCCTCCACTCAAGACTCCTTCCATAAAGAAGTCAAGCAAGAAAGGCATCCTCCATTCTCCAAGTGGAAAGAAGTTTCAAATCCCTTGATGCATGCCTCCACTCAAGCCTTCTTCCATAAAGAAGTTAAGCAAGAAAGGCATGATCCCTTGATGCATGCCTCCACTCAAGCCTCCTTCCATAATGAAGTTAAGCAAGAAAGGCATGGTGAAGACATCAAGCCTCCATTCACGCCTTCTACCAAAACCAAGCAACCCAAAGAGGGAAGTCAAGGTGCAATGCCAAGATTCATGCCAATCCAAGCTGGTCGGCCAAAGAAGTTCTCCTCCAAATTTTGGGCGCCAAGTGTAATGGGGTAGTTTAAATTTCAAAGTGCTCTTGAGTGCCTATTTAAAGGACCTAAACCCCTATTGTAATTATTATTGATGATTAATGAAAGAAAGCTTGTGTGTTCCATCCTGTTCTTCAATCCATGTCCCTAGGCTAGGTTGAGTGAGAGCTTCCTTCATCCCCAGGGATGTCGAGTGGTGTGAGGCCACATTCCTTCACCTGAGGGCATCGCGTGGTGAGAGGCCACATTCCTTCGCCTGAGGGCGTCGCGTGGTGAGAGGCGACATTCCTTCGCCTGAGGGCGTCGCGTGGTGAGAGGCCACATTCCTTCATCCTCCAGGATGTCGCGGGGTGCGAGGCCTCAAGTTATCAACTTCGATTTCGGACTCCAGTCGGATACCGGGCTCGAAGCCCTGTTTCTCTACCCTAACCCTATTTCAACTTCAACACTTCTCATCTCTTCACTAACCGTTCTTTCTCTTGCTGCCTATAGGTCTTCCTCGGTGCTACGGACATCGAAGATGGGTCACCTTGCCATCACGGCCACATGATCGGGAACCGGCGCATCCACGGGCGCGATTGCTCGGACATCCAGGCTGCATCCGTCGAGTGGAGTGATCTCTGCACCAGGTGCTTCAGAATTTGAAAGGTTTGCATCCCCATCTCCTAGGTAGGTTTTGGGTGTATCGAGCTAGTCCTAATCCCGGGGTTCCTTAATCTCGGGGTCCTGGTCTATCATTTCTTAGGGATTGATCTGCTAGCATAGACCTCTTTTCTTTCAGTTTTCCTAGGTTCTCTTTGCTTGCAATCGGGAACCAAAGATAAAACCCTAAAAAGAAAACAAGATATAACCACCTTTGCATCATCCGTGCTAGCATCATCATCTTCATCCCCTTTTTCCGTATCATTCTTGGTATCAGAGCTTTCGTTCTGCATCACTTAGCCATGTATCAAATTTTGTAGTCAAGTAAGATTGAGTCCTATAATACGATGAGGCTAGTTGATTTGTCTCAACCCTAGTCCAGTCATTTAGTCCTGTACTTGTGTATTAGTCTAGTACCAGTCCAATTTTGTACAAGAGAAGATGTTGCCCAAAAATGGAGCCTAAAAGGGGGGTGAATTGGGTCTTTAAAAATTTTAAGCAATTATGTGCAGGTCTTGAAGTGTTTGTGAGCAAAGTGAATTAGCACTAATGGAT